>OY756426.1:12441330-14941330 GCA_963576905.1 Mystacides longicornis
TTTGAATCTACTTGATTTTTTGAGTGCTTGAGTGAAGTTGCGTTTCGGTTGTGAGTCAAACAGACGAATTGGAAACGGCGGTATATCATCAAATTATGTGTTTTTAACAAGGAAATTTGGCAAGTGTGACGATTGAAAAGTTTAAAAAAGTCTATATAAGTAACTTTTTTCATACAGTGCTCAAGTTTTTTGCCGGCACAAATCATTTTTGGAAGAAAAAGAAAACGTTTTGAGAGGCCGTTAACATCGGAAACCGTCGAAAATATCGAAGTGTAAACATTCTTGTGAGATCAGACGATTGAAGAATGTTGGCTGATGATTAAATTTGAAAACAATCCAGGAAAAGGATCAGGAAACGAGTCATTCGCATGAGACCAGACAATGCCTTACGTCATGCTGCCCTCTCTTCAACAATTATTTTAACCTCCTTAGGCACCTCTAGACTTCCCCGCCCTCCTATTCAGCTTTTCTCAATTTCTGAGACTTTAACCTTTTTCCTAAACTGAATGTCCTCAAAGGAATTCATTTGGTGAACTGAGAAAACATCCTAAAAAGTGTGACAGATATGCTAAAAACCATGTTGATAGAGCGATATATCAACAACTGATGACTGACTAATACTGTTCGATTTTTAAATGGTATGAACAAACCACTACGGGTTTACGACCGTGACTTCCAGCGCTGCATGTAGCAGTGGGAACAACGTCTCGATTAGTCCCAAGAGAACAGCAGCTTTGAAGGGCATAACATTGAGGATTGAAAAAAATATCAGTCTCATTACTTTTCTAGCACACCTCGTGTGTATGTACCTCGGTGGGTAGGAAAGCTGTAATGGGGTTTTAAATTTCACAGTACATTTATTATGAAGCGGAGTGTGTAATGTTTATCACATACGGGCGATAGTTTTCGAATGCGTTTATCTCATTAGAACGGGTGTTCCGGTGTGCGTCGCGGTCACTAGTGCGGTCGCTGTACGAGTTGTGTCGCGGTGGACTGCGAAACAATAATAAACGGCGAGGTTTTATGAACTGATTTATGGCCGGAGTTTATAATAATGTGCGACACTCCCGCGACGTGTTATAAACCTGCATATTGCATATTACGTAGGTACTTTGTAACCTAATAGGAACATATTTCATAAAATTACGATTTACTGCAAAAGTATTCCTTGCTATATTTCGTTGCATCGAAGATCGCTGTCTTGGGGATTTATAAAAAGACACAAGGGCTACATATAAAATATGAAAATAACCCGCTTTCTTTCCCTAGATCTCCCTAAGATTCTCATATTTAATATAGTTGGCATTGCCAATGTCCAGACTTTCGTAGGTTATTCAATCAATCAATGTCCATTGCCAGTAAGTCGAGCATAAGGAGCACAAAAAGGACTACGTCTGTCTACTATGCCATCTTGTGTGACTGTAGGATATTTTCGGGAAGTATACGGTCATCCATTCGAAGCACGTGATTGTACCAATTATCAAATGTCTTAAGCAGCGTACTCACTTGCGCCGCGAACGTGTGACATTGCATCAATTTAATCGAAAAGTTAAGTGTATACGTGACTCGAAAAAGCGAACGCGAGCGGAACACATGCATCCTTTTGATAAAATTGATATAACGATACACGTTCGCGGCGCAAGTGAGTACCGAGCTTTAAGTGTCGAACACCAATTTATATTAAAAAAATATGAAATTTTATATCATTAAAAGCATTTAGAAGGCTGCCAACGTTAAGTTTTCTTAAATTATCTAATATTTCAGCCACGTTTCTTATTTTTTTTCTTTCATAAGAACGTCCTCCTGACAATTATTGCAAACATAACAAAAGAAAAGCACATTGTTCAATGGTATTGATGCAAAAATATACACTTTGATGATGAAATAATGTAATAAAACTCGGTATTTTATAATACAAAATGACAATGTAATCTACATACGACATGACATAAAGGTACCATGGGAAAGTTACACAGTTGATTACTGCATGAATGTAAGTTCATAGTTCAGTTGTAATTACGAAGGGGGCTGTATGTAATTATTACATTATTGATTCTGGAATCGATTTCATTGTCTCGTATTTTGTGCTGTGGAAACCTGAACATTTATTATTGATACAGGCCACGTTTCGAATATTAATGAACAACAAAAAATATTAGAAATTATTACTAGAATACCTTTATCATTTCTTTGTTTATTTTATTTAATAATCTTGTAATGAATGCTGTAGCCACTTTTGACGATATACTAAAAATCGATGGCTATTTAATAATTGATTATGTAAACATCTCCAGCAAAACATTTCTTTTAACAATGGAAAAATTCCAGACATTAAAAGAAAAGGTATAAACGAGTTTACAAGTTTCATAATATGTTAGGGTGTAAGGACAGCAAAACAAAAACTTCTGTTAAGGGAAGCATTAATTTATTCCCTATTCTAGACTCAAGCGCCTGTCAAATCAGAGTTCTTTTTGAGATTTTTTTTTTGCTTATGTCTAGATCTCTGTCCGTTGTTATGAGGGTCTTCCTGGTCGGCGTTCCCATTTGGGATATACATGGCTACATATGGAATCCTTTTGGTGTTCACTGTTCATTCCACCTATCTTGCTGCCTTCGACGTTTCCATCTGACCACATCTATCACCTCACAGATCTTTCAGAATGCTGTGTTTCTTAGGGTCTGTGCACATCTGAACAGGCGCGGTAACGTAACCAAAATCACGTTGCATGCAACGTATCAAATTTCCATAGTACGCGGTGGTTCGTGACGCATATGATTTTTAGCACATGGTTATTGATTTCAAAGTTTCAGGCCTTGATTCAATTCAGAATAGGTCACACACAGGTTTTATAGCTGCTCTCCAAGTGACATCTTTCGCTACTGCTGCAGCTTTATCTTCCTGTGACCTTTCTTCTATTTTCATTATCTACCTCATTTTTAAGATTAAGATATACTACAAGATGACCCGTCAAACTTCGTTAAACATCTTCGTACGATTGTTCTTTCTCAAATATCTGCTTACTTTCAGAAACATCATGGGAAATAAAAAAAATACTAATGAAACAAACGAACAAATAAATAAAATTTCCTATAACAAACGACATAACTTCACAACAATTCATCAAACTTAAATCTTCTTCTTCTTACTCTTGATATAGATCCGAGGATCTGTTTTTTTTCACAAAGAAGTTTCCTGGGACGCCGAACTCCAACTATCCTTCCATCTTTTTGGAGGTCTCCCGAGTTGGCGGCTGCCCGAAGGGATGTTGTTTGCCACCACATTGGGAATTCTAGTATTGTCCATCCTGGCCACGTGGTCGCACCAGAAGCGTCTCCGTGACCTGCCCCATCTCACAATGTATTCTGTGTTGCAGGTCTCTCTGATGGTAGTGTTGCGAATTCTATCCCTTAATATTTTCCCCACTTAACTCACCTCTTTTTATTTACTTTCTGCGTTTAGGGCACGAGCTCTGCTCAATTTTGTGGGTAAAATGTTTATAAAAAAATGTATAAATTTTATTATTGTGTATATGTATTTTGAGTGTTTTTTATTCTCTCAATAAAAATATTTGAATTTGAATTTGAAGTTTATAAAAAAATATTCGCTAAAATATGTTTGAAGGAAAAAAAATATTTCTCAAAGCTTGAAATAAAATCTATCGAATACTTCGTGCCGGTGCCGCTGCCGGTGTTTTTAATCTCAATGGTTGTCGTAAATAAAAATTGTATTGAAATAAAGAAATTTTCAAAGATGGCGATCCATACTTAATTTAATATATTTTATATTATTAGTTATTTTTCAATTTTTATTAGTTATTCTGTTATCAGGAGCGGAGAAGAATCCAATAAACTAAGCAATATAAAAATCTGTTTAGCCGATCTCGATTTATAAGTGTTCGCACTAACCCGACTTTCTTTTATATTAGAGATGTCAATAATAGAAATTGCTGACTACATAATCTTCCTTTACCTTAGAACGGAGCAGCCAGTTAGCGAAACATTGGTCCGAGTTACTAATCGCTCAGAGTTTGTATTACAATACTTATCTTCCATCTAGTTAAATAAATACAGGGATGACGCGGAAAGAAGAACGAAATAATTAGACAAAACATAATTAAGGAACCGATCTTAATGGCAATTATATTCGAGATTTTCAACCCCTCTTTATCTTAATTGGGGAAATAAATACTGGAGAAGCCAAGAGGTAAGGCTGCGTTTAAAAGTTCAAAATTAAGTTTTCCAATTATGAGTCGTTCAATAAATCAAAAAGGAAGATATTTCGTTGTGAAGGAATTAGAGGTTTAAAAAATAATAAGTAAGTAAGTAGGTAATACATTTTCGAATGAAAATACCGAGCACTAAATTACGCGATTTCCGAAAGTAAATTACTTTATCAGATTTTAAATCGTATAAATTTTTCTTGATTTATTGATTGCTTTTTTCAAGGGGCTGGCGCAAGAATTTTCTCGAGGCGTTGCAAATCTCCGTTTAAATTAAATAAACAACCAATATTGATCAAATTAATACAGGTAAATATTATTTGCCTAATTTGGTACCTTGTATTCTAATAATTGTTTTATTTCTCGTACTACAAAAGTTTTAAATATTTGAAGTAAGAATTAAAAAGCATTCGATTCTGTTCAAATTTTCAGATAATTAGGTATAACATAATATGCACATATTTATTGAAGGGTCTGTACACATCTGAACACGCGCGGTAACGTCACCAATGTAACTTTAAGGTAAGAACACGTAGAAAGCCGATTCCGACCGCGCCGACCGGCTCAAAGATTGTTGTCTATGGTTTCAATGCATTTTAAATGGGCGTGCCTGAAAGCTGGTTTCTGCTTTTTCTGTGGGTATCCCCATTCAAATACATAGTAAAGCATCGTACTCACTTGCGCCGAGAACGTGTGACATTGCATCAATTTAATCGAAAAGTTAAGTGTATACGTGATTCGAAAAAGCGAACGCGAGCGGAACACATGCAGCCTTTTGATAAAATTGATATAACGATACACGTTCGCGGCGCAAGTGAGTACCGAGCTTAACATTCTATGCGCCGGTCGCTGCGGGTCGGATTCGGCTTTCTGCGTGTTCAGATGTGTACAGGCCATAAGAGTACCAATCATGGGGTGATGTCGCGTGATTTGAAAGACAGCTTGAAACGTGCAAATAAACAGAATGCAAGATCACTAGCTTCCATCCTTCAAAGGAATATAGCTGAAAGGATTCTAAGAGTCTTACTAGTGGAAATAATTAATGTTTATATCGATATTCCTACATATTCACTTTGACGATTTGAAAACGAAACCTAGCAACTGCTTTAAAAAGTCCTTTTAGAGAAAATAGAAAAGCGGGTTGAATAAAATAAATTTCTGTATGATTTAACCGTGGAATATTCTCAAGTTTTTAACAGTGATTTTAAGTAGCTTCAACGGTAAACAGGTATGTGTATTGTTTTGCTATAATGAGTCAATAAAAAATCATTGAAGGGGTTAAAAAACGGTGAGAATTCGTCGACCTCAATTTTTTTCAGCGACGACTGTGGCAAACTTTCTTGATGAATCTCAATCCTAATATGTAGGTATGCCTATTTCCAATACCCAAGTCTTTCAGCCGGGTTGACTTGCATTACTCATGCATGCCATTTTAGGTTATTTATACGCATTTAAATCAAATTGGTTTCACCCTGTTACTAAGAACTCTCAATTCTTGAATTTCAAGCAGCGTTCGAGATGTGATGCTACAGACGAACGAAACACTGGTTCAGAATGAACCATCAACGAAAATATACTAATTTGAGTGGATGCAGCAATCACATTAAAATAAGCCACAGGGAGATCTGTTTTAAACCATGTCTTTGTTGTTCGTACGATGGAATGAAAAATCACGAATAAAAAGAGCAATGGTTAGGTAAAAACCCGCAAGAAGATTATAAAAACAAGAATCTAAAAATCTACACACACAAGAAATACCGTATGTCAACAGTTCAAAAAGCGCATGCAGAAAAGTCGACGATTCATCGTTAAATTAAGGAAAAGGGGGGCTCGGACGCTACAATCTAAATATATGAAAGAAAGTCGGGTTAGTGCGAACAATTGTAACTCGAGATCGGCTGAACAAATTTTTATGATGCTTGGTTTATTGGATTCTTCTCCGCTCCGGATATCAGAATAACTATTAAAAAATTTATATAAAAAAAATGAAAAAATATTAAAGTTAGTATGGAACGGACTTCCTATCCACAACGCCATTGTGTTTCAAAACACTGGTACGCAGATTATTGATAGAATTTCTTTAAAGCTTTAATTTTTATTTTTTTAACACTTGAATGTATTTATTTAACTTGAATATTTTAATTGCGTTTGTACTGTTTTTACATGTCATATTTGTTGTAATAAAGTTATTATTATTATTATTATTATTTAAACACATTATTTTGAGCGTATTTTTGTATAAATCAAAATGCAGAAAGTGTTTAAAAAGAGATGAGTTAAGTTTGATTAATATTATGTTGTGAGGTTAGCAGTGGAAATTTATATTTTTTTGTTTGTTTAATTTTAGCGAATGTTTATTTACCATGATCTTCAGAAAGCAAGCAGATATTTTGGAAAGAAAAATATTATTGTACGAAGATGTTGAACGAAGTTTGACGGGTCAGCTTGTCCAAAGTATACAATTTTACGTGATATTTAATGGTTGTTTATAGGTATACCTACAAAATAAGGATACTTGCGGGAAGACATTAAAATAGTTTTAAATGTCGTTCTGGATCGACGACTACAACACAACTATAATATACCGACTGTATATTATCCAATGAAAATAATTATTAAGGGAATAAGTAGTAGATATAGGTAGGAAATGGATGGAACGTCGCCAGACACGGACGTCCCGTGGAGAATGATACATTCTCTTTGCTACCGAGAACCTTCTCCCTACAAACATCGGCGGGGCGGAGTCGACTGGAGTCACTTGTAACAACCCAAATATATTTCTCTGGTAAATGTTTCAGCTTTAAAGGGAATTAAATATGAAACAAGTAAAAGCTCAGTCGGCACAGTGATGTGTGTACGAGGCTTTCTGTTTGAACGTCGTCTTCTCTAAACACCGTTTGTTACTTTGATTGCTTCCGTATTGTGTTTATTTTTGTGTAATTTACTTTTAACATTAAAGCTTTTAGAACATAGGATACTCAGTACTGATACAATTAGAAATACTGTAAGTCCACGTACCTTTTATAATAACATCCACTTAATGAAGGAAAATTGTTTTAAATATAGGATAGTTTATTTATTATTGTAAAAAGACAGTTCCTAAAATCTTAATTTACTCAATAATGGGTGATTTTCAAACACTGAGTTGTTATAAAATAGTAGGTATCACCGTTTTCTAATTAATTATTATAAGAGTGGTCGATGAAACTTCATCGTATGGAAATATGGTTTAAACAAATGAGATAAATTATCATCGATTCTATGAAGTCGATGTGAGCCATTTATGAAGATGATCAAAATCGAAAATGAGAATCGAACCCGAGATTTCTTAATCAGAAAACGCCATTACTAAGTACTAACTAAGTTATCGAATAATTACTAGGTGTGACGGGACTAACATTTTAGTAAAGTATTTTAGATTTTATTTATAGATTTATTATTAAATTATAATAACTTGGAGACGCCCATGGGGTTATACACCACTGTGCTACACGTCACAGGTCTATCTCGAAATATTGCGAAACTTATTTTAATAAATAGGGGTCGCAAATGCCTATTTGGGACAGTTCATTTCAAATCTTGGAGCGGAGAGGATCTCCTACTAAGGCGGTCATCCCACAGCTTTCTGGGACAGTTCATCTCATCTCCTGAAGAGTGAAGATCTCTTACAAGCAGCCGAAATTCTGGAAGGGGACGGAGGTCTCCAGTGCTGAACAGATCTATACCAGGCCCAAGGACAATTCAGATAATTATATTTTGTTTCATTAATTTATTTTTTCCTAATTCAATTTGTTTATTTTCATAGAGATTTTAATTTTTACTAATTTAAAACAAATTAATGTTTCGTTGGGTAAATTATAGCGATTTGTTTAAACATTTGATAAGTAAATATTTTAATATATTTTATATTGGTTCCAAATTGATTTCTTCATTGAATAATATATTTAGTATTTTGTCTTCTACAAATTAAATAAAGATATTCCCTTTTGTGTAAATTATAATGATTTGTTTTTAAAAACATTTGAATATTATTCTGCCTTTCATTTTTGATCTGATAAATAATAATTATTATAGCTTTTAATAATAAACTCATCCTTTTGTGCCTAATGTATTTATTTATTTATAATCTAAACTTTATGGCATTATTTATTTCATTTATAAATATTATTATATTTCCTTTTAATTTAAATTTGGTAAATAATACTAATTTTATAGTAGTTTAATTATTAGGGTCATTAGGATTATGTTTTTCGATAATATTTTACTTAATTTATGTTTTCCAATTGGAGTGATAAATTTAATTTTATATTTCCTTTTAGATTATCTTCAGCTTTTATAGTTTTAAATTGTGTCGATTAGGATTATAAATTTATTGATTTATTTATGATATGAATTTAATGGTATTTTAATTAGGGCGTTATTGTGTTATTAAGTGTTGCGTAATATGTCGTAATCAGATAGGTATTGCATAAGTGTTACATCATTAGGTGTAATCATGGTGAAATAATGATGATACTAATCAAACCCTTCCATTTCAGATAAGGATCCTAGAGAAAGGATTCATTTCAAATTATTACTTTATAATTAACCATAAACTTCTTAATTGTTTGTGCTTCGCTTCTTTTGCATTTCAGATATTAGATTAGATTTTATGTGCTTTCGCTTGCTTGTGTTTGTGTCTTGGTGGAGGATAGTTAGAGGTCATTCTTTATTATTTGAAATAGTAGATTGGTGTTTTATAATACGCTTTGAGTAGTATTCTAACAATAATTATAGTTGCGCTAGTGTGTGGCAAATAGTAGAATATATATATTATTATTTTATTTTATACTAACAATAGTCCTATCCTTTTCTTCCCTAATACAAATTGGGAATTGACTAATATTCTTATATTCGTATTTATACTTATTTTATTTAGTTGCATGGAATTTATCTTTAGTCTCTGCTGGATGTATGTAAGCATGCGTGCATATTACTATATGTGTACTCATGTGGGTAGATGTAGCAGCGAATACTTATAAACTTAACAAACTCAGTCCCTTCCTAGAAACGAGAAGCGGTAATCGTTCCATTTTTCGTCATATTTCTAGGGAAGAGTACAGTCAGCGACCGTAGCGATTGCTCGTTAAGGCCCTATTATGAAATATTCTATAATAATTACTAACCTTTATTTTATGTATTGGGTGCATGCTTATTTATTTTATGTATACCTTAATCTATGTGTGTTTATCCGCGAATTAGTCTAACAAGCACAGAGATTCAGCACTTGTCTAGGCCGGCTGAAATCGAAATAGGCGGGCCGTTGGGGGCCTATTTCCCCCTCCCCCATTAGGGGGGGGGGGTGTGTTGTAGATAGAATTGTAGAATTTGAAACTGTGGTTGTGGTAAATAAGTAGATTTTGAATCTTTATTTCTAATAACAGGCAAAATTCTCTCAAGACAATGGATTCACAGCTGACCAGAATTGTCCTTTAAATCCGAAGGGCAACCGAGAAAGATATAATTATTTGTTGGAAAACTAATAAATTATTTGCAGAATGACTATAATCACGATGTGACGAGAAATTGTGCAATATTTATCTATTTATTTTATGTCGCTATTATTGCAAATTAAATACAAATCAAAGAAGAAATATTATTTAATTAATCGTTATTTAAGTATGATGTTTTACCATATTTTATTTCATAACTAATTGGACTATTTTATGTTTCAGGATTATCCAGTTGAATAATAAATCTCAATTAGATTAAAACCACAACGTTTGGGTCCTTAGGTTAGTTTCTAGACGATCACGATTTGGCCATTTCGTGGACGGTTGTTCTAGGTTTTCTAGATAGTCTTTCAGATACTAGTAGAATAGAGCTGACAACGTCATATTCAGCTTAGGATTATTCTATAGCTAGATTTAGTAGCCCTAGCTTTGCGGATGGTCTGCTTTGCTCGCAGGTCTTAGGTAGTTGCAAAATATGGTGCAATCGATAGTTTAGATATAATGGGGTTGCGACATATAGTGTCATCGTAGGTTTAGGTATAGTAAAGCTTAGATTTAGCTTAGAATAAGTTAGGCCAGCTTAGGTTCAAAGCCACTCATTAGGGGGGGCTGTGACATAGGGTACTACTGAAGTTGGTCACCAACTTGTTTACATTCGTTTATCTTTCGGTAGCCAAGTGGCAAAGGCACTTCTGATCAAGAGGTCCCGAGTTCGATTCCCAGTCGGATCAAACATTTTCAATATGTTTTTTTGGGATTGGAATCCTGTCTCAGATTGCATGGGACCGTTCCGCCGGCTATTTATACTGACACCTATATGCATAGATGGGTGTTATTATTTATTTATTTATTTTTCCAAAAACATATTAATTTACCCTTTCGTAGGTGCAAATAACTGTTTAGATTCCTCACTTTGCCATGTATGTGCAACTATGAATGTGTAACTATGTTATGTATGTACTTTCGCATATATAATTTACCGTACTCTCAGTTAACAGTGACAGTAGGCAAGTCCCAAGTTTTTTTTAAGTGGGGGCCTATCTGCTTTGTCTTTTTATTTGCAGAACATGACAAATTACTGGATAACAAAAAGATAGGCCGATATGGTCTCAGTCGAAAGAAAAGAAATGATGGATTTAGAAGGCTTAGGACAGAGAACAGTGAAAGGAAATGGAATAGACTTTCATTCAGCTATAGATGGTGTGGAAGAAAATCATGTTGAAATTGTACCTATCTACTTTTTAATTTGTTTGTTTCTGGTTGCGGGACAATTATGATGTTAATTTATAATTTCAGTTGATGAGCAAAAATATTGTTTTACGTACCTCTTGCTTTAATCCCTGTCGTCTCCCTGACTATGATATCCTGGCCGTCCTCCCGCCTCCACTGCATGTGCGGCGCAGGGGATCCACGGGCTCTGCACGTCAGCTTCACAGTCCCTCCCTCGGGAACCATCACATCGCCAGACGTCTCTTCAGAAATAAAGTCCGGCGGGACAACCACTTCTAAATAACCTAACTGAAGACATAACAGAGAAATTGTTATTCTTACTTATTCATGGCATGTACAATTTTTTTAAGTGAATACACATTTAAGTTTTAATCTCTAAATAAGTTCACCGTTGTCACCAAGGAAATAACAACGAGAAAGCACTGACATCGCTCATGGATTAGTTGTTGTTTCCATGGTGTCCAGCATAACGATAAAATAAAGTATATTGATCTTGATCCTCTCAACATCCCTTGATCTGATCCCTTACAAAGCACCGTAATGATAATACGTACCTACCTAATCATTTTCTGTTTTTTTTTTTAGATTTATACTACGGTTTCTACCATTTTTTAATCGCGTTTTTATAATACATCAAAGGTCAGATATAAATACAATTTTCTTTCCATTAAAAACATCTTAAGTGAAGGAAGACATATAACTGAAGTTTTGAGAGCCATCTTCGTTTTGTGACATATTGTAGGTATGCCTAAATTCTCAATTAAAACGCATCGAATTAAAATAAAATAGAATTTTTATGAACATACCTATATAAAAATAAATAAAATTATAAATCATAGTTCATTATTTTACTTTATTTTGTTTATTTTAAAACAAAATTATTTCTATTAAAAAAACTAAACCAAAATTTTGTCATGTTTAAACTTTTGTAGGTATGTCATTGCTGAGTTTGAATTAAAGTTCATACACAAATGTAACAGGCAAAGGGTGTAAAAAGCCATATACCTACAGATAAACCTATATACGAAGTAGGTACATGTACAATCTATCTTCATAATGTAAGAGAAGGTTGTGTTCCTCAGTACCTACGTAAGAACCACCCATTAAATGCAATATTAAAACATTCGCAGTAACCGTTTTATGCGAGTGTGGGCAGTATCCAGTGTCCGGCGAGACGACACATTCCCTCGCATCTAAACGACACCCCATTAAATCCCATTAGCTTGGAATATTAGCTAGCAATGTTATCACCGTCCGACTTCATTAAAGAGGCACCGCGGTCACCAACGGACCAGCACCGTGGCTCCAAACAACTCCAACTTCTCCGTATCCTCGTATCACTATTGTATAACTAATAGGCTTATACACACCGCTCTCTTTCTTTAAATAATATACCTACCCATTGCGGAGTAACACCGACGACGACCCCAAAGATACAGTTTAATTTTAATGGCTTGTTTATAGAATGACAGGGCGCGTCGACGCCATTTTATGAGCGGAATAATGGGGAAAAGATAATAAAATGCAAGAATCTTAAGCGTAAAAACACATAACTGATAATATGTAAGAAAAAATAATAAAATTGATGGCACGGAAAAAGGTATGGCTTGAAATATATGGAGGGATGAAATAAGAATCATGGAAGGTATTCACTAAAATAAAAAATTGAAACAAAAGTATCTAGTAGTATAAAATCGAAGCCGTCGAGATTTGCCGTCCCTTAGGCAGGCCAGAAGGTAGCCTAGCTATGACGTCACTCGTATAGGTCGTATGGGCGTGGGCGATATCTCGCGAGATCGCGGTCTCTCTTTCGTATAAGTATGCGAGTACATACAAAATAATAGCATTTTTTTAACTAGGTACTTTAAGATTGTTTTTTTTTTATTGTATTTTTTCATAATTTCGTTTTGTATATTTTTAACTTCAATAGTAAGAAACATATTCTACAGGGCTATAATCTATTGTACAAATTTCCTAAAAGACTACACCGCCTATAAGCGTGACGTCAGAGACCCTACGTTCAGAAATGAGAGAGACTACAATCGCGACGGTAGATAGAGACAATGTAGTAGAGATGAGAGCTCTACGAAGAATATGTCATTGTGAAACAACTCCGTAGGACATGGAAAGAAATTTTATGAAGACACGTGGTAAAGAAGTTTCTTTTGTTACAAAGATATAAGTTGAGATGGTTTGGGCATGAGATAAGAGTGGGTGTTAACGGAATGACAAACAGAATTTTTAATGCTGAAAAGAAAGATGTAAGAAGGCGTATGTAGGCAAGCGAGAATGACGTGTATCAAAAACTTCATTTCAAGAAAGGCCAGGTGACAACTAAAATAAATAGGTGAGGTTGTATGAAAAACGCATTTTATATTTATGTTTTCTTTAAAACTAAACTAGAGTAAAATAAAATTTATGGTTTGAAATTCACCTCACGAATATAATAGTACCAGTGTAATAAGCTATTCCGGAGATGCATTTCTGTGAAATTTAATACGTTTCGACATCTCATAATATTCCCCGCGAGCATCAGGGTATCAAACTCCTTCGTGTTGGGGTAGGTGTGGCAGCGGATGGAGTTCAGACAGCATCCGAATGTATAACCATCACAGAGTTCCAGTTTCAGCTCATTACCAACTTGAACATCGTTCAGTTGTTTGCATTATCAAAGCTCGTTGAGAGGAATTCTCTCTTGTCATAATATTATCATCACTATACACACGATATTACAATAGGTATAATGCAGGGGCACAGTGAAAGGCTGTTGTATAATGAGTGGAAATGTTGACAAACATCAGGGATCGCCAACTGATGAACACTTCAAATGATTCAATCAATAATCCTTAATTATAAATGTGAAGTTCGTCCGTAATTTGGTATTATCGTTGAAATTTTTATACAAATGACAAAACCAATCGAATTACGGGAAATAATATATTTCATAGGTAGTTATATTGTACATCTGTAAGTCGAAATTCGTTGCTACGACAATAATTAATAATAGTGTCCGCGGGAATGTGGACATAATAATAATTGCTACGAAAAATAATAATACCTAATTGTGGTCAGAGGGGACAAAGGTCACATGACCAAAAACAATTGTTGCAATCGGGACATATAAATACTGTTAGAACCTATTTTTCGGGGGCATCAAAAAGACGATTAAGGAGACTTCTTACGGAGAGCAGAAGCCGGTAAGAAGCACTGTCAATCTGCAAAAGGCCTCTGGAGAAGAAGCACAATAAGAGGCAGCGCTCCATGAATGAATTGAAGGATGTCACAACAGAGCTGGGGCCTAAGCCAAGTGTAATAAAATGGCCGCCAACATTATTGATCCGTCGGTATTCCCATGGTAACAACGTAAAAGGCTGACGAAATTTTTCTTATAAAAAAAGATTTGTCATACTTGGCTTTTCATGGGATCCGTGTTGATTTGGCACATGTACTGTCCACGGTCTTCCTCTTGAACACTCCTGATGTGCAGATACCACGTGGAGTGATCGCTGTGTGATACCGACACACGTGGGTTATGAGTGATCACGTGGTCGTGGATGGCTTGAATGGCCTTGGTGTCCGCCTTGACCCAGCCCACCTGCAAAATAACGAAATTGGTGGTTTAATTTTGATTATTCAATAAATAATCCTTATTTTCTTTAAGAGATAATATTTTTTCCCATGATTCTCCTTGGTTGAAAAAACGCAAACGCATGTTTGAAATGTTTCTAATGATACAAGAAATTGGGTAACTCTTAACGGTTTAATTTTGACATAATAGGTTTTTTTAAAAATCACTTCTAGCTAATCTCTAAGCCTGGCATAAAATTAAGACGAAATAACAAATTATGACCTGTTTTTTTAAATTAGTACCCCTAGTATAAATTTTGGATGATCGAATATCGAAACGATCATCTTAAAAATTTCCATACAAAATGATCGAAAAATTCGATCACTGTACCCGTATTCTATGTTTTATCGGAAGGTAGTCACGGAAGTAAAGGGAGTATAACACGATACATTTTGTATGGAAAACGTGTATACGTATTGAATGCGAGAATCGCTTTTGTTTCGCGATATATCCTTGTGGCGGCGCCATACACGTTTTCCATACAAAATGTATCGTGTAATACTCACTTTACTTCCGTGACTACCTTCCCATAAAACTTAGAATTCGGGTACTGTTTGCACGCTAATAAACGCTTATTAGCGTGTAATAATTAGCTTTCCATAAAACTCTTACTAGCCCCACTGTTGGTTTGACTATTGTTTAATTAGATTTCTCACTTTAGAGTCTAGCTAGACTCTAGCATGAGCATTAGAACCGTCAAGAAATTAGCAAACCTAGATAGATTTTGTTGAAGTGATATTTTGTTAAAACTTTATGGTTAACCCTCCTGTTTTCGAAGTAGATATACTATCACACTAGCCACTAAGCGCAATATGCATAAACGGAGTCAATCGACTATGGTGGGTAACTCTTGAAACTCAATCCCGATCTCAATGTCAGTATTTTTAATACTATAAATACTTGTACATATTCATTATTATTATACAATTTTTTTCGTAAAACAATCCGAATATAAATAAGACCTAGGTACGTGGAACTTTTTTTTTGCATATAGGAATCAAAATCCAAGATAATGACATCGTTATTAAGATTGAAATTGGATCGGTATTGTGATTGAAATGCAGAGTAACCGTCCGTCCGACTCTTAATTGTGAATGAGATCGTAGGGAATTTTTAATTCTTCTTCCTTGAATTCAAAATTTGTTGTTTGGTTTCAACCTGCACACTTGTTGAAGCAAACTTTACTTCATAATATGTTCAAAATACAAAAACTGCGAAACATATTATTTTTGTTTTCACCTTTTAATATAAACAAGTACAGAGCAGTATGTAGATTGCCTCATTATGTATATTTTGACTTTGAAAAGTCTTTTTCTTTACTGTTTTGAGTATATAACGTATATGTTTATATCTTATCAAGCATCATCTGCGACTGTATAACTTTTGTGTTTTGAATAGCCTAACGAGTTCTATTTTCTCACCCTACAAATTGATAAAAATGAAGAGGCTTATAATATTCGGCACCCTCCACATTTTCAATCTCTGCACCCTTTAGTATTTCGCCCCTCTGATAAATAAAATATCATACTGTGTTGACACGGATTTAGTTTGTGATTTGGCGTTAAATGTATTTTTCAGCGAAAAGTAATCACAGGGAAAAACCCAGAAAAAACATATTACAAGGAATGTTTTTTCAACAACGTTGTGATACTTCTCCATATTAAAGGTATTTTAATGAAAGATCTTTGCAAATATCACTTAATTTTTTATTTTTTATTGCCAAAATATTTTCTACCGCAATGCGGTCATCTTCAGTGGCTGTCTGAGTGAATACTGACTGATGTAGTGGCGCTAGTGTGGTGATTTGAGGTTTGTCTATGTATGTGTTGGTGGCGCTAGTGTGGTGATTTGAGGTGTGTCTGTGTATGTGTTAGTCTGCGAGTTATTATTAATAAACAAAGTCAGTAGTGGGGATATGCTTGGAATTTGGTTATTGACAATCGTATTTTTGTGTCTATGTATTTCTAGTGCCTCGAGTGTGTTCATTTTTTGTGTTTTGTGATTTTGTATGTGAAGGAATTGTGTGTTGTTAATGTCAATGGTATGTCCCGTTTCCCTACAATGGTCTGCTATTTCCGAGTTTAATCCGAAGTTTTTCAAAGCTCTGTGGTGTTCGTTAAGTCTTGTTTCAAATTGTCTTCCAGTCTGTCCTATGTATCCTAAATTGCAGTTTTTACAGTTAATTTTGTATATTCCCGATTTTTTGTTGATGTCTATTTTCTGTTTATAGTTGCACAGTCGTTTCCTCAACGAATTGTTTGTATAGAATGCAGGTCTAAAATGTTTATTTGTGTGTTTGGTTGTAATTTCGTCTGTTATATTGTCTATGTAGAGTATTCTCCTCCATTTCTCTTCTTCTTTGTAATTTATTTTGGGATATAAGTAGTCGTATATTAGTTTCGTCTGTCGTTTTCTGTTATGTAGTTGTAAAATGGTGGACGGGTGGTATCCGTTATTGGTTGCAATGTTAATTATTGTGTTTAGTTCTGTATTATAGTTTTCTTTTTCCAGTGGGATAGAAAGTAGTCTATGGATCATTGAATGGAATCCGGCCATCTTGTGTTGGTGTGGGTGGTGTGAGCTCGAATGTATGATTGAGTCTGTGAAACTAGGCTTTCTGTATATTTTATATGTGAATTTGTTATCGGTGATGGATATGTTTATATCTAGATAGTTAAGTGAATGTTCGTTTTCTGTTTCCATTGTGAATTGTATGTGGTTGTCTATTGAGTTTAGAAAAGTTAAGAAGTGGTCGAGTTGTCTACGTGTACCTCCCCATGTGCAGAACACATCGTCAACGTATCTATGATAATTAGTCATGTATTTTAGTAAATTGTGGTCAGATTTAAAAAGTTTGTCTTCAAAATCGTCCATGTAGACGTCTGCAAGTAATGGTGATAGATTGCTGCCCATAGGTAGACCGTCTTTCTGTGTGTATAGTTTGTTATTGAATGTAAAATAGTTCTGTCTTATGCATGTCGTGATAATTTCTAATGTCTGGTCTTTAACGGTACTGTCTGTGTCAAGTTTAGATAGTATTTGTTGTACTAGTTGTAATGTCGCATCTATAGGTATATTTGTGAAGAGGCTCTTTACATCGAAAGAGACAAGTATGCATTTTGTAGGTGGTGTTGTGTTTTGTAGTTTGTGTGTCAGTTCTGTTGAGTTTTTAATTGTGTATTTTGGTGTGAAATGAGTGATGTTGTGAAAGAAATTATTTATAAATTTACTTAGTTTGTATGTTGGTGCATCGATGCATGATGTAACTGGTCTTGCTGGATTATTTTCCTTGTGGAGTTTAATAAGTGCGTATAACTGTGGTGGCTTTGGGTTCATAATGATGAGGTTCCTTTTGTTGTATTGTGTAATAATATCCGATTTTTTGATAATGCTCCTAGTGTTATCCTGGTATTTACTTGTGGGGTCCTTTCGTAGTTCTGTGAATTTAGTCTCGTCTGATATGATGTCATAAATTTTAGCTTTGTATTGTGTTTCGTCCATTAATACTGTCGAGTTTCCTTTGTCTGCCCCTACAAAATGCATACGTGTCTCTTTCGATGTAAAGAGCCTCTTCACAAATATACCTATAGATGCGACATTACAACTAGTACAACAAATACTATCTAAACTTGACACAGACAGTACCGTTAAAGACCAGACATTAGAAATTATCACGACATGCATAAGACAGAACTATTTTACATTCAATAACAAACTATACACACAGAAAGACGGTCTACCTATGGGCAGCAATCTATCACCATTACTTGCAGACGTCTACATGGACGATTTTGAAGACAAACTTTTTAAATCTGACCACAATTTACTAAAATACATGACTAATTATCATAGATACGTTGACGATGTGTTCTGCACATGGGGAGGTACACGTAGACAACTCGACCACTTCTTAACTTTTCTAAACTCAATAGACAACCACATACAATTCACAATGGAAACAGAAAACGAACATTCACTTAACTATCTAGATATAAACATATCCATCACCGATAACAAATTCACATATAAAATATACAGAAAGCCTAGTTTCACAGACTCAATCATACATTCGAGCTCACACCACCCACACCAACACAAGATGGCCGGATTCCATTCAATGATCCATAGACTACTTTCTATCCCACTGGAAAAAGAAAACTATAATACAGAACTAAACACAATAATTAACATTGCAACCAATAACGGATACCACCCGTCCACCATTTTACAACTACATAACAGAAAACGACAGACGAAACTAATATACGACTACTTATATCCCAAAATAAATTACAAAGAAGAAGAGAAATGGAGGAGAATACTCTACATAGACAATATAACAGACGAAATTACAACCAAACACACAAATAAACATTTTAGACCTGCATTCTATACAAACAATTCGTTGAGGAAACGACTGTGCAACTATAAACAGAAAATAGACATCAACAAAAAATCGGGAATATACAAAATTAACTGTAAAAACTGCAATTTAGGATACATAGGACAGACTGGAAGACAATTTGAAACAAGACTTAACGAACACCACAGAGCTTTGAAAAACTTCGGATTAAACTCGGAAATAGCAGACCATTGTAGGGAAACGGGACATACCATTGACATTAACAACACACAATTCCTTCACATACAAAATCACAAAACACAAAAAATGAACACACTCGAGGCACTAGAAATACATAGACACAAAAATACGATTGTCAATAACCAAATTCCAAGCATATCCCCACTACTGACTTTGTTTATTAATAATAACTCGCAGACTAACACATACACAGACACACCTCAAATCACCACACTAGCGCCACCAACACATACATAGACAAACCTCAAATCACCACACTAGCGCCACTACATCAGTCAGTATTCACTCAGACAGCCACTGAAGATGACCGCATTGCGGTAGAAAATATTTTGGCAATAAAAAATAAAAAATTAAGTGATATTTGCAAAGATCTTTCATTAAAATACCTTTTATATTACAAGGAGTTTGAATTTTTTTGTTTTCGAGTTTTTTATTTCCTAGACTTTTTTCTTATTTTAATACAGGTAGGTACCTATATTCATAAAGAAGTACGGATATATTATTTTACTGTGTGTAGGTTACGATGCTTATTAAAATTTGAATATGGAAATGTTAGCTGGACGGGGATCATCCTTTAATTCAGTTCTACTACGTACGAAATGGAACTCATGATTTTAAAAACATGAAAAATTGTATTGGATATTATGTATGGACTATTGGAGACGGAATTTCAAACTGTAAATTTCTCTCATCGTTTTTGTTGTAAAATTTGTATTATAGGTACATAATATTATCTTTTTGAAAGTAGCTTTCGGATTTGATTATTCAAAAATACTTAAATAAATTTTTTTTTTAAGAAAGTAGGAATTTACCTACTGACTAAGTGATAGTGACCCCAAAACTTTGTGAAAAAATTTAAAAAAAACCTGTAGCATTCAATAATAATTGTAGCATAGAAAAAAAAACAGGGGTGAAAAAAAAAAACAAATTCGCCTTTATTAAAAGTACCATGCACTCTTACCTGTAGGTAGGTACTTATAAGATCGTCCCATTCCACAAACAAGCTTTGTTTTCTGTGAAATACGTCAAACGTATTTTTTTTTCACTATGGGTGGGCGTGAAAAAAATTATGGCTTTCTTATGACATTTTAAGATTTTTTTGATAATAATGGGTGGCCATTGATCTTATTTTAAACAATTTTGCGAAACATACCGAATCAAAAAAAATGTTGGTAGGAAATAATGAAAATCCGATAATATTACCCTGTATCCTCCGAGATGTACAACCAGACATCTGAAGATGGCATCCCGCCCCACGGGGACCGTCAAATTAGACAGAGGCTCACCGAATTCTGGCTGGTGTGTCACCCCTGAAAACAAAACACAACATTTCATTCATTTAGATTCGTAATCTATGACAATTTTAGTTATATTTAAGTTCTGCATGAGAATATTTCAAAAATAATACATTATAAAGTCATAAATATGTATTGAATTACTTAAAATCAATCAAATCAAATCTCCCTTCACATCCCACTCTAGAGCATAGAGAGGTAATAAGGGTTGTCCATTGTGATCGATCTTGCGTAATTTTTATGACCTCCTCCCGCACCACTTCCATATACCTCAGCTCTGCTTGAAAGGTGCGGAACACGGTATGACACACGCATCAAACAGTTTAAGTACATTTCGTCTCGACACTAAACGCCGGCGCCTTCCATATTGTTTAGCCACAGAAGTTTAAGATAATATAATCTATATATTATTAATAAGTGAAGCAAAAACTTTCTGTCTGACTTTTTTTACGGAAAATGCGCGAACGGAGGAGTATGTAATTACGAACACTTATAGTTTATAAAGAGAAGGAGTGGAGAATACAATTTTTTTTATTTAAATTATGCATAAAAAATAAATTAAAGAATGATAAAACATTACAAACACTACTGTATGTTTTTGATACTCACACTAACTTCCACAGACTACTTATAAAGACCATCAACTTCATAGAAACAAATGTCAAATGAAAAGTTCCTCATAATGGGAGCAGAAAGCTTTTTGAAGGCGGTATATTAAAATGGAATGTGAAGCTGGAAATGGCGAGATATTAATAATAGATTATTATTTTTTGTCTTTAATAATAAAAGAAAAGTCTTTGTATATATCAACAATGCAAATTTGATGTATCTATGTCATTGTTTTTGAAAGAAAATTGTGAAACAGCTCTCGCTCAGTCTTTGATAATGGAACCTTAATAATGTTCAAACTTTATAATCTAAATTAGTTATGGTCGAATTTCGAGCACTGGTCAAACATAGGAATTGTGTCTATATTTTTAAGGGAACATTATTTACTTTTATCTATTAAAGTCACTGGAAGGTGACAATTATTGTTTTAAATATTATATTTAATTGGAAGAATAACTGTTAGATATATGTAGGTTTTCCGCAAAACGAATAAAGGTTATTATGAGATGTTCTACTGTACCTACTAAAAATTGATTTTGTGAAAATACAAAAAAATCGCATCAAATGAGGTTTTTGTGTATTGGAATGTCGTGTGGTCTGTAAAAGTCATCGAATAATAATGTGAAGATACCTATATACTCACCATGATCATTATGTGTCTGACATACGTTTTATTAACCCACGACATTGCCCTTACTTACTGATTACCATCTTATCTATCAAAAGAATTCTATATAACATTGTGATTATATAGTTACAAGGGTAGGGCCGTGCGTAAGGGATCTTTTTGAGTAAAAAAAATACTACGTAAGTATAATTTTAGGACATATTATTATGATTAATAACTATTGTGATGATTTTTTTTTTCGTAAATCCTTTCTATTAGAACCCTGATTATATTTCTTGGGGTGTTTTGAACCCTTTTAAAGGTTGATTTAGGGGTGAGTTCAAAGTTTCTACACATCTCACACTCTCCAGCATCTATCCGTTTTCTTAAAGTTATCTTTTCAGTCAGTATGATATTTCAAATAATACAGTATAAGTACTAATCTATACATCAAGACATCTCGCCCTTTGAATGTTGGTGGTTTATTTAGTGCACTTGTGAAGTCTGTAATTTCTTAGTTAATAATCAATGTACAGTAAATATAAATAAATTAATAAATAAAAATATATTTTGTGTTTAAAATCCTCTTCAGTTTGCAGATGCATTTTTTATTTCTTCTTATTCTTACTTTTGAAATATATCAGAGGATCTGTTCTTTTCACGTAGAAGTTTCCTGGGATGCCGAACTTTGTGATATTGTTCGCCACCTCGTTGGGGATTCTGGTGTTGTCCATCCTAGCCATGTGGTCACACCAGAAGCGTCTCCATTTCCTGCCCCATCTAACAATGTCCTCTGTGTTCCATGTCTCTCTGATGGTAGTATTGCGAATTCTATCCCGTAATGATCTTCCCAGAATGGCACGAAGAGTCTTCATTTCGGATTGTCTAAGCAAAGCTTTGGTTCTAATTGTGTCGGCCCTGGATTCAATTCCATATATAATAATTGGCTCCACACATGTTTTGTTAATCCTCACTTTGCTCTCCACCTTCATATGCTTGTTTCCCCAAACGAAGTCTCTGTGGCAGCCATCAGATATTGCGGCTGCTTTATTTGTCTGTTCTCGGGCTTCATTATACATGACGCTTTGACTAGAGATTTTTATTTATGTTCATATTTCTGAGATGAAGAGATAGTCAATAGATTTTTTGGCTATTGCCGAAGATTTTATGCTTGTCTATTAAAGTTGCCATAAAAAGATCACAACCTCTCTAAAGAATTTAATCATAAGGTAAATAAAAAATATTGGGAAAATAAATTACGCGAAAACACAAGGATGTGATTCTGACAGAAAGAAGAAGAAAGAAATTTACAAATCAAGCAGAAAATAAGTTTACACAGATTTGTGTTGAAATTATGTGTGCTTTATGAAAATAAACTGAAAATAAACTAAAGATTTTAAAAATTCAAAAGAATAATAATATAATAATAACATGAAGCCACGGTATAATTCTAACAATTTTGGGTAATCTCGAGAAAATATTGAGATAAATTCGAAGATGTAAATCGTGAAAATGTTTCAAAAACCAGTGATTGTCACATCGCGGAGAATTATTATGAAATCGGCCACATCTGGAGAAAACAGTGATAATTATTTATCTTAAATTGTTATTTTGGAGAATGGAAGAGAAATTGAAATAAAAATCATTAAGATTTGCGGTGTTCATGTTTTATTTCCAAGAAGGATTTATATTACTTTGAACAGATTTTTTTTACAATACCTTCCTCATTTTCCTTGATAAAATTCCTGGTTTTGATATTCTCTTCCAAGAATATTTATTATCTACTATTTTCATTGCTAAATAATTGTGAACTGCAAATTTGCATCAGTGGCTAGATTTGATAAAAGCTTGAGCAGCACGATAAGACCATCTTCATCTTTTGTCTCCGTCCATCTATGTGTGATTCTAGAACTCAGTTCGCATTTTGGTTTCTTCAAGAACTTACTTCCATGACTGAAAATCCAGCCCAGTACTCCGCCAGTTGGAGACTCCAAATTGTCGGGCATTTTGCGGTCTCAATCAACACCATCTATTAGTCACCGAGTTTGGGCTCCCTGAGCTTCTCTTTCCTAACTGGCATGATGGACAGTACTACCGTTTTCGACATGTTCTCATCAGCATATATTTGTATGCGCCCGGTCCATCTCAGTTTTTCAATTGTCATTCCTTCATATCTTTTACTACACGCCTCATCTTTTCTAGTAGGTATTCACTAATAGAGAAAACGTTACACAAATAATTACTAACGATTCTTTTGTTAAATTATTAAGAATCACTCGAAACACGATAACACGCACATTGTCGCATATCTTTGAAAGACATTTTTTTAATTCTTTTCAATTTATTTTGTTTTGTTCAAAAAGTATGTTCTGAGAAGGAATCCATAGAGTGAGGCTTCGTTAATATTCAATGTTTTTTAACTTGAGTAAAGGTGATTATGTATTTGAATAAAAACACAATCAAACGTTTGACGTCAGTTTTATATAATTTAACAGCAAATTTTAGAACTTGATATCTTTAGCTGTTTTTATTGGAAGGATGAGTTTATATAATCACTTTTTTTTAAAGTGAAGGTCAATTTTTGATCCAATCCAAACTCCCTTTAGACCCCAATTAGGGGCATAGGGAAGCAACAAGAGCTCTCCATTGCGCTCGATCTTGCGCAACGTTAATGACCTCCTCCCACACCATGTCCAGATTCCTCAGCTCTGCCTCGAAGTAGCGGAACACAGTATGAGAGGGTCTTCTTCGTCTCCGGGACCCTGATGGGAGGAAGAACAGCGCTCTCCTCGACCAACTGTCATTCGGCATCCTTAACACATGTCCCAGCCAAGTCCATCTCCTCCATATAACAGTAGAGGTGATGGGCTCACGCTGGGTGCGCCGGCGTATAGCGTCGTTCGTGATTCGGTGGTACCATCTTATACCCAAAATTCTCCTGAGGCACTTCGAAATTTTTGATACAAAAATATAATTTAATTAATAATTAACGTTACAAGATGGACTGTTTATAGTTTTAAACTATTAACGAAAGAATCATGGTCTTTTTGATAATGTATTCTAACAGAAGCACCACGTTTTTCATAAATACTATGTAAAGCTGTGTACACATCTGAAACACGCGCGGTAACGTTATGTAGCGTTGCATGCAACGTATCAAATGTCCATAGTACGCGGTTGTTCGCAATGGTTTGAGGCGAACCATCGCGAACGGAACGCAGCGATCCGACAGAAAATGTAGTCACTTTACACATTCTGATTAGTTACGTTGCATGTAGCCTGGAGAACAATGGTCTACGATCTTTCGTGGACTCTTGTCCACTGCTACCGTAGTAACAAAAACATTTTCATATATTTTGAAAGACTGCCGTCTTGTCAGATAACGGACCACTCCCTAGGAACCCAGTGCATAAGTGAAATGAATTTTAAAAAAAATCGGCAGCGGAATATTTTTGAAGTATTTGAACTGGAATATGAAAAAAAACGAGTAGAGATAGTGAGAGAAAGAATGAAGAGAACATGAGTCATAAAAAGTGTAGAAACCCATTAAAAAAATCGCGTTGAAAATTATGAAGGTGTTAAAGGAGGAACAAAACACGCGGTACGTATTAAAGAGAATAACAAGCAAACCGTAAACATTAAAAAGGAGGAGAGTTAAAAATTATACATCAGAGCCTTCGTGGGCGGACTGGAGGGTTGAGGGATGTTGCCTTCTTGATCTCCCCGGTGATCTGTTATGGTCTAAGATAAAATAATAAGGTTAACAGAGAAATCGGAGGAGGGATGTTAACAAAACGACGGCGCTGCAAGAACCTCGATACCTACAAAACAACGCAAATCCTCTGGGCATACGACAAGGAGGAAATTCAAAGAAGAAAGAAAGAGCGAAAACGAAGGAAGGAGGCACACAGTAGCAAAGAGAATATTTGAAACATTTGCATTATATTCCCATTCGTATTTAGCCACTGTACAATCTTTTACCTTAAAGACATCATTATATCCCGCAAAATGGGTTTCTAATGAATACTAATGAAAAGGAGGAGTGTTTGTTTTCGAAGG
Organism: Mystacides longicornis; assembly: GCA_963576905.1. Classification (NCBI taxonomy): domain Eukaryota; kingdom Metazoa; phylum Arthropoda; class Insecta; order Trichoptera; family Leptoceridae; genus Mystacides; species Mystacides longicornis. The sequence goes on from OY756426.1 coordinate 12,467,074, forward strand.
AACTTGGGTATGAATAAAGGGGAACAAGATAATAAAGGACAATCTCCTAAAACGTTTAAATTAGCGGAGAAAGTACTCGATATTGTTTTGGAACCAGACAACAATCGTTACAATACGAATTGTCCCATTAACAATTATTGTCTCGAAATGTTCTTTGATTCTGTAAAAGATATTATCATTATTGCGTAATATACCTTACATTGCAGTACTGAGAGTGCTGTATTACCATTATTTTGTAAGCTTAAAAGAAATTCTATTACGCACTAATTTTTTTTTGCAACAAATCCAAATCTCAGGAAGTATATTAAATTTAGAGTGTCATGTCATGTCATGTCATAGTTTAAAGAAATGACAAGAATCAAAATGCAATTTTAGATACTAATGAAGTTGCGAATTAATGTGAAGATTAATCTAAATAAATTGGAATTTCGCTCATTTACCTTACATGATAACCTTTTAAAAAAAAAACAATAATTTAAAACTTAGTTCGAAAATATTTTTTTCGTAAATACCCCCGCTGACTGACCAGCGAATCTCTCATCTTATATATAAAAAGGGAGAGCTATTTCCCGATGTCATCGCATCACGCCTAAACGGCTGGACCGATTTCGCTAATTCTTTTTTGTCGTTTAGGCTTTTATCAGGAGAATGTCCTTTTATAAGAAAAAAATTAAGAAAAATGCATGGAAAATTAGAAAATTATAGAAAACTCTACGTAGACAACCTTATTAGTACTTTAGCATTATAATTTTTATTCCAATTTTGAAATTTTGACAGAAATTGTCAATTGGTGTGATTGACAGAATATCGATGGAATAAACATGGTTTAAAACAGACACATCGTTCGGAATCACATTGGTCAAATGATAATTATTGATTCGAAAATTCGAATTCATATTTAGGAACACAGGACGACGACGTCTGTCGGGAAAGCTAGTTCTAAATAGTGTAGAAGTGGGCAAGCATTTTTTTTAATTATGCACCCAATACATGAAGAAAAAGAAAAAAAATATTGCGGTAGTCTTCGCAAGATGGGCAGACGAGCATAACCTTAAAAATGAATATTCAACCCTCGACCGCGTATCCAAAACAGAAATATTTGGAATAGTTGTGGACTTACTTACTATATAGAAATTGAAATTCTTCTCAGAATATTCATATATATGGTATATTTTTATATATGGTATATTTTGGAATATTCTTAGCTGGTTTTGGTTGTAAGTATAGTATGGTATTTTCGCCTAAGGCATTATATAATAATAATTTATACTTTATAAAAAACATGTAGTAGGAATATTATGTGTGTGATGTAAGAAATCGAAAATAGATAGCTTATCTATTATGTCCAACAAGATGTTATACATTGATATCCTATTAAAGCCAAAGGGTTGTAGTTTTTTATTAGGTACCCAAAATGTCACAGATGCTACCGGGGTCATTAGGCCTATGGATGGAATAGACATATCTGTATCCCTTACTCTTGACTCTGAAACTTGGGGTGAAACGGGGTTACAAGGTACCTACGTACTGGTTATGAAAACGATGCGACGAAAAATAAGGGTTAAAAATAATTTGCCCGTTACGTTGGAATATAAGGGTTAAAGGCATTATGTTTTTAAAACTATTGTATTTTTTAAACACCATCTCACTTTTTTCTCTTACGCTTTCTTTTTTTGTTTCCGCAATTGTACATTATTATTATTATTATTGTTGGTGTATTCTTTTGTTTGTTCGAAAAATATAATGCTTTTACCCTCTTTGACCAAAAAAAATATGAAAACAAACAAAAGAAAAATATAACAAGGTAGGGTACAAACATCGTTTCGTCAAACGATGTACCCGCGATGTGTTAAGACAAACCAGTCTCTTTAATAGAAATTCCGGATCTATTTAAAAAAAAATGTTAAGCTTTATTAGATTCGTCATCCGAGATCGAAAGAAACGATCTGAGAGAAGTCAGGACGCAGTCCTTACTAAAGTAGAAGAAGAGGAATAACTGTAGAAACAATGCGTTAATTCGTATAGTATCGAGGCCCTACTTAGGGACATAGGGAGGCTTTAACCAACACCACCTACTTATATAAGAAGGCCTTAGTGCTGCGTTACATGGTGAGGCCCAACATTCACTCACCTATATCTGTATGTACTTACCTGTGCACTATGATATCTGTCTACACGCCGGCAGCCGTGACGCGGGAGGCCAAAAATGGCCGCCTGCACTAAGGCCTTCTTATATAGGTGGTGTTGCTTTAACCGTCTGATTTATTAAAAAAATCGTTAATCGTTAGATTACACATAATTCACTGATCAGTTTTTACTTTATTGTAAAAAAAATATTTGATCCGATTTTGTTATGTATGAAGATGACTTTCACACGAAATTTTGTAAACAAACAAAATAGTAGCCCGGCAACGGGAGTGCTTACAGCCGAGATGCGCTATGTCAGATTTGAATGATTTCGAGTAGTTGCAGAATAGGTGCCAGACCTTATTTTTTTATTTTATAATATTATTATTATCAAAATATTGTTAAGTCCTTATAAAATCACACGAAACCTTTATGTTTTGACCAAAATGAACTAATTTATGTTAATTTTAATATTTGTACCTACTTTAAAAGTATTCTTTGAATATTTTCTTCAAAACGTCATTATATTTATTATAAATTTAGTTGGTGCATCATTCTCGATGATTACGGGAATGCAATATTTGCTTTATTTGTTTAAAATAATTTCTATTATCAAAATGATAAACCAAAACAAAATGGACCAAAATATGAAGGGAGCACCTAATTGGACGGGAAAAAAACTTAAAAACAGTATATTTATTACAGAAAGCGTTGTTGTACACTCGAAACCGTTGTCAGTTGACATAAAATCCAACACGGCGGGCTAAAATCTAGAGAGATCAGCTCGCAATCAATCGATATGGGTTAAACTACCTCGACGACGCGACGGCTTGATCGCAAATTTTCTACCGCTGAACTCTTTTTTTCCACTGATCAGAGTTTTTAAATAAAGCAGTACCTAAGAGTTTTCCTCAAACTCAAATCCCTCAGCCATGTTTCGACGGAGAGGCACACGATTTTTCCTAAATCCTACTGTTACATTGGTCCTGTTTTAAAATTAAGATCCAAATAATTATTAGGATATATTATGTATCTGACCCATCTGATTCATCCATCCTTCCCAAAAGCTTAAATGAAAGTGTTTGTTAAAGACATTTTTATATTTTATTAGCAATATATTTATCAGTTGGCAACGCCATGTGTCATGTGTGGTGGGGAACCTACCAATTAATGTTGCAATTTGTATATGTATATTAATTTCAGTGTCAAATAAAATGCGTACTTGAATGGAAGTGTATAGCTGTGTTTTTAATCTTCACATTAAATTCCAACACTGTTACAATAACTAATAAGTAAAGGTGTTAGTACTGTTTGTAAATGTGGTGTGAAAAATAATTTAAAAATATAATTGTGAAACTATATTTTTCCTCAGACTTAGTATCTAGTCCATTAAATAAGCATATCATCTTGATAACTTTATATTACAAAATAATAGACAAATAATATGTAACAACTAATGATCTTAACAATTCATTACTGATGTTCGATTTTTAAATGGAACAAACCACTACGGGCTAACGGCCTCTTTTACTGTTTTTTCGAAGGCATAAAACAAAGAAGAAAGTGATCACTTTACGTTGACAACTTTCACCATTAGGTGGTAATGTTTAAGTCTCCGAAACTCTTATGCCCCTACCACACGCTCCGTCTTACCTGTGGTCTTGCCTGCGCAGGCAAGACGACAGGTAAGACGGAACACGGACACTGCTACCACACGACACAGGTAAGACGGACGCAAGCCTCATTTCCTCCTCGCAACCGTGCAGCGAGGACAACACTTTCTTTTGCAAACCGTTGGCGTCGAAATAATGTTTCCTAACTATTTTTTTTCTGCTGTGTTTTTATATCAGCTACATATATATTATGTAGAACAAGGCGTACCTAAACGAACAATGTGAAAAAAATGGTTGTTTTATAGTACATATTTCCAAATGATAAATGTAAATATCGATGTAAAAATATCAACATATTTTTTAAATAATTGATATAAATCGTGGATATTTTTTATTATGGAAATATCGATATTCTATATTTATTTCTGAATATCTTAATAGGTAATTGCACTTTTCGGTATAAAATATAATCATATTTTTTAGTCTACATGCAACGATAATTTGTGAAAATATCGATAGATATATTTTTTTCCTATTGATCATCCATAGGTTATTTTTATCTCTAATTCAATGACAAGATATGCGATTAAAATATATAAAACAAAAATAATAAAATATTTTCTATAATATATCTTAACCTTTCAACTCCTTTCTCAATTTCTCATATGCAGTATTCTGTATATTTCTGTCAATAGTACTTAGATTTGATTATCTATAGATCAGGTAGATATTTTTTAAATGAAATAATTCGATAGCATATTCGCGATTATAATAACGCAGGTCTGCCATTTCCGAATGTTCAACGTCGACTGATCAATTGCGGCAGTACTGCGGCTGGCGTGGCATGTCAGGTAAGACGGAACTCCCAACCACACGCTCCGTCTTACCTGACATGCCAGGCTTGCGCAGGTAAAATTTCAACCAAGACGAAAAGCCGTCAAGCCGCGCCACCGAGTTTGTACGGTGTACAGTTTTACCAACCACAAGCTCCGTCTTACATGACAAGCCAGGCTTGCGCAGGCAAGACCACAGGTAAGACGGAGCGTGTGGTAGGGGCATTAATCATAAGAATTCTCGACATGTTCAACATTTCGAAAAATCCCATGTATACAACAAGTAGATAATAATTAATGAGATATAGAGATAAAAGTTGGAAATTATTGAGAACAAGACAGCAACCACATTTAAAGACTGCGACTGCTGTCATGTATTTGGCGCCAGGATATGAATATATCCATTTTTGTTAATGTCTCATATTTATTGCCTATTGGCTTTGTTGGTGCACATCGTTCTAAATAATATGTCAAGATTCTTGTGACCATTTTTCAGGACTAGTTCTTAATAAATAATATGTAACAACTAATAAGATGGTCATAAGCCCATAGTGGTCTGTTCTATTTAAAAATCGAACATCAGTAATGTATTGTTAGAGTCATTAGTTGTTACATATGTATTTGTTAAGATCTAGTCCTGAAAAATGGTCACAAGAATCTAGACACATTTATTACAAATAGATTTTTTCATAACTTAATACAAAATACTTTTTAACTAACAAAAATAATAATGTGCCTGGATATTGTCATTAACAATGATTATCAAACAACTCAATATTATTGTCAATCGGAGTTGACTACTATCTTCATTGGATAAGGCAATTTTATTATATTCCATGCGTACACTAGGCCATCGTTTTACGATTATTCATTCGGTAATAGGGTAGGCCGAAAAACCTCATTGTGTTATATGGAATTTTAGTCAATAGCGAGGAAAAGTTAAGAATCGTAAAGACAAATAAAGAATTATTAAATTTGGTTGTAAACTTCCCGTCGCGCAACGGTTTTCAAGTTTGACAAAATATGAAAAAAACTGCATTCTTCACATTATTTTTTTTTTAAATTTGAATAAGATATATTTTCGAAATCTCATAGTTTGTAACGTCTTCAAATAGACGCTTCAAATATTGAAATTTAATTTGTTTTAGATCGGTTTATATCTTTCGGTCACCTACAAGCCCCCAAATTTTCCAAATATTGAAAATATCACAATTTTACGAATTTTTGGTATTTGATCAATAATTTGAATTCTAATACGCTGAGTTGAAGTTTAAAGTTAATAAAACAAAACAGTGCATAGATATAAATTGGCCCTGTACCACTAGTATAAGTTTTCGATGACCGAATATCGCAACGATCATCGAATGATTCGATCGTTTGATTTTTGAACGCTAATTGCACGCTAATAAGCGCTTATTAGCGTGCAATTAGCTTTCGATTAAACTCGTACTAGCCCCACTGGTTCCAAAATACGGATCCATTCATCTCAACTTTCACGATACAAGCTTAGCGTTAAAAATGAATGATATCTATAGTATTTATATGACCCATGATTTTACCCTTCCCCTGTGTAGACATTTCTTCGTCTTAATACAAATCCAATAATCTTTTTGTGTTGAAATACGTAACTATTGTAAAAAAAATTAAAGCGAAAAAATATCGTAAACTTGGCGATATTCAGAGCTTTCTCCCAATTATCTCAGGTTTTAAGTCATAATTAATTACAATTTCAAAGGTGTAATGTTTATAATATAATAATATTTCGAAAATATATTTTTTCAGGCATGGAAAACCTGAGCAGCTTTTTTTATGAAGACTAGACAAACGGTCTCTTGTGATTAAGTTTTCAGACCATCAAATAAAACTTAATTATCCTTAGAGACAAAATACCGAGACAAGAAGCGTATTGTTACTCGCTTAGCGCTCACAAATAAAACGTAATACTCGCTACGTGGTGGTGCTACTGCTCAAGTTTCATACTCCCTCGTTAACTTAGTAAGTACCTACTCACTAACTACACCATATGAACAGATTTTTTCATCACCTTTTCTTAGACATGTATATGTTTCTATGCCTTTGATATTTCCGTTCTATATTATCTTCTGTTTCGGCTTGTGAAAATTTAACAATAATATCATGATCGTTTCTCATTTCTGTCCTGGTTGGCATCCTGTCTCAGATTAACGGAATCGATTTAATCTTTGTTTAAAGGAAAAATTCTTGTTTTTAAAACAACACCGCCATGAATATTTGATTTTTTTTTACCCATCACGCCTTTTAGGTAGGATTTATTCTATTAACTCTGCACAAAAGTGCTATGAAACCAAGTATCGGACATTTTAACTTTTGTCTCGTAGAAGTCATGTTAATACACTTAAAAACATACACCACCTATTCCTACACACTCATGGAAATAATTGACATGCGACCTTTCACTTTAAGACAATAATCATCCACTGCACTTGATGAAACTAAAATTTCAAATTTATAAATCGGCCCTTGCCGCCCCCGTTTTGTCTTACACTTTGCTCCTCTCTCACAGCGCCAAAGACTATTAAATTGATAAAACAGTGAAAGCAACAGCTAGTCAACTATGTTTGAATCTTTTTTGAATAAAATAAACCTATTTAAGTAAATTCTGTAATATTTCGTAGACCGCGAAAAAAACCCCAAAATTGTCATTTTTGTAAATATTCGAAGTCTCGGCGGGGGCTCTTACCGTTGTATGAGAATTTTTTCATTTTTTATGTAGATTATTGATGCCAATAGGCAACATAATACAACTATTCCAAAAAAAAAATTTGTTTCACTCAACTCTTCATATTATCATTTTCAACAAAGCTGGGTATATTTTTTCGAGGACGGACTGTAGAAGCCGCTGATGTCGGAGTGTATTACGAAGAGATGTTCTAGGTTGAAACTTATTCAATTACTTACATGTGTGTTCCGCCCCTCCCACTCCATTTACCTACCACACTCGTATTCAAATATTTCCAAGTGGTTTTGCTTTATTATTGTTTTTTATGCCGTTTCTCTATGTTACTAAGGGATGATTATTTTATAATAATGCAATAATTGTTTATACTAATAATTTCTTATTATTCTTGTTCTTTTTGTTATCTTCTCTGTCACCCTTGCCTTTTTCCTATTTACGTGGAGTCCCCTCTGCTAGTCTCCATCCTCTAAAAAATGAAAATTTCAGGACCGTCTCAGGTATACACATAGAAATAGAGAAAAATATTCTAGGTTGACGACATGCATAATTATTTGAGGAGGCAGCAAATAAGAAACTGATTTGGACATTGACTCGTATGCCATTGAACGGCCAGCCCCATGGTAGACGGCTCCCAGGCAGACCACCGAAGAAGTGGGAGAACATTTAGACCCACAGGAAACTGAAACCGTCTGAACTTTTTATTTATAATAATGAATCTGTGCTCACTCAAAGTGAACACAATTACACTAAGCCACTTAAAATTTATGTCGTGAAAGAGGAGGATGGTTGACACCAGGATTCGAACCCAAGACCTCCGCACGAGACTACTAAAACCGGCGTTATATCCACCATACCTACACTATCTGTGGATGCCTCATACACCCTTCAATCAATCTATGGTACTATAAACCGTATTATGTTTTAGTAGGTTTTTTAAGAATTTGGCTCTTCTTCGCCTTAAATAAGAATTATTCTTATTCTCGTATTGCCAAAACACAGCGCCATTAGGTTTTTCTTCATACCCTTTTTGCCCTCCAAAGTTGGCATATTTAAATGACATTTAAATCTTTGTATGACAGAGAGACTAAGTAAGTTCCCTTAATCGCCAGCTACGTTTTTGAATAAAGGAGCATAATGAGTCTAATGATCATTGGTGTATGTAAGCAATAAGTGAACACTTAACTACCTACCTCACATTATACATAAGTCACAGAATGAAACAAGTTTTTTTTTCTTTTATTTCTAGAAGATTCATAACACAGCATACATTATGATTTTTGTATCTTATCACACAATGTCAATAATGATTTTGCACAGTAAAAATATACACAAATAAATTGAATTCATTCCGCAAATGTATGAGATAATGAATAATAAATAAGGTTAAACCAAACAAAATTGTAATGAATTAAAAAGATTTTACTAAGCACATAAAGATGAAAAGGATTTTTTAACAATCTTGAGGTTTTCTTGTACATTGTTTGCATTTCCCTTGAGCATTTATTGTAATAGAAAGGTCATAGGATAGTAAGGACTGCTATGGTTAAATAAAATGAAACAATGATACGTCTTCTAGAAAAAAGAATTTAGTTCACTATTGTATTTAAAGTGGATACACACCAGTTAGCAACAGTATGTTCGTACGTTGACAAAATTCCCCAAAAGGTGGCCTAGACTCCAAACCCAAGACGCTTTGATCTGATGCAGCTTTTGATGGATCGATTTTTGAAAATACTTGCATGAAGCAATTATACTACTAAGTATAAAGTATAAAGGATAAAAACAAAACAAAAAACGACACAGAAAACTAAAAGATTTTTTTGTTTTTTTTTTTTTTTGATTTGGATTTTCCCACCACAAACAAGATATTCAAACTCTTTTTTGATCACAATCTCGCACATGCAATGTGGAAAATTCCAGGGATAAGTTTTAATGATTCCAATGAAAAAACTGTTTTCTTACATTTTATGTTCATGGTTCTATGGTTCTAATAAAACGTTATTATTGTAGTCGGCTATTAGATTATCTAAGTAAGAAAACTACTGTATTTCAAAGCTATTTCAGCCCGTACAATAGAGTAGGATATAATAATAATATAAGCCATGTTATTTAGTTATACACATTTATCCCCTGGATAAGGTGAGGATACCTTGGAAGGGAGTTGGCCGGATAGGAATAAGGTGATTAGTTGAAGCCTCCTAGCAGACCTTTATTTTAAAGTAATCCATTAGTTGGATGTTGGAGCTAATAACTGTTAGGTTGTACCTGTAATCACCGCTCCCTAATAATTATTATAATATGTTATCCGTTAAATTAATTTGTTCCGTAGTTTAGTTAATATTATTACACCAGCTGTATTCGATAACGGATCGATCAATTTTGATACAATATAATGTTCAAGTCATCACGAATACTTTTAATAGATGTAACGTGTCTGTTGACTATTTATCGAATCATCTAATTTCTTCTGTACTATTTGTACCATCATTTTGAGATAGCTTTTTTTAGATACGTAATAAGTATCCAGACTTTCAAATCATCCAATTCCTAAGCCGGTTTTAATTTTGCATGATCATTTGAGATATTTTTTTCTAGATGTAGATACCTATTGCATCTGTTTACTATTTAAATAATCAAATACGAGTATGTTTCTTCTTTACTATTTGTATCATTATTTGAGTTTAACTTTTAATAGGTATAATTTATTGTTTCTTTTTTACTTTCAAATCATCCGATTCATTAACCGTTTTTACACTAACATCATAATTTCGTCATTTTTTAACTCAATTTTACACGTCCTGTTTACTCTTAAATTATCCCTCTTTAAATAAATAGACTGCTTTGGATATATAGCCTCATTTGAGACAACTTTTACGAGATATAACGTATCGTGTTATTGAATTTCTAATCGGCCGATTCTTTAGCCCATTTTTTTGCATCTTCATTTGAGCCTACTTTTACCAATTTAAAGGTATGTCGTGTCTTAAGTTTCATCCTTTCTTTCTGTGGATCTGTCGAAACCATAAGAATAATATATTTTAATAGCTTGGACAACTTATATGGCTCCGTTTAGTAAACCTTTTTTAAAAGTAAAATTTATCTACAGTCAAAGTGAACACAAATACATACTCCTTCAATATTTCACAGTAAGCTACTAATACGAATACTCTACTACTACTACAAATACTCCTTCAATATTTCACAGTAAGCTACTAATACGAATACTCTACTACTACTACAAATACTCCTTCAATATTTCACAGTAAGCTACTAATACGAATACTCTACTACTACTACTACAAATACTCTTTCAATCTTTCACAGTAAGCTACTAAAGCTGTTGTGAAAAAGGAAGATGGTCGGCAGGGAAGATCGAACCCACGACCTCCATACATAACAGTAGGAAAGTCGCCGTTGTAACCACTAGTATATACCAACCATTATACCTCAAGGGCGCCTCACAAATAAAAATAAATCTCAATAAATAAACACCAATAGGCTTGTCAATATTTATCTCACAAACGTTAATCATGTTTAAAAATTCTTTAACAAACGCAATTTTTTTATTTTATTTTTATTTTCTTTATTTCGTCCATTGACCCCAAACAGGCACTTAGACTCATCAAAATTCAAAAATCACAAGTTTCAAGCTAATACAAGCAACAATTAATAAAACAACAAAAAAACAAAAAATGGAGCAACATTCACATATGATTGCAAATCATCATTAAAAATTCAAACTACATCCCAATCAATGATTAAGACGGGGTCATTGTAAAAGTTGCATTGTTTGTGTTTAAAATTATTATTATCAAACGATTTCGGGCGCTTTCGTCAATCTTGCGAAGAGAGTCATAAAAGTGTAACTATGAGCAACTACTTTGCACCTAAATCTGTCAAAAGAATTTGGTTGGAATAAAAACGGTCGTTCTTTCTTTCTGGCTGTACATGTGCATAGGATGCCACATAAATATTTTCAATATCTGGTTTAAAAGGGGCATTTGAACAATTTCTCAACCATAAGCTCAACACATTTGAGAATATTTTTCTATCTTCACGTATACTCGTAATAATAATAATTGTTCTTTTGACGAATCCAACATCGTTTATCTTCCCTTTTTTGGATGATTCATTCGCCTGCACTCCTGTGTGAATAATGTTAACGATTAATAACCAAAGAAGAGAAAAAAAAATCCAGTTCCGAGCTAAAAAATGTGCTTATCGAGTTTTAGGTTGAAAACAAAAATTTAAAAAACTTGATACAAAAGATGTGCCCGGGCTTAGTTTGTTTCATTTGAATGGGACTCGAAGAAAAAATTGCATATAATAGAATTACCCATTTTGTAATTCTTTAAACATACTATTTGTAACTTTGTAATACTTAGTAATTATAGGTACCAATATATTTATACAAATGAAAACAAAACTTTGCATTATTACGGTAATTTCTGGTCCAAATATACTTTCGGCTGACAAGGCGACCATCTTCAGTGGAGTCTTTTTTTATTTCTAATTTTTTCGATAACTCATCGCTTAAGACGGTCGCGTAGTGGGTAACCGTTCGCATTTTCGCGTGTCGAGCGTCATAATAATAATTATATTCAAACGCGGACGGACCGTTCAAATTGAAAACATTGCATGATCTCTCGACGCTCGGACGCGCGATCAAATTTCATTTACGACAGGGCCTTAAGTCGGCTGAAAACATATTATTCTGGGTCAAAAATTATCATTATATTGCAATTTTCTATATACCTACCTAAACTTATTTAAATTGGTATCTAAATATGTTGTTTTATTTGTTATAAAAAACAATATGCCAAGTTGAACCGCGAACCTCACGCGGCTGAACGAAAGTTGTCGCCTTTACCATGAGTCCACAAACTTCTTGATTGAGGTAATGGTGGCCTGTTTCTTAGTTTTCCATCAATTCTGATACCTACATGAAAACAAAACAAGAAACATTTTTCTGCTTACACCTCATACTGAAAAACTAAAAAATGAAGGATATAAAAATATTATCTAGGTACAGAATAAAAAATAAAATCGTAAAGTATGGTAAAAATTAATTGTACCTATATAAGTATAAGCATTGATAATAAAATGCGGAGGTCGTCGGCTGGTTGGGGGTAGGCAGAGATTCACATTGAAATTATTAACGCAAGATTTCAGTGAGGGGAAGATCGTAAGGGAAATTCTAAATTAAAAGCTACCATTGCCATCTGATGGTTATCGTCAACCCTAGCGGCGAATAATCGAATTAATTTTGACGTTTCCACATTGGCGCTTCCAATCATCATTACAAAACCTCAAATTTGAGGTGGCATTATTATTATTTGTATAAATTATTCTTTCGTGAATCCTTTTCCAAAATAAATTTATACGCAGCAGAAATCAATGACAATAACTCATTTGGAATAATATGAAAATGGTTTGTTAGAGCAAGGAAAGCGATCAAATAATGTCTTTCAATTCTATCAACCCTAAAAATACTCACATTTTTATTTTACATGTTTTTTTTTATAGAAATGATAAATGAGTTTGTTTAATATCGCGCATTTTTTTTTTAAATATACTTTTAAATCAACGTTAGGTATATGGATTGAGAAAAAGGTTTCAAATACTTCTTGCAATACTGCCTTTTGCATATTTAAATTAAGTGCTTCAAGATTTGCAAGCTGGTTACACAAAAGTCACCTTCTATTATGTTGAATGGATTACTTTCTTTTTATTATTTTATGTTTTAGGCATAAATTATGCGGTAGATTAGGTTTAAATACTGATCATGAATTCCTTTTTACTGTAAATAGGCCAAGACGGTAATACGATATCTCCGGAAGGGTCCTTCGTCGGCTATGACGGAGTGGATGCCGTCTGACATTTTTATAAACCACCAAAACTTGTCTCAGAATCCGAATATTTTTTAAAGGTATGAATACAACCATGTAGATTGGTTCGAAAAATACGTACCTAATCAGAATTTTATGACAATTCTTTTCGTGCACAATGGAAATGGTCATGAAAATGAAATTTCATAAAACTCATTTAGGCTCATTCATAATAATTATTATTTTATTGTTTATTAGCTTTACTGGTAGAAGTTGTCCTGTCTTTTCGTATGAATATCGAATTCGATTTTATAGTCTTGAGTGGCGTCCGAATGGTGGGCGGAAAATGTGTAAGGAATTCCGACCGATGCATCTGTTTTAAACGATATTTGCAGGGCACATTCTGTAAATCGCACGAACTATAAACAACGGATGGTGTTATGTAAAACTACTTTTTAAATTAAAAAAAAAAGAAAAGTTTATACGAACTGTAAAAAAGCACTAAAAAGGTGAAGTTTTCATAATCTTTCTCATATTCCATGCAATTTTCATCATTTGCTTTCTTTCAAAAGAACCATTTCCTGACAAAAAGAAAGACAACAAAAAAATTACGAAAACATTTTCATATATAGAAAAGTTCTTAAAAATCTCATTGACTGCTTAAAAAGTCATTCTTTCATTTCACTATCAACAAAAAATTTGACAATATTACGTATATAAAAAAACAATATTACTCGTGTATGTTACGCCAATGTTTTTTAAACCCAATATGGTTCGCCGTGGAGATGAAAGCAAGGTTTGGCGCCCCGACTTTTGTGAATCAATTTAGTTGGTGGAAAATATTCGCGGAAGTGGTCGCAGTAAAAAACTTTTAAAATCTTGTAATTTGGTTTTGTCACAATTCAAAATTAAACTTTCCCCTCATAAACGGGAGAGGGCACAAAGGCATTATGTTATAATTACGACCAATGACGATTTCGAACTCGTTTGACTTTTGTAAGCGCTTTTAATACGACGATTCTCTCTCTCTCTCAGTCAGGCCTGTCGCTTTCGTAATTTCGTAAATTATTTTCGAGACTCGAACGCAAAACTTAATGATATAAAACGGAAAATAATACTTTTTCCCAAGATAATTCATGATTTTCGCGACAATAAAAAGTTAAATTGTCGAAAAGTAAGGATGTTTTTGTTCGCTTTCTATTCTTGTAGACTTTTGATCCTTATATTAAAATCAATTAATGACTTTTGGTTCACAGAAAACAATATGTTTTTTTTAACTAAATACCGATTTTTTTTTATGGTTAACAGATTGGAATTCATTTGAGAGTTATGTGTATCAAACACAACACATTATTTGAATAAAAATATTAGCTTATAAATTCACAATTATTTAGATCTTTTGTGATTGTAATTGTGGATTAACAAACAAATTGTTTTTATCCATGTCCGCTCTCTAGCTGACGTATATAGACTCCAAAAATCGTTGCGGCTCGATGCCCTGTCCCCCGCAATTCAGTATCCGCACCCCAGTCAATACCAACTCCCTGGAGGTCAGCTTTGTTGAGCCTTTCAATTTTTTGAGGACCCTACCGCGCTTCAGTTTGTCTTCTGGATGGTAGTTGAGGCCAAAGACGGGTTAAATGTCTTCTGTAGGCTTCCTCAAGACGTAAGACGTTCATTATGTTGACTCGGTGTCTCCAGAATCTTTATCTATCTCACCCATCTATCTTTAGCATTAAGTGCAATGTAAACTTATTACAATGCTTTTGTAAACGCATTAAAAATTCGTAAAGTACTTAAACCGATAAATATAAATTAAACATAATAATTCCCCTCCGTAGGGGATACCTCCTTACTTTTAAAATCACGTGCAATGAAATGTTGGAATCTTCAATGGGAAAATCCCGGTAAGGGTAAATATTATAAATCAATTCAGCCCAATATCCCTCAGAGTGCTTGGTTTAGTAAGGGTAAATACCAGAAGTCATCGGTGTCAATTATATGCCGGATGCGTCTAGGTCACTGTTTGGTTGCTTCCCATCTCTTCAAAATAGGCATACTGCCTGATCCGTACTGTGAGTGTGGGCTGGATGTGGAGACCCTGGACCATGTCCTCTTCGGGTGTCCCATTTCGTCCAACCTGGAATTTTATGATAGTTTGGAGGGTTGTGAACGGCCGTTCAACGTACCCCACCTGCTATCATTAAATTCCCAGAAAATCTACAAACAGCTGGTTAAGAGTAACCAATTGAATTTTTTTTTTATCGATTTACCTATTTGTTTTTTAACTTTTTTTTTTTATCTTTACGCTTAATCAATTATTCAGTTTTCTTTGACATATTTTGAATTTACGATCTTATAAATAATACAATAGGCTTCCGAGACCAAAATCACTCGAGTCCTGGTGGAGGTCTATAATAAAATAAAAAAAAATATTTAAAAATTGTGTAGGTATTTTCCTTAAACAATATTGATCATGGTCCGTAAAAGGCACCTAAGTACACACTTGTTAACTATGTTTCCTCAAGTGACGGTATCGAGTTTAACCTCCTGACATCTCAAAGTGCATAAATCAGACTATTCCCTGCAAATGGAAATCCAATATTGAAACAGATGCAATTACCGTGAGGTAGTAGTCACATAGTACCCACCGCGTGGTCTACAGCTTTTATCCCGCCACAATATAAATGAACGTTATTCGGAGCCTTCTAACTGGTAATTTTGCGGCTAAACCGGACGAACCAATCGTAATTGCATAGGTTCTACTTGTCCTAGAATTATTATTCGATTCAATTGGTTAAAGGTTAAAAGACATTTGGAAATTCATTTGAGTATTTATGCATTAATTCGTAAAATGGTTTTATTATTAAATAAAGATTAATGGATAATGATCTTATAAATTGACATAGAGAAGTGCGTTTATTAATTGACTTTATAGAAATTTGCATTTTGTTTTGTTTGCCTTACCTTCTAATTGAATATGTTTCAAGGCTATCTTCTGAGGCCTCACAAGTGATTATGAGAGGATGAAAGGAAGATTCCTAGTGCTCCAAGCCAAGGAACAACTGGATTAAGAAACCCAAATCCTACAGAAAAAAAATCCAAAAAGACAACGAGAAAATTTGCTATGCTATTTTTTCCAGGAGACAATGCCGAGGAATATGTTTCATTACATATTATTTTGCCATATCTAACGTTAAGAGGAGCCCATGGCAGACATAAGAAAGAAAAAAAATGAGTACATTATCAGGCTCAGGATTTTAATCGTTCAATAATTTTATTCAGTTACCTTCGAAACAATAGTAAAATAATATGGTCGTTAGACCATAAAAGTCATTATTAACCATGATAAAGTCGACGACTGGTGTTATTTATGTTAGGTCAACTCAAATCAAAAATCAAAACTCCCTTTGAGCTCCACTCAGGAGCATAGGAAGGCAACAAGAGCTCTCCATTACTCTTGATCTTGCGCAATGCTTATGATTTCCTCCCACACCATGTCCAACACCCTCAGCTCTGCCTCGAAGGAACGGAACACGGTATGGGAGGGTCTTCAACGTCTTCGAGATCTTTATGGGAGAAAAAACAGCGCTCTCCTTGGCCAACTGTTATTCGGCATTCTCAACAGCCATGCCCATCTCCTCTCCGTAATCGTGGAAGTGATGGGCCTGCGCTGGGCACGCCGGCGTATAGCGTCGTTTGTGATGCGGTGGTACCATCATATACCCAAGATTCTCCTGAGGCACTTCGTTTCAAATGCAGATACCTACTTTCAATGTTAGGAGGTACAAACTAAAAATTGCAAATTAATGTAGCTTTTATGGCTTTAATAAAAGGGAATTTATGCACAGAACAATCTACGAAATTGGTTAGGTCTAGTATCAAAAAAGGGTTAGTACCTACCCCGTTATGAATACCTGTGTAAACGAACCAGAATTTTAAGGAAAAACCAAAAAAAGTACGTATTTTGTCGAAAATAAGAGTATTTTAATCAAACCATGACTCGACTGTTGCTTTGACATTCATTATTACCTACATTATATTCGTGTAATTTTCAGCATACCTATATAGTCTTTTGTGCTAATTATAAAATGAACAATTTTGTTATTTGTCAAGTTAATTAATATGACAGTCCGTACCTCATCTGTGTAATTAGGTACAAAGAGAATTAATAATAATAAGAGAGGAGAGAAGAGAAGAGTGGAGAGGAATGACGGTGTCTCGCCTCCTTGCACTGTTTACTACGTTCAGATTTCATACGAGCTATCTGATAATTTTATTACAACGTACAACAAACTCACCCTGTGGAATGTTAGTACACAAGAATTTTACCTAATAACAATCTGTACTTTGCTTAACTGAAATACATACCTTACATAAAAATATAGACGAATTTCAAAATGTATGCGAATAGAACGGGAACCTTATATGTAGGTTGATTGACGAAGTGTCCATACTAACGAATTCCTCATAGCTTTACCAAATCAGAAAACTTAAATTTTTTTTATACAAATTTACTAATCGAAATCTAATTTGACAATGAGTGTAAGTAGGTAATGGTGAAATCTATTTACATGTATCGCGAGCAATCTTCTGCACCAGACCAGATTTTTTTTATAGGGGGAAATCTTTATGGACACCTCTAGGGAAGTGCCGGACTCTTACCGGCTTAAACGCCTCCTAGGGCCTAACCACAGATTGTCTTTCCTTTTGTTTTCTCCTAGCTTTTCATATTAGTTTCATCAATCTCCTTGGTCCTTATGATGATACTTTTCAAGAAGTCACCAATAATTGACAACTTCTTCTGATCCTTCAGCACTTGCGGGACGATATTTCTCGGAGGCAGCCTCAGGATCTCCAAGCTTCGTTCCGCCTCTCTCCGTTCCTTCTCCCACCTCGGGCAGGAGAATACGGTGGGAGATCAAAGATCACGTTTATAATTCCTTAAGCGTTACAACAAAACTATTTTAAAACCTATCCAATATGTGGAAGATAATGGAATTTGACTGGCAAAAAACAATACATTTTTATAACTTATATTATTGCAAAGAGACATCTATTAGATTTTTTTCGTAACATTCAACGAGTTCACGTATTTTGTGGAAAATAATAGGCCATTAGTTGTTCACATGATATTATATGATGATGTTTACGTGTGTTCTATGAGTTATTTGCTAGTACACCCACATAGGAGGCAGAGAACGTGGGGCAGATTAGACCAAACGTACTATGTACAAACAAAACGGAAAACCTGTTGAACTAAAGGGAACTTACTCTCCACATTCCATACATACTCCTACTATTATTTCGACATATTATCTATTATAACCATCAGGCTGTATTTAGTTAGACTAATGTTGGTCGCATTGCTTTTGAAACATAACATGATCATCGCTTTCTAGGACGTCTGTTTGTTTCTATTCAGGTTTTGAAATCATTAGACAGATGTCACTACAAAGATTATACTCTTTTTAGTCTTTTTCAAAGAGCTACTAATCATCTACTAATGAATATAATTACTATTTTTAAAAATCTTATGAAAGATGATATAGGATAGAATCTGATCGAAAGGGCGATTGACATAAGGGCGAAAAAGCAATATGGAAAAAAGCTTCCATTGTGAAAATAATAATTATGTGGCTCCAATTAAGGTATGTTTAACGTGTGTTAGCCATATCACGATGGAGAAGATATTGTCAAATATTTGCTAGCACATTATTTTAATAAACAAAAACTCTCCGCTAAAACGGTCACTTATCCGGTCAAAAATATATTAACAAATTATCAAAAATTTTCAGTATAGTTACTCATACTTTTATAGGTAGATATATTATTTTAAGTGGTAATATAACAGGTAAAGTATAATACCTAATGCATGCTCTGCTTATACACAATGAAAAAGTTCTAATATTTCGAAACAAAGAATCCCCTACAGAAGTAAATATTTGTTTGTCCAATTATTACAAAAATGCATTTTTAAACAGTTTCTTTCTATAAAGTCCATCAAAAACAAGTTTTTTTTTTACATTTATACGTGAAATTCATTGTCCACAAATTTTAAAACTTTACACATTGTTTTTTTTTAACGGCCGAAAAAAATATTTCTCATGAAGCGTAGTAGGAAAAGTGTACCTATCTACATAGTTATTATTGCTACCTACACTTTGATGTTGAGATTTCTGTTTGATTTTCAAAAAGTTTTGATTTACAAAAGGAAAGTTTTCCTATGAGCGCTCACACACGCCTGGTACAAGGTAAAACACAATAGACATCCTAAAGTTTGGTTCTATGTAGGAGACAAATTACTATGCATGAGATGGACACAATGGCGTTTGCAGACATTTATCCAACACCAAGACTGCAAAGCTGCCGAGAAACGAAAACTCTAAAACTTTAAGAAGAACCTAAAATTGTAAGATTTCAGTGTCTCAACAAGGCAAAAGCGGCTTTTCTCTAAAATAATGGCAGTCCGTTTTGTATGCACTTTTGAAAAGAAAACTATAGCGTTAGACAAAAAGACAAGATATTTTAATAGTATCGTTTAAATAATGCACCGCACTAAAAACAAGAGACAAAAAGACAAGAGATTTTTAGTAGAAGACAGTTTTTTTTGATAATGCAACAAGTCTCAAAACAGGACGCCAGTAGGTATATTCTAAAAAATGGCATTCTAAACATAATATTGGTACCTACTTACATAACCACCTTTTAAAAATACCAATATACAAATCTTTTAATTTATTCAAGTCAACATATTATGAAGTCAATTTAATTTTAAGAAAATAATTTAAATGAAACAATTGATTTGTTATTCCACTATATTTATTTACCTGACTAGTTTCGCAGGAACAGGTCCTGCATGGTCACAGGTGACTTAGAAACTAAAGCTTAAAACGAATACAAAATATTATTGGTACGCACACAGATAGGCAGAGGTTGTAAACATATGGTATAAAATTAACAATTTTAATTTGTTGTTTTTTTTTTTTTTTATATTTGACTAATGAATTTATATAAAGCAAGATAAAGGTTTTATTATAAGTTGAAAAGAATAAGTAGATTGACAATAATAATATTTTGAATTTACTAAAATTGTTTTTAATATTATTTTTTTATATATAAAAAAAGGAGTTGATAATTGACTAATGAATTTATATAAAGCAAGATAATGATATTATGATAAGTTGAAAAATATAAGGAATAGATTGACAATAATAATTATTGAATTTACAAAAAAAAAAAAATGTTATAATTTTTTTTTTTTTTTTTTTATATATATATATATGTATAAAAAAGGATAGTAATTGACTAATGAATTTATATAAAGCAAAATGAATATAATGAATAGAAATCAAGAACAGATTAACAGTAACAATGCTCAATTATGTTTGAATTTACTAAAATTGCAATATTTGATTTTTTCCCCTTTTCTTTCTATAAATAAATAAAAAAAAAAAATGACAATATTTGACTAATAAATTTATACAACGCAAAGATAATTAAACTATAAGTTACAGGAATCAAGAATAGATTAACAATGACAATATATTTTTCTATAATTTGTTTGAATTTACTAAAATTGATTATATAATTTTTATATTTATTTTTAATAATAACTTTAAACTAATAATTTAATAAAAAACAAAAACAGAGAAAGGGGTTACAAAATTAATTGTTATTAATGTTACGAGTAAGTAGGTATCTAAGTACTTAAAAAAAAAATATTTGTAGAGACACATTCAATTTAAGACGAAATTGAGCGTGTTGCAAGTAGTTGCGAAAAGGTTGCCGATGTATGTGGGCCTTCACCTGGAACAATAAGAAAGTATTCGGCAGTATCTTTATTTCAAACAATATTAAGAAAACAAAAGAAAAAAAAAAAAAAGATGGTGGTTTGGGCTTAGGACAGAGGATTTAACAAGGGAGAATAGTTGAAATCAAGTTGTTCATTTATTATTTTTATTTGGGTATTGTTCTTCAGGCGGTTAATTTCCATTATTTCAAGTTTCTCTAATCTTTTATGGCCGGCAATGTTACTATGGATAAGTGATATATTATTGTCTAAATTGAATGTATGATTATTTTCAAGGAGATGTTTAGCAAAATTTGATTTATCACTGTTTTTGTTTTTAAAAGCGGAAATATGTTCTTTAAGTCTAATATTGAGAGCGCGTTTGGTTTTACCGATATAGCTGGAAGAGCAAGAATTACAATCTAATTTATAAATGCCGTTTTTATCCAATGTTTCTATTTTGTCTTTATTATTTACCAAAATTTTACCAACAGATTTATTATTATAAAACGCGGGATTAATTTTAGAATTATTAAGCGATTTTTTAATTTTATGACTTATTTTATTATTGGTAAAGATTATTTTGTTCCATCTAAAAGAATTTTTAACATTATTATTATTATGAGACAGGCCGGGTGCGATGGATTTTAAAAAGACTTTTCGAAGTTTATTTTTAAGTAATTTGTCTATTAATTGGGGATCGAAACCGTTATTGATTGCTAATGTTTTTATTAAATTTAATTCTTTGTTATAGTTATCGGGAGATAATGGGATGTTGACTAGTCTGTGCAAAAAAGAATGAAAAGCTGAAAGTTTTTGTGAGGGATGGTGTTTGGAGTTATTATGGATTAGATTATCACTGAAGGTTGGCTTACGGTATATATCAAATTCTAATTTATTATTGACGATTGAAATATTTATATCTAAGAAATTTAAGCTTTTATTGCCCATCTCCATTGTGAATTTAATTGATTTATTTAAATTATTTATTTCCGTTAAAAATTGGGTGAGTTGTCTATCCGTGCCTATCCAGAGACCGATGATATCATCCACGTACCGGTGGTAAGTTATTAGGTTTTTAAAAAGCGGTAATTTTGAGATTTGATCTTCTAGGTGATTCATAAAAAAATCGGCCATCAATGGACTCAACGGTGAACCCATTGCTAAACCTGTTTTTTGTTTATAGAATTTATTATTAAATTTAAAATAATTTTGATCTAAGCAAGTAAAAATTAGTTCTTTAAGTTCAGATTTTTTAATTGGGTTAAGGTTTACAGTGTTTAAATGATCTTCAAAAATTATTTTTAATTCATCTAATGGTACGCTGGTGAACAAACTGACTACGTCGAAAGAAATTAGCTTCGCGTTTTTAGGGACCGTAATATTTTTAATTTTATCTATTAAATCTAAAGTATTTTTGACGGTGTATTTAGGGTTAAAATTACCTATCGAATTAAACAAATTATTTGCGTAACGAGCTAACAAATAACACGGGGCTTTAGTATAAGAAACTACGGGTCTAATGGGCATATTATCCTTATGAACTTTGGGAAGTCCATAAAGACGAGGGCACTGTGGGTTGTCTTGTTTTAATCTAAAATAATCTTTATTATTAAATAATGTTTTAAAATTTTTCAAGATATTTTTAACTTCATCTACATATTTGGGAGTGGGATCTTTATTTAAAATAATGAAATCTTCGGTTGACAAAATGTCGTTAACTTTTTTAAAATAGTCTTGTTCATTTAATAAGATTGTGCAATTACCTTTATCAGCCTTGGATATTATAAGTTTATTTTTATTTATTTTTTCCTTAATGTTTTTAATAATTTTAGCTTCATTATTTTTAGCATTAGATTTATTAGTTTTTAACTGTTTATTAATGTACGATGACAATTGGTATTTTTCTCTATTATTATTATCAAGAGCTATATCTAGGTCTATTGTTAAATTTTCAAAATCTTTAACATTATTATTAAAATTTGGACAGTATTTGAGACCTTTCTCGAGCAATTCAATTTCGGGCTTTGTAAAAGTTATATTAGTTTTATTAACAAATTTATCAAAGAATTTTACATCATTATTAATTTGAGTATTATTAGTATTACTATTTGTGGTTTCAGTTAATTCACTAAGTTTTTTAAGTTTTTTACATTGAGTTAAGTATTTTTTATGAACAGTATTATTAACATTTAGCATTACTTTATTATTTATATATTCAAATTCTATAGGGTTGATTCTACTGATTAATTCACAACGGGTAAAATAAAGTTTTTCGCCTACCTCATCTCGTGTGCTGTACCACCGTCTAGACTCCATCTCCAGCCATTTGCGTCGAGCTGCTTCTATGCTGGATTTCGCTGCTCTGGTCTTCTGCCTCGTAAAGATGGTGATGAAACTAGGTGTTAGGTTTCTTCTATGGCATTCTCGAACAAACCAGAGGTTTTGTGAAGCTAGACGACGCTTCAAACTGAGTTTCTTGTACACGTTCACAATTTTTGCGTCACTCGCGTTTTTAATAAAATTAACGAATTGAACGTGCATTCTTGGTGGAATTATTTAAATAAAATAATTTAAATGAAACAATTGATTTGTTATTCCACTATATTTATTTACCTGACTAGTTTCGCAGGAACAGGTCCTGCATGGTCACAGGTGACTTAGAAACTAAAGCTTAAAACGAATACAAAATATTATTGGTACGCACACAGATAGGCAGAGGTTGTAAACATATGGTATAAAATTAACAATTTTAATTTGTTGTTTTTTTTTTTTTTTATATTTGACTAATGAATTTATATAAAGCAAGATAAAGGTTTTATTATAAGTTGAAAAGAATAAGTAGATTGACAATAATAATATTTTGAATTTACTAAAATTGTTTTTAATATTATTTTTTTATATATAAAAAAAGGAGTTGATAATTGACTAATGAATTTATATAAAGCAAGATAATGATATTATGATAAGTTGAAAAATATAAGGAATAGATTGACAATAATAATTATTGAATTTACAAAAAAAAAAAAATGTTATAATTTTTTTTTTTTTTTTTTTATATATATATATATGTATAAAAAAGGATAGTAATTGACTAATGAATTTATATAAAGCAAAATGAATATAATGAATAGAAATCAAGAACAGATTAACAGTAACAATGCTCAATTATGTTTGAATTTACTAAAATTGCAATATTTGATTTTTTCCCCTTTTCTTTCTATAAATAAATAAAAAAAAAAAATGACAATATTTGACTAATAAATTTATACAACGCAAAGATAATTAAACTATAAGTTACAGGAATCAAGAATAGATTAACAATGACAATATATTTTTCTATAATTTGTTTGAATTTACTAAAATTGATTATATAATTTTTATATTTATTTTTAATAATAACTTTAAACTAATAATTTAATAAAAAACAAAAACAGAGAAAGGGGTTACAAAATTAATTGTTATTAATGTTACGAGTAAGTAGGTATCTAAGTACTTAAAAAAAAAATATTTGTAGAGACACATTCAATTTAAGACGAAATTGAGCGTGTTGCAAGTAGTTGCGAAAAGGTTGCCGATGTATGTGGGCCTTCACCTGGAACAATAAGAAAGTATTCGGCAGTATCTTTATTTCAAACAATATTAAGAAAACAAAAGAAAAAAAAAAAAAAGATGGTGGTTTGGGCTTAGGACAGAGGATTTAACAAGGGAGAATAGTTGAAATCAAGTTGTTCATTTATTATTTTTATTTGGGTATTGTTCTTCAGGCGGTTAATTTCCATTATTTCAAGTTTCTCTAATCTTTTATGGCCGGCAATGTTACTATGGATAAGTGATATATTATTGTCTAAATTGAATGTATGATTATTTTCAAGGAGATGTTTAGCAAAATTTGATTTATCACTGTTTTTGTTTTTAAAAGCGGAAATATGTTCTTTAAGTCTAATATTGAGAGCGCGTTTGGTTTTACCGATATAGCTGGAAGAGCAAGAATTACAATCTAATTTATAAATGCCGTTTTTATCCAATGTTTCTATTTTGTCTTTATTATTTACCAAAATTTTACCAACAGATTTATTATTATAAAACGCGGGATTAATTTTAGAATTATTAAGCGATTTTTTAATTTTATGACTTATTTTATTATTGGTAAAGATTATTTTGTTCCATCTAAAAGAATTTTTAACATTATTATTATTATGAGACAGGCCGGGTGCGATGGATTTTAAAAAGACTTTTCGAAGTTTATTTTTAAGTAATTTGTCTATTAATTGGGGATCGAAACCGTTATTGATTGCTAATGTTTTTATTAAATTTAATTCTTTGTTATAGTTATCGGGAGATAATGGGATGTTGACTAGTCTGTGCAAAAAAGAATGAAAAGCTGAAAGTTTTTGTGAGGGATGGTGTTTGGAGTTATTATGGATTAGATTATCACTGAAGGTTGGCTTACGGTATATATCAAATTCTAATTTATTATTGACGATTGAAATATTTATATCTAAGAAATTTAAGCTTTTATTGCCCATCTCCATTGTGAATTTAATTGATTTATTTAAATTATTTATTTCCGTTAAAAATTGGGTGAGTTGTCTATCCGTGCCTATCCAGAGACCGATGATATCATCCACGTACCGGTGGTAAGTTATTAGGTTTTTAAAAAGCGGTAATTTTGAGATTTGATCTTCTAGGTGATTCATAAAAAAATCGGCCATCAATGGACTCAACGGTGAACCCATTGCTAAACCTGTTTTTTGTTTATAGAATTTATTATTAAATTTAAAATAATTTTGATCTAAGCAAGTAAAAATTAGTTCTTTAAGTTCAGATTTTTTAATTGGGTTAAGGTTTACAGTGTTTAAATGATCTTCAAAAATTATTTTTAATTCATCTAATGGTACGCTGGTGAACAAACTGACTACGTCGAAAGAAATTAGCTTCGCGTTTTTAGGGACCGTAATATTTTTAATTTTATCTATTAAATCTAAAGTATTTTTGACGGTGTATTTAGGGTTAAAATTACCTATCGAATTAAACAAATTATTTGCGTAACGAGCTAACAAATAACACGGGGCTTTAGTATAAGAAACTACGGGTCTAATGGGCATATTATCCTTATGAACTTTGGGAAGTCCATAAAGACGAGGGCACTGTGGGTTGTCTTGTTTTAATCTAAAATAATCTTTATTATTAAATAATGTTTTAAAATTTTTCAAGATATTTTTAACTTCATCTACATATTTGGGAGTGGGATCTTTATTTAAAATAATGAAATCTTCGGTTGACAAAATGTCGTTAACTTTTTTAAAATAGTCTTGTTCATTTAATAAGATTGTGCAATTACCTTTATCAGCCTTGGATATTATAAGTTTATTTTTATTTATTTTTTCCTTAATGTTTTTAATAATTTTAGCTTCATTATTTTTAGCATTAGATTTATTAGTTTTTAACTGTTTATTAATGTACGATGACAATTGGTATTTTTCTCTATTATTATTATCAAGAGCTATATCTAGGTCTATTGTTAAATTTTCAAAATCTTTAACATTATTATTAAAATTTGGACAGTATTTGAGACCTTTCTCGAGCAATTCAATTTCGGGCTTTGTAAAAGTTATATTAGTTTTATTAACAAATTTATCAAAGAATTTTACATCATTATTAATTTGAGTATTATTAGTATTACTATTTGTGGTTTCAGTTAATTCACTAAGTTTTTTAAGTTTTTTACATTGAGTTAAGTATTTTTTATGAACAGTATTATTAACATTTAGCATTACTTTATTATTTATATATTCAAATTCTATAGGGTTGATTCTACTGATTAATTCACAACGGGTAAAATAAAGTTTTTCGCCTACCTCATCTCGTGTGCTGTACCACCGGCTGGAGATGGAGTCTAGACGGTGGTACAGCACACGAGATGAGGTAGGCGAAAAACTTTATTTTACCCGTTGTGAATTAATCAGTAGAATCAACCCTATAGAATTTGAATATATAAATAATAAAGTAATGCTAAATGTTAATAATACTGTTCATAAAAAATACTTAACTCAATGTAAAAAACTTAAAAAACTTAGTGAATTAACTGAAACCACAAATAGTAATACTAATAATACTCAAATTAATAATGATGTAAAATTCTTTGATAAATTTGTTAATAAAACTAATATAACTTTTACAAAGCCCGAAATTGAATTGCTCGAGAAAGGTCTCAAATACTGTCCAAATTTTAATAATAATGTTAAAGATTTTGAAAATTTAACAATAGACCTAGATATAGCTCTTGATAATAATAATAGAGAAAAATACCAATTGTCATCGTACATTAATAAACAGTTAAAAACTAATAAATCTAATGCTAAAAATAATGAAGCTAAAATTATTAAAAACATTAAGGAAAAAATAAATAAAAATAAACTTATAATATCCAAGGCTGATAAAGGTAATTGCACAATCTTATTAAATGAACAAGACTATTTTAAAAAAGTTAACGACATTTTGTCAACCGAAGATTTCATTATTTTAAATAAAGATCCCACTCCCAAATATGTAGATGAAGTTAAAAATATCTTGAAAAATTTTAAAACATTATTTAATAATAAAGATTATTTTAGATTAAAACAAGACAACCCACAGTGCCCTCGTCTTTATGGACTTCCCAAAGTTCATAAGGATAATATGCCCATTAGACCCGTAGTTTCTTATACTAAAGCCCCGTGTTATTTGTTAGCTCGTTACGCAAATAATTTGTTTAATTCGATAGGTAATTTTAACCCTAAATACACCGTCAAAAATACTTTAGATTTAATAGATAAAATTAAAAATATTACGGTCCCTAAAAACGCGAAGCTAATTTCTTTCGACGTAGTCAGTTTGTTCACCAGCGTACCATTAGATGAATTAAAAATAATTTTTGAAGATCATTTAAACACTGTAAACCTTAACCCAATTAAAAAATCTGAACTTAAAGAACTAATTTTTACTTGCTTAGATCAAAATTATTTTAAATTTAATAATAAATTCTATAAACAAAAAACAGGTTTAGCAATGGGTTCACCGTTGAGTCCATTGATGGCCGATTTTTTTATGAATCACCTAGAAGATCAAATCTCAAAATTACCGCTTTTTAAAAACCTAATAACTTACCACCGGTACGTGGATGATATCATCGGTCTCTGGATAGGCACGGATAGACAACTCACCCAATTTTTAACGGAAATAAATAATTTAAATAAATCAATTAAATTCACAATGGAGATGGGCAATAAAAGCTTAAATTTCTTAGATATAAATATTTCAATCGTCAATAATAAATTAGAATTTGATATATACCGTAAGCCAACCTTCAGTGATAATCTAATCCATAATAACTCCAAACACCATCCCTCACAAAAACTTTCAGCTTTTCATTCTTTTTTGCACAGACTAGTCAACATCCCATTATCTCCCGATAACTATAACAAAGAATTAAATTTAATAAAAACATTAGCAATCAATAACGGTTTCGATCCCCAATTAATAGACAAATTACTTAAAAATAAACTTCGAAAAGTCTTTTTAAAATCCATCGCACCCGGCCTGTCTCATAATAATAATAATGTTAAAAATTCTTTTAGATGGAACAAAATAATCTTTACCAATAATAAAATAAGTCATAAAATTAAAAAATCGCTTAATAATTCTAAAATTAATCCCGCGTTTTATAATAATAAATCTGTTGGTAAAATTTTGGTAAATAATAAAGACAAAATAGAAACATTGGATAAAAACGGCATTTATAAATTAGATTGTAATTCTTGCTCTTCCAGCTATATCGGTAAAACCAAACGCGCTCTCAATATTAGACTTAAAGAACATATTTCCGCTTTTAAAAACAAAAACAGTGATAAATCAAATTTTGCTAAACATCTCCTTGAAAATAATCATACATTCAATTTAGACAATAATATATCACTTATCCATAGTAACATTGCCGGCCATAAAAGATTAGAGAAACTTGAAATAATGGAAATTAACCGCCTGAAGAACAATACCCAAATAAAAATAATAAATGAACAACTTGATTTCAACTATTCTCCCTTGTTAAATCCTCTGTCCTAAGCCCAAACCACCATCTTTTTTTTTTTTTTCTTTTGTTTTCTTAATATTGTTTGAAATAAAGATACTGCCGAATACTTTCTTATTGTTCCAGGTGAAGGCCCACATACATCGGCAACCTTTTCGCAACTACTTGCAACACGCTCAATTTCGTCTTAAATTGAATGTGTCTCTACAAATATTTTTTTTTTAAGTACTTAGATACCTACTTACTCGTAACATTAATAACAATTAATTTTGTAACCCCTTTCTCTGTTTTTGTTTTTTATTAAATTATTAGTTTAAAGTTATTATTAAAAATAAATATAAAAATTATATAATCAATTTTAGTAAATTCAAACAAATTATAGAAAAATATATTGTCATTGTTAATCTATTCTTGATTCCTGTAACTTATAGTTTAATTATCTTTGCGTTGTATAAATTTATTAGTCAAATATTGTCATTTTTTTTTTTTATTTATTTATAGAAAGAAAAGGGGAAAAAATCAAATATTGCAATTTTAGTAAATTCAAACATAATTGAGCATTGTTACTGTTAATCTGTTCTTGATTTCTATTCATTATATTCATTTTGCTTTATATAAATTCATTAGTCAATTACTATCCTTTTTTATACATATATATATATATAAAAAAAAAAAAAAAAAATTATAACATTTTTTTTTTTTTGTAAATTCAATAATTATTATTGTCAATCTATTCCTTATATTTTTCAACTTATCATAATATCATTATCTTGCTTTATATAAATTCATTAGTCAATTATCAACTCCTTTTTTTATATATAAAAAAATAATATTAAAAACAATTTTAGTAAATTCAAAATATTATTATTGTCAATCTACTTATTCTTTTCAACTTATAATAAAACCTTTATCTTGCTTTATATAAATTCATTAGTCAAATATAAAAAAAAAAAAAAAACAACAAATTAAAATTGTTAATTTTATACCATATGTTTACAACCTCTGCCTATCTGTGTGCGTACCAATAATATTTTGTATTCGTTTTAAGCTTTAGTTTCTAAGTCACCTGTGACCATGCAGGACCTGTTCCTGCGAAACTAGTCAGGTAAATAAATATAGTGGAATAACAAATCAATTGTTTCATTTAAATTATTTTATTTAAATAATTCCACCAAGAATGCACGTTCAATTCGTTAATTTTATTAATTTTAAGAACCGAAATAAGAAGGGTCTAAACAAAAATAATCATAAACAAATTTAATGTAGGAAATATAATCACCTGCCTACGTACCTACTTACTCATTAAAATGTTACTGCAACCTGTTTGAAGAATTGGAAAATAATATTATTCAATAATACTTAATTATTATTTTGAAGACAACGAGGATATTATGTGTGTTCACGTCACAAACGAAATCAGACGGAACGAATCAGTGATCCAGATAACATCTTCCTATAATACACGGAAGCGATGACTCTGTCACATGCGAGGGAATATAACACTTAGCTTGCACTTTCTTTGTTGGTTTCATTTCTCCCTCACAGAACTCGCGTTAATAACACCCAATCCACCTCCCCTATTCTGTATCAGATTATTATTGCCATATCTATATCTATGGGCGCTCATGTACCCAATATAATAATAATAATAGTCTTCTCCTATAATGTAGACGAATGTGTATGAAGCCATTCACCGCCTCCAATATCGACAATAACTACCATCTTACGAACACCGTGCACCTACGTAGATATTGTAATCGCTCCTGTACAAAGCGCTTACAACAATTCTATAGGAACATTGTGTGTTGATATCGCTGGCACACTATCAGAGAACCCTAGATGTCATTTCCTGGCGCTAAATAGCATATCGCCATAAAACCCCGCCGCGGCACACAAGTCAGGAATATCAATGGTCGAATTATGACATTATTTTCGTTCAATCGCTCTATTTCATGTTTTGTTAAAATATTATTAATATTTTGAATATTTTCTATCTTTCGATATTTCAGAAAAAAATATCAATTTTTCAATAATTTTACCAACTAATTAAGGACTTTCAATTTTTTTATGTTTATGTAGCAGGTATTAAATGCAGTAGAGATGAGGGCTCTATACGATGAATTCGTGGAAAGATTCTGTGGGGTATGGAAAGAAATGATTATATTAGGAAGGAATGTGGTATATTATGTTGTGATAAAGATGAAAGTTAATTGATGAGATGGTTTGCGCATGTTAAAAGAATGGAACCAAACAGAGAATGATGTAGATCGGACGTATTGATTCCGTTCTCAAGAAAGGCTATGTCAGCTGAAGTAAGTGAAATAGGAGAGGTTGTTTGAGAAATGGTAGGTCGGTGGAAGAAGTGTGATTATGGATAGAAAAGCTCGTGATACAGCGTACGATAGCCGTGTACGATGCACGGTGCACGGGTAATGAGCAGGTAAAAAAAATTATAAAATTTCACGAAAATGGTGTACGACACATAAAAGTAAAGTAATCTAGCATCATAGTGTGCAAAAATTGTGCATGCAATTAGTTCGATTTTATAATCGACAGACCAAATGTCCGTACGTTAAAATATTATAGCATTTTGTATTGTTAGGACCTAGGAACGAACCTATGACCTCTAGTACGAAAGTCGGCCAGGTAACCACCGCTTGCCTACTATTATTATTTTATTGACTCTGAGTAGTTACATATATAAAATTCAATGGACGATAAACAAAATAGGAAATATTTAAGCCCAAAACTTCAGCAACAATCCTGGCATTTATTTAAACGATTCATAAAAATGATATAACCAAAAAATGGCGATGCACTGTTTGCCGAAGCAATAATTACTTTCATCAATAATTTTTGATTTAAGATTAAAATTCGTGTAAAAAAGCTAAAAATAATCAATGAGGAAAACTAATGCAATTTATTGAATACTTCTTCTTTCGATGGCGCTACAGCCCCTACAATTCGATACTCATCCCCTCCAGACTTCCAGACAACCCTGTCTAGTTTAACTTCATACTTCATAATTATTCCTTGAGCAAGCATTCGTTTGCGAATCTTGAGTCGACTTCTAAAGTCATTATTTGATGAATTTGTGATTATTTATTCTTAACTTCAGCATGAATAAATGCTATTTTATTTACTTCGTGTGCTTATAAAATACCAAAGATTCAACATTGTAGCAATTATTATTTTTACGACAAGTACAATGATTCCACGCTAACTCACAGAAACACGTTTTGAAACATTATGTAAAATCCGAGTTAAACTCGTACAAACTTCATATCACGTAAATAATAAAATTAATCAAAGCGCTTAAAACGTTAATTGGCGTCTTTATCCTTATCACTGTTAAGCCGTCCCTTAAAACATCATAAAATGTCCAAAATAAAAATAGGGGCTAATAGAATTAAAACAAAGCACGGAGGAGTGTCATGTTTAATCCTCTCCCCGGTGGAGATGTCCAGCGTGAATGAAGAGGCCAGTGTAAAAATTAAAACACTCTTCCGAAGCGTGACACTCGAATTTGACAGTTTACGCGTATGGTCCAATTAATTTTCATCGCTCAGTACGGCGGAGTATTATGCGCACACGGCACAACCGCCAGTGGGCTTAATGGTACTCAAAATGAGGGGGGCGAAAGAGGATGAAACGTACACACACACACCCCTACTGATAATATTCAATATTATAATTTAACAGATCTGTACTGTGGACTTTTCTAACTGATATACCCTCCTTTATGGTTGGTCCCGCGCAATCGTTCCGAATACCTCTACCTCCTATATATCACGGATTCTCTATGAAAATTTTAAAGTCAGTCTGCTAATGACACGTCGGAAAGTTATGGCTTGATAAATGGCAACTGGGTGGGGTGGAGGGATGGTTAAGTGGGACGGATATAATCGTCTGTTTGAAGCAAAAGGAACCTTTTATTGTGAGTCATCTTGCGGCTCTTGTTAATATTACTACATAATATTTTTAAGTGGATCGGCACATTCGAACGCGGCCTACCCCATCCCCAAAACCCTAACCCTCTCTACGTGTTAGAATATGATAATAATAATCACATACAAAGGAGCGTTTCTCAAATGGTACACGAAGCGCTTCTCTCCCGACGTATCCACATTATTGTGTGTAAGTGAATGAGTGCTCGAAGATTTGAACAAGGTTAAATGCCCCATTTAGGAATACCATCGAAATTCGAATTAAATTATTACTTTTGTTAAAGAAAATTAAATCTCATTAAAATATATTATCTCACCGATCTCGCCGACTTTCAGATAATCATTAATTTTTATTACTATTATTATTATTCTCATTTCTTCGCATTTCTTGAAAGGGTTGCTTGGAAATTTTCAATATTACTTTGGTTTATTTATTTTCGAATCGACTTAACGCCTTCTCCCATTGTTATTGCGTGATCCGCCAAGCAATCCAATATACTTTTTTTAATTCAAGAATTTGATTTTTTAATGAGAATTTGGGTACTAAAAGAATTGTCTTACATTTTCTACATGGAATCGAAATATATACCAGGGTTCAACTTATAGCCATGTAGCCCACTAGACGTATATAACAAATTGAAGATGTGGAATGTTTAGAAATAGGAAGTAATAAAAAAAGCGAGTATGCGAAATCAACAAAATGTACCTACTGCAATCACGAGAGAAACATCAAAATATTTATTTAATGATTAGTAATTAAAAGAATGTTATATAAAACTTATTTATTATGGATACCTATTCGTAAAACGTTAGTCCAAAAATGATCGAAAATAAAAATTTATCTGTAGTAAATGAATACAATTATTATTGAATCTCAAGTTTTTTACAGATAGTAATATAGCTAAGCAGCTAAGAAAAATTGATTTATAACGATTCAGGGCATAATTAAATTGAAGATATACATCCAATACAATGTTTTTCATATTATGTTCAACTTGTTACGTGAAAGGAGAAAGAATAAGAAATAAGACAGGTAACAATATTAATAATAATAATAATAATAATAAATTTATTAATCAGAATATTTACAACAAGATATGTAACATAAAAACATGATTGATACAATACTTATCACAGTGAATTTTGTCACCTCACTAGACCTTAGGTCTGTATCGAGGTTGACAATAGGTAATCATGAGAGAATATACCCAAATATAAAATAGGGTCAAATATTAGGTACTAAACTAAGCAAACAAAATAATAGATCAGAATAATTAATACATGCGATCGAACAAATTCATGTCAATTATCAAATATTTCACGCCACTTACATAAAACAAACCAAAATTAACAAAGACAACACAATTACCAGGTGCAGAAAATGATAGAAGCAAGCATAATAAATAATTAAATAAGTAAGTAATACAGGTAGGTATGTCTTAAGGACTTGTCAAGCTTATCGCTAAGAACAGCCGACTCGCTTAGTAGAATAAAATTTTAATAAAATAAATCAGATATAGGTAACTAAGATTAATACAACAGTATAGACACCACGAATGAAATAAGATGAAAACTCATGTAGATAAAAAGTCAATAAATAAATAAATCAATGAAATAAGATGAAAACTTTTGTAGATAAATAAGTCAATAAATAAATAAAATAATAATAACGTGAATACTTATATAGATAAACCAGATAATAATAAATAAAAAAATTAAATAAGATGAGAACTAAAATACCCATAGGTATAAACAAATCAATCAATAAATAAAATAATAAGATGAATACTTATATAAATAGATAAGTCAATAAATAAATAAAACAATTAAAGATGAATTCTTATATAGATAAACAAGTCAAAAAAAAAAAAAATAAAAAAAAATAAAACAATGTAATAAGATGAAAACTCATATAGATAAATAAGTCAAAAAATAAATAATATTATGAATAGGTATTTATATCGATAAACCAGTCAATAAATTCAGCGCAATTTCCAATCCCAGTCATACTCACATCAAACAAGTCTCTCGCTCACGCATCTTTCAATCTCTTCCACACCCATCTCAATCAACCATTCAAAAAATTTTCCCCTCTTGAGGTTATCTCCGATATGTGATATCACTATGTTACACAGCCTAGGACCGAGAAAAGCCAGTGATCTCTGCCTAAAAGCTGTTCTGCAAAATGGTACCCGTAAATTCATTCGTCTCCTAGAGAATCCGTTATCATACAAGCATTCCTCCTCATTCAACTTCCTCATAACACTCCTAAAAACGTACATCTGCCTGACACTTAGACAGCGTGTTTCCCTAAATAGTTCAACAGATGGGTAAGTATACCTAAGCCCCATCATTGTCTTGAGAACAATCTTCTGTGCCCTGTATATCGGGTCAATGATAGTTCTAGCAGCCCCGCCCCAGGCCAACAGTCCATAGTTGATCAAAGAGTGACAGAGAGAAAAGTAAATAGTTTTGAGATGCTCGGGAGTCAGTATGCATCTAAGTTGCCCAAACACGAAAATCAGCTTTCTAACCCTATTTGTTAATTGTCCAACGTGATGTCGCCAAGTCAATGTCTCGTCCACTGTCACGCCCAGGTACTTCGTCGAGTCAGCTCTAGCCAAATGTATGCAGCTACAATATGATTGTCCGCCCGTATCGTCATAAAAACAGTCATGGTAAGTGATATTAAGTGAGTCAGGTCCAGGTCTTACACGCTTGTTAATACGGAAGCAAATGTAATTGGTTTTGTCCGCGTTCAAGGTCAGGAGATTAATGTCTAGCCACCTCGCAACTAAATCAAATCCCCGCTGGGCACCAGAGAAGACATCGCTCCAGTCCTCTCCGTCGAAAAGCAGTACTGTGTCATCTGCGAAACTCAAGATCCTGCCTCGGGGAAGGGTCATCTCACATAAATCGTTGATATAAATCAAAAACAATACGGGACCAAGCACACTACCCTGT
This sequence comes from Mystacides longicornis, assembly GCA_963576905.1. Classification (NCBI taxonomy): domain Eukaryota; kingdom Metazoa; phylum Arthropoda; class Insecta; order Trichoptera; family Leptoceridae; genus Mystacides; species Mystacides longicornis. The sequence goes on from OY756426.1 coordinate 12,502,962, forward strand.
GGAACACCATACGTGATGTCATGACGATCACTACACAAACCATCATACTGGACCAATTCATGCCTCCCAGTCAAATAATCCCTAAACCACCCATTCATTATCCCCCTCACGCCCAATCGGTGCATCTTACGAAGCAACACCTCGTGCGGAACAGTGTCGAAGGCCTTGGCCAGGTCCATGAAAATACCGATGCATTTTCTGCCCTCGTCCAGAGCGAGTGAAACATAGTTAACAAGCTCGAGCACAGCATTTTCAGTATTTCTACCCCTTCTGAACCCGTATTGGTTGTCAGAGAGGAGCCTGAAATTCTCCAAAAAGGAAACCAGACGGAACTTCATGAGCTTTTCAAGAACTTTGGAGGTAGTGGGAAGCAATGATATTGGACGATAATTGTTTATATCATTGGAATCACCTTTTTTATAAATAGGGACCAAAGATGCCACCTTAGCATTTGATGGGAAAACACCCTGTTCTAGACTAAGATTAAAAATATACGCTAAAGGAGGCGCAACACTTTTATCAACCAGTTTTAGCACTTCTGTTGATATTCCATCAACACCCAGCGAAGCGGACCTTTTAAGTTCCCCTATTACCTTCTCAACCTCCCGTTAATCTGTGGGGGTAGCGAAAAATGAGGATCTTGGTCCACTACTGAGGGACACCTGTTGTGAAATTACATGCAAATTTGTGCGCATATGAGACAATTTCTTGGCAGCCAGGCTCTCACCCATCGCTCCAAAAAAGGTGTTGATTCTATTAAGGTTATCCTTGGTACTTTGCTCATCGTTCCCCCCCATTAGGTTGCTTAAACCCTTGGATGTCTTTTTACTACTGAGGTATTCTCTAACTGTTTTCCAACAGAGCTTGGGACTCTGTTTACACACATCTATTTTACTCCTATAATATGAGTCTTTCGCTCTTTTAACAATTTTGGAACAGAGATTTCTGTAGAGTCTGTAATGTTCCTTAAGGTTATCATCGAGAGGACGATTCAAAACCTGTCTATGTAGTTTATCTCTCCTCCTAAGACACTTTATGATTCCCTGCGTGATCCATTCCTTGAGACCCTTCCTTCGATCCTCCCTCCTTCTAATACTCACTGACTGACAACTGTTAACATGGCTTTGTAGTCTTTGAATAAAAGCATCGTATGCCTGATTTGTAAATACTTCCCCATAAACACAGTCCCATGCTTCCGCATTTACATATTCAACGAACTTGTCACCATCAAATTTTATGCGCCTTGAATTCGTCCGCGCCCTTTCCCCTGTGTCATTAACAATGCCAGCAATCACAGGATAATGATCCGTTATCGCCGACTGAAAAACAGCAGCCAGTGTCTCCCGCTTAGTTTTGACCATTATGTGATCTAAGCAAGCCTTTCCTCTGGTCGGTTTTTCCACAGCTGTAACGAAACCCATCATAGACATCACATTAAGATATTCCTGAGTTACAAAGGAGTCATTGTTCAATAAGTCAATGTTTATATCACCAGCAAAAATAGTTGTAGCGTTTGATTCCGTTTCCAAAATAGCGGGCAGTGAGTAAACAAATGGCAGAGGGTTCTGGAATGACGGAGGCCTATAGATAGCAACGACCTTAATGTTACCAACCAGAGTTGCAATTAAGCAGTTAGAGTCACAAGAGTCAGGAGATTCCTCCACCCTGATGACCAACTGGTCCCTGATATAGAGCACTATGCCATCATTCTGGTTATAGTGATTTTGTGTATGAAAGACAGTGTAGCCGTCCATTTCTCTCATGAAACTATCCTCCGTTATCCAGCATTCGGTAAGGACAATAATGTCAAAATTAATCTTAAGATCACTCAGCAAAATTTCCAGCATTTCGAAGTTTTTATTAATGCTGCGAATGTTAACATTTAGAATCCTTGGTGACAAATCATCGTGTATGTACTGTTTACATTTCTTGGGGTCAGAGAACTCCATTGTGCAGACACTGAACAACTCATCCAGTTCCGCATGAAAGCCTTGGTCAACCAAATCAGCACATACCATAGTCAGTCTGGTCTCTTAATCTTTTGTCGACACCTCTCCAAATGGGACATTCGTGGCTTGTTCCTGGATGATTAGATTTTAAGCCTCTATTATGGCAATTTATGCAAAGAGGATCACAGTTTTCCACTCGCTTTTCACAGTTTTGTAGTTCGTGCTGTTCACCACAATGGGGACAGCGTCTATCATTCACACAGTGTTGACTTGTGTGTCCGTATTCCAAGCAATTGAAGCACTGCAGAACAGGGCTATAATCAGCCACGTCTATTTGCTGGTAGCCAACATTAAGTTTACCCATCGAAGTCATAATCTTCCACGTTGCAGGCTCCACTCTACATACAAGGTTTATCAGAAGACTGTTTCTATTTCTCTTTCTGGATAACACCTTAACTCTCTCCGAAATTCTCAAACTTCTATTTTGTCTCTCTATGGATTCGTTTAGGTCATCCTCTGTTATACCCTTAATGATTCCTTTCATCACCACAAGAGGCTTTCGTCTCTTTGGTTCTTCAAGTTTGTAATCAGTCAGCTTAGCAATTTCATCCTTCATAGCCCTTTTGTCGTCTGCGGATGAGCACTTAATAAGGACTCTTTCGTTTTTAAGCTTCTTCATGTTCACTATACCTATACCCCTTGATCTGACGTTTATATTCTTCTTCAGAGTTCCCTCAAGCGTATTTGCAGAGACCTCACTGTCATGCGAGCTCACAACAATACAATGAGTCTCCGTCGAAACGTTCCTTGCTGTGACTTGCGCGTAGGATAAATTTCTCTGTGTTAATATTTCACTGATTTTGCAGTTTTGCTCATGCAGTGAGTTCAACCTAGTATTGATCTCATCTAAAGTATCCGACAATTTTACATTTTCTGGCCCCTTATCAATCTTCCGTTTGAAAAAGAGAGTTATGGAGAGCAATTCTTTGATCCTACGCACAATTGATTTCCTTGTTTCCTTACTTATATTCCCAGCCGTGTTCATCATGTTTATAATATCATTCGCAATTACCTCCGGTGAAGCCGAGGAGAATGCAGAGTCCATGTTATCAGCAGCTGTAGGAGAGCCGCGCACAGAAATACCAGATCTACGCGATGTACCCCCAACCACAACAGGTGATGCCTCCCTAGATGGGGCCGATTTACCGCACTTAGTTACAGTTAATGTCTTCAGTTGTCCCTTCATCATGTGCGTTTGTACAGTATACAGACAAATGAAACCCAAAGAAATTCCAGAAAAATAAATATGCAAAATAAAAGAAACAAACAGATATAGTATGAAATATTCTGGGAGATACCTATCCAAAAAATAACCTGGCAAATAAATGCCCACAGCAGGTGTGCACCAACAGTAAAAGAAAGAAAGAAGAGATATTAAGGATAAATGAAATATTATAAATAACTGCAGAGCGAAAAAGAAAATGTAACAAAAAAAAAAAAAAAAAAAAAAAACACATAAGATTCCAATATTTGTTCTAGACTTGTATCATAAACATTAAAACAAAACAAAGCAAAAATATAATAAATAAACAAAAAAATGATTAGAAACAATAAAAATAGAGATAATAGAAATTAGTTTAGTCAATTGTAAATTAGTCAATTGTATAAAAGAACGAATCTCTGTGAACAAGTATACCCAAGCAAGGTGACAACTACAAAGACCGTAGCCGAATTTTTGTGATGTTAGTTGGATAAACTGATTGACCAAGTTAAAGCAGATAAAAATAACAGTATTAAAATAATAATATAATAGATATTGAGTTAATAAAGATATGTATTAAAACAAGTAAATATGTCATAAAAAGTAAATAAATAAATAAATAAAAATCACAGAAAATAATTAGAGTATCAAAATATATGATATGATATAGGATGAAAAACAAGCAAATAAATAAGTCAAATAGGTAAAAATATGAACAGTTAGGTACAATTAATAAAAATATATGTAGGTGTTTCAAACAAGAAGAAAAAGAAAACTTGATGTGTCGATTAGAAACAATAAAACAAAACAAAAATTATAAACAAATAAGATAAATAGTTAAAAGGTAATAATGTTAAAAGAAAAGGATAGTTAATTATTATAATAATCAGCAAAATATGAAAGATATAGTTGGTTTAAATACGTTAAGTTAATAATGTTGATTGAAAAACAAGTAAATATGTTGCTATATAATTATCTATATTAGTAATTAGTATGTATGTATAAAGTAAATGGTGAAATTTTTTCATGCAGATTCGGCTGTTTCTATGGTCGAGTAGAAGTGGCGCGTCTGACAGTTGACGTAAACAAAACAACTCGTGCGCACTGATTGTTCCCCGGTAGTTAGCTAAAGCGTGACAGTGTCTGCTTTACTTCCAATGTGACTCTCGATATCTTCTGCCGATAATTCAGATCCTCGCGATAAGTGTTGTGAGTATGATAAATAGTAATGGTGTGAATGTGTAGCTTCGAGACACCCCAGTCGCGAAACGGCTCAATGTCCACAGTTCCTTATCAATGTTCAATGCAATGGTGGAAGGTGGAGTGTTTCATAACGTGGATTTTTCGAGTCTTGTACATATGTAAGTTGAATAAAGTGTGTTTGTTCAGCTAATATAACCTTACACAACAACAGTGAAGTGAGATGACAGTTCGATGAAATCCAGGTAGGTGTACTTATGTATGTATGTATATATATGAGTGAGAAAAAAATGAATCGCCGTCAAAAGCAGTGTTGTTATGCTTGCGGGTTCATGTGATATGTTATATATGATAATGTTTGATGCTCTTACCAGAGGATCACTCCACTTTCAGCTCCAAAAGATTGTTGAAGACTATATTCAAATTTTGCTGCGGAAAGTGCGCGAAAATGTTGTCCTCTCGCTCCCCCACACATGCGGCACAAGTAAGCGAGTGAGACAAAATATTCCATAAACTGCACTGTCACCCGCCGTCTCTCAACTTTTCTTTTTTAAATACTTTTGTATTCAAAACATTGGATTCAAAACAATTTCACGGCTTCAGAGTCAGTATTAGTAAACCAAAAAATCGTATAATCGGCCAAAAATCACTTTGAAACCACTTCAAAACAATATTTTCTTTCGTCTTTAACTTTTTCACATTCATCAGCTTACAGTGTTGCCAGTACCTTTATTATTTAAATAAAATTACCTTAGTGTAACCTTCTGTTGCAAAAAGTTGCATCTCTTGTAGATTTGAATCCCAAAAATTCTTCCTATTTCAGAAGCTCTTCAACTTATATGCCACTCCCGTAGCGATGGAGAGATCTAAGAATGTCAGGTTGTGGTATTTATTTGAACGTTACCATACTTTGCCGACCTCGGTAGCCTAGTGGCATAGACAGCGAATTCAAATCAAGAGTTCCCGGGTTCGATTCCCTGTCGATTCATAAATTTGTCGGTCGGGTCAGAAATTTTATGCGTTTTTTTCACATGCAATTATTACTACTCAGGGTTCCTGTGATTCGTCTCAGATTGGATGACGTGACCGGTTGACTGGTAGAGAATGCTTCAATCATTTACATCCGCCGACTATAATGAACCAATCAATATTAAAGTGTTATATTTATCTACTTTATCAGCTAAGAAAGCTGAATTCAAAATTTATATGTTTGTGAAAGTAATTGAAATAAAGGTATCTATCTTATTCAAGTATAAATAGGTAAATAATAATTCTATTTTCGAGAAATAAAATTTCAAAAATAAATAAAAAAAAACCTTGTATTGTTACGAACGTCGAGTTGAAATGGAAACGTTTTGTCATCAAAATCTCATAATAGAGAAAAAAAAAACTCTCAAATGAAAAATATATCGGGGGAAAATAATACACAACAGCAGCTGTCTGAGATCATTTGCTGCAAGCGGGGCCACCTCCAGGATCTTTATTCAAATAACTCACTGTAAATTAAAAGCGAAATAATATAATATAAGAGATTGAATGCTCTGAATCTGGTCAGGCCATCGGATTATTGACACAACATTGAGCACAACTAATACGCTTTGTGTCAAACCAAATGTATGGATACGGCATTATCCTCAAATTTTCCTCTGGGATAATGTCAATCCGCCAGTGGTGGAACAACCATTTTCAATTGCATGTTTTTTTCGATAACCATTGAGTAAACTCGTCCATCCCTTGACCAAGGTTTGATTAATGTTTCAATCTACTCATGGATATTTGATTGATTTTTAGTGCAACATTGATTTCCATTTGTTTTGATTTTATGTTAAGTTTTGGAAACTGTGATGAATGATCTCATTTGGATCTCATTAATATATATTTTATGATCATTGTTTTTTTGTTCTTGTGCCGATTGTAACATGTTATTGTAATATTGTGACTATCGTCCCCTCTGGTTGTCTCAGAGAGCTTTTCTGAAGGAATAAACACACGAGGACTGAAACAAGGTCAGAATCTAAAGACGTGTTAGACAAATCATGACAGAATTACACAGTATAAACAAGAAACGACGCTTCCAGAGCTAAAAACCTTCTCAGAACACCAGAGATGAAGGTCTTAGGGCCATCACAGGGAGGACGCTCAGAGATAAAATTCGCAACGTCGATATCAGGCAGACCTGTGGGACTGAAGACATCGTACGATGGGTCAAAGCTAGACAAGAATCTGGAGAGGACAAATCTAGAATTGAAAAAAAACAGATATATGATCTTATACAAGAAGAAGAAGAAAATCACGATCAATGACAAAGACGAAGAGATTAACAAAAATGGATATATTCATATCCTGGCGCCAAATAAATGACAGCAGTCGCAGTCTTTAAATTTGGTTGCTTTCTAGTTCTCAATAATTTCCAACTTTTATCTCTATATTTCATTCATTATTGAATATCTTCTTGTTGTATACATGGGATTTTTCGACATGTTAACATGTCGAGAATTCTCATGATTAGGAATTTCGGAGACGTAAACATCACCACCTAATGGCGAACGTTGTTAACGTAAAGTGATCACACTATAAGCCAGCCTTCGAAATAACAGTAGAAGACGGTCGTAAGCTCGTAGTGGTTTGTTCCATTTAAAAATCGAACATCAGTAATGAATTGTTAGAGTTATTAGTTGTTACATATTATTCAGTAATATTTATGTTTTTTTTTTATATTGGTTTTAAATAATTGGCAAGTATGTCATAATGGTTACGCCCATGGATGAAAGGGGTGCGAAAGAAAGACGGTAGGATGAAAAAGTGGCAGAAACTTTGACAGTGTGAATGGTTTATACCCGCCGGCACGGCCGATAAGCCGCAGCTAAAGTTGCTCCAGCTCCCTGGGGCCGGATAACGTCGCTCTCTATAAAAAATGAATTTTGAATACTTGAGTTATCAATGTGTGTATGCTAATAATATCCCGTAGATAAAATAAACTACTTACCTACTAACGAAACAATCACCTAAGTAACTTACTTGCTTCAGTTTTTGTCCTTGTAAATCATCTGTGTGTCGATAAAAAGTTTTATTTTCAAACAACTGGTAATCTTCTTTATTAAATGCGAACAAATTGTTGATAATGGCGGCTCTTTGCTTTTACAAACACCTCGGGGGGGAAATGTATGTGTACCTACCTACTTATCGCTAACATGGATAACATTTTTAGGGATTTTTTACATAGATTTCTCCTGAAGGAATTCGGAAATACCGTAGTGTTACTGAAGTATGAAATAGCTAGGTACATAGGTAATATTATATTTTCAAGTCAATTTTACGAGTAACAATGATAATTTAAATAATTTTTTTCTTTAGGATTCCCTGGTGTTAGAAATACCTAAAGAACTGTCTTTTGCGACCCAGAACAGCAGAATTTGGATAATGGCATATTAGAGACTTCTATAATATTCCCAGATTTCCAAGATTGTTTTTTAGTATATTTATATAGGTTATTTGTTATTAAAATAAAACGAAGTAGAAAAAAATAAACCTTTTTTATTCTACACATCGAGGACATCATTGAAATCAATACAATTGTGTCAAATGAGGTGGTTGGTAGTCCGATGGTATCAGTCGGCGACTTTCGTACATACCTACAGCGTATACTAGAGATCGTGGGTGCCGATTACTGCCGACCATTTGCATATTCACGACACAAGCCTTTGTTTAGTGTGAAAAATGTCAAAAGCGTATTTGTGTTTACTTCGAGTGAGCACAGATTCATTTTTAGTAAAAAAAAATACACTGTTATTATTTCATTTGTCACGCTTTTGTCCACTTTAAATGCTCTTTACTTTTATATGTATTTTGACAAACCACATTACAACAATAGTTTTTAGTAAGAAATCAGCTGAGAGATTTGGATATGGTGTGGGAGGAGGTTATAAGCATTGTGCAAGATCGAGCGCAATGGAGAGCTCTGTTGCCTCCCTATGCCCCTGATTTTAAGTTGGTTTTATCTTTTTTATATAAGTCACACTAAAGTGGCTGAATTCCAAAACAATAATTTTTATTGTAAGCTGTTTTATATGTTATGTTATGTGTATCTTTTTTAATGTTACAGGTTTTGTAACCGTTAATCAAATAAATAAATTATGAAATTTCTCTACATAAATACAAAAACCTTACTAAATATATAATTGAACCAACTTAAAAACCGATGATCAGAAAAAAAGAATATGAAAAAAAAGTTGTATTTGGTTTCACGCAGGTCGTTAAAAGGAGATTTTCCTAATGATAAATTTAAAGGAGTCAGTGGGGAATCCTTTTTAGTACATCAATTCCAGTCTTTGTGCCAACCCATGGGGTTTTGATCGCCCACAAAAATTATGGTAATATTTTGTTGCTTGTCTTCATAAAAATACACAAACAAAACGACCGAACCTCCATTGTGATGTGATGGTGTGGACATGTGTTACGAAAATAAAGTGTTCCCTCACACATTTCATTTTTTTATCTTGGAGCAGCCTAATGTGTGGTCACCTCAGGGATATGCCTCGATATTTCACAAGAAAATTTGTATTTTTCTACTGATTTTTTTTAAACATATTTACGATAAAGCTGATCATGTTAAAGTGCAACATACTCGTATAAAGTTCATTATTTTTTTTCAATTTTTGATAATATTTTTCTGTTGGCATTAATATTGGCATTAGTTAAAAAAATTTGAGCGAAAGCCTACATAATTCCATAGATACTCCTAATCTTTTTTACGGAACAAATAATTATTATCGCCTATTTCCGCTAGAAAATCTATATATTCTCAGTCCGCTTTACTTTATTTTATTCGTACTTCGGATATTTCCGTCTCAAAAACAATGGATAATTATAAACAAAAATAAGTATGAATATCATCAAACAATGTAAAATAAAAATAACTGTTATGTTACCAACTTCAGGAACCTAGTGGTATAGACGTGGACTACTTGAGGTATCGGGTTCGATTTTCGACCGGGTCAGACATTTCAGTGTATTTTTTTTTCACTTAAAATTCCTACTCGGGTTTGAAATCGTGTTTCAGATTGGGCCAGTTGAGTGATAGAGAATGCTTCAAGTATTAAGATTCACCATCTTATTGATACAGGGTGTCCCGGAAGGAACACCTTTAGGGCTATCTCAACATATATGTATATTATGTTAAGCTTTCGAGTTATAATGATTTTAATACTTTTTTGTCAAACCCTGGCTTACAAGATATATGGTTACAGAGACACCAATTTTTGAGGTACATGAATATTGATTTTTTTCTGAAATTTCTGAATAATATACCTATACTGTTTATAGAAGGGTGTCATTTATTTATTTACTAAATTTAGGTACTTTATTGATAAAAATTATAACCATTCCTTTTTTTTTTTTTTTAGGAGAAGTAAAGATTCCAGATACCAAATATTTTAAAATAGTTTTCAGCTTTTAATATTAACGTTATTTTCAATTAACGAAATGGCTATAACGTTTTTGAATTTAAGCCGTTAGTCCCATCTCTAGTTGGGAATGAGGGTGAGAAAGTTCATAATTTGTACTGTTTTACGGAATAATAATATTTGAAATATGTAATATTATTTTTTTCATACAATTTTACACAGCCCTATCCAAGTCGAAATAACACAGATATGATCCAACACGTGACTTCGTAGTGCGATCGTTTGAAAAGATTTTGTACATAATTTTAATTTTTTTCCATACATGTAAATATGCGATACTATAACGACTCTAATAAAATTACTTTTTTTCTGAGGAAAAAAAAACAAATTTTATTAGGACTGCGTTAAAGCAAGTAAGCAGCCTGAAAAATATTTCATGATGTCTGCATACTTTCAAAGAATGCTGCTCTTTTGATACATTTTATTCAGCAAATTGCGCTTATGAATATTGATTACTTTAACGTATCCCGTGCCCTTTTTCAAATTTCATTTTCTTAATATTTCAAGCAATTTGTTTTTAAAACTCCTTGCTGTCATCAATATATTTTTGTTAATTAGGCATTCCACCCTCAAAGATTGATTTGTCATCTTGCACAAATTTCACTCGGAAAAAAGGTTTTTCATGTTTTATTTTCCAATATACTTATTATCTTTTTGGGCCTGAGTTAACATGTATTTTGTTTATTACCAAAATCTTCCTTGTTTTTCTAACAATCTGTCAAAAACGTGTCTTCTAAACCGCCGTCACGTCAGTCGAATATCGAATAGAGCAATGTATTTATTTTTTCAAATAGCAGGATTTATAATGCGACACTATAGAAGATTTCGCGTTGTTTCAAGTTAAGAAAAAGAATCTGCTCTGCAAAATCGAAATGATACATAATTTTTCTTATTTTTTATTACTGCAATCCACTTTCGAGAGAGTGATTTATGATGATAATACTTTTATGTTGAAAAAATGTCCGTGATCGGATCAGAAATACATCCGATAATCCAAGAATATATCTGGAAGGCTGAATATTTGGTAAGTTCTGGCATTCAGAGGAGGCAGCTCAATTGGCATTAACAAGTGGAATGGATATAAACAAGACAGCTACCGTATCAAACCCTAAACAGGATTTCAAAACAAAACTCTGAGCAGAAATACCCTCAAAACGACGATGAAAGCTGTAATTAGGCAGTTCAAGAGGACAACTCTTCTCTCGTTCATAAATATCCGCTCATTTGGTAGGAACCTACTCAGATTTTGTCATTGTGTTCCTAATATGGATGTTTTTTAAACCAAATTTATGTCTTGTAGAATTTCTATTGTTTCTCTGATTGGCTCACGTAAACATAACACTTGAGAATTTTTAAAAATCTTGATCAGTCATTGGGGTTTGAGCACTTCCATGATGTGAAGATATTTTGAAAAACTTCCGCAAATTACTTTCATAGTTAAAAACTCATAGTCAATCAATAGCGTAATAATAATTGTGTAATTTTAATTGCAATAATATACGTAGTAATTTTGTTCTATGAAACATAAATTATTCTCGGCTTAAATAAAGTGGGGAACGAAGGGCAAAGGAGGATGATAAATATAGCGGCGGGTACCAATACTTGGGCGGTTTTAGGCGGTTTTGTGAAAAGAGAAAATAATTTTCCTACATTGATCATGATAATAAAATTGTACGTCCCTGGATTAAACTGTCAAATAAAGTTATTAGGTATTCCCATAAAGTTGACATTGAAAAGAATTAGATTTTATAATTCGCCGCCATTATTTTTGAACCTGCTCAGCTGCTGGATGCCACATCTATGTATGTACCTACATCTACCTATTTAGGTAAGCCAGCTACTTTTCTACAGAGCGGTCATTTTTTAATACCATTGTCACCTAAACCGGCTACTTTCTACTCACTGATACTTTCTAAAAAATCCAATAACTTTATTAAAGCAAATCAATTTCACTTTAATCATCTTGTATAGTATACAAGATGATTAAAGTGATTATGGATGTGTTATGCTGCCACTTAATAAATAAAGTTGTTTTCATAAAAAAAAATCCCTTCAATTTAAAACAACTAAGTACCTACGCCAGATTCTACTTCAATTTTAGGGCGCATTAACTAAAATAAGAACGTTCCAATTTTAGTAAGTGCACGTTGGTATTCTGTAAAAACTAAGAACGTTCCTAATTAGACTAATATTCAAATTAGTTCATTGTTCTTCTTCTTCCTTCCACTGTGGCAATCCACTCTCGAGAGAGTGATCTATTTCATTGTAAGTAATTCATGTAAACTTAATTTTTAAATTATTTTGGAACGTTCTTATTTTAGTTCGAACCAAAGCCAGAATAGGGGGTAGGTACAATTAACTTTTTAAATGCTTTCTAAAACATATCGTGGTATCTTTTTTTGATTAATATTATTTTATGTAATCCAGTTACCTTGATTTGATTATAGCAAGCACTCGTAAGTAAATAGTTAAGTAGGTACGTAGGTACTAAGATAGGGTGGTACCTGCAGGGTTTACCAAAACATCCATCCAGGAATTCCCTGTTTGGCGGTACATCCCCTAGCTGGGGTCGTATTTCAGATATTTAATGGAGAAATAAGTAACTTATGTCTGATTACTATTAAAGGTCTGACCTTTTACATAATGGCTTCAACACTCCATTAATTTCCCCAGTCAGTGAACTCGGAAAGAATTTATATTATCCAGAGGCCCGCGTATGTTTTATCCGACTACTAGGTGTAAATATCTGCACTGCTAATTTGATTAACTGCTCGAGATAATTATTGTGAGTTATTATATTCCATGTGCTATGTGAGAAAGCCTCTTTTTACTGCCGATACGTTTCTTTATAATATAAGGCCCTGTCCTAGCTGGTCGCATGCACAAATTTGTGATCGCACGATGAAGAATTGTGTACCCTAACTGTCATCGCATGATCGCGCGTCCACTTTCCTTGACAACGCAAACAAATAAATATGAATGTTTGTAGGTAAGTAAGAGCTTTTGGCAAGTAGGTGTCCTCTTAATAATTATCGATACAACAGAGCAATACAAGCAGCGAAGCGCGATCATTTCAAACAAGGCACCGATCGGACGATCGAATTTACGTTCGTCCGTCTGCCCAATTAGGACACGTTCATACAATATAATATTATGTTTGAACAGGGCGCGAACAAACGAATGCATTCTATTATTATATAAAAAGAAAGGGTTCAGTTTTGAATGCATACAATATGTTAAAGACTAATGAATCGTACAAAACTAAGTATAATAATTGAGATTTTGCAAGAATGCGTGAAGATAAGAATAATGTGAAAACTTGGGTACTTTATGACAATATTGTTGCACGTGATTTGTACAAAAAATATACTGCCATATAATATTATTACTATGATGTAGTAGAAAATTCATGATACAAGAATTTACAAAAGAAAATCTACTGGCCCTCGTATACTGCTGAATATAAAAAAAAAAACAAGAATCAATTTCAAGGTGGTTTTTCCCGTTATTCGGGATCCTCTCTTTCATACCGCCAGTGAGGGCTTACAATGTAACGTGTATTCGATAAACCCCCATTTCCCTGCATTGTATTTATGAAGAAACGTCAAAATATTCTGTAGCTCGTATCCTCCATATTCTAAACGGGATACACATAAGGGTAAAATATACCCTTAACAAGGATTTGAGATACTGGTTGTATTTTTCTTATATTTTTTAAAAAAAATAGATATACCTACGCTTGTAGGTAATGTTGGTCATATTATTAGACAAGTACATAAATAAAACAAAATACTTACTTAATATACTGTATATGAAGTGGTTGGTAGCCTGGTGGTTCCACCTGCGACTTACATATTCACTTTGAAGGTCCGAATATTTTCTCTTTCACAATCCAAGATTTGTTTTTTTTTGTGAAAGATGCCCAAAGTGTCTATTTGCTTTAACATTGGACGAGTCCAGTAACATAAATAACACAATTCTCTATTTCAGGAGGAACTCTACCAAAAATATATGTACCTACTTAATTGATTTTTTTAACACAATTAAAGACAGTTCAGTTTGTTGACTTATCATCCAATAAAACGCTTGTCAGTCATATGTCAATGGCGAGCGTGACCTACCTTTGATTGCGCAGAGTGTTAATATAGCAGGCGGAACTTAATACTTTAAACATTCTCTTTAAATGAACCTGTCTCGTCCAATCTGAAGCAAGATTCCAATCTCAAGTAGACATACAATTCTGACTCGAACGGGAATTGAAATAGATAATAAATTGATGGGTTTCAATTTCAGATGATGTAGATATATACGGTTTTGTCATTACAAAGTATTTATACTGAAGTAACTTCTAAATAATAGTCAACTATCCAACAGTAAGTAAACAACCAACTTTTCTTTCATGACTCAAACCATGACAAAATGTAGGTAACTGTTACAAACAGGACCGATTGACTCCAAAGTAATCCTAGCGATTGTTCATGTTCATTCTGATCTTCAACCCTTGTTTGCCCACTGCATCAAGACATAGCTTTTCCAAACTGCTTCTCTACTCTTTCCATCTTTGTCCGATTATCATCCACTAGGCCTAGGGTCTAGAGAACCTCATTAGTTCACCCATTCATCTGGTAGGTGGCCACCCTCGCGGTGTTTTATCACCCCTTGGTCTCCATACCAGCAGAATCCTCGTCCATCTGTTCTCGAGATGAGGTTTGGACGAGATGTTATCGCCTTGTCTTATGTACCTCTTTACATTTGATTTTTCTCCGTATTTTTTATGTAAGTAGGTGGATTTATTTTTTATACCTAAATGTTCTATGAATATTTATTAAACCGGATAAATACCGCATTTTGAAATTCGTGATGTTACTATTGAATTTAGCATTGCCTAAATTTCTATCATCTTCCAGTACCTACTGCAAAATTAATGATATTTTCGCCACAGTATGTTTATTTATAGGCAAATAGACTAATACTCTAGGAGAGTACATCCTCGTAGTTAATCTTCATAAAACGGGCTACTGAATGAGGATATAATAAGAATAATACGACTGCTAATGTAATAGGGGAAAAATAGAGTATTGTGCGCGGAACATCAGACATGGATAAACATCTAGATACAAAGGAAGGGTTGGGAACGCTATAAGGAGGCATTGTGTTGGCTAGGTAGGCTCCATAGGTCGTGTTAGCGGTAAATATACTTCGTAACTGCTTACATATTCCCGTATAATATTGTGATTTTGTTTGATAACAATGATATTAGAGGATGACGCATGTGGGGCGGCACGTCACCTCACCTGTCTTCGCATACCAAACGTAAATTTGGATTCCGTTTCTGATTTACGATGATCACGACCAAAAAGGTTACCTTATTCTTTACGTTCTTTGCCTTGTGGTGCTCGTAATAGAGTCACATCACGTAGATTATTAATATCAAATTATTTACATACTTGTAGACGACTTTTTACCAGAGTTTTCAATACTGGTAGTCCATTTCGTCACAGTGAAAAATATGTACCAACATACGTTATATTATCAAGATTATTATGAAGTCAAAATATTATTAAACTAGCTGACCGGCCCATCGAACTTGGACCTAAGCCAGAATAAAAGAATTAAATACAGTTTACGACATAAAAACTTAATTAAATTAATCTAATTAATGTTTGGATTATGTCTTAATTAGGTATTATTGATTCCGATGCGGGATGAAGTTTGACGGTTCATAAGTTTATAATAAAAAAACAATTCCTTTGCGTAACATTTTTGAAAAATCCAAGAGATGGCGGTGTAGTAGGAAATAAGTCATATGACTCATATGTGATACATGGTACGTTATTGTACATTTTGTTGAAAGAATAGGTTCCATTCAAACCAAATATTACCGAATTATTATGGTAAGATAAAAAATGAATAAAAATTCGTATCTATTTATACTAAAAGTATATTTTTGCAACTTTAGATGCGTTTTAACTTTTAACCTTTGAAAATGTACACATATTGTAGCCTTATGCATAGATGTAGGTACGTACTTACCTTTAAATAATACCTAGGTGAATGTAAAAAAAGGAATCATATTCATACATATTTAAGAGAATTCAAATTTCTCCTGTATTGTATTAACAAATTAGTTATTCCATCAAAAATAAACTCTGAAAAAAATAATATGTATGTATGATAATAATATACGGTATTTTTGGCATTAAAATTTTACTACTTAATGGCGAACAATGCCAAACGTAAGAGATCAGCCAATTTTTGAAATTAAACTAGCAAAAGATCATTTGTGCGAAGTGGTCTAAGATTATCATTTCAATAGAAATATATTATTATAACTAGCTTATACCCGTCTTCTTTAAGTTTTTGATTCCAATTTTCAGGCTTGATCGGTAGGTAATTAAACAGGTTCTAATCTACCTTCCCATTGCTTAACAGACCTCTATTATAACTGACATAAGCGCAGAAAAAGAAGAATTACATTTTTAATGTTTATTAAAAAGAAAGAAGAAAAATTATAGTTTGCCACTCATATGAAAAAAAACTGCATATATCCTATGTTAGGTGCATCTCACACTTGATTCAATTTCACTGTGCAATCGAACCTACCTACATAATATTATGCTAGTTACTCTCTCTATGGTTTGAATCTTAGCTACGTCCCTCTATGTGTGGAATGGTACAAATTTTAGGTGATTGACTCATGATGAAGGCAGCTGTTTTACCGACCTAAAATAATATTATACGAACCTACCTACATAATTTGCAAGTTTTACTCTCTCAATGGTTTGAATCTTAGCTACATTCCCTACACCCTCTATGTGTGATAAAGGCAGCTGTTTTACCGACCCCGAATGTCACTATAATAAGTCAAACTTAAAAAATGGAGGATTTATTTTGCAAATTTTTCATTAAATCTTTATTTAGGTATTGAGAATAATAAGATTTGAATAACATTTATATGTATAACAAATCAATCTCCAATTATTTTATTACATTTTCATACCGTAATACCAAGATTCCATTCAATGTTTACATGATTAATTTTGTTTCCAAAAGATGGCATACTGTATTTTTTTGAAAAATTTGTATGAAGATCCTAAAAGAATAAAGTTTTTTAAATAGCTCTAAATATATTAATGTTAACGTTGCCAATTGTATCTTAGAACGTTCTGAAAGCAGTTTGCACGGCTCTGCGCAGATTCATATCTGATGTAGCATTTGTATTTTGAGCGTGATGCTGCGACATACGGTAAAGCAACGACAAAAGGCAAATAAAAAAAACATTTCTGAATTATTATGTAGATGTAATCAATGTTCTCAACGCCAGATTTCTTTTTAGGTGCAAAAATGTATAGTCTTTCTATTAGTGAAAACTAGTTTCTTCCAAGTTGCATCTTGGAAGAAACTCAGATCACTTGAACTTAATCATAGGGAGCAAACAAACTCTCCAGCACCTAGATTCTACGTAATGGCATTATACAAACATCATCATACTCGTAGAGAGCGTTGAGACCAAGCTACGAGGTTGCAAATTTCGGAATAAAATTGTCGCGTAACACAATATGGAATATCGTCGCATCTGGGAGATAATGCATATTTAAATAATGCAATAACGGATGTACCACAACCTCTATCTGCCAAAAACACGGCTAGCTATATTTGGGTAGGTACCTACATACCTATGTCCTAGTGTTCTCGAAGGACCTAACCTAAGGGGTTGTGGCGGTATTTTTCGTATTTTCATTCAAAATAAAACTACGTAGGAAACTAACAAACTAAACAAGTTATTATTTTTCCCTCTCCATAGGTTTTTTTGGAGAAAAGTGTTGCATATGATAATATTTCATGGTTTTTGGGAGGTCCTTTGTTTCTCGCTGTTTTTCAAATCCTTTGCCATTTACAATTAATTTTCGTCTGCCTTTGGAGGTCGTTTGAGCTTATATAGGTACTTTCTCCAGTAAAATATGTATGAAGACAAACACTGAGAGTCAGCTTATCCCATCGAAATATCGAAAAGAGGATTCGTTAATAATTAATATATTATCTACTAATCGAGTCCAATCATAAAGACGATGATTAATATTTACTTTAAGACCTGCATATTTAAAAACCGCTATTTTAATCATCAAAATGAACTTTCACTATGTGAACACACAAACCTTACAAAAAGTACCGCTATTTTTTATACTAAGTCGGTTCATTTAATTTTTGTTTTTTCGTAAAAGAGTTTTTATGCGTTTTCCTTTATCAATCCCTTATTATGTTCAGCTTTTAGACGGTACTAAGAATGCAGTTAAAAAAACAATTATGATATTGTTTCAAACAGTATAACTGCGTTATAAACGATGGCATATATATTTTTTTTATTTATCCACATTTTTAAGCTAACCGCGGCACGGAACCGAACGTCTTCTCCTTCAGGCTAGTTGATATTAACATTAAGATGTGAAGAAGAAGAAGACTATCGGTCTTCGGTTATAAAGAATATAGTTGCCTGTCTTCTTGTATGGAATTTAAAAATGAATAATTGAACAGGTAAAAACTACATAGGTGTAATACGCGAATAGTGAATTTTATTAAAATTATATCTTTATTTAAATGTGCATATAATATAAAATATGAAGCTTTTACTTATTTATGGTAGTTATAAAATAGAGTATATGGGTGGTTGAAAAAAATAATAATATATAGAGTCCAGTAACATGTGAGGATATGCCTTATAAATCTTACTTACACCCCCATAGTTGTGTGTACAAATAGGCAAAATAAAAACAGGAAGGGAACTCTAAGAAAATGTGTTCTCCTCAAGATTGAGTTACAACAAATTACGTTTGCAGCACTGCCTCCTAAGGACGACCTCGCTACAAAGGAGCATTAGATCCCCTCTCCGTCTTGATTATTTTAAGATAAAATATCATTAAGGATGCTTTTAGTAGCTGCATTATTATACCTTCAGTGAACCCGGATACAGAGGTTAAAAGTAGGATTGAGTGTTCTAGAAACGCGTTCAACAATTCATTAATTTTCAAAGATAATTAACATTAAAAATTTACAAATTACAATTACGAAAAAAAACAACACATATAAGGGCATAGGGAGGCAACAAGAGATGTCCATTGCGCTCTACTTTGCGCAATCTTTATCACCTCCCCCCACACCATAACCAAATCACTCAGCTCTACTACCTCGAAGGAGCGGGACACAGTATAAAAGGATCTTCCTCGTCTTCGAGACTATGATGGGAGCAGCGCTCTTTGTCGATTTACAGACAAAAATAATATCAGTAAGTATGAAAAAGATTTTCTGTGGTTGCATTGATTTTTAATGTGTATAAAAGTACCGAGTTACAGACGAACACACCAATTATTATAAAGTTTAACTCAAAGAACAATCATACGAGTACCTACTACATACAGCGAAA
Organism: Mystacides longicornis; assembly: GCA_963576905.1. Classification (NCBI taxonomy): domain Eukaryota; kingdom Metazoa; phylum Arthropoda; class Insecta; order Trichoptera; family Leptoceridae; genus Mystacides; species Mystacides longicornis. The sequence goes on from OY756426.1 coordinate 12,522,252, forward strand.
CAGTGTCAAGGATTCAGTTAACCTGGTATAGGGCAGCCCGTTGTTTTCACTATTTGTATTCATGAAAGTCATGATTTGAATTCGAAAACTCCTCAGGTTTCCTGCCTCGGCGTATGAACCTTTGTTTGTTTGCCACCGTAAACGCATCGTAGGGGAGCACTTCTTGCTGGCGTCACTTGGTTATTAAACTTTAAAGAAGTTAGCACTGTTTAAGGTAGGTACCGCATCTAGGTCAGAGCACCTGAAATCTAAAAGAACTACATTTTTTATTACTTGTTTAGCATTTATAAAACTATCGCCTTTTAAATGCAAAATCAAGAAGTTGGATTCTGTTGATCGTTGCCAAGAAAAAGCATGCTTCCGAGTCCTCATAATAAGGCATAAAGGAGTTATGACAAAGCATGAAAACCATCTCGCCATTTTTATAAATCTACGCAACAAAAAATATTCCAGTACCTATTCTTCGTCAAAAATGTATATAATAAAATTTATAAGTTGTTGAACATGCATTTTTCTTGGTGGAAGTACTTTAAATAAAAAAACTTTTTAACTATTCCACAATTTTATTATACCTGACATGTTTCGAAGGGACACGCCCTTCATGGTCACAGGTTATTTATAAATCTAATAAACTAAACTATGAATAAAAGGAAATGTAGTTGTTGTTAGAGAAAAGGTCAATACGAATGATTATTTCGTAACCGACAGTTATATTGCACACTTTTCGAGGTTAATGCACAGTTTGATGGCTTAACCGACAGTTATATTGCACACTTTTCGAGGTTAATGCACAGTTTGATGGCTTAACCGACAGTTATATCGCACACTTTTCGAGGTTAATGCACAGTTTGATGGCTTACAAATACAATTTGGTATACCAAACGAGTCGTGTACGATAAATTTTCAGGGTGTCAAAACCTTACGATAATTTTGAACCAACCAGTGCTCGAAATTCGACCATAACTAATTTAGATTTTAAGTTTGAACATTAGACTGAGCGAGTGCCATTATACAATTTTCTTTCCAAAACAATTGGATACATCATGGATACGTCAAATTTTAAATGTTGATGATAATATTATGTATATTTTTTTTTTTATTAGGTATATCCCGCTATTTTCAGCTCTAACTTCCATTTAAATATACCGCCTTCAAAAAACTTTCTGCGCACGCGCATCATCCATAAAAAAAAAAAAAAAAATAATAATAATAGTTTATTTTTCGAACAATATACAAAATATACATTAACCAAACACTTACACAAATAGTTACACAAATACACAAATAGTTACAAAGTTTTTCCTTCACGTATTAAAATAATATAGATATTAAACACTTTGCAGTCAGATAAATCGACGGAAATTTTTTAAGCGTCACGTGCAATAAAAGCGGCAATTTCGTCAAAAGTGTCGCGATCGCTTAAATAAACATCCTTTCAGGTAAATATATGTAAACAACCTATTTATTTTTAATTTAAAATAGTGTTTGAGATTTCTGTTAGTTTTTAAAAGTTGGTGTAATGGACAGAATGTGCCCTGCAAACATCGCTTAAAACAGATGCATTATATATAGACAAGATCCTTATATTCCTACATTCATTATCAATGTCTCGAATAAAAAGACACACAGCATGTTTTAAAGTCAAAATTTAGCAAGCTTAAAAACGGACGAACAAGTCAATGTTGAAGGTAAGTCCCTAGTATTTTAATAACCATCTCTTTCCCTAGTTACCCACTTAAATTATAGAAGGCGCCTACATAAGTATCCAACGTCTATCAAACAATTCAACTTGGTTTACACCTCGCAAGAGCACCAACTGAAACTTCAGCAGAACACGGTGACATTTGTTTGCGTACTTAAGCTCCACACTCCACGGCACTTCAGCCGTGCAAGACGGGCGGAGGGCCCTCAACTTCGATATCTCTTAAGCACCCAACAACATGACGCCTCGTCTACTCGCTACTCGACACCGCATTGTTGCGCTTTTGGCTGCATCGCAAATTTTCTTAACGATCGCGCATAAATTTCATGACAGTTTTCCATCAAACACTATAATTGTTATAGTTTTGTAAGACAAGAAAACAACAATAATTAAATAAATTACTTTTCAAGAAGAGTAATTCATTAAGTCTCCATGTAAGCGTCCACGGATTTAGTCATGAATTTCACGATGCTGTTACTAAGAGAATACCAGATAACGCTGATTAAAGTCAGTTTTACATATATATTTCGTCATAATTCTATATTTCGTTGTCAATTGTCAAACAATTAACTAATTATCCTGTCCAAGTTTTGATGTAATCGATCTTTTCTTGTCTTAAATCGTTTCTTTTGGGAAAATGTCAATCAATTTTCCCGATACAGAAATCTTATTGAATTTTTTTCTTAGAATAAATATCAAGTGCTTGGTTTGTTTTTTCAAAGTTTCAAAGGAAAGATAAATGGGGGAGTAAAAATCTTTCAACTTTTAACCCATGAATCTTTCAGTTATATCACTTTAGTTGCTTTGTGACCTTACCTGGGTAGGTAATAAGAGATCTGCGCTTGATCTTATACAGCCTCAATGACTTCCTCTCACATCTTGCCCAGATACCTTAGCTCTGCTTAAAAAAAAAACAGAACACGGTACGAGAAGAAAACCCTACCGGCTAAAACCCCTCATTCTTCTTTTGCAGCCCGGTACCCACCATTCGGTCTACCCGGGAAGCAAATTTTGTCAACGATGATCTTCTTTCTTCTTCTTCATAATCATCTCCATAAAACCTTCAATGGCCTTCCATGTTTCTGGCGCTTTCAGCATGTGGTCTCCCAAATTTTCTGCATTGAGATCGCAGTCTACGGACTCATACAGATCCTCTCTTTCTCTTCTCCACCTGTCACACTCAAAGAGGGTATGTTCGGCGTCATCCGTCTCGAATGCGCAGTACATACATCTCCCGTTTGGAGCCTTTTTTTATTTTGTGGAGGAATGTCCCAAAGACCCCGTGTCCAGACATGCACTGCGTCATCCGAAAGCTGACGGCGTCGTGTTCCCTGTTCACCCATTTTCTAATATTTTTATACGAGTCCATCGTCCATTTTTTTTTTTTTAATTCCCAGAAGAAGACCCTGATGGGATGAAAAACAGCGAACTTCTCGGTCAACGTGGCATGTCCATTGTACAGCCCACCTCCACTCCAATAGGAATTGATCAAGCAATATACGTGATGAAATTATTACACACATTTAGGTAACCTGTAACCTTTTCAGTGTAAAATTTGGATACTATTAAATCAGTGTTATCTTGTGAAGTTTCAGCGGTAAATGACTTTCTCAAATTAGAAGAGATTTATTATAATTGGCTCGTCTTCTTAATGAGTAGGCGATGTTTACATTAATCGCTTATTAAAGAAGTAACCCGACCACCACCACGCTGCGGGCCCCAATTATTATTAAGTGGGTATCATTGATAATATTTACTATCAGCACAGGCATGATTATAAGTTTTGTCAAGAGCCCAAAGAAAGCTTACCTTCGTTAAGTTTCCATTGACTTTCTAATATTTCGCGCAACTTTCATAATTTTTTCTTTCATAAAAACCGAGAGCGGCATTTGAGTTAAGAAATGATTTGCCTAGAACTAATAGAAAACGAAATGGCTTCAAATACACTAGTACCTAGAAACTTAAAGAACATAAAGGAGTTCCCTAGGAAAATTAAAGGTCGTATCAAGAATAATCTGAAAAATAATAATTAATTAATATAGAATCTACATAATATTTTAGTCCGTTTATTTATATTTTTGAATCATCATCAATCGTAGAAAACAGACCTTAAGGTCAGATATTAATATGCGAAAAGCCGCGCAAAATTCCAGAGAGCGTTCTTAAATATATTTAACCACATGAGCTTTGATATATTTAAAGCTATTTAAAAAACTCTTATTTTTTTAGGATCTTCATACAACGTTTTCAAAAAAGACAGATGCCATCTTTTGGAAACAAAATTACTCATGTAAACGTTGAATGGAATCTTGGTATTACGGTATGAAAATGTAATAAAATAATTGGAGATTGATATGTTATACATATAAATGTTATTCAAATCTTATTATTCTCAATAAATAAAGATTTAAAGAAAGATTTTGGAAAAATATTTCCTCCATTTTGTTATTTGACACATTTTAAAAAATTTATGGCCACATTTTGTGTCAAACTGTCGTAGCCAGATAGATGAGTAATTATGTAGCTACATACCTGATAAAATCATATTAAATGTTGGTAAAAAATAATAAAGATACATTAAATTAAATTCATAATACATTTCAATCTAAAAATTGTTCTTTCATAAAGATTTTAGAGAAAAAATGATATTTGAAAATTGAAATGAGTATGAATATTCTTTAGTAGATTTGGTCGGTAAAACAGAACGTTGAAAGAAAGCCAATCTGACAGGAAGTGATGACGTTCCTATTTTACAAGATTATAATGGATTTGTCAGGTATGTGTGTATGTTTATAGTCAAAAAATATATTTGGTTTTACACACATCATAATAATTAAGTAATACTTCCTGTTTATTTTGGAAAAGAATCAGATATGTAGGTATTTTGGTAAAGTAAAATTCACTTGATTTATCCACAATATGTATTCACAAAACTGTATCGAACTCAAATTTCTTATGTAGATAAATGCAAACTTATGTTCTCTTACCTTTAATTTATTTTATTTAATGTTATATTCATCACAAAACAAGGTGGGTAATATTTTAAAAAACACAGCATGTTGTATGTTGAAGCATTCGGTAAATATTTCTTGATATATCCAAAATCCCTGCAAGGTTCTGAGTGTTCTGACCTAAAAAAAACCAATTCTATTAATATATGAAAGCAAAATACAGTGATTACATGGCCATGGTTGCAAATATATAAGACGACATTAGAAAATTTTGCTTTTTCAGGGATTTGTTTTAAAAATACATGTTATGAGAATTTGATTAGAATCAATATTAAGGATTTAGAAAGTATATCAAACTACTTATGAACTTCAAATTAGAATAAAACAATCAACTGCTAGATACATATTGATATGATATGCTCTGCATAAAACCTTCATTTGGAATCTTTCATAGTATTATTTGTTTAAAAGTGTAGCTTTTATACCTTTTTAAGATCTTCATTAAATCCATTTAGACTGCATAATGTATCAGGTATTATTATTTCAGATAGACTGCAACTCCATGCCTAGAAAACAATATTACAAAACAAACATCAAAATCTGTCTAAAGTTTAGTTACAGGAGGGACAACAATTTCAAAGTATCATATTTTATATACCCATATTTTTACAATTCACAACTAAAAACTTCATGATAGGTAAAAATCTTAATAATTAAATATAGCTTAGGTACCTACTTACAAAAATATTTCAATATATTAAAAAACTTACAAAATTTTTGAAAATAGAATTCCTGTTGTTTTTGTTTGGCTGTCACAATAACAATAATTGACAGTAGGTTACCATAGACGAACTTTTTAATATGTAATTTTTTGTCTTAGCTTCATAATATGAAAACAAAATAAGAATGATTTTTTTAATAATTCTTTTTCACCCAATAAAGTGGTTTTTTGTGTGAAAATTTTTTTTTTTAATAAGTCTACATATTTTAAGAGACCATTATATAAGTAAATCAAAAATATACATCATAAAATAATTTAATAGTACCTAACTGTGTTGAATTATATTATTATCTTTGGTTATCCATGGATGGTTAATACTTCACTATACGTCATATTTTGTTGTCAAACAAAAGGTTCGGATTGATATCGTCGATTATGAAAAATATAATTACCTTATTTTCAATTGAGTTTAATGAAAATAAAACTGGTAAGTCAAATTGATTAAAATATCTGTAAGCCTATGCCGTAACTTAAAACATTTATGCGTTGCTAAAACAATTATAAGGTTATAATGTTATAAGGCGGGAATTAGTGTGTTACCGAAATCACAAAATTAATTTATTTTGTTGATATTTTTTTCAGGTTCCTGAGGCAAACGTGTTTTCAACGAGACTAATTGCTTTCATCCCACCTTTTTGACATAGCAATTAAGTACATACTTCTAAGGATCAAATTGATTGATAAAAGTGCATTTCTAACAAAGAAATTCAAAGGTTTAATTTTTGCAAGACAATATAATAATATTGTAAATATACCAAAATGGTAAGCTACCTATGTAAGAATTTCATTAATTATGTTTCTTGGATTTCTTTATGTGTATTTTAAAATCAGAAACTTTATATTGCAGATCCATGTTAGAGAGCTCATTTAAATTTCCCATTTGAGAAGGGAAACAATTATATTGAAAAAATATTCAATGGCTGCTTATGGGATGTAAAGAAGATTGACCATAATCAATAACAGTGTCTTGCGGATGCCAGCGATTTTATCAATTTTACCACATATCACTATAAATAAGTTCTCAACCCGTTAGAAGCATATCAGCTTCATATAGAGCCTAAATGTATCTTAAACCATATTATTAACCACTATTACCGCAAAGGATTACTCTGTAATGGTGAGCAATGCTTAATTTTGACAGAAAATAAATAAATATAAAAATGATAATGCTTCTGGCTCGACACAACACAAGCTGACACAATAGTGTGTTTCTAGCACATAGAATTTCATATATTCTTCGTAGTAAAAAAGTGAAGCCGATTTGGCCAGCAATTTTGACAGTACATTTATAAAGAAACTTAAAAATGATCTAATTTCACTTATTTCAATGTAAAAATATGTTTTATTGTAAAAAACACGAGAAAACTACTGAATAAATATACGCTGTACCACATTCTTTTGGGAACCAAACTGTCAAAAGTTGCAATATTTAGGCTTCACTTTTGAACGCGAGTCGGGATTCTAGGTTATTGTATGGATTTCTGTGTTCTAGCATCAGATTTAATTAAACTTTAATTTTTTTATTTCGGTTATGGAATAAAAATGATATACCTAATACTTTTGGGTTAAGAAGTGAATAACTAATAGTTTTTTTTATAACGGTGGGTCGGAATATCTTTTCTGGTTTCCATTTGTTTGGGAGAATATTTTTTTTTACTCTGCTGATTTAACAATAAAACTTTGAGATTATACATATTTTATTTTTTTTATATAGCTTTTCAATTGTTGATTTTATGTTTTATGAATTAAATAATGATTGGACAAAAAATAAATAAAAATTCTTTCATTCATTCATTCATACTCATAAATAATACTACTACTAAAATGGTTCTACCTTGAAAAACTTGACATTTTTCAGAAGCCAATAACTTAAATTTGAATTTGTTTCCTATGTACATTTTGGTTCAAATTTTGTTTAATTTTAATAGATAATGGCATTTATCAATAAGGAGAAGAAGAAATACCTAAATTGGATATTGATATACCTGCATTGATTCATTGAAAATTTCCTTATAGGTAACTTCACATATTTTTTTAAATTATATTGTAGTGGTGTAGTTTTGTTTTGATTCCAATGCCTTTCTCAAAATGACATTAAATAGTTTTGCCTAATTGCCATAGAATTTTTCACCTAATTTTTCACATAATAATAATACAACATCTATTGACGTCAAGTGAGCATCTCGGTAGGTTTCGAATCCTACTATGGGCAATTAATTCTTCAATTTCCTGTGACGAGTCTGGGGATTGCAGATTTATAAGTTGAACCACCAAAATAGAGAGTATTGTTAATCTATGTAGGTGAGTTTATTTGCATAATCAAGTTGATTTTTATTCGCTCAGTAATAATCTACCAGATGTTGTTACTTGCATCTTGAAGTTATAACACATCAACCATTGATGTCAAGTTAGATGCAAAACTCTTCAACAATTTGTGGCGATTATTTTGAGTTTGATGTATCCAGACATGGAAAAGAAATTTATGGTAATCATAGATACAAATTTTTACAATTTCTCATATATATTTAATGTGATTAATAAATTTCTAAAATTACAAAATTTTCATAGTAAAATCTGCGTAAACACAGATGGCCATCTTTTGAAAACAAAATTACTCATGTAAATGTTGCATGGAACCAAAGTTTGACAGAATAAAAATGTATTTAAAAGATTCAAGGTTGTTTTGAAGTAAAAATAAATGTAATTCAAACCATATAAAACACATTTTATCAACATTAAAATGAAAGTACATTTTCAGATTACTTTTCGACTAACGTTTGAGGTCGGTAAAACAGCTGCCTTTATCATTAGCCAATCGCATAAAATTTGTACCATTCCACACATAGAGGTTGTAGGGAATGTAGTCAAGACTCAAACCATATTGAGAGTAAAACTTTCATATTATTTAGGTAGGTTTGTATTATATTACTATTAAAGGAATTTTTTACCCTTCTATTGAGCAGTGGAATTGAATCAAGTGTAAGATGTAACATATTATGATACATGCAGTTTTTTCCATGTACCTAGGTATGTGGCAGACTATAATTTTTCTTCTTTCTTTTTTATAAACATTAAAACTGTCATTCTTCTCTCTTTTTATGAATTGTGAAAGTGTAATTCTTCTTTTTCTGTGCTTATGTCAGTTATAGAGGTCAGTTAAGCAATGGGAAGCTAGACTAGAACAATAGAACCTGTTTAATTACCTACCAATCAAGCTTGACATTCGGAATTAAAAACGTAAAGCAAGACGGGTATTAGCTAGTAATCTAAATAAGTAAGTAATAATCTGATATAGCCAGTGATAGTTGCTTACAGAATTTTGTTCATACTGCGGCGATACCTACTCACTATTGTTTCTATTTTGTACGTAGGTCCTTTGTGTTCCATTGGCCTGCTAGCTCGCGCATCGCATTGAGCTAAGTGAACTGAATTACATTTATTTCAACTATAAATACAGCATGCCGCAAACAAATTTCGACAATAATTTTAATTTTGTATGAAAATTGAAACCACGTTACAGACACCTGTTATTGGAGCATTGAAGATTTTATGTGTTTTTATTATGTATAGGTACTATATTTTATGTGTTCTCAGTGTTCTATATTGGTGTCTTTTGTAAACAAATAAATAAATAAATGAAAAAATAATGATAGTGAAATACATATTTTACAGTGTGGTGTTACGTGTAATATTATTGTTGATTGAATTAGATACCTATGTAATGATATTTGTAGTATGCTCACATATAGCGTCAACTGTAATAATACGTTGCCTTTTAATAAACCTACTGTTTGAGGATTCCTTCGCAAATCTCTAATATAAATGAAAGTCGAGTTAGTGCGAACACTTATAACTCGAGATCGGCTGAACAGATTCTTCCGTTGTTTGATTTATTGGATTCTTCTCCGCTCCGGATAACAGAATAACTAGTAAAAAGTTGAATAAATGGATAAGAAAGCATATAAAATATAATGTTAAAATTTGTATGGAACGGATTCGATACCGGTAGGTACTGCTACCGTCATCTGTTGGGGAAATAGGGAGATGTCTGGTAGATTGATATTTTGGTAGGAAGAGTCTATAGATCAATGCTTTCCGTATATTCCACAGATGGTGGTAATGATTTAAAAATATTGATATGGACGGACGAAAATTTTTTTTATGGTAGGTACTTTTTTCACGCTTTTTTTATAATTTGTTAACATCTTTAATATGAAAGAAAGTTTGGTTTGTGCGAACACTTATAACTCGAGATCGGCTGAACAGATTTTTATCGTGTTAAGTTTATTAGATTCTTCTCCGCTCCGGATAACAGAATAACATGGAAAATAGTATGAAATAATATAATATTAAAGTTAGTGTGGAACGAGCTTCCTAAAAACGACAACGCCATCTGTGAAAAATCCATGACAACACAAATTGTATTTACCTGACAACCATCGAGTTTCAAACATTGCGCATTGGTATGCAGGTATGCAGATAAAATTTATTACAAGCTTTCAGAAATATTTTTTTTATCTGACAAAAAAGTCTGTATTAACTGACGTTTTTATAAGTCAGATGATGAAAATTCAATAAAGATATCTAATATAGAAATAGGTAAGTTTTGGTGCTTTTGAAATAACTGTTTCATAATGCGAAGTGGTTGGTGACCCAGCGGTTACAACGTCGGCTTTCGTACTGCGGACGTCGTGGTTCGATCCCAGGTGCCGACCATCTTCCTCTTTCACGACACAAGCTTTCGGTAGCTTACTGTGAAAGAGTCAAGGAGTGTATTTATGTTCACTTTGAGTGAGCATAGATTCATTTTATAAAAAAAATAATAATATTATAACCACACAACTTTAGATTTTTCACAATGAGTAGTCATGTATGTTAGCTATGTATGTTACCCAGCAATTTAAGGCGGGACGAAGTTCGATGGGTCAGCCAGTAAATAATAAAAAAATAAAATAACCGTCTTAATAACCGCAAACGAAACAAGCATTAGTAAAACCAGTCCAGCCATCCACCCTTGATGCCTTGACCAAGGAAAAGAAAGCGTCATTTTTATACTTACACTATATGAAACTTGGTCCAGTTGAAGTCGTTTAATTGGAAACTGTTAGAACAAAAAGCAAATAAATAATTTTATAGACATCTTTAAACTATTCACGGCAGTCGGTTGTTTTATCGTTCTATTCGTGAATATTTCCTCCTTTTTTATGTAAACCAAATCTACCCTTGAAACTTGTATTATATAAAAGCCCAGAACACTGACTGATTGAATTGTAGAATGACGCCAGTCGATTTCACGAACCACACATACTCAAACACAACTGGCGCTATCTATGTATCAAAAGGAGAGAGCAACAAACTATTTCTACCGCTGTTGTACTGGGAGCTGAACTGAATTGGATACGTATCAGTAGGTATGACATGTGGTGCATTTAACAACAGGACCAAGAAATGGAAAACGTCGGCGTTTAGTGTCGATACGAAGTATGAACTGTTTGATGTATGTATATATAATCAGTTGTATGCACCTGACCAAAGCCCAGGCACTAAAATTCTCCGAGTTTGAACGAAGTACCTCAAAAGAATTTGATAAACTTGATATAAGAAGTACCACTGCATCACGTCCGACGCTATAATATGCCGGAACATCTTGTGCGGGCCCTTTATCATGGGAAGGAGGTGGACATCCCTGGTATACTTGTAAAGGATGCCGGATGACGTTGGTAGCCATTTTATTGCACTTGACTTCAGCCCCAGGATTGAGCGCAGTGTAGACCTCTTGTCGCCTCTCATATAAAGGAAGCATAGATATTAATATTGATCATTTTGCAACATTAAAAACACGGGAGACGAAGTCCGTCACATGTTGATGGGAGGCCCTAGCGTGTTTATAGTTATAGTGGGGACTGAGTTCCTCTTCAGGCTGGTTTGGTATTGTTAAGGCTGTATAAGGTACTTAGTCAGAAGATAGCTACTCACCGTTCTCGTCTGTAATCAATTAAGAGTAGGAAGCTGGTAGGAGTTTATTACCGTGCTTGTCACGTCCTCCTAAATTCCTCCGTCATTAATGTTAGTACAACAAATAAACTGAAAGAGAGGGCTGCTCTGCTTTATATGTGCGTAAACATTTAAATACACTATGAATATATTATGATAAGACTCTTCTCTACGAGTATTGAAATCTCTTCTGACATTCTGCGCTCAAAATGGTATGACTAGCTACATCTTGAGGATTTTTTACCAGGGCTTTTTTCTTATTTTCTGGTAATTTTTTTATTTTTGCAACTAGCTTTGAAACTCAATGGTTGTCAAGTAAACATAAATTGTATTGTTATGGAATTTTTCACAGATGAAGTTGTTAGTAAATCCATTCCATAGAAACTTTAATATTATATTTTATATTATTTGCTATCCATTTTATGGAATTTTTAAATTATTGTGTTATCCGGAGCGGGGGAGAATCCAATAAACCAAGCTTCATAAAAAATTCTTCAGCCAATCTCGAGTTCGCACTTACCCGACTTTATTTTATACTATAAATAATTGATGTATTTGAGATGTGGTACTGAGACGTCCGTTCCATAATATGCGTAGTGGGCAATGACTGCTGAAAGCCGGAAGAAATGAAGAGAGTTGATGAACGTGCAGTGCGGTCGGGATAGTCGGCATGGAAGGACCACTTTAAGCACGGGACATGAACCTAACAAGAGCATAATCTCAATACTCAAAACATATCCAACTGATGTTACATAGTAATATGCCTGCCATATTCTCCACTTCAGACAACTGCAATCTAGCAGCGCCTTGGCGAGAAATAGCTGGGTTTCGAATCGTTATGGGAAAATCGACCATTGTTTTTAATTAACTCACACAAAAACGTTGAGTTACACTTACAAATTCCTCGTTGCAGTTCAAACTTCACATATTCAAACTTCGTTTAAAAATTGAGAGCTATAATTATTAATTCTCAACATGTATACAAGAGGCCCTTTGCCTGTGACACTCCTTAAGGTGCTCATTTATTTAACGTAAACATTTCTTGAAAGTGTGACGTAAAAAATAGTGTATGAGACAGGTGGATAGTGTAATTTTTTCTGCTTCGGTAATAATTTTCAAACTATAAAATAGTCTTAACAAGAATCATTTTAATCTCCTTAAAATTTTAAAGGGTGTTTATATTGCTTACATTTACTAAGGCGCTGTTAAAATAAGGACCTACTTAAAATTTAAGTCGGTTGTAAAAAAGGGTTTTGTTTTTGAGAATAGTTAATTTTATACATTGTTTTTGAAAGTTTAAATACAGTATAAATTGAGAACGTAACATTTTGATTTATACTCGACTCGTTTGTGTTAGAAAAGTTCAAATGATTTTCGATGTAATCTGAAGATATTTATTTTATGTTTGGAAGCTAAAAAGCTAAAAAATACAAATAAAAAAAGACGAAAAAAAAAATCTTATTTAATAATTCGATGGAAGGATTTTTATCAAGGCAGTGATTAGGTGATTTGTGTACAGAAAGGAGTAAATTCAAGAGATCACTGCAGAAAAACTGGGTTAACTGAGATCTTCCGGCATGAAGTTAGGAAAAGCTAGAGAGAGGTCAATTAGAAATAGAATAAGATTGATTGATTGGATGTAAAGAGCTAAAATAGGCTTACAAAGTAAACAGCTTAATATACTCAAATAAGGTACCTACCCATTAAAATAATTTTATATTTTTAAAACTCAAATGGTTCTTCGAGCACTGGATTAGTGCGATCAATTTTTTTACGGTTACATCTTTCGCAGCCCAGGTGGTTAAATCCAAATCATGGGAAACACATTAAGATCTTCTTCAATATTTATTGAATAGCACATTATGTACAAAACTCTTTCAAGTACCTGCAAGTGTAGATGGAAAAAGCATGTATACGTGATGTGCAAATTTAATATGGAATATTTTATCTCTTAAAACAATAGGTACCTATACCTAATTGTAAGAAATGCTTTAAATATCATTAAGTAAATTATAAATTCAAGATATTGTTTGTTTGGAGGGGATCGGTTTCTTTGGTGTTGACTCGGGTGTCAAGAACAATGATCACCGTTTCGAGTAAAACAAAAAAAAAACGAAGTCAAAAAGTATTATACAAAAAAATACAATATTTTTCTTTATTCTCTTAAAGTAGGCGGCGAAGGACATCCAATAGGGAAGAGAACGAAGAATGATTGATGTGGGAAGCAATTAGTAAAAAGAATTGTTTTAATTTTGAGTTAACATTAATTATAACGTTGTTACTCGACATATTTTTTTCCACTCCGACTGAAAACCATAATGTTACAATATTGTTTTAATTAGAGTAGCACTGTTTCAAAAAACGAACACAATAACATCCCAAAATCAAAATGATCTTAATACTGTCATAATATCATAATGTAACCATGTTACCTAAAAACGGTTAAACGCCTAACCATATTTTTCTTCAACGAGTTCTTGGATCCTGAAAGTGCAGTTTATAAATTCTGCGAGCGTTCAAGTAATACATTTCTTATTTTGGTACCTACTTAAACGAATACCAAGTAACAGTGATTCTTTTAAATTATGTTTCTTAATGTGGGAATTTCATATAAATAAAAATCGAAACGTCATAGAATATTTTTTGGTTTTTATTGACATCAGGGACATCGAAGATATACCTAGTAATCTTTACAGAAATTACTCTTTTGAGGATTATCAATTCGCTACTAAAATCTATTACAATGAATTTCCGCTAGGTACGTGACTAAACAGCCATTTTCAATACTATTATGTTATTTTAAAATCTTAAACCATCGCTATAAGACGTACTCCACAATTTAATTTACTATTACTTTCCTTTTCAAAAAATAACGAGTTCAGTGGTCTAATGGTATAGGCGCTAACTTTTGACAAAAGGTCACGGCTTAGATTCCCGGTCGGGTAAGAAATTTTCCACATTAAATTTTACCCGTGGTTGGCCTGTTTCAGATTGTACCTACGGCACCAGAAAAAAATGCCCCAAGAAATTAGTTCCACTGGCTATACTGACATCCAATCCAATCCAAACTCCCTTAACTCCCATTTAGGGCCATAGGAAGTCAACAAGAGCTCTCAATTGCGCTCGATCCTGCGCAATATTTATATAAGCGCAAACACCGTGTCCAGATTCCTCAGCTCTGCTTCGAAGGAGCGGAACACAGTATGAGATGGTCTTCCTCGTCTTCGGGACTCTGATGGGAGGAAGAACAGCGCTCTCCTCGGCCAACTGTCATTCGGCATCCTTAACATATGTCCCAGCCAAGTCCATCTCCCCCACATAATGGTAGATGTTATGGGCTCACGCTGGGTGCGCCGACAGGTACCATCTTACACCCAAAATTCTCCTGAGGTACTTCATTAATTTCAAAACCTGAGACTTTTTGACACTGACACTGATACTGACATATCAAAAATAAAAATGTTAAGTATAAAATTAATATAAAAATGTTCAAGTTAAGCTGTATTTTGAAAATATGGATTGATTTTGAAAAACCGATACATGTTATATGAAGGTAGGTACATTAATATATGGTCAAATGTTTAAGTGTATGTATTATTTATTACATTTTATAGATATACTTTTTTGGTACCTACAGTCCGTTGTTTAAATTGATGTCTTGACGAATATAATATTTTAATCGATTTCCAATGTCAGTATTAAAAATATAATATGTAACAAAAAACAACCAATTTTTTTATCAGAATATGAAGGTAATATTTTGTTTTTGTATAAAATTTAAACGGCACATCAAGATTATATTGAAAACATTACACTGTCATCAAAATAAAACGATATTAAATTATATGAAATTAACTTGGCTGGTTGTGTAGTAATAATATTGACTCTCATAATACGTAATCGAAATGTCAATAATAATAAGGATAACCTAATCGTAGCTGAATTTTGTATTCAAATTGAAGGTAGGTAAATTTACACTAAATACCTTTTTTTTAACATTCGCTACAAGATATGTGTCGAATCATAATATGTTTTTCTTAAGGCCCTCAATTCACAATCTCTCTAAGTCTAAATGATCCAAAAGGAAACGAAATTGGACCAAATATATAACACTGACAATGAAGTTTTCAACACTAACGACTTGGATGGCGTCCATTCGGGTTTCCCCATTGACGGTCCGTTTAGAGTGTTGGAGGAGTAGAATTTTAGTAACAGAGTCTGATCCATCAACACAAGCAATCATGTCTCAGTTAAGTAAGTAGGTACATAGAGTACGTATTTACACAATTCTGTGAATAAATTTAGCATCAAAACGTCGGGCCAATGTAATTTGTCGTATAATTGAATTTGGTTGTATCTCGTACTATCAGGAATTTGACTTCCGGCCTGATTTGTGTGTCGAGAAGACCGCAACTAATTTGCTTACAAAGATGAAATATTTTAGGGTCGAAGGTATGTAGACACTTAAAAAATTTGCCAGTTTGTAAACAATTTTTATGACATCTACCTACTTAACTAATTTAAAACAAATGTGTATTTTTTCTGGTGTTTATTTTAACAAAGCATTGTTTTCGCTACGTCTTAGGCTTAGGCGTTTTGATAGTTGAGTGTCTTTTCTTGAACATTATTCTCTGTAGCTGTCGCAGCTCAGTAGCCTAAGTATGTAACTCGCATAGATAACTTGACATTGCGTCATGTTAAGGTAAACGTTACGTTACGTTTCAAGTAGACGCGAGAAATCACAGCGCGTACCTAATCAAAAACGCATAGGTTTTCACTAAATTACGGTGACGTAGGCTTACATACTACCGATGTAATTAAAAACTGACAGTTGGCTCCGTTTTGGTACAAAACGAAGACTATAAGTACGTTTTGTGTCTTACATACTTAGGCTCCTGGACTTACTGCCCAAGCTTTTCCATCAGATAGTTTCATTGGAGACTCTCTTCATTTGAATGCTTCAGAATTTCTCCTAACATTTCGGGAGCACCGCTTTAGATCATTTTTTTGATAAATTGTTCATTGTTCATAGTTCGCAGTATTTGGTCAAATTTCAATAAAAATCATTTTCAATGTGAAATTCCGTTACGAAGCATCCTGATATGGTTGTTGTGCATCGCCATTAAACTTTTGTTCTTTGTTTCTAGGTACATGCGCATTTTTTTGTATGGAATCTTTTTTATCATCTAAGATCTAGTCTCTTTTGTCAAGATTAAAACATTGGTGTGATTAATAGCTATTTTATAAACGTAAACAAATCATCGATTTACACGCGTTGCATTTCTTTCATTCAATATGGAGCCCATGTAGAACTCATTTTTAGTGATGAACAAAAAAAAAATATTGAAAAAGCCTTTCAGTGTCTTGTTTTAAAATTGCACAATAATCTTGTTGACACTTCAACAAATCTTGAGGTCGCCTGAGGTAAAGAAAATATATAAATAAGCGATGGTGTTTCATGTGGAAACAGACGCAGGGCAAAATCACAAGAAACACGTGAAATTGATCCGTTATCATATCGTCAATAAGGACCAAATCACGTCGGCAAACATTGAATCTCTCGATGATGTTTGTTCACGAGGCTTTATCAGCCATCTATCGGTAAACACAATAGGCCATATCCTCGTCCATATGAGCCCATACAATATTTTAATAGACGTGTGTTATTACCGTTACTCCAATAAATAATAATAATAATAGTCCATTCTCAATAAGGACTATTATCGATAAAAATCAGAAATCTAGATATTGATATATTATTACGTACAAAAGTGTTAATATTATAACATTCATTTTGTGTATTGAGCTGTTTTCGGAAAATGATTATTCGCTTTCTAAGTTATGGTTAATCAAAAGCTATCCATTTCTCATCTATAATATTCATATTTAGTTAATTAATAAATTCTAGAAGTATAATATTCCACGAAAAGGTATTCCTATTGTAAAATACACGTGGAGTCCATATAGGTAAATATAGGAGTCAATACCTACCTAGTGTCTACGGCAAAAACTTGTTGTCAACAAAGATTGACCAAAACTAATATGTACAAATCTAGTAATCATGAGACTTCTTATAAGCATTAATACAGCTGGAGAGGAGACTGACTTAAAATACCCGGGAACAGAAGAATATTCCGGCATGATCCAGACTAGGAAAAGAACATTCGGAAAGAGCGGACCGGTTTAAATAACTGGGAATCATTATTACCAAGTCTGCAGACCCAAACGTGGATTGAAATGCCGGATCGAAGCAGCTTGTGGCACGTGCAACAAAATGAAAACAATATTATGTAATGATAAAAGAAATGCTAAATAGAAACAGAATATTATGTTGTTAAGTGTTATGTTCGGAAACCTGGACCCTGATGAAAGTATTCACTAAAAACCGGCTATACAAGCATTCGAAATGTGGAGAAGTGGCTTCACAGGATACTGCTCCGTGGAAAGATTTAATTTTGGAAAGAGTTTTTAACTTTAAAATTATCGCACTACGGCAGTCGGCATAGCACAGTCTTTCACAGGCACATTCTTGCGGAGTTGGTGCACAACAAATAGTCCCTGTGGATTGTAAAAAAGAAGGTTCGTCGGAACCCATGATCTCAATTACGCTATTCGATTTGGATTATTACCATTTCAACTATTTCAGTAAAACATTATGTATGGTAAAAAATATGGAGGACATTGCTGGGAGAAATAATATGTCACTATTCCATTTTTGAAGGGTAAAATAAGTGGTTACAGTACAGTATCTTAAGGGCGGAAAAAAGGGTATAGCTTGTAGTCCAAATATTTTAACGCATTTTATGTTCTTCTACTTTTAACCCTTTTCTGGCCTAGAATATTATGGTTGACGTGAAAACAACTCACCCTACATTCTGATTGGAATAATTGAATAAATAAACTGTCACCCTCAATTAAATAATATTCTCCTTTTTCCTTTCACCCTTAATTAATTATATATTGCAGGCTTTATGTCAGTACTTATTCTTCATAAATAATGACAAGTGAATAATTTCGTTACGTGATAAACAAAATAGGCCACATAAACCCCATCTTAAATTTTATAAAATAACCTCCGTTGATCAAATAACCATCGAAAAAAAATTTAACATGATATCAACATTTCAAATTTCTACACGTAGGTACCTATCCATACCATTACTTTTGAAAGAAAATTGTGAAATAGCGCTCGCTCAGTCTTTGACAGAGGAATCTTAATAATATTAAACCTATAATCTAAATAAGTTATGGTCGAATTTTGAGCACTGGCCGACCACTAGTTTTAATGATCTACTACTTCCGATGGCCATACAACTCCGGCAGAGTTTTGGCCTCCTGAATAATGTTTTTCCAAGCCATCCTTTACCGCGCAATGCACTCCCACCGATCTTCCACACCCAGCACATCCAGGTCCCGGGCAACGTTGTCAATAAGCCGTTGCCTTCGTCTTCCAGGTGGTCGTCTTTCCGTGTGTCTGCTATCCAGAAGACTCTTTGTGGACCTCTCCACCCCGGACCTGGCAACATGCCCGATCCATGCGAATCTTCTAGACCTAATGTCACTGGTGATCAGTGGTTGTGATAAGACATCTGTCGGAAAGCGGTGAGAGCATTAAGCTACAAAATTTGATTTGCATTTGTTTTAGAAGGTGAAGTCATTTAAATAAAAGTGTGGGTTCAGGTGTAGGATGATTTATAAAAGAAAATTTGTTTATAAGTCAAGCTATTTTTTTTAAAGTTCATCCAAGTACAAGACGTATATTTTGCCAAACGAAGATATTCTTGCAGTGGCTGATAATGTAGGCGTTTTCCCTAAGTCTGTATCTGCCCGCGATAATAATCTTTTGAATAATGAGCCGACAAATGAAAGTTTTATAGCGAGGATGAAGTTTTCATGTTCAGCAATATAAGTTAACATTACGCGGTAACTTTACTCTGGCGAATTCGGGGGATTCCCTCCTTCAGGCGAGATATCGCATATTTTACGATATTTTTATACGAATGTGGAGAGGAGGGAGTATAAGGAACGCGAATGTAACAAACTCGATAACATCGCGGAAACAAACTTGTTTCTGAAGAACGCGGCACATTGTTTCGCCGTATTTTTGCAATCCAATATTATACCATCAAACATGTTCATTTTACCTTTAAGTTTTTAAGAAGGATATATCGAACAATCTATGGACCGATTACAGAGAAGTACAAATAGTTGGTGTCGTCAAGGAGTTTTATATATAACAGCTCTGAGAGCCCGATGTAAACACAGCTCCGTCTACAGCGCTTGAAATAGGCTGGTCATTACAATCAAAATGAAAGAAGAAACTCCATGAAACGCCCAAAATTTTGTAATGCATGGTTAATAAAAAACAGAAAGAACAAAGATTTGATGGAATGTCTGTGTCATGTAAGAGCTTAAAGACGGAAGCAAGAAGACCGACAAGAATAAAGGAGACACTTAGATTCAGCCAATGCCCGCTCAAGGCAGTCGAGCTTATGATAATGATAAAGAAATGCATTTTATTTTGAAACCATTTTCTATTCTGGTTCATATCTATCCCTTGTTTAAGCATACAAACTCCACAAGTTACAAAACGGGACTGTTCTTCGCAGTTTTCATCGATTTTTTTTTTCGAAATTCTAAAATCGCTGTGTCAAGTTATGAAAAGTCTACCCCAGCATTAAAAAGTATTGATAAAGATATCCTCGCAAATAAAAGTTTTGTAGTAACAGTAGATAATATTAAAATTTGATAATTCTTACAAAATAGTAAGAACACTATGAACAGGAACACATAAAATGAGCAACGGTTAAAGAGAATCACAATGTTTCCGCAGTGGAGGTGGAGGGCAGAGGCATTAAGATATACCAAAGCAGGTGTTAGAGGCTCACCACAGTATTAGGAGATTATAAGATATAAGAAGCGTTAACTTTTTATTATACGGAAAATATTCTAAGATTTTCTTTTCCTCCTTTTCTAATTTAAATACACAAGATCAATCCTCCGTTAAGATGAAAGTTTGTATTACAACGAACACACACATACTTTTTCTTTCCCCTCATACGTACGTAGGTACATTCACTTTTTCATAAATGAATGTCGCGTATATATTTTGTTTACGTATTGTGTAAGAGATTACTTGGTAGTTCTATACAATAAAGCCAGTCATCAAGAATAGCAGTATAGGTACGCACGGTTTATAAAAATCACTTTATCGATTGTATCGGTGGACATTTTTAAAAATTATATATGGAATCGATTGTAAGGTGGACACTGGGCATGTCTAAAAATTATATATGGAATCGATTGTAAGGTGGACTGGACATGTCTAAAAATTATATATGGAATCGATTGTAAGGTGGATTGGACATGTCTAAAAATTATATATGGAATCGATTTTAAGGTGGACACTGGACATGTCTAAAAATTATAATATATGGAATCGATTGTAAGGTGGAGTGGACATGTCTAAAAATTATATATGGAATCGATTGTAAGGTGGACTGGACATGTCTAAAAATTATATATGGAATCGATTGTAAGGTGGACATGTTTAAGAATTATATATGGATGTTTTCAAAGACTTTGTAATTCACATTTGCTCATTTTATTTGACTCTTTATAGAAAGAATAAATAAAGGCTTGAAGATAAACTTTATAAAATCCAAAAATATACTTATCCAGAATACAAAATTCCACCTACTTACTTTTAAATCTGTTTCGTCGAACAATTTTCGAGCGGTATTTGATATGAGTTCGAAGCAATCAGGGAAATTAGGTTCATCCTGTCTAACGCCATACCATCTTGGAATGAAAAAATGCTACCGCGGGCACGAAAATATACCAAAATCTAGCCATAAGCCGTGTCCAAGCTCATTCCTCATAAAAAAAAATCTAGTCAGAATCCTTCCATTAACGATAAGGTGAATGAATTCTTCCAATTATTATTATTATTGTTGGTATTCAATGTCCCGCGAAATCAAGAGCCCGTTTCTGGACATAAATGATCCACATTTTGTACCTATATACAACCACAACCAAAAAGGAGACCAAAATGATAAAACAATAGACTTACTTATAAAAATATGTATGGGTTATCTCAATTTGTCAGCCAAAGATGTTAAAAAGTAGAATAAAAAATAAAATTATTGCAGAATGCTACTTTTAAAAACAAAAGGTGAAAAACTTTTCACAAAAAAACAATACGTTTATTGTATACTTATTAGTGTTTGGTAAAAAAAAATAGTTTATTTTTTCTTTTTTGCAATTGTACATTTTATTTGGATCAATACTGCTCTTTTGTCATTATTAATTACAGTTTATGGGATATACTCACATGAACATTGTTTGTTATTGGTTTGTACAAAGCGGTTGATTTCCATTCGACCAATATGTTATGCACGTATTCAACATTGCCATCAACGCCCCATTACTGCACACATTGACGACACACATATTGATGTACAGTACCTACACAGCTGTCGTTTGGCTACCTTCTCTCTACACTAATGGATACAACAGCGATGCGTTATGTCCGATCACAATTAGAATTAATTTTGCTGGATTGTCGCTGCAAAAAATATATTGGATTTGCGATATGAGAGGAATCATAAGAATAAATTATATGCATTTGCATACATTCGGGCATGGTCGGTTTAAGAATTATGCATATCGATACAAAAGAATAGGAAGTTATGTTCAAAGTGGCAAATAAAAGGATCAAAGATTCATTTAAAGCACCGTAAAATCACTTTGATGAACATTTTACTATAGAACCAACATGATGAGGAATATCCCTTAGCTTTGGCGTTCATCAATGCCGGTCCGACCCCATTTGGTACTATTAAAAGAATATGACATCTACTTTTGTCCTCAGTTTAAAAAAACGATTTTATTCGTTGATTAATAAATAAAAGAAATGAGAAGTACCGAAGTTCTAAGTAGAAATTCCAGTTGCCATATTGCAACAATGACGTCATTCGGTAAGTATTTATCTATGAAAAAAAAATTACCTACGTCCTTTATAGACTTTGAAACCATTCAACCGGTGGGCCTTAAGCCAGTTTCATTAGAAATGTTATATTGCTAAGATGGTGTTAGACTACATACTATCTAATATATATAAATCTCGTGTCACAATGTTTGTCCTTAATGGACTCCTAAACCACTTAACCGATTATAATAAAATTCGCACACCATGTGCAGTTCGATCCAACTTGAGAGATAGGATAGTTTAAATCTCAAATTATAGTCGCAATTTTAATTTATTGCTAATTATTTGTCTGTTATTATTAGACAGTCACAATTATCTGTTAACTCCAAATGATTCTAACAGATGTCGATACCTTTCGACTGGGATGAGTAAGTAATCAATAGATGGCGCTGCTATGGTAAATCTACGAACGTGTCATATAATTGTAATAAATTATTTATAATATTATAACCACATGACATTTGATTTTTACACGATGAGTAGTCATTTATGTTAACGCTATGTTATACCTATTACCCAGCAATATTTTATTGACTTCGGGACGGGATGTCGGGACGAAGTTCGATGGGGCAGCTAGTTTATTTTATATTGCTAAGATGGTATTAGACTACATACTATTTAAAACAATAAAAATTAAAAATATGGAAATATATTTTTTTCTATTTTTAGAGTAGAAATCATTCATAACCTCATCAAAGGGTAGCACTACTGGCATAGACACAAATTTTAAACATTATTATTGCAATATGCTCATCACGCGTTTCTTTTATTTTGATCACATTCGGGTCAACTTGGCGCAAAATACAGAAAAAATACAATGTTCACCAACTTCAGTAGCCTAGTGTTGTAGGCTTGGACTTCAGATCACGAGGTCCCGGGTTCGATTCCCAGTCGATTCAGAGTTTTACAGTGTTTTTTCACTTGATATTCTACCCGGGGTTGGCCTCTCTCAGATTAGACAGGACCGTTTGACTATGAAAAACTGCCTCAGGCAATAAGTTCCGCCGGCTATACCGACAACATTATATCGAAAAGTGTATTTTTTTATCAACACAAAAAAACTGACTTTTGCCAGAAAGTTTTAATATTGTGATTATCGCAAAGATTATGTTAAATAATCTTAGTACGTTGATCACTCCGGGTATCTACACAATGACATGACTAGTGCATATAAAGTCTAATAAATAAATGAAAATTTGAACGAATAAAGTAGAATTATGCAAATGCACATAGTATTGAAATGTAGTGTGAAGAAGATAAGTTCAAAAGCGTATAACATAAGTGTGTATAGTCAGGAAGGATTGCTAGTTTGAACACGTTTATATTTAAATCTGTGTGAATATTCAGGTGAGAGGTTTAAATTCCAAGTTGTTCGTAGAATATTATTGTGAAAAGTGCATTTCTGTGTTGCCGGCAGGGATGCTTGTCATCTTATATTTTACCATTTCATTGGAACTGCTTACCTCTCTAGACGTTACAGGTGCCTACCCCATCCCTCCCACTCTCACCCGGAATAAAGCTTTACATAATTTCATATCAAATTTCCTACTCACATCTCATACCCATGTGGTTATTTCATGCAACCAAGATTCGGGGAAAAAAAGGCCAAAATTTTAACTGCTTATGAATGATTAATAATCTAATGTTTTTGCCTTCACTTCATAAATTATTTTTGTACTTCCTTCAGAGTATCTACTTCTTGTGTAGAGTATTATTAGATAAATGCTTATCATGTCCATATGGAATCCATGCTGAATAATCCATATGGAAATACAAGTGGTCTTCAAAAAATTCTTCCTTGGACGCTAATCTTTTCAGTGAAGTTTTCTCCTCGAGGTATCTACATAAGAATAATTTCGGAATATAAGGACATTTTGTTACGATTTGTCAAATTCAAGCCATCCCAACGCTGTTCGCCTTTCCAATTAGTCAACCATATAAATAAGAAGTTGGGAAAGGTCCAGTATTATAAATAATAAACAAATCTTTATTGTTCCAATGTAAAGTGTAGCGACAGTAAAAAAGACAGACGAAAGGGCGGACATATCCCGACGGATCTCTGCCAGCCAACCCAGTATTACGGATTTTTGTAAAAAAAAAAGTAGATACGTTATTATATCAAGTGTCTACCTTTTGTTTACATATATTATTTTATGTTAATTGTTTGTTAAAAAACCTCAATTGCAATGAAAAAAGAAAAGAAAAAGTCCCCTACCGTTTTTCAATTCTAATTTACTATTTTTGCTGGGCATACGTTGGAATGACTTTGTGCCGAACACAGTTGTCAGGGACCTAACAGGTCAACCACTGGTCACTACCACTGTAAGATTCCGCCGACTGACCTGGCTGGGTCACGTACTCAGGAAGCCTACAGAGGACATAACCCGTCTTAGTCTCAACTACCATCCAGAAGGCAATCGAAGACGCGGTAGGCCCCTCCAAACAATTAAAAGGCTCTACGAAGCTGACCTTCAGGCCGTTGGTGTTGACTGGGATGCGACTGCTGAAATCGCAGGGGACAGGACCGCATGGCGAGGACTTGTGGAGTCCATATGCTCCAACTAGGGAGCGGACATGGATGAAGAAGAAGAATTTTTGATTGGCTCACAAGGTTTTGTTTTTGGTATATTTTTCAAGGTTGACTTCAGTTGAAATCGACGATAAAAAAGTGTGGTGCGGAGAGAACGTAGAGTGTAAAACAAAAAAAAAGTATGATGAATTGAAATATACTTTGGCAATAAAATCCCGAATCACGCCATCTGATATTCGTAAAACTTGTTAACCAACGGTAGACGTGAGTATCAGATTCGATACAAAAGAAATGATATCCGGAGACAGCGTATTATCCCGGTGTTGGGAGATAATAGCAACGTCACATTTCTCCCCAAATCACGGAAAAGTTACGCGTTGACATGAGGCATACGTGGTTTTACTTTATTTTCCCCATACAATATGACGGCACAGCCGTGTAGAAGCGGTATCTTGCTGGTAGGTATATCGTGTACCGCTTATACCCGGTAGACCTGTGTGTATTATTCATAAGTATCATTATATTATGTTTTCATACAGTATAATATACTTGATTTTTCTTATCAAGATTGACAGAATACCGAGTTTAATTATTGTAAAAAAAATGAGTTTTTCTAACGGTATATGTTTTGGGTTTTAACAACATTTTAAATTCCAGACATTGACTATACAAAATAATCTCCTAGCCCTCCTTCCTTCCCCCTTCATTCCCCACCCTTCCTTCCCCATTAATATGAAAGTGGAATCATACATCAGCGTAAAGACAATGTAATAATAAGAATTGTAATTAGTGTGAATTAATGTGAATAATTGGGATACACATAAATGGCATTATAAAAATGTAAATGAAATATTGTAAACTTAAAAAAGCTGTCTATATCCAATAAAAGAAAAAAAAATAAGAAAAAAATTAAGCTATTCAAATAAGTGGCGATGACTTGTGGTATAAAACGGCGCTA
This sequence comes from Mystacides longicornis, assembly GCA_963576905.1. NCBI lineage: Eukaryota > Metazoa > Arthropoda > Insecta > Trichoptera > Leptoceridae > Mystacides > Mystacides longicornis. The sequence continues at coordinate 12,548,158 of OY756426.1, forward strand.
CCGATACAACTTATCTTTATTTTTTAACGCAATTCATAATAATTGACATATTATATTATTGAATCCGCATTATTGGTGGAGTTGTTAAAATAAAGAAATTTATACAAAATTGGTGTAACACAATCACCAAGCAGAACTTATTCCTGTGAAACTAGTCAGGGTGTTAAAGTAATATTGTTAATTAATTATATATATTTTTTTATTTATTAAAACAATATAAATTAATAAAGCAATATTGAATATTGTGAAGAAGATAAAAAATAATTTCAATAAAACATATCTAATATTGTTTTTTGTATTCTATGCATCACCAAGTGCCTTCGAAGGGATATGAATGGAAAGGGATAAAAAATACAGTCCACTCTAAGCAATAATTTACAGAGTAAATTAAATAAAATGACAAAAGGCCTTTGCTCTCACCTTGGGTCTGAGATTATAAATCTTGATTAGCCCCAACTACGCTGAAAGGATGACATTGAAAGAACCAGTGGATGAAGATAGCCAAGGTCGGGAGAAATTTAGAAGTCTGGATGAGGTTTCTCCAGGAGTAGACTAGTATGGGCTAAGGAGAAGTAAATAAAAATATACCAGCATTCTTTATAAACATGACATACAATATCAACCCCCATAAAAAATACCAATAAAATTAATAGATACTCGTTAAATATTGTGTTTTTTTTTTTCAAAAAAGTGGGTTATAATCCAACCTTATTCTTGTGCATAATCATTAAGATATGTAGGTTATGCTTTTATACAAACCATTCACAGATTTACAATATTAAAATGAACATTATAAGTGTACAAAAATATTTGCCGACAAGATTAAAGGTTATAAAATACGTCATATCAACAGACAAAGGCGAACACATCCAGTAATAGAGTAAAAAATAACTCTGAAAGGAAAAAAGATACAAGCCATAGTAGTACCTACCCGTAACACGATTCCGATGTGTCTCTGGATTTATGTGTTTTTTTTTTCGTAACATTTTACAGTCAAAATTCCCGTAAAGGTTCTCAAGAATATTTTAGTCTGTTTCTTTGCAAAAAGGTGATAATTGGGCTATCATTAGGTGCAACGAGCATTATAATAATTATTTCAAATACATCTCTACTTTTTCCAACACGAGATTTTTAAATAAAATTTTATACACATATTTGAGGTCCGAAAATAAAAATTATGAACGGAAGCCCTTGTCAAATGTCCCTTAAATTTCTCGGTCGCTGAGTTATTGTGAGTTGAGAAATGATCCGGGTGCATTAATTCACAATATGACCCACCATCTCAGCTACCAGTCTACCAGAATATAACGCAGAAATAAACTCTGCCAAATGGAATTTGGAACGATGCCGTGAATTGTCCCACGTGAAGGCATCAGTAGAAGCGATTACTTGCCGTACGCTTTCTGGACTGCTCTAATAGACTCACAGTTTGTGTCACCAGGTGTAGGAAGAACCTAGATAGATGGGGATATCTCAATACAGATGAGACTGAATATGAGTGAGGTGAGCTATTAGACAACGATCAACTCCTGACATGAGAAATCGCTGTTTACAAGACGTTATCTTGGCGAACGGCAAAGCAATAATTGTCAATGTCAAACTTATCCAGATTTACTCCCTAGGTGCAGCTCCACGCCAGTAAGCAACTCTGTTCTGGGCTAGATCCAGGTTGTCATTCCAATCTAACCTGCCATCCTGAAGGTCTGCATCGATTGCTCTATTGATGGTGCGTCTGGATCTGCCACGTCTACTTGTACCACCCGGTGGATAAAATAGGCTTCCAAAATCTTTGGACTCGGAGGATATACGTAAGACGTGCCCGCGCCAGTTCACCCTAAGATCAGGATTATAACACTTAAAGTTAGAAAGTAATTATTGTTATCAAATGTTAAGCAAAATATAATCTTACAGGCTGACAGTTAAATATCACTTTTTTTATTCTATGGATAATACCAAACACATCTATGGTACTTGGAGAACACGAATAATGATATTTTGTTGAATCATCATTGTAACCCACACAACATCAACACACGTCTGTTATTCATCACATTACTTACGTACATATTTCCATAAATACCTTGATATTAGAATAAAATGCCATTCACGGATTATGATAGCTTGATGTTTATTTAATAAAAAAGTACGTATATTACATTAACAGTGTATTATACAGGCTGGCAAGGAATAATTGATAAAAAGACACAAGTTCATAGATTTTTCAACACAACTCAGATTGTATCTTCAAATGTTTTTATACTTGGAATTTAAAAACTCTCATTTGAAACAATGTGGATCAGAAGCGTTATAGGAATAATGTGGCATCATTACTTCTACCACCACGGGAGAGGAGTTGAATATATGGATGGGTCTTGTCTTTCTTACCGAATGAAAATATAGTGATAACAGGAGTGAGTCAGGTCTAACAAAATGACTGCCAGCGTCAACAAACGTGAAAGTTTTGATTTTATGTAGGTATCTAAACGCAGATTATATGGGCCCACGCACCACAAAAAGAGTGCGCGGTTTTGGAACATCGACTTCTCATAGAAGCTGTCCGCTGGAAAGCCTTTTCCACGCAAGCGCACCTTGGCACGTTTGTTTTCCGCCCACATATAGATAATAATCGCCCTAAAACATTGCGTTTAGAAGCTGGAAGTTCTGCAGCTTGTTTTAAAAAATTTCACCATCGCGCAATCATTTGGGGTAGAATTTTTTTATTAAATATGTGCCGTAATGTCAAAATAATTATATTTTATCACATCTTTTGTTTCGTAATTCAATATTTACGGCATCCCTTGCTGCTGTGTATAATATACTCTTAAGACTAGAAAAATAAAATTTGCTAACACAGCTGTTTTGGGAAAGAATGGTATTAAAAAAAACTAGTGTAGGATCATCGGCATACGACATCATACCGAGCCTAAGGAGAATTCGTTTGATCTTTCAGGTAATACGGTTATTTACCGTCGTATGAATTTATTATGGAACGTCAATACAATCTTCCTAACGACGTCATTAATGAAATGACGGGTTGACATTGTTTGAAGAATACTCGTTTCGGAGAAGCCAAATTATTTATTACAATACAAATAACATTCGTACATACCTACATACGATATGAACGTTTTTCCAGAATGTTACCTCGTAAGAATAAACGTATAAAGGTTTGATGGCACAGGCCGAGTTTACAAGCTAAAGCCAGCGAGTTCGCTAGTACTAAAGTAGATTATCCAATCCCGCCGACTAGCAGCTTGTAAACTAGCCCAGTGTCATCGAATCTTAATGGAAACACCAGAGCTAATACTCCAACTCTACGTATTTAAGGTTTTTAATTTATACCTACTTATATATGAAAAAAAAACTAAACATTTGAATTGATTTATTTTTCAAGCTGGTAGTCAGAAGATCGGGATATTTTTTTAGATATTGAAGACAATGAGAATAAGAGACGAAAATGATTTTTGGTTTTTAAAAGGCTAGAACAGATAATGACTGACATCCACCCTGGCAACGAGAGTAAAAAAGATAACGAATACAGATTATTTGAATTGAGAGTTATCTCTAAATATAAAAATGGAGCCCTAATTATTTGTGGGGTCATCGCATCCCGTGTAAACGGCCGGACCAATTTCGCTTATTCGTCGTGTTTGCTTTTGTCAGGAGAAGGTTCTCATAAAAGAAAAATAAATATTAGAAAATTTGAAGTAGGTAAGTAACCTTTTCAGTGCTTTTAACAATATAATTTAATTTTTATGTTGAAATTAAATTGGATTTTTTACCAAAATTGACGTTTGATTGTTAGTTGGTGCGATTTACCGAATGCAGGTGGAAAACATAAGGTTAAAAACAGATTTATCGGTTGAAATTACATTGATTAAAAAGGTAACTAAGTAATTTTTCATTATACATATTATTTAAATTCAATATTCATGGTTAGGACTACAGGACAACATCTGTCAGGAAAGCTAGTTAACAATAAACTCTCATCATATTGGTGTAGAAAAGAACATTAAGCTAACTACAGCCATCATTTTTATCTACGCGTCAAAAAATCAACGTAAAAATGAAAGTCAATCGTATGATCACAAGTAACTCCCACTTGTAATAAATATCCAACGAACGAAAAATACCAACATGTATAATACCGTTCCATTTATTATAATAGTGAGGTAATGACTGGTATTCTCAAATTCACGTTCCAACTCAACGCAAGAAGCTCTTGCTTAGAACTAATCGGTTGCCAGTGTAGTTACGTAACTAATGTATTGGATAAAATATTTTCAGAATACAGATGTGACAAAAGTCTCAATAAAAATTAGATACGACGCAACTCAATCGTCTGTTTTTCATTTCAGAATATCAAAAGTCTTCTAGATAGGGGTTGACGAGAGGTTTGTGTAATTCTGGTCTAGACTAAATGTCAAAAGAATCCATAGAGTTTGCAAAACCCTTCCGTAATAAAACGTATAATTGTAGACCAAAAAAATAGCATCATGATAATATAACGAGGCTACTTGAAAAAAACTCGAAGAAAAAAAGTTTTGAACTATTACTACATAATGCCAAGGACATCAGATTTCGTGAAAACTCTTGAAGAAATAAAATCCTTAAAAAGTCGAGTGTGATAAAATAATGTGATCAACTTCCGATACAAATTTTTCTTAATAGTTTTCAAAGTTTCTCCTCAAAGATACTTGTGTTTTTAAAAACCCAACAAATAAAATATTGATTAAGTCAGCAACAATAACAGAACTTCGAAACTTATATCTTTTGTATAGTTATGAAAGTACAAATCTTGAGTAAACACCATGATAATGGGATGCAGTATAAGTCAAAGTTATTAATTAAGAATCAAATATTAAAAATACAAGTATTTTGATTTACAAACTGATATTTTGTTGATTTCTTTAATTTTTCTTATCGAATTTAAGAACTCTTTTTCATTGGTTTATTTTTTTACTTAAAACTTATTGAATGCGGATGACATAATAAGTCTTATCTATAGGTACCTAAACAAAAAAAAGATATATGCAGAATCAATAATGGTAGTTACTCGTATGAGAACATTACTTGGTGTTGAAAGTCTATTACTTGATATTCGGTGTCAGATTTTGTCCATCACGTTACATCAATTTAACAAAATTCGATGGGTCCTACGTACAGTATCGTAAGTTGAAAATGACAACTTTACAGGACGGCCATCCAAAGGTTTGAAATGATACATTTATCTAGAAATTAACATTAGAGAATTGAATTTTTGAACAGCGCTAAATGAATACCGATATTTTAATTTTGTATTGTCAGTTTTTCATAATTATAAATACTTTTGGTAGAAATGATCTTACGATTTTATACTACGGTTTCTATTTGCACAAAAATATGGTATCTTACACATAGCATAGTGTACGTTGTAACCAAATCATATTCGAATATCGTATGTCATACTTACCATATTGTACTACGAAATTTTTGAAAAATTTCTTGTCGTATCTTATACTTTTATTAGATTGCTCTGTAATTATTGTGAAAAAAAATATCGTATCTATTTGTGAAATATGCTGCTATAATTCCAAATGTATTTGTTCCCTTAAAAGTACCTAAGTCTATTTTATAGGACTATGAATAAAAACCCCTGACTATGAATAAACCCGGGACCCTGATGGGGGGCTGTTCTTCCTCCCATCAGGGTCCCGAGGACGAGGAAGACCCTCTCATACTATGTTCCGCTCCTTCGAAGCAGAGCTGAGGAATCTGGACATGGTGTGGGAGGAGGTCATTAACGTTGCGCAAGATCGAGCGCAATGGAGAGCTCTTGTTGCCTACCTATTGGATTGGATGAATAAAAACTTTATCCTACCGAATGCATTTTTGTAGTAAATCTTAGGAATGTCACGCTTACTTTAAAATAAATTAATTATCACTTTTCTATACAAGGATCTCAGTAGGTATAGCCGGAGGAACTTATTGCCTCAGTATTTTTTTCTAGTCAAGCCGTCACATCCAATCTTACACAGGCCAACCACGGATAGACACTTCAAGTGAATAAACACTAATAAAAACTCTGACCCCACCGGGAATCGAACCCGGAACCTCGTAATCTAAAGTTTACGTCTATACCACTATTGTTGTATAATAGGGTGTTGAGGACAGCCCCTAGCGTGTGCTCGTATACAAAAGGATAAAATCCTTTTGAAAATACCGAAAGTACCAACACTCACAATGTTCTTAAAGATAATAAGACTTTTTAGATAATCTACACAATTGTGAAGCGATATTTTATTGTAAATCTAGGGTTAACAATGAATGTTTTGAATAAGAGTTGTAAAAGTAGAAAGCAATAATAATATTTGTGTGCATGCCGACAAAAATATTTAAAAACAATATAAGGATTATTTTTATTGCCTTTACACCTTATCGGCATGGCTCTTTAGACTACAGGCAATAATAATAAAACAGCATTGTATATTTTTGCAAACTAAACATTCAACAAAAGTCACTTTTAAACAATGCGAGGTACCAACCACTTGACCAACAATGGTACCACCTCTGTGGTACTTAATGGAACATTATAAAAGGATACTCGATTTCAAGTTAAATTCTTTAAATTTTATAAACCAATATCACGTGTGTCATTGTTCACGCTGATCTTCCTTTTGGGATGTAAATATTTTTATTGTTTATAATAGAATGTTTTTTTGCAATAGTACCTAAGACTCGACTGACTCCAAAGACTATAATGCGATCGAACACGCTGAATTTAGGCTTATAATAAATATTTTTCTGAAAATCAAGGATTAAGCATTTTATTCAACGAGATTTTAGGAATATATTCCTTATTTGAAACTTCGTAAAATATATTATCTTTTTACCTATTTAATGTCTTTATATACAATACTTATAGAATACAATAAAACAGTTGTATGCGGAATGTTATTTGTTTGGAAGAAGCGAAAGAGGTTCGTTTGGATAGGAAAGAATAGAAATCCGTACTCTCTGTCTACCAATTTTGGGAAACGGCGTGATGGGTAATATAAGAGTTTACTTAGATACCTATTACAAACTGTAAGTACCTACTTATTTGAACAAAACATTTTTTTAGCTCTGCACTCGTTTTAGAGTGATTCGGCATGAACAAAACATAATACCTATTTAAGTTTTGTGTGTCCTCTTATAGAGACATCTCTCGTATTCAGGAGGAAGGAATAAATCTTACCCACACATTTTTTTCCACTTATAACACCAATTATTCTCGGTTACTGTAGTTGATTTGTTCGAAATCAGTGTATTTCAGAGAAATCATATTTCGATATGATATTCGATATAGTGCTTTTTTTTAAATAAACAGTTGATTAATACTGCAGTCTGCCGACACTTTCTTCGACGTGTAGATTTACAAACCACGCATTTCTTCCGGAAATGTAAATTACAACAAGGTAGTGAATGTTATAGAACTTACGATACAAAAAAAATATCTAGGAAAATAATTAAAAATAAACAAACTTATGGATGTTGAATGTACCTACTCTTCTTTGAGCTTTTGTCATCCTTGTTCTCAAAGAGATCGTCCATCAGAACATTTATTTCACTTGATTCGGTTACAAAAGGCAAAAGAGATTCTAAGAGAGTATAAAAAACCTTAATTTTTGCGACTATTTAAAAGTTTTGAAGTGTAAAATGTCTTATGTTTAAAATACCTAATCGCGTATAATGTGGTATGAATAACATACAACAAAAAATGTCCTAATACTCCGATGTAAATTATGGTAAGATATCATACCATATCGTTTTCAATTCCGCTTTCCGACGTAAATTATTTTAAAGTACACTTACCATAATTTGTTTTAATGCCTAAGCCATGTAAAATATTGTAAGTTCTTCATACAATTATTTACGTCGTTGCAGAATTGAAATTACTCAATTAATATATTTAATAATTCGTATTAATTGGGAAATAGATCAGTGTAACACATAAATAATGAACAGATTACCCAAGTTACGAAGAAACATATTTGCTGTGAGTTAAATAATATTATATTCCAAACGGCGGCATAAACTTTATTTCATATTTGCTATTTTTATTGATTTTTTTTGGCCATCTCATAAAAATACGCTCTAAGTGAACAAAAGTCTTATTGAATGTGCGCGTACACACGGCAACTAATTTCTTAATAAATAAAAACAAAATAATAGATGATCCATCTTTTGTTAAGTCGAACGTCGTAAAATATTGTAAAGAGAACATACAATAGGCGTGCGCAAGTAGTCAAACGGCGTGTATTGTGTCCAGAGACAATACAATGCTATACGTGGGACTATTTTTTCAAAAGTGATGATACCATAATTGACGTGTATCAAAAAACATATTTCTAGTATCGATATCAACTTTCTGTTTTGGGAAGTGATAAAATACATAAAATGAAGCATGTTTCCGTTAAAACATGAAAAACGCAATTCTGTGGGATACCATAACTTACGTAGGACCGATCGAAATCTTGGATAGTTGATAATAAGACAAAAATCAATTATACATTTTTTGTATGAGGCGATGTTTTGATCGTATGAGAATTTCACGTTCATTTTACCAACTTTTAAACACTCTCTTTCAACTTTCAACCTTTTCCGCGATTTTTCATTGTCGTTTTCATCGTCTCTATCTTGTGGTATACTTGATATACTGTACAAAAGCACTTCTTTGCGTTTCTCATCTCGCGATTTCGTCATCCGACTCAATCCAACCACTGTACCTCAATCTAGGCTCTAAATTAGGCTATCATTTCACTATTTTGTAGAACCAGATATCATCCTTTCTAAGTCACACGTATCTGCCTCTTATTAACCGTACCACGGGGACGTACTGTGGACAAGAAAGGAACCTCCACGCGGATTGAGGTGTCCCCTGTAACGGAATTACTGCTAGCACCGGAACATCAAACCGGATACGGAAAGTAAGTATTAATTGTACTTCTAAAATCGTTCGAAAGTCAACAATAGTTTTCAACGATTCCCATACATTCCCAAATCCCATATAATGTTGTTTGCACAAACTCCTTAGTGAATATTCCGGTTGCAACAAATTGCCATAGGGCAATGTAACATTCCTCTAAAGGTACAAATTGGTTAAATAAATTGCATCCGCAAATAGACAGAATAATAAAAAGTGTTTTTTACAAATTACACCCTTTGTGCTTGGAGTGCAAATACCAGACATAAGACATGCCACACAGGTCTATAGATAGGCACACAATGTTTATTACAATATATTTTTACATTCTGGAGAGTTCCATTGAAAGACTGCGGCGCATTACACTTTTTTTTTATTCTCTCCAACACACGTCCCTACGTATTCTTCGTCCTTTTTGTGTCGTACCTTTTTTTAGTGTACACGTTAAACTTTTCGTACACAGGAATTCACTTTGCTCCGAAGCAAAATTGTGTTTCCTATCTCATTTCCCTATCTTTCTCTTACCACGGTTCTCTTCTCTCGTTACAGACTCCCATTAAATGTCTTTCAGATGATGATGATATTATTATATAACGAATGACTTTTGAATTTTATTTCCATATCTCATACAGTAATAAGTTTAGTTCATAATTTATAAGAGTACCTATATAGTAGTATTTCTTGAAACATCTTATCATTATACATATTGTATTTCTTGAAACAACTAGTCAGTCAATAATAGTGTATTTCTTGAAACAATCAGTTAGTAAAAAAATAATGCATATTTTTATGAAGGTCTAATCAGTAACCGAAATAAATGTAACAATTCATTTTCGAAAATATAATAAATTTGTTATTATCCGAAGACACAGAAAAACTCTAGCCTTTTTTTAAAGATATCTAAGTATTTAAAAAAGTTATGGAGGTGTTATTATAAAAGGGTAGTATTAAAAAAAAATTTTTTTTGGGTAAAAAAACATCTAAAAAAATCAATTATGTTACATACATAAATCATTAGAATTAATCATAGTCTCCCTAATAGTTCATGCACATTATAAAGAATTTTGTTCCCTATCACGCACGAATAGCTGACGTATTCGTCGATCCTTGCAGATATAAATACTGTAGTAATGCTAGATACAAACTATTCCGTTTTCAAAATAACCGGAACATCATATTAAGTTATCAGTAGGTGGAAATCATTTGAAAAAAAAAATTTTTTTTGAAGATGTAAAACAAGACGAGTATCAACTAGATTTTACTTTATATACTACTAGGAAGACTATATTTCATTTAATTTCAGATTTTGTATAAACGAGTTTAAATATTATGTTAAGGCCACTTTATTAGTGTACACCCAGGAGTAATAAAATAGAAACAGAGCTTAGATTCATAAAGAGGAATTTCACAGAATGGCAAATACTTTATACCTTTTTAATTAGCACAGAAACGTACTTAGTACTCCGCCACTAAAAAGCCTGTTTTAGAGTTCTCCTGCCGTCAAAAACTGTAAAAAAATATTCACTATAAAGGCATTAAAAAGCCGTTTAAAAATACATTCTCTAGAGGAAAATAAACAGCCTGAAGAGACTTCTTTCGTTACAAATTACTTATTTTCCCTGTATCGTTGTCTATGGAGACGACGCCGACGCTACTTTCACCGTACAAAAATATTACACGATCATTTTCTTCGTGCGCTTATGATAAAAACGAAGAAGTCGGAATTTTCAAGATATTCGTAATGAGTTTTCAATTATCAAAAAAATATTCTCAAACTTAAAAAAAAAAAACATTTTTTCCGTGTTCTTATAATTTTGTTTCTAGAATTATTGATTTTGAGGAATTATACCTACTATGTTTTAAGTAATCTGGTTGAAGTGATTGATACATTTTTGATATTGAAAGAGAAATGATTTTATCGAGAATATCTAAAAATAATAATATAATGTTGTCTAGTTTTTCTGACGTTACAGACTTACTATGGCTGTGGAACAATCACTATAATATAATATTTTCACCGGGAGAAGAACGTCGTTAAATCTTGCTACGTATTGGCTACATTTTTTATTACATTCCTCTGCATTTTTTCGATCTATAAAGTTTAAAGGTGCTCACACACTGTTAAACGGAGTTATCTAACTAAAGTAGGCCCTTTATATAAGGACTTATCTTCTTCTTCTTTGGGTGCCCTGTCAGGTCCCCCCGACGTTGGCGACCACTTCCGCAAAAGCCAGTCGGTCCTGCGCTGCTCTGAAGAGTTCTTCGACCCTTGATATTCTGGTTCACTCCCGGATGTTTCCCAACTAGGACATCTGCGTCCTGCCTACTCGCCTTCTTCCCTCAATCTTGCCCTCCAACATCAGTTAAAAAAGGCGGTACTTCTCCCATCGCAACAGACGGCCCAAATATGACACCTTCTTCACTTTAATATGTGACAGCAATTAATTATTCTCTCGTTGTGTTGGTTCTCTCTAAGACTGTTACTAATCATGTCAGTCCACGGTATTCGAAGCATTATTCTGTGTAGCCACATCTCGAAAGCCTCTCTAACCGTTTCATGATGTTCACCTTGAGTGTCCATGTTTCACATCCATAAATGAGAGTTATCTAGGACTATCTATAAAGCAGAGCTGTTTTTCTCTAAGAAACGAATCTAGAGATCTAGGTAAATAGATAATTTTGAATAAAGTGACCACGTCATGGTTTCGGTAAGCTCCAAAAGAGCGCTATAGCGAGAGTGAATGGGATGTCGCTTTCCTTTCCATTTTTGCAGCGCTCTGACTGTAGTTTACAACTTGTAGTCACATAAAAGATCCCTTAACTAAATCAACTCTAGCTAAAAAGTATGCAATATATTAGTCCGTCAGAACTTTTAATTCAATCCGCAATAATTATTATTGATTAAAGACTCTTAAAAAAGCATTATTCCATTTTCAGGATCTCATTCATCTATTTTTCGAAGAAGTCCTCACTATGATAAAATATTTTATTATTATTTCCAGACAATTTCGACGCAGATTTATACGCATACAAAACGGTACAATCTAGGTTGAAATAGTATATCCCTGCCTGTGTAACTAATGCTTGTAAATGACCTTTACAACGAATGGATTTGTATCGAAAGGGTCAAGTCGGAATATCCTTCGACAAGAAGCTTTCTTCGGCTCCGATTACAATCATCAATACACTATCACCTACTTCTGAACAGATCCCCCTCGGGTTAGGCATTGGACCCCACCCGTCTCACGATTTCTTCGATATGAATGTAGGTAGGTACAACGAAATAGCTTTATATGAATCGTCCATATTATAATTTATTTAGACTTTAGAGCAAATACTTCCTTAATTCTTCAGCATCTTAATAATTGAATTTCCAAATTCGTCTAGAAGTTAAATACAACATGAACTTCATGTAAACCAGTCAGATCTAAACAAAATTCATATCACAGAATTTCACTCCCACAAACTAAAAATTATAATAGGCTGCCGATGCCGGTCTAGACAAATTCAAATTGGCGTTCGACCACAAACGAAGATTTCGCCAATGTAGAGTGCGAAAAAATTTGCTGTCCACTGGAACATATAAACAATTATTTAAACCAAACAATGGCACTTATATAAAAACTGCACAGTTAATTTTCTTCCTCCTCTACATTTTCGAAAAATTCGTATGGAGTCGATCGCCAAGTGCAATTATTTGTCTAGACCTACTGGTTATTCAATTTTCGGGTAAGAAAGATTTCATAATAAAAATTCAAATAAAAAAAGGAACTTACATTAAATTTGTGTTATCTTGGTATCTTTATTGAAAAAAAAACGAGATAAATAATCTTCGTATTAATACCTTTAATGTAATTTCAATTCAAGTAAAAGACCTTATATTATGACGTGCAAAAAATGGGTTATTTTTCAAATATTTTTGAAAACAAAAACACGCATTATTAGTGTAAGAGTAATCTTCGAAATGTCTTCGGGGAGCGCTCGCCCCATCCATTTGAGTGTAAAACAAAATACCTTTTCATGAGATGACTTTACATAAAACAATCAACATTTTTTTCCCTCAATAAAAATGAGTAAGCAAAACTCTTTAATCTCCGTTTGTCCCAAAGTGTCCCTAATGACCGGACGGTCGGATAAAGGATTGTTCGTCTACCACTCTCTTCGGGGGAGACGGGCGGAGCATCCCCGATGAGGGTGTTTTAAATTGATATAATAATATCTTCAACAAGTTTGATATATTGTCTAAAATATGGGGCGTATTATTAATAAAGTAGGTACCCCTTGATATATCGCCGGTGTTATGTACATACTATAAATAATCTCATTATCTATTTAGTTCAGTAGAATCTTCCTGATGTATTATTCACTTCCACTTATGAATCCTTGACTTTATTTTTCTCTTCACGCATGTACGAATCAAATAGTTTCCGCTTAGTGACAATTCTACGGTTAGTATACGGTCTGTACGTATATTATGTTATTATGTCGATTCTTGGTTTTCTCTTTCTGGTAGACCTGACAAGCAGGTTTTATAGCTAACGCTTATAAACCTCTAAAAATTTTTTGAAAAAAGTGAGATTAAAACTACAACTTCCTCTACATAGATTTGAGTGGTTGAGAAGGGTTATGTAATATAAGCTTGGAGTCAAAATAACTCTTGTCAATTATTGTTTCTCAAATATATATAACACAATAATGTATAGATGTAGGAAGTATCGTTATGCAGAAAGAATATTGTTGTAGTCATTTGAAATGTTTTGTTTTCATCATAAACAACAATAATAATATAACACTTTTCTATACAAAGGCGTCAGTATAGCCGGCGGAACTTATTGCCTGAGGCAATTTTTTCCAGTCAACCGGTCCCGTCCAATCTGAGACAGGCCAACCCCGGGTAGAAATTTCAAGTGAAAAATACTTAGAAAAACTCTGACCCGACCGGGAATCGAACCCGGAACCTCGGATCTGAAGTCCACGCTAATACAACTAAGCTACCGAGGTCGGTACACTATACTTACGTCAAAAATGTTGTTTGCTTTTTAGCATTTTTAGCATTTAGTGGAACTATTGTAGAATCGCCTTTGTAGATGTCAAAATGTCCGAATCTCAATGGTGGGTGTTGCTAAGAAGTCTCATCTTAACACATGCAGGTACCTACTGTGCTGAAAGAGCAGATCATTGATTAACCCTAAAGTCTCATATTCATATTTTTCTCAAGGTCTTTTGACCATTGATACTGAACCAAATGTATTGAAAATAGTGGAATACAAACCAATCATTTTGTTCCATTTCACAAACCTTCCATCCCTTAAATATGCACCAATCAATTATTTAAATGGACCCAAGGGTTGTAATTGTATTGTATTACAAGCACTTACAATGATCGCACTTCAAACATACCCTTTTCATGTCCTCTACAGTCTTCAACACACATTCATTTTATTGTATACTAGCCTTCATTTCTGTCCACCCATTCAACATAAAGATATCTATAAAATATGCCATATTTTTTTTATATAACGCAATACTTATATATAAATTATTTACATTTTTATATTTATACTAGTAAGGTTGACTACGTAGAGTTTTCTTTAATTTTCTAATTTTTCATGCATTTTTCTAAATTTTTCCTTCTAAAAGGACATTCTCCTGATGAAAGCCTACACGACAAAAAAAGAATTCGAATTTGTATGGTGATGAATTAATTATTATTTGACCAATCTGATTCCGAACGATGCGTCTGTTTTAAACCATTTATATTCCATCCGCATTCTGTCAATCGCATCAATTGTCAATTTCTGACAAAATTTCAAAATTGGAATAAAATTTTTAAGGTAAAGTACTAATAAGGTTGTCTACGTAGAGTTTTCTTTAATTTTCTAATTTTTCATGCATTTTTCTTGATTTTTTTCTCTAAACAGACCTCCTGATAAAAGCCTACACGACAAAAAAAGAAATAGCGAAATCGGTCCAGTCGTTTAGGCGTGATGCGATGACATCGGGAAATAGCTCTCCATTTTTATATATAAGATTTAAGACTGTTAGGGCATTTATATTCCTATACCTACCTGGTTCCCGCAGAAATAATTAATTATTGTGCTCGCCGAATTATTGTCACCGCCGCACTACGAGAAGAAATACATACAACATACAAACACCGGCCATAGTGCGTGTGACTTCGTGTCTTACTTCAAGTGTTGTGTACTTTAAGTGACTTCAAGAACAAAAGGCGGTGAGTACACAATTATCATACATTTATTTTTGCATCCTTCATGTATATTGCATCCAAAATTTCCTAGTTTATTTCACCCTCTCCGTACAGTCCATTTGCTCTAAAAAAGACTGATTGATAAGGTGAGGATAATTGTATAAGAAAATAATGTGTATTAAAATATGTTAGCGTAGTGACTAGAATGAAAAGTGAATGAATTGAAGTGGTTCGGGAATGACGGGAGAATAAATGCTCATTGCACTCTTATAAGTAGTGTTCTCTTATAGACGTACAATTACATAATATTGTTCTAACGATGATCGTTGATATGGACACTAATCTGTCATCGCTCATTATTTACTTGTTCCAATTGTTTCCATGGTGTCCAATATCAACCATAAAATAAAGTATGCTCTGTTTTTAAATTCATCTCTATGAACGATTGGTGTAAACGCACACTAAGGAGGTTCGATTATCGAAATGTTCATTCGATCATCAAAAATATTCACTAGGCGTACATGTTTAGAAAGAGAAAGGAAAGGGAAGGGGTAGGAAAATATGGGAAGGAAAAAGGAAGAAGTGGGAATAAATAAATTGAATGCTAAAAAAGTGTCAGAATTTATAAATAAATGTCTTTAAACCACTTGAAAATCAATTCGTAGCTAATTGTAAAAAATATTTGATCCTGGTTCATGATTTTATAACTTCTATCGTTTTTGCAGTAATTATGATTTTGTTAATAGGAAGTGTTAATACTTACCATGGTAATTTCCCTGACCTATTTTTCATAATAATTGTATATGAGCTTCTAGCATTTTTTTGTAATGTTTTTTTTAATGTTAATTTTATTTTTATATCTTGTGTTTTAATGCATGGCTTATACACACTAAGTTTCAAGAAATAGTACATACAATTCCTCTCTTTTAAATTTTAGCTTTTTGACGGATTTTCATTTCTATTAATTTGTTAGTTCTCATTTTAATTAATAAAAGACGTCAAAAACTAGCTAAGGTTCTTTAAAATAAACTCTTTATGATACTTAACTGAGACAAAACTTGAATCAAAATAATGTAAAATCTGATAAGGGTGATGTTTTAAGGTTTATTGTGGGAAAAACAAAGTAAATTATTATTATTATTATTATCAACATTGAGTTAAGAAAACCACATCAAGGGGGTGAAACAGGGGAATGCGCGATACAAGAAAATGACAAGGGAAATGATAATATTTTCTTCAGCGGAATGGAACCGCAAGCGGCAAAACAGTCCTCCGTCGCTCTGTCAACTGTGCCACCTCTCAGCTGTAAGAGTTCTAAAATGTTCGGTGCGTGACCCTGGTAGGACGTATCTCCTCGGAGCACGGCCAACTACGAATGTTAGGTAGATTAAAAGGGGTTAGTTCTATTTTGTAGTGTAGGCTTGTAGGTAGAGGGAAGTTATGGTATTTGTAGAGCAAGTGAGAGATGGTGGTGGGTGGCGGGTGCGCATTCCTTGGGTGATTAATCTCTGGGAATTCGTATCGTCGGGCCCCATACACTTGTATTGTGACCACAACGACTTGCATGCCCTCCCCTTCACCTAGGATCGGCGGTTTTATCTATTGTGAATAATAATAATATATGTATGTAGCTCCCCGCTCTGGTAAATAGAATTAAATACATGTTGGGTAAATGTGTGTCGATATGTACGGCAGAAATATTACTATAAAATTTATAACATGAACACGTGAGTGAACAATTTCATACGTGAATCATTTAACAAAATTTGACCCGACCATTTTGCGATACGAGTAACCTACTCATACAATACAGTCCATCGAGGTAGACATTATTATAACGTTATTGAAAGGCAGTGCAAAAACTTTGAAGCAAAATCATCAGCATAAATTTATTATGAAGGACGTAAGCCTCGATTCTACCTTATAAGCTTCATAAATGAAGGAAGGTATGCATTTTATTTTAAACTTTTTGATAATTTAATTTTGTAGAATACGTTTTTAATTTAAATTTCTTTGAGTATAAAACTACATGAGCGCTATCTTAATTTTTCAGCACCCGAATGTTTTATCGTTTTGAAATTAAAAAAAAAAAGAACACTTTAATGAGCACTGCGCAAAATAAAAGAGTACAATGGAGGGCTCTTCTTGCCTTCCTATGTCCCCAAGTGCGGTTTACAGGGAGAATGTATGTGTATGCATTTCTTAAAAAGGTGTAAGTATATCAAGGGAACTTATTTCCTGAGGCATTTTTTTTCTAATAAACCGGTCCTGTCCACTTTGAGACAGGCTGCCAACCCGGAGTAGAAATTTTAAATGAAATAAAAATCCAGCTCTACCGGGAAACGATCCCAGGGCCATTTGATCAGAAGTAAGCGCTTTTGCCAAAAAGCTATGGAGCTTACTATGGACATTCATTATGTACAAAGCTTTAAACTCAAAATATCAGTAGATGCCGTGATCTTAATACACCATAATATTCTGATCAGTGATATCCATCCAGTGATCTTCAATCCAACACATTCTGAGCAATGACAGATGCAGTGATCTTCAATACACTATATTATGAGCAGTGATCTTCAATACACCATTTTCTGAGCAAATATAGATGCAATGATCTTCAATACACTATATTCTGAGTAGTGATCTTCAATACACCATATTCGGAGCAGTGATAGATGCAGAGGTATTCAATACACCATATTCATAGGCCATGAACGACATCAACTTGTTCACAAAGTGTTGCAAATAATTTACATGCAAACTGTAGGTATTTAAAAAAAAAAGCTCTTTATTGTGTACAAATTGTCATTATATCGTACACAACTAAGAATATTAATAACTCCACCGAATATACACTGAATGTAGTGTCATATTGTAAACTCAAAGAATTATTTATCACATACCTACAACAACGTGATTTAGCTGCATGAAAAATGTTTTCATCCCTACCATATCCGATATATTGAATTTTTTTTCTTACTTTGTAATTAAACCAACATCCCTTTGACAGAAATACCGTTCTCTCTATGACAAAACTCCTCACATACTATTATACCTACGTGTTTATGTATTTTAAAGACTGTGACAATTTTGTTAGAACAGAGAATTAAAGAAGATAGACGAATATTTTTGCCTAAAATACAAAATACTTACGCCTTTATAAAAGTATTTTTTTTTCTTAAAGACAATACTTTGAACAATAATTCATATTAATAAAAGACAAAAAATGTTTCTATGTCCGTTATAGACTAGAAAACCATCCAACCTATGTACTCCAAACTCCAAACAAGTCTCATAGGTAAATCTAAAAGAAAAAAGTAGTAGTATCAATTAAAAAAAGACTCACCAAAGTTGTTTCCAGTGTTCGCCAAAGACAGAAACCCAACCAAAATCAGCAGTTGAGGCAGCATGGTGTCAATGATTCAAATTCATTGTCCACATTTGATCACTGTAACAGAAAGAGACAGTCTTTTGAGACCTTTGAACCCTCAAGTCTAATGATTCTAGTCAGCGTTAATCGTATTAAAATAGATTCTTCAGAAGATTAAACTGTAGGATAAAACCGATCTTTTGGCGAAGATCAAAATTATGATCCATTAAACAAGGTTGGTTTTGCTCTGTCAAATTGACATGGGAAAATTGATGGGTATTATCTAATATTGTGCAATTTAGTAACTTCTATTCAAACTTATCCAGCAATGTTGAGGGCAGGGTTAGAACTACATTGAGTTGAAAATACTGAATGACTGATTGAAACAAAAACAAAATCTGACGTTTCTATACAAAGATAATATTTCGGTTAACCAGTCCCGCCCAATTTGTAACAGGATTCAAACCAAACCCCTAGGAGAAACTTCGAGGGACTAAAACATTTTCAGCCCTTAATTTTTTAGTAAAACTGATATATAAAAACAATCTTCTTCTTTTTGGCTTATCACCCCTATATGGGGTGTTCCTGCCATAATCACATAAATTATCCTACAATCTCAAAATGTTATTAGTATTAGGTACATTATAGTTTAAAAAATTGCATCCGAGTTAGGTAAATAGTTCGTTACACAAGCCGAGGTACAATTAACAAGCAAAACTATGTACTTAACAAAAAGAACAGAGAAAGGTTGACAACAATTTATTGACTTTCTGAAACAAAAATATTCACAAAATCGAGCTCCGCCCTGAATGAGATTTTAAGGCTTTATGGTAAAATTCTTAGCGGTGTTTTTGAGTAGGTACATATTTTTACTGAAATTGACAACTGGATTATATAGTCATTATGACCTTGAGAGCAAACGCATGTTAATTCAATGGAGGGTAGGTACAACACCTCCGAAGAAGTTTAGAGCCACAAAATCGGTCGAAATTTCATTATCACAATAGTGTGATTTAAATTTGCTAGTTAAACTAAATGCTATTTAAATTACAAAATGGGCCAAAATATAAGTGCAACAGCTTACATACATATAATAAGCAGCTTGTATGATTTGAAGGTAGCAATAAAATATTAAAGAAAACATCAGGTGAGGAAAACTGACCGCTAGTTGCCACGAATGCTATTCAGGAGTGTGGTTTCCAAAATATCAATCATCCACTTTTCATACAAGACCTGGGACCTAGCAAGGTTTTTTTGTTTCTGGATCCATAAAAAACATTAGTGGATAGGAATTTTTTGACGATGAAGTGCTCAAAGTGGGCCAAAATGATCATTTTTCAGAGAACGATAAATGTGATTTTTTGGAGGCTGTATTAAAGATTATCATACCTCGTTTTAAGATAGCGCATTGATGTTGAAGAAGACTCTTTTAGAAAAAGTATATGTAATTATTTTGCAATTTTATTCCTTTTCCTTCATATCCACGCCCAGAATATTTTGAACACCCCTCGTACTCACATAGTATTGTACTTACGTCGACGCATTGTTTATCAATAATATCCCATTGTAACTGATGCCTTGACACTGTACGTCACACTGTGACTATATAGAAATTATATCATATTATACAATATTGTTATTATTAATAATTATTGTCATGTCAAAATGTCTCACTGATCAATATTAAATTTTAATGCAAAATGCCGTTAAAGTTTTGGAGTAATCATTACTAACATTGACGAATATCACGCAAGAATTTTGACAGGGTAGAAATCGCCTATTGTATTGTAGAGACGATCAAAATTTCACTCAAGACTATCCACTATCCAGGCTTATTTTATTTGCTTTGAATTTGTATAAAATTATGATTGAGCAACAGAAGAACGTTTTGAAAGTTAGTACGAACTCTAAATCAAAAATAGTCCAAATGAACTAAAATGATGGGGTAGAAACTAAACATTTATTTATTGAAAGATCAAAGAACAGTGGGACGATAGGATGAAATCGCATTTGGTGTAACAACCATCATCATTTTTCATAGTTTGATTTCTGACCTTAATGTGACAAATTTTCTAGTAAATCGCATTTTTTAATAGAATTTTAAATTTTTCTATTTGCTTTTTTCAAAATGTCTGGCCGGAATTAGCAAAATAGATCCAATTTAACGAATTAGATATTATTTTTTCATTCAGGGTGGGTAAAGTAAGGCTGGTTGAATGCTCGTGTCGAATAAGGAAGATGTTTTGTATCCTCTCACAACTTTACACAAAATATTCAACCCTTTGTTTAGATGTGTAATATAAATAAATTCATATTAAAACATAATTTGTTAGTAATTTTAATAAGACAATCGCTAATTTACCAACAAAGGGGAAATTCCGTGAGGTTTACCTAGGAATCTGAGAGATGAAACCGACATACTAGATATTATTTCTAAACAAAATGGTTTAGATCACGAACAATATTATCAATATTATCTTCTGGTTTCTATTTTGGTAACTTGTGCTATAATACTCATGATAGCACACGTGACTAGACCAAAAATAGAAAGAGGATCGTGGATTGGAGACTACAAATTATTCAGACCTCCTATCACGACGGTTGATGACATAAAAAGTGCAGAATAGGGATGTCCAACATCTCTTGCAATACAACACAAAGAACGCTGATTTCAATGAATTTTTCTATGGTTTCAATGCATTTCTCGCGAAGCGGGTTCCTGTTTTTGCTGTGCGAAATGCGTATGCCCATTCAAATGCATATAAACATTCTTCGCGCCAACGAGAAATGAGTGGATCAGAGAAGTGACAAGGGACACAAATATTGTCAAGAGAGTTACGGAACTGAAGTGGTCGTAGGCTGGGAATGTGGCAAGTATGACAAATGACAGGTGGACCAAAATAATTTTACAGTGGCATCCATGGTTGGGAAGAAGAAGCAGGGGCAGGCCAATGATGAGATGGAGTGACGACATCGTGACTTGTACTAGTTTTGGCTGGACGAGGAAAGCACAAACGAGAGAGAGGTGGAGAAAATCGGAAAGGCCTACTTTCAAAAATTGACGTGGGACGGCTAAAGAAGAAGAATAATGAACCCTGTTGAAGAAAATGGACTTCACTAAACCAGCATTCGAAATGATAATAGAAGATGGTCGCCGGTAACCCCACAGTTGTAATGCACCCATCAAAAAGTTGCTAACTTATCGTTTCCTGAAGAATGCGACAGGGGATAGCAAATAGGTATTAACGGTTTGATGATGATATTTATTGATCATTTTAAAATTGTTTTATTGTTTGCTCTGCAGTAAGGCGAGTAAGTCAGCTCGGCTCCACACACCAGCTATGTGTGTAACAATGTAAATTATTAGGTGCTGTCATACATGATGTTTAATTTAGAGAATGGATGTGTCACACTGCTCCATTCAGCCACCTTCCATTTCATTAGACAGCCATTGTTGTGAACCACCCACCTTGCTCACCGTTCGAAGCACCAACAAATTATTTATCATAACCCCACATCTCTACTCTCCTGTTACAATAATCAGATACCTATACCTACATACAATCTATGAAGCTACAATAATACTCTTAATCGTATGTTTTGACGTTATACTATTGGTTGATTGACATACACTGCGTAGTTAAGAGCTAATCAACCAATTCACTTCATTTTTCTATTGTTCTTTTAATGCCTCCCGTCTTCCAAAGCCGAAAATCCATTCTGCAGAGAATTGAATAAATTCATCTTAATGCCGATAATCCACGATGTCTGCAGTGAGTTTGATGAGCTGTCCGGTAAACTTGACGGTGTATGGCTATCAATATCAATTGGCATGAAAAACTTACTCGTTGTAGCGCAAATTGAATGCCGCTGTATTTTTTTATTTTTTTTTTGTTGAGGCCTTCCACCCGATATCGAGTGATTTTGGTATGCCGCTGTATGATTGATTGTATATGACCGGCGTAATATAGCTTACATCATTTACTCATGAAGGGCAGAAATGGATAAGTCACAGTTTTAGCAGGCGGAAAATGATCCAGACAATAAATGAGGTGTTGAATCGATACGAATATTTAATCAAAAGAAGCAAACGCCAGATCAGTGGATCAAGCGACCTGGGACTTTGGAAGACATTGTAAACAACTACAGTACAACTTTTATTTCATAAAATCTGCTGGAAACATACAAACTGAATGTTGCAGATAATGAACTAAAAAACACATGGGAGTAGACCCAGGATTACTGCATCGATAAAGGTGATGTTATTATTGGCTTATGAAATTAGTAGTACATTTTCTATTTTTGTATTCACGGCATCATTTTAGACACAGCCTTTATGAATTCGTTGGAAAGACAACGAATAAGCCTAGAGCACGAATACCAACAAGGGTGATAATAATTATGCGTATTGCTCTTAGAAAAGACGTTTGCGGAACTTGATGTGAACTTCATTTTCACTTGAGCATGATTAGTATTAGGACTCGATACTCGAGATTAGGATTTTCCTCCCTATTTCTTAAGACCGAGGGGAGATCCTCCATTGGTCCGAGCATGACCACAACAAGAGTTCCTACAGTACACGCACAGGGATGTAAAAATGACCTGCTATAATTGTTATTCTTATTCCAAACAAATTTCTATGGGTGTATGTAAAAGCTGTAGGTGAATTTTAACAGGCACGATTTTATCAACCCTTCAAAAAACTTTTTTTTATCAGACCAAAATAAAACCTGTCCAACCAACAACAACAAAAAAAAATCAGATATATCAAGGAATGGATCTGATTTTTTATTCGGCGCGAATAATACTGAATATCAATGATTTGGAAACAAATTATTGTTACAAGCTCAACCAGTCAATATCAGGTAATGTAATGAAAATAACAAACAACGGATTGATGTAGATTGTGCATCACTTCACACAAATCCCCAACTTGTTTATATTCCCGTATCATCTTCCTGTCGACAGAGGGATGCTAATAACATGTAGGTAGGTACTGCGCCAGGAAGGAATACAGCACCCCACTAAGTAGCGTGGCAGGTATATTTACCTAATATGTAAGACACGAACATGATATTTCGTATCAGACAAGGAGTGTGTTACGAATTTTCCTGCATTGTGTTGGAGAGATGGTCTGGAACAACCATCAGGTACCTACGTAGATAGCGCCTTGAGTATCAAACACACGCTCTTAGAATAGATATTCAGATTTTTTTTTTAAATATTTAATCGTACGTCTTCTAATAATAATTTCTAATGATCTGCCATCCATAAAATATTTATACGTGAAGCAAAAACTTTATACACCTTTTAACGAAAATTCCGCGAACGGAGGAGTTTGAAATTCCGCACACATAATATAGTAAATAGAGAAAGAGTAGCAAATGATAATATTTTTAAAAATACATCAACAAAAAAAAAATACAAACACTACAACTGTAGTATGTAATCTGTGGTCAAATTGAGAATAGGTTAATATTTTTTGACTTACTTAAATAATAATAGAAAAAACTTTGTACATATCTATATCTTTGTTTTTGAAAGAAAATTGTGAAATAGCGCTCATATTTTTTGGTGGACGAAATTTAAATAAAAAAAACCTCCACAATTTGTTTATCTTCCGACATGTTTTGTAGGTATACGTCACACATGGTCACAGATCACCAAACAAAATATATCAAAGTTTACATGTAGGTATACCAGTTTAACAAAGTACGTATGTATCAAAGAATAGTTATAAGATAATTCAGATATATCTTCTTTGCGTCAATATTTTTTTTTTACAGCATTTTCAGGACTTTCTTTAAAGTTATATTTTTGATCCTAATACTCATGAAATTTGCTGAATAATTCGGTAAAAACTTACCCATTAGAAGATATTAAAAGAAAAAAAACTGCCTAAGTATAATAATGCTGATTCGCATATTTGAGTATAATAATGCTGATTCGCATATTTGATCATTTTTAGTTCGAAAATATGAAATAGGTATATTTTTATATTCTAGTAATGTGGTTATTTGGAATTGCCAGAATATAATTTGGGTCCATTTTCTTGATATTTGTCTTACACTGAACCATAGATAATCTGAGATAAATAATAATTGTCATCGAAAAAGTTAAATTAAAAAAGTTTAAGAAATCATAAAAATGTGGAATTACAGATTACATAAGATTTTGGTTTAAGGTTTTGGAAGATTTCTTATCACAGTGTTCATATCGAAATGAATGAACATACTTAAAGTCCGCCATTCACGATCACTCCAAAAGAACGCAATCCAATGATGTCATCCAAACGGATTACAACCAAAAATTAATCCCATTCACGATCACTTCAAATGAACGCAATCCGATGATAGGTAGTTATCCATTTGGAATGCAAACAAAAATTAATCACATTCACGATCACTCCAAATGAACGCAATCCAATGATAGTTATCCGTTTGGATTGCAAACAAAAATTAATCCCATTCACGATCACTCCAAATGAACGCAATCCAATGATAGTTATCCGTTTGTATTGCAAACAAAAATTAATCCCATTCACGATCACTCCAAATGGATGTCATCCATTGTGATTTGTGACAGTGAATCTTGAGTTTTTTTTAATAATTTTAACAAAATTTCGTTTATACACGCATTTTTTCTAATATAAAATTAAAAAACAGCAATACGTATACCCAGATGGAAGATTCATGACAAAATAAGACCAATTTGGATCATATTATTTTCAACACTGACGATCAAGTGACGGGATAACTTGGACCACGTCCACTCGAGTTTCCCCATTGACGAGCCGCTGGAATGATGGACGAATGGCTTGACACGATTGGATATCCAATTCATCCTCACTCCACATCATCCATTTAGTTTTCCCTTTCTCACGGTAATATTTTGGAGTGATATATATCCATTTGGACGTTATGAGTGGTCGTGAATGGCATTAAGATTTGTTTATAGAATAATATCCACAAATTTTTTATTAAAAAATGAAACAGATAATACATATTATGTAGGTGCCTATTTGTGTTAAATTGTTTAACTTTACTGCAAGACTGATATAAAATGCCCTAATCTCTTCTGTTTTTTTTTTAATGGTGCATGTTTAAAGAAAACAACTTTAAGAATTGGACATGATTAGTTTTATTTCACACACATTTTATTTCTATAAATGGCAATATTTTTTTTGAGTACACACACTAAGTGTCTTTTGCTTAGAAATTTTTTATTACACTCCTCTAAAACCAGCAGTCAAAAATATTTAAAAAGTCGATAAAATTTGAAATGCACTATGAAATCTTTAACCCAAATCAAGGTGAAAGTATTCATATTATTTAGAATAGATGGGTTGCATATTTAAAATTGGAAACAGTGAATTTAAAGAAAGAGAGACTTCTTTAAGTTATTCTTGAATGTGAAATGGACCAATGAAAATCTTGATGATGATGACCAAGATTCTCGAGTATAATGAATGAAGATACCCTCGTTCGAGACGAGGGGTATTTATGAGACGATCTACAGTGGTTTGCCATATTATTAGACTTACTGGAATTCTACCACAAATATTTCGAAAATATGTCTGTATATTGGCCGAATGTAGTGAAATATTAGGTTTTGTACTCTTGTAATATAACACTTAACACTTCTTATCCCCACTCTCCAATTATTGATGGTATTTAGAAGCGGTCAAGTGGTTCTCGTGTTGTTATTGAAAATTTTGTTTACTGAAATATTTTGTTTTGAAGCAAAAATTGAGGTGTAAAAGAGGATTATCTTACTGTAAAAGGGTATGTTAATATTATTTGTCTTGTTTGAAAGATTTTTGCGTATCGTAAATGAGATTTTATAATACCTATTTGTTATTTTTTGTCACGTGACATAACTTTTTCCGTATTTTTTAAGGAATGGGCAGGATTTCTGATATATCTCCACGTAAATTGGGGGAAATTCGTGAGTTGTTGAATAATAATGGCATGTCTCAGTATAAAATAGCAGGAATCCTTAAAGTTTCTCAAAGCACGATTAAGAGGGTAAAGCAAAAATTGGATTTGGGAGTATCTTTGCATACTGCCCGATAAGGAGCTTGTGGGAGAAAGCGAATTACAACTCCTAGAACCGACAGAAAAATTAGAGACCTGTGTTTAGAGAATAGAAAACACCCAGTTAACCTGATAACCAAGAAAATAAAAGAGCAAGGCATTAACATTTCTCAACGCACGGTTCAGAGACGCCGAAAAAATTTGGACTAACTTCTCGACGACCAGCTAGAAAACCTAAATTAACACTAAATATGGTTAAAAAACGTTTAGAATGGGCAAAAAAATATAAAAACTTCACCGAGGATGACTGGAAAAGGATATTTACAAAAACTTCACTAATATCTTTCATGTAGTTACTGTCATATTTTGAGATTTGATTCAATTGTTATTTGTTATTTTCTGGCTTCTTCCAGGTTTGCTTTTCGGATGAATCAGTTTCTCAAGTTATGACAGATAAATCAAGTTTTGTAAGGAGAGTGGGTGAAGAATTTCACCAAGATTGCATCGTGCCAACAGTCAAACACCCTACGTCTGTCATTGTGTGGTCAATGATAAATTTCAAGGGTACTGGGTAATTGCAAATCGTCAAAGGCACGATGCGTCAAGAACAATATCGTGAAATTCTTCAAGAGAGGCTACTACCACAACTTTCCCAGTGGTTCCCCAATGGTGAAGATACATTTTTATGCATGATGGAGCCCCGTGCCATAAGGCAAAGTCTGTTTCTAAATATTTAAACGAAAATAAAATTGTTGTTTTGGATTGGCCTGGAAATTCTCCGGATATGAATCCAATAGAGAACGTATGGAAGCTTTTGAAGAGAGAAATGGCAAAAAATGTGATCAAAACAAAGCAATCACTTGTTGATAGGCTCATTTATGTGTGCAATCACAGTGAGGAGCTCCAAAATACAGTTAAAAACTGTATTCTGAGCATGCCACGACGCATCCAAGCCTTGATTGCGACAAAAGGGCACGATACCAAATAATGAATCTGTGCGTCAAGTTCCATTTAATTTTTATTTTATATCCTAAGTTTTTCTAAGTAAAGTTTTTTTTTATCGGATATCACATTGGGTTTAATTTATTAATGTTCCTAATACAAAATAAGAACATTAAAATTGAAAAAATATCCTCAAAAGTCAATATAACAGAAAATTAATATTTTTTTTGTATTGAGTCTAATAATATGGCAAGCCATGGTAGTTCGTTTCAATTCAAATTTTAACTATCCACGTTCACTCCAAGGTGGGGCATGTGGTCGCCACTAAGTCCCTCCATGCACTTCTGCCAGCCGCTCCGCTTCCTCCCAGGTCATTCCGATGATCTGCAGGTCCACGATATAGGCTAGTATAATGATAAGGCATGGACTTCCTCTCCTTCTTGTGCTGCCCGGATTGTAAAATAAGCTGTCTGGGCAACGCCTTAGGAGGACGTGCTCAAGCCTACCAAATATGCGATTAAGAATTAACGAAGTAACGAAGTACTGCTGTAGTGTTATTAAGTTGAAGTGATTCTCTAGTAAATATTTTGACAAATGAAATAATGGTGTCGGAATAGGTTCATATTCGAATTACATAATATATCGTATTTAGTAGATTGATTTATATGAATGCACCTCTATCCAAGAGCCACCATGGGCGATAAATTAAGAGGGGGCCAGTAAAGAGAATACCTACAATAAGAAAAATCATAACCTAAGTTATTGGTGGAATAAAACCTTTATAATAATAATTTGTAGACGTGTGTCAGTATAGGTACCGGGTGTTTAGGTGTCTGAACGTCTAGTCTGTGAGAGCGTTACTAGATGAATATTCAAATCGATGTGGAATATGTAGGTACACGTTTTACCTGTATTATCATAATTTACATATCTCTCCCTTTGCTAATGAGAGCCTCCAAGTAAGTATCTAGATATCTCGTTGCTAATTTCACAATTTGCATGTGCGTGCAATATCCCCACGTGTCGTCCTAATAAAATCAAACCATATAGTGATCCAAGTACCTACGTGGTAGGGATGGGCAAAAAAAATAATGATCGATATTTTTTTCGATATGTTATAACATTTTAATTGTTTGAAAGTGATAACCTAAATTTGTCACGAACTGCATGCGTACAACATGCACCTCGATAGACAAAAAAGATCATCAGCTTTTCATAGGAAGCAATATGAAGATGTAAGTTTTACTCCTATTCACTGCTATGAGTTAGGTTTTCATGAAAAGGAGTAAACTTACATCTTCATATTACTTCCTGTGAAAAGCTGATGATCTTTTTTGTCTATCGAGGTGCATGTTGTTCGCATGTAGTTCGTGAAAAATCCTAGGATATCACTTTCATTCATGTTATGCGGCGCTCCCCGCTTTCATCGGATTCCATAATGTGTAGGCCATTTTGTGGGATGTTCCTGACGAGACACATGCGCACAATGTCGAAACACTTCATCTTTTTGACGAATCCAAACGCACATTCTGGTGATGGGCACAGCCTTGTCCCATATGCGAGTGCAGTAGCAAAGTCTCTGCCTAACTCATCACAGTGAAAAGGAGTATAACTTACACCTTCATTTAATTGTTTATTTCTGAATATTAAATAATTTGATTATTTTTAAAGACCTTTATCAATTTAGTAATTTTGATAGGTAATAATAGCATTTTTGCCGAAATCTACGCAGAAAAGATGTACATATTTCATTAAAATTAGTCACATTTCTATTTCGAAATTAATCTCGTTTTTATCAATGGGTAAAAATTCAATCTGAAATGTACAAAAAAATGTTTAAATTTTAGATGTCTCGCGAGCAAGTGTGAAAGGCCCGCCATTCACGATCACTCCATCCAGTGAAGTGAAAGGGTGAGTAGGATATCCATTAGTAGAAAATTCAATCACGTGAAGCCATTTGTCCATCACTCCAAACGGATCGTCAATGGGGAAACTCGAGTGGACGTGGTTCATGTCACTCACTGTCAGTGTTAAAAACGTGATCCAACTTCATTCGTCATTTACCTTAATACACCATAATAAATGAAATCCAATTGGAGTGATCAAGAATGGGTCTAATTTGGTCTCATCAAAATGGATGACATCCATTGGACGATATTCACTTCAAATGATCGTGATTTTGATAATAATACTTTATTTAAGACAGGTATGTGCGCTTTGTGGTAAAAATATCGTAAGTAGGTAGGTATATCGATATTCTTTACTCTGCATATACCTATCGATATTTTTTAAAACTATCGATATATTTTTTTTTCATTTGTCCATCACTACTGCACGCACGGATTATATTGTATCCAGTGGAGTTTACCGGTCAGATGTATTTACCGAAACATTTCACGGTTCAGTTGGTAATGCGAGAGCTCACCGCATCATACGTCGCACTCCAAACACCATTCGACACGTGAAACTAATATTATATGACGGGAAAATAGGTGTTTAAACATTGTAGGTGGGTACTAGGTATTTCCAAAATGTCATCTATACAATTAGTGTATTCAGTACTGATTCATAAACCTGTAACCTATCGGTTGTAGGTAGGTAGATACTTCGTCTGAATCTATTGCTATTTCCATGCTACTTTGATTTTCAGGATACTTAGGTTACTTCTACTTCTTAATTATTTAGGCCTTATGAATGGCCTGTAATTCAAGAGGTGGGGATGTCCTCTTGCGAGGTCGATTCCCATCAGTTGTTATCCTTCTACCTTTTTGGTGGTCTTATACTTAACTGTGAACTTAAATGTTTATTTTTTGCTTGTTTTAGTAATTTTAATATAGATAGATAGTTAGATAGATTCTCCCTTTAAGGCTCCCCGCACACCGCAAGCCAGCCCGGAGGAGACAAATCCGCAGAAAACCCGACCCGCACGAAACCTACCCTCTAGTTCGATCGAAGCAATCAAACCAAAAAGTCGGCCCCACACAAATCAAGCCCGCCGCAGATCCCTCCCAAACCAACCCGGCAAAGCGGGTGGCTTAAACCCCACTTAGGGGCAAAGGGAGGCACTAAGAGCTCTCCATTGCGCTTGAAGGTGTCCGAGGTTTATGGTGCCTTTTCTGACCGGTTGAGGTTTAAGGACGTGAGGTGGTCAACCTCACGGTCCCGATCTGATTTTTCGATTTGCTGCCTCTTACAGGATGCTCGAAAAACCATCAAAAAGAGCAGAGGTGCTATTCTTGTAATATAATGAGGAAATCAATTTTTCATTCATTCATTCAACTATTGGCAATTTCTACCAACGCAACCGGTAACGACGATTACCTGGAAGTTAACGCATCAGCATGGCACAGCAAGAGGTTGTTAGTTCAAATCCTACCAGGGCATGCATTGGGATTGGAAATTTGAACATCTAATAACGAACATTAGTAAAACAGTTAGAAACTGCAGTAGGACACGTCGTAAGCCCGTAGTGGTAAAAAATTTACCATCATAAATTCGAAGGCGATTAGTGCAATGTAAGCATCGGTATGTTGGTAACTTTTCATTTGTGATACTTGCTACATTCTGTGGTTAGTTAAAATTTTATCTCAAGTAAGCACATACTTCTCTTTCTTAAAAGTCATAATAATATAACACTTTTCTATACAAAGGTGTCAGTATAGCCGGCGGAACTTATTGCCTGAGGCAATTTTTTCCAGACAACAGTTTTTTCCAGTCCAGTTTCCAGGCCAAACCCGGGTAGAAATTTCAAGTGAAAAAACACTTAGAAAAACTCTGACCCGACCGGGAATCGAACCCGGGACCTCGGAACTGAAGTCCACGCTAGTACAACTAGGCTACCGAGGTCGGTCATGAGATATAAAAAGTTTATATTTTAATCATGAACCAGCGTCCATAAGAAAACTCCTTATTCGTAATGTCAAGCACTTTTCGAATGCTTTAAGTTCCATTTGAAAATATTTGGTTATTTCTGTATAATGGGAGATAGATCTTTGTTATCACTTGATTTTGTGCATGACGAATGGATATCCAACTCATCCCATCACTCCACATCATCCACTTGGTTGTCCCCACTCACAGAAACATTTTGGAGTAATATCCCTCCATTTCGACGTAAGGAGTGATTGTGAATGGCATTAAGATTTATTTATAGTATAATATCCACAAAATTTTTAATAAAAAATGAAACAGATAATACCTATGTAGGTGCCCATTCGTGTTAAATTGTTTAACTTAACTGCAAGACTGATGTAAAATGCCCTGATTTCGATTTTCCACCTATGTATCTTATTTATATAAATGGCAATATTTTTTTTTTGAGTACACATACACTATGTGCCTTTTGCTTAGAAAACTTTTATTAGGTACACTCCTCGAAATCCAGCTGTGAAAAATATTTAAGAAGTCGATAAAATTTGGAATTCACTATGAATTCCTTAATCAGATACCCAAACGAAGATGAAAGCATACATTATTTAGAAAAGATGGGTTGTAAATTTAAAATTGGAAACATTTTGTGCATGACGAACTATACACACATGTAATAAATTTATTCTGAAAGTAACATTAAAAAATATGTTGCTTTTGATAGAGTTTCACCCACTGTTTATCAATTGCTAACATTCCTTTCATGGGATTTAGCACCTTGTGTAAATGATGATTTTTCTAACATGAAGAAAGTTAAAGGCACCTAATCAATACCAGAGTGAATTTTAACGTCAAAATTGTCCAATGCGGGCTCAATGGAGTTTTTCTTGGAACCTTTCAAATTTAAACAATAAAAATCCACACTCGGATCTTCATTGTTAAACATTTTGTGAAGTTTTTTTAATGCAGTTTAGGTACCACAGACAAAAAAATACGATTAAAGAAAGTATTCAACATAATACGGTACAGGAATACTTCCTATAATTTTATGTCGTCATTATCGAAGGGCAAAATAGGGATATAAAATAGAGCGATATAGTTGCTTGCCCTGGTCCCGTCACTAAAATAATGTTTCAACGTAAAACCAAAGTATCAAAAAAACTTACGACAGAGTAAATAAGGAGGTAACATTATTATTTATCTGAAACCCACCGCAGTACTTAGTCCCAGTTCCTTTTGTCCTTGTAGACGATGGTATCTTCTCTCTTATTTAGCGTTTTGGTAAGACGTATCGTTACTCTTCAAAAAGTCGTAACAACTCATGGAAGTTTATTGAGGCCTGTAATCTGTAAAGGGAGTGAGAGATGCCTAAATAATATTATTATTTTATATAAAAAATAAAATAATATCTGGAGTTTTATAACAATATGCCTCAGGAGAAACGTGCCAGAAGAACAACCTCACAATATGTAAGAGGCCGTACCAACCTTTTGATAATAATAATAAAAAAAAAGAAATACGCATACCTAATAATGTTTTTTTATAAATTGCTTACTTCTGATCGTGTAATTTTTATGCACACTTCTGGCAATTTCGTCAGCTATATACGAAATTTATGTCGATGTCATGTTATTGAAGTTCACTAAAAGACGGTTATAGGACAACTGGACATCACATCTCAAGATTATACATTTTATCCAAGAAAAACCTAATCCTTGTATAATCAAGCAGAGAAAGACAAGAGCAAATTGAAATATATTCCTCAATTTTTCTCGTTCTTTTTCGTATAATAATAATATGCCATTTCATCCTATCCTATAAACCAGGTAGGTATATCTTCAAGTTTGAACTCGTTGACTCTTTCACAGCTACTTAAAGCTTGTATCGAGAAAGGGGAAAAGGATTGTAGGCACCTGGGAACGAACCTACGACCTCCAATACGAAAAAATACGAAAGTCGGCGTCGCGTCATATCTAACAAAACATGAGTAAAAAAGAAACTACAGCTGCTGTGAACATTTTGAAGTGGTTTTTTGCAAGTTGGTATCCCACGGCTTAACTGAAAAACTTCAGTCCAACTAATATAGGTATCCATTCTTTTTTTTTTAATTTAAAATGAATCTATGCACACTCGAAGTGAAGACAAATACACTCTTTGACTCTTTCACAGTAAGCTACTTAAAGCTTATGTCGTGAAGAGGAAGATGATCGGCACCTGGGCACCACGACCTTCGATACGAAACAGTACGAAAGCCGACGTCGTAACCGCTATATCTTCGAATATCCAAAAAAACTACAGACAAGCATGCAATATAATTTTTATTTAGGTAATAACCATTTTTCATGTTGTTGGCTAAATCTACAGTAGGTCCCTAATACTTTGGGTTTGAAATTCAATGTGCCAAATGATATTTAGGTTTAGTTTACCATTTAAGTGTGTAACAGAAATACACGACAGCAGTCGCAGTCTTTAAATTTGGTTTCTCTCTTGTTCTCATTAATTTTCAACTTTTATCTATATATTTTATTTCTTCTTCTTTCTGTGTCGTGTCAGGTCGCCCCAACGTTGACTATCACTCTGGAGAATGCATCCCGGTCCTGTGCGGCACGAAACAGTTCCTCCACACTCGTGATATTTTATTTAAACTTATTAAATATCTACTTGTTGCATGCATATAAATTAATACTTATTAACGTAAAGTGATCACACTAAACTAGCCTTCAAAATAACAGTATAGAAGACGATCGTAAGCCCGCAGTGGTTTGTTCCATTTAAAAATCGAACATTAGTGATGAATTCTTAGAGTTTTTATTTTTTTTTAATAAAAATGAATCTGTGCTCACTCGAAGTGAACACAAATACACTTTTGACATCTTTCACACTAACCAAAGGGTCGTGTCGTATGAAAGCGGAAATGGTCGGCACGGCCGGGAATCGAACCTACGACCTCCAATACGCTGTACGCATGAAAGCCGGCGATTGGTACCGCTGGACTACCAACCATCTCAGTTGTTATCAACACCACCTATATAAGAGGGCCTTAGTGCTGGCGGCCATTTTTGGCCTCTCGCCTCACGGCCGCCGGCGAATAGACAGATATCATAGTGTACATGTAAGTACATACAGATATAGACAAGTGAACGGTGGGCCTCCCGATGTGACACTGCACTAAGGCATTCTTATATAGGTGGGTGGTGTTGGTTGTTATATGATATATTCGTTATAACAGAAATCATTTCCAAGTACCTACCTACCCAGCCAGGAATCGACTTCAGTTCAGATTATTTAACTTTCTCAACTGCAAGATCTACGATCTGAATAAATAAGAACGTCGAAATTATTATTGTTTTAATAAAATAAATCCAAAAACGCCCTCGAGCCTATTTAAATATTACGCGGGTAAGAAAAAAGTTATGAAATGAATTACACGTAATGACGTATTTATTAGTTTTAACGCCCCGAGTTTTTTATAGTATTTTGAACACACAAAAAAGGTCCGCGAAACTTTGGGCCATTACTTTTAATACGATTGCAAATGAAATAATGCTGAACGTGAAAAGTTTAAATATCACAATCAGCAGAAACTAATGGATCACGTAAATTGTGCGCAGGAAAATATCGAAGTTTATTGTTTTCTAATGCAGTTTGGTTCATGGTTCTCCTATTAAAAAGCTCTCTCCGTGTATTTCGTGTAGTGAATAAGGAATCGTAAGATATTTCTCCGGTTATAGGAAAAGTTTTGATACTTTTAGAACACGTTTGTTTTTCAGGTAACAATACCACTTCTAGTCGCTTGAATAATTTCATTGCAAACTAACTTGTTCGTGCATTTTTACTCAATTGCGAAACTTAGAACATCAATATCAATAGATTTAATGAAATACCCAAGATCATTAAACGATCGTTTTATTATTGAAGGTGCTCTCGTCAGTATTTTGATAACCTGTTTTAGTTGAGTTAATAATAAATTGTTTAATTATAGACTTAAAACAAAAATTAAAGAATGTTTTGTTTGTCTAAATATGTTTACTCCTCCGACTTTAAAATATTTTGGAGTCAAATGTTTGAAATAGTTCCACCAGAATAAACAAGTTAAAAAATATTTCATTTATTGATAAACCATTAATTTCAAAATACAGATGGTGAAATAAATGAAACAAACAAAAAAAATATTCAATAAATAAATAGAAATTAGTCAAAGGATGATAAAAAAAACGCTTGAAAAAGTCTGACAGAAAAAGCTGTGGTAGCAAAGTGAATGAAAATGTAAGCAAATAAGTCACTGCATATGAAAAAAAAATCTTCTTTAAGTAACTCATTAAAGCATCAAGTATTTTTTTAACAAGGTTTATATTTTTCTTTGTGAAAAACAGAACAACTCTAAAAGAATCCCGGAACCTGAAAACAATGGTAATTTGACAATGATTTTAAAATGTTTGACACAACATTTTAAAAGTTTTGGAATTGGAAAGAAAGTTAAACGTACCTATATCAAAAACTGCTTAAATAGTATTTAAATTAATTGAAATGTGAACTTGAAAGAAGCACGACTACCTGATTAAAAGGAAATCAAATACAACATCTTTTTGCAAATAGCAATAGATGATTTAAATACCTCATTTAAAATTTTAAGCGATTATAGTTTCACATCAGAGAATTATTTCACACAGGTGACATTTTTCACTCCAATAAAATTATCAAAGTGCATTAAAAAATCAAATATATTGAACTTCAAGTGCGGAGTAATTAAAAATTTCTGTGAACATTAAAAAAGGCATAATAGGTTCGTAAAGCTTATTAAGTGTTGAGAGAGTAGAACCTTGATATAATTAAGGTTCTTGAAATCGCATAATAAGGCTATTCTGAAAAGTTTTCCATTTCGGAATATGCGGCAGCGTGAAAAGCTTGATAATTGTTTTCCTTTTAATAATAGAGGAATAATTTTTACTCACAGCTGGCAATATTCCAATCTTATGGTGATTCATAACCTCCCTGATATAAATTCCAGTTTTTTTTTTTCCCTTTCTTTCTCGATTTTAAAAATTAAGAATTTTTTCTCTCTCGTTCTATCTATAGATACCATACCCCGATCGTAAGGCATATTATACTATTGTTATGTTTGTATAGCAATGATTTTTTTTTATTAAGCGCATCGTTTAGAAAAAAATACTTACAATGCGATTACTATGCTTTGAGATTAATAATAGAAGCAAGAAGCGAAAGAGGTGTGTTTGGATAGGAAAGAATGGAAATCCGTACCTACTCTCTGCCTACTCCCTTAGGGAAACGGCGTGACGGGTAAAAAAAAAAAGGTTAAAAGTTAAGAATGTAGTGTATAAAAATAACACTACGTAAATGTTTTCATGACATTTCAGTTAAGTTTTCATTTTTTTCCAAAGAATCAATTATTTAATTCATTAATAATTGTGGGTAACAGGAGTTTTTACAGTATAACAATAAGAAAGTTGATTGATTGAGTTATCGCAGAGAACTACTTGTTTGGAATAGAGTGACTAGACGTTGGCCATCTTCATCCTATTCGTAAATAATTTTTTTTAAAAAATGAATCTGTGCTCACTCAAAGTGAACACAAACACACTCCTTGACTCTTTCACAGTAAGCTACCTAAAGCTTGTGTCGTGAAAGAGGAAGATGGTCGGCACCTGGGATCGAACCACGACGTCCGCAGTACGAAAGCCGGCGTTGTAACCGCTGGGTCACCAACCATTTCGGATTCGGATAACTTCTACATATATGGATAACGAACGATCAAGAATCCACACCTACTAGTTGCATTTAATAAATATTCACTTTAAATATCGACACTACTTCAAATTAAAGCTAGCTAAATGGGGTTTAATTGAATGTGTCTTAATTATAAGTGTAAAATTTTAAATGAGAATCGACATCCGAACGAATATTAAAAACGAATATTATTATTTTGTTTCAAATTTTTTTCACGGAAATGAATTCTGTTTTATTTATTTTTTTAAAGGTCATCTTAAACCACGTTGACTTCCTACTTTCAAAACGTGGCAGCCAAGGTCACTCCAAACAGCATTTATTGCTATCGCACCAACGTGACTTTCCAAACCATCAGTCTGAACTCTTTTAACTCAAACGTAATCAGTAAATTTCAGAAGAGACAGTAATCGGACTTTTACAAAAGAAATAATATGAACATTTATAAAAATATTAAAGTTCATTACATAATAATATCAGGATTGCGCTGAAGATCTATGAATTCGACATTGGAAGACTCTCGTTATGAAAAAGACAAGGACAGAGAGCATGTAGGTACTTCCTCAGTAGTGACACGTAACAAGATGGCTTTAGCAGCCCGGATAGAAATTAACGATAATGGCTTCGTCATTGGAATGAGCGTGGGGGACAGACGCGACTTGAAGAACGAAAAAGTTTTTTTTTTTTACCACCTTTTGTATTATTTGTCCTCTTTTAGTGAAAGCTTATCAGATTAAAGGTTCCTTTTTAGCCTATTCGCAGGATTTTTTAAAGCAGAAATTACTTCGGAATAATGTGTGTGACCCGGTCAATGATTGGTCTATATATCTTTTTTTTTTAAATAAGGCACACAAACTTTGAGTTCATTCAGACATAAAAAACCCCAGGGATTTTATTAGATGGGTTCTTTCCTCTTTATCCTTCGTTGACTATAAGAACAAGTAAGTTAATAATCTTAATGTTACTAATGGTTTAAAGGTTTTTGAGTTGTCATACATTTTGAAAAGAATATTATAGCGTGTTGTGTTTTATTCTTAGCCTTTTTTCAATAAAATTTGCAGGATGTATGAACGTCAAAGATTCTTAAGAATTCTTGAGGTCATTTGTCAAAATTTGTCATTTCGGAATCGAATTCTTGTCAATACAAAGTTATGTAGATGTAAACACTAAATAAAATTACATGCTCATGCATTCTGTACCAAAATAAGAATTAATTTGAATTATTTAAAGTTGCGGACCGGCCAGATTTTGGAATATTTATTTTAGGTACATATATATTTAGTTATTTAATTCTTTATGCACGTATAAAAATAGTGGGCAATGGCGGGATTATTGCGGAAGCAATCATTATAATATTAAGTAACGAATATTTAACAACTAATGACTAACAATTCTTAACTGATGTTCGATTTTTAAAATGGAACAAACCACTACGGGCTTACGACCGTCTTCTACTGTTATTTCAAAGGCTGGCTTAGTGTGATCACTTCACGTTGACAACGTTCGCCAATAGGTGGTAATGTTTAAGTCTCCAAAACTCCTAATCATGCGAATTCTCGACATGTTCAACATGTCGAAAAATCCCATGTAGGTATACAACAAGTAGATATTTAATAAAAAATGAAATATAGAGAAAAAAGTTGGAAATTATTGAGAACAAGAGAGCAACCAAATTTGCATGTATTTGGCGTCAGGATATGAATGTATCCATTTTTGTTGATGTCTCATCTTTATTACCTATTATTGGCTTTGTTGGAGCACAACGTTCTAATTATGTCTAGATTCTTGTGACCATTATATTAAGTGGTTGGTAGACCAGTGGTATCAATCGACGATTATCGTAAGCACAACGTATTGGAGGTCGTGGGTTCGAATCCCGGTGCCTACCATTTCCACTTTCATAACATAAGGTTTGATTTATGTGAAAGATGTCTAAGGGTTTTTGTGTTCACTTTGGGTGAGCCCAGATTCATTAAAAAAAATCTCTTAGATCCAACCACAATATATGAGTCAAACAGTTCATATTGTTTCTTTCTATGAAAAAAAAAATTGTTGAAGTCCCAAAACAGGCTTTGCCTAGTGGGGGTTCCCATTTTCATTGTGATGATGAATTTTATGAGTCATCTAGAGATTTTAAATATTCTTGATACTGTTTTTTTTTACTTTTTTGTATTTCATTGTGGAAATAAATTAAAAAAACACATAAATCAATGCACTTTTTCTATTCAATGTACAAATTTCCAGTCAAATAATTAATTTAATAATAAAAAATACTTATTAAGTTCCGTTGACTATACTGAGATCTAAGGCCCTATCCTAGCCGGTCGCATGATCGCACGATCGTGCAATTGCGATGATCGCATGAACGCGGACGCCCTGTTCAAACATATAACATAGTGTGAACGTGTCCTAACTGGGCAGACGGACAGACGTAAATTCGATCGTCCGATCGGTGCGGTATTGCTCTGTTGTATCGATAATTTATACACACTTACTTGCCAAAAGCTCTTACTTACCTACTAACATTCATATTTATTTGTTTGCGTTGTCGAGTGGACGCACGATCATGCGATGGCAGTTAGGACACACAATTTTTCATCGTGCGATCACAAATTTATTTATGCGTTCATGCGATCATCGCAATCGCACAATCGTGCGATCATGCGACCTGCTAGAACAGGGCCTCAGAATAGAAAATAATTATTGTACTTCGATCGCAACTGGTAATCTCTAGCTATAGAGGAGAAAAAATACGTGCAGAATAATACACTTCACAGACAGAAAAGGGCATTTTTAGAGACTTGACTCAGCCTAGATCAACACTAATAGAATGAATGTTATTTCAAAATTAATGATGCCTCGGGTATTTTATGTTCTTTAGACTCACGATATTGGAAACACCTTGTATACTTTGAATCCAACCAGTGATTTCCAAAATTTAAACCAATAATAACATTGTTTCTGGCTGTGAAAACTTAAAAACTTGTAGATATACTTTTGAATTAATGATGTTGTGATAGGAGACCGATATGCTAATAC
This sequence comes from Mystacides longicornis, assembly GCA_963576905.1. Lineage (NCBI taxonomy): Eukaryota > Metazoa > Arthropoda > Insecta > Trichoptera > Leptoceridae > Mystacides > Mystacides longicornis. The sequence continues at coordinate 12,588,306 of OY756426.1, forward strand.
CAGACCAAACAAACAATCGATTTTAAAATCTAAGTATATTATAGTTCATAGAATTATCATCGAGTTTGTACATAATCTGTGATAGATATAGAAACTGTTAATAATTATTGCTAACGTAAAGGTTACATTTTGTTAATATATACACGCGTAACAAAATAATAAACATATTATAATAATTTAACTTGATCAATGAAGCTGGAATGTTAAAAGTAGTATTTTTTTTCATTTTTAGTATATCTTTTATACTATTCGTCATAGAATATAAATAAAATACACTTATATTATTTATAGCATTTTTTTCGTAAAGCAATTGACCTAACGTGGAATCAAAATGTAATTATGACAGCGATATTGAAATTGGTAATGGCTCGGTATCGCGATGTTAATACAGTTAGGGTGAAAACACGTAGAACACCGATTCCGACCGGCGCAAAGAATTTTTAAATGCATTTGAATGGGGATACGCACAGCAATATAGCAGGAACCCGCTTTCCGGCATGCCCATTTAAATGCATTGAAACCATAGACAACATTCTTTGCACCAGTCGGCGCCGGTCGGAATCGGCATTCTACGTGTTTTCACACTAAGGCCCCAGGTCCGGTAAAGAGTTTTTTTTTTTAAATGAACTTGCTACTTGCCCTTCGGCTGCCGATCCATCGGTTGACCTTTATGTGAGTAGTTTAATAATTCGTACAAATCTTTTTGTACCTTATTCACCTACACCATCGATCTTTAACATACATCCAGCGGGTCATCCTCCATCTTTTCATCATGGTTTCATAGGTACATGGATTCATAGGTTTTATTCTTCTGACCTTTCAGTCTATGGATTCCAAAGAAATATCATTTAGCACAAGTGACAGGTTGCTGATGTCTTCACTGGAATTGTTCACATCAGTTATGAGGGAAATACCAAGATTCCATTTATAATCCATAAATCCAATAAATTTCAAACAAAGTTCAAATCCCAGATTAATATTTAATCTATCATATATCTACCTACGTATCTTTTACGAAAGCTTTGAAGTACACCAGGAGCTGTGGGGCTAAATTTATTTAGAAACTTTGGTGTGTAAAAATAGAACCTTATAGGTATATCTTACAAAAGATTTTTTCTTTGTAAAATTATCTTAGTCTTCTTTGACTCCTCACGTGCGTAGGCGATGAGATTTAACCATCTTGATGTGCTCACTCAAAGTTTCCGAAATAGATAATGATTGAGTTCTTATATACCTATGTTTCATTTTTTGTCCCAATCAAACCATAAGAATGAGTCTATAAAGAGATTTTTTTTCGGAGGTATTGTAATTTTAAATGTGCTACTACCAAAAACCTCTTACATACAATAATAAAGGCGATGAATGTGGAGACGAACACTAGACGGCATCCCCGTCGGGAGTATGTCCAGCAAATATATTATGAGACATGGCATTGGGCTACATATCCTATCTAGAACTGAAAAGTGCTGCATAGATCCGGACAGAGTAAAGAACGAGATGCAGATCTATGCTGCAGACTTATCCACAGGATTAAGATCAAAAGAGAGAATATTATAGACACACAAATTTTAATAGCTGCAGTTTTCACGAGACGCGTTACCCCTATCGAAAGCTATAATATAATCAACAAAACAATAAACTGTAAAAAAATGAGTAACATCAAAAAGCTAGGAGGACACCGCAATTAATTCGTGGACAAAATGTCGAATGTAAGAACTCCACGAGTTGACCCTTAAGACAACCCTGAAGAAAGAAGACCCCCAGGGAGATCACCAAAGCGATGGAGAGACAGCTGGCTGTAGACCTCAAAAGAGACTTAAATAATGGCACAACCACATCCACTGATTTATAAAAAGAGGAAGTTGAAGAAAAACATGGTCATGAGATGGATGATTTCTGATTCATTTTTGAAAAAATTCTCAATGTAGACATTCAGTTTAACGGTGGATTGGAATCGACCATGCATCTACAAAATTAAAAAGACGTGGCATAAGCTTCTGATATTCACCCTCTCATTTTCTCGATGTTTGCCACATTATATCACATGATGCTTGCGTTTCAGGCAAAGTGATTCCCAAAACCAGGACCAACCAATTAATCAGCCGCTACGGAAGTGTCTAACGTAGAATGCAGCGGTAAACCATTCTAGTGAACTTTAACCAGGAATATGGTCTTTCTTGTGGTTGTCGCATCGCTGAAGCCACCCGATATGGCACTCAAACAAGATGATTATCATCTTGAAATAAATTATATCAGCCATGAATTCCATTATAAAAAAATAATTCAAACATTAAGAAGCGCTTGGTCTTGATGATGCAATGAGATCACGAGATAAGGTTTAACCCCGAACCACATTTGGATTCCATTTGTTTGAGCATTGCATATTGTTAGCAGCGTCGGCGTCGCCGCCGCGAATTCACGACGTCGTAAAATTTTAATACCCAGTGATTCCTGACGGGAGATTTTAAAAATTTACAGACATCTCCACGGCAACAACCTTGGGAATAAGTAACATAGTAAATTCTACTCTGAAGATAGTTTTGTGCAGCAATAAAGATAATATTGTGGGTTTTATCACAGGTGCACCTTTCATTTATGGCCAGGTATTTGGCGGAATCCTTGTCATTGATATATTATTATTATGTGTCGCAGAGTTAGTGTTTGCAAAGAACCAAATACATAATATAATAATGTTTGAACTAAGTAATAAATAAATACTCTCAGAGATTGTACTTATATCCTGGAATAACGGGTCACGACCCCAAGTGTCTAAGTATCTACAACCAAAACTCCTTCACATGAACGATTAAATACCTTATTCCTTTGGCGTTGAATATTAAAGTGTTTCACGACTTGAACACAGCAGAACAGTAGCAAGTAAGACAGATGATCATTTTTGACGATTAACTTATCTAGTACAATTTATGCGTTTATAAATTCAACAAATATGAAGGATCTTTCAATCAAGATTTTGGATGATGGAACCCCTTAAATAACTATTAAATTCATGGTCATTTTTCAGTTTCCCGATCTCCTCTAATAAGGTTCGATTTTTCAAGCTTTCCAAAAAACAAATAGATAGGTACGGATCATTACAAGGACTTGGATATTTTAGACTGCGAAAACATGCCCATGCAAAATTGAACTATCAGACATTCGCTCACCGATTGCCTCCAATTATTGTGAGACACCTGACAAACATTTTCCTACGAGGAGGTCATAGTGACACAAGTAGTAAAATTTTAACTTGACCTTCTTTCAAAAAAAAAAAGATTTTTTTCTGCTAGCCTAATAACAGACTTGTCTTGCAAACCAGATGGTTTGTGGAGATCCACAATTCTACTATAATTTATGCCCCATTAAAGTGAACCAGATACCTATTCCAAATGACACCAGATAAATAGAATATTTATTTTACTCTAAAATTGAATATTTTAAAAATTTATTATCGATTATGTCATCCTGCAATCCACATTTCCCTTCATCACTTATACACAACGAGTGCTTTCCTATTGAATGCTCAATGGAGCGGGATAATTGAACTATAGTCTGTTGTAATATGCAGTGTGCCCCATGTCATTTCCATTTTCTCACTGAAAAAGCGGAAAACTATTTTCAAAAATTGATTTTTTTTTTCTTAAATCGATTAGATTAGAATAAGTTCGTATTTTCAATTTCATTATAATATATAATAATAACCAGAAAGAACTGTCATCGCTTCTTATAAGTTGTTGTTTCCATGGTGTCCAGTATAACCAATAGGAGAATATACTCTATTTTCAATCTCTGGGTCTTTGTTCGTTTGGTATATAAATGCATCTTTAAACAAACTCGCATAGAATGCAAATTAATTTGGTGATTTTTTGGTTCAAGATACTAAGCAGGTTAGAAGATGTCTGGACCCCTATTAATTCTGTAGCAAGTGTAGGGTAGTCACTTGAAAAAAAGGGACTATAAGGCGATACATTTTGTATGAAAAACGTCTATACGTATCGAATGCGAGAATCGCATATAGACGTTTTTCACTACACTTTATTATTTATTTATTTATTCATACATAATAATACAATGATAATGTATAACAAATTTAACTGCTGCCCAAATAGGCCAAGCCTGTACTAGGGCAAACATTATATACAGTTCATAAAAAAAAGAATATTAAACGGAACATACAAGCACGAACAACAGCACAACCACCAACTCAAATACGTACAGTCCACAAACAAAGCCTAACACAACAGTCACAACACTCTTTGCTCCAACAAACATCAATAATTGCTACAGAATAGGGGTACAGTGCATGATATGTATATTGAGCAAATAAATAAAACTTTATTGTTCATAAGTACAATGTGGCGACAGTAAAAAAAAACATTTGGACAGTCGAAAGGGCGGACTCATCCCGAAGGATCTCGGCCAGCCAACCCAGCGTAAGTCAGCAAAGTCAGATGAAATCAATATTTTTTTTCTTTGTTTTTTTTTTAACGATTTATTAGTCTTCAACTTTTGAGTTCTATAATAATCACCTACTAGATGATGGCCTCCCTGGAATATAATATCTAGGCCTTCTGAACTAGACGACGTTATCACCCAACGTTTGATAAGTTAGTTGACGATGACATCCTTTCACGTTGACCCATGAAACTACACTATTCACCGTGGTACTTAGGTAGGTAGGTACTCGACGTATAAAATATTGGATGTTTTACAAAAAAGACCAATGGCGTGGATATGGCATCTTATGCTCCACACAGAGACTTGATAGATCCCCCTTTCTCCCGATTCGATTCGTGAGTGGGTAAACATAATTTTTGAATCTCGTGTAAGAAGTATGGTAAGCGTATGTTAAGGAGATCTCTTCGTAGCTAAAGAATACCATAGATTTACTCCCTCACCACGCTTACGTAAATCTATCGGTTAGGTATGTTTCAAAGCAGTGAATACAGTACGGAGTGGATGTTGCGACTTGAATTTATAATAGGGAGTATAGAATAATAGCACCCTATACATCGACACTGTCATTCGGTATCCTAAACATGCGACACATCCATGTCTGCATTTTCATTTTAGTTTGATGGTGGTAATGGGCTTGCTACTGATTGCGTAATGAGGTACCTACTGTTAAAGATTTCAAACAATAATTATACAAAATGTAATACATCAATAAAGAGTGCTCAGAAATAAAACATAAAACAACATATTGATTCAATATTAATAATACCTAGGTACTTGCTCAGCACACAATAACCACTAAATCGATTCTGAATAGTTACATAACAAAATAATACTTTCATGATATTTAGGTAATAATACCTTAATAATAGATTCGATATACGTTTACAAATTTAGATATGTCGCGTGATTCTTTATTTTTAATATCAATTTGACTTCTACTTTATCAATTGATAAACGATTGTTTGAAAAACATCATACCTTATAATATGAATATGTATTTATTATTTATTTATTTTCTGTCAAAATTAAGCATTGCTCACCATTACAGAGTAATCCTTTGCGGTGAACAATGCACATATGAAGAACTAGAGGTCCGCCCCAGCTTCGCACGGGTAGATAGATACTTAAAAATAATTTAGTTTTCATACAGATCCCTAACTTTTACAAAATATTTTATAGCATTTATGTTAATCTGGAATAATTGCATTGCAATGTATCGTGTCACGTCACTTTACCACCGTGACTACAACTTTGCGCGGTATTTCTACTAAACTTGACACGACTCCCCTCAGCCCTCCCCGGCTCCCATACGCACTCTGCATCGGATAAGTTGAGATGATAAGAGACTATGCTTTTTTTCCAATACTCACATTTTTAAACTCGTGATAACTTTCGAATGGAATGTCCGAATTGAATAATTCAAAAAGTTATACAAACATATTGAAGCAGACTTGAATATGAACTAATTTATTTTAATAAGGAGTAATACCAAGATACCAATAAAGAGCCTTTTCTAGAGGTGACATTTTATTGGGTTTTTTTAAATAAAAAAACACTTATTGTGGCATAACTATAATAGTTAGACATATGCTGTTGCGATACTTTTTGTAAATAATGATGTCTTCTACAAAATTGTAGAACATTGTTTTATTCTATCATCATTAGTTTTCACAGCGTTCGCGATAAAAAGAATATTTTAGGTAAATTTTTTACACCTTGGGTTACATTATTGAAGTTTTCGTAGGTTACCCACTTTTTTTTGGAAATTAAATATAGCCTATGTTCACCGCCGATATTGTAGCTTCCCAAAAGTGAAAGAATTTTTCAAATCGGTTCAGTAGTTTTGGAGCCTATTCGAAGCAAACAAACAAACAAACAAACAAACAAACAAACAAAAAATCAAATCTTTCCTCTTTATATATTAGTATAGATAAAGGTATGTTGTAGATATAGATTACCCCCGAAGTTCGAAGGTACAAAAATAAAAATTTGACTATCTTCTGGTCGTTGAGAATAAGAGCTAACTAAATACCTACTCCTATTTTGACCCCACTTAGGGCATACAAGGCAACAACAGCCCTCTACCGGGCTCAATCTTGCACGGTTTCAATAATTTACCTTCTAAGGATAATGAAAGCATGATGCAAAATACCATGCTTCCATTAGAGCTCAAACTAACTACCCACAAGTATAATATTCAAGCTCAAACTAACTACCCACAAGTATAATATTCTTAATACATAGGTACACATCCATTTTCTTTAAGACTATGCAAGAAACTTTTAAGTAACCAATTTTCTATTATTACGAGAGCTTTACGGAATTTTAGGTTCTAGTAATTCATATCAATACCCCACAAAAAAGACAATTATTTGGAAAACAAAAAATTCTTGCCTAATAACATTGAATTGGGCTCTGAAACAGCAGTATGAAACTATCGTTGACCTGAGGCTAAAAATTTCTTAATTAAATAAAAAAAAAACACACCTATGAGATTGAAGAAAAACACAGGATAGAGTTGGAGGACTTTGCCGCGTTGGATCCACTCCTAATGCTGGACTTCCTGAAGCGGCAAATATTCGTAGGAGACCTCTAATGAAGTTGAAGTTGAAGACAACTTGCAACGGACTTGAAAAAACATAACCTCAAAATACGCAGCAAATTATGCGCTTCGCCAAAGAACTAAAAAGATGGAGGAACGACTGCATGGTTCTTATATTTTCAAGAAGAGAAATAAAGAAAGAGAAAAATATATGATCTAAAATAAGACGAAAGAAAAACACTTTCTAAAAATGAGTCTCTGTCTTAAATTTGTCTAAACTCTGATAAAATAATTATTATCTGCTCAGATGGTTGCTCAAACACTTTCTTATGGTTTAAACGTGTCATTAATTCCAATTGAAAAAAAAATAAGTTCCGCCGCCAGAAGACACAAAAAGGGAATGAATTATTAAAACGCAGACGAGCTTCAATAGTTCTGTAAACTAGTTCAACACGCAAGCTTTTAACTAAAATAGATTTGAACTGTTGAAAAATTACGAATAGGTGAACAGACTGAGCTATTAATTGATAATACTACATACTTATGTTATTTTTATATTTAGGGCAGCTAAAGGCTTTTTAAACGGTTGAAAAAAAAGGTTTTAAAAACTTAAGAATTTAGGTATAAGAACCTATATTTTTAGTTAGTTGTCAATTTTATGTAGACAAAAACTTAAGTCTCCTATGACCATTAGTGGCTGACCCTGTCAATGAGAAAATGTTAAAACAAACCGAAATTTAAATGAAGAGTTTTTTGCAAAAAATAATCTCACCATGATCAAGTAAACGAACGAAGTTGAGGAACTCGAAATAATATATGCGTCGCGTGGTGACGGATGACCGCTTGAATATGATTGTATACACATATTATTAGGAATGTACCAAAATATTCCCCTAACAAAAGTAAAAAGGTGTATCATGGAACAAACGAGCATTGAATAATAAATACGTTATTGCTGTAGCACGCATTAATATCCCACAGAGTTCCAAAGAGAAAATGAACACCGAGACGAATAATAAATAAATATTTTATCGAAATTGGCTTCATATTATCTTTATTCACCCCTAGATGATGATAATAATATTGTTGACTGAACACCTATTTGTGAAGAAAGAGAAAAGACGCTATCAACTCATTCATATTACGCCCCTTGCTCTCTGTTCTTTCACTCCATTTATTTGTCCATTTTCCCAGCTCAACACGACAAAGAGGATAGGAGGAAAATAGTTCTTATATACTAGTGTGTGTGTGTGTGTGTATTTGAGGTTAGAGGGCGATCCACACAATACACTCGCAGGGAGAAGAAAAGGTAATTTCTGAAGCCTTTATATTATGGACTAGCTGACCCGTCAAACTTCATCCAGCCTTGAAATATATATTTTTATCGAATTAAATTATGTATACGCCAAATTGTAATATCTATACTAATTTTTATGTAATGCAAAACGAATGATTCAATTTATATAGGTAATAAATAACTTTTAATTCCAAACATTACACTATTAAGAGTTAATTATTTTTTTTTTTCGATAAATTACCGATATTCGTGATTTTAGTCCATGTATTGGGTTCCTAGGGAGCGGTGCGTTGTCTAACAAAACGACAGTCTTTAATAGGAGTAGCGGTACAAAAGCTTCTCCGATAAACACAAAATAAAATTGAGGTATGTATTCGTTAAAAATATGACAGTACCCACGTTAGTAGATATTGCAAAAATTTAACTTCCGTGAAATTGAGTAGGTAGTAACGAATTCTCGAAAGCTTTTGTATGAAGATGTAACATAATGCAACATAGCCTTAAGACATCCTAAATATCAGGTTATACTCGTATTATCACCAATAATGATCATGAAAATTCAATCTATAGAAATATTTAAAAAAAATCGTTTTTTTGTTGTGACTGTGACACATAATAACTCACAGGAACAGCAAAACCATTTTCTTCGCAATTTTCCCACATTTACTCACAGTTTAATTTTTTTTACCCATCACGCTGTGTCGCATAAGGAATAGGCATAGACAACGGACCTGCACTATTTTCTATTCAAGCACACTTATCATTTTATAATGTAGATTTCATAGTGAATAAGTAGACCAGGGGCCAATGTTGACAATGCGTCTTGAGTCCTTATTGTTTGATATAATGGCAAGAAGCACGGAAGATACTTTTATGTAACGCTGTGAAGAAATGTTTCCTTCTCTAATATTAACTTTTTCATTTCTGTTGAATAGAACCTTCTGCGTGTGCCCGTGAAGGACCTCCTTATTATGTGGTGTGAAATTTAATATAATTTTTACAAGCTTGTAGACAAAAAGGAAGTCAACACGACACTTCAGTACAAAAAGGCACTCATCTCAAAGATTTTATGCGGCTATCATACCATATTTTATATAGTATACAATTTCTTATTCTGTTTGTTCTTTGATCTTCTAATAATATAAAAGAAAGTCGTGTTAGTTCGAACACTTAGAACTCGAGATCGGCTGAACAGATTTTTATCATTTTTGGTTTATTGGATTCTCTCCGTTCCGGATAACAGAATTTAGCTAATAAAATAAAACATCGAAAAATGGATATCAAATAATATAAAATATTATATTAAAGTAAGTATGCAACGAATTTCCTGAAATAACGCTATCTGTGAAAAATTCTATAGACACACAATTTTTATTTACCTGACAACCATTGACATTAAAAATATGGCACGCAGAGTTTTTTGTTTCAAACTTTTTTTCTTATTTGTTAACATTTTGTCATTTTTTTATAAATTATAACGCGAAAAGTGAATTAATCTAATTTAGAAATCAAAATAATCGTTTGAGACAAACCGTCAGTTGTTTGATAATTGGTGCGATTAACAGAATTCGGATGCTAAATATGTGGTTCAAAACAGATGCATTGGTCGGAATGACGTTGATTAATAGTCATATTTATCATTCTTTTAAATTCTAATTCAATATTCATAGATAGATCACAGGACAACGTCTGTCGAGAAAGGTAGTATTATATAATAAAAAAAGGTTTCAGCTACACCAAGTTTAGAGAAAACAGTTCTTTACACGCGCCAATTTCAAAAATTCACTTGGGTTCACTGGGCGAACACAATACTTTAGTGAGTGGTGATACAACCTATTTGAGTTATAGAGAGCCTTGGGTCCATAGCTCAACATAAAATATGAATCGTTATAACGCAGCACACTTGGAATAAAATATATGCCATATGTTTAATATAGTTGCAATTTATTCGCTTAAGGGTGGATCTTTTGAACAAGCATAATACAGTCAAATAAGTTTTACTGGAGGATTAACTCACTAATGTCCCATTAGAGAAAAAAACGGATCTTTCAACTGTCAAAAAGCGGCGATTGGGGCATTAAACACCTTAATGAAAGATTAAATTTAGTGGGCTGCTCCAACAGCCAATAGCACACTAATGGGCAATTTAGAACTGTCAAAATGGTTGCCAATTTTGTCTGTTTTCATACCGTTTTTCGAAATTGTTGATGATTCTTATTATGAGAGAGCCCATTTTTTTCGACCAATTTATAAATCGGATTACAATGCTTTCTATAAAGCATCAAAATAGGAACTATGCGGTACTAAAATATCGTCTATTTTATAAAAAATATCTCACTTTTTTAGTAATGCTAAGTGAAATGTCAAAATCACAAGACGACGCACGTAGTACATAATATTATTATAAACCAATGGGAATAATCTCGAAATACTTATTTTTAATACAGAAAATAATATATATGAATTATTTTATATATTTGTTAGGGTTCCCTTTTAAAAATATTTAAATAACAGAAATAAAATAAAACTTGACTTGACAGTTGAAGTAAAACAAACACATAAGACCTTGTCTGTCATCTCTTTCTAACGAATGGTGTTTACCGCGCGTCTCGCTCTCACACATGTATAGAGTGAAGATAGCAACAAGTTCAATATTGCCAGTCGCAAAAAAAAAACAAGATAATTGTCAAATAACCAATGGTCCATTAAATTTCTCATGAAAGACCCGTTTTGAGTTAGTGGATCCTTTAAAGTTATATCGCTACTTTGGAAGAAAACCGGCACAACTCAAAAAAATTCAATTTTTTGTTTATGTCATAATCAAAACGAAAATGTGGTATATTTTTATGTGGAAGAGTGTCAAAAAAGTATTTCGCATATCCGGCCGCCAGAGAACAGTTGTGTCAGTGTTGCATTAACAAAACCTACTCTAGCATTTAGGGGAAGAGTGTTACATTTTCAGTAGTGACACGAAGTTTGGACCATGCGCATGTCGATTTTGCTTCAAGAGTGTCACATTTTAAAAAGTATCACGTATTTGTTAAATCTTTTGAAAGAAAAACGTCACATTTTGGATTGCGCCAGTATTCTCTATAAAAAGGTAAGTATTCACATTATGTTTATATGATAAATAACGTATTATTTTCAAATATGACAGTTTTGTTTACAAAATGAGGTTAAATACTACTTTTTTTCCTGTTTTATTTTGAGTTGTGCCACTCTTCTCGAATGTTATTGATAATTTTTTTTGAGTCTGTAATGACGTGGTGTAATATTTAATACTTGTGCCACCCTTGAACAAAAATGAATAAATATAATGATAAATTTGTTTCAGTTACAGCAATGTCGTATGGTTCGAGAAGTAGACATATTTATTGTGAAATAAGTTGCCAAATATGATGAACATAATGATACAAATTTGCCAGCTTCAACGTCCAAACAATACTGAAGTAATTTGGAGTATGGTAATTACCTTACGTATCATACAATTTTTAATCAAGAATCTGGCATTTTTTATCCCGAAGTAGGATCAGTGCGAGCTCTGCACCATGCATCTAATGAAGAAAAAGTAAACCTTCCAATACATGAGACCCATTAAAAAGAGAAGGATCTATCACGAATCGAAGTGAAAAGATAAAAATATAGTTCCAAAATATTACTTTGATTTTTATAATAACTTGTGGGTTTATTTTTCTGTAAGCTTACCGTTTTTGTATAATAATATTATAAGATAATTATTGTTATAAGATATATAAACAGATTTTTAAATAGTTATACAATAAATAAATAGTGAGTATAAAAAATCAAAAGAATTTCGAAGACTGATTGTTTATAAAATAAAATTATTTTTTGTTCTTGTAGTTTCAATAACATAATTATTGCGTTATGTTGTTTATAAAATAATAATATTTTTTGTTATTTTTGTTTCAATTACATAATAAGCGTCACAAGTCAAAAACCTTTAGCTAAAATTGTAGTTTTTTTTTTGGAAAAGTGTCACAATTTGAAATTTTTAGGGTTAATATTTCAGTTAGAAGAAAAAGAAACTATACAAAAGATACCTCTGAGTATGTACTTTAAACAAATTAAAAGATTTTGTTGCTATGATTTTATTGAGATATGTGATAAGTAGTTAAACTTTCGTAAAAATTTTAAATGGGATTTTCTCTAAACTAGTAGTTATCGAGTTGTGCCGGTTTTCTTCCAAGGTAGCGATATGTCCATTTACTATTAGGCTGTTTAATGCTCAATCGAAATACCGGCCCTTAGAATTACTAATTTATCGTTCTGAATATTTCACAACTAAAAAATCGTGTTTTCAATATTTGTGTAAGCCCTCAGTTTTTCGCCCACTCAATATTTCAGTACCCCATAATCAGTATACTTGACTCCCATAGCTTAAATGATTTAGTTCGATTGTTGAAACACAATCCGTTTTAAAAAAAATCGCATACATCTGTGCATATCAGTGAAAAATTGACGAAGATTCAAGTAATTCTAGAACTAGGATGATGATTTTTTTAATCTTACTACGATGTTCAATGTAATGTTCCTCAAGTCTTCCTAGAACTCTCTACAAAATTCAGGAAGTGGTTGTGATTGCTTCATTGATATGCAATGGTGAGAGTTTAGCCCGTAAACGATTGCATGCATACCAAATGCCTAGATCGAATTTGCATACGAAGGTTTTGGTGCATACCAACGTTTAGGTCTGCATGGAATTAATTTAATGAAAATATTTTCCGAAATGAAACTTTAAATTGATTTTTTTTTCTAATAAAAGATTATAAAGGGTTATAATTGTATAAAAAACTTTAATTAAACAACATATCTAGTGTATTTTAATCAAAACTAGTAAAAGGGTGCTTTCTCGTTTTGGAACATTTAGGTTTTCGTAAAAAGCAATATATACCTACTATACCAATACACGTGCATTGATTGAAAAATTTGCAATTCTGATGGCATGACAGAGCAGTGACGTGGGCTTCTTAAATATCAACAAACATACATACTCTCTTTGTGTCACTACTTAGGGGCATAGTGAGGCAAGAAGAGCGCTTCCCGGGATCAACCTGAAGGGACGACTTTAATGACCTCCTACCACACTTTGTCGAAATCCCTCAGCTTTGCTTTGAAGGGACGGAACACGGTGTAAGAGGGTCTTCCTCGTTTTCGGGACCCTGATGGGAGAAGAAGAACGTATCCTCGGTCAACTGTCACTCGGCATCCTTAACATGACATGTCCGCTCCATAATGGTAGAAGTGATGTTCTCGCGCTGGGTGCGCCGATGTATAAAGTTGTTCGTGATGTGGTGGTACCATCTTATGTCCATTTTTATTGGGATACTTTTTGTGTGATCTTTGAAAAGATACTAATACTAAAACACTCATATAGATGTTGGCATTAATAAAATTAATATATATTGTAACAGACATGTCGTTAGGGGGGGGGGGGGGGAGAAGATCACGGCTAAAAAGCATGGAAAACAAAGTGATGATTAAATTGTGAATACAAATGTGTTTCTTTACGGTACTTTTTCAACAAAAAAATGTTTACCTGAAATTGTGTATCTAACGAAAACATTGGTTGTATTAATTCGTGATATAAAAATAAAGACATTTATCACTCAATAGCGTCAAATAATCTAAACCACGTTGATAAAAGGTGGAGTTCAAAGCGAGAAATCAAACGGATTTAGGGTAAGAGGGTGAATGAAAGAGAGGCAGATAGAGCTGTGTCTCTCTGTGACTGATTGCAGGAATCAACGGCTGTCAACAAGACTTTTCAGCACTGTTTTTCTTCCCCCTCACGCCGAGGAAAGACACGAAAACGGGTAGAAAAAATAAAGTTCAATTTTTACTGATCTCTCATGGGTAGAGGACAGTCCATTCAAATTAAGACGAATTGTTTTTTTTATATACTTATAAACAGCATCTAAAAAAGTTGCGTTGAAATTTCTCTCAATTTTTATTTATTTTGTACTTGCGATAATTTCATATTTTCCGTTCCATAATAAATAAATCAATACAATATTTACATACATAAAATGATATTTCAAGATGACCTGATTTAACAATAAAATGCGATTGATCAAATTTACATTTTGTTCCCGGTTGATTTTCAGGCACTTAACGCATTCAAGTGTTTGCTATGAAGGAATATATTCATCACCTATTTTTGATCTTAATTTATTTTTAAGGGAGGGAATCACATTGATATTTCGAGCTACCACAATTTTTTATCATGACATTATATAACATTATGTATCTATCACAATTTTACAAAACGGGGATAAAAGAATGTAAATTAGTGTTGCTTGTAAATGAATAAATTTGATAATTAATTATTGTTCTTAATTCTTGAAATAATCACTTAAATGCAAGATAAGTTTCTAAAGTAATTAAATCAACAGTTTTTTTTTAATTTATACCTATAAGTTACAACTTAAAAAAAAAAAACAATAGTACCTAGTAATTGATCGAATCAATTAGGTTAGTTAAAAACCATTTTTCTCTTTCATAAGATAAGCTTTCCTTAGTGTTAAAGTTTTTGAGAGTGCTTTTCTAATTCCTGGGTCCAGATCCTACAAAAAAATCAATTTATTACCTATTTATAACTGGTTAAGTCGCAATTATTTTACAAGGTTGTTAGTTTTAAAAAATATTCTTTAAAAGGACCGATAAAAACTGTTATGTAGGTACTGATGGGTAGGGGAACATGTCCAATAAAAGTTTGTGAAAAAATAATCTCAAAGATAGAAAAAAGTCCCGGAAACCTGTGGAATACACCTTCTCTATTAGGGTTCGAGCTATTACAAGTGACTAACGGCCCAGTACAAATCGATTTAGGATAACCTTTTCAACCCCTATCACAGGGATGGCGAATCTATGACATGCGTGAGACATATGACGGGGAAAATCATTTCACATGTAGGGAAATTATAATAATATTAAGGAATATTCTACACATAATATTATAATCTAATAAGCTAGTGTATTTTTTGTACACAATTTGGCCAGCCATGACAACATTTGAGCAAAGGATAATACCTACATATTAATGTATAAATTAACCTTAATTACAAAAAAAAAAACAAGAATACGAATAGTTTAAAGTTCAATATTTTTTTTACTGATTACCGAGGGCGAAGATAATATCGTATGGCGGGGGAGGGAAAAAAGTAAGCAAATCAATTTTGGTATGCAAAAAATCTTTTTCTATGTTTCGTGGTATGCGATATCGGATAAGACTTTCCACTACATGCGTTGGGGATTCTTACTCGTCACAATGCTAAGACGAGAATCCATCATCGCCGTAACAGTCCACATTTTAGTTAACCACCAAAGGTAACTGAATGTTCCACAAAAAGGACTTCTTTATTCTGTTCACATGAAGTGAGTATTTCATATGTTAGTGTCAATATAACTTTCTACGTACAAATAGTGACACTTAAAGCAACATTTTAGTATTAAAAAAAAAGCCACTTTTGTTTGAAAATTGTTTGCCATCCCTGCCTGAGAACTTACACACTTAGCTCTCGCGACCCCATCATTCCCTATAAAAGGTTCCCTATACGACCCAAGAACAGTTAGATTGGAAAGAATACTAGGTGATACATCAGTTCGTTTATCGAAGTAGCAGTCCGCACCATTACAAAATGTTCGACCTATAGGTTCTTCTAAGAAAAAGTCACGTAAATTTTATGAAAATTTTAAAAATATTCTTATTTTTAAGTACATATTATTACATCAAAATGCTCCAACTTTTTTTTATCAATGAATATGTGCTTACTCATAGTGATTATATTTATACCCTTTGACTCTTTCACAGTAAGCCATTTAAAGCTTATGTGGTGAAATAGGAAGGTGGTCAGCCTCTGGGATTGAACCCACAACCTCTAATACGAAACATTACGATAGGCGATTTCTTAACCGAAAAGACTTTTATCTGCAATCATTCCCTTCATGTTTGAAATTGTCGTTGCTCTTTCTATTTTATCTAAAATCGTCGTTTCAACATTGTTAAATAATTAGTAAACACATTGAATATTAATTATGTGCCTAATTTTTTTAAATTTGAGAAGTATAAAACTATTTGAACTTTCGTTTTTTACCCTCCGTGTCCCGTCCATATCCCACAGAGTCTTTCCACATATTCTTCTACACTAGATTCATATATCAGTATATGTTCACAGATAGCACACAAAATAAATAAAGATATGCAAAAAATAATATTCAGAAAAATCTCAGTAGGAAACAATGCAAAACCTCTCAGCCATCATTTATTTGAAGATAATGTTATGGAGGTGTGTCTCCTTGTATTTTTTATTCAATATGATTCCTCAGTCGAGTTAGAATCCGCGTACATAAAAACAAGAATAACGAAATAAGCAGTCAGAGCAGGACAAAGACAGCCAGAGTAATTGAATTTATTACTCTCGTACTGTTTATATTCGTTGGGGGGATAATGCATCCCTTTCTTCCCCGATAGCAGTTGTTTTTTTTTTTTTCAAACAAACAATTGAACTTATAGAATTCAAATAAATTATAATATTCCATCTCAAAATTATTTCTTCTTTAGAATTTTTTGCAAATTTGAACCACTACTACGGTGAAACAACAGTCTCGTACTGGTGTTTCGAAGGTCGGCTTATGAAATGGTTTTGTGCTAGAAAAGCAGACCCCCAATTGAACGGCCGTCTATATATATATGACTGGCATCGCACGTCCACCAACAGGTCCTCCAAGAACTCTCGGCGTGGGCGTCCCCTGGAGTTTGTCCCCTCGGTCATACACTCCATCATGACATTTTTAACTAATATTGCCAAAAAATGTTGATTTTTACCTTTTCACTGAGTTCATACTTTCAATTTCAGTAAGCGCCTTGTTTATTATGGTATCCAAGCTACCATTAGTGACACTTAACATCTAGCAAACACTGTCTGTTTCGCGCTTTCATTATTTAACTCCAGGCAGTGAGAGAGATAAATATATTATGCTTTCTCTAAGGAATACGGCCGCTTTTCTTTTCTAGGAAAACAGAGCATTAGTGTTATCCCTAAGTGAATACTTTTCGTTAACAACGTTCGCCATTTGGACAATCTATTCGTCGTAATCCCCGAAATTGAAAATCATATTTTCGACTGGTCGTTCTTCGATACATAAAACCAATTCAGCTATGGAAAATATTTTTCATACTACTTGTATTATAATTCGTTTGTAAGTCGATGGTTTCTTTGACAATAAAAACAGATGACCGCATATAACTGTTGCCACAGAAAACAATCTCGAATATCATCGCGTGGTAGTTTATGTAAAATTAGATTCCCTTAAGAGACGATATAGCTGATTTATTATTATTATGACAATCAAACAATTAGTAATTATGACAGCAGTCGCAGTCTTTAAATTTGGTTGCTCTCTTGTGCTCAATAATTTCCAACTTTTATCTCTATATTTCATTAATTATTAAATATCTACTTGTTGCACACATGAGATTTTTCGACATGTTGACCATGTTGAGAATTCTCGTGATTAGGAGTTTCGGAGACTTAAACATTAATAATAATAATATGACAATTTATATAGCGCCGTTTAGTGCATTGCACTTCAAGGGCGCAGTACATACAATATTTAATATTACCACCTGATGACGAACGTTGTTAACGTAAAGTGATCACACTAAGCCAGCCTTCGAAATAACAGTAGAAGACGGTCGTAAGCCCGTAGTGGTTTGTCCATTTAAAAAATGAACAACAGTAATTAATTGTTAGAGTTAATTAAAACTAATTTGGCATATTCTATGGAAGAAGATATTTAAAATAAAATTGTAGAAAATGAAAATCAAAAATATTATTATTCTTAGATGGGGCTATATTTTTTTAATTTAAAATGTTCATCACCTTAAAAGCTGTTGAATAAAAGTTTATCCCTAAGACAAAGCCGAAAATTACATGAATAATTAGCAAAACCCGGATATGATATAAATCTATCGAGCGGTTGGATTACCAAAAAATCCCTCAGAATGGCAGATAAATTAGTCAAAAGTTTGGGAATAGCCAAGTTTCAAATAAGTCACTTGTACGTCCGTCCTCTGGGATTAGCAAGATTAATTTGAGAGAATGGAACCGGTTAGGGGATAATTTGTGTCTGGAAGATAATTTATAAGAAAAAAACCTCGGCTCCTTTTTCCCCGGCCGCCTATGATAAGAGTTGTCACGTCTTAAATGATTTTTAAACTCATAAAAAAAAACTTTTATTTAAGCTGCCCGTATTATGATTTATAAGAAAATGGCTCACGCGTTAACGAGATTTGATGTTTTCAATGTATTCATTTATATTCAAGTCTTACCCTTTTTATAATTTTATATCTTGGGATTTTTAAAATTGTTATTACGGGAAAAAGGTATGGTAACACAGCCATAAAGGATCAGATACAATAACGTAGATTAGAATAACCCGGTTATTATACTCGATGTAATTTATTATTGATGCAAGAACACCGTAGAAGTTTTCTTGATGTTAAATAATTATTGTTCATATTATTATTTGTTGATCTAAGTCTATACCTACTCATACATAAGTTATTCATCAGGTCATAGATATTAGGTATAGTTTTTGAGCATAACATTCATAGTTTTGAAAGATTTTTGTGCTGATCTTCCAGTAATCCACAGCCAGAACGACTCAATACCTCTATAATAAGATTGTTTTCAATATTAATCATTTAAAACCATCATATTAATCATTGTTCAAAATATTCTAAATAATTTTGTCTTTGGTGGTAAACAAATAAATTTAGGCGCTGCAACAAGTGCAGCGTTTCGTGCCAATCTCAAGACACCATTGTAAAGACTCGGAGTCGCAAGAATTTATATAAGCCCCCATCCATTCAGAAATGATTACCACTCCACTAAATCTGAGATGTCTGTAAAAAACTAGTTCTTCGGTGCTTGTTAACAAAATGCTCGTCCATAATAGGCAGAGAAAGTGAGTGAAGTTATCGACGACAAAAAAATTTACATATTTTTTTTTCTTTTTTGGCATTTCATCCACAAGGTGGGTGTTTTGGCCATTGGGGTACATATTATTCCTAGCCACAATTATTTAAAAAAGACAAACAGAAATAAAAGAAGATTTATAAAAATGCGGATCTGCGGATACAGATTTGCTACAACACTTTATAACATCAAACACATTTTCAAAAATCGAACAAAAAAGCTATTTCAAACAAAGAATCGTGGATGGACAAAGATTATGAATGAATAATTAAGTATCGATCAGGTCAAGGAGACACTGGTGTAGTATTTACGTTAATTACGGCTATATTCATAGTTAATAACCTCGTTAACTCTACGTGTATATTATTTGTAGTCATTCTTGTCCACTTAGTGTCTACGTACACCAGCCATGGGGGTTGGTTTATTTTATGTAAGTTAGTGGGGTGGATACTTTATAACCAACTTTGATGTGTTCCATGGGCTGTAATTAAGAAAGAAGGTTTACCGACTGCTGTTAATACCACAGACAAACTACTCTTGTAAACAACAAAAAAGACCCATAAACCAGAGAGAATTAATATGTACTTTATGTATATGCCTCTATTTGTAACAGAGACAATGTTTCCTAGCTTTGATGTATAATAGTTGAAATTTTGATCAGTGTTGCCCGATTGAAACAAATGATATCTTCAACAAATTTCATAGACAACGTTCGAATTATTGGAGGTTCTTGTACTTTTTTCAGGATAAGTTCTTACAGTTTATGTAGAACTCCTTCGATGCTATTAATTATGATGTCGCACAATAGTTAAAATAAAAACATATACAAAGCATTGATTTTAGATACCATACATTTATATCAATTTAATATGCCTAGAAAATCGTCATCAATGAAAAATTCTATAACAAAAAAATATTGTTTTGATTAGATTTTGAAGGCATAACACAGAGGAGTTGGACTACCGATATTGAAAAAAAAAGTTATTGTTTACCTGACAACCATTGACATTTAGAATATTGGTAGGTACCTACGCAGATTTTTGATGGAATTTTTTCCGAGCTTTCTGAAATAATTTTTTAATATTCAAACATATTTTTGTATAAATTACACATTTGAATCAGACACATTTTAAATTACACATCAATATTCTTAGCAAGGACTACAGGACAACGTTTGTCAGGAAAGCTAGTTTTAATATAGCAATCTATCGAATACAACTTTTTTTTTCAGTCAGTGCCAGAAGCATATAATTTTATTTTGAACTAGCTAAGTTTAAATATTTAATTTATTTAAAGTATTTTTATCAACTTTGTGGTACTTTTCCATAATGATAATAAAAAACACAACTTTGCAAAGTATCACTTTTATTTTTTATAAAAACCAAAATATTTTCAACCACAATGTGGCCATCTTCAGAGGTGATTTAAATTAAACTGATCAGTTTAATTTAAATCACCACTGAAGATGGCCACATTGTGGTTGAAAATATTTTGGTTTTTATAAAAAATAAAAGTGATACTTTGCAAAGTTGTGTTTTTTATTATCATTAAATATTTAAGTTTGGTTGCAATAAACTACAATCTAACATCAGTTGGATGAATTTTGCACGGCTCTGGGAAGAAAATAAATAGACCGCTAGCTATTTGAGGTGGGTGAAAGATGTCAAAAGTGTATTTGTGTTCACTTCGAGTGAGCACAGATTCGTTTAAAAAAAAAATGTATTATGCAATATTATAAAAAAAATATTATGCAATGATACTCAACTGAATAATTTTTAAGATGGCACTGGTTCTTATTCTTTCAACTTTGTTTTATAGAAAACGAACTTTTCACTTGATATAAAGTTGACTTAAACTACATAAAACTACCTTACAAAATGAAAAACAGCTAACGAAATAGGAACAAAGGTATGGATTAGTGGCACAGTAGTCTATATTTTTTGCTACCTTTGAACTATTAAACCTATGAAATTAATCGGACGTATAGTATAATATTTCTGGGAACGAATTTGTATTAAAACAAACAAATTACTTATCGATTTTTGAAAGTCCCTTAATAACTGCCAATACAAACTGAATCTAATAATAATAATACTCCAATTAAGTATTGTATCTAATAATCGATTCCCTTTTTAGGGTAACCTGATGATGTTGATAAAAAAGTTCAGATTGGTTTAAATGATTGAATTGAAATTGATATTAAGACATTATTTTTAAATTTATACAATAAATTATATACATACATATTATGGAGGCCTATTTAGATTGCTCAACGAATCACACATATTTTATATTATAATTTAATTATTCTTATTTTGAAATTAAATTTGTGTTTAACAGAAACTGTCAATCAGGTGTCCGATTGAATGAGTATGGATAATATATTATGTCTTAAAACAGATTAATCGGTCTAAATAACATTGGTTAAAAGTGGAGGTGGGAATAACGGATTATATTAAAAAACAATAAGTATACCAGTTTCATTATTTTAAATAACGTTATTTTTAAAAGTTTATTTATTTCACAAACCTCATCAGTCATCCCAAAAATGTTAGTATCCGGAAAGGTGAAAATTATTTTTGTTAGACTAATATTTACGAATATCGTTGAATATGAATAACATTAGAGAGGTTAATTTTATTAAATAAAATTAACCAGAATTTATCGTATATTTTTATCAGCTTTCGTTATAACGCCCATCTCTAGATAAAAAGTAACTTAAATCTATCATTATACAAAATTAGAATTGAATATTAATAGCTACAGCCATAGGGCAAGGTCTGTGGGGAACGCTAGTAATAATACAAATCTGCCGTTTACAATACATTGTCATCTAAGTAAACGATCGTTTTAAACAAAAGAGCACAAGAAAAAAAGAACACAACAATTCGAATGCGCTGAACAAAATTCATCGAGCCCCAACTGTGGGCGAGAAGTGTCGAGAATATCTTTAGGCAACGTCAAACTACGGAAATCTCAAATAGTTAGAGACGTTCTAACAAAAAATAAAGAGCATTTTGTTTCGTGAATGAAATTTCCCATATTTTCACACGGACCGAACTGAAGCGTATAGAACTTGGTATTATTTTCTGCTGTCGTCTCTTTGAAATCGCTCGAGGCGTGTTTTGGTCGAGTTAAAATGTGTACTTAAAGCGCAGAAAAAAAAAAACAAGCGAAAACTCATAATAAAAGTTTGAAAAGTGTAAGTAGGTACATGAAAATACCATTCCGTATAATTTGTAAATCCTTAATTGATTATACCTATATTATAACCATGATACTCACTCGATTCGTTTGCGTGGAAATTTTTGTTTTTATTATGTTTATACGAGTATTTTTCTCGCAGATGCCACAATGTAGCACTGCGTATAAATTTGGGAGAATCGGTACAATTTCTTACTCAATCGCAAAAACATTTATTTTTCTTTTCGTATCTGAATGAACTCTGTGGGGCTAGTACGAGTTTCATCGAAAGCTTATAAGCGTGCAAATAGTGTTCTAAAACCAAACGATCGAATCGTTCGATCATTTTTGTATGGAAAATTTTCGAAACTCTTTCGATGATCATTTCGATATTCGATCATCGAAAACATAAGTTTTCGGCTATAAACTAGGGCTACTGATTGTTCTTTGCGTGCTCACCTCTGCAAAAGCCACTGGATCCTGCGCTGGTCTAAAGAGTTCATCGAGCCTCGATATTCTGGTCCACTCTCGGATATTTCGCATCCAGGACATCTAATTCCTGCCCACTCCCCATCTTCCCTCAATGTTGCCCTCTAGTACCAACTTGAGAAGGTGGTATTCCTCCGGGTATATGAAGGTACATGATATACTAAAACAACGCATTTTTTCCCTAATTATCGAAAAAAAAGAAATATTTAATGCTAAACATCTTTTCTCAAACTGCGAGGTCAAATTCTCGTCATAGGTAGCCGTTTTGGTGTAAAAATTGTACTCTTTACATTCCAGTCCAAGCGACATGGTGGCAAAAATCAAAGAGACATGGTGCCAATCAAGGGAGGACTATGTTCATAAATGTAGCAAGAAGTATGCAGAAAAAGAAGTGGCAGGTAATTTAATTATATAAAATTAACACTTGAAAACATCCGAAATTACAAAAATATTACAAAAACTGCATAAAAATATCATGACGATTCTTAAAAATTAATAAAAAGTAAACAAACTACTAAAAATGCATCAGAATCGACCAGCATGGATACTCTTGGAATTATCTATAGCATGTGGTTGGATGTTATAGATTGCTTCGGCTATAATCCCGCCATTGCCACTATTTTTTTTTCACTATTTTTTAATTTGTGCATAAATAATTAAATAAATATAAAAGAAAGTCAGGTTAGTGCGAACATTAAAACTAGATATCGGCTGAACAGATTTTTATGATGCTTGGTTTGTTGGGTTCTTCACCGCTTCGGATAACAGGATAATTATTAAAAATTCGAAAAATAGACAGCAAATAATATAAAATATAATATTAAAGTTAGTATGGAACGACTTTGCTGACAACAACGCCATCAGTGAAAAATTCCATAAAAACATAAGTTTTATTTACTTGACAACCATTGAGTTTCAAAGCATTGGTACGCAAATATTTGATGAAATTTCTTTCAAGCTTTCAGAAATATTTTTTTAACATTCAAACATATTTTAATCGTATTTTTGTACAAATTATAAGCAATATTCATATAAAGGTCATTAACGTTGCGCAAGATCGAGCGCAATGGAGAGCTCTTGTTGCCTCCCTATGCCCCTAAGTGGGGTCTAAAGGGAGTTTGGATTGGATTGGATTCTTATAAAGGACTACAGGACAACGTTTGTTGGGTAAACCAGTATAATAATATAAGTTAACTACATACATAAATACACGTCCGCGCTATAATTAAATTGACTGTATTAAACCAAACACAATAATGTTTAATTTAATGACTTGTTAATAATATTATCATGAAGTGGGGTTAGATGCAGTTAGAAATAAGACCGAATAGAATCCTATAACCGTATACTTCATCACTCGGTTCGGTTCTTTTTCTGTCACAACCGACAATGTGAATCCATTCTTCTATGGCTGTTTAGAGGAAATATGTAGAAGAATGGAAAATATTTGAAACTTATTTCACATGTATGAGGTTCCACTTCCTCGGCTATATTCGGTTGCTGCCACAAATGTGAGATAGTTCTTCTATACCTACTCTATTCGGACCAAGAGTTGAAAGGATCGTAACTTATCTCACACAAAAGTGCATTCCCACTTGGTTCGGTTATTTTCTGTCGCTGCGCGCTGCCGACAAAAATATGTTCGGTTTGGAGCGGTTTTGTCGGCGGTGACCGAATGGCATCGCATGCGGGTGAAACAGAAACAGACCTAACATGCGCTTCATCAATAACGGGAAAGACGTTAAATATAACGATAGTAATGTGTTAAATAAATTAAAAATTTATTACGTAACAATAAAAGTAACGCGATTTATTACCCTTTTGTACTATGATGGGTTTAAGAAGAATAATTTTGAATAGGCAACTGATCATTCGAGGTATTTCCATGATTGTCTTCTCTTTGATTTTTGTTATTGTAATTTAGTCTCTTGACAATGTCTGCGTGAGTTGGACGAAAGCGCTCGAGATTCAATATAAATTTTGTGAAAGTGCAACTGTGTGTTATTTAATTCATTTCCAATTCAATTCAAACATTCACCAAACTATATAAGCCAACTTGCTCGCAAATCAATGGGTTACATAATACATATTTGATAACGCTTTCCTGGAATGTATACCTATCCCGCGAAACCTTATACCTTATACAGATTCTATGGTCAACTGGTGAATGCAAACTTAAAAATCGAACCTGATCAAAAACTAAGAAAAATCTATAGATAAACCTATATTTCATTTATGATTAGTAGATTTTCTTATATTTTTAAAATAGAAAAATGATTTTATTCTTCATCTTTTTTTCTTTAAACCTTGCCCTTTTTCCAGTCAACAACTATAGATTAGTACCAGCTCTATTTAAAGCCGATAAATTTAGAATGTTGGCAGAATATTATTAGAGTTGGTAAACTATAAAGACAGTGCCGAATGGGAACGATTACATTGCCCACTGTCTTTTGTATTATAGGGGTAACTAAAATACAAATATAAGTCTAAACAGAGACTTTCTTGAGGGTTGGTTAGATTGCTACTTAAGACGAAAAGAGCAATATCACATAACTATAATATTGAATAAAACTGCACATTACATTTTCATTAAGTATGCGATGCACGGTACAAGAAACTTTAGCCGTGACGCAAAGAAAATTTAAGACAAAGTACATGCAATAAAAAACTAAGGGAACAGCCCGAGCTAACACGGCGTAGAAGAAATTTAAATTGATATTATTAAAACGTATTATGCACGGGGAACTTCAGGGTATCTTTCGGAATATTAAGCAGAAAATTTGTGTAGAAGCACTAATTTCCTACCTTTCAACCGAAACGGCCCTGAATCTGATATGGTTTTTGATTAACACTTTATTTTGTGTAAGTTAACCATCGTTTTTATTGGGTGAGACAACAATTAATAGAAGATTATCCCTTTTAAGGCGTACGAAAGATGCCGAGTGTGGGATTCAATTGATGAAAAATGTGGATATGAAAAAAGCCTTGAAATTATATTTGAATGTTTAAAAACAGAATCAAAATAAATGCTGTTGGTGTTTCAACTCAAAATACCATTTCTCGAAGGAATTTAGTAACACATAGTAACTTCATTTCTCAGCAAAAACTTAATTACGTAGGCTATGGGTGGGTTTTTCGATCGTTAGTAATAGCAATCTTTTAGTCATTAAAAAATGTAATTTTAACATAATATTGCATCATGAAAAAATGTTTTAAGCATAATGATGTTGGTATGCATGCTACTAATCGATTACCATTTACTTTGACATTCCTTACGATCGAGTAACACCTGATAGTAAAGTACTGTGCTAATACTTTACTATTACTCGCGGGGTCCAAAAACCCACCCTAAGAAACGCGTGGGTACCTACGTACGTTTAGCTATGCCCACGCCATTCACGATCACTTACATAAACACATTTTTTCCCACACATCTTTTCATATTCTCTATTAACAAATTTTAAGATCACATAAACCATTTTTTTGTGTTAACCAGATTTGCCAAACTTAACAATCATCATCATCATCGGCCCTCCTCAGTCCAGTATTGGACATAGGCCTACCTTCCCGACTTCCATTGCTCCCTGTCGGCAGCCATCCTGTGCCACTGGTGTACGGTCACCTTTCTTATATCGTCGGACCATCGCATTTGTGGCCTCCCTGGGTTTCTGCTACTGGTTCTCGGTCTCCACGACAGGGTTCTTTTGGTCCACCGATCGTCCGTTGTTCTGACCACGTGTCCAGCCCATCTCCATTTCAGTGATGCAACTTTTTGGACCACATCTGTCACCTTTGTTCTGTCTCTAATCCACTCGTTGCGTTTTCTGTCTCGCAAACTGATACCAAGCATCATTCTCTCCATTGCTCTTTGGATTATGCGGAGCTTTTGCATGGTTCTTTTTGTAAAGGTGGTAGTTTCAAAACCATACGTTAGTACTGGGAGAATGCAAGCATCAACCTAACAATACATCTTTCTATTGCATACAATACAGTCACATCGCTTGTTTAATCATGTCCCTAGCCACAACTTTCTAATTCTATAGACCATCATTTTAACGGGCTTTCCTCTCTAAAAGGCCTTCTTCTTTTAGGCGTTTACGCAGGTGGATGTAGGATCCACAAAACAGCGAGAATGGGCAATGGCATGTTGAAAACATTGCCGCAGCTGCAATTTCTTCGACATTAAAAAACTTAACAAATGTCGATGAATGTGTAGAAGTCTGCACGTTTATAGCACAGATGATGGCCGATGATCTATTGGCCGAATATCAGCTAATGTGAAGGAGGGACTTTTAATATCAAAGGTATGGAGTATTGAAGTTATACCTATTATTAAAAACAAAGAAAAAACAATTGAGTACCCAAATTCAACATCTTGTCAATAAATTAATCCATTGAAAAAATAAAGTTGCATTCAGTTTCTATACAACCTATACAATCTAAATATTACGGAATTATTGTAAACAAATCGTGAAAAAATAATATAGCTATCCAAACGCAAACTTCTACGTGAATTGTATCTTTCTTTACTTGTCCGCACATACTTTCATTACGGAAAAACATTTATTGTATTCAAAAGTTTTTTTTTCTATCCAAAAGTCTTATAAAAGTTCTAAGTAAACAAAAGGTTTCCATCCAATGAATGTATTTACCAGCGAGCGCCTCTTTCATCCAACTCATCCATATCTGTGATATATTAGCGAGATAAATCACCAATAGAACATTAGCATTTATCAAGGTTATTGTTGTAATAAAATTTATTATTTTTAAGATAAGGGAAAAACCACATTTCATCCGCTTTCGAGTACTGAAAAAACAACGCATTTTAAGATTTTTGGTAAAATTATTTTTATTTATTTATCATCAACGGCGCAAAGGCTTTTTACAAAAAGAAAGTAATAACAAAACAAATCATACAACGTATTACAAAAAAACAGGGACAAAGTAATCGTAAGTGTAAAAATTTACACACAAACTAATATGGTTCACAATTTTCTCAATTAAAGAAACAAAAACACAGGTAGACTGCAATAACATACTAAACATGACTGCAGCACACCAGTGCATTCACATCCACAGATACACCATGCCATTCCGGCACCAGGCACAGGGCCGGTTTCAAAACTCAACCAAGCACATAAACAATAAAGAAAAAAAAAGAAAATATAAAATAATAAAGTTAAAAAATTTGGATTATTATAAGAAAAATTTATGTGAATTTGAAATACGGGACAAGTTTGTGTAGCAATACTTTTAAAACCTGACACAGTCCTAAGCATAAAGCCCAATGATTTCATAACTCGATTTTTTATCTCAGTTATATGACTCTTTAAAGATAGTTTACTATCAAAAACTACTCCTAGGTCTCTTATTTCCTCAATGCGTTCAAGGCTTTACCGTCAATTGAATATGAAAACTGTATGCGAGATTTATTGTATGAAAACTGGATACCTATACCTATTGACATTTGTCTATGTTGAGAGGGAGTCTGTTTAATTGACACCATTTGGACAGACCATCGAAAGCCGCTTGTAACATTAGGCAATCCTCCATAAAACTTATTCGGTTAAAGACCTTCATATCGTCCGCTAAAAGAAGTAACTCCACACCGCTCAGATTATCGACTATGTCATTTAAAAATATAAGAAATAGTACGGGCCCGAAGTGGCTTCCTTGGGGGAGACCACTGGTAGCAACAAACTCGCCAGATGTGTTATCTCGACTCTTTTCAAGCGCCTACTGCCTAAAACATCAAAGATCCAAAACCAAGATGTTAATTAAGTATAGATAAGCATAACGGTGTATTTTTTTAACATTAATTTATTGTTATTACGAATTTCAATATACGCAGATGACATTGGATTGATCGCAAAACGTAACAAAAACTTAACGAGGCCCTTAAAACGATGTATCTTGACAGCCCACTACAACATGAAAATTAATAAAGATAAGACAAAGTGTGTGGTTGCTTGAGGTTCTGATGCAAGCGTATTTCTGAATGGCATTCCTATCAGAACGGTGAAAAAATTTACATATTATTTGGGCAGCAGAATTTCCCAAGACGGATGCTCAAAGGTAGATATAAAGAGTCCATCAGGCAAGAGTCGCATTCAACAAAAGATCGAAGATATTTGAATCATCCAATATTGACATCAAGGAGAGGAAGAACTTGATCAAGACTCAATAATAATGTTAAAAGTTTGGTGGGTAGGTATATCGCTTGAATGAATTTCTGCCAAGAAACCAATAATACATGGCAAAAATCATCAAATGGTGGACAGAATAAGTGCATATTGAGTATATCACATCTACTATATTGTTGGACAATTTATATGACCTGATTTAAAACATATTGTATAAAATAATATGAGCTATTATTATCAAAACAAATGGGCACAAAAAGATGAAATAATTTCCCTCACCAACAAACAGTTTTAAAAGCTATAAAAAACTTTCATCCCTACAGATCTGTTTGAACAGGGTACCTAAGTACTAACAAATAATATTCAAAACACAGAGGTGCGAACTTTTTGGAACTACCGAAATCTCAATTCCCAAGTAACAGACATGTTGAACAATAATATTGTGCAACAATCTAGTTCAGAAGTATTTTGTAGTCAACTATTGTTATGCGGGGCTAGTTATTGATTAATAACATAAAGAAGAACAAAAACAATTTGTTTCTTATTGTTTCTTTCCAATTTTACGTGCAACGAATCACTCAAAAACCAGTGCATTGCTAAATTTAAAAACTTCTTGCTTTTGGTAAACATACTGTATTAATATTGTGCAACAAGAACAACTATCCAGCAAGACAATAAACTTGTACATGAAGGGAAAATGGTCATGAGCTATTTAAGTTGTCATGGTAATTTATTATAAGAAATTTCTCTCAAAAACCAAAATTTCTAATATTATTAGGTAGGTAGTAAAATATATTGACAGTTGCTGCTGTTTGGAAAACAAGAAAAATCAAATAGGTATCAAAGTTCAAAGAGTGTTGTATTCTTTTATTGATTATTGCACAATATTATTGCCAAGCAACAAGGTTTGACTTAAACAAAAAAACATTAAATAGTTTTAGATAAATTTATGAAGCTATGAAAATTTAAGCCAGGGCACTTAATAAAAAGGTTTGTAGTCCTAATTTTAAGCAAACCCTAAGTTTTTATACGCAAAAGTTATTATAGTTGAGCTCATGAGACATAAGGGGTCGTCCCATACATTTATTATGAGGGTAGGTACCACTTTCATATTTTCCGTGCACTATGTATGTGTAAACGTACGCACTAAAAAAGCGATTCGTATCATATATATTAGTATTATTTCTTAAAACGTACACCAGCCACTGATAATGATATTAAAAGCTGCCTGTTCAAATATTTATATTTCTTGAGTTTTGAACTCCATTATATTATCTTATATATAAAAATGGAGAGCTATTTCCCGTGGTCATAACATCACGCCTAAACAGCATCTTTACAAATTTAAACACATGAACAAAAGTCATATAAAAATTAAACCATTTACAGAAAACACATTTTGTAATCTCATATTAACACAAAGTAAGATAGGAATTTAAAACTGCAATACAAAAAAAAAGAAAACAAGAAAAGTTAAAAAATAAATAAATTTACAAAATGATTACTGACGCATAGTAATAAGAAGAAAAATGTTTTTAAAATTAAGGATAAAAGTGATAATATTTGAGGTACGTTTGTGCGCTTTTCGAAAATAAAACAAACGGACATTTCTTTGGGAGTGAGCTGTAAATTATGACATATTTAATATTGTATAGGTTCTCTGGCCTTTTTTCTACTACGGTTCTGAAATTCGAAGACAAAACAAAATAGATTAATGGAGACTAGAAGTTTTTGAGTTGCGTATAACGACTTAAAGACGACGTGCGTATAACGAATAGAGATTTTTACGTGCTCAATATATCATCCGAAATGCGTGCACGGTGCTTAAATCTCCGAAACACCTGATCACGAGAATGCCATTTCATGTATACATCAAGTAAGGTGGTTGGCGGTCTGGCGATTACGACGCCGGCTTTCGTACTATTTCGTGCGGAAATCGTGGGTTCGATTCCAGGTGCCGACCATCTTTCTCTTTCACGACACAAGCTTTAAGTAGCGTACTGTGAAAGAGTCAACTTTAAGTTAGCACAGAATCATTTCTATAACAACAACAAAAAAAGATTTTTTTTTCTAGATTACCGGCGACTCATTCTATTGAAAAGAAACAACAACAAAAAAGATATGAAATAATTTATGAGATTTGGAGCTAACAGTTGAAAATTACTGTGAACAAGTAGAGCAACCAAATTAAAAAACTGCTGTCATGTGTTTGGCGCCAAGATATGAATATATTTATTTTTATAAATGCCTCATCTTGCCAAAAGGAAACGACATAATATCCCAAAGTAGTCATCAAAGCATTAGAGAGTGAATCATGATTACTCCTGTGAAATATGACATCGTCCGCTACCTGGACATAAAACCATTATTACGTACACAATAATTACCTAAGCATATCGCAATATTGGCGTTTGACACGCATATAATTATACTTACGGTATTAATAACAAAACCACTTAATGACCGTAATATATCCTGACATATGTCCTAAGTATAATTACCATATATGAATTCATTCCATTTCTTGCATAAACATTGTTCGTTTTTTACCATAAGAACACCAATATAGGTATTTAAAGTTTGATGGTAGGATGAAAAATTTATTTGAACACAACAATCGTGAGTGATAACAAAATGAAAGTGTAATTTCAATAATTAAGTCTCCAAAGCTGTTGAACCTCATTGATATAAAATCAGGAAAGTTGAGTGTATTATATTGACGTAATAATTATGCATTTAAAGTAAGTAGGAACTAAACATTTTTGAAATAGGGTAGTACGTTAATATTTTCTTAAGGGATTAACGTTCAAGTCTTTTTTATCAAGGGATACCAACAGATTCCTGTTATTATTATTATGTAGACACATAATTAAAAAGAGTAGTAATAATATACAATGTTAAATCTAACACGAAAATGAATATTTTTACACAAAAAGTATTAAGAATTATTGCGTTTTTTATGTTGTCATGAGCATTTATGTTAATTTTTTAGACCCAAAAAATGATGTTAGTTTTTTTTTTTCTTTTTGGCATATCATCCACAAGGTGGATGTTTTATGTTAGTTTTAAAAGTCTGAAAATTTTAACGAAATCCCAATAGGTTAAAAAAAAGATGAATGGAATGATAATTTATTTTAAGACGAAAAAATTGATTGTTTAATGCGTGGGTTTAATTTAAATATTTGCCTAAAAATATCTATAAATATTTAATTGAATTCATTAATTATTATTATTTCATTTTGGAACATTCATAACAGATTTAAATTTCACCGGAAATGGATATACCTACTTTAAGACTCCGCAATCTTTTAAATATTAAGCAACTTCCGTCATTTTTTTCTCCTTATTGAATACTTTACCATAGATAATGTTGTAAAAGCTGAAGTACTTACATACATAATATATAGCTAGGTTGCCTCCAAAAGGTTGAATGAGAAAGAAAAATAGCTGAAAGTTTCGAGTAAGAAACAGGTGGTTTAGAAATTATTATTTTGTATAACATTATGGAATAACTTAAGGAGACAAAGAATATAAAACAAAAAGAAACAATCTTGGCATCAAGAAACTGTTGATTTTTTTATGAAATATGAAGTGAAGTGAAATATTGATTGACAGCAACTTTTAAAAAGTGAAACGCACTGATTCCTTTTTTAAATTTTCATTTTCATATACATAGGTTAGTAAGTATATCCTTTTCATTTTTTTATTTTTCATAAGCATATCCCGCAAAACGTAGTTAATTTGTACTAGCTTAGCTACTGCTCTAGCTTGTTCAGAATTTTTCCAGTGAGTCATTCAATTACAGTATATACTTACCTACCGACGTAGGTTCTTCTAACTAAGATATTCCCATATTTTCATTTTTAGAAATGAAGAAATAGCAACTTGAAGCTTTTTTTTTCTTATAATATAGGAAATCTTCTATATGATACCTACTGCAGATATTAAATTTATTATTGGCAATTCTTATTGTAATTTAGGTAAAGTTACTCAAACCTTAGAAGTTTTATAACACTTTTTAATCCGATTTATTTCTACAGCATCCCGTCGAAGCTGTTGGTAAGAATAAAAATTCAAAAACTTATACCAAAATGTTTTCTGTTTTCAAAATCCTTATTTATCTTTATAGCCAATAATATACAAAATACCTAACTGTGTTTTGTTTAAATAATTAACATGGCAATATTAATTTGTCAGCGTGATTGATATGAATTTAAATTTTTGAAAATTAAACCCATAAATTTATCCCATAGAAGTGAAGATAAGCCACAAATAGGATTAAATGTTAAAATTTAGAGACCGGAATAAAATTATCTAAAGTAGGTACATTCGCCGTTTCATAGATAAAGGTTTTTTTTAATTAATTGTGATGACGGAATATCTTATGTTCAAACAAAATTATAAACCTCCCTAATTATTTTTTTAAGTAGGTAAGTACCTACCTACTTTGATAGGATTAATGGCAAGGAAGTTATATACTTAAATGATTTGATACAGATTATAAATTTTTCTACTGTAACTACTATGTGTCGCATAATATTTTGAAACATTAAAAAAAATAACAAAATATATTTTTTTCAATTCATTTTAGGTAGATATTCTTTCGTCAAACGGCAGGGTAGGTACATCACGAAAAAGTTTTAGTTTAGAACAAGTCAAATATTTGAAAATTAAAGACACACTCTCTCAAAATAGCAGTTTTTTGGCACTTTTTCTTAATTTTATTAATGATTTTTCTTAATTTTATTAATGATTTTTCTTAATTTTATTAATGATTTTTCTTAATTTTATTAATGATTTTTCTTAATTTTATTAATGATTTTTCTTAATTTTATTAATGATTCCGCGATTCCTTAAAACATACGAAACTAAAATTAACGGTTTATTGTAGAATGTAGCATGAAATTAAATATTTTAGCTAGTTTTGATGCGGAAATGTGAAAATAAATCTTAATAATACCTACTTAATTGAAATGTGTGTATCATTCACTTGAAATGATTATTTTTAAGAAAATTACACCTTAAGTAGGTAAATAATTAAGTTTAGTTCGCACTTAACTTTTTTATGAAGTAGGGGGCAATTTTTCGTAAACAACACTTCATTCAATTAACAACATAGGTAAAATTGTTGAAAAAAAAAACTAAACAAATAACTATATGCTACGTAAAACCTATTATTTTTTAATACTTTTCTTTCATAAAAAATACAAATAAAATTTCAATTAAATTTTTTCTAGTTGTTCTTGTATTGTATGTTGTACCTTTTATTTATTTGAACTTTGCATTAAAAAAACTGCAGTTCGCCAGACAATTATTATTAACAAGTAACAACATCAATCTCCTGGCGTACATCACATCACAGAGAAGACAAGGAAGATATTGAATATTGGTGCAATAAACTGTAAGCCATTACAACAGAACTGACGTTTATAATATATTTTAATATACAATATAATTGTCTGTATTGTTTCTACCTGTGAACATGTGATGTAAATAATATGACCATACGATAAATAA
The DNA here is from genome assembly GCA_963576905.1 of Mystacides longicornis. Taxonomy (NCBI): domain Eukaryota; kingdom Metazoa; phylum Arthropoda; class Insecta; order Trichoptera; family Leptoceridae; genus Mystacides; species Mystacides longicornis. The sequence goes on from OY756426.1 coordinate 12,622,932, forward strand.
ATAATACCTAATTCAAAAATAATAATTAACAAGAGTATTAATGTATGCCGAAAAATATGCAAACCTCAACGCAGGTTTTTACCTTGTGTGGCATGTTTATTGTAATAAATAGGTATAATCGGTTTTTTCGTTGAATAAATACGTATCTGAAATAAATGATGCATTCGTTTCATGAAATGTAATAGGTAACTGAAAAAAATATATCTCGAAAAAAAACCTATGAAATCTTTGAAAAGTAGATAAGACATAAAAACTTACGTTTAGGATGACGAGCTTATCCTGGATCTACCCGCAACTTAACGGCTACACGAATCTCGGTAAGAGATAAAAAAAAAACGACGAGATCACCATCACTCTAGCGTGTCCTTCGCAAGAAACTTTCCCATAACTTTATCACGACTGCGTCTTCTCCAATAAAATGTCACATCATAAAACTGAGCTCTGCGGGGTACATAAAAAATATTTAAAAAAAAATCCCCGATTAAAAAAAATAAACAATTATTAAAAAAAAAACAGTCTATGATTACACAAAACAATAGTTTTTTTTTTTATTATTTCTGTTTTGAAAAGTTTTATTATTTTCGAAGTTTCAGTGTGTGTTGTGAGACGATTTTGGTAACACCCCCGCGTCCATACGTTCTCAGCGCGCAGTGGCTGGATGAATACTGTTTGGAGTAAGTCTTCCTCTATGGAGCGATTGTGTGACAACCAACCCTTGTCTCCCATTGTTCTGCCGATGTACGTTCGTTTTTATCGAGAGGGCGGGATTCAAAAAAAATCGTAGCAAATAGGGATATTTTAATCGTTCAATTTTTTTCCAAATTTTTGTATAATAAAGAATTTTTTTTTTTTAATTTACCTCTTTAAATCTGGAATTTAAATCAAGGTAGTTTTTATATATTTTTAAACCACGTTTTGATGCGTATGTACCTGTATATAGTATTGTTGATTTTATAAAATTCATAAGGCAATTAATTCATAAGGCTGAAAGGTAAGGTGTAAGAAAGCGTGGCCGACCGAGAATGACGTGGATCGAACACATCGATTCCGTCCTCAAGGAAGGCCATGTAAGAAGTAAGAGAAATAGGAGAGGGTGTATGAGAAATGTTATGTCGGTGGATGAAGCGAAAGAAGTATGCTTGAATTTTTCACAGATAGCAGTTCCATACTAACTTTAATATTATAGTTTGTATTATTTCTTATCCATTTTTCAACTTTTTAATTGTTATTATGTTATCCGGTGCGGAGAAGAATCCAATAAATCACACAAGCATCATAAAAATCTGTTCAGCCAATCTCGAGTTATAAGTGCTCGCACTAACCCGACTTTCTTTTATATTATAGATATGCACTTTGGTAGTAATCTATCAACAATCTTACGAGTACGTTCAGTATGTTTTTTACAATCATAAATTTCGTCTTTTCATAATATTTTACAGTGTATTGACCCCACATTTCAATAAACTTTTATTTCAAATTGTGTAAACAATTTTACCACTTTATTTTACCACTTTATTTTTCTTTACCTTACATATTCATTTATATTTGCTACAGGTCTCTACAGGGGAGTACTCCCTTATTCTTAATATGTATCTATCCATACCATCATATACGAATTTCAGATTCATTTAAAGTCGCATCAGAGCAAATCTTCATAGTCCCTCATGTATTGTTGTAAACTTGGCTCACTCACAATGAACCCAAATACACTTTTTATCTCTCACACTAATGTGACTTGTATTGGGAAATAATGATCTGCTTCGGGGTTTGAATCCAAAAACTTCAGTACATCAATATAAAAGTCGGTGACGGTACTGATAGGCTACCAAGTACTCTTGATCTTATACATACTATTTGTTAATCCCTAAATCTTGACTTCTACAACAAATTCACAGTTTTTAGTTTTACTGACATTCGGTTCGTCATCTACAACAATTAATTCAATTTGCACACAAGATTTGACAAGGTTTCAAGAGATTCTGATACCTCCCTTGACCTTTAAGCATAGGTACAAATTTTCTACAGGAATTCTTATACTTACTTCTGATGACCTTACAACTCCTGCTGATCTTTGGCCTCCTGAACAATGATTTTTCAAGCCAGGATGGCTTGAAAACGGTCTGGCGCAACAGACTACCACACCTAGAACGTCCAGGACCCGAGCGACATTGCCCATAAGACGCTGTCTTGGTCTACCTGGTGGTCTCCTGCAATAGGCGTGTTCCTTTGAAGATTTTTTGTGCACCTCTGTACTGCGGACCTGTCAACATGCCCGATTCATGTCAATCTTCTCGATCCGGTGATCAATGGTTGTCCTCTGTGATAGATTACTTCTCAGCCTCCAGGAGCAAGCCGCAATTCCCGGCCTTGATCGTCAAAATTCGTTTCAGAATCCTGTCCTTGAATGTCAGTAGACGTTGCTAGTCCTTGAGTGTCAGTATGTGTCCTAATTCCTAATTGGCATGGGTCCGCGCAACGTCGTGCGTCGGGCGCTCAAACACGGGAGAACCGTTCAAACTTCAAACTGAGAACATTGTATGAACATCTATATAATATTTGTCTTGAACACTGCCTCACTGACTGACTGACTGATGTCATTAACGCCGCTAGATGGCGCGCCACTCGCATCTAAAGACAAATAATATTGTTCTTCTAATATAATATGGCTGACAGCAGTGACAGCTGACAGTAACATAATACTATTATTATGCCTGGTGGCTGAGCACTTTTTTTTTTAAGGTCTCGATGTGGAGAAAAACAATTATTCGGGCTATTTAAAAACTCACATGCAATGTCAGCCATGAGAAAACAAAATTTGTCAAATCAGGAAACTTTTACGCACAGCCGGACTTCGCTTTACCAATGCAATGTGTGCAATAAAAAGTTTGCGAACTCAAGAATCACACACACGCGAACTCAGCGGAGAAAAGCCATACAAAAATGCAACCCTTGCGATAAAAAGTTTAATCAATCAAATAATAACTCATGCTAAAAGCCATTTAAATGCAAATTTTGTTATAAAAAGTTCAGTTTGTTATAAAAAAAAAATTATCAAGTGCTTTAAAGTCTGACATATGAATTCAGCCATAAGAAAGGATAGTTTGTATGAAACAGTTTACCAAATCAGATCTTTAACTCACAGATGCGATTTCATTGCCAAGAAAACCCTTACTAATGCAATGTGTGTAATAAAAGTTTTAAGTTGTTTTTTGTATTTTCATAAACAGTTCTATCATCGAGTGCTTTAAAGTCACACAAATAAATTCGGCCATAAGAAAACAAAGTTTGCATGAAAAAGTTTTCCAAATCACGAATCTTTAATCCACAAACACACATCATAGCGGAGAAAAACCATACGAATGCCATGTTTTCAATAAAAAGTTTACACACTAAAGTATTTTTTTAAAGATTCTCATATGAATTCATAGCGTAGAAAAGCCATACATATGCAAAGTTTACATGAAAAAGTTTACCAAATCAGAAAACTAACGTACACACGCGACTTCATGGAGAAAAAGCTTTACGAATGCAATGTTTGAAATAAAAAAATTAATCAATCATATACTGAAACACTCACATCCTAAAGCCATTTGAATACAAAGTTTGATGTTAAAAGATAACGTTGTTTTATGAGTTTGTTTGAAGAGTTCACTTAATCAAGTGCTTTACAGTCTCACATATTAAGAGTTCGTCCATTAGAAAACAAAGTTTGCATGAAAAAGTTAACCAAATCACGAATCTTTAATCCACACACACGACATCATAGGGGAGAAAAACCATACGAATGCCATGTTTTCAATAAAAAGTTTGCATACTAAAGTATTTTTTTAAAGATTCTCATATGAATTCATAGCTTAGAAAAGCCATACATATGCAAAGTTTGCATGAAAATGTTTAATCAATCAAATAGTTAAATACCCACATGCTAAAAGCTATTTAAATGCAAAGTTTGTAATTAAACGTTTAAGTTGTTTTTGAGTTTTTATAAAGAGTTGAATCAACCAAGTATTTTAAGTCCACATGTGAATTCAGCTATGAGAAAGTAAAGTTTGCACGAAAAGGCCATAGGTGGGCGCCACGGGCGCCTTTAAAAAACTAGTTTTCTAATAATTGGGTTAGACCTTTGAGAAGAAATAATGCCTACTAGAAAAATAATGTAATACTGCGCAATGTGCATGGTCCCAACAGGTATCACGTGACTGCTGTCAAACTCATACAAATTGTGACGTTCGTTTGTAGCGGTGTGTGACATACGATTTTTTATTTTTAATATTTTAGCGTTAACACAGAGGAATTTTATATTTTAATCATATGATTAGTTGAAGGAAGTACCAATCGGTTGGTTGTGTTTTCTTGTGCTTATGGATGAAAGTAAAATGAATTATTATTGATAAATTATCTTCAGTCACGTGACTGTTAAATAAAGGAACCAATTTTCGGTTCTGCACATTCAAAAAAGTTCTCTAATAATATTTGTACTCAGTAGGTTAGACGGACAAACGCAGATTCAAAAGACAGAAATTTGTTAACACGTCCACGCGATCATCGCATAGGCGAACGCTTTTCAACTAGGACAGGGCCTCATGATCCAGGATTCCTAGAGAAGTAGTAGAAATTAATTTAAGAACAGTTGATATGTTATGGTAATAATAATAATTGTAAAATCGAGTTGTTAGATGATTGAATATTTGAAAATTGAAAAGAACTTGTTAAAAAGGATCATTCAACTTTGAACAAACAAATTGTTACATGAATTCAAAAAATCGAATTAACTCACAAATTGAACATCGTATTGGATTATTTTTATTAGAAAAAAAAACTAAAAAAAGCTAACAAAACTTTATTTCACATAAACAGTACGCCTCAAAGATCAATCGTGAAATTCTTCGTATGTCTAGATTGAATTTGATTTCATATTTTATTTCTCATTTATTTTTTGTTTAAATTAAACGCTGCATTGTTATCTTGTGAGAATTTGTAAAAAGTTGCGGAGAAAATAATATAAGTAAAATATTCTCTTGAGAGTTTAATGTTTTTTTTTTTCAGAATTTGCCGTCAGACCCTTAAAATGAAAATAGAAGATGCGATATTTTTGGTAGGTTAATAATAATTGGGGAGTGATCAAAGAATATTGGTCGATCATCATAATAAAAAATATATATATACACCGACTCATGCAAAAAGTTCTCAATTATTATTTTTATTTGAATGTCAATTAAATTTGAAAGGTTTTTTATGTCGAGTTATTATTATTCTTATCGAAGGGAGGTTGGAACTTGAACCGAGTGTCTCGCGGATACATATCAGACGCTGTTTATATTTTTTTATTCGTTTTGATTTTTAACGCAATAATAATGTTTTGAGATACGAGCAATGGGATCGTAGGGAAAAATAAAAATGATTTAATACTCGCACATTTTGCCCGTAATAAAAAATCATACTAAAATAAAATTACTTTTTTATAGGTACCTACTTACTTACCTAAGTTTTCTTTTAAAGAGGGGTTAAATCTTTCCTAGTGCGGTGATGGTATGAGATGTGTAGGTTATCAAGGAATTCTTCATCAAAATACATTTATTAATATACCTCCTTAAATCTACCAATATATTTTAATGAAAATGGGAATAATGTTAGAAGATACACAAAGTCTTTAATACGAAAGAAAGTCGAGTTAGTGCAAACACTCGAGATCGGCTGAACAGGTTTTTATCATTTTTGGTTTATTGGATTCTTCTCCGCTTCGCATAACGGAATAATTATTAGAAATTCGAAAAATTGCTAGCAAATTATATAAAATATAATAATAAACTTAAAGTATGGAACTGATGTACTGACAACAGAGCTATCTGTGAAAAATTCCATACGAACACATTTTTTATTTACCATTGATTTTCAAAACGTTGGTACGCAGATTTTTGATAGAATTTCTTTCAAGTTTTTCAAACTTTTTTAACATTAAAACATATTTTAAACGTATCGAAATCAATAGACATTCATAGTAGGTACAGTGGGGCTAGTACGAGTTTTATCGAAAGCTAATTGCACGCAAATAAGCGCTTATTAGCGCGCAATTAGTACCTATTCTAAAATCAAACGATCGAATCATTCGATCATTTTAGTATGCAAATTTTTCGAAACTCTTTCGATGATCGTTTCGATATTCGATCATCGAAAACTTACACTAGGGCTACAGGACAGCGTCTGTCGGAAAAGCTAGTAAAAGATAAAAATAACAAAAAGTTTCGGTAAAATTATCAATATTCCTGTACAATAATATAAAGAATGATCCGTAGTCTGGCGGTTTCAATGCCGTCTTTCGTACTAGAGGTCGTGGGTCCGATCCCAGGTGCCGACCACCTTCCTTTTTCACGACACAAGATTTAATAGCTTCTGTGAGAGAGTATACTTGTGTTCACTTCGAGTGAGTGCGCGTTCAAAAAAAATAACCACCACATCAGAAGATACCGTATTTTTTTATTAAAATCTGGGATTCAAATTGATTAATAAAGTATTGTGAAAGAGGACGATGATCGGCTTTTGAGATAGAACCTTCGAAAGTCTGTAACTGCGCGTGTTGAATGACTTGATGTAAGCTCAAGATGACATAGTAATAGTATTGTATATTATATTAACTCAGAATGTGCTTAAGTTTTTATATATACATCCCCATTCATCCCTAACGTATATGTATATTCAGTAGGAATTACATAATATATAAAGTATACATATTAGTAATACAAGATAGGCAATATCTGTTTGCAGACTTTCTTGAGTGTTGCTACTAAAAACAAATGAATAAGTAAGAACCCACATTCAAATAATATGCACATTATGTTCTAGCAAGCACCTGGAAACAATATTCTACTTCTAATTTTAGTATGTGGTAGGTGCTAAGTATCTAAAATAACGCTTTGTATTATATACTGTTTTCTTATTTTAATTATCTTCTCATTCATTCTCGTATTCCACTTCCCAACTATTAAACTGCCGTTAGCAAAACATCCAACAACTGTTTTGCGTATTTCATACGCAACATTATTAGCAATAATGATTAATTGAAAATACATTAACACATAATCATAGTTTTCATATAAAAATATTTCATTATGTACCTATATAGGAGGAGTTGTAATTGCTATAAGCTTATTTGCAATAATTTTGTTCCCACTAACTAGGGGTGTAATACCTACCAGTGGTTTCCGAGTTATTTAAATTTTTGACTTGAATCTGAAAATTGCGAAAAAATTACATAACTTTTGTAACTAAAAATGCATTTTCGAATAGCTGTCGAATGAAGGGAATTACTCAAAAAAGTATAATACCTACACTTAACGTAAAAACGACGCAGTAATTTTTCCTAATAATTCATATTAATCTTTATAAGAAGGTAAAAATGTTGTCAATTTAAAAACAGGTTTGGATAATAAATCTTGTTAAATTATCATTATCAGAAATAGCAGTGAAAAGCAGCTAATCTTTCAAACAGACGTCTCTACTTCAACAAGAATTTAATTCAAAGATGCGTTTCGTTCGGTTAGCACTAACTCTGTGCTTTTCGAAGAAGAAACAATGTATAACATTCGATTGATCATGTTGTTCTTATTAACACTACAGCTGACTGTTTTCATAAACCCCATGCTCTTTGTTTTCCACTGTCAGAATAATTAAACTCCTTTCAATGGCTTTGAATCTATCAAGGAAAATTCAAAATAGGTACTTTTTTATCCAAAAACGTGCCTACTATACATACTTTTGTATCTTTGTAAGATGAAGGCATCTATATTTTGTACCTATACCTTCATCGGTATATTAAGGGGCACATTAGTATAAGACATCTACTTATTAAGAGGTAGATATAATTTTCATCCCTTAGGAGTTTTATTTTAGAACTTAAGGGTGTACACACTGAGGTTATTCCAATATTATTATTAACTCTACGTAGTTAACTGTTTCAATAAGGCCAGCAGTTAGTATTTCCCGAGGGTTCATAGTATGGAGATTGATACATTGAGAATAATCAATCACTTTGTTAATTGATTTATCTTTGTATGTAGAATTAAGTGGAATTAGAGCTGTTTGGAATGAGCGAAATCTTGGCTATCATGTTACGGAAAAGAAGTTAACGATTTGAAAAATATAGTCAAATTATTTTTACATATCTTCTACGAAGGAAATTTTCAAAGGATTGGATAAAAAACAGTGTTTATTTATTTATTACCGAATACAACAGAACACAAACAAAAAAAACATCATGAAACCAAAACATCTCCAGTGCTCCAATGGAAGGTATCTCCCGCATTGGTTGTTTTCTGTATTCATGTAAGAAAAAATTATTGAATAAGATGATATACCGATTGATTCCATACCTTATGTAGCAAAGGTTACATAAGGTATAGGTGTGTGCCAGTGAGCTGTTTAAAAATATGTTTTTGAATTGATTGTGAGTTCGCACCTAACCGTAATCTGCTATGACCATTTCACATCCTCCAAGATTCAATAACGAAGATAGAAATACCTACACCATGAGGTGATCTAAACGATTGTTGCATACACTTACACATGCTTCGAATACCATGAGCCGACAATATAGAATAATTGCTGTCAAGAGCCAACACCAGTAGAGCATTGATGTCGCATTACTGGATCCATGCCATTATCAAAGTGAAAAAGATATGCTACTTTGAGCATGTGCTTCTAGGGAGAAATACCGCCTTCTCCAACTAACATTGTAGGACAAAATTGAAGGAAGATGGGTATTGGGCAGAAAACAGATGTCCTGGCTGCGAAATATCCAGGAGCGGATCATCAAACGAATGGATTTTGTAAAAGGTAGTCGCCAACTTCGGGAGACCTTACAGCGCACCCAAAGAAGAACAATGGAATTCCTTCGAACTGTTTTTTGTGTTTTTGTTTTTGTTTCTGTTTTTCAAATTGTTTGCGTAATGTGAAACCAATTCGTAGCTATTATGTCAACATAATATTTTCTCATTAGCGAACAAATGGTGGTTTATCAAAGAATATGCTGCAAATTGTTTGGAATAAAACCACGGTAATGTGTCAGGCGGATAGATGTCACACGCCAAGGCCTTCCATCTTGCGCAAAGACAATCTAATTGCCAGCAATCAGACTAAGAAGTTGTAAATAATCGTCTCGGCTACAGGGAGTATGGTACCTACGCATGGCGTGCACCAGAGGGAATGTTTAATTTAATATTTAAACGTTTGACCCGATGTGGGTAGACTGTGTGGAAAGTTTGAAACTCTTGGGAACTGTGGTACTTGATAAGGGAAACTGGTGTACCAGCCTCATTAGAAAGCGGTTAAGGGAACAATCATTCCTTCAGCAGCGCCACATCCCCCCTTCTTCTCGGAATAATAACGGTGTAGGTATTATTATTTTAAACAAGAAGAGATTTTTATTAAATGCCTTTAATTAAAGCCATTAGTCCGGCCGAAAATAATAATTTAAAGGAATGGAGAATTGTTTTATTATTTAATTTATGTAAATAACTTGGTCCGAGTTTTCACCAATTAAAAAATGAAAAGGTTAATATTTCAAGTGTAAAGAATCTCTTGTTTCTTTGGAGAGTTTTGAAGATCTTAAATAATTTTATAAAAAATTTTTTTTTTTTATTTTTGTAATAAATTTATACAAATTTGTAAACAAACGTTTTTATTCACGTGCGGAGAGTATGACACATTTCTACACGATGAAATAATAATGTTCTATGTTTTCGGCACAAAACACTATGGTGAACGTTATACGTAATTAAAAACTTTATTTTTACACCCGTTATCACAAACTAGGATAAATAATTCTTAAATTATCACATAAGACGATTGAGGAATAGGTATATTATTATCTATCAATTAATACTAATTTTATGACACACGTCAAGTTTGTGCTCGCCACATAACTAAAATAGCACCTTCTATTAGCCATTATTTTCTTTGAGGAGGTGCGTATGGCACTTTTTCCTTTTTTCGCAGCAGAAATTATGCCTAAAATGGTTGTGAAGATGTTTCTTTATTACAAACAACTTCACTGGATAACGGTCAAAGTAGACAATTCTTCAATAGGTAGATACTCTAAAAGCAGGATCAACCCCAAGAAGATCTTCCAGCCCACTTCCAGAAGAATATTCCTCTTGGTCATCATCTCTTAGTGTTAGTTGACTTATTGTCTATTTCATAAGAAATAATAAAAAAATGATGGATTTTACAATTCAAAAGTGTATTATGTTTTATGTTTGAAAGTAAAAAGTGTCGTTATCACAAACCTTCGTCAATTCGAGGAGGCACCGCTTCAGAAATGGCACATAGAGAGCACTTGCACAAAAAACACAACCGGCCATTGCAAGTCCTAAGGGATGGCTGAGATTAGCTTAAAACAGGAGCATGGGCGTGTGCGTGGACGCATTAAAAAATGGCAATGGTTACAAATCGGCGTCGTCAATTTGACGAAGGTTTGTGATACAGGGTGAAATAACAAAATAACGTAATCATAATAAGTTCCTCCGGACATCCTGACACCATTGTATAGAAAAATGTTAATTTATTACGTAAAAGTCTTGTTAAATGTTGTCATACTCGGTGAGTTTAAAACATAATAAAATTAAAGAATTGGTTGTTCTTTATGGATAACACCTCCAAGATGATCCAGGATATTTAGACTGGAAGGAATGGAACACGGTCTGAGATGATTTTCCTCGTCTTTGGGACCCTGATGAAAGAAACGACAGCGCTCCCCTAGGCCAAATACTGTTCGGCATCCTTTAACGTCATTCGTAATGCGGTGTTACCATCTTATATCCAAAATTCTCCAAAGACACTTTGTCTCAAACGCGCAGACTTTTTGAGCGCTGGTTTTGGTCAGATACCAGAACTCACAAGTCACAACCATTTTTTTAATGTAATGGATAAATTTATTATTATTGATAAAAATGTTTGTGTCAGTATCAATAACATCTTGCTGAATCTTATATTACGGACAATAATAATTATTTTTACATTCCATTCGAAACTATTCCAAATACTGAAATAATATTTATTTTAAATATGAAAATTAACCAAAATTTAGTGCTTATTACATTTTGACCCGAGTTGAAATCGTTATCTTTATCTCTATAGAATAATCTAGCTAGAGAGTGTGTTGCTGGGTCCCTATTATCAAACGTTTTTAAGGATTAGTACAAGTAAAAGATTATGCCTGCCTCCCTCACAGGCCGGTACGTGGAGACCCAACAATGATTCCAGTGACCCGCATATTGGAAGGTCGCTCCAAAGGAAACTGTTATTTTATTTTATGATATTTAAGTACGATCGCTACATTCAGTAAAGTGTTTACATAGACTAGGACAGGCACGGACTAACAGGGCGCAGTTATGAACAAAAATACCATTTATAACGAAACATGATAAATACATATACAAATAGTTAAAAAACTTTCAGACTTAATGGCTTAATTTCAGATTATATTCAGCCCACCATGAACAATAACTCCAAATGTATGTCGTCCAATGAACACATAATATGAAACTTGAGTTTTTATTTTCGATCATTTTCTTCTTCGTGTGCCGTATCAGGTCACCCCGACGTTGGCGATCACTTCGGCGAAGGCTTCTCTATCTTGCGCTCTACGCTTACAACTCCTCTACGCTTCTTATTCCGGTCCAGTCCCGAACGTTTCGTAGCCAAGACATCTGCCTTCTCGCAATCTTCTCTGCTCCCCTCAATCTTCCCCTTCATAATTATTTGGAGTAAGGTGTATTTATCACCCCTCAGCACATGACCCAGATATGAGATCTTACGCATTTTAATTGTCACGCTTACGGTCAACTCCGGCTCTGCGCAGCACCTCCGAGTTTGTAACTCTCTCATCATTCATCTGCCTGTGAATCCACATTTCGAAGGTTTCTATTATGTTCATCATGTTGACCTTTAGGATCCATGTTTCGGAGCTGTATAACAATATTGACCAGACATACCATTTTATCATTATAATGAAATTTTATTACACGTTTTTTGCTACTTTAAATTTAAAACAGCAAAATGTGTATTAAGTACCCTTGTGGAAAGATACCTAATGACAAAATCAGACAAATTTGGACCAAGTTTTTAACACTGATGACGAAGTGACGAAGAAGGGTGATGACTTAGACCACTTCCACAAATATAGTTATCATAAGATATAGATACATAAAAGATCCACAATTTCGGATTAAGATTTCAAAAAACAAATAATTTAATTCTTCAAACATATCATTTGTCACTTTTCAATACTTTTTCAACAATTAATGTATAAATTAAACTTTGCAGGAGGTAGGTATTTCGAATTTTTTTACGAAAACTCTCCACTGAAGAAGGTCGCTTAGTTCCGCTTAGTTGACCGATAATATATTTCGGAATAAAAAGTTATCGTAATACTTCAAAGTTAGTTTCATTTATAAAAAAATATATATTATTTAATTTGAGTCATGTAATAATTTATCATTTATTTATATTTTGTTGTTCAAAAAATGGCACAGTTTAGCATGAAAGTAAAAATCTTTGCGCCAAACAGTGTTTATAATACAGAAAAAAGTGTACCAACAATCACCCTCTATGGGTGGAATGCCTAATTAATTATAAAAAAAAAAGTAGGTAGTAAAAGAAAACAATATCTACCTACACAGTATCATTTTACAGTGTAAAAAGAAAAGAAATGTATGAATTGGCCAATTTTAGCACTTATAATACTGTTGACTTTGGTTTGTAGTTCGTTGGAAACAACCTTAAGAATAAATCCCTTTAATATAATGTGTAATTTTAAAGGGATAAGCCTTGTCATTAGAAAGATCACAGAGTAATAACAACGATGTATTTTTTAAGCCATGCGTGATATTTTTGTGTTTAACTCGTTTCAAACCATGACGAAATCTTTTCTGATTTCGTTTATTGCACAACATTATGTCATCATGTGCGCATTGCCAACATCCGAAATTTTTTCAAATTTTTATTATATCACGATTTTTGAAACCTCGTATTCTAGTTTGCGTGTTTTCCCCGTGAAAACCTCGCAAACATCGATATTTTACAAACTGTCGGAATAGGCTGACTATAACTTCAATAAAGATATCTTTGAATCACTAACTCAAATAATAATGCTATACAAAACGGAGAACTCATTTTGTCGGCAAAAATTCTAGAATTCGATTAAATATTTAAGTATAGATACTTAATTTCCGTTTCCGAATCAATGGTCAATCGTTAGTTCTCAAGTCCCCTGTGTGTTTCCTGCAATAGCAGCAGGTAGGTATGTCACAGTTCTAATTTTTTTTAGCTCTGCATTCGTTGTCGAGTTATTCGGCACAGCTCTTATTTCTATCCGATAGCAGGCTTTCCTTGTCCGATGAAAGTCCTCCAATATTTATCGAAGTTGACCATGATAAAAGCCGTTTTGAAATTATCGCTTTTTGACGTATGCACAATTTCTCTTGACTATTTTGGTTCCAGTGGCCAAAGGATTAGCCGCCATTCAGCCGTTTCCAAGGGGCGCCCGACTGTTTTTCTAAAAATTTAAAAATAAAACAAGGTATATCTTGATTTAGTCACACTTTATTTTCCCACTTTGTATCTAAGATAATAACAAACAAAGTGCATAGTAATGATACGTTGGACAATACCTACCATGTAAATCTTGTCGTATCTTGTTCAAATGGTACGTGAATTATGTTCTTTGACAAACAAAACAGTTCCACAAATTGAGTGTATCTATTTCTTAAGAAAATTCATAGCATCAGCAACAAAGACTAACAACACAACTTTGATAAAAAAAAATAAGCATCATAAAAAATATTTATGAGAAGAAAGATGGGGAATGGTCGTTTAGTTTGTGTGAAGGCAACAAAACTTTAAAAACACTAAAAGGGAAGGGAAGGCTCTATAGGAGCAGTGATTGTCAAACTAAATAGTATTAAATACTTGACGACTACGATTCATAAAAAGGCGTCTCGTTACTGACGCTCAACATTGAGTAGGTACCTACGGTATAACAAACGTAGGTGAGTCCTAAAATGCGTATGTGAAGGCAACAAGAATCCCCAAATCTTGTACATTCAATCACCTATCAAGAACCGAATCAAGCACCTTTTCTTACACAATATCCTATATAACCTCTTAGCTTTGGAACGAAAAGGTCTTACTAGTGGTTGGTACTTTGAAATTAAACTTTTATTAAATAAATAAATATAGGTACACAAGCAAACAGAAAGATACAATAAGAAACTTATTTACACAATATTTTACACAGAAACAGTGCAACAAATGAGCGGAAATTTGCCTGTAAGTCGATATTCGTAGCTATGCTAATAATACTAACTATCGTTACCGACTAACTATCGTAAATATTATATGTGAAACTAAAACTACATTCTACTCACAGTCTCCAAAAATTAGGACGCTTTAAAGGACGAAAAAGCTGACTCATAACATATGACATTACTCTTTTCTATTCCTGTCGTCCGTGGGTTTTTCCGTTAGTCATGGTACAATTAATTCAATTTGTTTTTTCTTCACATGCAACAAAAATAACTGTTATTTTCTTTTAATACGTCTTTAACAAAATAGCAGTGAAACGCATTATAAGCAATATTAAAAAATATACGTAATAATAATGTATGTGTTTTTGTACTCTGCAGATAGAAAGAGAAGCAGTAAGGAGAAAAAGAGATGCGACACTTCTAAGACCCGATATTGAAAGACTTTGCTTTTATAACCATACAGGCTGTTTCGCTTTTCATGCAAATTCATTTACAAAACTTGACGTACGGATGTTGGGGGTAAAGATATACCCACATGGCCCCATACAGGTGGATATATTACACCCTGAATACCGCGGGGTATCAACTGAGCGTCGCCGTACCTACGTGGGTGTCTCCATTACCAATATAACCTGAACACATCCGTGAAATGACCCGGTTCTGAAAGTAAATTTCTACATTTTTATACCATGTAAAAGTTTTATTGTGTAACGTATTGAGATGCAAAATGAAAATAAACAGAACAATAAATTCTCCATCGCATTTTTATGAAAATTTATATTCTCTCACTCTCTCTTGTGTTGTGTTCACTAGAACTCAATTTATTACCTTTCCTAATAAAATATTCAAGTACTCGATAGAAAAATTAAGTACCGCACCAGACATTGTTGATGAAAAATGTATACAATTTACTATTTCCATCTTCTAAAATGATCGAGAAAGATTACACCAACTTTAGTCAGGCTTCCCTCCTCAATTAATATTTCTTCTGCATACATAATTTGCCATCACCCACGCCACAAGATCCATTTTTGTTCATTATTTCCTACTGAATGTTAAAATAATTGTTAGTTTTACTGATAACAAACGCAAACTCTGGAAGTTGTGTAAAATATAACCTAAATGTTTCTTACTTTATTCATATACTAGCTAATACCCGTCTTGCTTTACGTTTTTAATTCCGAATGTCAAGCTTGATTGGTAGGTAATTAAACAGGTTCTATTGTTCTAGTCTAGCTTCCCATTGCTTAACTGACCTCTATAACTGACATAAGCACAGAAAAAGAAGAATTACACTTTCACAATTCATAAAAAGAGAGAAGAATGACAGTTTTAATGTTTATAAAAAAGAAAGAAGAAAAATTATAGTCTGCCACATACCTAGGTACATGGAAAAAACTGCATGTATCATAATATGTTACATCTTACACTTGATTCAATTCCACTGCTCAATAGAAGGGTAAAAAATTCCTTTAATAGTAATATAATACAAACCTACCTAAATAATATGAAAGTTTTACTCTCAATATGGTTTGAGTCTTGACTACATTCCCTACAACCTCTATGTGTGTAATGGTACAAATTTTATGCGATTGGCTAATGATAAAGGCAGCTGTTTTACCGACCTCAAACGTTAGTCGAAAAGTAATCTGAAAATGTACTTTCATTTTAATGTTGATAAAATGTGTTTTATATGGTTTGAATTACATTTATTTTTACTTCAAAACAACCTTGAATCTTTTAAATACATTTTTATTCTGTCAAACTTTGGTTCCATGCAACATTTACATGAGTAATTTTGTTTTCAAAACATGGCCATCTGTGTTTACGCAGATTTTACTATGAAAATTTTGTAATTTTAGAAATTTATTAATCACATTAAATATATATGAGAAATTGTAAAAATTTGTATCTATGATTACCATAAATTTCTTTTCCATGTCTGGATACATCAAACTCAAAATAATCGCCACAAATTGTTGAAGAGTTTTGCATCTAACTTGACATCAATGGTTGATGTGTTATAACTTCAAGATGCAAGTAACAACATCTGGTAGATTATTACTGAGCAAATAAAAATCAACTTGATTATGCAAATAAACTCACCTACATAGATTAACAATACTCTCTATTTTGGTGGTTCAACTTATAAATCTGCAATCCCCAGACTCGTCACAGGAAATTGAAGAATTAATTGCCCATAGTAGGATTCGAAACCTACCGAGATGCTCACTTGACGTCAATAGATGTTGTATTATTATTATGTGAAAAATTAGGTGAAAAATTCTATGGCAATTAGGCAAAACTATTTAATGTCATTTTGAGAAAGGCATTGGAATCAAAACAAAACTACACCACTACAATATAATTTAAAAAAATATGTGAAGTTACCTATAAGGAAATTTTCAATGAATCAATGCAGGTATATCAATATCCAATTTAGGTATTTCTTCTTCTCCTTATTGATAAATGCCATTATCTATTAAAATTAAACAAAATTTGAACCAAAATGTACATAGGAAACAAATTCAAATTTAAGTTATTGGCTTCTGAAAAATGTCAAGTTTTTCAAGGTAGAACCATTTTAGTAGTAGTATTATTTATGAGTATGAATGAATGAATGAAAGAATTTTTATTTATTTTTTGTCCAATCATTATTTAATTCATAAAACATAAAATCAACAATTGAAAAGCTATATAAAAAAAATAAAATATGTATAATCTCAAAGTTTTATTGTTAAATCAGCAGAGTAAAAAAAAATATTCTCCCAAACAAATGGAAACCAGAAAAGATATTCCGACCCACCGTTATAAAAAAAACCATTAGTTATTCACTTCTTAACCCAAAAGTATTAGGTATATCATTTTTATTCCATAACCGAAATAAAAAAATTAAAGTTTAATTAAATCTGATGCTAGAACACAGAAATCCATACAATAACCTAGAATCCCGACTCGCGTTCAAAAGTGAAGCCTAAATATTGCAACTTTTGACAGTTTGGTTCCCAAAAGAATGTGGTACAGCGTATATTTATTCAGTAGTTTTCTCGTGTTTTTTACAATAAAACATATTTTTACATTGAAATAAGTGAAATTAGATCATTTTTAAGTTTCTTTATAAATGTACTGTCAAAATTGCTGGCCAAATCGGCTTCACTTTTTTACTACGAAGAATATATGAAAATCTATGTGCTAGAAACACACTATTGTGTCAGCTTGTGTTGTGTCGAGCCAGAAGCATTATCATTTTTATATTTATTTATTTTCTGTCAAAATTAAGCATTGCTCACCATTACAGAGTAATCCTTTGCGGTAATAGTGGTTAATAATATGGTTTAAGATACATTTAGGCTCTATATGAAGCTGATATGCTTCTAACGGGTTGAGAACTTATTTATAGTGATATGTGGTAAAATTGATAAAATCGCTGGCATCCGCAAGACACTGTTATTGATTATGGTCAATCTTCTTTACATCCCATAAGCAGCCATTGAATATTTTTTCAATATAATTGTTTCCCTTCTCAAATGGGAAATTTAAATGAGCTCTCTAACATGGATCTGCAATATAAAGTTTCTGATTTTAAAATACACATAAAGAAATCCAAGAAACATAATTAATGAAATTCTTACATAGGTAGCTTACCATTTTGGTATATTTACAATATTATTATATTGTCTTGCAAAAATTAAACCTTTGAATTTCTTTGTTAGAAATGCACTTTTATCAATCAATTTGATCCTTAGAAGTATGTACTTAATTGCTATGTCAAAAAGGTGGGATGAAAGCAATTAGTCTCGTTGAAAACACGTTTGCCTCAGGAACCTGAAAAAAATATCAACAAAATAAATTAATTTTGTGATTTCGGTAACACACTAATTCCCGCCTTATAACATTATAATTGTTTTAGCAACGCATAAATGTTTTAAGTTACGGCATAGGCTTACAGATATTTTAATCAATTTGACTTACCAGTTTTATTTTCATTAAACTCAATTGAAAATAAGGTAATTATATTTTTCATAATCGACGATATCAATCCGAACCTTTTGTTTGACAACAAAATATGACGTATAGTGAAGTATTAACCATCCATGGATAACCAAAGATAATAATATAATTCAACACAGTTAGGTACTATTAAATTATTTTATGATGTATATTTTTGATTTACTTATATAATGGTCTCTTAAAATATGTAGACTTATTAAAAAAAAAAATTTTCACACAAAAAACCACTTTAAATGTGAAGAAGAATTATTAAAAAAATCATTCTTATTTTGTTTTCATATTATGAAGCTAAGACAAAAAATTACATATTAAAAAGTTCGTCTATGGTAACCTACTGTCAATTATTGTTATTCTGACAGCCAAACAAAAACAACAGGAATTCTATTTTCAAAAATTTTGTAAGTTTTTTAATATATTGAAATATTTTTGTAAGTAGGTACCTAAGCTATATTTAATTATTAAGATTTTTACCTATCATGAAGTTTTTAGTTGTGAATTGTAAAAATATGGGTATATAAAATATGATACTTTGAAATTGTTGTCCCTCCTGTAACTAAACTTTAGACAGATTTTGATGTTTGTTTTGTAATATTGTTTTCTAGGCATGGAGTTGCAGTCTATCTGAAATAATAATACCTGATACATTATGCAGTCTAAATGGATTTAATGAAGATCTTAAAAAGGTATAAAAGCTACACTTTTAAACAAATAATACTATGAAAGATTCCAAATGAAGGTTTTATGCAGAGCATATCATATCAATATGTATCTAGCAGTTGATTGTTTTATTCTAATTTGAAGTTCATAAGTAGTTTGATATACTTTCTAAATCCTTAATATTGATTCTAATCAAATTCTCATAACATGTATTTTTAAAACAAATCCCTGAAAAAGCAAAATTTTCTAATGTCGTCTTATATATTTGCAACCATGGCCATGTAATCACTGTATTTTGCTTTCATATATTAATAGAATTGGTTTTTTTTAGGTCAGAACACTCAGAACCTTGCAGGGATTTTGGATATATCAAGAAATATTTACCGAATGCTTCAACATACAACATGCTGTGTTTTTTAAAATATTACCCACCTTGTTTTGTGATGAATATAACATTAAATAAAATAAATTAAAGGTAAGAGAACATAAGTTTGCATTTATCTACATAAGAAATTTGAGTTCGATACAGTTTTGTGAATACATATTGTGGATAAATCAAGTGAATTTTACTTTACCAAAATACCTACATATCTGATTCTTTTCCAAAATAAACAGGAAGTATTACTTAATTATTATGATGTGTGTAAAACCAAATATATTTTTTGACTATAAACATACCTGACAAATCCATTATAATCTTGTAAAATAGGAACGTCATCACTTCCTGTCAGATTGGCTTTCTTTCAACGTTCTGTTTTACCGACCAAATCTACTAAAGAATATTCATACTCATTTCAATTTTCAAATATCATTTTTTCTCTAAAATCTTTATGAAAGAACAATTTTTAGATTGAAATGTATTATGAATTTAATTTAATGTATCTTTATTATTTTTTACCAACATTTAATATGATTTTATCAGGTATGTAGCTAAATAATTACTCATCTATCTGGCTACGACAGTTTGACACAAAATGTGGCCATAAATTTTTTAAAATGTGTCAAATAACAAAATGGAGGAAATATTTTTCCAAAATCTTTCTTTAAATCTTTATTTATTGAGAATAATAAGATTTGAATAACATTTATATGTATAACATATCAATCTCCAATTATTTTATTACATTTTCATACCGTAATACCAAGATTCCATTCAACGTTTACATGAGTAATTTTGTTTCCAAAAGATGGCATCTGTCTTTTTTGAAAACGTTGTATGAAGATCCTAAAAAAATAAGAGTTTTTTAAATAGCTTTAAATATATCAAAGCTCATGTGGTTAAATATATTTAAGAACGCTCTCTGGAATTTTGCGCGGCTTTTCGCATATTAATATCTGACCTTTACGTTTGTTTTCTATGATTGATGCTCTTACAAAAATATATATAAACGGACTAAAATATTATGTAGATAATATAATATGAAGTTCTTAAGTAGTTTGATATACTTTCTAAAACCTTAATATTGATTCTAATCAAACTCTCACAATACGTATTTTTAAAACAAATCCCTGAAAAATGCAAAATTTTCTAATGTCGTCTTATATATTTGCAACCATGGCCATATAATCACTTTATTTTGCTTTCATATATTAAATGAATTATGTTTTTTTTCTAGGTCAGAACCTTGCAATGGTTTTGGATATATCAAGAAACGCTACCAAACTTACCAAATGCTTCAACTTTCAACAACATGCTGTGTTTATTTAAAACATTACCCACCTTGTTTTGTGATGAATATAACATTAAATAAAATAAATTAAAGGTAAGAGAACATAAGTTTGCATTTATCTACATTAGAATTTTGAGCTCGATACAGGTTCGTGAATACACATTATCTAATATCTGTTATCTTTGAAGAAATTTTATGCGTACCTGCTTTATATCGCTTAATTTTTATGTGGATAAATCAAATGAATTTTATTACCAAATACCTACATATCTGATTCTTTTCCAAAATAAACAGGAAGTTTTGTTTGCTGTCAAATTCATTCTGGTAATGTTTTGAGATTCAGATGTGGGTAAGTACCTGTTTTACCGTTCAATTCTTGCTATTATCGATGTTCATACAAATTTCAAAGTAAATCTTCATTCATAAATTTTATTACCTTAACTCTTTCATAATATTTTCTTGAATCATATTACATCAGTGTGTATTATGAATTTAATTTAATGTATATTTATTATTTTTACCAACATTGCAATATGATTTTGATTTTATCAGGTACTTACAAAATTACTCATCTATGCTAGCTACGACAGATGGAAAATCTGTAGCCATAAATTTTTTGAAATGTGTCAAATTTGCAAAATGGAGAATTTATTTTGCAAATTTTTTCATTAAATCTTTATTGATTGAGAATAATAAGATTTGAATAACATTTATATGTATAACAAATCAATCTCCAATTATTTTATTACATTTTCATACAGTAATACCAAGATTCCATTCAACGTTTACATGAGTAATTTTGTTTCCAAAAGATGGCTTACTGTCTTTTGTGAAAAATTTGTATGAAGATCTTAAAAAAATAAAGTTTTTTAAATAGCTCTAAATATATTAAAGTTAATATATCAAAGAGTATTTAAGAACGCTCTCCGGATATTTGCGCGGCTTTTCGCATATTAATATCTGACCTTAACGTCTGTTTTCTACGATTGATGCGCATTCAAAAATATAAACGGACTAAAATATTATGTAGATGTCTATTAA
The DNA here is from genome assembly GCA_963576905.1 of Mystacides longicornis. NCBI lineage: Eukaryota > Metazoa > Arthropoda > Insecta > Trichoptera > Leptoceridae > Mystacides > Mystacides longicornis. The sequence goes on from OY756426.1 coordinate 12,644,611, forward strand.
ATTCTATAAAAAAACTTTGGTAATTTGAAACATTGTAGTTATTTTATAACTGCAGACTCAGGTTAGGCATAATACTCAAACTCAGTTCTTTATTTAAGGGTTAAAGCAAGTAAAACTTCCCTTATGATTTTTGCCACTACAAGAATTTTGACTAACCAACGTGAAAGGCTAGCACAAACATGTTCCATTCAGATAAACTTCCAACCAAACGCCTTCTTCAATTTCATAAAATTATTTAGAGGATCAAAAATATAATACGTTTAAATAATAATCTACGCAATAATCTGGTTCCTAACCATAAAAAACTAGTCTATAAAAAACAATATAATCTAATATATAAATTAAAGTCGGGTTAGTGCGAACACTTATAACTCGAGATCGGCTCAACAGAATCTTCTGATGTTTGATTAATTGGATTCTTCTCCGTTCCGGATAACAGAATAACTAATAAAATGTTTAAAAACTGGATAATAAATTATTTAAAATACAATATTTAAGTTTGTATGGAACGGTTACCTATGACGCTCCCACGCCATCGCGGGTAGTTCCACCTCATTCTCGCATACGCTCCTACAGTAGCCCATCCCACTTACTCCACCAACGCACCGATTCGAGCGTTAGAAAATTTTCACACAAAGTCGGGCACATTCGTGTTGGCAATAGGCGAGGTAGGATGTGTGCGCGGGCGCATTATTCTCAAGTTCTTCCCGCCAGAGCTTTGAATATGAATGAAATATGGATGTTTCAGAAATAGTTTAATGCTATTATTTTATTAGCTTAACTCAATCGAATTAATTTTGTATTGTTTTAAGGGGGCGCAGTGCACATTATGTACTTATTAACGGGCCACTCGGGCTAGAACCACAAGACAACGTCTGTCGGGAAAGCTAGTAATAAAATAAAAATCAGAATAAAAAAATAATTTATGCCTGAGACAATTTTCTTTCAGTCAAACTATCATTTCGAACCAGAAACAGAGCAACTGAAGAAATGTCAAGCGTAAATTTCGACCAGAAAGGAAATCGTACCCCGAACTGATAAGAATTTGGCCAGCAGAGCTACCCAGGTATTTATTATTTGCTTCAAGCCATTTTCTCAGTGAAATTGCGAATGAAAAATCCACCCCATATTATCAATTTTCTGATATGGTTCACTCATTTTCAAGGATTTTTCTAGTCTATGGGGAGTTTATCCTGAGGCTTTCCGTCCGCGAATAAGGCATTGTGGGAAGGTCTTTACAAGTGAAACTACATAATAGAGGTATATTGGGTAAGCTGGGTCACACTTAACACATCCTCAATGGTGAATTATCGTACTGTTGATCTAAACCCTTCATTTTTTAAAAGAACCATCCTTAGTACAAAAAATAAGATAATATACAAAAATAAATTTTATACAAATCTATAATATTATTATAACTTACTTTTTTTTAAAATGAAACTGTGCCCAATCAAAGTGAACACAAATACACTCTTTGACTCTTTCACAGTGAGCTACTTTAAAGCTTGTGTCGTGAAAGAGGAAGATGGTCGGCACCTGGGATCGAACCCACGACCTCCGCACGACAACAGTACCTACCTACAAAAGCCGGCGTCGTAACCGCTACGATCCAACCACCTCAAAATTATCTTTTACGTTTATAAATCAATCAATACTCCCTTTTGCACCCCACTCAGGAGCATAGGGAAGCAACAAGAGCTCTCCATTGCGCTCGATCTTGCGCAGTGTTTATTACATTCTCCCACACTATGTCCATTCATTCACCATGTTCTATTTATATAAGTGAAATAATGGTAATAAATTAATCACAATATGGTTTTATTTTAAAAACAGAAAAACTACAATAGGTAATTTTAAATATATCTTATTCACTCTTTAAGATTTTATAAATTTAATTATATAGATATACCTAATTCTTCTTCTTCTCCCGGGCAATTATTATTCTCACAGGATGGTGGGGTCTGCCTTTTGTGTTTTACGCCGCCACTCAGCTGTGTCTTGTGCATCCTCTGGGATAGCTCCGCAGCTCCTCATGTCCTGACACACAACTTCAGGCCATCTTCGTTTGGGTCTCCCTCGTGACCTCCTACCAGGGACCTCAAGAGCTTGTATTCAATATATTCTGGCGGTCTCCTGGTCACATGCCCGTATCATCCTAATCTGCCCTCTTGGATCTTTTCTGATACGTCACGCACACCTAGTCTTCCACGAATATGCGTATTTCTGATTTTGTCTAGTTTAGTGACCCCGCACATCCATCTTAGCATTTTCATCTCGACCGTTTGAATGGCATGAACATGTCTAACGGAGGTGTTCCAGGTTTCCGACCCATAAATACCTTATACCTACTTTTATTAAAATGAATATAACAGACAACAAAAAATCAAAATTAAGTTTATTAAATTTCATATTTTTATTGATTAGGTACATATTTTTTAGGGCCTATATACATAATACAACTGTTCCGGATTGATTCACATGTTATTCTACAAGATTATCTTTTTAAACCTTTCTGAAACAAAATAATAAAGAGCGCGTTGGAGAAAAAAAAATAGGTAAGTACATATTATATTTTGTTTATAGTTCTCATAAAAATCATAAACAAAAATTTCAACAAAAAATATTGTATAAACTTGTTGGATCTATCTTCATGACAGTCTGTTGATCTTCACTATCGATTTTAAAAATGTTTCTTTTTATCCTCACACATATATTATATAGGTAGGCACCTACTTACTTTTGTATATTTTATAATTTCTTGATATTTTATTTTTGTTACAAAAATGTGTAGCACACATGTGCGTTTAGGTACTATGTAGCTTAGAATACTAGGCAGGTAGGTAGGTAATAAGAAGGCAAATTAAGGCATACCATAATCTATGTACTTATCCATATCCCTCTGAGAGCCTAGTAAGGGCAAAATAATCTCTCCCCTGCGATCAATCCAGCGCGATGTCAACGGATTTCTTCCACGCATGTCAAAGTCCCTTTCTCTGTTCGACGGGACAGACCATATTTTCAGCAAACAGAACACAGTAGCATTTTAAAAACGTGTCCAATGTATGAAAGTCTTCGAATTTAAGTGTTTTTCAAATCCAATCCTTAATGGAAATTTCATGTGAAATGAAAAACACTTAAAATTATCTGACCCGACCGGGATATAAACTCGGGACCACTTAGGAGCAAAGGGCGCAACAAGAACCCCCCACAGGCTCGATCTTGCGCGGCTTCTATGTTCCCGAAGACGAGGAGTATCTTCTCAAACCGTGTTCCGTTCGTTCGATGCAGAACTGAGAATTTGGATGTGGTGTGGGAGGAGGTGATCGAAAATTAAAATATCTATCAAATAAATATAACAAATGAAAATCCCATTAAGTGTCAATATTTCAATATTTCAAAATGCGTATTCCAATCTACGCAAATCTTTTATCTACACGTAAAATAAATCTGTCTACGAACAATAAAAAATCTAAAATAACAATCCGAAAATAATCAAAAGTCATCTGTGATTATCTCTGTTAAAAGCGCCGTTTGTTAATATCAAAGTAACATCTGGCAACCCCTTGAAATAATAAAAACCGCATTTGATTTTTAAAAGAATAGACAACACCGTCTACCTAAATAATAATAATAATAGTAGTACATTTCAATACGAAATTAGGGCTGCTTCGAAAGAACGGTCACAGCTTTTCATATGTATTCATATTGAAAACAAAATAACAGTGATTTTTGAGATCTCCAAAAATACACGATATTCACATACTTTGGTGACGTTGATAAAAGCATATTTATATAGTTTAGGTACGTATTTGCTGCACTTGATAATTAAGGGGAAAGTAGATGGTTGATGAGGGGTGGACCAGCGGCAGAGATCGAGTGGATATAAATCAAAAGTGTTTAGGGATGCATTCATTAGTGTCAGCCAACGTTGGGGTGACCTGACACGATATAAAAAAAGAAGAAGAAGGTATCGTTGCAATATTTGTGCAATACCTACCGCTTTTTGTTTCACATAAAAGGTGAACAAAATCAAATTGACAAAAAACTAGCTTTCCCGACAGACGTTGTCCTGTAGACTAAGAATGAATATTGAATAAGAATTTAAAATAGTGATAAAAATGACTTTTAACTAAAGTCATTCCGACCGATGCATCTGTTTGAAACCACATATTATCCATCCAAAATATGTCAATCGCACCAACTGTTAAACGAATGACAGTTTGTGTAAAACGTCAATTTGATTTAAAAATTAAATTTATTCACTCTTGCATTTTAATTTATAAAAAAATATATATTCAATTTTAACAAGTTAGAAAAAAGCTTGAAAAAATCCATCAAAAATTTGCGTGCCATTATTAATTTAATATCAATGGTTATCAGGTAAATAAAAATTGTGTTTCACATTTTGAATTTTACTTTTATTTAATTATTATTTTATATTATTTGATATCCTTCTTTGGTTTTTTATTAGTTATTCTGTTATTCAGAGCGGAGAAGAATCCAATAAACCAAAAATGATAAAGATCTGTTTAGCCGATCTCGAGTTATCAATTTTCACACTAACCCTACTTTCTTTTATATTATAGATTTCAATTTTGAGATTGAATCACCATTGGAATTCTCTCCACAATATAGTGTAATCTTTATTACAGCTATTGCAGGATTATGTAAGATTATAATATGTAGTTGTTATTTGCCGTATTTTTTAGTAAATACCCCAACGTCAGATGCACCGATCCCATCCTCCGCATTTGCGTCCCAATACAAATATTTACATCATAATATCGTCCCCTAACTATAAAACAAAACAAATAATATGATACTGCAACCAACTAAGTAGTGTTAGACATGCAGTGTGCATACCTCCTGTAGGGTAAGATACGCGTACCTATCTACTCCCACTTATATTATGTACATCCGCTTAAAACACTTAGTTCCTACCTAACTACGTAGTTACAGAAGTAATCTAAATATGAACAAGTATTGTTGTTTGTCAAATTATCCTAAATATAATTTTTGAAGTGGTTGGTAGTCTAGCGGTTACGACGCCGGCTTTCGCACTGTTTTGTGCGGAGATCGTGGGTTCGATCCCAGGTGCCGACCATCTTCCTCTATCACGGCACAAGTTTTAAATAGCTTACTGTGAAAGAATAAAAGAGAGTGCCTGTGTTCACTTTGAGTGAGCACTAAATGGATTTCCAGAAAAAGTTGGTGTGACCGGCCCCCAATTGCGCAAAAACTTTCAAATACGTATATTTAATCGAATGGTATACCCCACAAATAGAATAGGTATATACACTTGGACACAATATTTTCACTCAAAAATACATAGTACCTATATTCCGTCTTGCAACTTACATTCTTGGCAACGAACGGTGATGATAAAATGTGCGTAACAGCTAGGCAAAAATATGCATACCATATTTTTTAAACATTTTCTTCGAATAATCTATATTGTTACCTTCCTCTTCTTTCTATAGATCCTGGGGATCTGTTTGTGCCGCCGCCTGTTCCTCCAGTGATGTCGACTGCCAGCTGTCTCTCCACCACTTTGGAGGTCTGCCTGTTAGTCTGCGTCCTTCGGGGTTTCCTTGAAGGGCGATACGTGGAAGCCTGTCCTCTGATGACATTCTGTTTACATGTTCATTCCAGTATCGCCTTGTTGTCGTCCCCACCTCACTATGTCTTCCGTCTTTCACGTGCTCCGGATATCAACATTTCTAACACGGTCACGCAGCGTCTTTCCAGTTATAGATCGGAGAGTTTTCATCTCTGAAGCCCGTGCCTCATTTCCATAAGTGTCTATTGGTCATAATGCATCACCATAAGGTGTCGAACACATGTTTTATATAACTATGCCTTAGAAATTAATTGTGGAGGAACAAGCACATGAGGATTGAAATATTGTTACCTGCGTTTCAAAAATCGCGTAACGTCATTTTGTCTATAAGTATAAGAGTCATTTTTCAAAGTGTTTTTAAACATTGTCTGTATTGTTAGTAAAATAAAAAAACGGGTATAGGTACCTACTATCTATTGAGTCGTCAGCTGGTATACCAACCAAGTGGTACCTCGTGCAGTGATGAAGGATTATACGAGGTCAAAGATCTCATTGAGAGGACTACACAGTACACACACACTCCGTCATAAACTATCATCACTGTGTTTGCTTTTATTATGCACTTTTTTTCAAATTGCCCGAATTACGACTCCGTCTATGCAGATTAGAGAGTGCCGAATGGTAAGGGTATTTTATCTATTCACTAGGTATCCCAATGCCAAATAGTAATACTTATTTCATTTCATTATTTTCTATACAAAAGTGCCAGTATAGCCAGTGGAGCTTATTGCCTCATGTTAATTTCAATATTTAATTTTATTTCAACTCCACATATTCCTAACAAAAAAAGGATCAAAGAATTATTAAAGTGATTTTTAAAAACCACACTATTGAAAAATTTAAAACCTCGTCAGTCTAAATGCTTAAGAATTCTCTTATGAAGATGTTTTAAGGTTTGGTTCCCTGCCGGGTCAGAATTTTTCAACGAGTTTTTCACTTGAAGTTTTTGCGCAATTAAAGGCTTGTCGTTGCACTTTCGTCCAATAAAAATGCATATCTTTGAGATATAAGATGTGAATAATAGGTGTGTGTGATGACTTTGATAAACGGGTGTGACCCAACTTAATTTGCTCAAAAAGTTACAAATTCGTGTACTTTTTTGGCCATCTCTCCAGAAATTGACTATATAATATTTTGTTGATACGCCGGCTTTCGTACTGTTGCCGGCGCCGACCATATTTTCCTCTTTCACGACACAAGCTTTAAGTAGCTTACTGTGAAAGAGTCGAAGAGTATATTAGTGTTCACTTTGAGTGAGCAAAGATTCATTTTTTTTAAAATTCGAATTCAACCGTCCAGGATAATGTTTTTTTTAATCAACATTATTTAATGGATACCACCATACAAAGTACATAGTCATAAATGATCATAACTCCGTTTAATGTGTATGACTAGAGTGTTTTTATTATTAAGATAATCGTATGGTTTGTATTACAAATTAGGGTGCATCTCGATGTCACATAATGTTTATATCTGTAACGAGACTCAAGGGAATACTGTAGGTATGTCATTTTATACATTCTTACATTGTTACGAATATGTAATAATGTATACCTACTTCAGTAATATTTTATTGTATTTTATATGACCGTTTTCTATTGGTCTTTTTGTTGAATTTGATTCGAAAGCTGAGAATGTATGTGCGTGGACTTTGGTCAGGTGCCAGGACTCACACCCATACAGGAGAATGGGCAACACACACGCATCAAACAGTTTACATTTCGTCTCGACACTAAACGCCGCCGACCATGTTGTTCAAGGCGCAACTTGCCGTACCGATACCTATCGGGAGCTCAGCCCCGAGGTCATCAGTGATGGTAATGGTTGCTCCCAGGTAGGTATTTAAATCTACTCCCAGGCACAAAAAGTCTCAGCTTTCAAAATGAAGTGCCCCACGAGAATTTTGGGTAGATGGTACCACCGCATCACGAACGACGCTATACGCCGGCGCACCCAGCGTGAGCCCATCACTTCTAGCATTATGGGTAGGAGATTGATTTGGCTGGAACATGTGTTAAAGAGCGCTGTTCTTCCTCCTATCAGGGTCCCGAAGACGAGAAAGACCCTCTCATACTGTGTTCTGCTCCTTCGAAGCAGAGCTGAGGAATCTGGACATGGTGTGGGAGGAGGTCATAAACATTGCGCAAGATCGAGCGCAATGGAGAGCTCTTGTTGCCTCCCTGTGCCCCGTGGGGCAAGTGGGACGTAAAGGGAGCTTGGATTGGAATAATTTAATTACTTCAAGTAGGCTTATATATACATGTTCCATTGTTACTTTAGTTAACCTAACATAAAAACCAATGAAAATACACCTATTTTTTGTGGTTCTATTTGAATCATTATGAGTCACAAGTTCTCCTTTTGACCCGGTGCCTGATTATTCAATGCTAAAAAGGTCAAAGAGTATTCAGTGAAAAGTTTTTAGTTACTCGAATTTGAATAAGTTCATTTTTTACTTGAATAAAAAGGATTGCACTCAGTATGATATCATAATATGCCTTATCCCTGTTTGCTATGTAGCTATATTGATGAAATAAATTCAGAAAGACACACCGCATGGAAAAACGTTGTATATGAATAGGTACTAATTACGATCCTTTTGAAACAATTTTTTTACATAATAACATTTAGACAACCCTGACCGTACTTCCATGTATTCTGAGTATTAAATGTACTCCGATGCTCTGTTCGTGGTGCAAATATATGTTAGATTGCATAATATTTTGTCATCTACAGCTAAGGTATAATTGTATTGCGCAATATTTTGTCATTGAAGGGTTATGTATGTATATTAGACGCTTGGATTAGCTTAGATGTATTTCTAGAGTAATTCAGGTTATCTGAGTGGTGGTGTGTATATGCTATACTTACTTGTTCAGTTGTTAATGATAAACAGTCTACCGTTTCCGTCCACTCTGAGATACGCCGCGCCGATGCCATCGTCGATTAGAAGTTTTTTCAGTCACGGCTGAAAATCGGATCCTTGGCTGGTGAGGCTGGTAGAAAGAGCTACTGTCAAAAATCTTGTATAACTTATATGTATGTATAATTGTATTGTGCTTGGAGCTGAATTCTGATTCTTGTTCTATTTTTTTGTGTTTTAATAATTACTATAATTTTAATGATGATTTTCTTTTTCATTTATAATAATTGTCTCTTGTGATTATTTGATGTCTATTGAATTTTATTTTATTTTGTATATATAACTGATAGATAATTCATAAATGTGAAGAATATACCTTTAATACAAATTAATGGTTAGCAGTCATTTGTGTTAGGTACATTTTTCCTTGATTCTCTGGTAAATATATAATTTTTATACATTGACTTAGAAAGGATAATCATAAGATCCTTTCCATGGCTGTGGTCACGTCTCATAGTGGTCAAAAGGTCGTCCAGTCAGCGCCATCTGTCGGAGGAGGACCCTCATCTTACTGCCGTACATCAGGGACATCTGCCGCGGAGTCATCTAGCCTGGAATATTATTTATTTCGTTTTGATAATAACGGATATTTCATCACCAGAACACATACTACTCGCCTTTTATCAACAAACACAAAAAACCTAAGCGTATTATGAACTTTAGTCATAATAAGTAGCTCTGGTTTATTTTGTATTTTATGTATTATCTTTTTTATTTGGCATAGACAAACATTTTTTTTTACATACGTGGAACAATCTTTATGCATAGAAACGAAAATCTAAGTTTGATAATTATATAGTTACTAATAAGTAAGATTGAAATCGGATCGGCATTGTGATTGCAGAGTAACCGCCCGGGAGGAAGCAGAGCGGTCTGCATAGGCCATAATAATATATGGGTTGAAGACGGTAGCACCGAATCACGAACGGTGGTTTCAGTCAGCGCACCCGGAGCAGTCCCACCGATTCTTCCATTATGAAGAGCAGATGGGATGACAGGAAATTTGTTCGAATGCACAATCGTTCGAAAATCAATTGTTCGATTTCTTACAACGATGTTACTCCGTCGTTATCTCACCGCATGATTAAAATTTAAATTTTAATTTCAAGTCAAAATCGAATCTATGTATAACTAATACTGAAAACTTTTCGGTACAGCTGCAACACCTAAAATACGTTTTTTCAGTCATAATAAGTAAAAAAAATGGAGCAACTGTTATAGGTCGATGTTTCTCAATCATACGTTAACAATAAAACGTACTCTGCTACAATACTGAATGAGTCCGCTAATAGGCTCACACAACATGAAACAACTCACGGAAAGATTTATGGGCGGCTAGGTAGGGTGTACACCGGCCAGACCCACTATCTACATCCATTTTTAACGCCCTCCCTTTAAAAATGTCACCACGGTGTCTTTTATTCCGCGGTTTGTTTATATTTATCTCTACATAGCACCCACCTTATCCTAATAAATAATTATAACATCCAAACCATCCGTACGTACATGTCTGCTGTAGCTCGGGCACAACCCGAAAGTTTCAAGCCCGATCATTTTGTCACTCGCTTCAACGCTATAGCAAATAATGATGTGACTAAAAATCTTATACAGATCAAAAAATAGTTTGTTGGCCATGAAGAAAAATTACACATTTTATGAACTGGTAATATCACATGGTTCATATTTTATACCTACCCATTTTGTGAAGGATTGTAAAATTTAAAAACCTTAGTACTTAGCAGTAATTTGAAAAAAATCACGCACCATTGTATGCATATCATCATTATTGTTAGCCATACGTTAACTCAAGTACTGTCTCCATTTTACATGTTTTTCATAAATCTGTTACTTACCTAAGTATGTAATGTATCATTCTTTGGTCCATTTTTTAATTAACTGCTTACGCAACTATGTGTGATTATTTGTTTTGCATCTTTCTGAAAAAATCAATAATATTAGTAGCCTATTAGTGCTTTTTCGACTTCTTTAAGATTGCATTTGCTCAAACTTTTGTCTCGCTTTATAACCCAAGGTTCTAAGTCAGATGCAATAATAGCGTTCAATCAACGTCAAATGTTGATGCCGTGATATTATTGCGATTCGTCGTTTCAAAATCTGATTATATTAAGCTAAGCCGTGAGCGTGGAAGCCATTTTCGTTGCATCTGACTTTTGCCCCTCACCAATTTTCTGATCTACGTCTATAGGATATTATTTGATGATACACAATAATACAAATATTATATTTGATCTATTTATTTCAATTATTTTTCCTAAACGGAAGTCTTTGTTATCATTTGCAGCATATCAATGGGGTGCCTTAAACTTTTTCCGCCTATATACTTCAATCACCAAAGACAGCCGGTGATTAAGCTAATCCTCAACACCAATGGTGAATGTACCTGAATTATCCGAGAATTATGTTTAAGAATAGATACCTATGTCTTATAAAATAAATTTAGCTAAATTGACTTAAAAGCAAGACAAAATAGTAAAAATCATATTACAATTCATTCAATTTATGGGAAACGAATAGTAAACCAATAAAAGTAAAACCGGTTTCGCAAAAATAATATTTCATTCATATATGATTCATTATTCAGAATGATTTTTATACTTTATGTTTTTTATATAGGTACCCATACATTTTTTTCTCTTTTAATATCGTTGTATGTTTGTGATGTCCAACTTATATACTTTTCTTTTTAAGTGAATTTTCTCAGTTTATTATTCTGATTAATCTTGTTTTTTTTATTTATTTTTTTTTTATTTTTTCAAATTAAACTTTTATTAAATAAATAAATATACACATGCAAACAGAAAGATACAATAAGAAACTTATTTACACAATATTTTACACAGAAACAGTGCAACAAATGAGCGGAACCCGTTAAGTCATTTAAATGACTTGTCAACAGGTACCGCTCACTTCCACCCTCAGTTTACCGCATCATAATATCCACTTACATATCTATTTAATACTAATTATACTATGGTTTGGTTATACATACATAGTTTTATTTTTACACAGCCAATCCCTTAGCAACAATTTCAATTTTCCATTTTGTTTACATTTTTTTATTTTCATTGGCAATGAGTTAGTTGTGTATATAGAATAGGGTTAGGAATGAACCAACATCTTTTGTTCAAAAGTTATATAATATTTTTTTTATTTGTATTCTTAGCTTGTTGGAAATAAATAAATTAAAAAAACGTGGATATAATGTGATAAATTCATAAATTCAAATTTTCTACTACATTGTTCTAATATTTAAAACATCAACAAAAAAAGGTTAATATTTTTCGGGTTGTTGATCCTAATTAGTACTTTGTTCAGCCGACGGTTGTGGGAGAGTTTAGCCGGGTTGTATTTTTTTTTTATCAGAGACGTTTAAAACAACACGATAGAGGGAGTGTGAATAATGTCTTGTTAAAATAAATTGTTTATTAAAAGGGTGATGATAATCTCCACCTACCAACAAAGACACAGTTGGTTATCGATTAACGAAAATTGTCCGATTCGTAGCTATGGTTTTTACCAATCATCAGATTACAATATAATTATTTATGCCTTTTTGAAACATTCGTTTTGGAAACCCCAAAATTTTATGGAATATTGAAAAAAAAGAAAGACACTTGGTAGATATCACAATAATTATTATTGTTGAAGGAAATAAAAATAATTGCATGATGTCCTTCTTAGAATATCTAAAATTTGTAGGTATTTGAAGAAACTACAGTAGTATCTAAAATGTGTAGGTATTTGAAGAAACTACAGTAGTATCTAAAATATGTAGGTATTTGAAGAAACTACAGTAGTACCTATCTAAAATGTGTAGGTATTTGAAGAAACTACAGTAGTATCTAAAATGTGTAGGTATTTGAAGAAACTACAGTAGTATCTAAAACGTGTAGGTATTTGAAGAAACTACAGTAGTACCTATCTAAAATGTGTAGGTATTTGAAGAAACTACAGTAGTATCTAAAATGTGTAGGTATTTGAAGAAACTACAGTTAGTAGTACCTATCTAAAATGTGTAGGTATTTAAAGAAACTACAGAAGTATCTAAAATGTGAAGGTATTTGAAGAAACTACAGTAGTACCTATCTAAAATGTGTAGGTATTTGAAGAAACTACAGTAGTATCTAAAATGTGAAGGTATTTGAAGAAACTACAGTAGTATCTAAAATGTGTAGGTATTTGAAGAAACTACAATAGTATCTAAAACGTGTAGGTATTTGAAGAAACTACAGTAGTATCTAAAATGTGAAGGTATTTGAAGAAACTACAGTAGTATCTAAAATGTGAAGGTATTTGAAGAAACTACAGTAGTATCTAAAATGTGAAGGTATTTGAAGAAACTACAGTAGTATCTAAAATGTGAAGGTATTTGAAGAAACTACAGTAGTATCTAAAATGTGAAGGTATTTGAAGAAACTACAGTAGTATCTAAAATGTGAAGGTATTTGAAGAAACTACAGTAGTATCTAAAATGTGAAGGTATTTGAAGAAACTACAGTAGTATCTAAAATGTGAAGGTATTTGAAGAAACTACAGTAGTATCTAAAATGTGAAGGTATTTGAAGAAACTACAGTAGTATCTAAAATGTGAAGGTATTTGAAGAAACTACAGTAGTATCTAAAATGTGAAGGTATTTGAAGAAACTACAGTAGTATCTAAAATGTGAAGGTATTTGAAGAAACTACAGTAGTATCTAAAATGTGAAGGTATTTGAAGAAACTACAGTAGTATCTAAAATGTGAAGGTATTTGAAGAAACTACAGTAGTATCTAAAATGTGAAGGTATTTGAAGAAACTACAGTAGTATCTAAAATGTGAAGGTATTTGAAGAAACTACAGTAGTATCTAAAATGTGAAGGTATTTGAAGAAACTACAGTAGTATCTAAAATGTAAAGGTATTTGAAGAAACTACAGTAGTATCTAAAATGTGTAGGTATTTGAAGAAACTACAGTAGTATCTAAAACGTGTAGGTATTTGAAGAAACTACAGTAGTATCTAAAATGTGAAGGTATTTGAAGAAACTACAGTAGTATCTAAAATGTGTAGGTATTTGAAGAAACTACAGTAGTATCTAAAACGTGTAGGTATTTGAAGAAACTACAGTAGTATCGCTACTGGCAGTGGAATTTTAATAACTCCTAATACATACTTGATTTAAATTATACAAACTTTAAAATTTAGTAATTATTTAAAATTTATAATTAATTTATATATTTGATATTGTATAAATAAAAAAAAAAATATTTATACAATATCAAACGATAATATTAACAAGATATCCACAAGGTTGCCAAGTGGTAACAGTCGACGGCGTACAGTGTTATCCAATGACATCCATTTGGAGGTTTCGTGAATAGCGGGCTCAAGTGTGCCTTGAGATTTGATTTTTCGCTTTCCGAACACGGTATTTTTAAATATTCCAAACTTTTCGTTATCCTAAGACACACTGTACTTTAGGTAGGTACCTCTTCATCTAATATTTTTATCATCAGATTTTTAAATACTCGATGAAGGGAAAAAAAACACCCTCATCTAGTTTTTCAAAGATGTGACAGAATGCTCTAAAGCGAATCGCTTCCAAAGAGGGTGCATAAGTTGATTGCTCATTTACACTTAAAGCAAAAGCAAATCAAGGAGAAACTGAAATAGGGGAGAAAACATCTACTTACCTTCTGCAAAAATCTGTGTAGTAACAAAAGACAAAAATAGAAGAGGTAACATCTTCGTCTAGTAAAATAATTGAAATTGCCTAGTGGTTCTGGCTTCGACTTTTATGTCGTGTGGACATAAGCCCGGTACCAAACTTCTTCCAAAGGATGCCGACGAGTATTGACAACATGCTTAATTTTATTATTTTTAGAAGATAAAAATTATTAGGTTGTATCAAATGTTAGTAAGCCCATAACGCTGTGACATGGGAAAGCCAATCAGAATGCTAATCTCCAAATAGAAAGTCGCAAAGTTTTTATCCAAGTTTGAACTGTTTTAAAAATATAAGTAAACAGCATACACGGTATATATTCCTACTTAACCACATTCAGACATGGTTCCTTATAGCCTAAAACGGCATTAAAGAAACTGCAGCCATATTCAGAGCCTAGTATAAAAGTTGGTTAATAATCCATAAAGTTTTCGATCATTATTTTCTACTGTTTATAATCCTTCAAATTAGTTTGTTGTTAACACTTCATTTCATTTGGAATGCAAAAAAAAGAATGAAACGCCTGGTTCGAAACCCCTTTAATGAGTCAGAGCAAATATTTTTTTTATTATTTAGACTAGCTATAAATTCTGCCAACTTATAAGGTAGCATTAAAACTATCTATGTACTAATTATATAACCAGTTATTTTTGTCTTAAAATTAAAACTGAGTTTCGTTAAAAGTGGATGATTGGCTTAAGCAAGAACCTTGACAATAAGCAGGTTGTTTGAAAATAAACTTTCCTGACGTACTGCTCTCCATTGCGTCCAATACGTGATCCAAATACCTCGAGTGCATGCGGGGTAGGTTTGAATGTCTACAGTAGCATTAAGTATCGCACATCCTGTGTTTAATGTATCGTATCTGGATGGAACTATTATTTTCATAAATAGTGACCATTACGTGATCTGACTAACTATTCCTCACATGCATTTCATAATATCAACTAGCTGTTTCAATTTCTACGTGATGATATTGAATTGAATTGAATTCACGAAAAGTCTATTAAAACTGCTTAAGAAAAAACCGGTGTTGAGAACTGCATCTGTTTTTTTTTAAGAAAACACAACATCACAGGATACTTTACACACAAAATCCAAAAACTTAATTAAGGCAATCAAAGCAGCAATTATAGCAGGATGCCTGAAAGACACATGGAAAAATTGTGGTTGGATGTTAGAGATTGCTGCGGCTATAATCCCTCCATTGCCACTTGTTTATACACTGTTTTTTTGTACACTATTTTTAATATGCATAAAGAATAAAATAAATAAATATAAAAACAAAAGTAAGAATACAATGCAAATGTACTAGGACTTTCATGAAGAACGCAATGCATTCTCTATCTGACACCTCTAGAGCCAAGTCTATTCTCCATACAACCACGAAAAGAATACATCGAGGGTAAACCCCTAAGAGACAGGGTCAGAAAATAACAGCACCATTTAGGAAATATGCAATGTAGACGATTTAGGATGCAGGATAGGACGGCTTGGAAAAACATTGTTCAGGAGGCCAAAACTCTGACGGAGTTGTATGGCCATCGGAAGTAAATAAGTAAGCAATGAAGACGACGTCCTGAGATGGGTCAAAAGCAGATGAAAAGAGAAGAGGGATCAGGTCAGTAAAATGGCAGATGACCGTATGGCCAACTGATGGTATTCCACAAGGCGTAGAAGATAGCCATACCAAGTTTAAAATTATTTGGCAGGAAGTTTCACCGGCTATGCTGACACTTTGTACCTTAAAAATGAAGATCCATAAAAACTAGTGGTCGACCAGTGCTCGAAATTCGACCATAATTTATTATAAGTTTGAACACTATTAAGGTTTCATTGTCAAAAACTGAGCGAGCGCTATTTCACAATTTTATTTCAAAAACAATGACATGTCAAATTTGAAATTTTGGTATGTACAAAATTATTTCTATTATTATTAAAGACAAAAAATATCAATCTATTCTCATAATTCCACACGTTCTTTTCATGGTGAGTTGTGATCTGCCACGTCTTCTTGTACCTCCTGGTGAGTTGAATTGGCTTTCATAATCCATGAACTTGGGAAACATACACGAAATGAACCTTTTACACAGCTTTTTACCTTTGATAATATTTTGACACGTGTTTACATCTGAAGACCGCTTTGTCATTTCGTTTTAACATTAAAAACAGATACATTCACATCAGGACATTCTCAAATTTCACCATATTATCTGAGATTCGTAAAAAAGTATGTAAGTTGAAAGGGGGAGGAAAAAAGCTTTGTGTTGGTAGGCAGTCGTATTACTGTCAAGATTTTCACCATGATTCTAATTTTCACAAACAGACGTCGTTTTCCTTTATTCTCTTTGTGAACTTTTCGTCAACTATTAAGACAGTCTTATGAAAGGACGAGAAATGTTGGTTGGAACTTGTTAATTCCGGTGTTGAAGAAACAATCTACAGACACAAAGACTTTTTTAAAAGTTCTTTTCCGTATTCAACAGTTTACAGCTTCTTTTTTATATTTCGAGTAAATATTAACCGAAAATTACTTAGTGTTCACTCAATAGAACTTTTCTCTTAAGTATCCGACAACGTTAAAATATCCGTATTTTTTTTTTTTTATCATTTGTTATCTTTTTTGAACAAAAACATTTCTTTTTATTTTTTATTCAATTTGAAAATATCGCAACGTAGGTATTTAATTAATTTGTATCAGACATCGTAGATTATTAACTTTATAAGAGGATTCAATAAAAGTTTTATTCAATACATTTCGATATAATATTATACAAGATAGATTTTTTATTGCTTACAAAAAATAAAAATAAGTTCCTACCAACTGTCTTTCATAATAAAAGATATTTTTTATTTGAACCCATAATATACTGAATTGCGAATTTTTACTACCTATGTTAAATAAAGAAGGTTTTTTTTTCGTTAGGTATGAAAATATACGAATTGTCCTCTTGTTAGAGGTATAGAAATAAACTTTATAAGATATCTTTTATTTGTTTTTTTTTTTGTAAATCCTTCATTTTTTTGTCCAAATTCACAACATATCCCTTTAATATTTCCTAGTTGATTTATTTCTCAGCAACTGATGGCTTTTTGCTGTCATAAAACCAGTGATAGTATAGTATATTATATTATACATCCATCCATGGCGCATGATGAGTCGTGGCCTCCTCGCCATTCCATCATGTCTGCCGCATGGCGACGCCAGTTTCTTATCCCCAAAGATTGCATATCTTCATACATCTCAACTTTGTCTTCTAGTGGAGCTGACAGTTCAGAGTTTCGCCCATTCTCACTATGTCCCCCAACCAGTCTTCTTCTTCAATGGCGCTACAGCCCAAATCGAGCCATGACCTCATGTAACTTTCGCCTCCACAGCTCCTTTTCCCAGCCGCCCCTCTCCAATTAGCCACCTGCAAGAGTTGCGCTGCGTTTCAATTCACGTCGACCTCCCACCTCACTCTCGGTTTGCCCACCCTTCTTCTCTCCCCTGGATATCCTATCATGATTCTTTTTGGAACCCGCGATACTGGCATTCTTTGCACATTTCAGCCCCAGCCAGTGGAAATAGTATATCTTGATGACAGTGGCGGATCCTGACAAGTGGAGGCCCTAAGCGGTAGAAATAAGGGGCCCCAAAATTTTCCGTATTCTAATTTGATTTAAAAATTCTCTTTCACTAGACAATATTGCCATATCCTTTAATCCATCTTCCCCCATATTGTTTCTTAAATAGTTGTATTTCTCCATTTTCTTCCGCAAGCAACGAAAAGTGTTAAAACTCATCTTCGCATATAACTACGTCAATGTCATCCCTGAAAAATATTCAGTAACAAGAATGCTTTTAATTATTTAGATTTTTTTCTATATACAAATGTGTTTAGAAGTAGAATAATCAACCCATGTGACTTTCAATGAAGTAATATGCCAAAAACGTCTTCATCGCTCGATGACAGTATCAAAAATAATTAAAAATGTACGGATGTAGTAAGCATCGTGGACACACGTCGGGCTGCAAATACTGAAACGCGCGGTGCCGCGTCACGTGGACGGTAGGCCTTTGTTCTATCTACTCATGCTCTTACGTTTGACGCCAAACGAAAAAAAATATTAAGCTTTGTCATCCATTAAACTGAACTGTGTTGATAGAATTTATTCATTTTAAATAATTTTACATAGTAGAAATAAAGATATATTATTGACTGTACCAATGGTTTAAAATACAGGAATACATACATATTATGAAATGTCAAAATTGTTTTTTGCTTCGGATGGCGAAGACAGGGAAGCTTTGTGATCGCCAACGTCAAGGTAACCTGAAGGCAGGTCATAAAGAAGAAAAAAAGGAACTTGAATTAACTCACTCCGGTGTACACTTTTTTGTACTAGCTTACGCTGAGACAGAGATTAAAAGGAAAAAAAATCTTTATTTTATCATTTATTTTCCCTTCACAAGCTCGGGGCCCCGATTTTTTTTTTCATTTATTTTCCCTTCACAAATTGGGGGCCCGATTTTTTTCTCATTTATTTTCCCTTCACAAACTGGGGGCCCAGATTTTTTTCACATTTATTTTCCCTTCACAAACTGGGGGCCCCGATTTTTTTCTCATTTATTTTCCCTTCACAAACTCGGGGCCCCGATTTATATTCTCATTTATTTTCCCTTAACTAACTCAGGGCTCTGAGTTTTTTTCTCATAAGCTCAGGGCCCCAATTTTTTTTTTCTTATTTAATTTCGGCGGCCCCGATTTTTTATCTCATTTTATTTCGGGGCCCCTCACGAGCTCGGGGGCCCCCGCGGCCGCTTAGTACGCGTACCGTTAGATCCGCCACTGCTTGATGAATGTTTTAATGTTAATGTCATCGTATAAAGACTCGTATGGGAGGACGAAGTTGGTAAAGATGCGAAGGAACTCCTTCAGGTAGCCAGGTGGAAGACAGCATCGGAACAGAATATGTTGAAGGAGGCCAAGGTCTGATGAAGAAGAAGAATCAATTTTATCATCATCATTCATGTGCAATGTGCATTCCTACTAAGCCAAAAATGATTAATGATATCGTTCTGGCAATAAGTCCTTTAGTTTTTTGCAATGATGCCCATCCCGTAGGTACGCAGCCAGCTACAGATTTATGTAAGCGAGTTAACAAAATGTATTATGCACAGCTTCGCTTAGCATGCAGGACAAAGGCTATACATAAAATGTATTGGCTATCTCTTTCTGTCTTTAAAGTGAAATGGATTTATTGTGACGCTTGATATATTATCATCTTAATTAACTAGTTATTTCGTGAGATTCTTCCTCTCTCTTTCACTCACACAAAACACTGTTTTGTTTCTTACTTTTTAACGCTCGCCTCAATCGCTCTCTTTCATGCACGGTCCATTTCTCAAAACTCAATTAAAGTTTTGTTTTTATTGCTGTTTATTTGATTTATCCGCTCTTCCTTTTAAAAGATTTATATCCAAATGTGATTGTACTCTAAAAAACATATGTAAAACCAATTTATTCCAAACGTGTAAGGTATCTACCAATGTATACAAAATATTATCTCATCATACGTCCATATTGCGAGTGCGGTCTTGTTCCATGTCTTTTTTAGCTGTCCCTTGAAAGACGAATAGCAAAATTTGCTTTTATAATTATTTTTCGGCTAGTCTGCGAGTAATTATCCCCGCATTTGTTTTCACAAATCATTCTATATGTAATGAAATGCCTTATTTACATCATAATTAACACAATGCATGCATTTTTTTTAAATTATATATTGTTTTTATATCAAATCTATGAAGGTGCTCTATGTCCATTATTTCTTTACTTTTGTTTTGTTGTTGTTATATTGTATATTTTTTTTTCTCAAAGGCATTTGCCGTGTATTGTGGATAAATAAATAACAAATAGACCTTTTATAAAAAATCGAGACAAGGCGATAAGTCATAACACTGATTGATTTGAAGATGAAAATTTCGGCTTGCGTTTGCTTTCCATAGACATGTTTTACATGTGACTTAAAAAAACAATATTAATGTTCCCCCATTTCATCGAGAGTTCATGAATAGTTTTGTCAAAAAATGTATTTCCTATTTCGAAAATCAGCATGTCCAATTGTATACACATTCATACATGCATGTACATTCTACAAAATTATATGAAAAATGCATCCATTCGTACGAAGAGTAACATTAGTATAAAAAAATCAGTTGGTACAAAATCCTATACATTCCTTCATTGTTATGAAATTACCTAGTAGAGTAGTTTTCAGTCATCCAGTTCCGTTCAATTTCGGACACGCTGCCAATATTGGACAGAAGTTTTCAGAAAAAAATCAATAATTCTGATCCAACAGGGATTGTATTTTTTTTTTCAGAAGACCAACTTCAGGCACCAGCCTGAATGACTATGCTAACTGATAAGAAATGACTGAAATAATATTTCTTTAATATACCATAATTATACATAGTTCTATGAAGAAATCTTCAACTCGGAACAAAATTATTTGCGTTGCACCGTTCATATACCTACAACAGCAGACATCATAAATATTCCACTGTCAGATCATTTCTGTTCTGTCCAGAAAATTGTGGAAATGAAAACGATTCTCAAAGCATTGTAAAATGCTGTGATCAGCAATTTCAGGGAAACTCGAATACTTTAAACTGAGTATAGGTGGGTAGGACGCATCATACTATAATAAAAAAAAACTATTTTCTTTAACAAAATTGCCGTATTTTAAAAAAAATACAGAAGATTTAGAAAGACGAGGAGTCATTCTTGTGACGTAATTCATTCCTTCGAAGCAGAACTGAGCGATATAGATAGATATGGATGAGGAGAGATTATGAAAAAATTGCAAGATGAAGCGCAGAGGAGAGTTCTTGCTGTCTATTAATATGCCATTAAATGGGGTGAAAAGGGATAACTATTGATTAATTATACATCTACATCATAGAAAACAGTATGTTTCGGTTATTACTTTCTTCTTCTTCTTCCCTTTTTTACTTAAAATGGTCATCTTGTTTAAAATAACAGTATCATTAAAACCTCTAAGGCAATCCGCAACCAATTAGTTTTATGACGCCCTCGCAAAAAATTATATATCCAATGGGGGTTCTCAATTAATCACCAGATCTGGGTGTCGACCTTCTGTCACTCGGTCACATTATTCGTATTAACATTATTTAATCCATCAACCTGCTTGTCAACCCAAAGTAGACCTTATTATTTCATTGATGGTGCAAACAAAAACGTGGTTTTTTAACCAAACCCTTAAGTGTGCGTTTCATTTGATTGATTAATGAGATAAGAAATTAGGACTCAGACTCTATATATTAATACGTGAAGGAAAAACTTTGTGACTATTTTAACGCAAATTGCGCGGACGGAGGAGTATGAAATTTCGCACACTTATACCTATAGTTTATATAGAGAAGGAGTGGCGCATGCTAATTTTTTTTTTTAATTTTTCATATAAATAGATTAAATCAATAAAAAAACACTACACATACTACTGTTATGTTACGTAGTTCGACTCACACTCACTTCGATGTATTTGACATTATTTAACACCGATCTTTTGTTTATCTGTGGTCAAATTGAGAATAGATTAATATTTTTTGTATTTAGAGTGGCTTACTTGCCTTGTATTTTATCAGTCCTCCATTTGGTCAATAAACCAAATGTATTTTTTATGAATTCAGTCTGTCACAGACGTTGCTAGGTATCGCATCGTGTTGACTACATAATGATTGCTTGAAATGCCCTAAGGTTTGATAAGAAACTGCACCAATTGTAAAATAAAAATTAACAAAAGTGACAATATTATATCTTTTAATCCTTAAAAACCATTTATTATATATTTTTTTCATTAATAATATTTTCCACATATTTCAATATTATATGACACATCAATACCTCAATATGCAAATTAGACAACTCCAAAAAAGTAACTTTCCAGGATGCAATAAAACTACATAATTTTATTCATAACATATTATTATTAATTTAAAATATCGTTTACTGAAACGTTTGAAAATGAAGATAAATAATTAATATTACTTTTTGAGTGTTTGTTAATTTGTGTAATAAAACACAGATTCCTTTATTAACAGTCAACGAGTGACAATTTTACTATAAGAGGCTCAGGCAATAGAAAGTTATTTACATAAGTTCATAGCTCACTAGAAGGCGCTAGTATAGTACCATGTATATATAGTTATCAATATTTTGATATTTACAAAAATTTTAATATAGGTTATTTTTATAGTAGGTACATACATACATGCTCCCTTTAAGGCACCCCGCACACCGCAAGCCAGCCCGGTGGAGACCAATCTCAAAACTCATCTTAATAATACACAGCTTCCATCAAACTTATTAGATATAGAACAACTTTTCAAGTCATAATTTGCTGAAATCGTCCCCCTTTCGTTTTTTAGTACGTTGTACGTACGAAAGCCGTCGACTAAACCGCTGTTCTACCAACCAACCACCTCCCGTAGTAAGATTGGTGTTTAAAAATATTTCGCGTGTTATTAAAGTGTTTCATCGAAAATAAGATAAATAATATTATATTAAGTAGGTACCTATGTCTTTTTTCTATACTATATCTTTAAAGAATAAAATTACAAAAAATAAATAAGTGTAAGAAAATTGTACCTAATTGTTCAATCGAATAAAAAATCATGAGTCAAATGAAAAAATTAAGATATTTAATTCTGCTTAACCATTAGCATATTCTCAAAAAAACACAGTACAACGGTAATAACTTGGTAATTGGACGTTGATTTATCTTGAGAGAATAAAAAAAAACAAAAGCTCTTGTAATTAAACGGGTAATTCAGAATTTATGTAAAAGAGCAGGTAGCTAGTTACATTATTATTTTGAGCACAGCCCCTTGCTGATAATTATATACATTTTTTTAAGTACGAAATTATATCACGTAAGAGCAACAAGCAGGGTGACCATCTGTTCAAAAGTAAATTACTACTGCTATATTATTTATTTTTTATTTCACAGTTAATAATTGTTTCAAATGTTGTAACTTTAATTTACGAACAATTATTGAGTCTGAAAGTTTTCGAAATTGATTTTGAATATTTCGGGATCTTTCAACCGCTGATTATTAAAAATGTAAGGATGGAAGATAACAGCCTTAGTTCGAAATGCATTGTTTGTACAGATAAGTTTCGTGTTCCGTGCCTCGTGGTATTTGCTTGAAATTTCTACCTCAGATTGACTTAAAGCCGCTGAGGGAGTGAGAACCAACCACCGCGATTTTTTTTAATCAATTATTAACACGTAACAATCGAATTTGAAATAGCTACCCAAATTTCAAATTGTTTTAAGAAAAAAGCGCATTAAAAATATACAGTTTCAAATTTCATTCCATTTCCCAAATGAACAAAACACAGAAAAGTTCATATGGCTTGTACACATCTGAACACGCGCGGTAATAAAGTTGCCAATGTAATGTTGCATGCGACGTATCAATATTTCATATTACCTACCTACGGTCCTACGCGATTCGTGACGAACCACCGTGAATCACAATGTACTGCGGAAATTAGAATCGTTGCATGCAACGTTGCATTGGTTACGTTATCGCGCGTGTTCAGATGTGTACGGACCCTTACATTCCTAATAATCGTAAGGTAAGTTCTATTAAAAAGTTCTACAAATCGTAACATTTGGTAACCTTTTTGTGGTTAATGTGCATCCTAGGACAGCCAGTCAAAAACACACATTTTTTTTTTATTTTAACCCATACAGGCACATTTTGCTGTTCGTGATCTTGTACCTAAAGATAACAGAAGTCATAAAAGAATAAAACATCTCTTGGTTCTACGGTACTCCTGTTAACTACGAGGGCCGTATCTGAATGTCTGCCTGTTTAGTCTGTACTCTCTTTGAATATCTAATTAATTTCTTGGTATGTCTTTAAAAACAACGCCACTCGAAAAATTTTCATAATTATTTATATTTTTATATTGTTTCCACAAAGATTAAAATGTAAGTATGTACAAAAAACACGTATTATTAATTAGCTTTTATAAATATCTTTTTTTTTCAGATTTTGTGCGTGGGCGGCACAAAAACAAAAATGAAATAATTTTATTTTAAGTGCAATGAGCCAAAATATGGAGTCTTAAAAAATCATATTCGTATTTTTTAACGAAGCCAATCAGCATCTTGAAACTCCGTTGGGAGGTGAGATCCCACTTGTTTCCTCTTCATTCTTTGGTAAATGACTGATGATTTGGTTGCACAGATCGGTATTAGGGAATTATGACTATAGCTACCTTTTTGTTGGTTTTGACATCTAGATTACTATATTTGAGAAATCTTTGCTTACTGCATCTACGACACCAGAACCCTGGGCCTCCCTCAGAAGAGTATTTTCACGACCCCTCTAATCTCTATCCATCCACATCAGCCTTGCTTGATGATGTTTCTGCCTTTGGGTCTTGTGTAAAGAATTGTTCTTACTACTCACTCGTCCTTGAAACATGGCCTAGTCAACGTAAGCGGCTCGTTTCATAAATAAGCGACCTTTGAATCCACCTTTTAGATGATCCATATATCTAGCGGAGTACTAATCATTTGTTTCAAAAACTTCCATTCGTTTCTCATCGCGTCTATAACACATCAAGACCGGCCAGATTATGGTTCTGTAAAAATGCTTTTTGACCATCCATAGCTAGATGAAGATTGTTTGAAGAGTGTTTGGACCCAAAATAACGTCGGTTAGACAATAGAGAGTAAGTGTATAGTGATTGCGTCTAGGATGAAAGCTGTAAAAATTAGTTCTTGGTAATGTTACGAGAACCAAAACAGCGGAAAAAAACCAGCTGGATAGACAGAGTTCAACTCAAGGTTGCGGCTGAAACAACGGTTTTTTTTTTCGAAAAAATATAGACAACATTCAATTATTCGGGAGAGGCGTGGAAAAACAAATGATATTTGGTAGCGACAGATTGAAGAAAAACGACAATAATAGTTATGAATATGTATAGCATATCGCTAAAAGAAAGCAATTTACTGTTCAGTGCCGTGATTAAAAACTTACTCCTGTAGGAGGCACCTCAAATTTTAAAGTACCTTTTTTGAATTGGATAATAATATAAATGTTTTGTTTGCCAACTGATATTACTTTATATTTTTTAGATCAAAATATTGCTTTAACACAATATTGAACTAAATAATTTTTATAAGTTAAATACCTATGTAAATAATTTTGATCGATTTCAAAATTACGTATTATTGTAATGAGACAGTTGCGTGTCAGATAGTTTTTTAATGTGAATGAAATGTTTTGTTTGAATTCGTTTAAACAAAAAAATGTACCAACTGGTGTAAAAAACGCTATGTCGAGACACATATCATGGCATTGTTCCCTAATATCTGTTTATTGTTTGTTCAAATTGAATAAACCAGACTTAATAATATGTACCTAAATGTCTAGTTCCTACTTCCTACGTACTTATTTACTTCAGTCATTATGTCAGTATATACCTAAGGGACTGCGTCTAAATGGAACATATTAATGTGTTATTTCTTATGTAATAATAAAAAAAACGCAATATGAAAAAACTCAAAATTGTAAATTTATATTGTTTATGATGCTTGGTGTTTTGGATTCTCCTCCGCTCCAGATAACAGAATAATTATTAAAAATTCGAAAAATGGATAACAATTAAGATGAAATATACTTAATATTAAAGTTTGTATGGAACGGATTTACTGACAACAACGCCATTTGTGAAAAATTCCATAACAACACAATTTTTATTTACCATTGAGTTTCAAAACATTGGCACGCAGACTCTTTATGTAATTTTTTTCATCATTTGAAATCCATTATTTACACTAAGGACTATAGGACAACGTCTGTCGGTAAAGCTAGTAATGTATAAAAAGCAACTAATTTGGAGAAACAGTCAAGGGGTAGATGACAAAAGCGCTCAATTTTCATCTTACTATGCAAAGAAGTTTTGTATTTTTTCGCAACATACCTACATTGAGACTTTCGCCATACATTATGCCATTCTATATAATAATATTAGTTATTATCTTTAAAGTGAATCGTTGTAAGTACACACACAATCTGCATAATACGGAAACGTATGATATTGTCTCGTTGGCGTCATGCTGGAGCTCTGCATATATGTACATGTGCAACGACAAACTAGATGTTCGACGACACTTTACATGTTGGACGACAAACTGCTCATGCATCTCACGTACCGTCACTTCAGATATTATTTCTATTTTGTTCACGACAAAATGGATCCAAAAATATCGTTAACTGAATGTATACATCAATTTCTTATTTAGGGTGGTTTATTTACTCTCTCATGTGACGTCCTTTTATAAAATTCCAGCATTTGGAAGATTTTTAGAACTAACTTACATACCAAGTCAATTATTCATTCAACAGAGATAGTCCAATGTTAAAAACCTACCCAACTCGATATTATCTACATTAAATTTTAAATAGAAAAACTGCAAGGACTATTTGGCAGCTGCTTCACGTCAACTTTTTTTAATGTGCAAACATTAAAATCTATAAAAATAAAATGAAGTCTGAAAAAAAACTTATGTCCTTTATGGACAACGTTACCGTGAAAGACAGAGGTAAAATACCCTCTATACCGGATCTCATCAGGGATTAGAGCTCTAGGCTACAAATATGTAATTTTAATACGTTAATCCATAAAGAGATTACATTTTTTTGCATAAAATTCCCATACAAATCGATTTGATATCATGTCATTTTGTTAGAATGCAGGTATCTTTAAGCTGTATTTAATTCTCATTTAGTTGCACCGTGTCGGCACTTATGTACGGTTTTGTTTTAATGTATAAAGTATAAACGTTCATTTAATATCAAAACATCTTACTCCATAGAAGTAAAAACATTTAAAAAAAAAAGTAAAACAATTAAGCTTATTTTTCTTATGAAATGTCATCTCATCATATACCTCCATTTTATTTCCATAATGACATTGCATGTTTTCATACTATTTATTCATAGACAATTAATTATAATTTTAAATGTCCCACAATTTGTTTTCAATGATAGGTAAGTACTTATTGAATTTAAAAAATATAACTCTAATGGAAAACTTGATCGCGGCCATCTATCGAAAATCCTTTGAAGTTATTCGGTGTGAAAACTTCAATGGCGAGATACATAGATTAATATAATATACCGTAATATGGCGAGATTGTGAAAACGCATGCAGATAAATTGAAATACTATTGATATAATTACAGGATTTGTATAGATTATCAAAAACAGATAGTTTGCATAAAAATTATTAATTTAACCCATCGGAAAAGTAAAGTTAACATTTTAAAAAAATTACTACGTAGAAAAAATGTTAGCACCTTCTATTCCGAGACATTTAAAATTGGTATTAATAAAAGTTTTACTAAGAATAATTAGTATACTTTTGGGTCGATTTCCTAATTGATAGGTACTTTTGCTTAAGTCTAATTTTCCTGAAAAATTAGACTTTCACTGGGATGTAATGAACCGTGTGAATATAGCAGCAAATCAAAAGTATTACAACCAACACGTTAGTGTTATTTCATGAGAAATTAATCGATGTGAATAACTATGAAACTGCAATAATTTCAACGCGATTAATTATGTTGACATGACGTACGTAGCAAAATTCTGTGGTTCAAATGATATGTTCAGATGAACTGTCAGTAAAAGTAATAATTTCAAAGATAATTTAAATGATTCGGAAATTTAAATATTTATAACAGGAATATTCACTTCCATACATTACTGGAAGGCATTTTGAAAACTTAGTAAGTACGTCGAGTGCAGCTATATGGAGAACGTAGGCAAGCACTTGCAAGAAGACCTCCTTGCCAGACTCCCGTCTGAAATGATTCGTGTTTGAAATGATAATAATGTAGAAGATAGGAGAGACTGGATTCAGATCGCGTTCTCCCCTACCCTAGTGAATCCTTGAAGATGTCAAGTCGCATCTTTCCACCTCGCGCACCCAGATTCTACTTTTAATGAAACAGTTTCTAGGACACTTGTATGCTAAACTACGGCAATTCCTTAAAGGACATTAGTAGGTATACCTATACAGTATACATATTCACTCACAAACGTACTTTTTTAATTTCTGTGTGGAAATTTTCAAATTGCCTCACGTTTAAATCCGTTTTTTTTAAACATCACATCCAGACATAAAAGACAATACATTTTAATTTTTAAAATATTACAAATGTTTAAAATAACCTGTCTGTTTCCGTTGTAATCTTTGCATCATAATGTATTTTTAGATATTATAATCTTATAAATTATTAACTATGTAAAATAATTATGCCAAAATTTTCAATCCAAACGGAAAAACAAAAAATGAAGACATTAATAATCCAGTACGTCGTAGTATTGTGTTCCCAATGAAAGAAAAACATTTGAATATACTATAATGTTGGTTAGTATGAAGATTGATTGTATCGATATGCGAATCCTGTCTCAGGTTGGATGGGACGTGGTTGGCTGGTAAAGAAATGCTTGAAGCGTTAAATTCTACCAATGTAAGGGTCTGTACAAACCTGAACACGCGCAGTAACGTTGCATGAAACGTTGATATCTGATGATTTCCATAGTACACTGTGGTTCGTGACGAAATTTGATACGTTGCATGCAGCGTTACATTGGTTACGTTACCGCGCGTCTTCAGGTCTGTTCGGACCCTTAAAAAGAGTGTTGTTTATTTACCATTGAGTATACCTATCTATTTTTTTGGACAAAAAAACTTTTTCATGGTAAAACATTTTAAATATTTATAACTGTCTAAAACAGTTATACCACGTTTAATAATACCTATAACTGATTAAAACCGATACGTATCGGTATGGCAAGTGGCGCCTTCAACAACATGACCAAGATATGGAAGGCGTCGGCGTTTAGTGTCGAGACGAAATGTAAACTGTTTGATGCGTGTGTGTTGCCCATTTTCCTGTATGGGTGTGAGTCCTGGCACCTGACTCTGGCCCAGGCACAAAAAATATCTGCATTCGAAACGAAGTTCCTCAGGAGAATTTTGGGTATAAGATGGTACCACCGCATCACAAACGACGCTATACGCCGGCGCACCCAGCGTGAGCCCATCACCTCTACTATTATGTGGAGGAGATGGACTTGGCTGGGACATGTGTTAAGGATGCCGAATGACAGTTGGCCGAGGAGAGCGCTGTTCTTCCTCCCATCAGGGTCTCGGAGACGAGGAAGACCCTCTCATACTGTGTTCCGCTCCTTCGAAGCAGAGCTGAGGAATCTGGACATCGTGTGGGAGGAGGTCATTAACGTTGCGCAAGATCGAGCGCAATGGAGAGCTCCTGTTGCCTCCCTATGCCCCTAAGTGGGGTCTAAAGGGAGTTTGGATTTGGATTTGGAACTGATTATAGGACATCACCATCTTTATATAAATACTCCAAAATCCGAAATCTGCAAAATTCTATTTCTAAACTCAAAAATCTATTTCATCTTTAATATTTTTCGGAAACTTTTGGACAAGAGAGACACCACTTAGGGGCATAGGGAGGCAACAGGACCTCTCCACAGCGCTTTACCTTGCGCAGTTGCGATGACTTCCTCCCAAACCACGTCCAAATTCCCCTTGAATCTCTCTTCGGAGGAACGAACATGCTTTAAAAAGGTCTTTCAACGAATTTTCAATGAAACTTATTCTAGATTTTGATCTGGTGTCTAAAAAACTGCAGCTTTTCGTTTTAAATTAATTGTTACTGGTACAATCTCTAAAAGGAAGCTTTTAGTAGTATACAGTCCATCGAAAATCCAAATGGAAACTCAAAGTTCATTCATATTCAACAATCATAATTGCATGTTAGGAAATTGTTCACAAATTATTATTATGATGAAATTAAATGACTAATCTCCACGGAGTCCTACGTTAGTTTGAAATAAAATTATATAATAGTTCATATGTGTGCATCCGACGAACTAAAAGCAGTGCTACTACGTACCCCGTGCAGTTGATAGAACAAATAATATTGTTTTCCTAATAATCCTTAGCTCGTTTTCCCCGGCATGTCCAGCAGTGCTTTACAGAACAAGAAACGAAAATTAAAGGATATACCAGAGGTTATGAATTAATTTTCCGCAAAATGACGCAAACGCTGTAAAAGCGGGGACAACGGTCTTTTCTCCGGTGTCGTTTTTCTATGTGAGTCCACGTAATAAAGTTGCACGTAACAACAAATTATATAACGAAACGTACATAGATTGTATAAAATATGGTGTATGTGAGTGTGAGTACCAACAGGTTTGTCTGTCTGAGTGTACCTATTGATGCGATGGCCGCATATTGTGTGATGGTGTTTGTTATTATAAATTGCCGAGAAAATTGTATCGCTTCTGAATCGTAAATGAATATGTTGACTTAAAATGTAAATATATTTTTATCTGCTCATTTCTATTACCGACAACCGTAGCCTTGTTGTACTGGCGTGAACTTCAGATCACAAGGTCCCGAGTTCGATTCCCGGTCGGGTCAGAGTTTTTCTCAGAGTTTTTTCACTTGAAATTTCTACCCGGGGTTGGCCTGTCTCATATTGGACGGGACCGGTTGACTGGAAAAAATTGCCTCAGGCAATAAGTTCCACCGGCTATACTGACAACTTTGTATAGAAAATATTATTATTATTACCTTTATGGCCTTGTCGACCATTCACGTGGTCGTGATATTATTTTTTTGCATTTATTCAGACTCCCTCCACCATTATCAAAATCACGTGGATTTATTTTTTGCACATAAAAATTATAATGTGAAAAATATATTGAGTGTATTTCATTGGTGGTACTTTTTTAACCCTTTACACTCGTTATCGGGTGATTTGGGTTATTTGAGGTACTTAACTATGAAAAAAAATTGAAAAATATCATACCCGTGATTTTCTCAATACATTCCCCTATTTATGTAATATCAGTGATTTATCTGAGCCCCCCCACCCCTCCCCTTTAGATCTCACGTGATTTGAACCATCATATTATCATAAGGATACCTACAAAAGTAAGGATGTCGAATAACAATTTTACTGATAAGAGTGCGGCAATATCCTCCCATTAATTACTCAAGAATAAACAGTTGGTCCCTTTGATTAGCGTGAGAAGAATATTTCCCTTTTCTGTTCAATAATCTACATAATATTTTAGTCCGTTTATATTTTTGAATGCGCATCAATCGTAGAAAACAGACGTTAAGGTCAGATATTAATATGCGAAAAGCCGCGCAAAATTCCGTAGAGCGTTCTTAAATACTCTTTGATATATTAACTTTAATATATTTAGCGCTATTTAAAAAACTTTATTTTTTTAAGATCTTCATACAAATTTTTCAAAAAAGACAGTAAGACATCTTTTGGAAACAAAATTACTCATGTAAACGTTGAATGGAATCTTGGTATTACGGTATGAAAATGTAATAAAATAATTGGAGATTGTTTCGTAATACATATAAATGTTATTCAAATCTTATTATTCTCAATAAATAAAGATTTAATGCAAAATTTTGTAAAAATCATTCCTCCATTTTGAAGTTTGACATATTTTAGAAAATTTATGGCCATAGTTTTTTACAAAGCGTCGTAGCCACTGATAATAGATAAGTAATTATGTAGGTGCCTGATAAAATCATATTCTAATGTAGATAGGTATTAAATAATTTAAAAATAATTGTTGAATCATTTTATATTCCTGAAATATAAATAACGTTTAAATCTTATATTCATCGTTGAAAAAGATTAAATTTAAAATCATCGTTGAAATTGGTATGAACATTCCATAAACAAACTGGTCGGTAAAACAGTAGCCGATAAATTAGATCATAACGTACAGTGAACTTGACAGAATTGTTGAGAGAAAGAAATAAAATTGACAATAATTGAGAATCTTTATATGGCTTCAGGATTTTAATCAGTTTAATAAAACAAATAAAACGTTTGTTTTATCCACATAATAATTTAGAAATATAATATTTGTATTGAAATTAATCACACTCAACAGCGGTATTACATTGTATCTAAATTAGTATGTAAATAAACTCAAAACCACATTAGCTTATTTATTTTATCCTGCATATTATAAAAGTATTGTTAAAAATTTGGACTCATGGTCGTATTGTTGGCGTGAAAATTAATTAAAAAAAATATTCATAGGGTGTCACATACTTAACTTTAAACCAATTGTGTTAAAAGAAGTATTCTTCAAAGACAGCGGCCAATAAGAGGTTTGATTGGAAGCCTTACTTGACGACCCTCCAAGGTTTGTGACAAATCATTCATCCTAGAATAAATACAATATTATTATGATACGACATAAACCTAATGTCATTTCATCTTCCACATAATTTACGTTATGTAATATCATGTACATTAATTAAAGTTATTGTAGGTATATAATACATCTATAACTAGCCAAAATCAACACTCTTTTTATTACAGGTATTTTTTTAAAGTATTTAAATGAATAATATCACAATGAAATCAATATTAACAATTAAGAAATCAAACTAAGGCATACCTAGAACATAAAAAAACTTTTAAAACAAAGTTAATTAAAAACATACAGTCATGGGTTGGGTTAGATGCAAGGTATTTAGATTGCAAGGGACATTAGATGCAAGGTAAATGACACTTAAGAGAAATCATATTTTTATCTACATAATTCACAACAAAATATTTTATGTGCAGTTTGATTAATTTAATATTATAATGTAGGTACCTACTTAGAAAAAAATAAACAGCAGCAATAATATTCCTATATTATAATTTATTCAAACTTCGAACAATTAATTATGTTTTGTTTACATCGTCTATGTGTCAAAATTAATGACAGCTGTAAACCATAGGCTATGATTAAAATGAAATATTTTTGTGAAAGATAATGATTTTTTTTAATGTGTATTTTGTGTGAATATGTAATGTATTCTTTAAATTAATAAAAATACTTACCTCAAATTACTTACGATACACACCATATACACACCTACGTATTTTTTTACAAAACTTTTGTATTAGTTCGAAAACGACTGCAGCACTAAAAAAGAAATATTTTGTTGCGTTGTCTATGGATTTTTTGACACTGTTGTCAAACTAGAAATTGAAGAACTATTCGAACTATTCTTTTTCTAATGAAAATAATAAAATGTAACCAACTTTCTATTGTCTGGTTATTTTTTAATTATAAATAACGAACAGGAATGTTAATGAACAATCCACTGGTAAGCATAGTTATTTGTTTCAAAACAATATAATATTAATAATTATATGGCAGTTATAATGTCATTGACTAATTTTTTGTGTAACTATATTTTTACAGGCTCTGGTGGCATTTTCAACAATAAGAACTAATTGGTGAATTTCCAAAACGTAAAAACCTTTATCAAAGTTACCAATTCAACGAGGACAGAATCAAGTCATACTGAAAAATATTAAATGTTTGCCAATTGCCAATTTTGGAATGTAAAAATACAACTATTATGTCATAATCAGTAATAATGAACTGGCTGTCATCCTCTAAAACTTTGCATGGTATAGATAAGTTATGCTGCGACAATACCTACAAGACGATAAACCATTTGTTTGTTTGATAAATAATTAACAATTATTATTTATGACACTAACTATGTCAAGTTTGAAACACAATATTTTGTGTTTCAAACTTGACATAGTTAGTGTCAGTTAGTTCTGAAGCTTTGTGTGCTGACTCTATATGGAATTTTATTTATTTTATTTAATCATTGTCACATCAAATTCATACATATTATACAGTTCAAAACAATAATACACACCAGATACAAATAAAAAAGAAAAATTTTCCGCCTCACTAGGTGTGAACCTGTGTTGAGGCTAGCATGCATATACGAGTAGGCACATTAAAACACAACAAATCTATGGAAAATAAAATTAAGAACAAGATGATATTAATAATGATAACAAATTACAAAAATAGTAGTAAATTGCAATAACAGTTATAATTTACAATAACAATAATAAGCTACAACAATATAAATTAATTAGGTACAATAGCAATAACAAATTACAACAATATAAATAAATTACAATAACCTTAATAAATTACAAAAAAACAATACATTTTTATACAGGTTTTTATTTATTCTTTACTGTAAATTTGTATACATATACGCATAAAAACTTAACATAACAAAGACATCACAGAATCAACACACTAACCCCGTTTTTCATTTGTATAGGAGATATTTTTTCTATTTTTTATCTGTTAGATCTTACAATGACATATTGTCATATGACTGAAATGAAATAAACTAAATTGTTTTATTCATAACTAGAAATATACTAAATGAAATAACATTATGTTTTTCTTTTTCATCAAACATAATAATATATTCTCCCAAACACCACTAAATTTAAAAATGATGCCTCCAGCAAAAAGAAATTATGAGAATTCAGGGAGTTTTGTAAGTATTTTTACATAGATTATGTTATTGTTAAAATAAGTATCAAATAATGTGGCATTTTAACACAACTTACTTTATTATTATTAAAAAGCTATTCTGTAAATTTAGGAAGCAAGAAGATAACATGATTGTCTTATTAGCAAGTCAATTTCATATAAAATTCTTTATAAATTTAATATGTCCCACAAAGTGCTATTTCTTCCTTATGAACTATTTCCCATTGTTGCATATAACTTAACAATGTCTATCGGTGTCAAAAGAAGTATCTTCATGTATGAGATATCCCTATGAGGGGTTGAATCCTGCAATTGGCATGAAACTTTTCACCATAATTACTCATTTTAAGGTCCAAGATAGCAGATTTATTAGATCTAATGGCGAATTTTGTTAACGTAAAGTGATCACTCTAAGCCAGCATTCGAAATAACGGTAGAAGACGTTCGTCGAAGTGGTTTAAACCATTTTTAAATGGAACATCAGTAATGAATTGTTAGAGTCATTAGTTGTTACATATTAGTCTAAATTTGTGGATGAAATGCCAAAAAGAAAAAAAAAATATTAGTCTAAATAGAGGATTTCAATCATGGCTCGACGTATATGAATATCTTCGTGTGGTTCTCCTAACTAAAGTTGGTGACCATCACTGCAAACTCTTCATGATTTTGAGCCAGCCTTTTCTCAGAAGACTCTCTTCTGCTCAAACCACTTTTTTTCTTGAATTTTAAGTTGGAAGAGGTAATATTTTTCATCACGGAGTAATGAGTATGTAGCCAAAGTATGGGGGATTATGTCTCTTGACAGTGGTAAGGAGCTCTCTTTTTACTTTTGTATCATTCCCAGGACTCACAGACACCCTATCAACGCATGATATGCTCAGCATTCTTCTATATAACCACATCTAGAGAAAATAATCAGTTCAAGTAGAGCTAGATTCTGGTTTAAAACTTGACGTGGACCTTAAATTTG
Source organism: Mystacides longicornis (assembly GCA_963576905.1). Lineage (NCBI taxonomy): Eukaryota > Metazoa > Arthropoda > Insecta > Trichoptera > Leptoceridae > Mystacides > Mystacides longicornis. The sequence goes on from OY756426.1 coordinate 12,680,337, forward strand.
TTCTTCAACAGTTGTGTGCATTAAGTTTCAATATTAAGATGTCGACTTTTGATCTTGAGGACAAGGGTTCTATTTCTGAAGGAATCAAAGTTTTTATAGATGCTTTCTTACGTAATACAATACATTGTTTCAGGGACTACACTGATTATATATTACTACTGTAGTATTTATAGGACAAGACAAGTTTCCTTATATTAAATTATACATAAATTCCATAGTAAGAAGCTTAACTTGAACAATCTTAAGAAAATTTATGTCTACTTTTAGTCAATATTTTTAATGAAGATAGATATTTTAATTGTTTCAGCAATTTTTATTATTTAGATTAATTAAGTACCTATAATTGATCAAATTTTTGAAATATAATCTACATACCTAATAATTCAGTAGGTAATGTTTATTTATTTATTTTTTGTATGTATATTGGAGCATAAAACTGTAGGTTCTGCATTGGATTTTAATGTCGTGGATCCTTGCAGGTATATTTTATGGTAGCTCATGCCTACTTTTAGTCAATATTTTTAATGAAGATAGATATTTTAATTGTTTCAGCAATTTTCATTATTTAGATTACTTAAGTACCTATAATTGATCAAATTTTTTAAATATAATCTACATAATAATTCAGTAATGTTTTTATTTATAATAGTATTTTTTTTTATATTTTGGAGCATAAAAGCGTAGGTTCTGCGTTGGATTTTGATCATCGTTGATCCTTGCAGGTATATTTATGGTAATCATAGATACAAATTTTTACAATTTTCAAATATATTTAATGTAATAAAGATTCAAGATTGATTTGAAATAAAAATAAATGTAATTCAAACTTTTCTCTTTTTTATAAACATTAAATGTGTTGAAATTCTTCTCTCTTTTTATGAATTGTGAAAGTGTCATTCTTCTTTTTCTGTGCTTATGTCAGTTATAGAGGTCTGTTAAGCAATGAGAAGCTAGACTAGAACCTGTTTAATTACTTACCGATCAAGCCTGACAATCTGAATTAAAAACGTAAAGCAAGACGGGTATTAGCTAGTAGTAGATATTTATGTTTTAAAATATCTTAGTCTTCTACCACCCTGCTTCGGCTATTCACTACCTCTGTTACACGGTGTATAGGTATAGGAAAGGTTTTAGTTTATTCGAAATTCAAAAGTCTCCATAGAGACAAACAAATGTAGGTTATTAAAACATATTTGACGAATAAAATTTACTAGATGAACGTGCATTTCTTGGTGGAGTTTATTTGAAAATAAAGTTCATCTTCATAATATCTTTACCTTCATCTCTCTCTGTAATATTTTTTCTTACGTACCTACCTATATAATATAAATTACATACCTATAAATAATCTTCATAAATATTCATTATTTCAAAATTTATAATTCGACATTCTCTCTTTCTTCTCTTTTTCCCAACTAGCATTATATAGATTCCTACAATAAATTAACATCAAAGTCTCACCTACCAAAATTTGATTACCCCTGTAATATCTGTATCTTCATCAAGTGCTTGTATCTTCCTTGTTTCGAATTTTATTTTCTTATAGTCTCCTGTGACCATGTAGAACGTGTGCCTACGAAGGTAGTCGGGATAATAAAAAATTGTGGAAAAGTTAAACAATATTTTATTTAACTTTAGGTATATTTGACGAAACTGTTGAATTGTGTGGAAATGTTCGTGATAACGATGTAACGTACGAGTTCCAATTACTGAAACCACCTGATAGCTCATCATACGGAATGTTATTTCACACGAATTCTCCTGCATGCGTACAAATATTGTTACTGGTTGGTACACTGTTGTATCCAGCTCATGTCTCGAATCAACCCAATACCCCACTATTCTGGGTTATTGGGTTGATTCGCTGCATTTTTATGCCGATATTTTATTTCCACAATATTGAGTTTCAACGCTTCTATCGAAATAGTTCAATGATTACTAAATTATTTGAATAATATTTAGGTAGGTATGTGTTATTTAAAAGGATTTACAAAACTTAATAATATTATATGAAAGTATTTAACAAATAGTGCTTTCATCTTTCTTGAAGTTCCTAAAATAAAATGCTACGGCGTTGTTAAATTTATAAAACCACACAATCGCCCGCCAGGTGTAAAGTACCTTTTTTGGACAGTGATGACACGGTTAACACTACAGCGTAAAACTCCGGCGATTTTGACATACTATGTCATCTTTATCGCTATCTTCAATTTATACTCGTGGAAGTGACTAAACTAAAGCTCTACCTTATTTCATCATAAACAATTTGACAGTTTACAATGTAGATTGATGAATTGTTCGCGATTATTAATGGTACCCACGATGAATTGCAACTACCTGCGATGAATTAGTACTGACGATGAATTGTTCGCGATTAATTCTCCTAGACCCGTGGTGAAAAATGGTGCAAGTGGCCCAAAGGACTGGAACTTTTCGATCTTCCAGCATTGCCGCTTCCATTTTCGCAATCGTTTAGTCACTAACCGATTGTCGTCGAGGCCGCTGTTCGTCATGAACGTCTGTGCTGCCTTCTTTGAATTCTTTTCACTTAATATACCTACCTAAAACATAAACAAAAAGATATTACAATAAATACTTCATACTTGTTATAGAATATATGTGACAACTAATGACTCTAACACTAATTCATAACTGATGTTCGATTTTTAAATGGAACAAACCACTACGGGCTTACAACCGTCTTCTACTGTTATTTCGAAGGTTGGCTTAGTGTGATCACTTCACGTTAACAACGTTCGCCTTTAGGTGGTAATATTTATGTCTCCGAAACTCCTAATCATGAGAATTCTCAAATCAAAAAGTCAAAAAATCTCATGTATACAACAAACAGATATTTAAAAAAAAAACGAGATGTAGAGATAAAATTGGAAATTATTGAGAACAAAAGAGCAACCAATTTTAATGACTGCGACTGCTGTCATGTGTATTTGGCGCCAGAATATGAATATATTTATTTTTGTTAATATTATTTTGTTCATAGTTGTTGATAAATGTTATGGTTGCATCGTCTGGATACTCAAACAACGCTGAATAAGGATTTCCTCCGTATCTACACAAATACATAAATATGAAAATGACTAAAACAGAGATCAAAATTATGTTTAGGTCAAAACTGTTTGTAAACGTTCGATAAGCTAGTATTCGAACAAAAAATTATAAAAATTATCGATTAAATTCACAGACTTTTAACCGTTTACAATAAGAATAACAAACTGAAAATTGACTTTATGTTCACAAAAAAAAGTTCGTTTCGAAATCAATTGATAAAAAAAGTGAAGGTCCGCTAACAGACGCCAGCTATATTCCAATATTGTAAGTGCATAATCTTGAACTTGTTTAATTACCGATATTAATTTCGTGTTAATTATTTTGTTTCGAGAAATTTCCATTTTGCCGAAATTAAAGTCTAGATAATGAAATCTCATCGTTGCCGAGAGGATGAGAGTGATAAAAGAAAATGTTTTAATTAACTATGAAACAATAAATTTATTTATATAGGAAATTTATTGGGATTTATTGCTGTTATTAAGTTTTATTCCTTTCTGTTTTCGTTCACAACGAGCGAATGGGAATATCGGTGTTGGATGGAAATGCCGAAATTCGCCACAAATATAAATGAGTTCCTACCTACTACTTGTCTACCTATAAAGGGATTCACCCTCTCTTAAGAATGTTTTGCTGGAAACACGTAAGTGTGCGTTTACACCAAACGAACATAGAGCCGAATCTAGAAACAGAGCATGCTTTCTTTCATGGTTGATATTGGACACCATGGAAACAATAACAAGCAGTAAAAACAAATTAATGGGTATGACAAATTAGTGTTCATATCAACGATAAAGTAAAAAAATGTATATGTCCATATAGGTACCTACTCTACTTTCAGCACTGTTCGATCGGTTTAAATGTACCCTAGTTAACTTTCAATAATACCACGAGCTGAATGGTCATTTTCAACCTGCGTTATCGTTGTTGCTCCTTCCTTCGTCACTCGTCCCCCTTTTTATCATCATCACCCCCTCTATATTTCGAGCTAAGACATTCCAGTCCTCTGGGTTCAGCATTTGGCTAACCAGGTTCTCATGTGATAAGCACTGTAATTCTCAGGCTTAGTACGGCTTCGTGTCGCTCAGTCTCCCACCTCGCGCAATGGGAAATCGTATGCTATGGAAATCATCTGATGATGAAGCTGAATCTACCCATGTTATTTTATGCAAATACCAGCTTTCCTAAGAGACGTTATTCCTTAGTCCTGAAAATGATTTAAAATTTGTGTTTATACAAAAATGCGTTATGAATATTTTTGAATGTTATTAAAATTATTTCTGAAAGCTCTAAAAATTCCATCATAAATCTCTGTACCAATATTTTTTATGTCAATGTTTATCATATCTTATATATAAAAATGTAGAGCTATTTCGCGTGGTCATCGGATGGCGCCTAAATGGCTGGACCGATTTCGCTAATTCTTTTTTTGTCGTGTAGGCTTTTATCAGGAGAGTGTCCTTACGGTACGGAGATGTTCCTTATCGTACTTTGATTAATCAATCAATATTATTTTAACTGAGCAAAATAACTATTGAAATATCGAATATAATGACAACCCTAAATTCTTTTTTTTACATATTAACATCAAATCAATCAAAATTAAAACTCCCTTTGAACTCCACTCAGGAGCAAAGTGAGGCAATAAGAGCTCTCCATTGCACTCGATCTTGCGCAATGATGACCTCTTCCCACATCATATTAACAAAGGTTATAAGTTTTTGATGTAAAAATAAACTCAGACCCAATGAATGCAGCGTGGAATGCAGGTTTTGCTAATGCCAGTAAATAGTCATTCGTGTTAAATAACTAAAAAACGAATTTGAGCTCTGTTGCTTAAAACCTAGAGTACCCATATTATTTATTTCGATACAAAGTTCGACGGTTCAGCTAGTAAACAATAATTTTCTTGTTACAGTTTTTCATAAATGGCATTGGTGTCGCAGGAAATCCGTTCCATACCAACTTTAATATTATTAATTCTTATGCATTTTTCAACTTTTTAATGGTTATTGTGTTATCCGGAGGGGAGAAGAATCCAATAAATCAAACATCAGAAAAATCTGTTCAGCCGATCTCAAGTTATAAGCGTTCGCACTAATCCGACTTTCTTTTATATTATAGATGAGTAAAAGGCCATGATCGCTCAGGCACTGGGTGAGCCTAAACGACTTTACTTTTCGCGTTGCCTTTGCTAAGGGAGACCTACTACTAATAATAATTGGCTTAATCTTGCACAAGATCGAGCGCAATGAAGAGCTGTCGTTGCCTCCCTATGTTTAAAGTTAGGATTTTAGGGAGAATAATAATTATGTATAATAATAATTATGGTGCCTTTATGTATACATAAAGCGAAACCTGTCAGATAACAATTTAAGGTTTTCGACACAATGAACAATTTGTACGACTGTGAGACATAATCCCATTAAGTCAATTATAACTGGTTTTAATTAATTTCACATTATTTTATTCTTCATTATTACGTGATAATCATTCTACATACACTTCGTGATTGCACAAAAATAATGAATCATGTGTATGTTTTATGCCCGATTGTTTGCACTTAAGTCTAATTTTACACACACTCAATATAACACATGCACCAAATTTTGCGTGCTATGACGATTTATGCTCCCTCAAATCTGTACTTTATAATAACTTAGTTAAAATAAAATGACAAAATTATAAATTGAGTGACTTAATGTGAGCAAGACAAAAACATTTTTATGTGTAGAATTCGTATAAATGGGTATATATTATTATACCCACTTATATATTTTGTATTATTGCCAAATTCGTGTATTCAGCAGGTTTATACCAAATCGCTCTTCCTATAAGTACCTAGGTACTTATAGGTATATTTTGAAAACAATATAAGTATGTATTTAACTCGTAAATATGATCCTTATTTTAAAAGTAATTCATCAAAATGACCATCATTTTGTAAAGAAACTCTTTAACAAGGCTCCTTGTATTTTGTTATTCCTTTTAGAAGCTTTTTTTCGAAGGTATCCAGCAGTTCTTCCATTTCAACTGTAAGTGAGTACGTACAGTATAACCATACGCTAATACAGTCCGAAGTAAACCTAGGGAGTTCTTTAAGGTTAAATGACGATAAAAAAATGCCTATATGTTTGTGTGTTGAGTATGAGTTTATTTATAAATGCTCAAAATATAAGATGAGAGGGAGATAGTGTTGATGGGAATGATAATATGTACGAAAAGAAAAACAAAAAGTGAAATAATTGGATAAACAAGGCCCAAACAAGAGTTTAATAATAGCCATAATATAATCAAAATAGCCTCTTGATCCAGTAATTTCATCAATGCTAGTACTAGGGTGATCTTAAGGTCATATCAGACTTTACTTCTACGAAACGTAACATCGCAGTTTGAACACTGTTGATTACTTTAGGAGACTTTCAAGCAGCATTCTAGGCTAGAAAAGGTTTTCAACAAAACCTATTCAATACCTACCCGTAATTTTAATACTACAGTTTTTTTCCACTTTAGGTTCTGGAAACTAGATCAATGCAGTAGTCTATGACGATCTGCTAGGAGTTTTTGACGTCCTAAAATACAGGGGTCCATGAAATTAAAATAGGAATAGGTAAAATAATAATAATATTTTTTTTTTAAATGAATCTGTGCTCACTCAAAGTGAACACAAATACACTCTGCGACTCTTTCACAGTAAGCTACTTAAAGCTTGTGTCGTGAAAGAGGAAGATGGTCGGCACCTGGGATCGAACCACGACATCCGCACCAAACAGTACGAAAGCCGGCGTTGTAACCGCTAGTCTACCAACCACTTCGCTTTGAAAACTTAGTGTGTGTGTTTTTTTAATATTTTTACTCATTAACACCATAATTTTAATATTTTACAATGAGTTTTACGGATGGATATGGAAAAGGATGGAATACATCAAAATTATCAAGGTCGTGATGCAAGAATTCCCAATTGGACTCCGGCCACCAGAACGCCCCTCAAAAAGATGGAGAGAAAGTACACTTTTTAAACAAATTATAGATCTAAAAAAGAGACTCTTCCTTAAGCCGAAAAACATGAGAAGGGGTCTGCCACAGAAAAGTTTAGGAATCTATGTTCTAGACGGATAGTGTAAAGCAGCTTTAACTCCACCAACGAGGCACTAAATGAAGGAACGTAAATAAACGAAATTCCAAAACCTTATATTATGTGGGTTTGAAACTGATCTAAAAGGATTCTCGCCCAGTTAATTGCATGTATCCTATTTTGGGTGTTTTTCGACAGGCAATGTGACCTCTTAGATTCATTCATTACCCACCGAATACCGAGAAGCGGAAATCCAATATCCACCAACAATGTATTTAAACAGTGATTTGTTGCGTTTATTTTGCAGGTTTTCTAGATGGTATTTTTATCCAATGTGAATGTGGCGTTCGTAAAACTAAAGAAGTACTTTTTAACCCTAACAGTTATATATTATAAAATTCAAAGTATATTCGTAGAAGCTTGAACAGAAAAGGAATATTGGAACGTTAAATTTAGGTTAAGTTGGTATATAGTTTTTTTATAGGGAAAATCAAGAGGCAGAAATGGTGGAAGAAGAGGTGGTTGCTAGTCCAATGGTATCAATCGGCGGCTTTCGTACGTACAGCGTATTGGAGATCGTAGGTCCGAATCCCGGCCGTGCCAATCATTTCCGCTTTCACAACACAAGCATTTGCTTAGTGTGAAAGATGTCAAAAGTGTATACTGTATATGTGTTCACTTCGAAGTAAGCACAGATTAATTTAAAAAAAATAGAATGAAGGCGTGGATTTAGGTCTTTTCTGGGCAGCGTTTGGTAATTTCTCCTGAATATTCTGAAGTCTCCAAAATACTCACATCCACACAAGAAAAAACTTTTTATCGCTTTTGTCTTCCCAGTTATCACAATGACATATGGCATGGATACAGCTTTACTGACCAAAAGGATCATACACTGGAAGTAACACAAAGAGTCAAAAATTCTCAAGTCAATCAGACCATACTGTATTATGCTTTAGTTTTGAAAATAAAATTTAAGTATATAAAGTTGTGAACAAAAAAAAAATCAAACATTCTAAATACATAGATGATAAACAATAATTTAGAAACGCGATTTTTTTTTCTATGAAAAAGAAATATCACTATGTTGGGTGGATAGCTATTTAATCTGTGGATCTTTGGTGAAGGTCGGTCGCCATTGTTTGATAAGTAAATCTTTATTGCAAATAGAAGGAAGGATAACAGAAGAGGAGAGACGCAGGATTGAGACCAGCAGGAATCGAAATATTATTACGCAAATACCCTTTTTGTAATATATATATATTTTTTTTCTTTTTGTGCTTTAGGTAGGTACACTAAGACCAGGATGCGAAATTGGAAAAACCCGGGTTACATTGTAACTTATTGTGGTGTGTATCCTACAAATATACGATATACAGTAAAACTTCGAAATCCGGTCAAATAAAATGTCTTTGTTAGTGTTATGCATGCTTAAATTCAATTGTTGCCTCATGTAAACATTTTTAAGGCTTTTACAATATTTCTTGCACTTTAAATTGGGACAATTACATAATGCCTTCCACATTTACGAGTAAACTGCACTAAATTTGCATACCTACACGAAGTACATGTTATAGACATTAAACTTGCCGATTTCACGTATTTGAAAACCCTTCCAATACATGTTCTCGGCAATTACCCATGCATATTCATTGTTACATAATATTATCGAATATTATGTAAGTATGTACTAAATATATACATATCTATATTATCTAAGTATTATAGAAGAACCAAGCCAACAACTTCCATTATGGTATTGTGTATCAAGAATATTCTCTAAGGCAGTAATTCACTCGAACCTTTCGGCGTTTACTTAATTTGAATTTTATTCCCGCCTTTATTGCTCGTTATACGCCTCTACCACCTACTTGTTAAGGCTTCAACCGTCTAGGTACCTACGCAGCTATAATACAACCTTCATCTGCGGATCTTAACACCCGAATTGTAGCCATCTCGATACTATCTACATACCTACTTACTTAAACGTTAAAATATTACCTACCCTATTATCAAATATTTTTAACAGCCCTCGAGAGTGTGAACTAAATTAAACTTTGCACGATGTGTTAAAATCAAAAGATTTCAAGAATATGAGTAGGTACCTGATGATTTCATTTGAAAAGTGTCTATTGGTGACAATTGTTACACTCTCTGTTGTCATCATCTTCATTCATGAAGGACGTGTTCAACCAGCAGCCCGATTCACGGAAAAGTTTAAGTCTAAGTTCGAACGAAGTTCGATTCAAACTTTTGTGAATAGGGCTGCTGGTAATAATAATTATTGTAGGCGGCGACTATCTACAGTCTATGTACCTATTCACGGAGGGTTTGAATCGAACTTCGTTCGAACTTCGAACTAAACTTACACTTAAACTTTTCCGTGAATCGGGCTGCAGATCCGTTGCTGTCGTCTCTCAAACCAACCCTCTCCAAGCGCTCCTGTCCTCAGTTTGCCTCATTGCCATGCTTATAGGGAGACCAGTGCTCGTTTCAATTGTACCAGCGGGCAGGGCATCGCTTTCTTGACAACAGAAAGCTTTTTGAGATTATCATACTGCCTCCTCGCTATGTGACCAAACTATCGTAGAACTTTCTGGAAGCATAATGTAGGTGACAGTTTTGTCTTTATTCCGAGGTGGTCAAGTTTAGATTTCATCAGTTCGTTTTACTGTGCACGATATTTGCAGCATGCGCCTCCAACACCAGATCTCAAAAGCGTATATCTTCCTCCACTACTTCTAGCATCTCACATCCCGGGATACCTACTTTATTTGATGGCAAGAAAATTATTCGAAAAACTTCGAAGCAGAGCTGAGGAATCTGGACATGGTGTTTGAGGAGGTCATAAACATTGCGCAAGATCGAGCGCAATTGAGGGGCTGCCTCCCTATGCCCCTAAGTAGAGCGTAGAGGGAGTTTGGATTGGATTGGATGTTAAGGGAGCCGTAAACCTAAACAGTTCCTACCACTAACGTTCATCGAAAGAGTTTCGATAAATTTCCATACAAAAATGATCGACTGATTCGATCGTTTGATTTTCTAACAGTATTTGCACGCTAAAAAGCGCTTATTAAAGAGAGAGCGTACATTACAGCGTGCAATTAGCTTTCGATTAAACTCGTACTAGCCCCACAGATTGGGGACCTCTGCACAAATGCTATTCTGGTTACGACCTTGGTTCCGAGGGTAAAAGTTAAAAATCTAAGCGCTCTAATCATAGTAAAAAAATAATCCAGACTAACTAATGCGGTTGATGTTGTTTTCAACAATGTTCCCAATGATCCCATCATATGGATGCACCAACCAATCAGAAACATACGCCGGATCAGGCGGCCGGTTATCCGGTATTCAGATACTTAGTTGGACGAATATCCGGTATCCGGTTAAAATGCTTCAATTTGTTTCATCTCTAGTGTTTATCCTTTATACCTACTTACTTTCTTTTAAGTTTTTTGAAATCAATGAAAATATTAACGAATTATAGGTTGAAGTGGTTTGAAGTGGTTGTTAGTCCAGTGGTATCAGTCGGCGACTTTCGTACGTACAGCGCATTGGAGGTTGGGTTCGAGTCCTGATGCCGACTATTTCCACTTTACCGACACTACCCTTTGGTTAGTGTGAAAGTTCTCAAAAGTGTATTTGTGTTCACTTCGATCAGAGCAAAGATTCATTTTTATTAAAAAAAAAATATTGTAGTTGACCAGTGAATGAAAAATGAAGCGCAACGTAAGTAATACACTTGTACCTCATACTGGACGTTGTGGGTTCAAATTCCAAAAAAAATTGTATAATATTTCTGTAGTTCCTAACATAAATCATTATTTTACTTTCAATTACGCAGTGCAGCAGAAGTTTTAATTTTAATCAACAAATAGCATCATAAACGCTTTTCAAACAAAGTTCACGGTTAAAATCACATACAGTCTTCCTTCCTTACTAGTTAATTATTACCTATAAATACGTCACAGTTAAGTTTTACGACCAATTCAAGTTTTCAAAACTTATCGTGAGGCTTAATGACTTCATTCATAATAATTACCTCAATAATTCAAAAATATGATGACGCAATAATGAAGACCATTATAATAAAGGACCTAGATTGCACTTCAATGAGTTCGTGGTGTGCATTAAAAAGACATTGTGCATTCAATAAAGGTTTTTCTTAATTTCCAACAAAAGAATCTAATAGTAAATCGCATAGATATAAATTAATTCAAACTAACATGCGATAAAATAACATGCGGTAAAATAACATGCGATAAAATAACCTAAAATCTCAACAAGAACACACGCAGATATTTTCTCTCTTAAAATTTTACTATTTATTGTCTAGTATTGTTTGTCTGATGACAGACTCCTTATATAATACCTTCATCATTTCACATAGAATCTTCTTCTTCTTTCAAGCCCACTTCGTCTTCTGCTGAAAAAGGGCGTCAACCCAATATGATTTAAAGTGGGTGTATGTTACTAAAATTGACATTATACCACACTTTCTATATTATATGGAATATATGGAATTAGTCACATAAAAGTATTACGGTTATACAGCCAATACTGGGTTTCGTCCTATAAAGGTTATGCGATTACACCACCAATGTTGGGTTGCCAGAGCCTCGTAAGTTTTCTCCTCGTAAGCAGGGGCTACCACATGCAGGTTAGATTGACATTCGAGTCCCTAACCTCAAACCAGAATCATTCTTTGGTCAAAGAATAAAATAACCTCTATTGAAGCTGCTAACTGTTTTTTTGATACGATTTAATGATGACAGATGTTATTTATACACCATGTTATTTAAGTTACCGTGTTGTTTTTTCGGATGCCTTTACTATAACATGGACTAACTTCAATCTGTGTATACAAAAGTGTAAGATATTATTATTATCCTTTCTCTTTCCTTTGTTAAGTCTTAAAGTCTGCAATTTATTTGCTCAGTTCAGGCTATTAAACTTGGTGCAAGCTGCATTCATCATTCACAGCGTGAGCATATTCCTTATGGAGGCGAGCAGCAATGGCTGGAAGCAGAGCTTTGGACGGACCAAATCCATCAAAATGTTTATGATAGATATTATTATCTTTTACAAATACATTCAGAGAAGATTTTTGCGTTTTTTAACTAACGGTGCAATATTGTAAATGATTTTTGTTCTAAAAAACTAATTTTACTTTATTAAATAACTAATACTTCTTTATGTTGGTTCTTAATAGAACACCGAAGTGATAGTTCTTCTTTTTATAGACTTGAAGGGTTGTTATTAAGAGGTGAGGTTAGCCTTTTGCGATGTTGACTCCTAGTTGTCTTTCCAGGTCTTGGGTCAAATTAATACAAAGTTATATTCATATAAACAGAATCCCTACATTTTTGACTTTTTTATTTATATATTCACATAAAATATACAATTTTAATAATATAATAACAAACTAAAAATATTTAAGTTTCTATAATTTCCTACATTAAGTTCATGAATAATAGATCACTCTCTCGAGAGTGAATTGCCACATTGTAAAGAAGAAGTTCATGAATATTTAAAAAAAATACTCGCAAGCTTATCAACACCTTTTATCTATTCATCGAGAGATTATTATTTAAAATTTTGACAATATTTTTTTATAATCTACCATTGTAAATAATTTTTATTTTATTAGAATTATATACAATATATATATACAATGACTTTTTCACGCATGTTCACCCCCTTTTTGAGGCGGTATTTTAATATTTAGTCTCCGCCTGATTATCAACCATTTTATAAATTTGACTGAAAAACTTTTTTCATTGGTCAACATTTTAAAGACCCGCCTTAATTTCGCAGAATACTTTTAAATTGGTATTTTATTTTGGTCAATCTTCAACTGAACCGACAGTAGTCAAAAGAATCCGTTTATCCACCGTTCAACTACAGATCAGGTGATCCAGGTCTGCGTAGTCCAACCACCGATCAATTTTTTCTTATTAATAAAAATATGTTTAATCCGTGTCATAGACATCTGTTATGAAGATTTTCTGTCGCATGACTCTTGCACAATGTTTTTTAAACAAAGAAAGAGGCCAAGCAAGAGGCACCGTGTTAGCTTTTTATGATTTCGATTTATTGATGCTAAGTAGTTTATTTTTTAATGATTTATTTGGTAACATTGAAAAAATTTTCCGTTCTTATTTATACGTTTATCCAAAATTAACTAAGTACCTACTTAAGTCATGTTTACACCTAAAGTAATACAGCATAATACTGTCGTACAAATTTGTGTCGTCGATCTGAAAATGTCTAGTTTAGTGATTAAATTCTCCAAATGACTTTATAGCTGTCAGCACAAGTTAATCGATGTTAATGATTTCCCTTAAAAGAGAATATTAAGGAGAAGCTCCCGTTCGCTGGTGGTAGTTCCGGATACGAGGAAGACCGGTAATTGTGTAACTTAATATCGAGCGCTTCCTTCTTGTTCCACTAATTTAAAAAAGAAAACCGAAATACCTACCTGTGTATATCTATAGAAAATAGGCACCCACCTTTGTATTTTATTCTCACGAGAAAACTTCGATAGGTACCTACGCACCAGCCGTTTTTTTAGATTTTTAACAAAACAGTTGTTTATTAAAAGGCTTTAAAAAATAACGAAGAAAATTGTTTTATAACAACATGACCAAAATTATGAAAAGCAAAAGTCAAAATGTTAATTGTTTGATAATGAATGTACCTATGTTATTTATCTTTTTGTTAGTTCCGCGCAATCCCTAGACCGAAATTAAGATAATTATAAGTAAGGCGATCGACAAACACGATGATTTTTAATAATACATCACAAAAAAAAGAATTGCTTGCAAAAGTTTATATAGGTACTCATACTAATGTTTAGGTAACCTACATTGATCAGCAATGCGCTAGTGCATGGGACCAGAATACAGCTTCATACAAATAAATCACGATCAGCTTGCGCGACTGTCAAAGACCACGATGAACTGGGTAAGAAATCCAAGAAAATTCCGGGTTCATGTATGTAGATGAATTTAACAACAAATTAATACGTTCTCAAATACTTGTATCTATATGTTATTTCCATGTGTATGTGCCTTAAGTTATTATGCATATTTACATCCCACATTTTCAATAAACAAAAGCTAGTCCTAGCCCATAGGCTGTGATCTTAGGAAAATATTTTTTCCTGCAATGTTTTTAAGTCTTGGTCTTTATTTGATTTCTAGAACTGAAATTCGACAACTAATTGAACGTTCTTAACACAAAATGATTTTCAAAAATAGTAATGTTTTAATACCTAGGTATATACTGCGAATAGAATCAAGAATGAGGAAGAAATTAAACCAGATAGAGTCCGAATGCCCACAACCCGTCTATATGAGGTGAAGGTGGGGGTGTTGTTGCTAATACAATAATATTTGGTCCGCTGGTGGATTTACACAGCCAAACTACTCGTGCCCCAGGGACTGCCACTGGAAGATAATAACTCGGTATGTATGCTAATGCTGTTCATAAACTTTTGATTGGCTCACTTGTCCGCTGGACAGACAACTTCCATTATGTTGGTAAGTGACCAACCTTTGTCGTCCTACTTGCTCTGAGCCTTATTATCAACCCTTGAATCACAATAAGAGAGCTGTTTTGAGTCAGTTCCTGTTTAAAATATGGATTTTTTGTGTTTTTCAAACAAAAATACATTTTAACTATGATTTTAAAATGCGATAATCTGTGTCAAAGAGACCTGGGTGGGAGGAAGAACAGTGCTCTCCTCGGCAAACTGTCATTCGGCATCATTAACACTTGTCACAGTCATGTCCATCTCCTCTCCATAATGGTGGAATTAATGAGCCTCTGCTTTGTTCGTGATGTGGTGTTACCATCTTTTACCCAAGTTTGTTCACACGAAGAGTTAATAATATGTTCCTCATCGTCATTATATTCTTTATTTATCTTATGTTGAACTTTCATTCTTTATTCCAATTCCAATTCTCCCTTTTACACCCCACTCAGAAGCATAGGGAGGCAACAAGAGCTTTCCATTGCGCTCGATCTTGCACAATGTTTATGACCTCCTCGTCCTCATTCTTTATATTGGTTTCAAATTCCATTTTTTACTAATTAGTTATGCTCAAGGATGTCAGGTTGGCAATGATTTCTTTTAACAGGTCAGTCAAAATGTCAGCAAAAAAGAGTCGGATTAAAATGATTATTATTTTTCGAACCACGTTTTACGATTATTTTGAATCAAAGCTCTAGAAAGAGTAATGATTTTGGTATCGGAATATTTTCTGTTAAACAACTTGAAAGAGAAAATATTAATATAACCCGATCTTAGAGATTCTCATATCTTAATTTGCCCTTAATAAAATATTCCCTCTTTCTGAATCTTTAATCAAGCTATAAGTATTAGAATATTTATTTTACTCGTAAATTATTAAAAATATATTGCAAAAATAAAACATTCATCGGTAGTTTATTTTGTTTTAAAAAAAAAAAATTCAATTTTATATAGACTAGAGATTTAAACGAATATACTTCAATGGATCTTCTTTGATAATAGAATCAACTCTGACTTCACCAAAAATTTGCAATACCTAACCCTTTAATTATCAGGAAGGAATGTAAAATAATAAACACATTTTGTTGATTCTGAATAAAAAAAAACTGTAGAATTATGACTAAGGACATTATAATATAGAGCCATCAATAGTTGTTCGATTTTTAAATGGTATTTTTTCAAATTCGAAGGATGTAGAATAGTTTAGAGATGGTTCTTGATAGGTACTAATCTGTTTGGAAATTCTTTACAACTTGTTATAGAATTTAGATAACTTTATTTAAAAATCAGGCGGATGGGAAAAACATGATATACATATACATACCTTTTGAAGACGGTAAAAAGATTTTCCCATAACTGAAACTCAATGACCAACGATATGTTTTTACTTTTTTTTTTATGATACTCACTGTGAAGTGTTATTGGTCAGAAACACTATGATTAGGCAAACCAATTCAAAAGAAATGTTTATAAAACAATTTTATTGGAATTAACAAACGAATACATACTTTTGATAATGATATCATTAGTTATATTATTATTATGTTTTTACTTATTATAGTGATTAACATTAAAGGTATAAAACTAGCCTTCCAGACAGATATTGTCTTGTTTCTACTATGAATATTGAACTTGAATTTTTTATAAGTACCTACCCAATGATAAGATAATTACCTTTTCATCCAATTAAACGCCTACATCTGTTTTAAACTATGTTTACAGATCACATTCTAGCAATCGCATCAACTATCAAAAAAATAAAAAAACGTCCAACGGCAATAATCAAAATTCCAAAGTAGAAAAAAATACATTTTCAAAGCTACTAAGAACTTTCGATATTTTTTCTTAAATTTTTTAATGTTTATTCTTTCAAAAAACATTTTGCCGACAATAGGAAACACAAAACAAAAAGAATAAGCGAAATTAGTCCAGCCATTCACACGAGATGCGATAACCAAAGACATAGGGCTCAATTATTATATACTAGCTTATACCCGTCTTGCTTTACGTTTTTGATTCCGATTGTCAGGCTTGATCGGTTAAAGGCAATTAAACAGGTTCTAGTCTAGCTTCCCATTGCTTTGTAGACCTCTATAACTGACATAAGCACAGAAAAAGAAGAATGACACTTTTAATGTTTATTAAAATTTTGTATGAAGATCCTAAAAAATAGGGTTTTTAAATAGCTCTAAATATATTAAAGTTTATGCAGCAAATTGTATTAAAGAACTTTCTCCGGCATTTTGCACGGCTCTGTGCAGATTCATATCTGACGTAGCATTTGTATTTTGAGCGTGATGCTATGACATACGGTAAAAAGCAAAATAAATAAAAAAACATTTCTGAATTATTATGTAGATAGAGAAGGAGGGACTAATGCGAGTTTTATTTAATTTCCCAATTTACCACGCAACTTTCTTAATTTTTTCTTTCATAAGAACCTTCTACTGATAAAAGCCAACACGACAAAAAAAAGAATTAGTGAAATCGGTTCAGCCGTTTAGGCGTGATGCTCACATATACGGTAAAGCAACGACAAAAGGCAAATAAAAAAACATTTCTGAATTATTATATGGATAATCTACGTAACGTTTGTCAAGAATCACGATTTTAATTGGTGAATTACTCATAAAACCGGCTTGTATCTATGAAAAATAGAATAACTGTGAAAGACATGTGAGTCAAATTCGTAGTGTGGTGATATATTCTCTACACCTACCCCACAATTGACATTTAATAGAATGCTTGAAATACTTGTAGTGAACTATAAGCTCATAATACAATGCTGCGTCTGGCACAAATCGTCCCTCTAGGGATGGGATGCCATAAACATAATAATAATAATGCTGCCCTTATGCTTTGCAACGACAAAAGTAAAAACTGTAACGCAACGTCTTTTCTCTGGTCATAATCCTATGAATAGTTGGCAGCAATGTTTACCACTCTTTCTCTCCAGCTATATCTATAGATTCCTTATATTTAAAAAAAAACTATTCAAGTAGGTGCATAATTGAAATAATAAAATATCCTGTATATGAAATATTGACTACAGGTACTTATTTCATTTCCATATCTGGATATATCAAACTCAAAATAATCGCCGCAAATTGTTGAAAGAGTTCTGCATCTAACTTGACATCAATGGTTGGTGTGTTATAACGTCAGGTTGCAAGTAACAACATCTAGTAGATTATTACAGAGCGGATAAAAATCAACTTGATTATGCAAATAAACTCACCTTCATAGTTTAACAATACTCTCTATTTTGGTGGTTCAACTTAGCCCATAGTAGGATTCGAAACCTACTGAGATACTCACTTGACGTCAATAGACGTTGTATTATTATTATGTTATTTATAGGTGAAAAATTATGTGGCAATTAGGCAAAACTATTTAGTGTCATTTTGAGAAAGGCATTGGAATCAAAACAAAACTACACCACTACAATATAATTTTAAAAAATATATGAAGTTACCTATAAGGAAATTTTCAATGGATCAATGCAGGTATATCAATATCAAATCTAGGTATTTCTTCTTATCCTTATTGATAAATGCCATTCTCTATTAAAATTTAAAAAAAAATGAACCAAAATCTACATAGGAAAGAAATTCAAATGTAAGTTATTGCCTTCTGAAAAATGTCAAGTTGTTCAACGTAGAACCATTTAAATAGTAATATTATTTATGGGTATGAATAAATGAATGAAAGAATTTTTGTTTATTTTTTGTCCAATCATTATTTAATTCATAAAACATAAAATCAACAATTGAAACATAATATGTATAATCTCAAAGTTTTTTGTTAGATCTAGCAGAGTAAAAAAATATTCTCTTAAACAAATGGAAACCAGAAAAGATATTCCGACCCACCGTTATAAAAAAAACTATTAGTTATTCACTTCTTAACCCAAAAGTATTAGGTATATCATTTTTATTCCATAACCGAAATAAAAAAATTAAAGTTTAATTAAATCTGATGCTAGAACACAGAAATCCATACAATAACCTAGAATCCCGACTCGCGTTCAAAAGTGAAGCCTAAATATTGCAACTTTTGACAGTTTGGTTCCCAAAAGAATGTGGTACAGCGTATATTTATTCAGTAGTTTTCTCGTGTTTTTTACAATAAAACATATTTTTACATTGAAATAAGTGAAATTAGATCATTTTTAAGTTTCTTTATAAATGTACTGTCAAAATTGCTGGCCAAATCGGCTTCACTTTTTTACTACGAAGAATATATGAAAATCTATGTGCTAGAAACACACTATTGTGTCAGCTTGTGTTGTGTCGAGCCAGAAGCATTATCATTTTTATATTTATTTATTTATTTTCTGTCAAAATTAAGCATTGCTCACCTTTGCGGTAATAGTGGTTAATAATATGGTTTAAGATACATTTAGGCTCTATATGAAGCTGATATGCTTCTAACGGGTTGAGAACTTATTTATAGTGATATGTGGTAAAATTGATAAAATCGCTGGCATCCGCAAGACACTGTTATTGATTATGGTCAATCTTCTTTACATCCCATAAGCAGCCATTGAATATTTTTTCAATATAATTGTTTCCCTTCTCAAATGGGAAATTTAAATGAGCTCTCTAACATGGATCTGCAATATAAAGTTTCTGATTTTAAAATACACATAAAGAAATCCAAGAAACATAATTAATGAAATTCTTACATAGGTAGCTTACCATTTTGGTATATTTACAATATTATTATATTGTCTTGCAAAAATTAAACCTTTGAATTTCTTTGTTAGAAATGCACTTTTATCAATCAATTTGATCCTTAGAAGTATGTACTTAATTGCTATGTCAAAAAGGTGGGATGAAAGCAATTAGTCTCGTTGAAAACACGTTTGCCTCAGGAACCTGAAAAAAATATCAACAAAATAAATTAATTTTGTGATTTCGGTAACACACTAATTCCCGCCTTATAACATTATAACCTTATAATTGTTTTAGCAACGCATAAATGTTTTAAGTTACGGCATAGGCTTACAGATATTTTAATCAATTTGACTTACCAGTTTTATTTTCATTAAACTCAATTGAAAATAAGGTAATTATATTTTTCATAATCGACGATATCAATCCGAACCTTTTGTTTGACAACAAAATATGACGTATAGTGAAGTATTAACCATGCATGGATAACCAAAGATAATAATATAATTCAACACAGTTAGGTACTATTAAATTATTTTATGATGTATATTTTTGATTTACTTATATAATGGTCTCTTAAAATATTTAGACTTATTAAAAAAAAAAATTTTCACACAAAAAACCACTTTAAATGTGAAGAAGAATTATTAAAAAAATCATTCTTATTTTGTTTTCATATTATGAAGCTAAGACAAAAAATTACATATTAAAAAGTTCGTCTATGGTAACCTACTGTCAATTATTGTTATTCTGACAGCCAAACAAAAACAACAGGAATTCTATTTTCAAAAATTTTGTAAGTTTTTTAATATATTGAAATATTTTTGTAAGTAGGTACCTAAGCTATATTTAATTATTAAGATTTTTACCTATCATAAAGTTTTTAGTTGTGAATTGTAAAAATATGGGTATATAAAATATGATACTTTGAAATTGCTGTCCCTCCTGTAACTAAACTTTAGACAGATTTTGATGTTTGTTTTGTAATATTGTTTTCTAGGCATGGAGTTGCAGTCTATCTGAAATAATAATACCTGATACATTATGCAGTCTAAATGGATTTAATGAAGATCTTAAAAAGGTATAAAAGCTACACTTTTAAACAAATAATACTATGAAAGATTCCAAATGAAGGTTTTATGCAGAGCATATCATATCAAATATGTATCTAGCAGTTGATTGTTTTATTCTAATTTGAAGTTCATAAGTAGTTTGATATACTTTCTAAATCCTTAATATTGATTCTAATCAAATTCTCATAACATGTATTTTTAAAACAAATCCCTGAAAAAGCAAAATTTTCTAATGTCGTCTTATATATTTGCAACCATGGCCATGTAATCACTGTATTTTGCTTTCATATATTAATAGAATTGGTTTTTTTTAGGTCAGAACACTCAGAACCTTGCAGGGATTTTGGATATATCAAGAAATATTTACCGAATGCTTCAACATACAACATGCTGTGTTTTTTAAAATATTACCCACCTTGTTTTGTGATGAATATAACATTAAATAAAATAAATTAAAGGTAAGAGAACATAAGTTTGCATTTATCTACATAAGAAATTTGCGTTCGATACAGTTTTGTGAATACATATTGTGGATAAATCAAGTGAATTTTACTTTACCAAAATACCTACATATCTGATTCTTTTCCAAAATAAACAGGAAGTATTACTTAATTATTATGATGTGTGTAAAACCAAATATATTTTTTGACTATAAACATACACACATACCTGACAAATCCATTATAATCTTGTAAAATAGGAACGTCATCACTTCCTGTCAGATTGGCTTTCTTTCAACGTTCTGTTTTACCGACCAAATCTACTAAAGAATATTCATACTCATTTCAATTTTCAAATATCATTTTTTCTCTAAAATCTTTATGAAAGAACAATTTTTAGATTGAAATGTATTATGAATTTAATTTAATGTATCTTTATTATTTTTTACCAACATTTAATATGATTTTATCAGGTATGTAGCTACATAATTACTCATCTATCTGGCTACGACAGTTTGACACAAAATGTGGCCATAAATTTTTTAAAATGTGTCAAATAACAAAATGGAGGAAATATTTTTCCAAAATCTTTCTTTAAATCTTTATTTATTGAGAATAATAAGATTTGAATAACATTTATATGTATAACATATCAATCTCCAATTATTTTATTACATTTTCATACCGTAATACCAAGATTCCATTCAACGTTTACATGAGTAATTTTGTTTCCAAAAGATGGCATCTGTCTTTTTTGAAAACGTTGTATGAAGATCCTAAAAAAATAAGAGTTTTTTAAATAGCTTTAAATATATCAAAGCTCATGTGGTTAAATATATTTAAGAACGCTCTCTGGCATTTTGCACGGCTCTGGGCATATTAATATCTGATCTTTATATATGTTTTCTACGATTGATGATGTTTCAAAAATATAAATAAACGGACTAAAATATTATGTAGATTAATGTACCTACATGATATTACATAATGTAAATTATGTGGAAGATGGAATGATATTATATGTCGTATCATAATAATGTTGTATTTTTTCTAGGATGAATGATTTGTTACAAACCTTGGAAGGTCGTCAAGAAAGGCTTCCAATCAAACCTCTTACTGGCCGCTGTCTTTGAAGAATACTTCTTTTAACACGATGATTCAGTATACGACACCCTATGAATATTTTTTTTAACGAATTGAAGGTAATTATGCTAAAGTGGTTTTGAGTTTATTTACATACTAATTTAGATACAATATAAGACCGTTGTTGAGTGTGATTAATTGGAATACAAATATTATGTGGATAAAACAAATGTTTTATTAAACTGATTAAAATCCCGAAGACATTAATTTAAAGATTCTCAATTATTGTCAACAATTTTATTTCTTTCTCTCAACAATTCTGTCAAGTTCACTGTACCTTATGATCTAATTTATCACTGTTACCGGCCAGTTTGTCTATGGAATGTTCATACCAATTTCAACGATGATTTTAAGATTTATCTTTTTCAACAATGATTTTAAGATTTAAACATTATTTATATTTCAGGAATATAAAATGATTCAACAATTGTTGCTAAATTATTTAATACTTATCTACATTAGAATATAATTTTCTCAGGTACCTACATAATTACTTATCTATTACATTGTCTACGACAGTTTGAAAAAAAACTGTGGCCATAAATTTGCTAAAATGTGTCAGATTTCAAAATGGAGGATTATTTTGCAAATTTTTTCATTAAATCTTTGTTTATTGAGAATAATAAGATTTGAATAACATTTATATGTATAACAAATCAATCTCCAATTATTTTATTACATTTTCATACCGTAATACCAAGATTCCATTCAACGTTTACATGAGTAATTTTGTTTCCAAAAGATGGCATCTGTCTTTTTTGAAAACGTAGTATGAAGATCCTAAAAAAATAAGAGTTTTTTAAATAGCTTTAAATATATCAAAGCTTATGTAGTTAAATATATTTAAGAACGCTCTCTGGAATTTTGCACGGCTTTTCGCATATTAATATCTGACCTTTACGTTTGTTTTCTATGATTGATGCTGTTACAAAAATATATATATATAAACGGACTAAAATATTATGTAGATTATAGAGATATCACTTGAATCTCTTCGGGTTTTCTCTTCCGTACAGAGCTGTATTCAATTATTTTAAGCTTTCGTATTTTAAACCCTATGCAAGTTATTCCATTTTCATTGTATAATCACTCTTCAATGGCTCTTGCGGCTGACCCTTCACTTAGAATAAACAAGCTTTCATAATTTGATGACCTCTTGGCCCACATACATAATAATATTATTTAAATCAAATGTTTACGATTTTTCTTTATTAGATTTTCCCTTTACCTATTATGATGGCATAGAACGAAGGTACTTTTTTGTTAAGACTTTTTTCGCCTTTTTTAGCTGAATAACTATTTTTTGAAATTGAGAGTTTGCTAAGATGATTTTTTTCCCTATCTGATGTTTGTGTAAATTCATAATTCGGTAAGTAATGAAACATTTTATATGTAGAGAGCAGAGCTGAGGAATCTGGACATAGTGTGGGAGGAGGACATAGTATGCTCCTAAGTGGGGCGTAAAGGGAATTTGGATTGGATTGGATGTGTAGAGATCGTTTTTAATTTTTAATGATATTCCGCCAACATTACATATGTTATAGAATGTAGTTATATAATCTAAATCCTAATTCCCTTTATACACCACTTAAAAGGCATAGGGAGGCAACAAGAGCTCTCCACTGATGCGATCAATCTTGCGCAATGTTTATGAGCATCCTCGACAATTTTTAAATATTGTTTAGAAAAACCTTTAAAGACCAACTAATTCAGTGATTTTTTGGTTGCTAATGTTTCACTAGGAAGCTTTTCACCTTATGCATTCGTAAAAATGTCCCTTTCAAAAATCATAATAGGGTCTAGGTACTCTTAATTGCAAACTTCCAGCTGTACCGCTTTTTTCACTTATGAATATCTCGATGAATGTCTTAAATTGAACGATAAACTCAAAAAAGTACTTTATCAACACCAATAGGTACGTAGGTATTTTCAGAGAGTTTTGAATATAAATATACCCTCATGTTTAATCCAAAACAAAACTTCGTGAAACTAATCAAATTCGGTTTAAAGATGGCTTCAAAACTTAAAATAACGCATCGATATTGTGTTTTAAATTATTCTGAATGCTTAGTGCAAATAGTGACTCTGGAGATAAAAGCGATTGCAAGATTCTACGACTCGAATGGTTGAATGGCATTGAAGGATTTGACAGCAAAAATGGTAGATTGCTGAAATTAACTGTGAAAGGACGTCCAGTACCCCTAATATAAGTTTTCGATGATCGAATATCGAAACGATTATCGAAAGAGTTTCGGAAATGTTCCATACAAAAATGATCGAACGATTCGATCGTTTGATTTTAGAACACTATTTGCACGTTTATATGCGCTTATTAGCGTGCATTAAGCTTTCGATAAAACTCGTACTAGCCCCATAGATCCAATAAGGAAGATGACTTATTTTCCGCGTTGCGACAGCTCCATCAGAAAGAAACGGAAGGATTTATCTAATTTTTAATTCTAGTCAGTACTTTACTTTTGAAAATACGTCGGAATTTGAAATAGTACCTACTAGAGCGCCTGCAAGAATATTACTGTATGGCAGTTGGATTTTCGTTGGTAGAGCTATGTGCGTTGTCGCCGACAGATGTGAATATAACTAAAATCCCATTTTAATCCCCTTTGAGTTCTACCCATTCAGTGATTTTCCCTTTGTTCGCTAATGCTCATTAAACTCTCACATCGGAGTTGTTTAATGATGCAAGTAGTATGAAAAGTGAACGGACGGCTCTACATTTTATACAAATCAACAATGCGACGGTACATACAATATTCATACTGCGTTCGATTATGTGTTTTCGGAAACGTACTGATAAATTACCTTTGTATGGTCATCTGACTATGTCAACGCAGTCAGCTTATACAGCTCCATACAACATTAAACAGCCATTCAAACTTACCATTTTTTTTAAATTATCTTCACTTTTTATCAACGATTTCAGGAATTAATAAAACAAAACTTATCCGAGTCTCATTTATCAATACTGGACGAAGGCCCTTTTCATGTTCAAAATGAAGTTAGCTCAACATGTTTTGATAAAACTGCACGTATCTTTCCACGTTGAAGATAAAAAAAATTAATGTGTGCTAACACAAAACTGTTGAGATAATTTATCTTTTCGATCATAACTACTTGGTCGAACCTATTAAAATAAGTTATAACAAAATATTTAGTTTTTATTCCACAATTTTATTACAGCTCTAACCGATTTTCGAAGACCGTTAACTGTCAACATCAAACAGCCTGAAGAAGAAGACATTCGGTCCTCGAAAACCGGTTAAAGTAATAATTAAATTGTGGAATTTAAACTAAATATTGTGTTATTACTTATATGAAATGAAGTCTTCTTCTAACTTTAACTTACCTTTCATTTCATATTTCAAAAGCTCAATATACATATTTTTATTATTGTCATACGCCTCAATGATTAGAAATAGTTAACAATGAACATAAAAAAACTCCCTTTTCCATTTCCATTTATCAAATAACAAACTTAACATGAGCGATCATCCTAGTGCATCATTCTCTATCCTCTTCCCCATAAAAAACACATTCTACGCCTCTGAAACTGATCCAATTCCCGAATTACTTTCAATAGAAGTGTAAAGTTTTTGCATATTCAACAAAATTAGGGACAATTAATTGGAATGATAATTTTTAGTATTAAAATGAATTTCCGAAGATAATAATTATTATTCACCCCTATAAAATAATAATAATAGATCGAGTGCGTTTTGTTGACGAAACGATAATTAATTATTGCTTTATTATTATTTGAAATCAATGGCGTCAAATTCACACCACAATCACATTATTAAAATAATAATATCGAGTTCCTGATTACCCGCCGAAATACGTAAAATTGAAAATAAAGTAAAATAAATGGGCCGTCAGCAGAAACATTTTGGATTGGTGCGAAATTATATCAATTTGCATGAAACTCAATACGATTGTCTCCATCATCATGTTATTAATGTATACCATCCTCAGTGTATTATAATATGTAGGTGAATTGACTCATTTTCACCCAGCCCAATTTCAGACGATGGGTAAATTATTTTCTAATTCGATGTCATCGCCTTAAAATACTTTGTTCTTTCCTTTGCTCAATGCAGTGTTGGTCTTCTTCTCTTCTCCAAAGGTTTCACGAATGCTAAGGGATTCGTCATCTGTGGTACCTACTCTGTTGAAGGGAAGAAAACACTTCCAATCTTCTCCTACGCAGCTCGTACTGTCGAGTGCAAGTCCATTTAATCTAGTCACACCACCTGTCTCTACACTGTTTATCTTTTTTGTAAGTTATTCGACTCTGTTTATGATCTGGGGCCTTTTTCTATATGGATTTTGATACTGATCTCACAGAGATACAATTGAAATTTTAGCAAAGCTGTCATTTAGATTTTGGTTGCTAATCATGAAAATGGTCCTACGGTAGGTCTATTTTGAATTCTTTGCGGAAAAAATGGTATAAAAAAGTATTTACAAAATTACTTTTCGTAATTGTGAATTTAATTATAAGGTATGGTACCTACTATTATTTCATCAATGGTACAAAAAAGAGTATAATCCTAATGGAGAAACTTAAATTTTTGATTAAAACAAAATACTTGAAATTATTATTTTTGTTGCACAACGTTCTAATTATGTTTAGATTCTTGTGACCTTTTCAGGACTAGATCTTAAAGAAAAAATAACAACTAATGACTCTAACAATTCATTACTAATGTTCGATTTTTAAATGGAACAAACCACTACGGGCTTACGACCGTCTTCTACTGTTATTTCGAAGGCTGGCTTAGTGTGATCACTTTACGTTAACAACGTTCGCCATTAGGTGGTAATGTTTGTCTCCGAAACTCCTAATCATGAGAATTCTCAACATGTTCAACATGTCGAAAAATCCCATGTATGCAACAAGTAGAAATTTAATAATAAAATGAAAAATAGAGATAAAAGTTGGAAATTGTTGAGAACAAGAGAGCAACCAAATTTAAAGACTGCGACTGCTGTCAGTATTTGGCGCCAGGATATAACTATATCCATTTTTGTTAATGTCTCATATTTATTGCCTATTGGCTTTGTTGGTGCACCAACAAAGCCAATAGGCAATAAATCAGGATCTATCCATCGAGCAACTGTCAAGGAGTTAGATTATATTAACTGGCGACACTATGCGACATCTGTTGGAAATTATGTGAACCTTTAGTAAACAAAAAACAGAAAGGGAGGCTGCGCATAAATGAGTTGTTTATATAATAATGACGGGGTGAATACATCAAAAAGCTCTCCGACTCTGATAATTATTTCGGAATATTGCAGTTGATAATAGTATGGCCTCCTATCATACCATACAATGCCCCGTGCAACCATTATAGCGAGCGTTGCTAATAATTATTATTATTTGTAGCGGAATTTTTATACCAATTGCTAGAACAAACGTTAATTTCGTTTCGTTTAAATTAATTTACACTGACGTTTTTTTAATCAAAACAAATGTTAAATTTTTTTGTTATATTATCCAAAGTTGATTTATGTAGTAGGACATGCTCAGCCGTAGTTGCATGTCATGTTCTAAGGGTGCATTTCAACCAAAACATAGAGGCATTGAGCCAGATTTGGAAAATACAGTAGGTAGGTATATTTTCATGATGTTTAATAATATGGTCATCAAAGAAATAACAACGAGAATAAACAGAATGAGTTATTGCTTGTAATTGTTACCATGGTATCCAACATCAACCATAAATATGCTCTGTTTTGTAGATTTTGCTCTATGTTCTTTTGGTGTAAAATGCACTTTAAGATGAATTGGGGTAGATTGAAAACCATTCACTTGTACCAGTAAAAGTGCGTTTGTAACAAAAAAAAACACATAGCCAGAGCTGGAGCCTTTTTTTTTTTTTAATGAATATGTGCTCACTCGAAGTGAACACAAATACACTTCTGACATCTTTCACAGTAAGCAAATGCTTGTGTCGTGAAAGCGGAAAATGGTCGACACGGCCGGGATTCGAACCCACGACCTCCGCACGAAACAGTGCGAAAGCCGGAGTCGTAACCGCTGGTCTATCAACCACCTCATTCCCGTAATCAATCGCATTTAAAAATCACTTAACGATAAGATTAAGACATGATCGGAATCAGGTCGCCCTTGAATTTGACGTTTGTAAGATAGTTACGGGAATGCCGATTACATAGAATTTCATACTAATATTTCAAACATAACGAATTTTTAAGATATCTACTAGATATGTTGTTTTGTGAATACCAATCCGCCATTTTAATATTGTCAATCAAGATAGGAGCGTATTAAGAGCGCTACGAGAATAACCCTACTGTAAAATAGAGTATATTTATCTTCAAAGTTGATATTATGGTCACCAAGGAAATAACAACGGGAAAGAACTGTCATCACCCATTAATTAGTTGTTGCTCGTTGTTTTCATGGTGTTCAATATAAAGGTAAAAGAAAGTTTACCTACTAAACTTCCAGAGGGCCTAGACAAAATACAGTTGGCGATCGACTACAAACGAACTCTTCGACAATGTAGAGTAGGAAGAAAATTAGCTGACCACTTTTTATATTTTTGTCATTGCTTGGTTTAAATAATTGTTTATACGTTCCAGTGGACAGATAATTTTTTCGCACTATACCTACATTGGCGAAATCTTCGTCTGTAGTCGAACGCCAGTTTGAATTTATCTACGGGGGCTGCTCTGGCACCTTGTTCGTTTGGTCTATATGCACCCTTTAGATCATTTCGAAATTTGAACAATTAGATCCGTGTTAGAACCCCTATTCTAAATAATAAATAACATTCATCTACACGTCAGTCGGCAAAATGTAATGTTTTATGTTTAGTATTCTCATCCATTTTTTTTGTAAGGTTGGTGTATTTACGTAGTGAAAGTTCAATATTATAAATTTAAACAAACGCAGTTGCACTTTCACGATATTTTATTGAGGCTCGAGAGCTTTCGTATATATTACGTAGACATTGTCAAGAGATTCGGTAGTAGTAGACGTAGTATCTTGATAATATCTACAAAGAAATAATGTTTAAATTCATATTCTCATCCAGTCAACCGGTCCTATCCAATCTGAAACAGGATTCTAATGAAAATTCTCAGAAATTTTGAATAACATAGCTACAGAACTTAGGTACCGAGGTACAAGTGGCAACGCTAACCGTCTTATTTTTTAAAAAAAATTGTTAATCGTAAGACTACGTATAACTCACTGATCAGTTTTTACTGTATTTATAAAAAAAAATATTTAATCCGCGTTTGTTATGTATGAAGATGACATTTCGTACAAAATTTTGTAAACAAACAAAATAGTAGCCGGGCAACGCGAGTGTTTACAACCAAGATGCGCTATGTCAGATTTGAATTATTTCGAGTTATTGATGCAGAACCTGCCTATACCTTTTTTATTATTTATTTTATATCAAAATATCGTTAAGTCTTTAAAATCATACGAAACCTTTATATTTCAGCCAAAATGAACTAGTTTATGTTTGATGACATCAATTTTAATATTTGTAGGTACCTACTTAAAAAGTATTCTTTGAATATTTACTTAAAAACGTCATTATATTTCTTATAAATTAAGTTGGTCCATCATGGTTTTAAGCCTTCGAATGATTACGAGAATGCATAATATTTGCTTTGTTTCTTTTTAAATTTCCTATTACTAAAATGATAAACCAAATTACAATGGACAAAAATAATATGAAGGGAGCACATATTTAGAAGGGGAAAAAACTTAAATACAGTATATTTATTACAAAAAGCGTTCTTGTATATACTCAAAACAACTGTCAGTTGACGTTAAATCCAATATGGCGGGTCTAATTTTTCAGAGATCAGCTCACAATCAAGCGATATGTGTTAAACTGTCTCGATGACAGCTTGATCGTAATATTTTCTATCGCTGAGCTATTTTTTCCACTGATCGTAGTTTTTAAATAAAGCAATATGAGCTTAACAAAAGTTAACATATTATTTAAAACAAAAATAATAATCGGTTCAATTCGTCCATAACTCGGTATTTTCTTGATAAGTACTCTCCTTTTCCTCGCTAAATATTTTTCATACAAATGATAAGTTTCACTATAAGATTGAAATATTATGTTTCCCGTAAACAGTAATTTATTGTTTGGTTGTCTCTTAAAGGGTATCAATTAGGTTCTCTTTGCCACGTTGAGAACTTTTTGAGAAATTGTATGTAGGAGGCTCTTATCAAGTAGGTACTTACCACGTGTTTTTTTTTCTTCAATATACCTACCTACCCACTATTTCCCCCAAATATTATTGATTGTCATAGCGACCATCGACTTGAAGGCGAAGAATATTAGTATTAAAAAAATCCCGTTATTCGATTGGTTTTGACATTTATATGAAATAAATGTATGAAAAATGAAATGCGCTGTGTTAATGTTTTAACTAAATTAGCGAGCTACAAACGAAGATAGCTAATTACTATAAGATTTGATAATTAACATTAATAAATGAATATATTGATGGTAGATTTTGTTTTATTGAAATTAAAAAATAATACCCGATAGGTTCATAGGATTTCTCCAATATACAACAGAGATCTTTCTTTCAAATCTTTCGTCATTCTAGCAAGACCCCGATGAAAAATTTTGAGAAACGATATTATTTCAAGAATCAATAAACATGTTTAAAAATAAAAATAATTTAAAAAATGAATGAGCGCAGTGAAAAAAAAACTTGGATCGTGTGAAAATACACAGTGAAGGAAGATAGTTGGAAAAGTGGTGCACTGTGGGGATGCTTATTGCTTGGTAACATTTCTAGGGAAGCGAACGCCGGAAACATGTTCCGGTAACGCGGGCAATGGCGCGTGCTGAACGAGATTAGCGAACTAACCGGAAGTCTGGAAGCAACCACGAGGAGGAGGTAGTCTCTAAGACCCCTATCTTATCTCCTCTCTTATAACATACCTACATGGTGTACTTGAAATATTTTTCTAACTGAAACATAATTCACTTGCAGATAGGATACTCAATAATTTCTCAATTTTATCTCCCCATTTCGGCTATTGAACATTTCATATAAAAATAATTCTTCGAAGAGAAGCTAAGTATTTCATTTCACACATACACTCGAGAACGGAGATGTGAAGGGGCAATAATGAGAAAGGTTTCTTATGAAAATTTCCAAAAAGAAAAAAAAGGTAAGTATGAATTTAGTAAAATTATATTATTATTATTGAGTGTTAAACATCTTTCTCGGAAATCGTTTCAAAGTAGGCACTTGTAAATATTATTATGAAAAAGGAATTATTTTTTTATTGTTTTTAAGTAGGTATATTTTAAAGAAATTATTCGTGTAATAAGGTAGGTATCTATAAATACTAGGGACGGTTCTACATTTAAAAAAATTGAATAATTTAAAAGATATAAATTATTTTTTGTATTCAAAACGACTTGTTATTTATATAATACCATTTTTACCTTAGTTATAGCATTTTGTGACTTATTGGCTCGCGTTATGTAGAGAACTTAAATAAAAATTTCACGCATCAAACTGATGGCTACTCATATAATTTAATAGACCATTAACGGCCACGTGGATTTTGACATTAGCCGGGAGGCATAAACATAAACAAAAAGTTTAAGAGTTTGTATGAGTGTGTTTATACATAAACCCATCACTATGGTTTGTGTGTGTGTGGTGTGTGTTGCCATGCCCGCCATTTTGCATCCAGCCTAAGTGTCATGATGACGTCATCCTTTAATGGTCTATACCGATTTCAATATTGACCGTATTAATACCAAAAGTACTTGCGTAAATCTTTATTTATATATTTTTTGTGTAGCAATACCGAAATCAAAATTGAACTATTTTTATGCTTAGCAATCAAAATTTCATAACTCCAGGGGACGCCCACGCCGAGAGTTCCTGGAGGACCTTTTGGTGGACGTGCGATGCCAGTCATATGTATGTAGATCTTAAAAGAGTCGCACAAGACAGGGAAGAATGGAGGAGAAGAATTGAGGGTATTGCTGCAAGCCAATCTTAGGATTGAAACCAGAGAGAGAGAATAACAGCGTGATTAAAATTGTAGATAAATGCAGAGTAAGGCCCCGGACATAAATGCTTTACGCGATCCCGCTTACTCAAGAGAAATCTTTCGTAGCAATAGAAAAATCATCGAATTCAATTTTTCACAGAGGACCGTGGCTTTACAAAAAGAATACTCGTAGAATTATTAATATCTTCGTTTTAATCAGTTTATCTTTGGATTATTCTATTCGTTAGGAGGGGATTAATCAGTTTCTGGTTTAATGATATTCTTCTAATTAGAGAGAAATCCACATTGATCTGCTGAATAATTCTTGGAAATTTTCATTTGAATTTAAAGGTTCAGAGAGTACCTAATGTAGAAATGATTCGGCAAAAATCCTCCAGCCCTTAATTAAAAATCTGAGATAATCCTAACCCACCCGTAGAAACATAAATTGACCATATCATAAGCCTCGACTCAGCGTATGTATACCTACCAAGGATACGCGATGTGGGTAAGTGTGTAAGGACTACTTAGAAAAAAATATATATAATGTGTGGAGAGATTCTGTAATCACAAGGAAATTTGGAAGCGAAGTGGAAAAGATAAATGAATGACCAAATCTGAGCAATTTTTCGATACGATATATTTCCCTTGTTCTCTCCACTTTGAATCCATGCTGAAACAAATGTACACCAATCAACTATTGTATGTTTCTTTTTTTATGAAAAATAAATGAGACATGTTTAGTGTGACGGATGTCTTGAAATATAACAAACGGACGAACGTGATTTGTGAAGAGAATTTCGTAGAAACGGAAAGAAAACGTTTTATTACAAAGACGAGATCATTTTTATTTAATATCAAATAAATGGTAATCGTATATAATATTTTCAGGTTTTAGGCTCAGTCAGTCTAGAATATTATTTTCTATGCTTATAACCTCTCGCATAACCTAATATTTAGGTAGTTTTGAGCTTTTTTTGTTTGTTTATGATGAATCAGACGTAGCATTTATGTTGAAAACAATTTACATGATGAAGGTTATGAACTTGACCACAATCGTCAATCACTAAATCTTACGTGATCGACCAAAGACAGTTATCGAAATAGCAAAACACATCTGTGAACTTATAGCACCTCAGGTTTCTTATCAACAAAAAATGAGAATAATAATAATTGAAATAAGTATAGTCATCGAAAAATAAGCCGAATTAAGCGGATATTAAACTTCAAATATAATATCTTCTCATTGTTAGCAACTTATAATATTATTTTGAACGGAATGCCGCCTTATCATGGGATTTTTTGTTGTTCTATATGCAGAGGTCTACCAGTTCCTACAACCCTGCTCTCGCGAAATCAATTTTGCAATTGAGAAATTTGGGGCGATTTTTAAAAACCGAGAAATGATTATATCAATAAAAAAATATTACAAACATTACTGTTATGTTTTGTAATTAACATTCACACACACTTCGATGTATTTGATATTGACACATGCGCATATATTCTTTTGTTTATCTGTGGTCAAATTCAGACTATATTAATATCGTTTGTCTTAAATAATAATGGAAAAACTTTGTATACTACAAAAAAAAGTTTATATTAAATGTATCTGTGCTCCCTCGATTTAGTGACAACAACGCCATCTATAAAAAAAATCCACTACAACACAATTTTTATTTAGCTACTTAAAAACCATGGAGTTTCCAACATGGGTACGCAGATTTTTGATAGAATTTCTTTCAAGCTTTCAGAAATTAATATTTTATCATTCAGAAATTTTAACATAAAATATTAACAATGTTCAAAATTAACTCCCTTGAAAAATCTTCTTTCATGAATAGGTGAAGTTTCTTAAAAAAGTAGGTAATATTTTGGCGAGAAACATTTAAATAATTATGATTGCGAACGCTCTAATAAAACTCGCGGGGCAAGTGGAATACTTGTAAAGTCTTGGGTAATGCCCGCAGTATTACCTCCGATACGTTTATCATAGAATTTAACATTGTTTACGATTTCAAACACTTTCTTATTATTGAAGAGAAACTTTTTTTTCACTCAAAACATCTGCAAAACTTTTCGAAACACAAGAGGGGCCACAGATAGTAAGTTCAGGTAAATAAGAATATTAGCTACTAGCTTTTATATCCAAATGCTCTCTTACCGAATTGAATTAATTTTAAAAAAAAATTATATTGAATTTAAAATATTGAATCATTGTGAATTTATTTAGAAATCTACACAACCAATTGTTGCATTTAGATAATTGTTTCAAATAAATTCAATTTATAAATTAGGAGATGACAGAAGTGAATATACAATAATTCTCTTTGCACAAGCTTGTACAAGCTTTAAGAGAGAGGAAACGTTGTATTTTATAGTGTTATTGTTCAAATATATTGTAACTATTTTAACTATGTAAATGATCTCAAAATAAATAAAATAAAAAATAAAAAAAAATTAATTAGAGATCATTCATTTAAGAATATTTTCTATTTGTTTTGGTCAATCGCAGTGTAATGTTTTATTTTGGGTTTAATTTGCCTAGCTACTTTGCACAACAGCTATTCTTGAGATACCTGTTATCGGAGCACTGGAGATTATATTAGCTACTTTGCACAACAGCTATTCTTGAGATACCTGTTATCGGAGCACTGGAGATTATAACTAGCTATAAAAATAAATAAAACTTTACTTCTTATCTGTACAATATGACGACCACTGAAAGGGTGTTCCTACGTTCTTCAAAAGATCTCGCTAGCCAAACCAGTAAAAAATAAACAAAACTATAGGGTTTTTAGTTACTAGCCAAAAGAATGAATAAAGATTTTTTAGCTCAATATAAAACTTGATTCCTCCCTCTGTTAAGAGAGAAAAAACATGCTTATTTTTATGTTATATTATGTAAGTGAGTGAAAGGAAGTTAAAATTAATTATATGTTTTATTCCTTCTATAATACATAAATATTGTGTTAATGGACGGATTTATAAAAAATTGACGTCTACACCTGAAAAATCTTTAATTGACATATCTGCATGTAATTCTAAGGTGTATTTTTATTTTACAATAAAAATCAAGAATCTTTTAGTACATAAGCCAAATTTCTCAAACACTGTCAGGGTTTATATTGATAATAAGACTTGTCGGTCACAGAGATCTCCTCGGCTTAAAAATAAAATCATCATATTTTTTTTTTAAATTACCTTGTTAAATCTAGAATGTAATATGAAATTCAATCTGGAATAATTATTAGTCACGCTGAAGTTAATTTAGCAAAATTAAACATATTTTGAACTGTCGCGCGTTGTCCGTCGTTTAGATCTCGTGCCCGGAAATATAAATAAAGACAAAAATACGAGGCGAGTTTGAATTATCGAGTGCCATGGAAGATAGCACGGGGAATATTATTTGGGGAAGTAAGTTTTCGCATAAATTACCTCAAAACAACTTTTAATTATTGAATTATTCATAATTTTGGCGAGAAAAGCGCGGTTTGGTTCATTTCTAATCGAAAATAAATTGTGAAAATTTCTCCAGCTTTGTTCTTTTTGTACGGGTGATTAATTTCATTCAACGCTGGGACGGGTCGAGATTCTTTTAACAATGGAAATTATCTTCCAAACTTTCATATTCCTTACTTTATCCAATACATACCTACTTACACCTATGTACCTTCCCTTTTATTGCATTATTTATTTTTTTATTTGCCTCAATATTTTTCTACTGCGAGTCAATACGAACATTGATTAGTCGTTATAAAGGTTTTGTAATACTATTTTACACAAAAATAAAGACAAAAATATAGATTTTAAATCATTTTTTTATGGCTACCCAACAAGGTTGCCAGGTTTTTTCCTAGCCTAGCGGTTACGATGCCTACTTGCGCACTGTAGGTAAATAATGGAGCTCGTGGGTTCAGGTTCTATCCCAGTTGCCTACCATCTTCCTCTTTCACGACATAAGCATTTAGTAGCTTATTATGAAACAGTCAAAGAGTGTATTTGTGCTCATTTTAAACGAGCACAGATTCATTTAAAAAAATACCAACAATAATTTATTTGTTTCACAATCTTGACTTGTTTCATTGGAACACATCCTTTACACATGTGACTCAAATGATCCATAGTTTTAAATTTGATCGAATTGATATTCTTTCTGGTACCTTTATTTGGCGATACCAACACCCAGGGTTGGCTTTGTGGTACCTTTATTCGGCGATACCAACACTCAGGGTTGGCTTTGTGGTACCTTTATTTGGCGATACCAACAACCAGGGTTGGCTTATTTCTATCTTTATTTGGTGGTACCAACACTCAAAGCCAGATCTGATTTAATCTGATGTACCAGTACGCGATCAAATCTCTCGACACATTTTTTTCTTTTTAACAATACCGTTATATAAGAGATCACAAAAGAAAATATTTTGATGATACAAATAAATGAAATAAGATATTAGTTTTGTTGTAATTGAGTATTTCCACGTTTTACAACAGATAAAACGCAATCAAAGTTTCCTAAAGAAGCAGGTAAGAGATTGTATGGAAGGTGTACTTTACTTTTCGCAGCGATACAAGAAGCTATACCATGCCATAAAATGTACGAACCTACCTATAGTTTATTGTCCAATTTCGTCCGGAGAAATTGTTTGTTTTGTCGTCCGTTAAAAACGAAATGAAGCTAAGAAAATGTCCAATGAGATTTGTACAGAGTTTTATTGTGTTATTGCGTTCTTCCTTTGTAGAAATATACCAGACTTATAAGGACTCAAACGTTGTGTGTACAATATTTTTGTTTTTTTTTTTTTTCTAAACTACGTATGTTTTCAATAGAACCGATTTACCCACAACGGCTGCAATATTTTTATTGTCAATTTAAACAAAACGAGGTTAGTAAAATCAAAATAAAATAATAACTTAATTTGTTGATTTGGTGGTTTACATAAGAGGTGAAAATTATGTAGGTATAAATATTCTCTTACTCTCCATAAAAGGGAAAATAAAAGGCAGCAGGGAGTCGAAGAAAGCAACTTTCTTGGAAGTGAAACATCCGTGAGTGGATCTGATTAAGAACTGTGGGAGATTTGTTCAAGGCAGCTGAAGAATCGGAGGCATTTTCTCAAATAGTTCTCAAAGTCAGGAAGATACGATTGGACGCTAAAAGAAGATAGTTGATTTATATGGGCATGTACCATATACGTGGATGATCTAGTTAGGTATAACATATTTTTAAAAGTAACATCATACGATCAAGTGCACGGTTGTACAAATTGGCACAAATAAGTGGTTGGCTGACTAGCGGTTACGACGCCGGCAAAAAGTTCTGGAAAGATACAAAACCAAACAAAGACACTTATGTTAAAATATAAAAAGTGGATAGTTAATTTTCTTCCTACTCTACATTGTCGAAGAATTCATTTGTTGTCGATCGCCAAATGCAATTTGTCTAAGCCTACTACTGACCACTGAGTAAACGTGACCAGGACAAACTGGAAGGTAAGACGGAGATGACTAGCGAATCAGATACAACCGTGAGATTTACGAAATGTTCAATGACATTAAAGTGTCCACATAAAGATAGGCCGGCACAGTTGGCTGGGACATGTTTCACGAGCAGATCAACTCTCTGTTCTAAACAGGATCTTCCGCACGAGACCAGAAGGAAGGAAGAGAATAGGAAGACCGACTCTTCGATGGCTGGATGGCGCTGAGAGGGCTTTCGCGGGTTGGTGACTGGCACGCAGTGGTTGCTGAGGGAGGCAGAGACCCACTCAGAGTTGTAGTCACGCAGATGTATGTATGTATGCTATTTTGACGAAAAATTTGTTCTTAAAATTCAAATGGTCTACGGGGGCAGATTTGCAGCAATTAAATTCAATACGCAGGTATGTTTGGTAAGCGCAAATCGTTTGTGCTCATGGTAGTTCTTCCTCCCATCAGGGTCCCGAAGACGAGGAAGACCCTCTCATACCGTGTTTCTTTCCTGCGAGGCAGAGCTGAAGAAGTTGGACATGCTGTGGGAGGAGGTCATTAACATTGCGCAAAGTCGAACGCAACGGAGAGCTCTAGTTGCCTCCTTATGCCCCTAAGTGGGATTCAAAGAGAAATACAATATAGTAAATAGGTACCCAAATAAAAAATAATTATTAAAATATCTAGCAAAATATCCGAAAGATACTTACCCGTTTCTTGTTAAAACAATATAGCATCCGACATATGTATTATGTTTCAATAAAGAGCACTATTTTTACCCTTCATCCTCCCCTACGATAAAATAGAGAATTTTCATCAGTCAATAACTAATATTCTATAGCCATTAAATTTACATATTCATAATATAATACTCTAAGGATTAAAAGTTAATAATATGCAAGGAATGTATATTATGTCATCAGATCGTACTTTCTATAGCATTGCCAGTATAATACTGAAACTGCATATTCAGCACACTATTTTCTCATCAATAGTATGTATGAGAATATGTACATAACATTTTTATGTGGCAGGGTATGCCATACCCATGCATTACCCAGAATTAAAAAAGGAGAAATCTTTTAAGGTGAAAGGTAAAAGAAAAGTTTTTCACTTCAAATTGGACATTTTTCAAATCAAATAGAACGTTTTCAAAAGCCCGTTTAAATTTTGTAAACCTGTAGAATTACATATATAAAGTACCTATTAAGTCTTTCAGATGTTACAGCAATGTAATTTTTTTTACTAAAAGAATTAAACATTCATATTTAGAAAGGGTAAATAGAAAAATTAAAATAAAGTTAAAACTGAGCATATTATTATGAAGAGCTTTCAACCTCAAATGAATGCAATATATAAATTACAAGCTGACCCGTCAAACTTCGTTCAACATCTTCGTACGATAATCCTTTCCAAAATATTTACATACTTTTTGAAACATCATGGGAAATAAAAAATGACTAATCAATTAACAAATAATTTAAAAAATCCGATGACAAACGGCATCACCTCTCCACGTTCCAATTATTAATCAAGCTAAAACCACCTTCTTTTATTGACATTCTGCGTTTTAATTTATAATATTCGCTTAAAATATGTTTGGATGTAAAAAATATATTTCTCAAAGCTTGAAATAAATT
Source organism: Mystacides longicornis (assembly GCA_963576905.1). Taxonomy (NCBI): domain Eukaryota; kingdom Metazoa; phylum Arthropoda; class Insecta; order Trichoptera; family Leptoceridae; genus Mystacides; species Mystacides longicornis. The sequence goes on from OY756426.1 coordinate 12,719,498, forward strand.
CTATCGAATACTTCGTACCGGTGCCGGTGTTTTGAAACTCAATGGTTGTCGTAAATAAAAATTGTGTTGTTATAAAATGATAAAATGTTCAAAGATGACGTTGTTGTTAGGAAGTCCGTTCCATACTAACTTTAATATTATATGATATATTGTTTTTTATCCATTTTTCAATTTTTTATTAGTTATTCTGTTATCGGGAGCGGAGAAGAATCCAATAAACTAAGCATCATCAAAATCATTTCAGCCGATCTCGAGTTATAAGTGTTCGCACTAACCCGACTTTCTTTTACATTAGAGATTATGAATTAAAACAAACACAGTTGCACTTTCACGATATTTTATCGAGGCTCAAGGGGTTTTGATAATGTCTACATGAGATAGACGAAAGCGCTCGAGCCTCAATAAAATATCGTGAAAGTGCATCTGTGTTTGTTTAAATTCATAATAATGAAATTTCACTACACAAACCTTATCAAAAATATAAATTATTGATTATTTTTATTTATTAAATCAATATGGACCATGTTTCTAAAGCGAACAGTCGCTTGTGTGGTTAAAATATTCGTACTTAATTCCATATTTCGATTTTCTGACTCAAACTAAAAGGTACCTGAAAAAATTACAGCGTAGTGTTTGATGGGGTATCATTTACCCGAATCAAATTTGATGTGGTTGGTAGCCTAGTCTTTGCTAAGTTTAAAAGATTGTATTTTGTGTTCATTTTAGGTAATCCGAGATTATTATTTTTTTTGAGAACTGTGATCCCGCCACTTTTCCCTGGCCCGCTCATTTGAAAATCAATACATTTACAATTTTAAAAAAAATGTGCTATCCGGGGTATGTGATACCCAGATACATATTCGTCGAGATTAAGCGTGAGTACGAACCCTAGAATGATGGTCCGTATATCAAAGAGAGGTAGGAACTGTATGATATTATTAGAATAGTCCTGAGTCCTCACGTCCTTTGTCCTCAGAGACAAGAGATCGCTCAGCTTTCAATTGTCGCTGATGAAAGAGCGAGAGGGACAACACAACAATAGTAAGTAGCATTCAGAAGAATATATTCTTTTCTATTATTATTGCTGTTGTTTGTATGAAAAACACAAAAATGAAATTGTATTATTTCTCTTTCGCACCCCGTGTTTTAATATGAGTGTTGTTCTGTTCCTTTAGTGGAATCATCTTTACAACCCACACGTCAATTTACCGACCACCGTTGGAAACATTGTAACTGAAAAAAAAACGGTGAAATTTTTTTTATCCTAGATAATTTGGATGAAATCCATTTGGAGTGATCGTGAATGCGGGTTAATAGTGGCTTCAACAATAAAATTATCTGTCATATTTTTTATTAAAAAAAAATCGAATCCAATCACTTTTAAAATTTAGGTACAACTTCTATGTGTCATTCCATACATACCGTATCAATACCTATAGGTACAATACCAATACCTATATCAGCTCAAAAAGAGGATGTTTATTTATTTATTTACTAGCTAATACCCTTCTTGCTTTTTGCTTGCTTTACGTTTTTAATTCAGATTGTCAGGCTTGATCGGTAGGTAATTAAACAGGTTCTAGTCTAGCTTCCCATTGCTTAACAGACCTATATAACGGACATAAGCACAGAAAAAAAAGAATGACTCTTTCAAAATTCATAAAAAGAGAGAACAATTTCGACACATTTAATGTTTATAAAAAAGAAAGAAGAAAAATTATAGTCTGCCACTCACATGGAAAAAAAACTGGATGTCATTGTGTCATAATATGTTACATCTCACACTTGATTCAATTTCACTAAATTCCTATATTTATTTTATTTATCGTATGGTCATCACATCTTAGAGTTAAAAATTACAATCACTATCCATTTAACATACTTTGATAGAATTAGCACGAGCAAGCTCGATTGTCAGAATAATAATAATATAATAATAATAATATAATACGAACCTATCCACATAATATGCAAGTTTTACTCTATGGTTTGAGTCTTGACTACAGCTACACCCTCTATGTGTGAATGGTACAAATTTTATGTGATTGATGGCTAACATCGGCATCTGTTTTACCGACCTCAAAATTTGACATTTAACGTAATCCGAAAATCTACGTACATTTCAATGTTTACAAAATGTGTTTTATATAGTTTGAATTACATTTATTTTTATTTCAAATCAATCTTGAATCGTTTAAATAAGTTTTTATTCAGTCAAACTTTGGTTCCATGCAACATTTACATGAGTAATTTTGTTTTCAAAAGATGGCTATCTGTGTTTGCGGAGATTTTACTATGAAGATTTTATAATTTTAGAAATTTATTAATTACATTAAATATATTTGAGAAAATGTAAAATTCGTATCTATGAACACCATAAATATACCTGCAAGGATCCGCGACGATTAAAATCTAACGCAGAACCTACGGTTTTAGCGTGATGCTCCAATATACGAAAAAACACATAAATAAAAAAACAAACATTTCAGAATTATTATGTTGATTCACGGGTATTTTTCATTAACAAAAATACAAAAAGTGATAAAAAAACAACAATCCTCAAAATTAACAATAAAATACCTAACAAGCTTAAATAAACAACATCATTATACCCACCTCGCTAGCCTAATGGTAGAGGCTTGGACTTCAGATCAAGAGGTTCCGGGCTGAATCCCGGTCGGATCAGAGTTTTTCAAGGTGTTTTTGCACTTGGAATTTCTAATCGGGGTAGCCTGTCTCAGATTAGACGGGACCGATTGACTGGAAGAGATTGCATCAGGCAATAAGTTCCGCCGGCTGTACTGACACCTTTGTATATAGAAGTGTAAATAATAAAAAAATATATAATTAACAATCAACAACTTAAACAATCAATTGACCATAAATAATATAATCAAACACAATAGGTAGATACCTACCTACAGTTTGTTCCACTTATATAAAAAGGAAATACACAAATTACCTACTCAGTTTTATGAAACCTCCCTCCCTTTCCCTTCCGAAGCACGAGTATCAACTCATTTTCAGGAGGTATCTTGTATAAGTATATATCAATCGATTCTCCCTTTTACACCCCACTTAGGGGCATAGGGAGGCAACAAGAGCTCTCCATTGCGCTCTATGTATATATATAGTTAGTTGTTAATTATTTGTAAGCATGTTTTTTTGTATTTAATTGTGTATTTTTTTTCTTCAATAAAAGCTTTATATTATTATTATTATGTATATCTTTCAAGATTTTTAGTTACGATATTTTCCAACTGCTGTACGAAATTATCACACAGGACAAACGAAGTGTTGTATGCAATAGCTGTTGTTTAGAAGATTGTATTAATATTGTTACTTGTTGTCGAATACATACCAAGTTGTAGCACTCTTAAGCTCTTCTCACTGCACACACATACAATCCCGCTTCTTCTGTGGTGCAAGATATTATTATATGTCAGTACTGGGACATATAATCCCCAACAAAGACACTGCTTTTCTTCCCTACGCCATTGTTCTTGGACAACAGCGAAAGTGAATGACAATCGCAAAACTTGGACCAACACACATTAAAACTTTATTAAAATCGTTTCTATACAAAATAAAAGCTAAGCCACACGTCAAAATCTACGTTTTATGATTTACCCATTTCATTTTGATCACATCTTGTTTTATACAGCACTAGCTTTCCCGACAGACGTTGTCCCGTAGTCCTAACCAGAGGCGACCCGTTCGTATGTGCACAACGCCCCCAGAAACAAAAATACATAATTAATCCGATAAGTTACTAATAAAGAAATAATCTTAAAATATTTCTAAAACATCCATATTTCATTCGTATTCAAAGCTCAGGCGGGAACAACCTGGGAATATAATATGCGCACGCACACATTCTACCTCACCTATGAAGTAGGTACCCCACAAAAATGTGCCCGATAATTTTGTTGACTTTGCGGTGGAGTAAGTGGGATGGGCTACTTGTAAGAGCGGCAATCACGTATGCGAGAATGAGAGGGAACTACCCGCGATGGCGTTGGCGCGTCGCAGGTTATGCGTTCCATACTTACTTAAATATTGTATTTTATATCATTTCTTACCCATTTTTTCAACTTTTTATTAGTTATTCTGTTCTTATCCGGAGCGGAGAAGAATCCAATATATCGAACATCGAAAGAATGTGTTCAGCTGATCTTGTGTTATAAGTGTTCGCACTAATTCAATCAATCAATTCTCCCTTTTACACCCCACTCAGGGGCATAGGAAGGCAACAAGAGCTCTCCATTGCGCTCGATCTTGCGCAGCGTTAATGACCTCCTCCCACACCATGCCCAGATTCCTCAGCTCTGCTTCGAAGGAGCGGAACACAGTATGAAAGGGTCTTCCTCGTCCCCGGGACCCTGATGGGAGGAAGAACAGCGTTCTCCTCGGCCAACTGTGATTCGGAATCCTTAACACATGTCCCGGCCAAGTCCATCTCCTCACCACAATGGTAGAGGTGATGGGCTCACGCTGTTCACACTAACCCGACTTTATTTATATTAGAGATTTTATGCCAGTAAGATGAAGCGGTGAATTATATCTCTCCCGATAAGCTGTACCACTAGTATAAGTTTTCGATGATCGAATATCGAAACGATCATCGAAAGAGTTTCGAAAAATTTCCATACAAAAATGATCGAATGATTCGATCGTTTAATTTTCGAACACTATTTGCACGCTAATAAGCGTTTATTAGCGTGCAATTAGCTTTCGATTAAACTCGTACTAGCCCCACAGGTATCGAAACCATCGATAGTCGTCGGTTCTCCCAGATGCATAAATAATGATTTAAGCACCTGGGAGCCACTATCAAAACTTGATATTTGGAGATGTTATGGTATTGTTCTAGCACAGCGATATGACCGAAAATTCACCTTGTGGACGGCAACATAACGTAGCATGTTCAAACTCCAAACTATGTTCAGGGTTTATTTTTTGCGGTGGTGTTGGTGGTTTACGGAACAATTTTGTGGGAATAGAGGCATACATTTCGATACAAAGAATTTTTTGCCTTAAACGTTCTAACTACAGTAGCCCTAGTATAAGTTTTCGATCGAAACGATCATCGAAAGTGTTACGAAAATTTTTCATACTAAAATGATCGAATGTTTGGATCGTTTGATCTAAGAACACTATTTGCATGCTAATAAGCGCTTATTTGCGTGCAATTAGCTTTCGATGAAACTCGTACTAGCCCCACTGATGAATCCCTCCTTCCGCACAAATTCATACGGAGGTAGGTGTCCGACTCTTGAAAAAGACCGTGAGAAGAAATATCTATATAAAGGTACACTCCCAGGCTATGGCAATATCGCCATATATTTGTCAATTTTCTATGATCATAGCGTGTGACTATAGGCTTTGTTGCGTTGACAGTCATCGATGGCACCTTATAAATTTTAATGTATCTACTCTTGTCATATTACAATATCTATGTAGCGTAGAAATATGGCGTTTTCGCAATAGCGTGGGAGTCTACCATAAAAAACTCAAATGTAAGCATTTCGAAGTAATCTTATAAGTTATCAATACGCTTTGTTAACGAATTCATTAAAAGTTATACAAATATTACTTACAAAACCTCATATAATAACCAAATAAAAAAAAACAAATATTATCATAAATTTGTGAAAAATCTTAAAATGCTTCTTACGACGAGAATGAAGTCATTTTTCATTTCAAGTAAACCACATTACATAAGTAAATTTTTATTTTCAAAAATTCGTTATAATCTACGTAGGCATCTACGTATTCTCAATTCGTTCAATAACAGACTAATGTAGTGTTTTTTCTAGAAAAGTGGACACCAATTGAACAGTAATTATACGGGAAAAATCTAAGGTTCAATTTTGGAATTCAACTGCGGAATCCAAGCAACGCTAATTGACACTTTTAAACTGTCTCTTTCCCGCTTTCATTATTTTACCGTTAGTAAAAGAGATAAATATAGAATAATTTTGTACTTGTATTAAAGAATACGGCATTCGTAGTGTTACGCCCACTTTTCATTGGTGCTATTAATTTGTAACGCTAACCACATTTTATTTATTATTTATTTATATATTTGGATTATGAAGTTACAAATGATACATATTTTATAACTTAAAAATAACAATATTATTCCACTTATATTACACAGATTTAGACAAATTAAAATAAAAAGCAAACAAAAGGAACTAAATCTCCATATTGAAAGGGTATGCAATCAACTTTCAAGAGGAGGTAATATGAAGTGGCTGCATTGAGGACTCCCTCTGACATTTTAATCACAGATATTAAAACCAGAAGAGGCCATTCATGATGGAGATGTAAGCAGATTCTCTATGTACGCCTGTGACAACATCATCCGACCGACATAATATGGAAATACACAGGAAAAGCACTCGACCATCGGTCAAGTCAATATCTTGAAAAGCCTAAATGACAAAAGAAAGTGACAAGTGGGTATTAAAATATAGGTAGATATCTCAGTCATGTATTTTTTGCTTTTTTATTATTTTTATATCTGAAATCATAAAAAAATCTTTTTATAGGAAATATGTTGAATTATAACCATCTTTCCCTTTCGCAACACAAGCTTCGCTTTCTGTAAAACATATCAAAAATGTTCAATGTTCACTTTATTTGTAATCTGTGCACAAATTTTTAGTGGGGAAATGGTTGAAACAAGCGAAGAATGTGAATATTCTTTGCTTCTTTAAACCATTTCCATAAAATGGGAAAATAAGTGGATGGAAAATGACAATTGGCTGAAAAGAGGCTTGATATCTTAATGCTAATGTCCTTTCATCAAAATTCTGAATCCAAAATCAGTCTATGATCATATACTCAGAATTCCATAAAGATTCAGAAAAAGTCAGACTTGCATCGCGTTTCTGGAGAGTTAGCTTCTTTATTAAAGACGTCATGACCTCCAACTCTCAGTCAGGAAATTTTATAATTATAACTGATCTATAGAACAATTAAACAATGCCTATCATCCGACAAATTTCCTACAAATTTTTCATAAAAATATTAAAAAAACGAAATTTAACAATCATATTATAAAAACCTTGATTTTTTCGGGTTTCTTTAATAAAATACTTACATTTGAAATAGTTTTATCCTAAGGATGACACTAAAGTGGATTATTTCACTTGATAATCCGGGATCACAGACATTTCTCCAAGTTGGGCTAAATGGACACACATTTCAACTCGTAGAAAGGTATTAAACGTTGACTAATGATTGCCTAGCAATAAGAACCTATACGACTGTACAGAAAAGCGGTGAGGGACGTAGGTACCATTTAAACCCCAATCCAAACACATGTAATCTAAGATTAGCGGAAGAGCGAAAAGAAAAAGTAATCTCTCTTCACTAAAGAGCTTAGCAGTTAAGAGCCAAAGAGTGAAATCTTTTCAGGAAAGTTTCAACTTATAAAAGCTCTCTACTATAATGATTACAGAGACAACGCATTCTTTTACTTGAGAGTATATCACACGGATGACCGACTATTACGCAGGGTACGGAATTTCAATTCAGCTTTCTAAAAAAACAATCAAATTCATGTAAAATTTAGTTTCAATCAATTTAAATTAATACCTATGCATATTACTGGTTTTAAGTGAGGTGTCTTTTCCAGAATAAAAAATGTTACGGAAAAAATTTGAACTTGGTTTGCTATTATGAACCTCCATTACATCAACGCTGACGTAAAGTAGGGGAAGGAAGATATTTAATATTGGTACAAGAATCTGCAAGCCATTACAACAGAACTGACGTCTATATTTTAATATACAATATAATTATCTGTATTGTTTCGGTCTGTGAACATGTGATATACATACGACCATACAATAAATAAATAAGTAGGGTAAATCTTAAAGCAAACATAATATGTCAATGAATGTGAACTTCCATAAGTTTTGCTGCCCAACAAAACCAATATCTTATCAACTCATCATAGCCTAAAGTCAATTGAAGGCATTAATGTGTTCAGAATAGGCTTGAAGGCGTTTTGGGCTGAAAACTGAATATACTGATCTTTCATATAAAGTAAAGTATTATTGTTTAACATTATATCAATCAAGGATTCTTTTTCTGTAAAAAAAATACGTGGCAGACGTAAGAGTGAATCGAAAAACCAATATTTCAATAATATTGTCCGATGACGTTAAAATAGTGCAGGGACCCTATTTTAGAATGTCGATCGATGACCTTCGTATGAGTTCTTTAAGAAAACAAATGAAAACTATAAAAGAAAACCCATCGACAACATTCGAGAATAGGGTCCCAGGAAGATTCAACTTGGTTGGATGGTTGCTTTTAACACGGATTCAGGTGTCACTGGATTTTGGAGATGAAGGTCGGCGGCCCTCTGAAGTACGGAGTGAAGGAAGTCGCTTGGCTAAGCCAGGGTCCACACAGGGCTGTCGTGGTGATGACCTGCACTGGAAGATATTCACGTCCAACATAAAATGATTGTGGAAGTCTTAAAGTGAGGCCTTTCTTCGATACACAAACATAAGCCGAGGTAAATATGTAAATAATCTACATTATAGTAAGCATAATTCTACAATAAACTATCAAAGTGTCTAATAACTAAGTTTAAATCGAGATTAATAAACCGTTCACTTTAAAAATATGGCCTCAAGTTGAGAGTGCGTAGAGCGCAAGTGGTATCCAAGTCTTAACATGGATATTTACTTTACGGGAGTCTGTTAAAGAGAGAAGGACTCAGTCTGTTTGTTTTGTGGGCGAATGCCGAAATGGCTAACAGCTCCGTCGCGAAACAAAATAAAATGTACAATTTGTGTCCCCCGTTTATTTTCTTTTCAGTTTACATCGTGGTACTTAACTTGTTACAATTTTTCACCCTCAAAAAACACCATCATCGTGGGGACAGATACGTATACCTACTAGGTGGAAGTCAACTCATAAACGCCTGCGGTAGTTTGAGGTTATCTCAACGGCACACTAGTATTGTGCAATATTATGTAACTACTAAGTATATGAATTCTTGCGAAAAAAAAATTTATAATACGTACCTACTGAGTTTTTTTTGTTCATTTTTGACTAAATTTATACTTAAAACGAAGTCGAAAGTCTTTTACTATTTCGAATAACAACTATTTTACCATAGTTTATTTACTCATAATACAGGTAGGTATTTTAGTCCAGCAGAAATATTGCAATTTAAATTTTTCTTACTTCCCCATTAGACGTTACAAAATTATATGTTTGTTCAAAAAAACATACGATGGACGATGCATCTTAGAAAAAGTTAAACCAAAATTGAGCAAAACTGTTTTATTATTTTGTTTGGTAAGGATGAGGATGCGATTATTCGATTACCAATTTGGTCACCTAAATATAGGTACCTAATATTTTATTTTTATTTATTTATTGAATACAAATATAATATTTTACACAGATATAAGATGATAAACTAAAAGAATTTGAACAAAACATAATATTATGTGTACCTATCCCCCTTATAGAGACAAGTCTCGTGTAAAGGGGGAAGTATAGTACCTACTAAATTTTTTAAATATAAATTGTGAAATAATTTATGAACTTGATTATTGCACAATATTATTGTTGGTGTGCGGACCGCTTTACGCAATTCGTTTTGTTTGATATTGTGCGATATGTATGACCAGATATTAACTGTCACGCGGCACGCCTATGTTCTGTAAAATAACAATAATAACAGCAACACAGCCTGAATTAGGCGGGTATACCTACCCGTGGTACCCCCGAGGGTAGTTCCGCTAGTACACGGGACACTTACTTGAACGGGGAGAGAAAAACATACCTAGCTACGTATTTACATGCAAGATACATCTTGGTAATTAATTTACACAGATGAGTATTAGATATTTAAGCAAAACAGTATATTGTACAGTTTTATATATGCCTTGAGGCAACTAATTATCTGCTCCATTCTTATTTCTCTTTTAAGAAGTCTTTTGCATGTTTTAATCCGTCCATACATTTTCCTTGGTGAAACAGTCAATTTAATGAATAAACCATTATACAAACTCTGTCTTAAAAAAACTGTTGTTTACTCTGAGATTCGAGTTTCGAGCCCACGACCCTTAGCACGCTGTAAAAGTACGACATCAATCGACTGAATTGCTGGACTACCACCACTTCATTCAATTTTTAACTTTCCCTTGACTTGAATGAATGAATGGATTAAACAATTATTAACTGTGTTTTGTTTATTGATTGTATTTAAGCTTGAAGCTTCTACATACGTACGTAATCATATCATAATTCCAATAAAATATTTCAGATGTAAAGTGCTGATATATAAAAATATAATATTACAATATTGCGCTTTCTGAAGTAGGTACCAAAAACACAGACCAACCACAGATTTTTGCATAGCACAAAGAACCTGTCAATTTTGGCACCTACCCTATATCATACTCTCACCGTATCTATGGAAGGAAGAGCTTTTGTGCCAAGTGTCGTCCCTTTTTCCTTTTTTGAAAAATTTAAAAAAAAGATAAATAATCTACCCTAAATGAAATATTATTAACTCATTTTAAATAAGCATTTAGAACGCCTTAAAAACTTCTAAATGTTTTTGGTTTTTTCAATTTCCTATCTATATAGAAGCAATAAGAGAGCAATAGATTTTGATGTCTTTCTTAGCGCCTGATTGAGTTGAACTAAGCTAATCCAAATCAAAATATTAAATAAAACACCTACTTAAATATTTCTTATGAAAATGATTCAAAGGAGCCAAAAAATGTGGTAGTACAGCATAAGACAATAATGTCGGCTATCAATTGGACGGCTAGTGATGATGGTTCGAGTACTGCAGGAGGCTGCAATTTCTTTCAACATGTTGAATATTTTAAAGATTCCCATTTGGAATTTCGGACATTTTGACGATCGACTTCCTTGGTGGCGAACGTTGTTATCGTTATGTAATCACACTAAGCAAGCCTTCAAAACAGCAGTAAAAAACAATATTAAAGTAGCGGTTCAAGTTTGTAAATAATTGACTCACTCAAAGTGAAAAAAATAGACTTTTTACATCTTTCACACTAAGCAAAGTTTTTTACCGTGTAAGTGGAATTTTATACCTAAATACATCAAATAGTTGGTGCTTTGTTGTTTCAATAATGTACCTATAGGTTATTTACTTACATAGTATGTCCAATACATCAAAGACCAACTATTTGATGTATTGGACATAATATGTAATAACTATAACATATAAAAAGTAGTCACAATAATTGCGTCGAAAACGCATAAATTTTAGTAACTTTTATCAAAAACAAGAATAATAAATTATTTGTATTACTTAGTAGTACTTATGTCATTTCAGTCATTCAATGAAATTTAAGAACTCTATTTCCGTCAACAAAGTGTTTTTTAAAATATCCATATATTTTTTTTATAAACACGTTATCAAGCCCTTATTATGTTAACGATTAAAAACCTATACAGTAGATACCTAACGGACGTTTTAACGGACACCAACACAATGGTCTCCCCGTTAATACAATAGCAACACGGGCTATTATCTGGCTCGTGAAGAGTCGGAACACAAAAATGAAAATAAATGTAAAATAAAATGTGACAAGCTAAACTAAGTTGAAATTTTTATCTGGTACACGTTGAATGCCCCGCGCCTCTGCTACTATATTAGTTTGGCGGGTTGACGATACACAACCTTCAACCTCGTGCAAGGAATTCAACCTGTTGTGTAGGAAAGCCTCCATTAATACTCAAATATTTTCAACCCCATCACATATGGCCTTTTCTGGAACTATGTGCTGTTTTTCTGCTTTTGACGAGTCTAAATGAAGGACTTTGGATATTTTCACTGTGTCAAGTGTCGGATCTGCCGGAATGTCGTATCATTCGGTATTAGCTTTATATGGAGCTATGTACATTAACTATACGGCAACGATTTTTCTCATCCGACAAGAATTATTGTTCCCACATAGCTCAGGGTAAAAAAAAAACGAAGATATCCGACTATTAGGTATAAATGTCGGATTTGATTCAATAGGAACAAGCTCTTAGGTAGATATTTTATAGGAAGCATTTAAATTCTTCTTCATTCATTCATTCATTCTCCCTTTGAATCCCACTTAGGGACATAGGGAGGCAACAAGAGCTCCCCATTGCCCTCGATCTTGCGCAACGTTTATGACCTCCTCCCACATCATATTCAGATCCCTCAACTCTTGAGGCTAATTTAATAAACAACAGACCAATAATCCGTATGGTGAAAATATCATTTTATTTCATTTTTTATTGTTTGCGCAACTTTTCGCCGGAAAATATTACAAAGACAACAGATTAAATATTACTTCAGCGGGTGACCATCTATCTGCCCCAGGGCCCAGATCCAATCCGTAGTCATCTCTTCACAGAAATAGTATAATAAAGGAAAATTCTCCATGAACACCTTAAACGTACTGCCGGACGCCTACCGGCTAAAACTCCTCAATTTTAAAACTACTTATATACAAAAAAAGAATAAAGTAAGTAAATATTCAAATAAGAAGTATATACATATGTGTCTTTAATTTAAAAATATATTATATTCTGGTAATGTTAAGTTCGATTTTGCAACAGTTTGATTCACCCGGCACAACATAACACTACCGTCAATATATCACGGTCAGTAGATATCTCTCGCTTCAAATAAATTTATGGTCTGAATTTAAACCATCCGACTATCTACATATATACACATAATACCTACACCTACTCCTCTTCCGACTTCTTTACTAAAACGCTATAAAAATAAATAATATTGTTACATGAACCACATGATAACAAAAACATTAGTGAAACCAAACGTGGAAGTCTAATACTTATGTAAAAAATAAAAAGTATTCAATTTACCAATTTTTCACTATGTCTTGCTCAGCCTGATTATAACATCTCATAGTTACGTCTATATTATATTGCTCAGCCTGAATGTAAGACCTTATTGATACGCATATTATCTTGCTCAGCCTCATAGTAACATCTGATAATAATTACGAATATCTTGCGAGGCCTGATTGTTACATCTCATAGTTTTTACGTATATTATCTTGTTCAGCCTGATTGTAACATCTCATAATAAATACGAGTATCTTGCTCAGCCTGATTGTTACATCTCATAGTTGTTACGTATATTATCTTGCTCAGCCTGATTGTTACCTCTCTTCTTTCTTCTTCTTTATCCATGTCCGCTCCCTAGTTGGAGCATATGGACTCCACAAGTCCTCGCCATAGTTGCATCTCAATTAAAAAATTTACCTTATAGATAAGGTATTAACGAAATGAAAGTTCAATTTGACAGCATAAAATAACATACCTAGTTGCAGTGTAAAGATTTATCGTGGTGTTCGTTCATATGATATTTCTACCCGAGGTCTTAGATTAGACGGGATCGGTTGACTAGAAAAATTTCCTTAGACAATTTTTTGCGCACCCTATACTGACACCTGTAGGTATCTAGCATAGAAAAGTGCTGATTTATTTATTTATCTTAAAGAAAAAATAACAACTAATGACTCTAACAATTCATTACTAATGTTCGATTTTTAAATGGAACAAACCACTACGGGCTTACGACCGTCTTCTACTGTTATTTCGAAGGCTGGCTTAGTGTGATCAGTTTACGTTAACAACGTTCGCCATTAGGTGGTAATGTTTGTCTCCGAAACTCCTAATCATAAGAATTCTCTATTATCTTGCTCAACCCAATCAAAATTAGCCTTAATATTACTACGACATCCATGAGAAAGAATATTTTCGATTTTATGTGTACCTACCTACCTACCTCCAATCCAAATCCAAACTCCCTTAACGTCCCACTTAGGGACAAAGGGACTAGGGAGGCAACAAGAGTATTTACCTACCTTGATTTTTTTTAATTCACCAGGGCTCACACAAAGTGAATACAAAACATTTTTCCATATTTTTCACAGAAAACAAAGCTTTTGTGGTGTAAGTGTAAATTTTTGGCACCGGGATTTGAATCCACGACCCATAGTATGACGTAGGTACAAAAGCCGTCGACTGAACCGCAGGGCTACTGCATAACAACCAACAAACTTAAACTTAATAAATTTACACTTCTCTATACAAAGGTGTGTATATAACCGCCAGAACTCATTGCCCGAGGCAATTTTTTACAGTATTTAGGTCCGTTCAATCAGAGACAGGCCGGCTCCGGTCGAGACGGTAGTCCAGTGGTTTAAGTTTCGTACTGGAGATCGTGGGTTCGATCCCAGGTGCCTACCATCATCCTCTTTCACGACACAAGCTTAAAGTTGCTTACTATGAAAGAGTCAAAGTTCACTTTGTGTGAGCACAGATTCTTTTTGACAAAAAAAAATCATGTAAAAAAACTGAAAAATGCGGAATCGAACCCGGGACCTCTTGATCTGAAGTCCACGCCTATACTCTAGACACTATAGAATACCGAGGTCAGTCTGTAACCTATTTTCAGTATGTAGGTACATAGGAATCACCAAATTACACAACTTACTTATTTGTCTATTAAAATTGAACTTTTCATTGGATAGGTACGCATGTGTTTTTCAACACTGTATCGCTTTGAATTTTTGTCGTACTGTGGCATTTATTATAAAATATAGTTTTATCCATCGAATATGATTTCCGGAAATAATAATTCATGCAACTTGTTTCCCTGATAGATAGCATACGCAGGGTTAATCAAACCATTTGATACTAGAATCGTATTGGTTACATCATCGATGAAAATATAAAATTTCACAATATTGTGTAATCCGTGTAAGTAGATATTCGTTAAAATCATCCAAAAAATTGTTAAAAAAAGGATTATGTTGGTAACGTTTCATGTATAGGTACCTATATTATGTAAATTATGCTTTTGTATCTGCGCTTCTTTATTTATTTTTAAAAAAAAAATGAATCTGTGCTCACTCAAAGTGAACACAAATGCATTTTTTGACATCTTTCACACTAAGCAAAGCGGAAATGGTCGGCACGGCCGGGATTCGAACCTACGACCTCCAATACGCTGTACGTACGAAAGCCGCCGATTGATACCACTGGACTATCAACCACCTCGAACTTTGATTAAATGTATTAATTTTTGATAGATTTTGTAATAATAATATATTTTGAAATTTGTTAAAAGCACCGTAGTGGCGTAAATAACTTTAAAAAAAGGAATAAAAAGAAGTACCTATCTACAACCAACATCACGTCATAACCAAGGGCGGATCCAGCATTGGCGCCAGGGGGGGGGGGTCACGACATAGTAAAAAAAGGTCATTTCCATGATCCAGGGGGGGGTCATGAACTACAATAACTTGCAATTATAATAGAAAAGTAGGTATTTTATTAATAAATGTAAGTAGGTACTGTACTTCAAAGTAAAGGCCTTGACCCAGCCCAAGGGGGGGTCATGACCCCCTGACCCCCCCCTGGTTCCGCCCTTGGTCATAACCCACTATTTTGAATCAATTTCACATTTAAAGCATAAGAAACAACGAAGATGTGTAAATAAATAGTTGGAATATAAAGACAAATGAGCCTTTTCCGAATAAATAAATGAATGAGGGCTTTCAAAAACAAAGCGAGATATTTTCTTGCCTTTAATAACCAGGTTTAACTCGATCACCTAAGTACCTCGAAATCCTATATTAGTAGGTAATTTCAGTCACTTCAACGAAACATACATAATATATGGATAATTTATTTTAATGTGACACATTTGACTGGGTTAACTGAAAATATTTTGTAGGTATGTAAATACGAAATTGTTGTTTTTTTTCTATTTTTCTCGCAATTATTCGTTCTTATTCTTATACAAAATTTAACAATTATGTATAGTATTGAAATGACTAACCTATAAATCGTATATACTGAAATCCAATCAAATCAAACACGGTGGGTTTTTTTTTTCAACATAAAAACAGTAGGTAGGTACCTTAACTAAAAACCTACAACTACAACTATGAAATTTGATAGATATCAAATTTCATATTTTTTATTCATGGCCAAAAATGACTAAAATCAGAACAAAGAAAAAGCAACATAATATCTATGTTTGTACTGTAGTTTTAACAAAAAATAAAATAGGTACCCACATAAGTCAAATTTTCTCAATTCCATATTATACTTCTTTTATCTTTTTCTTTTCTGATCTGATGAGGGTTCTAATTTTTTATTCTTTTTAATACCTCATGCTTATCCCCTCGATGATAATATATTACAGAAAACCTTAATTTTGTATCACGTGTCCCATCTATCTGGCACTGCTTTCGGACAGCAGTATGTAAGGTAGAAGGTTTAAAAATAAAAGTAAGAAGATAATGGTTTATTTAAGATTTTTTTACAAGTAAATTAGAGAGTAGTTTTTTTTCTCATCCTATTCAATTCATCCGGTAAAAGTTTTGAACAAAAAACGAACATGTTTTAAAATGCTATTAACATAGGAAAAACGAACCAAAATAAACAACATATAAACAACAAAGTAATCTAAAAATGAAAGATGCAAATGGACTTCCTAAACGGCCGACGTTTCTTCAAAACAAACATCGCTCAGTGTTAATGATTTTCATTGAGTGTGAAATATTTTGGTGCTAAACTGTGTATTTGTCGGTCACTTCAAAAGCACCATATGACCCGAATAAGAACAGAAATGTAGTAAATGAATCAACTAATCTTTCAGATGAAAGAGCCAAATGCTCGTTTACTTGTCTGTTTGTATGTAGTATTAGAACATAATGTAAACATCATTATTATATGAATATGCATAACACACTTTGTGCACATGAATGGTGTTGCAACTAAAGTCATGAAGTACCAAGAAAGAAAAACGTTGTTAACATCGGTCTTACAGCTGGTGTGAGCTGTTAGTTATAACGAAAGATTATCAAGTTTTGAACTTAGTGTGTTGTCCGTTTATGTTATATTCCCATAAGAGACTTCAGTTGTAAGTTGCATAAGGTTGCAAAGCTTTTGTAAACGTGATTTCAATAACACGTTTTATGCCAAAATTCAATAACACGTTTTATGCCTGTTGACAAAATGTTAAAAGCGCAATTAAAATTAAATGTATTTCTGGAACACCTACTTGACTTGATTATTGTGTAAAATTGTTTAATAATTTAACTGAAAAAATTTAAGGTTTACTAACATGTTACCAAATTTGATACAATTGCTCCTTAAAGAGGGAGTTAAGGTTTAAGATGATGGTCAATATATCAATAGAGTATTTCCTTTTTCAACTCCTATAGTGGTACCTATAATAGGGAAATCGAAGAAGGGAGGCCTTGTTAAAACCTTATTAGAGAGGCGAGCCAGATGGATAGGTCACATATTACGCCACGACAACCTCCTGCACACAATAATAGAGGGCATGACCAACACCACACCACCTATGTAAGAAAGCCTTAGCGCTAGCGGCCATTTTTCCTCTCGCGTCACCAGGCCGCCGGCGTGTAGACAGATATCATAGCGTACAGGTAAGTACATACAGATATAGGCAAGCGAATGCTGGGCCTCACGATGTGACGTAGCACTAAGGCCTACTTATATAGGTGGTGTTGGCATGACTGAGGGTACGAATGCTAGGGGGCGTCCACGTCGAGAGTAGGTACCTCGAACAATTATATGAGGATATGGGCTGCGCATCCTACATGGAGCTGAAGAGGGCTGCGGAGCCCGTACAAGATGGAAAATCAGAAGTTGCTGCAAACCAATCCGTAGGATTGAGACCGTATAAAAAGAAGGTAAATTAACAAGTTCTTAAAGAATTATCTAACAACTAATGACTCTAAAAATTCATTACTGATGTTCGATTTTTTAATGGAACAAACCACCACGGGCTTACGACCGTGTTCTATTGTTGTTTCGAAGGCTGTCTTAGTGTGATCACTTTACGTTAACAACGTTCGCCATTAGGTGGTAATGTTTGAGTCTCCGAAACTCCTAATCATGAGAATTCTCGACATATTCAACATGTCGAAAAATCAACAACAATAAGTTCTATCTGTTGATTCGGCTGATCATCAATGACATCTTCCCAGACCATATTTAGTTACACAAACATGGAAGCAATGAATAATATCGTACTAATTTTTTTTCTTTTTGGCACAAATTACTAGTTTTTGTATCAATCCAACAAAAAACTATTAGGATACTTTGTGAAATATAGTTTTTTAGAGGATCGAATCATTTGTAAAGTATCACACATATTTTATAGGCGAGTATCATCCAGATAAATAGTTTTAGACTCTCTCTCTCTCTCTGCATGCCTTGTCCGTTTTATTATTAAATACCATCTGTCTCGTTTTGTTCTTGGGGCGGACCCCAGAGAAAACTTGAGGCCGCCGCCATCTGTTGCGGTGCGGAATTACGATGATCCCCGCCTCGGGCGCTAGTGACTGTACGTCTCACCCACCCTTATAATATTATCTACGTTCATTCGATAACGTAGGTAGGTACGTAATATTTCCAACCCCTGCGTGTGTATATATACAAAGACAACTTCATTTAATAATACACTGTGTGTCTGAAAGTTGGGTCATTTTGGAAAATTGATGTGAATAATATGATTCACGTGGGTGATACCATAAAAAAGGCATTGCGATTCTCCTCCCATATTAAGGATATTATAATATTCGAGGAGCGTTATACGTTATGTTAAAAAGGACGAATAAAAATAACTGAATCCGAAATACCAACTAAATGTGATGTCTTTTAAATTTGTATTTATTTTATCGTTAACGGTAAACCATAAAATACTATCATCAACCTTGCATATCGCATAGTTTAATTTATAATAATACACGAAACAACATATTATTCGGCTGATTTTGATATTTTTTAAGAAGATTGTTTACATTTCGTTAAAACGTAAATGTCCGTTCACGTTTTATTTATTTAAAAATTAATAAGAAGCCTAGGTATTTCACAAAGTTAGGATACCTACTAAAAATAAGCTTACGTCAGTAAGTACGCGTAAAATTTAACGTTTTTATTGAGAAAAATAATAAAATATTTATGAAGACATTTCTTCAAACAATTTTCAAACGTCACAGCCGCGGTTACTCAAGCAAACTTTTTGCTTATTTATACCTACCACTCTATAAAGTCTCTCCTGTTTTTCTACTTGTAACCTGCTTGTAACATGTCATTTTTTTTTTTTGATGACGGAATTCAATTAAATTATGTTGAATGGCAAATTATTCAAGTTTTGCACTCGCTCTGTAATATATCTACGCCTTCCTAAAGAACTTCACGTATCGCAAAATGCTGCGATGATTTTGACAATTCCAATCGCCATTCCGTCTAGTTGGCTACTAAATCATGAAGCGACGGCATTTTCGTCTAAGGGTCTGTCGTGACAAACCACCGCGTACCGTGGAATTTTGATACGTTGGCGTTGCATGCAACGTTATATTGGTTACTTATACATTACCGCACGTGTTCACTAGCCCTAGTGTAAGTTTTCGATGATGGAATATCGAAACGATCATCGAAAGAGTTTCGAAAATATTCCATACAAAAATGATCGAACGATTCGATCGTTTGATTTTAGAACACTGTTTGCAGGCATTAAAGCGCTTATAAGCGTGCAATAAGCTGTCGATAAAACTTGTACTAGCCCTACAGGCAAGCGCGGATACAGGGGGGGTCAAAATTTCCATATACAATATAGAATAATAATTGTTAATCTTGAAATTGAAAGGAAAATCCTACGCAGAATATACGGCCCTATAAAAATGATGGGTCAAACTTGGCGCAGAAGATAGAACACGGAGCTCTATGATCTCTACCAGGATATCAGCGTAGTCAGATTCATTAAGATTAACAGACTGCACTGGCTGGGTCATTTGCACCGTATGGAGGATCTGGAGCTCCCAAAAAGGGTGTTGTTTAATAACCCAATCATTAGAAGAAGCGTCAGAAGACCAAAACTAAGATGGCTGGATGGCGTTGTCGCGGACTGTCGGGCTCTGGGGCAGCAAAACTGGAGGGTGGCAGCCAGTGACAGATCGGGATGGAGAAGCTTTTTGGAGGCAGCTAAGACCCAGCACGGGTTGTAACGCTGAAGATGATGAATTGTAAATCTTGTAATACTTAAAATCTTGGTCTTTGTTTTAAAAAAAAACTTTTGCATTACATCTTAGTTATAATTCCATAAATTTCTAAAGCAACATAGTAATAACAGACAAGTAATAAAAACACTTTTTTTAAATAGATAAAAAATGTTATATTTTTGATCCATGTCCATAAATGTATAAACTGAGTTGCAGTTACAAATTAATATATTAAGTACCTCGTTTTTTTACATACAGCTGGAACACAAACTTACAAATGTACACAACAATAATTTTAATTATGTACACAACAACTTAGGCTAAGGTTTTTCCTTAGCTTCAGAAAATGATTAAGGCACATATGTGTATTACAAAAACAAAACATAGAATCATAATAATGAAGTTAAACAATATACTTTAACCAGGAATAAAAACAGTGAATTGTGTAAAAAATGCCAAATCAGCTGCCCATCTACCCCAGATGATGATTGGTGGAATCCAATCCAAATTACTCTGAAGATGAAATGGTCTGAATGCAATATAAGGTTCAGCCAATGAGATTTGTGGTAAATTAAATGAAATAATTAATTTGTTATTCCACAAACTACTGAATGCCCTGACTAGTTTCACAGGCACAGGCCCTGCATGGTCACAGGTGACAAAAAAACTTAAAAAAGCCCCCCCTGGGCTATATATTCTTAAGTACAGTATTGACATTTGTTAATAAAATATCTACTTTTCCAGTATAATTAATATTTCTTGTGGGCCATGACCCCCCCCCCCCCCCTGGATCAATAGTTCCATATAGCAAATGTAGGAAATTACCTTTTTTTTAGGAAAATTTAAGTTTCTAGATACCAAATTTTGGAAATGACCTTTTTTTACTTTGTGACCCCCCCTGACGCCAAAGCTGGATCCGCCCTTGCCTACAGGTCTGTACAGACCCTACGGTTTCGCAAGTTCGAAATTTCGTTACGAATTTGTTTACGTTATCTACCAATATGAAGGAGAAAGCGACTCAAAAAGACACATAAAACTGCATAATATATCTACTTAAAAATAATGTTTCGCAATCGCATTCATAAACGCAATGTAACACTTGGCTAGGGTTGCTGTTTTTAAATGCTCAAATATTCACTTCAAAGTTTAAAAACAGGTGGCTACATTTAAAGAGGGGCTACTACTGCAACGATAAAAAGTTTTATGCAACTTTCATATTAACCACTTGTTAAAAATTTATTTTAATTAAAACATTTTATAACACTCTGGTCCGCAGTTTTATTGTTTGATTAAAATGTTTAAAACTTTGCTCAGGGTTTCGTGTTCTATCCTAATTGCTGCTATTATAATAGTCGCTTGCGTAAAATATTATGCGTTTGGAGCTGAAAAAGAAACCAATAAAATAAAAATACTGAAATTATTATTTTTTATTCAATATTCCTTATGATCGGTCTGACAATGTCTATTCCTTTTACGGTTCATGATCTAAGAACTAAATCAACTGAAATTTTTGGAATCTTTCCTAGACCTTTATAATATCATCTTCACTCATCGAATAGTTTTTGAAATGATGTTATGAATATGATGAAGACATAAAAGAAAGTCGAGATAGTTCCAACGCTTATAACTCAAGATCGACTGAACAGATCATTATATTTTTTTGTTTATTGGGTTCTTCTCCGCTTCGGATAAAATAATAAAATGGATAGCAAATATTTTAAAAAATAATACATATAATATGAAACGAATTTCGATACAACTACGCCATCTGTGAAAAGTCTATAGAAACACAATTTTTATTAACCTGACTATCATTACTGACATTAAAAATATGTGTACGCAAATATGTAATTTGTTGATATTGAAGCGCATATTTTTACCTTAAAACTCGAAAAGTACAAAATCGAATTTTTGTTTGACATGAACCCTCAGTTGTTTGATAATTGGTGCGATCGACAGAATTCGGATGGAAAATATGTGGTATTAAACAGATGCATCGTTTGAAATGACAATGGTTAAGTCATTTTCATCATTATTTTAAATACGAATTCGATATTTATAATTAGATCACAGGAGTTCTTTCGGGATCGAAAATAAATAAACTTCATAAATCGAATAAAAATATTTTTAATATTTTTTTTTAATGAACCCTAGAATATCAGCTGATCCCCAAAGTATTAAATATGCTACCTCAGTATTAAAGATACCCAAAGACTAGGTGAGATGAAGATTCTTATGAGACAGTGGATTGTGAGTAATATGGATATCATTGATGCATTGTGAGATATGGTCCTGCGAGTTGTGAGGTTTGGTGAGTAACATGTGTGATAGATTTTATTTTAAAGTAAATAATCAAAAAATATACTCATGAAGAGTACCTACATAGATTCTTTGTACTTATTTGGTAATGTTTGACGTGCAATATAATGTGTAAATGTGTAATCTATAAGATAATCAAACAATCGAATAATTATTTTTGTATTTGTAATAATTATGTAAAGAACCTGTTGACAAGGCTTGTAAAAGCCTTAACAGGACTTGTTTTTTTTTATTTTTTATTACTTTAATGAATAAAGAGTATTAATATATCTGTTTTCTAATTAAAGGTAATCAAAACTTTCTAGGCGTGGGCGGGAATGTACATAGAAATAAAATGAATCCAAATTAATATAGATAATATCAAAACTGAAGAATCTGGAGCTCCCACGGTCATCATTGGCTTAAGCGGAAGCTACTGAAGAGAGCAAGGGATAATGAAGATATTTAATAATCAAAGGGATGTGAATTAATAATTTATTAATGAACGGAATCTTTTGTATAATCTGGGAATCCTACAGGATGTATTCTTGTTACAGGCAATCTAAAGAAACTGATAATTATTATAAATAAGTTATTATTTTAAATAAAACTTTGTTTATTTCACTTTTTATTTATTTCATTGGCACAGGCCTTTCGGTCACACGACCATGTTCAGTGCCACAAATACTAAAATTTAGTTAGTTTTAGTATTTGTGGCACTGAAGATTGTCGTGTGACCGAAAGGCTTCTGCCCATAAAATAAATAAAAAGTGAAATAAACAAAGTTTTATTTAAAATAATTACCTATTCAACATGGGATTTCACAAAGTTTCCGCCAAAAACATCAATAATTTATTATCAAATAAGATTGCGGATCATATAGATAATTAGACATTATTAATTTTTCCACACACAAAATATAGATAGGTACTTACGTACAGCCTGTAATTTATTGAACTTTAATAATCAGTTTGCAGATGAAAATAATAAGGATTTTTCCCACATTTCCTCTTACTGACGGGCGTAACCTGCGCACTTAAGGCACCAATACACTGCAAATTTTTGACCCTCAACCACTGACATGTCATGTTGTTACACCAACACAAACGTACGTATGTGGTACGTAGGTACACAAACTTAAGACCTCCTGATGCATCAATGGAGTTTAACTCTGGCGATTTTTATATTATATTTATTTAAACATGTTTTAATACACTTTTTTACAACAGTCGTTGCAGGTCGGTTTAGAGCACTGCAAGCGGACTAGTTTACAGCAAGCTTGTCAGCCATATCGGGCTTTAGGACGTTTCTGTATAAAATATAATATGCAATTATTCATAGTCATCAAATACCATCAGGCTCTTCGTCACCATCCTCAGAGGACACAATGCGATCCGACTGAACGTCAGATCCACTGAGCCAAGATTCAGTCGTTTCTTCGACTTCGGCAATATTTGCCTGAACTATTATTTTTCTAGATATTGAAAAGAAGAATTAAACCGCTACCAATCAATTTTACATGAGCTCAAACACAAATCAATATTTGAAAAACAGTCACACTAACACTGACGTACGTACCATATATATGTAGGGGTCATTAAAATCTCCTACATTGGTACATGCCACGCATCCTTTTTCTAAGGAAACTATACTAAAAAGAACGTACAGAAATTCCAGCGCATAAAAAAGATTTGAATCAAAAACTTTTTGGGTGACGTACCACGTACATATGTCAGTGGTTAAGGGTTAATCAACAGTTGATCTAGCTCTACGTTTTAGAAGATACCGCCCAAGCCCTAGGTAGAGATGTCCAGCTTTAGCAATGATGTACAATGTTATTTGTTGTTCTTTCACTCTCACTAAAGCGGTCTGTTGGACATCATTGTACCTACGCTTATTGTGTACACTCGGTTAGTTTATTTAAACTCTAAAGATTTTGCTGGTTTTCGTTTCATATTTTTTATGCTTTTGTAATATATTTAAAAAAACTGCATTTTTGCGAAGATTCGAAAAAAATACATAGTTCTCTAAAATATGCACTAGCTAGAGAAAAACAGCTAACCGTTATTCTATCGATTATTTTCTTCACATAGCTAAGGTACCCACCTACAATGAAATTGTACTACTTAATGAAAAACATGATCAGATATCTAGAGAGACGAGAAAATAATTAATTGTTCGAAAAACAGTTGTACGGACACACATTTGTCAGAAACTGCAATAATTGTTCGAATTTTTAAAACGCCATGTTGCCACGCCACATATTGTGGTTTAGAATAATTTTCATGTAACCATCTAGAAGCACCCGAATAATCAGCATTTAACAAAACAGATAGGCACAAAATTTGTAGGGATAAGCGACAAGGGAAGCACATAGGTAGGTTTAGAGAGAGATAAATATCCGGGTAGGTATCATGATATAATTATTAAAATAGATAGGTTTAAAGTTACAAAGAACATATATATCTCGTAATACATCACACAAAACCACTAAAATCCAAGTGGTGGCTCTTTTGTCTCACTCACTCGGGCGCTCGGCATCTCGCGTCTCTCTCTATCACAACTAACTTTCTATTCATTAAAATCGTATTAAACTTTTCCTTTGCGTTTTTGCACTCTGCCAGATTTCTTTAACGTTCCTCTTATTCTTCTTAATTAGACATCCTCTGTTTTCAGCACACTACTACCCCCTCCCCTCCACTCCTTACATCATCCTATAGACAGATGCTATACTCTATTATTCTTATTTTATCTCCTCCCATTTCTATTATTCTTCCCTTTTTTCTTCATCTTGCATTTGACTTCGGAGAACTCGGAATGTTATGTGAAAGTAGCGAGGGTATTTTTTTTTGTTTGGGCTTTTTTTAAACAATTACTAATGATTTATGGTTTGAAATTATGGGTTTTTCAGCCGCAAAGAATCTTCGAACTATTCTATTCGTTTAAATTATAACACAAGTCATCTACAATTGTGGAAACAACAAGTTTAAATACGAAAAATTTACAAACAAGATATAATTTTTTTTTTACCAAAGTATCGGTGCTAAGATTTTGCTCTAATTTTTAATAATACTAGCCGAGACTATAATATATACTTCCCATATAATATATTATGTACTTCCCAATATGAAAATTTATAAAACTTGAGATCGTCCCATACTGACGTACGATATTGAGTCTAGAGCGGATACCACCATAACAAAAACTGCACTGAGAGTATCAGAAATGAAAAATGTATGAAGCATTGCTGGATAGACCCACAGAGATACGATAAGCTAGGAAATTTTTGAGGTTGAAGATGTAGTAAGATGGGTGAGGCAGAAACGAAGATACTGGTATGCACAAGTGTGGAGAATAGACTTATTCAGACTCCCCCACATTAGATTGTTCGGCCAAACTCATAGAAAACGACTCCAAGGACCAAAGAGATGGATAAACAGCTGAGAGTCAAACTCACAAGAAGCAAACCAGACCTCTTAATAATAGTTTTTCAGGCCTAGAATAAGAATAAGAAGACATTGAAAAAAAGAAAAAAATGTCTGGACCAGTTCAAAATAACCCATAACTCATCAAGAGTAATCTAAAAACGACATAGAAGTTTGTGGTTCATACCGCGTCAGGGTGAATAAACCGCGAACAAATTGAGAAAATTTCGTAGAATATTTTTTTCACCTTGCATACTTAGAACTCTATAATGTGAGAACTCCGAGTGTGAAAAGTACTGCACGTAGAAAAGAGAGCGATCTGTTAACGAAATGGATTTCACTTTCTCAAAAACATCCAGAATTTTTTAAAGATTTCTTCTCTTCCAATTTTGAAGGCTGAAGAGAGTGGTAAACCAATGGTTATATGTGTTTGCTGACGATTTGGAAAATATGCGCATCCTTATATGAATATTGAGGTAGAGACTTCTGGGTCGAAGGATACATTGGAGCGGTCCGTCGGCGTCGTCTGACATGACGGCAGTCTTTCAAAATTATGACAATGTCACTACGGTAACAACATATAAGTGGAAGTGAAGTGGTTGATAGACCAGCGGTTACGACGCCGGCTTTCGCACTGTTTCGTGCGGAGGTCGTGGGTTCGAATCCCGGCCGTGTCGACCATTTCCGCTTTCACGACACAAGCATTTTGCTTACTGTGAAAGATGTCAAAAGTGTATTAGTGTTCACTTCGAGTGAGCACAGATTCATTTTTTTTTTTTTAATTTAACTTTCTACTGACGTCTTTCGCCGCTCTCTTTATTGCCGCTAATGCACTGGGTTCCTAGGAAGCAGCCGTCTTCAGCGGCCGTATATTACGGCAGTTAACGACGGCGTCCTTTACGGTGACATTTGGAAAGTTCCGTATTATTCTCTCCATTTTTTAATAACAAACGTCAATTTGTGTATTGTGTGGGAATGTGAAAATGAACGATCTTGATTTTGCTTTAGTTATTTGTTTGGAGAATGACCAGGTATCAGAGGAGGATGAATCCTATGGGTGAAGACAATTTATATAAATCTCGTAACACAGAAGGTGCTTTTTATCATTTCCCCTAATTCACTCCACCAACCGTTCCTCATCTGCGTTTTTCTGAATTCTTTATTTTTAACATTATAGATGATTACGTACGAAATCTATTAAATCATCGTGATCTTCACTTCTCCAGATGGAGTTGGAACTCTTTTTGTGCAGCCCAACATGGAAACTAAAAGCAAGAATAGATATTTTAATAAAAAAATAATTCAGTGCTATCAATGAGAGCGTTTACGAATCTTCTGACACTGACAAGATGGCGACCATTTTTTAAAATAACGACAATGTTTTTTGTAACTATGGTAACAAAATAGGTAAACAACGTTTCTTGAAACGTCGCATTCTTAGGAAAACAACCCATAATTATCTTTTTTGCTACAAATACGGTGCTGCTATAAAGAGCGGTGAATGTGACAGTTTCAGATCATAATCAATATTGTTACCGTATAGTAACAAAAACCTTGTCATAATTTTGAAAGATTGCCGTCTTGTCAGACGACGGTGACGGACCGCTCCCTAGGAACCCAGTGCATAAACGTCATCACCGCAACCCTAGAAAAACAACAAAAGCGGTTAGTGAGGAGGTATTTTCTTAGGGTCATGGGTCAACACATTCCATCGAAATTAGTAACTCGATGATGTACAAAGAAGACCTATGTCGAGAAAGTGCGATTGCCACTTGAGATCAAAACGAATTTATCATACTTATTTAATACTCACCACAATGCGTCATAAGTAATTTTCCCAATTTGGTCAATTCAATTTAATTAAAAAAAAAACAAGCCATTTTTATCGGCTCATCGGCCCCGAATTTTCAAATCGCTTCCACGGAGGGAGAGCATCTCATTACACGAGATTAAGAATCCGCTTGGCTCGGCATCCGCAGCCCTTCCACAGCTGAAATGCTTGCTCCATGTCTTTTCCAATTTTTATCATATTTGTGATTACCTCTCACCCTTAGTTTAAAAGATGCACATTTTTCATCTTTCGCATTTTTCATTACATTTTTCCCTTAGTTCAATCTTTATAGAATACCCACCTACGTACTAATTTCTTTTTAAATTTTTATAATGATTTTTTTAAACCCAATGACAATGAACCTTAATAAGAAAACCATCTGGGATCGCTCGTCCATCGGCCAACTGTCATCCGATACTCTGAACTCATGTCCCAGCCATATCTTTCTCTTTTTCTTAACAGGACAATATTTAGGTGAAATAAAATTTACACAGAAATAATTTGGCCTTATTATATTGCCATGGGGTTGCCGGCTCAGAATAGCACCTCTGCTCTTTTTGCTGGTTTTTCGAGCATCCTGTAAGAGTCAGGAAATCGAAAAATCAGATCGGGACCGTGAGGTTGACCACCTCCGCATTGCTGTTTGGTTTGGGGGTAATTCGCGGCGGGCTTGATTTGTGTGGGGCCGGCTTTTTGGTTTGGTTGCTTCGATCGGGCTAAGGGTCGGCTTTGTGTGGATCGGGCTTGCTGCGGATTGGTATCCTCCGGGCTGGCGGGGGGCCTCAAAAGGGAGAATATTACGTTATGTCATTAATTATAAGAAGTTATCAAATTAAAAAAACACTAATAGATATCTTTCGAATTACAAATTAAATAATGACGGCAGATTTGCTAAAATAAAACTTTATCTATATGTCCATAGATAAAGTTTTATTCTGACATTCAACAAATCTAATCAAATCAATATATTGATAAATACCTGACCATTTAGGGGCATCTCGCGCGGCTTCAATGACCACCATGTCGTTGTGGTAAGCTCGCCCTCTGTATGTTGATTCTGTGATGTCTTTTTTAATGTCAAATTTTATGTGTAGTTTGTTATACTATTATAAATTATTAATAAATAAATAAAAATGTCCAAATCCCTTAGCTCTGCTTCGAAGAAACGGAACATGGTGTGAGAAGGTCTTCCTCGTCTTTGAGACCTCGACGGGTAGAAAAACACCACTCTATCACTGAAGTCATAGAAGAAATTAAATGAATTTCATTCAGAAATCAACACATAAAAACTAGAAAATGGACTACTTTTTGTTTACATAAAATGACAATATTTGAAATAAAAACGCAGGAAATTAAAAATATGTTAAGCTTTGAAATTTCTACAACAATATCAATTGTTTCAGTTTTATAAACGGTGATTTAAGTGCACATAGCTATACGGTTAAACGTCTTGAAATAAAAAGAACGACGATGCACATTGGATTTCATTCCAATGCACTTGTAAGTGCACGTAGCGGGCAGGTATGGCAGGAGAAGTGAGGTAAGTCAGTGAGAAGGGGTAAGTCATACAATATGGTTAATGTTTCGTTATTATTTTCCTTTAAAATAAAACATTTAAGTCATGGAAAGCGTTCACCTGAATACACTAAATTATTACGAATGAAAAGGCACTCTTATACACAATTCGTTTAACGCAGGGATCATCCAACGTCGAACGGCGTACCTATCTTTTTTTTATTTTAATTTGTATATAAAAAAATATATTCATTTTAAACCAAAATCGAAACGTATCTTTTTTAAATACCTACCTAATATTCCAAATACAATGCATTTTGTAAAGTCAAGTCATTTTTTTTTCAAACTGTAGACACTATCCACTTTTCCATTAGATTTAGTGAATCAAATGCCTGCCATTTTAACTATAGGTAAATCTTTCGTTCTTTTTTTTCTAGCTTCATTTTCTCTGTACAAATAAAGTGTACATGAATACTTTGGATACCCATTCCATATTCCTCTGAAACTGATAAAATCTTCTTATTTCAGTGAAAGGGGTAACAACTGTCAATAGTGGCTAATATTTCCAAGAATACAACGTAGCTGATTGTGAAATATGTAAAATTCTAGAATGTGATCGTACCATTATATTTTCCAGCTGTATATAGCATCTTACTATTTCCGCCCTATCGACTGGATATATTCAATTTTCTGAATAACCATTGTCCCTCCGATAGCTCTTTAGACTTCCATCACTGATGCTCAGAACTGGAGACCAAGTTAAAATAAACTAAATGACCGCGAACGTGAACTTTTCGGGAACATGTGTCAGATTTAAATCTTTTTAACTCGAAATTTGACAGAACAATGTACAAATCACAACATCACCATGGAGATACTGTCAAAACGTCCACGTTTTGACGGTGGCAGTCGTTTGTTTCATTTGACTTTCTACTTGTATGTAGTAGTGACAGTAGTGTTATCTTTAGTTTACTATATTGTATGTTCTGATCTTACTTTTTGCTTTCGTTTGTTTATCGTGAAAGAGTGCGAAAGGTAGAAATTCATTTAATGGAAGAATGATATTTTCTCTTACCTTTAAAGTAGTTGTCCTCATTACTGAGGATCGTGTCCATCATGAATTCTATCTCGAACCATTGCTCTCCAAGATGTTCTGTACGCTGCCAGATGTAAGGCTCTATGAAGTATCGTCGCGTGGATTTTTTTTTTATTTGGTCGGTCTAGCGCATCGGCAATCTGCTACGTGGTCTTATGACCTTACCCAACCACTATTAGCTCTTCGGGGCTGTCCTTCCCTTTACAAACTATATGTCCAAAGAACATAGGTATTATAGTTTGTAAAGGGGAATATTTGTTCGAGAGAGAGAGACGACAGATGCACCGTGATGCGGAGTTCTTGAAGAATTGATATGTTCGTTCTTCTTACCGTCCAGGGAATTCTCAGCATTCTCCTCCAGCACCACATCTCAAAAGTGTTTTCTCAAAAAAAATTAAATTCACAAATGTTTTTTTTTTTTATCAAGTTGGTTGGCGATCACTGTCGAAGTAGAAAAGTTGAATAAGGCAAGGTAGGGTAAAGAGCCCCTTTATGATTTATGAGTGTACTTCTTACTGTAACATCTTATACAGGTACTTAGCCCGCATGCCGGAGAGCACAACCTACCCTACATCTACAACTTCATTATTCCATGGTCCTACCCGCTCGGCTATACGACTCTGCCGTACACCGATGCATCACTCACGATATTATAACAGGTGCATTACACTTTTACTCGCCACTGATGACGTAAAGTTACGAGATGGAACCTAAAAGATGAATTCTATCAAAATCCATCAAATAGTCTTGTATCTCTTAAAACTTTATGGCATGTTTTGTTAAAAGAAATAGGTAATATGCAATAAATCACATTACTTTCTGATTATTTTTTCGTCTCTCCCTTATGTTCAAAAAATAAGAAAATACAAATCCCTGATTTTTCATTATTTTCTATAGTTTTCCACCATTTCGAAGAATGCTCAACGCGTCCTGTGATTAACCAGCTTACATTTTTATAGCTTACATTCTTACTTACAACCAGGTATCTTTTTCCGTTTCCCCCATTTTCAAATATCAAATCAAGCAATCAAAACTCCCTTTGAACTCCAATAATGACCATAGGGAGGCAACAAGAGCTCTCAATTGTGCTCGATCTTGCGCAATACTTATGATCTCCTCCCACACCATGTCCATTTTCAAATATTACTCGCATTCAGTGGGGTATAAAAGGATGTGCTTGGAAGAAGTTCAATTCACCAACGCGTAGTGATTTAAAAAAAAACTAACCAAACAGCTTATAAAAATGAAAAACTACCTTATTTTAAAAAAGGTAATAAACATAATATAAAAATAATTTACATAAATTTACATTTTAAAACGGATATTAACTATAGTTGGTGGATTTCTTTCTTCAGTTTATCTTGACTTAATTTTTTCAAACTAAGCACAATTTATCTACCTATTTTTTGTTGATTTTTATGGTTAATTTCTTCCAGTTTTTTTTTACGATTTTTTTTTATTTATTTATTTTTCATAATATGTAGGTACATAATTATTACAATATTTCTTCTTATAAACTATTTTCGGGGGGATTCGTTGATATTCTTTGACCCGTAGAAAACTATACTTCTACTAATCTATTAGTTTATTAATCTGTGTTGTCATAAATACTAATAGCATTTTCATAGAGAATTGTTGTACTAGTTGTATTGTATTTGATCAGTGAAATGGCATAGTGTTTTATTGTTTGAATTTGGACAATACTCTGGCATTAATGAACTCAACTCAAACAAAGACATCATCCTAATTAGCTCCTTATGCAAAATATCAACCGTGTTTGAGTTATAGGATCGCTATAAGATCCAAAATATCAACCGTGTTTGAGTTATAGGATCGCTATAAGATCCAAAATATCAACCGTGTTTGAGTTATAGGATCGCTATAAGATCCAAAATATTATATTAGCAGGTAGAATCAACTTTAATAATAATTAGATCACCTTTAAGTAAGTTGGCCGGGAGAACGCTGTTCCTTTTCCCATCAGAGTTCCGAAGACGAGGAAGACCCTCTCACACCGTTTTCCGCTCCTTCAAAACAGAGCTGAGGGATTTGGACATGATATGGGAGGAGTTCATAAATATTGCGCAAGATCGAGCGCAATAAACAGCTCTTGTTGCTTCCTTGTGCCCCTAAGTGGCCGTAAAGGAATTTTGGATGTGATTGGTTTATTTAAGACATCATTTTGGATGTGATTGGTTTATTTAAGACATCATGTATAGCTGATGGGGGTATTTGTTGGATTGCTTGTTGTTTTGTGGAGACATTTGCCGTGCATTTTCGAAGATAAAAAAATAAGAATTATTTGGTAATGTTTGGCGTGCAATATAATGTGTAAATGTATTATACAATCTGCCTAATGGTATAATAACATGTATGATTGGTTTTGTTTGTATCAATCTTTTGTTTTATATAAATTTATCTATCATGGTAGAGTCAGCAGTATTGTCTACATATCTGGTGTGACTATGATAGAATAATCAAACAATCGAATTATTTTTGTAATTTGTAATAATTGTGTAAAGAACCTGTTGACAAGGCTTGTAAAAGCCTTAACAGGACATGTATTGTTTTTTTTTATTATTTTGGTGAATAAGGAAAATAAAAAAAAATAAAAAAAAAATTCAAGCCCAGCCCCACTGGAATACTTTTTCCATGAAATAGGCAACCACCAATAATTATTATGTTAAGTTCGCCCGTAACTCTGTACTTTCGTTGAATCTCTCTATAACCTTATGCGAAATATTTTCAAAATGACAAAACCAATAAGTTTATTAGTTTAGCTTATTCCCATAAAAATAGTACCTATACATTCAAACAAAGCAAAAAAATACAATATAATTTTTTTCCTTATGAATACTTAGAATTATTTCCTCACTAGGTTTACGCCCACATCAACATAATTATCATTATTTTCATTTCTTGAAGTCGTCACAAAGCTATTC
Source organism: Mystacides longicornis (assembly GCA_963576905.1). NCBI lineage: Eukaryota > Metazoa > Arthropoda > Insecta > Trichoptera > Leptoceridae > Mystacides > Mystacides longicornis. The sequence continues at coordinate 12,752,683 of OY756426.1, forward strand.
GACCTGAAATCCACACAGCCGATTCTCAAACTCGTCCAGTCTTAGACCTAGCAGAAAGATTCATAATGCATATTTTATCAAACCTCAATATTATTTGACCATTTAGTTTATATTTCTTTATAGATAATTCAAAGAAAGTCAAAATAATGAACCCATAGATTTTCACAATAAAGTAATAAATCTGAGAGACCTGTCACCTAAAATCTGTTCGGTTAGTACAGAAATTTTGTAAATATCTAAATGAATCAATAAAAAATGTTGTGTGGAATAATTTTGTAGAAAATCTTATTGAAAAGTCTGGGATAAATGTTAAATCGAGATGGAAATTGTTATTTAACTACAGCGCTCTGAAAAACCTATTGATGTTTCCATATGTGCAAATGACACAATGATATATTTAGCGATTTGCTTTCCACGCGAACCGATAATAATATCTGATAAATAAAATACAAATATTTTCTCCCGTTTGTGTTAAAGGATATTATTTGTTATTAAATTCAGTGTGGACCACGAAACTCCTCCAAGCCTCTTTATCTTGCGCCAGTTGCTCGGTTTCGTCTCATATTCAATACCCTCGATCTGCGGTTCTGAATGACTGACCTTATTGGCAACTGTATTGTTTTTGTATAAACGATCTCCTTAGGAACATAATGCTACCACTTGATCCCCAAAATCTGACACAATCTACTCTCCATACAAAAAAGTTTACTCTGTTGAGCCATCATCAGGTGCCTGGATCCACATCCATAGATTCGGTATATAATAAGACTGGCAGAAGGCACGAAAGAAATTCTACTAGTGCATAATAGGTTTACAGCGCATTTAATTCAGTTGGACAGCTGATGTCAGTAAATTATGCAGCCCGTATCTGGATGGAGGATTTCCAGGATTGAGAGGAATGGAAAGCTTGGGGGAGACTGACTTTTAGCAATGGATGGAGACAAAACGATAAATAAGAGGAAGGATAATAATAAACATGTTGCCAGCCCGGTGATTCAGTCGAAATAACCGTCGTAGTAAATGGATGGTTCAAAGCCCAGAAGCCATTCTCGCAAATATTAAAAAAAAAAACAATTAATAGAAAATGTTTCTATGAGTAAAAGGAATCGTACGGGTAAATAAGTACCGACTACCGAGTACGTATTTGAAAATCAAGTAGTAATATTTTTATATTTGTTCATACTGCTCGAATAATATCGCGCTGTAGCTAAAGCTTGGTGCGTAATCCTTGAAAATGAGTTCATGTCTGCAAATACCTAACTGGTATTGTTCGTTGTATACCTACGGAGAATCTTCATGGAGTTTATAGCTTTCGATTTCTCTATAAACCACCATTCGCACTTATATAATATTTTGTGGAAAACCTAATATTTCAGTTAATTTTTTTTATACTTAGATTCTGATATGGTTTTTATAAGGGATTCATTGATTTTTTCAAGGAAATATAAAAATTACTTCAGATAATGTTACTTCGAAATTCTGCAATGAAGGAAAATTTGTAAGATAAAGACGTAATAGATGGAGATGCTGTAAAAGAAAACAGAACTGTTATCAATAAGCCATTTGCCACTAAGGAGATCCAAGAACTGACAAAAATAATCGCATTTTTCAGAAATTTGGGAAAACACTCAAGGGACGTCCGCCTTTCTGGTCGGGTAGTGTCAGACTCCTTACCAGGAATGTTCTTACCTTTCGGTCTATCACTTGGCTGCTTTTTTCTTATTGTCTTTTCTGTCTTATGCACTCAACCTTCTCCTTCTTATTGTCTTTTCTGTCTTATGCACTCAACCTTCTCCTTCTTTTGTATGTATTGTCCATATTTTCTGATGAGTTCTTACATTTTTAGTAAATAGTGCTCGAGGTTTTTTTGGAATAAATGTTTGTTAAAAAGCATGGTAGGTATGTTCTCTTATACGAAGTTGAATCTTGGACTCTCAAAGTTACTACATTGAACCGAGTGGAAACGCTTAAGATGCGGATTGTTGGTTCATGGGAGAATGCTTCCCATAGAATGGACAGATATGGTCAACAACACCAGAGTCCTGCAAAGGGCTAGGGTTGATAGAGAGTTTCTGACAAAATTATTCATACATATGAAAAAACCAATCCAGATAACTTTATTTCATACTTCCATATATTTTTCGTATATGTCGATAGTTGTTAGTAAAATAATAACAGCGTCCGCGGGAAATATTATATCGACGAAATATGTGATACTAGACCAGACATTCCTTCAACTGTTGCTACGGGAGGAAGTGTCAAATTATCCGCAATCCCCAACGTGGTAAAGTAAAGGACCCATTATGGGGCCATATAACTAATATGCAGGACAATCAAACAATCTATGATCCTCTCCTATGCCTATTTTCTGACAGATTTTCCGCTAGTAAATGTTATTTATTTCAAGAAATTCAATTTCCTTAATGAATTATAATAATAAGTCATAGTTAAAAAGAAAATCTAGCAACTCGCATATCTGGCCGAAATAATTACAAGGCGGTTCAAAAACGGAGAAAGGTTATTTTTTTCATTATTTTTATTCCGCGTTCCATATTACAAATGCTTACTTACTTGGCTACATTACCCAGGCATTGTTTCCTACGGAATCTGCAAATAAATGCAATAAATAACCTTGCTCACCCATCCGTAATGCCTAAGTACTCGCTAACATATTGTTGGGAGAGGCGAATCCGCACCAAGCTCTACGAATTAGCGTACACCTCTCCCACTATGTCTTGCTTTGCAAAAAATACTAAACTTGACGTATTTTTAACAACATTTTCTCTAAGATCGAATCCTGTTTTTTCTCAAATTATCCAACTATCCACCCTCTCTACGGTGGTTACCCCGTTTGTTTTAAATCTTCTACATTCATTCTGTAGATATTTCTTTTACCCTTCACACCTTAAGACAAAGAGACAAATTCCATTTTTTTCACAAACACAGAACTTTCGCTTCCTCTACCAATTATCTAACATTTCTCATACAACCACTCATATTTATTTTGCTTCAGAGCTTGCCTTCGTCGATGGCGGAATTGATGCGAATGACGTGGATCGAGAACATCGATTCCGTCCTCAAGGAAGGCCAGGTAAAAAGTAACAGAAATAGGAGAGGATGTATGAGAAAATGTAATGTCGGTAGAAGAAGCGAAAGAAGTTTGCTTGGATGGAAAAGATTGGAGGTCCGCGGTTCTCTCTGCCTACCCCTTACGGGACACGGCGTGATGGGTAAAAAAAAACTTAAAGAACTTCTTAATGCTTTATACAATATTATAATATGACATAAAACAGATGCATCTGTCGGAATAACATTGGTAATCATTATACAAATTCGAATTCTATTGAATTCATAGTTAGCACCACAGGACAACGTCTGTCAGAAAAGCTAGTATTATAATATTTTTCATAGAATTTTAGCTACCTCTACTAAACCTTCTTAGATCATGAATTTCTGCGGTTTCTTTTGCTGACTAGCCAGTTACACTTTTCTAAAATAAAATCTAATTGAAAAGTTGCTCAGTTCATCGACTGGTTTATCTCCTAGACGATTACTTCCATTCTTAATATACGACGTAAATAATCAACAAAATGGAGTCGACAAAAATTAGGTACCTACTGTATATTTGGATGTTTGGCGCCATCTAGATGAGAACACTTAAAGTAATAATTCATGGCTTTTGTACATAGCGATTGCAAAGGAATAATAAGTAGATAGAATGAAATACTTTAACAGATTACAGCGTGCTTAGAAGCTACCCTTGAAGACTAGTAATTCTTGTCAAGAGGTTGTGTAGCCTTCTATATTCTTTCTAGAACCCCTAATGTGCTGATTAGGTATTTTGCGTTGTGATTTATCAGTTGTTCAAAACTCTCGTCTTCTCAATTCTTAAATGAAATGTCAGAAATAAATCCATAAATATCAAAATTTTAAGTTAAATTCAGTTTTCAGTTACTAAGTTTAGTTCTCTTTCAGGAAAAGGCCTAGTTGTATTGGTGGAGATCTCAATCTATTAGGTATTACTCTTGTAGTATATACTTTCTATAACAGCCTTACAATGGGGTGTCAAAACCACGCAATGATTATATTACCGGGGTAGAAACAAATAATAAATAATCTACTTATTTTTCTATTCACTCACATTCGGGGTGATATCTACCCCGAGAGAAGATGTGAATTATTTTATATTATAAATAGTTTAAACCTCATAACTAAACTTATAAAAGATACATTTACCTAGATAATAAAGATTACATCAAACAAATTATATTTGGAAAAATCTCAAAAGTTTTACATAAAAAGTTAAGCATTGCCAATGTTTATGTATAATATTATAAAATTTGCATTCAGGTTAGGTTTATTCGTAAATGAGCATTTAAATCTAGTCATTACTGAACACAGCATTTTTATCGACATCACGTTTTTTGCAAATTAAGTGTCGTAAAATAATACCTACCTACTGCAAGCATCTGCGCCCGCGGAAAATTTTCCATGAAGGAATCAAAAAAAATTTTGCATGTAGGTGATGTTTTTCATGGTTTCTAACACGAAATTATTTAAAATAAAAGTAACATTATTTGACTATTTTCAATTTTAATAAAATATAGAAAACGGACGATGTGTCGAAAAGTTATTTCAAAAGTAGTGTTATGCCTCTATTCGTTCGTCAAATCGTATCTAAGTTACTAATATGAACCTAATCATCTTTTAGAAATACACCATAAACTTCCTGGTTTATTGAATCTATCCATAAAATAGGAAATTGCATTCGATCATTATTTTTATTTCAGTCCAGTTTGAATGTGGTTAGGTAGGTTCCTGTTTACAAATAGACATTTATGAGTAGATACCTCGTGTCACTTGCAGATGTTAGTAATTTTTTCTACAGAGATCTATTTTTTATCTGTTTGAAAATTTTAAAAGTACCTACCTACCTAAGTAGAAAGAATAACAAAATAGAGTAGAATAGTAACGCTGCTAAAATTAACACAATAAAGATTTTCATTTTTTAAACAATATGTAATGTTATGATACGTTATTTTTACATTTTATTAAGTTAGGTAACGAAATTTAACGTTAAGTTATACCTACGAAAAGGGTGCAAACCTGTTATACTGAATTATGATAATATGTTTTGGTTGTAATTAAATGAATAAAATAACTTATTACATGACGGAGCATGGAAAAAATATCATAATATAACCTTACATAACGTGACAATGACTTAACGTAAGATAACGCGACATAAGCTAACATAACGTAACATAAAAATAATATAGGAAAGCATTCGTATCGCAACGCCATATTATGGTATGCTCGTCATAATAATTGTGGTATGCTCCGTTATGTAATGTTATATAAGAGATTTTTTTGTGCTCCGTTATGTAATTTAATATTATGTTGTGTTACCTTTCCTTACTCTATGTTAGATTATGTTACGTTACGTAATGTTACGATATGCTATGTTATGTCACATTTTGTTATATTAAGCTATGTTAATATATCCAATCCAATCCAAACTCCCTTTAGACCCCACTTAGGGGCATAGGGAGGCAACAAGAGCTCTCCATTGCGCTCGATCCTGCGAAACGTTAATGACCTCCTCCCACACCATGTCCAGATTCCTCAGCTCTGCCTCGAAGGAGCGAAACACAGTATGAGAGGGTCTTCCTCGTCTCCGGGACCCTGATGGGAGGAAAAACAGCACTCTCCTCGGCCAACTGTCATTCGGCCATAATATATATATATAAGCCATGTAATATTTTTACATTCTGTTACGTAATATCGCGTTACGTAATATTAAATCAATGATATATTTTTCATGATTTGCTATGTAATGATACGTTATGTTAGCTTATGTAGCGTTGTCTTACGTTATGTTATTGTAACGTTATAAATGATATTTTTCCATGCTCCGTTATGTTATATTACGTTTCGTTACGTTATATTATTTTATGTTAGATTATGTTGCGTTACTTTATGCTATATTATGTCTCGTTTTGTTATACAATATAACATTTAACGTTACTTAATTTAATACATGGCCTCGGTATTATATATGTATTATATTTGTAATGAGTTCTTTAAATAGGAATAGGATAGGCCGTTAGGGTGCATTTAAACCAAATTAATATAGATCCAGAGCTGGAAGTAGAGTATACTTTATTGATACTTATTATTAGACACTAATCTGTATTCGCCCATTAATTGGTTATTGCTTGTTATTGTTTCCATAGTGTCCAATATCAACCATAAAAGGAAGTTTGCTCTGTTTCTTGGTTCGGCTCTATGTTCGTTTGGTGGAAACGCACACATAATATTATTATGACGTAGCTTTTTCACGTTAACCAGTGTTTGTTTTTCTCCTAACATGACCTGTAGCCCTAGTATAAATTTTCGATGATCGAATATTGAAACGATCATCGAAAGAGTTTCGAAAAATTTTCATACTAAAATGATCGAATGATTCGATCGTTTGATTTAAGAACACTAATTGCACGCTAATAAGCGCTTATTTGCGTGCAATTAGCTTTCGATAAAACTCGTACCTACTAGCCCCACTGTACCCGTATTCTTTGTTTTATCGGAAGGTAGTCACGGAAGTAAAGTAAGTAACACAATACATTTTGTATGGAAAACGTCTGTACGTATCAAATGCGAGAATCGCTTTTGTTTCTAGAAATATCTTTGTGGCGGCGCTATACACGTTTTCCTTACAAAATTAATCGTGTTTCTCACTTTACTTCCGTGATTACCTTCCTATAAAACTTAAAACTGGGTACTAGACATTTATGCACTACTGACATGTCTCAATACAAGATTTTTTTATCAAGTACCTAGTCAGTAGATCGATATTTTTTTAAATTATTTAGGCAATCCACCCTCAAAGAGTGATTTGTGCCAGTAGTAATCAATAGCTCGATAATAATCAAAACATAAAATATTTACTCGGTTCAGGGGTTGAAAAAATAATATGTATTTGAAGATTGTTGAATTTTTTTCTTCCTCAGGTGGCGAGCATTCGCCCCAGATATAATAATACGATGTAGCTTTTCGACTAATAACGGTATAGAGCCGGATTTCAGCCGAAAATCTATCACAAACCTTTGGATGAAGAGCTCGATTTAATAAAAAAAATCACAGAAGGTATAAATGCGATGTAGTCTTCATATTCTAAATGTCATTTCATTTCATAGATATTATCATAATAATTGGTTTATAATTGTCACAAATTTTCAATAGTTTTCCCCATTTATGGTCTTATATCGGTCATTCAAAGGGTTTAATCGCACTGAATCAAAGTCTTAGCCCCCCCCCCCCCCTCACTTTCATCAAATAGAGTTTTTACAAGCCTCATTATATCGTATTCCCAGATCAAGGGTGCCACAAGTCAAAAAGTATGGATATTTAGTTAAGAATGCCAATTGATAGTATATTATGTGCCGAACATTGTGGTAAAGTGCCACTAGTCTAAAACTAATACATACAAAATTGTAAGGATATATGGCACTCTAGGTTTGTCCAGATTGTTCTCAAATCAAAAACTTCAATCATGGTTTTCTCTGTTTGACACATTTGGAGATGTGGCACCCTTGATCTGGGTACGGATATTATCATTCTTTTGCAGTTGAAAATCATCCGTCAAGTTAGTGTCAAAGAGATTATTGCGTGTTCAAACTACACAGAAAAAGATTGCCGTAATTGCAGTTGATAGATATAAGATATCTAAGCTATTTTTAAACAAGAGATCCAATCAGGTTCAATTCCATTCTTTTCGCATTTGAAATTTCTTCCCGGGGCTGGGGATTGGCCCGTCACAGATTGTACCGGACCGATTGACAAGGAAAATATTTTCTGAGAAATACATAAGTAAATGCGGATATATACTGACATTGTCGTATAGAGAGTGTATTAATTTACTTAGTTTTTTTTTAGCTCTGCACTCGTTTTCGAGTGATTAGCCCTAGTTTAATATACTTACATAGGAAAATGTGATATGTGACTAACCCAGGTGATAAAATTTGAAATTTTCAATTGCCATCTTCAAAGAAAGGTTGTTCACCTCTGGAACCGTAAGACGCGTTAAGCCTTACAACATCGGAATAAAAAATGTTTTTATTTATTGTATTTATGAGGGCCTACTTAATTAACAAAAAAAAATAGGAGTCGAGAGCTTTGAAAAATTTCCTCAACAAATTACCCAGCAGTACCAAATATTTCGATAGGGAGATTTGTATCCAAACGGGAAAAAATATTACATTGTAATTTGTAATACAGACTGGCAGCACTAGTATAGGTACACAGTGTAACAGATTATTTAAAAACTGACTATGATCACCCCTATAACAAGTCTGTGTCTTTATATTGATACCTATACTTGCACAAGTTATGTGAGCTTTTTTAGCATGATCCCCTAAATCCAGCCGAATGACGTTTTCAGGGATAGTTCCCAAGAATAGTAGCAGATTTTAAGTAAGTCGTAGAAAAAAAAATTTGTAAATTTGCTCTAAGAGCTCATTAATGTTTTGGAAAAAATTAGCTTGTACGAAATATTTTAGAAAATATATTTATATAACTTTAAACATAAGCTACCGGGTACAACTGACGTACAAAGATATAATGAAACATTGACACCACTATTATTATACTATTCTCAAAAAAAGAATCATAATCGTAAAATTAAAGGTTAGACCACAGTTCTGTATTTTAGTCTGAAATTCCGGAATGGATTCAAAATTCACAAAAACGTAAATTACTTTTGAACTAATTCATATCGCTGAACATATGGGGATTAAATCGATAGATCCTATTCTTGCTTCGGGTTATCCACTATCGCTGCTACAACGTGTATAAATCTTTGTGAGAATGTTTGATTTTATGTAGGTACCACGAGTATCTACGAGTTATTTGCATGCGTTTTTTTTTTGCAAATTGAAGTAGCTTTGGCATAAATATTAAAAAAAAGACAAAAATAAATATTTTTTTGTATACCTACCTTTTGTATACCAATGTATTAAGTTAACTAGTGGTCGACCAGTGCTCGAATTTCGACCATAGCTAATTTAGATTACAAGTTTGAACATTATTAAGATTCCTTTGTCAAAGACTGAGCGAGCGCTATTTCACAATTTTCTTTCAAAAATAATGACATGGAAACGTCAAATATGAAATGTTGAAAGTTTTTTCTATGGTTATTTAATACAGAAAAATATCAATCTATTCGCAAATTGACCACAGATAAACAAAAGATCTGTGTCAAATAATGTCAAATACATCGAAGTATGTGTGAGTATCAAATACATAACATTACAATAGTGTGCATAGTGTTTTATTTTATATATTTTAAAGCATAATAAAAAAAATAGCATTCGCCACCCCTTCTCTACATATATAAGCAATAAGTGTGCGAAATTTCATACTCCTCCATCCACGCAATTTTCATAAAAATAGTCACAAAGTTTTTCCTTCGTGCATTAATAGGTATATAGATGAAAATACCCTATTTTTAAGAATTCAATTTTTTTAGTAAAAGAGCTGAATTCCTTATGAGGGAGATCTGGCAGTGGGTGATGAATGAGATTTTTTTTCTTTTCGATTTGAGTTTACCTACTGTGTTTAAAAGAATATGTAACAACTAATGACTCTAACAATGCATTACTGTGGGGCTAGTACGAGTTTTATAGAAAGCTAATTGCACGTAAATAAGCGCTTATTAGCGTGCAATTTGTGTTCTAAAATCAAACGACCGAATCTTTGATCATTTTAGTATGAAATTTATCGTTTCGATATTCGATCATCGAAAACTTAAACTATAGGGCTACAGATGTTTCGAAGGCTGGCTTAGTGTGATCACTTTACGTTAACAACGTTCGCTATTAGGTGGTAATGTTTGTCTCCGAAACTCAACATGTTCAACATGTCGAAAAATCCCATGTATGTAACAAGTAAAAATTTAATAATAAATGAAATATAGAGATAAAAGTTGGAAATTATTGAGAACAAGAGAGCAACCAAATTTAAAGACTGCAACTGCTGTTTTTATTCAGATTTACTAAAAAAAAATACGAAGGTGGTGGTGGACTATGAAGAAAAAGTTCAAAGCAAGTGGAAGAAAACAAGGCTTTTGTCCAATCATGGATTTAAATTAAAAGAAATTAAGAAAACTAGCGAAAAAATCTAGCAATTTATTAGGACTTTTTTTATCTAAAAGCTTTGGTATTAAACACAAAAATCATTCCTTTAAATTGCGAAGAAAAAAATCTTGTTTAGAAAAATTTCTTGTCTTGAGAAAATCTAATGTACCCACGTAAAATCTTAAGTTTGGCTAACTCATTTTCTAAATTAAAACTTTTATCCTTATTTCTGTTAACCGAAAATTCATAAATGTTATACGTATAATAATGAAATGTATTTAGGTACATTATGGCTTTCGTGTGTACAGACCTTCATAACAGGACTAACGGATCGCTTAGTTTAGTTCAGCACAAACATTAAGCTATAACTATTAGATAACTTTACGACCAGCTATAGACGTGACATTTATTGTATCGCTCTGTATAGCTAAGTGGAGCAACTTGATAACAACTTATTAATCTACATTCTACAAGGAACATCGACCAGCTCAACTCAATCTTGTCTGTATTCAAGCTGAGGGGGAAGAGTAAGTACCTATCTAATTTGTTGAGTTCAAGATGAGTCAATTTCTCAAAATATTTATATAGACAAACTAACTCGACTATGCTGTCTCACATATTTTCACATGTTATAATAATATAACCATACGAAAAGTTTAAAGACATTTGTAATGAGCTGCATATTGCTGTTTTTAGTTCTTATTCGCCAATAATATACACAATATAATGTTATTAGAAAGAATCTAAAGAAGATCAAAGTGAAGTGTTCAGACCAGGTTTATTGACAGGTGTTCGGTATTTTAGCTCCGTGTTCGGTATGACAAAAATACCGAACTAAAGGCTGTTTGGTATTTTTTCAGATTGATTTTCCTCCCTAAAATAACTTATAACTTTCCAGATACCAAATTTTGAGAATGACCTTTTTTTGGTGAACTTTCATCTTTTCGATTTCCAAGTGGGAACACTGGTTCGGGATTTTTCTGGAAAAAAACCTGGCAAACCTGGTTCAGACTCGGTAAAGGTCGTATCCTCTACATCCGAAGAACACTTCATTACCAATACCTATCGTAATATTGTTTCGAAAGCAAAATTTGACAAATCGGTCCAATCGTTCTCGAATTAAAGCGAGACATACATAAACGAAATCTTTTTAACACCCATCCACATTTTTTCACTTGTCATACAAATTCCCTTTTTTTCTCTTGCATCTAACCTAGGCTTTTGAGAATGGAAACGATATTGTCCGAGTCATTCTCGGTCTACCACACCTTCCTTTCATAAAAACTATTCAAGATCCATTTTATGTGCAGGTACCTACCTATCTAAGTTGTTTTATAAGACTGAGCAAAGAAAACCGCCGAGATCAATAAAAAATTAGATTAGGCGAGGCAATTTTTTTTAAAAATGAGTCATAGCTATACTGAAAGATAGCAAAACCTCCATGAAACTTAACAACAAATTAGGTCCCTTCTTGTATGTGATGTACGTGGCAGTTGTTGCTACCACAAAATTCTATACAATGACCTATAGAATCCCGATTCGCGTGCAAGTGAAGCCAGTTTGGCAGTTTGGTTCCCAAAAGAATGTGGTGCGGCATTAATTTCTTTAATTGTCTCTCATTCTCGTGTGTTTTTTTTTTACAATAAATCATAAATTTTACTTTGAAATAAGTGCAATGTTTCATTTTTAAGTTTCATTGTAAATATTTAAGTACATCATTTTACATTTCGTTTTGCCTACCAAACTGCCAAAATTGGCGGTAAATCAGGAGTTCCTACTTCAATATATAAAAATCTATGGTTGCAGCACACGGCTTAGAAATCAATCAAACATTGAAACTTCGATTAGGTACCTACCTACCTTCTCAAAATTCATGGAAAGTACAGTGTCCATACGACATAAGTTTGTTTTTTGAAAGGCGCACGAGATATTAAAATGAAAGTTTTTTTTCAAATTAATCAAACATCCTCTTTTTAATCGAAAAAGGTATTTTTCATAGATTCATTGATGAAAAATATTTTTCAAATTTGATTTTTTAACTAATAAAGTAAGATTTTTCTCATAATCAATTAAGAAAACAAATTTGTGTTCAATCTTCAGTTTCACCTTTCACTCCTTTGCGTATTAATTGCTATTTCCAAAAAAAAAAAACTCCAATGATGCTCCGAAATTACAATGAAATTAATAAAATTGAAAAAAAAACAGACTCGAGTGGATTTTAATTTTATTGAGAAATTAAACGTTTCTTTTATCCGTAAAATTCCTTTATTTTTCATCTCGAGGTACGCACATTTTTTAATCTGTATAACAATCTGTTTTTTTTTTTTTTTTGAGAAAATCTTATTTTAAAACTCATAGTAATTAATTTCAAGATAATTCAGGCAATAAAACAAGAAGATTAAATTTTTATATCTTAATGAATACATTAAAAATATTCTTTAGTAGTTTGTTTCGATCCAAGGGGGTTTATTAAAAACGAACATTCTCTTTTAATAAGGGTTTTATCTTTATCAATTTGCTATCAATCACGGAAATATAACGAGGGTGTTTTTTTTACCTATCACGACGTTTCTCATAGGGGACAAGCAGCGAGAACTATTTAAAAGCAATATCCTTTTTGCCTGCCATCTAGCAAGAAAGCCAATATCTACATGATATTTAACATGACGTCCTAAGTATCGAAATGGTCTACTTCATTTGATACAAGCCAGCTAAATTATTATTTTATGTTAACCTTTCGAATACAGGATCGAAGTTGTAAAATTCCGTACAAATAAATATTAGGTTACTTTGAAGGATAAAGCGAGAATTTTCAGGCTTCCGAATGCTTACCTCTTTTTCGACAACGAGCTACGTTACATTACTTAGGTAATTATTAGTTAACGCTCAATTAAACGGAGTTAGTTGGTGCAAATCGGATCTTCTGATGCAGACAAAAGAATCAACGAGTTAGGGAATTCATGCAAATTGAACTGATTTAAAAAAATAACCAAGTAGGTAGGTTATAAAAAATGATAGAACTTGCGCACTTTTAGACTGCCCAAGCATTAACGTCTAAAAGTTATTCTCTTATAACCCAGAAACAAAGTTTCTAGACGGCAATGGCCTAAGAATAACAGAAAGTACCTACATAGTACATTAACAAAAACTGAGACCTTTTAACAGCGAGCAAGTTCTATATACCTATACCTACATGGTAATGTGCATTTAAATACACCAAACGAACATAGAGCCATCAGAGTCAGAAACAAAGCATTCCCCCCTAATGGCTGAAATTGCACCAAGCAAACAACAATCAACACCAAAAACTAATTAAGAATCGATGATAGATCACAAGCGCCAGAGTTTTTGTTCTTGCTCTCTGTTGTTTGCCCGCTGTCAATATAAATAAATAAATTAATTAATTAAAAACAAAGTTGTCAGTAGGTATAGTCACCCAAACTTATATAACGATAAAGAAAGAATGCGGCAACTCCAGCTCTTGCTCTATGCTCGTTTAGTGCAAACGCACCCTTATAGGTATAAGCAGTTAGGTATGTGTTGAGCCATCTAACTAAAGATATTATTATGATTTCGCTAACTAGGTATTTTTACCATCACGCCATGGTTCTTGGGTAACAGAAACGAGAAACTTCCTTATTTGCTCACATGTTCCAACGAAATACCATTTCTCAGAAAGGTTCTCCTATTTCCTTCATAATATTATCTGCCCTAGACTTGCTCGAGAATGGTTGATATGTTAGATACACATTTTTTAGAAGATTAGGTATAGTATATACAGATATATTACAACTCCTAGGGTATGTTTTTTTTAATCTTCAACCATTTGTAGGTGTCTACCGTGTTTCCGGTCGAATAAGAAAAACGGTGATCCGTTAGATCTGCGAGTTCGAAGATGGTGAAGTCACAGGATTGGCATTAACGTGTTGAAAAGATGAGCATAACAAGGATACCATATATAGCCCTGCATAAAATACCAGATAGGCAGCACCCACCATAAAGACCCCAGAGCGATGAAAAGAGAGCAGGAATTCAGAATATCAAAAGGATCACCCTGATGATGTTAAAAACTGTAGGTAATACAATTTGAAGAACTAGAATATCTCGGTAGCAACATAATATTTCAAAGCCTTTATTCTTAAAAAAGAAATAAAGAAAAGTAATTCAGTAAAAAGGAGTTCAGCTCTGTAAATGTAATAATAGATTCAACATAGGTTAACTGTTGAGGAAAGGGACTCCAGGTTATTATTAAATTAAAAGGAATCTTGGCCACCCTCTCACACCATAAGGCCGTGTCCCGTATCCGTTGTAGAGGCTCACCTCACAGGATACAACACAACCCCGTCGCTATAATCCGACAATATGCCCTCGCTGAATGTACACGAGTATTAGATGTTGGGCTTTCTTAATTGAGAAGGTCGCCTGTATCTGTTTATATTTGCACAGGGCTGACAGAATTCTCTAAACGAATTAAAACTTTCATCAAATAAATGCTACATTTCCTATTCTAACGTTCTATTATTATTCAAATTATCATTGTTATTACCGTTGGCATCGAAAATCAGCTCCCATCAGCAGCGTCATCAAAGGATAAAAAGTTAAAAACAATAATATTAAAGTCAAGACATACCTAAAAAGGATAAAAAAGTTAAAAAAAGTTTCGCATTACAGCTCCAGGAGATCACAAAACAATATCCAATTTGTTGAGCCATTGTAGAGCCTGCAAGTTATTTAGTTACTCTATATCAATTTTTTTTTATTATCATTTAATATTATGTTGACTAAACCGTCGATGCAAAAACACTGCTAGAAGGCTAGACAAGCTCTCCGTAATCAAGCTATAGAAGCTCCACAATCCGAGAGATCTGTAAAGCCTAGTTCACACTAGGTCGAGTAGGGAGTTATTTTAGCAGCTCACTATTTATTAGGTACCTACTCGCTATTGACCAAAAATCTTTCTCACTTTAAACAAGTAATAATTAGTAGATTTTTTTTTATTCTGAACTTATTACCTACTTATTCAAATATTCTTTGCAAAAGAATTAGCTGTGTGTCATTCCTTATTATCTTGATTTATTTCTTGGTCATTAGTAAATTATTTTCAAAAAGTAATGTTAAAACCAGAAATCACCACGAAACACGTCCCTAAACTCTCGAAAATGTGTTACAACTTACCTCTTTATACCAGTACATGTAATATAGCACCTGGAGTTTCATATACCTACTAGGGATACAAGATATTTATTTACATTTCAAATTAGTGAAGTGCTTATATACCCATTAGAGTCCTTCCCAACTGGTAGCGAGCATAATAGACGCATTGATGAGAAAAGTTTGTAAAAACACTTTGGATACAAAACTAATCATTGATAAAATTCACAAATTAAACCATTCTTTTCACCATCGTAATGTGAAATAATCTCAGTACATATTTAAGCAATGAAAACATCAGATTTTTTTAACTGAATCCGTTCTCACTCTCAGTGAACAATAATGGAAAATATTTGTTTCAGGCTAAACAAAGGAACCGTCCGTTTATTATAAAGTACAACAATGTTAATAATAGTTTAGGGGGCGTCCGTTAATCACGTGAGCCCAAAAGGGGAAGGGGATCTGGAAAAAATCACGAAAGATCGCGTAGGGGGGGGGGTCTAGTGAATTTGATGAATTTAAAGAAGCACAGGTTGCACTTTCAGGAATTTTAAAAATTGACGAAAATAAAGATCATAAATTTCTTAATTCTTTAAGCTAAAAACGTACACCGATATTCGGGGGAGGGGTCTGAAACATCATCAAATATCGACGGGGGGGGGGACTTAAAAATTGGAAAAAAAAAAAAAAACATCACGTGATTGATGGACGTCCCCTTGAGAGCACACTACAGTTTTATTTATTGATAAATACTTTATTTTATTTAAATGTTTTCCAATAAAAAAATGCAGTTAAGTTCTACAAATAATTTAAAAAAAACTGGCTTTAACCACACATAATATTATAACAAGGCTGTGCCATTATGAAAAAATGTAATGTTAATAATGTTGATACTTGCACAAGTCAAATGAACATTTTAGCATGACCCCCTAAAACCAGCCGAATGAAATTCTCAAAGATAATAATAATAATATAACACTTTATTGGTAAAATATAAAAGAATAAGATAAGATAAGATACCTAGTTCTTCATGCATGAGTAGTAGGTATCAGTTTTTAGGATAAGCCGTAGAAAAAAATGTATGCTCTTAATTATTTGTGGGAATATTTAGCTTGGGAGATACTGCCTTAAAAATACACAACATAGCATTATGAACGCTATCGGACTATTCTATGAAAAAAATTCATGATCGTAAAATTAATGGTTTGGCCACAGTTCTGTATTTTAGTCTGAAATCCGGAATTTATTCAAAATTCACAAAATCATAAATAGCTTTTGAACCACTCTATATTGCTGAACATAAATAAATGTTAAATTGATAAGGGCGGATCCAGCATTGGCGCCAGGTGGGGGGTCACGATATAGTAAAAAAAGGAAGTGTCTAGTTTGCCGCAAGCGGTATACTAGCAAATCGCGCTAAAATGCCGCCAGTGGCAGTGCAAAGAAGTGCGCATGCGCGATAATAATAGTTGAAATTGATCTTATAGTTTTTCGGCACGTTACTTAAGTCCACTGCGGATGAGTGGTTACCATCGCCGCTGTTCATATTGATTGTTGTAGGTTCGAATCCCGGTGCGGGATCTTTTTTTTCGTTTTTTTTTCTATTTACTTATCCGTTTTTTTCTGTGAAAGATGTCTAAAGTGTATTTGTGTTCACTTTGGCTGTGCTCAATTCATTAAAAAATAGGTTCGTTAGCACGCTTTCTACTGACTGTTAGTCATGAAAATAGGTTAGGTTAGGTTTGAACATTATTATTTAGGGGGGTTTAGGGGGTAGAGCCCCCCATACCTCTACACATGTACCCCAAATCCATTTTACCCTCTGCAAACCGAACATATATGAATTGTTGACGCATTTGAACTTTTTTTCCGAAACTAGCGGCTTTTTAGTGCGCTTTTCTAGTATACCGCTAGCGGCAAACTAGCCACACCCGTAAAAAAAAGGTCATTTCCAAAATTTTAATAAATCTACTATATTTTTGATCCAGGGGGGGGGGGTCATGAACCACAATAAATTATTATAATAGAAAAGTAGTTATTTTATTAATTTGTGTTTGTAAGTACTTTACTTAAAATTAAAGGCCTGGACCCAGCTCAGGGGGGGTCATGGATCCGCCCTTGAGTATTGAGGTCCTCTACCTTCCTGTTTCGGGTTATCCACTACCGCTGTTACATCGTTTATATTGTTTTGCACCAAAGATTTTTTAAAATATGGAAATAAAAATTAAAGTAAAAAAATGTTTGAAAAATGTTTGCGTGCAGTGACCATTTTGCCAGGTTAATGAAACATTTTATACTGCAATATTTTTTGCTCAGAGAGATACATCAAACATGATAATATACAAATTATTCTGATTCGTATAACAATATTCCAATGATTCTCTTACAGTCCTTCGGCGTCGGTTTTAAATCGAAATTCACGCTGGGCAATCAAAGCCCTGCCCCCGTAGACAAATTCAAATTGGCGTTCGACTACAAACGAAGATTTCGCCAATGTATAGTGCGAAAAAATTATCTGTCCACTGGAACCTGTGATAAATTATTCAAACCAAAGAATGACACTTATATAAAAATATAAATAGTGGACAGTCAATTTTCTTCCTATTCTACATTGTCGAAGAATTCGTTTGTAGTCGATCGCCAAATGCATTTTGTCTAGGCCTACTGTTAATAAAATGTTCAGTAGAGCATGAACTCTTTATTTACAAAACAAACGGCCAAAAAATGTTCACATTACCAGTCCATAGACGTGGCTTGATTCTACAATGTCTATGATGTCAGCCATAGATAACGTAAGATAATATGCCAAACATCAACTCTCGTGAAACGTCAAATCATGTCAAACAACTGGTAGCAATGGAAGTCTAATTCGATTTTACCATTTCAATACCGTTTATATTCGTCTAGAGTTTAGATATTTATAAACTAATAACCTCATAAACAGGTTTCTCTTAATCTTTAATTGAATGCCTTCAGTTCTTTCTCTTCAAATGTGTTTATATCATTCTATCACCATTGTTTTTATTTTGTCTACAGCTATATCTAGTCAATAGACACAACGTTGGTATCGTTTTGATAATTTAATACATTCAGCTGGTGTTATTTTTTTTTAATATGACCACTCAAAATTTTACAGGAATACAAAGATGGATTTAGCAAGTAGGTGTCGACTCTGTGCTGAATTATGTGATGAAGTTCAAGATAATGTTTTCAATAATGAATATGAACCATTTGTGGAGCTAGCAACTAAATATGTTTTCATAAATGTAAGTCTATTTTGGAGTTAATTACTATATTCAATTTGAATGATCTATATTTGAAAATGAATTGATTTCTATTTTAGATAACATCTGATGATTTTCTTCCTCTAAATGTATGTGAAATTTGTCGATCAACTATTAAATCGTTTGATGATTTTGCATTGAAATGCAAAAATGTTCAAACCACTCTCACTGAGCTTTTTGAGAGATGCAAAGTAGAAGAAGGAAGTAATGATGCAATTAAAGTAGAAGTTAAGAATGAACTAGAAATAACCCATGATGTGGAACAACTTATAAAAACAGAGCAAAGTGATTACCCGGATGATGACAATTTGGATGACTTCTGTGATGAAGACTTTCTTCCACTCATTTCAAGTAAGTATATATTGCAATGTTATAATCATTCAAAGAAATCCACAACTAGCCTGGTAAATTTCCATACAAGTGTAATTCTTCATTTTGAGTTTAAAAATTGTTGAATAGGTACTTGAAAACATTTTTTATATAAAAATAAATCTGTGCTCACTCAAAGTGAAGACAAATACACTTCTTTCTCTTTCACAGTAAGCTACTAAAAGAATTGCCCATTCTAATGAAAATAAGAACTTGCGGTATTGGGGAATTTGGTTGTTCAATTTTTATCTAAATTATAAATACAATACCAAGTTCCTTCCTTCTCAGCCTGTTTTATCCACTCCTGGACATGGGCCTTCTCTACATTTTGGATTCTATACAACCTGTATCCACTATGGGACAATGGTTCTTACGATGTCGCCCCATTAATGTAGCTGGGGAGGGCCAGGATCTAATTGAAGTCATAGAACGCCAGTACAGAAGGTGCATTGTCAACAATATGACCAGCTTATCGCTGTTCTAATCCTACCACTCGTACGATAATGTCTGACGCACCTATTCTAGCTCGTATTGTGGTGTTTCTAATTCTGTGCCTAAGACTCACACCTATGTAGCATCGTTCCTTCCATTCCTCTTTGGATCACCAATAATTTTTCATCATGTCAAGTTATTTAATAATAATGTGTATTTTGTTTTTGTGCATCTTGTAGCAATTACTAAAAGAAAAGTTCATAAAACACGCTCATCTACAAAAAAGAAGCATTCAAAAGTAAAAGAGAAAAAAACATTAAAAAAGAAAGGTAGTAAAAAACACGAGTCAAAAGTGGAAAAAGAGAAAGTGGTAGAAGAGAAAAGAGTAACTCACAAAGGAGCGTCCATCTATGATGAGTCCCTAGCCGTACAAAGCACATTTTACAAGTGGGTCTTGATTTTTATATCTCTTAAAGTAATAATTCCTTAACGCCTGTTGTATTTATTTGCCGTGTTTGCTGTTGCAGCTTTAGCTGCCATGTATGCAACGAAAAATATGACAGGTTTGCTGATTTACAAAATCACACTCGTAAAAGCCACTCTGAGAAGGCTCGAGTCTTATGTAACTGCTCAAAATACCTCAAACACAGGAAGCAACTTGTGTATCATTTACTGAAACATGTTGATAGTTTTGGAGTCAAGTAAGTATTTAGAATTTTATCACAATTTTTTTATACCACTTTGTCAATGAAAATGATTTATTAAATTGAATATAATCCTATCAAAACTCACAGGTACCACTGTGTACATAGTTTTATATTTCATTTTATTGAAATACATTTAGTAAAATAATATATATAAAAATGCATTGCTGTTCGTAAGTCTCGCTAAAACTCGAGCAAAATAGGACTGATTTGGCTTATTTTGATTTCAAAATGTTCATAAAAGTCTAGAGTAGTTTTTAAAAGTGAGAGAAAATGGAATAATTAAGATAAAAATAGTAAAAACAAAAATTTATTTTTGCTATGGTTTTTCCATACAAATTTTTCTATTAAATGTGCAAGAGCTGCTCCACACGCTTGCCATACCGATGTCCATCGAGAGACACCAAATTATGATAGTTGTATTAATTTGATATGCCACAATTTTACAGTGACAGGAAATGAAAAAGCTGTTGTAATTTGGGTGATGTGAATTCCACCAGTTCATCTAGTATGAGATAAATGCAAATTGATAAACAAATAACAATTCAAATTTTACAGATGCCCATCTTGCCCTAAGAAGTTTGTCACTGACAAATATCTGGCTCGACATATGGAAACTCACAATGTTGAGTACAAGTGTTCCACATGTTCAAAACTTCTCCAAAATTCACTTGCTTTGAAAGTCCACGAAAGAAGTCACATACCTGTCGAACTGAGACACACACACGAATGCGATATATGTCAAACCAAGTAAGTATCACATTTCAACCTCTAAGAATAATATTTTCTCTATATTATATTTTTATTGATTATTAATGTCATTTGAATTCCAGGTTTTTGAATAATGCCGCAGTCTTAACTCACAAGCGAGCTGTTCATGAAAAATATAAACCATTCATTTGCGACGGTTGCGGAAAGAACTTTGTTTCTAATGGAGCCATGAGAGCCCATCAGTTGATTCATCAGAAAGAGCCCACTCTTGCTTGTCCACAATGCCCTAAAAAGTATGTACAATTTTTTATCAATCACGCCATGTCCAACAGTAAGCTGACTCAGGTTAACACACCTCTTTTCTATCCAAGCACACTTTTTCCACAGACATAACATTTCGACTGTGCTCAGGTGAAAGGTTTCAATCCACATTTATAAAATTTTACACCAGAAACAAATAATATATGCGAACCGATGTATTAATGAAAATGCAAAATAATTATATTCATGGTGTGTAAACAATATGTTTTCTTTACCACATTGCGCAATTTAAGACTAAAAAATTAATAAATAATCGAGATATTAGAAAAAACATGATTAAAATGTTGTTTAAGTACTTTTACATCGCCACTGACATTTGTGTCCGTCATAAAAAAAAACTATCGTTTTCATACATCATGCGTCATGTGTTTTAATGCCTTTTACCTGATCCAACTAGATTATTGTGGCTTAAGTCCTTTGACATGGTTGCGCTTTGTATTTAAGTCCTTCTTTTTGAGGTCATTTGCGTTTTTATGTAGGAAATAAGTGTTTGCGACTTAAATCCTTTTACCGGGATGTTTCTGAGACACACAATATTAGTTTAAAATAATAAAACCAATTTTGGAAAAATTGTGGAGCCCACCTGAGCACAGTCGATTTATTTATTTATCAATTTCTCCTATTTCTTTTGCTTCTGACCTGGCCTTCCTTGAGGACAGAATCAATGCATTTGATCCACATCATTCTCGGTCTACTGGGCCTTCTTACACCTTGCCTTTTGGCCTTATGATTTTGTAATCCGATATGCATCCATTCTTCCAACTTTTCCAAACCATGTCAACTTACTAACTTTCACACAAATTTTCAAGCAATACGATAGATAGGTTCTATGAATTTTAGTATAACCTATAAGTGTATTAGCCATTTTTACTTTTTACAAATTTCCCACTATTAGGAAGTTGGTATAATTTTGTCCTATCCACCTTTGAATGTTGCCTAATGCCATTACCAAGTTGTTTACTGTACTGAACTTACTAATTCACGGTTACTTGTAACATCATAAATAATATCTCATAAGATTGTCTTTTTTTTATAAAAAGTGCGTAGTGTTCCAATGCTAAGAGTGGAATGTCAAGAAAGTCATTTTTTTTTTCAAGATCTCTCATATTTGTTTTTGTTTACCAGGTTCAAAATCAAGTCACATCTCAAAAGACATATTGATTATCACAATGGTGTCACATTCAAATGTCCAGAGTGCCCGGCCCTCTTCAGCACCAAACGGACGTTAACAAGTCACTTCCTGATACACAGGGACGTCTATAAGTTTGTATGCGGATACTGCGACAAGAAGTTCAAGTGGAAAACTTCATTCCAGGTTATTATCATTCAAGTTCATTTACTTTCAAATGTTATTTCCATTTGTCGTGTGTGTGTATGTAAGTTGTAATTCTGATTTTAGTCTCATATTAACAACCATACTGGAGCTACTCCTTACAAGTGCGACTGGTGCCCTAAAACATTTACCGACGGTCCAAACTGCAGAATCCACAAAAAAAGGAAGCACCCTGTGGAACTTGCAGCCTTTGATGCGAAAAAAGCTAAAGAAAATCGTAAGAACCCATTTACAATTAATATACAGTACCCGATTCAAAACGAAGAATTTCATACAATTTTATACAATCACATTTTCAGTTTTAAGAATCATTTGTTCAAATATTTAAACCACTTTTCAATATTTATACCATGGAATATGCATGTTTTGAGTAGGTATATTTTTACTGATCTCAAATCAATAGACAATTTGCACATTAGAAATCCTTTGTAACAAAAACTGGAGGTCTTGTACTGCGTCCAGATCTGTTTGCGTGTGTTTGTTGTATGGTAATGAAAAACTCAAACCTTGTAGCAAGTGAAAGATTGAAGAGCAAATAGCGCTTTTAAGTGAATGGGAAAAGCAAATCTCGCCGACAATTCAAAGTCATAAAACACTTTGCTGGTGACATACACTTTTAATCAAAATTCTTGGACGTCGCAGATTTTCAATTATAAAAATTACAAAGTCACCTCATTTTGTGCAAGATTTTTTTCCATTCAAGCTTTTTTCTAACATAAATAAATAAACAGTCAGTATAGTGGACGGAACTTGTTTGAAGAAATTTTTCCTAGTCAACCGGTTCCGTCCAATCTGAGAAATTTCAATTGAAAAATACTTATCCGGATCAAACCAGAATGTCTTGATCAGAAGTTAGTGCCTAATAACATTAGGCGACATATCTATATTTGCGTGAAATATAATAAATAATATAACATATTATGTAGGTTTTGTAGCTAGCTACAAAATGGCTGTCGCTTAATAGAATCAAAACACATGGGGAAAACATGATTACTATGCTATTGATAGTTAATTCATTTCCCTTTTTTAGCTAAACTTGGAAGAAGTAAGAACCTTATTATAAAAGAAATCAAAGTGAAAGATCCTTCTATAGAAAACGCTATCACATTCCCGAGATTGCCCAAAAATGACGACATCTCTGAGAGTGAAAGCGAGGGTGAAGGAGAGGAGTTGTTGCGGACCGAAGCCAACAAGACGACCAGCCCCATCATACTGTCTCCGCAGTGTGACGTAATGTTTGATCAGACACCATCGTCTTTGGACTCCTCCAATCATATATCTTAGTGATTATAATATGAATAAATCATT
The DNA here is from genome assembly GCA_963576905.1 of Mystacides longicornis. Classification (NCBI taxonomy): domain Eukaryota; kingdom Metazoa; phylum Arthropoda; class Insecta; order Trichoptera; family Leptoceridae; genus Mystacides; species Mystacides longicornis. The sequence goes on from OY756426.1 coordinate 12,776,429, forward strand.
ACAATTGAGATCAATCTCTTAGAATAATCAGCTTGTACTTTTAAATTTATAATGCATATGTGGAGACCTGAATTTTTCACGGAAAAGCTGTGTTATTTCTCCTGTTATTGTTATGGTAATAGCGATACAATTTTCAATGAATGATGTTAAACCTTTACAGATTTCGGTATCATATTATTAAAAAATTTGTATTAAAAAAAACATTTGAAGGATGAAAAAATATAAAATGTCTATAATAATGAATTAATGACTATAAAATATTTTCCACAATGCTATGCTTATAGAATTTTGTTGCTACAGTAAATCCCAGTTCTTAGGGAGCTTTACACCAAACAAACATAGAGCCGAATCTAGAAACAGAGCATACTTTTTTATGGTTGATATTGGACACCATGGAAACAATAATGAGCAAGAATAATTAAATAGGCAATGACGGATTACGCTGTTATGTCTTTGGTAACCAGGATCGAGTGTAATGGAGAGCTTTTGTTGCCTTCCTCTGCCCCTTAGTGAGGTTCAAAGGGAGACTGATTGATTGATTATCACAAGTGAAAAAAATTCAGGTCTCTATACATAGGTGATCTCTCTTTAAGAAAATATGCTCTTACACCGATGTATGTAATTGCTAGTTTTATGTATAATATTATTAAAATAATGTTGGTTCAAAATGCTTTTCTGTAATTTTTTTCATGTTTTTATTAATGTGATGTATTTAAATTGATATTATTTATAATTTCTCAGTGTCTCAATGTATATTTAGTAATTTTTAAGATAGATTTTTTTCTCAAAATGAGATAGTAAACATAAATAATGAATTTAATGCAATATTTATTTACGTATATTAAGATTGAAATTGATTTATTTACCTGTAGCAATCATTATTTTTATTGACCATGTTTAAATATTAATCACCAGCTTAAGAATGATTATTTCTGTTAGCTCTGACTGCTTTTATCATAATATCCTTTTGAACTTTTATATTGTCTATTCTTTTCACAATTTTCCTCATGTAATGAATTTAGGCATAAATTATTTCGTGAAAAGTGATAGGTGTAGTCAGGTTTATATTGAATCAGATTTTTTTAATGAATACAATTAATATTTGAATAACTAAAAACTTTCAAAAAATATTTTACAAATTTCCTAAATTTGAGTTTTACTATGAATTAGAAAATAATTGATTTTTTGCAACTTGGTGACATCATAGATCAAAACTTGAAGTTCCTACACAATATAGTAACACTATTTCATTTTATGAAGTTTATTAAATTTTTACATATTCATCACAATTTTTTTGGCATCTCTTCCATATGGATGTTATAGCCACATCATTATGATTCATATATTCATGTTACAAACAATAAAATACTCCTCGTGATATCATCACAATAAATAATTATTTAAAAAAAAAATTACTTGAAAATATTATTTTTATGATCATGTAGAATTATTATAACTATCTTCATGCCCCTGAATGGGGTCACAAAGGGAGTATGGTGATGTTCATGCCTATCATTTCAGTCATTTTATTTAACCAAACTGAGTATCAAATAAAACTTCATCCATGAGTTAGTTTAATTTTAAGTTGTGCTGGGGTTTTTGTTGTCTAAATTTGGTAAGTATAGATTTTTAAATATAAAAATAGATCACTTGTGTTTTTATCGGTTTTAAAACGTATAATACAGGCTAATTCTCACAACATTAACTTACATCGAAGGTAATAACCTCTTCAAAGTTTTAAAATAGAGAATAAAAAAATTTAATCTTTCGTCATATTTCTTTCGTAAGAACCGAATTGGGGACTCCACGATTAGAAGTCGGCACTTATCTCACTAAACTACTAAAGTCGGTTTATCATTTGATATGAAATGGACTAATTCCAAGATCTTATCAAAGTTATTGTCAGTTTGTAAGAGAATTGTCCAAAGAACATTAATATAGAAATTCTAATTCCGGTGGATCTTTAATTAAATTTTAATAAAAATACACTTCAAAAAAAAAGACTAGAATATTTTATTAGCTTACATAAATATGTTATTGACATATAAAACACTCTTGATATTTTTTTCTTGCACATTCCCATAGGAAATATTACGTTGCCGGATGTAAAAAGGAATTCTAAAAGTACTTAGACATATAAGAGTTGGATCTTCTTATAGATAGAGGTATTATGACTTTTGGATCTTCTTCTTTCCTTACTTTAAGGGCCCCTAAAATTAAAAGATAATACGATAGTATAAAGTGTGAGTACATCAAAGTTGAATAACAGTAAGTCAAAATAAATGTTGTCAAAATTAAATCCTTATTGAAATTTATGTTAAAGGTGATGATAGTTCATAGGACTGGCCCGTTACTCACGTGAGGTCGTATAAGGGGGTTGGGGGTTCAGTGGGAATATCATGTGTATTTATTTTCTCTCATTCAATGCATGATTTCTAAAACAAAAAGTAACACTGTGCAGTCTACCTTGAGGAGCTCCGTGAATTGCTTCATATTCTGCTAACTCTTTGGGATGCTGCGATTTCTTGTGATTTCTAAGATGTGAATTATCCACAAACTTTTTGGGACACCACGGACAGGCATATGGTGTGATACCCAGGTGTCGATTTTCATGATGCTGAAAATGATAAAAACATATTTGGAAATAGTTTCTATAGTAAAATCATTTCTCATACTAGAATATTATAATGGACAAAAGTTTATTACCTTTCGATCGCAATTTCTTTTATATTCCTTGTCACAAAACCGACATTTGTATTTGAATATACCTTCGTGTATAACATAATGTGCAGAAAGTGTTGATTTGGAATTAAGCACCATGGAACATAGGGTGCATCTATATTTCACATCTCCGTGTGTGTCGGCGTGTTTCTTTAACCCTACTTTGGTAACAAACCTGAAACAGTTTCAAATTTAAATTAAACTTGTAAAAATTATCCAAATGAAAATGATATGTCCTCGTTTGAGCTTGTAAAGGTCATATTTATAACATAAAATAAAGTAATGAAATAAAATAATTTTGATTATTATGATTTTTTTTTTTCATTTTGTATAACCATCTGCAATAGGATCAGTATTAAAAACTTAAAGATTCTAGACTAAAGATAAGGTGAAGAACTGTCAATTAGAATCCATCACTGAACCTATCATCTTAAATATCATCCATAGCCATCCTGATGACAAAATAAGAACAATAGTGATGAAGAATTAGGTTAGGCACATGGAATATTCTTTTGTTTTATCCAGCAGGCGCACTAAAACTACAGTTTACATATTACTGTACTGCTATAATATATTTAGAAACCTGCATTTCACTCTCAGCATGTGTTTATTAGTTGTTTTCTCGCACCAGGATTATTCACGAAATGGTCTTAATTGAATAGGATCTAATTGCAATCTTTTTCAAATTTTAGCCCTACCAGATGCCATATAATTTTTAAAAAATTGTTTTTTTGAAAACCACTTGATCTAAATTTACATTGATCTTGTTTCTGCACATGCCAAGTGCTTAAAAAAACAATGAATTATTACAAAACTACTTGTACAAACCTACTTAAATAATCATTAAGCAAACAGATAAAAGAAAGAAGTCATTATATGTTCTTCCGTATTAATTTTAAGCCATGTTCAGAGGTGATTCTCAAAAAATATTTTGTTAAAATTGAATAGTACCTGAAGGTGCTAGGACTTGAATAAGATCGCAAGTAGATTGTATTTAGACTGTTTTGTGCATAACCCTTGCTTAGAGGAAATCTGCTTCTCAATTTATGTTGAAAAAAATACCTTTAAGCAAGCAACTTAAAGCTGAACATCAGGTGAAAGAGAAAAAATTAAAATAAAAGTTCGAGGACTCTGAACCTGCAGATAAAAATAGGTTGCAGCACTGCGATTTAGTCTGCATTAGCTGTGATGTGTGTAAAAAAATAACTACATATTATATAATGAGACATACCTTTTTGGACATTTCAAGCACTTATGTCTTCTTATGTTGTTGTGCCTAAGTATATGGGTTCGCAAAAGGTATTTACTGTGAAATTCTTTGGCGCACATGTCACAAATGTATTTCATTTTCACCACTGTCTTATCATGAACCGATTCCACATGCAACTTCAAATTCAAGGGACTTTTATACCTGTTGTGTTCAAAATGACAGAAATTTAAACATCTTTAACTAAATGCGGAGAACCATTAGCCTCAACTCAAAGGAGAGAAGTTATGCTTAAAGTTTGCATTGCAGAATGTCAAAATATTAACAGCCTTAAATAATGTTGTTTTACGATTAATATAATGAAATCAATCTAGCATAAGAGTGTTAAATGATCACAATTTATATACAAAAATATTTCCATCATTCAATCAATCAATACTCCCTTTGAAACGGTGCTGGAAATAGGGATGCAACATGAGCTTTTTACTATGTTAGTCTTGCATAATTGCAATGAACTTCTCCCACAAATGTTCAAATTGCTCATCTCTGCTTCAAAAGAATGGAACACAGTATAAGAGGGTTTTCAATTATTAAAATTTGTATTCCCAAACCAACTTCCTGGTACTGCTTAGCAGTATTACATAAATGCCCAAAGATACTTTAAAAAGAGATGTATGTTTCATAAATGATTCACTCCAATTACCTATTTTCACATTTTTCACACTTAAAAATGTGTGTAATTTCTTTTGGTAAATGTCCAGCTTCGTGCTTTTTCAATTCCGATAAATTCATGAATGTTTTATCACAACTATTACAGTATAACATATATTTCTCATCCGTGTGAAATTCACGCATGTGTTGTTCAAATTTCTGCCTTCTTAGGAAAAGTTTGTCACATTTTTCACAATATCTAAAAATAAAAATAATATTTTAATAATATGTGAACAACAGTATAGTGAAACCTCTCATGACGAGACCTCAATGAGTAAAAAATTCGAGATTCACAGAAAGGGAAGTCCCGTTTTCACAACATTTACTTATGAGCTGCCTACCAGTGCATTAGTCTGTGTTCAGCGCTGAGTTTGAAAAAAGGTTGTTGAAATTTCAAATATGTACTTCAATATTTATTTCTGGGATATTTTTATTCAAAAGCTGCTTCTAGTACATACATACATACATACATTCTCCCTTTAAGGCACCCCGCACACCGCAAGCCAGCCCGGTGGAGACAAATCCGCAGCAAACTCGACCTGCACGATACCGACCTCCTAGTTCGATCGAAGCAATCAAACCAAAAAGCCGGCCCCGGACAAATCAACCCCGCCGCGAACTACCCCCAAACCAACCAGCAATGCGGGGGCCTAAGCCCCACTCGGGAGCATAGGGAGGCATCAAGAGCTCTCCATGGCGCTTGAAGGCGTCCGAGGCTCATTGTGCCTTTTCTGACCAGTTGAGATTTAAGGACGTGAAGTGGTCAACCTCACGGTCCCGATCTGACTTTTCGATTTCCTGCCTCTTACAGGATGCTCGAAAAATCAGCAAAAAGAAAAAAAGCTTCTAGTACGCAGTAAGTAAATAATAATTCAATGTTTTTCTACACAAAAAGAACATTTCAGTAGCACCACTCATATGGATCATTAGAAATCAGCAAGAATTAAAGAGGATTAATGAAACATTAACAAAGAGTTAGGCTTAGTAATAACTGACATATTTAATATAATACAACAAAGTATCTCACACATTTTAAACCTACTTATGCTTTCTTAAAATCATCACAGCAATTTTATACTTACGATTTCTTATTCTCATCGAAATGGTTAGATAAATGCATTCGCACATTTTTCATTGACGTTACCACTTCATTACAAATGCAAACAATTTGTGCTTTGGTGTTGTGTTTAGTTTCGGTGTGTTCTGCTAATATTGTGAAATTTGGAAACTCTTCATTACATACATGACAGATATATCTGAAAACAAACATAACATCATATATATAGTGGAAATAAAATACGTACTAAGCGCCAAAAATGAAAAAAATGAGTTGAGTATGAGGAAATGTTCTATAAACCATTGCCAATAGCCTAAATATTGCACTAAGTCCATATCGATGATCTAAAGGCGTAAAAAACAGATCCAAAAATCATTGCAGTACTATGTCTATATGGGGGAAAAATCAGTTTTATTAGATTATCTCAAAATGAATTTTTTGGCACTAAGTACGTATTTTATTTCCACTATACATATATCTATCCTCATAATGATCCTCAACATCACAAAAAATTGAGAAAAAAGATCTAATAATGATTGAGATGGGCTAGACTACATGTTCCAAAAAGAATACTGAACATGGGGAGACCCAAGGTTAGACTAAAGAAGGGGGAGCCACATCATGAGATGCAGCAGCGTATCTGCAAGAGAGGGGAAGTTAAGGGTAAAGTTTCTAAGAGGCTAATGCCCAAAGAAGTTAATGATAGGTAGAGAAAGTAAGAATAAATTTCTCACCTCAGAATAGAATAATCATGCTTATAAGGGCGTCCTTTTCTTCTTCTTGATTGTTTAGACGATTTCGCCACATTCTTTAATGATGTTGTTGGATTATAATCTACATCATCTAAATCAACTTTTACAGATTTTTTCTTCTTTTTTACTTTTTTATTACATGGCAAATTTTTTGTCTTCTTACCATTTCTCAGAACTTTCCTTGAATCTTCTTGTTCTATAGAATCTAAATTATGGAACATTTTAGAAATAAGTTTAAAACCATATTCGATATAATAACAATGATTAGTGTTCATCTCCAGAAAAATATTATATTTAAAATTATCATTTGATTAATAAAATTTTCACAAACAATTTAATTGTTAATACTAAAACTTTGGTCGTGAAATTATTATATGACATCAAAACACGATTCAAGAATTTCATCAAAATTTAATTCATATAAAAACAAGGTAATTATTAAGTTATATATTTGATTGATATATTAAAAAAATGATTACCGTCACAATAGTCATCATTCATATCCAAATATTCCATATCTTCGACTTTATAATCAACAAAATCAACACTTTCTTTCTTAATAGAATCATCCTCAGGTTCTTCCTTAGCCTCATTATTTAATGTATCACTTAACAAAACATTAAAGAAATCTTTTTGAATTTCTACACACTTTGTAGCAAAATTATCAAACGATCTAACAGTTAAACGACATTCATCGCAAATGTTCGATGGCAGCGACTCATCTTTAGAAATCTGAAAAGTAAAACAAAATCTTTTAAAACTTACTGCTGTCAAAATTAACTCAATGAATGATGCAAATAATGACCGATATGCTTACATCTATAGCGATGTACTTTTTTATCAACTGTTGAAAATCCAAACCGTCACATTTGGCAAATATACTGTACCCCAGGGTCATGGAAGACGCACAAAGTCTACAAAGTTTGCTGAATTTGCAATCCATGATGAGATCGAAATATTATTCAGTAGATTTCTAAGAATAATAAGCGTATTCAGCAATAGTTCTACAATATTTTCCAGCTGCAACTAACTATCATATTAAAAATAAATTTATCTTTATACATATTATTAACAATAGCGTTGAATGAATTCGTTATTTTACTGATTTTTACAAAATGTTTTCATTCTAGCTTGACGTACAATATAAGTTCAAGTTGTCAAGTGTCGGATTGACAATTGCAGTGCTGCCAACAGCGCACAGCGCTTGGCCTAATATCGCCGTTTTTTTTTTTTTCATACAAAAAGTACAACCGAAAATTTGGTATCCGGAAAGGTGAAATTCGCTAAAATAAAAGTAGTCCAATGTCCAATTGGTGACCAGTCACTATTTAGGTTTTTTCCTCGCCGATTCTTGTTCTGAGTAGCCCAAATGGCGACAAATCGCCCACGTTGGCAATACTGGTGTTGGCAAAAGTGCAAGATGGTCTATGGATTTGAGCAAAATCATAGACAAAATACAACACAACTAACTTTTACAATGATGTAAAAATTATCCGTAGGTAAGGTATTATAATAGTCTCTTTGGTAAAAATAATAAAAAGTCGACTCTTGAATTTGTACTAACATAATAATTATTATCTTGGGAAATAAGAAATAGATAAAAACTTTATTGGCGTCACTTATGACTTATGAGCCATTCAAATTCATATAAACATTATTTGCGTCCCGTCGCGTCGGTCAGATCGGCGTTCTTTGTGTTTTCACCCAATCCTTGGATCTATTATGTTCTTGCAATATTTTACCATCTAACTATTTCATTGGAAACAATCCGAAAATGAAGAACATCAAAAGGAAAAGTCATTGTTTATGTCCATTAGAAGATCATATTATTGACTCCCTTCCATTTTTGTTTGGATTTGTGCAGTGGAAGGATTTAAAACCTTGTAACCAAACCATCAATATTAATTTGGAGTGTTGTATATTTTAGTGATTTAATTTTTATTACTTTAATATAATGTTTCCTCTTGAAAAAAATCCACATCACTCGTAAATAATGGATATTATTAAAATAAAAGATATCAAACCTTTTTTTAATACAACTCATCTTTCCTTTATTATTTAATCACTAGGTATTTATTATCTTTTCTTTTCATGATTCATATTAAATCTCATCAATGTCTAGGTACTCACAGTAAAAAAACGTGTGAATCTGAAAAGCATCTAAATAATTAGTCCATGAACCTGTATCCAATCATATCTTTTTGAAGCCGAAATGTCTCTCTTCCCTAATGGCGGGTTTTTAAACAGATTGACTTGTAATTCGGCTTTTTTCTTGAAAGGGGTTTTATAAAAGGGCTAATTTATTTGCAATAATTTTGTTCTCATTAACAAGGGGTCTATGCCTGTGGTTTTCAAGTTATTAAAAGTTTTTAGACTTTTTTAAACTTTCTATCTTTTAAAATAAAAATTTTGAAAAAATTGGGTAGGTAGGTACTTTGGAAACTAAAAATACATTTTCCTAACGAATGATGAATGTTTCATAAATTCGTAAGCTTTCCGAGAAGATCAAAATATGTTTTCCATTTTAAAAAAGGTTTCGTAAGTAAAAATTATTTTTTATATAAAAGATTCCTACCATTCATCAGCCTACATTCCCTTTCAAGGAATAAGGTCGAATTAAAAGTCAATCCGTATTATCATTAATTTCCAGAGTGATTGGAGACCCTCGACTAGCATAAGTGTTTTCTACTCTTATAATATAAGATTATTTTCAGGGATTTATAAATCAGTAGGTTAAGGATACTTCATTTCACCAAGTTATCAGATTTCGGCTTGACGACTCATATCAAAGTTAGCAAGTTCCAGTCTTTCAGCACACAGAGTAATTTAAATGTGAAAATAAAATAATAATATAAACATTATCAATATTCATTAATATATTATTTTATTTAAATACACTGAGAAGTTAGTTAAGAGATGATTGGGATAGGTTACATTACATCATAAATGACTTTTGAAAAATGTATACTAATTCATTTTTTAGCACAGCAGAGAAAGGATATACCTACAAGGATAATATTATTTCTTATCTTATTTAGTACCTTAAAAGAAGATTTATGAACTCATTATTTAATTTTGGAAATAAGTACAAAAATAGATGATAGTACAATATTGTGCAAAATTTTTAATGTGAAAAATGACTAAAAAAATATTGTCATAATTGAATAACAGAGCCTTTACTGCTAACTGAATTATTACGTAAGATCTTTATTTTTCTTTTCAAAACTAAACCAGTCTTAAAATTTTTCTTAATTTGTCAGATATATTGAATTAAATAAATACCAATGTTTTATTTTAAAAAATTACCCAAAGTAGGCACAGTAACTATTACGAAGGCATTTCATATTTTTATAATATATACTTAAACGGAAAATTTTATTTAAGAAACATTAAAAATTAATAAAAATGGGACCCACGGAAAAAATAAATCATTTACTTTGAATAATGTTAATAATTATTATTCCAAATTGGCCAAAACATCCCCCTTGCGGATGATATGCCAAAAAATTAAAAAAAAAAAAAAAAAAAATTATTCCAAATATTGCACAATTGTAATATTAATTATGAAACTTACAAGTATTTACACTTAATAATTATTTAATGGCACTTAATTAATTAATTACATAATCAGTCTATCATTTTTTTTTAATAAATAACGAATATTACTGTTATTTTATTATGAAGTTGGTAGGAGTCTAATTTATTTGGCAGTCAGATTAACTGACATGGAGACAGAATAAAATCATGATCAGAGTATGTACTTGTACAGCTTAATTTATAAGGGAGAAGTAAAAATAGCTTTACTATCAGAAAGTGGCTTGAATCAATTAAAACTCGTATTAACACATGAACAATTCCTCAACTAGATGAAATACAAAATAGAAAGAATTGGACCTAGCTCTATTCTAAAATCATTTTCTATCACATTTATTTAACCTAATTTAAAATTATAAATAACTAGGTAAGTATAAATTTCGACTCGATGTTTTAATGTAAGTAGGTACGTTTAATGTAAGTAGGTACATTTTGTCAAAAAAATAATCTAATATAGATCATAAAATAATAATTATATTTAGATACGTTGTCTGAAACTAAAAAAGCACTTCCATCACCAAATAGGTATGTAAAATCTTTATCCAAAAATTAAGGCACAAACGTAACGTAAAAGATGTTTTGATGTGAAAGCATTTCTTTTTTCTAAACGAATTCTAAAGCAAATTATTTTATTTTACAATTTTTAAAACACTCAATAAAGGATCTATGTAACTGTAATAAAAAATCAACCATGGCTATGGCAAATCATTAACACTCAGTCACATACAGTGCAATGAAACTTTCTCATTTTTTAGATATCTTGATAAATTAATATTTGAAAAACCTATCTACCTTAAATTTTATTATAATATCCTTGACAAAATGAATTGCACCATAATATTACCTATAGCAAAAAAAATAATGAAATTTTTAGGAAAACTTATGCCCAAGGATATAGACCCATATACCTAGAACCGTGTCACCATGGCACACAACACGGCAGAAGACTGATGATTTTTTACACAGATGGTTTGTTATATCATTGAAATAAGTAAATTATAGATGTTTACTGAACTCTTGGATCTTATTTTGAAGAAGACATTTTAAGCTACAAATTGATATAAAATACTTGATAACTGTGAAACAAAAATGTTGAATAAAAGCAATAATAAAAAAAGTCGAGGGTTCATAGACACTGCATATGACCACGGTATTTCCTAAACACGTGTGACCAAGTGTTAATATTATTCTTGTTAATACTATTATAATAATTATTCTAGGCCAACTATAAAAATAGCAATGGCTAAATGTAATCAAACGGAATATAACAAATCCGTCGAACAAGTAATAATGGTAATTGTGGAAGACATATTACGAAAAAGACAGTTAAGGGACTCAACAGTATACACAGCGCTATCCACATAAACATGGTCCACAATGAAGCTATGGCCATCATTTTGAATGAAATTATAAACTTCACTTATTTAAAAATACAATCAATGCTGTAATAAACTTTTTGATGACATAATTGCAGGTTGAAGTTCTTCAGCCAAGAGGTGAGATTTGCCAGCTCTACAAGTGCAGAAGTGAACCTGAAACAAAAGAACAATAAGTTATGTGAATGATTGTCTTTATTGAATTAAAAGCATACAATTAAATTGATAAGAGCTATTTACTTCCGATAATAAATAACACTTTTCTACCAAACATTAAATTTGGAGCAGAAGAGAATGGGTAATTATGATGCCGAATGGGTAATTATGATGCCGAATGGGAGATTTTGAATGAGAGAATGCCAAAGCGTTTGCAGTTTTCCTGTTATCGTGGCTCCAAATACGGAGAAGACCCATCTCATATCACAAGAACAGACTGTCTCCCATTCCTTCGAAATTTTCTAAAGTTTTTGGATTAGGTGAGAGAACAACTCATTGACATCAGGTACCTAAGTAATGAATTCTATTAAAAAAAAAAGAACACCTTCGACTGCAATTATGAAGGATAACATAAAATAGTAGGTACATCTTAGAATCGTTAAAATCGTTTTCACTGTTTCGAGTGCATTACGTATGAACCACGAATACTAATTTTCAAAAAATATTAGGTACTTTCTGATTTAATTTACATTCGAAATTATGGTTTTTCGCATTTTACTCGAAATCAACATTTCGGCATAGTGGCTTTTGCAACTGAATGACTCAAATTTCAATATTTGACAATTCAGTATTCACTTCAAAATATTAGGAAGACCTAGTATGTATGTACCTACCCTCAACCAATCAGTGAACTTCAAATCATATCACAACGCTCATTGGCCCGTGGCCGTGATTTAGAAATAAACAAAATAAGGAGTTTTGGGTGCGTTCATTTGCATTCCGAAAATTTAAATATATCCCAATCTTTCTTTAAACATACTACCTACCTCATTGTGGTGACACGTAAATTGGTCCAATTACAATTTTACGAATGGCAATTAGTCGAAGTGACAATTCACCGAATGGTAATTTTACGAAATCACAATTCGTCGAAAAATTCGAATTATACGGTAAATTGACCATTCATCGAAAATGTCGAATTACCCATTAAATTCACAATTCGTCGAAAAATAGCGGCGTAATGTTGGTAGCATTGTAGTATGAATACATAATATGTGACTTACTCACTCCAAAATCCGACAGATGATGAACGCAGCTCTACAAGGACTAAAGTTATTTTTTTGATAAAAAAAATTAAAAAATCCCTTCTGGTTTACAAATTTTTTTTATTTTTTGCAATGAAAGTAAAAATGACGGTTTAAACGTTATAGATACATAAATAACAAACACAAAGGAAGAAAATGTATAACACGAATATGTCTATTCTAACCCTAAACTAGTTCTTGTGAAATGCTCTTGTTCTGATGCTCTCATTGCAATACTTTATTCATTATGCATGTAATTTTTCACACTTTGACATGGTACTAAAGGGACCCTTTACATCATTTTAGTACTGCACAAAATTAATTAATACGACTATATTCTCCACTGTATCATAATTACCAAAAATTTTGATTTTTTTGTTACGGATTTGTGTTTTTGTTATTATTACCTACTGTGTGTTCATAACTTCCTTCCTATAGTTTTATATTATTGTTATTCAGAATTATGAACCCAAGCGTCCTGTAAAGGACCTACGGGAGATATTGTAAAATAAAATAAAATGTAAACAGGAAAATTATCTCAACAATAAAAAAAACGCTCAAATAAAAGTTATCGTTACAACATTGGGTTAAATATAAATAACAAAGAATAGTTTTACAACCACTCAATTACATTTCATTTATCTTTCAAAAATTATCCACATATGATTTTTCTGATGAACATTTCATTAGCAATTTGTATGAAAATACAAAAAAATGGAAACATAAAGGTATAAAAAAACCATAATTAACTTTGTGAGAAAAGGATTCACATTCACATAGCAAAAACGGGCCGTGTATCACACTAGTTATCGTAAATAAAAAAATACGAAAATTACTTTCCTTATAATCCTCACTAGAAGCTATTTTAAATTTTCCGCGAATTTCTTTGTAATGAATACTAATTGGTATTAACCACTGTTAGTACCTACCAAAAGACACGGTTGAATTTTCGCGCGAATCTCATTGAGGGTAGGTAGGTACATACTAGGTCTCCCAAAATATTATAACCTGTCAACAAACAGCTGTAAGTAGTTGATATATATAATATGTCATCCATTTTAGTTTAATGCAAATTATCCTGTATTTTTGCCGTTTTTTTAGTAATCATTTTATATTTTTTTCTATCTTCATCTTCTAATTTTATAGATTTTTTTTTAATATAAGGAAATAATACTATTTCCTTATGACGTTACTTCATAGATTTTTTGCGAATCGCGTAAATAAATCGACACGTCTGTAAGTTTACTCAACAGTTTGCGTGAATCTGGCGTAATTTTAACAAGATAAGTAAAATAATACTCGTTGAACGTTTGGCAACAGCTATAGAAAATGCAGACGGAAACAATCAGAACTAAACCTAATATTATCTACGCATAGAAATTAAGATTAAGTAACTACTCTGAACTATGCTACCGACATAAAACGATGTTTCCATTGTTAAAGAGTGCATAATATGCGATGGGTATTTTTAAAACTACCCTTTAATTTGTCTTCTACCATCGCGTTGGTATCGCTGCAAGGTAAGATATGTGCATAGTACTGCATAGCGAAATTAATAACCACCTACCTATCTCACCTTGAATCTAGATTTTGGTGAATTTCAAGCACAGGGTGGAGAGATATCAGTATTAATACATACCGCATTTACAAAAAAAAAAAAAAATAAACAAGATGGCTGACATAACGACAGCTGATATTTGACATCTCATATCATCATTATATTTCGTACGGTTGATAATTCGTTTAAAACACGTAAGTAATTAGATTTACGATTTAACCCTATTGTGACTTACTAATCCCTTTGAGGATTTATTACAATACATTATGCAAAAAGTGCCCCAAATTTATTTTCTTCACATTCAATTTCTCAAAGCATGGCAATTTCTTAAGGCTTTTCATGATAGTGTTTTCAGCATTTCGGAATGGCGGAACAAACATAGTAGTAGGTACACAGAATTAGTACCTATTCTTTATTCAGGGAGGAAGGTCATTTTTGAATCTATCTACCTATTTCTTTTTTTTTTTATTATACGTAATGATGTTTAATATGACACGCTTTATAATATTAAAAATCAGTCAAAATAAGAAATAATGAAAACAAATATGTCCTATTTTATTTAGGTAAATGTTAATAAAATCGGGGGAAATTGGAGAGCAAAAAATGCCTCTCAGGAAAGAATTTTTAACTCAAGTTTAAATCCACCTTTAAGATTCTTAGGCTGATTCTGTGGAGCTAGGATAAAGCATTCATTCTTGGTCTTTAAGTGTAAAAGAATGCGTGATACTTATCTGCTTTTACCAATCAAAAATGTCGACGAACACGAATGAAAAGCAAGAACTAGAATTCTGGGGCATATTGGGATCTAGACATGTGTGGTTTCAAGAGTGGATTTACCCACCTTTCTTAATACCTCATTATTGGAATTTGTTCGACCTGAAAACAATTTTTTAAGGAAACGACACTTTAAGTACTTAAATAAGTAAGTTTAGCACGAACTAAACTTTTTCATTAATTAGGAGGCAGGTGATGGACGCCAACCTTCATATTCTTAATTATTATTCTCCACAACTACCAATATTATTTTTATGATTTATAAGATGAAGAATTTCCTGTCACACATTGTTGTATTCGCTCGGAATAACGTGCAACCTTCTTCACTAAACTGCGGAAAAATACGAACTGGAGATTGGGTAAGAGACGAGACTACTCCACCACAATCAACTCCAGTTTGAAGGTAAACGACTCTTATTACTTGTGAATACGATACGGTGGTTGGGTATTTGTAATTGAACGCGGCGCCTATTATGAATATATAGACATTCATTGAATACACGGGTAATTAAAGAACGCATTTATCCAAATATTATCATGACAACAACATTTTAGAAAAACACTTGAGTTTTTTTGAGAGAGGAAGTTAGTACCTACCTACGCACTATTAAGTGAGCATCTCATGCTACCTACCTATCAAAACGCCTAATCTGACAACTTCTAAGTAGGAACTAAATTTTAAGGTCAAATTTTATTTATTTCCTATATGTTGTTAATATAAATCTACTTCAAACTATTATGCAATTTCTTCGGTTCTTTATAGCTATACAATAATTTTATTTCAACCTTGACAAATTAAAGTCATTAGTACCTACTTACTCCTAAGTTGAAATTTTAAACAGAAATACGAAGCTATGAAAAATCCACAAGTCTTATTTAGGTAAGTAGGTACATAATGATAAGATTACTTATTAGGTATATGTAAAACGATGTGCTTTGACAACAGTAATAATAATATCGCTACTTCTAAACCAAACATATTTATTTTGCTTAGAATTTCCTTAAAATCGATTATTTTTGCGAATGGCATCTTTTCTTACCAAATATTTCTCTTGCAAACCTAGAATACAATTTATTTATAATACAATGATTAATAATTTTAATACAATGATTAATTTTAAGCCAGGAATATTCTGTAGGGGTCAGATAATCACAATATTATGTAAAAACAAAACACATCTTTTAAATTGTCCAAAGATTTTAAAATATTTGCCATCCATCAAATTTATTTAATGTTTTATTTTACAACATCTCCCGTAGGTGCTTTGAAGAACGCTTGGGTTCATCAAAATTTTTGGAAATTATGGTACGCGGAGAAGAATGTCATATTAATTAATTTTGTGCAGTACTAAAAGGATGTGAAGAAATAACTGATACTGAAATGTACTTATTGTAGGTTGGCACCCAAGTCTGAGAATGAACGAGGAAGAATGACAAAAAGGATATATAAATCTGAAAGAATGGGTGCACGCAGACGAGGTCGACCTCGAATGACATGGTGCGATCATATCGGTTCAGTCTTAGAGGAGGGCCAAGTCAGGAGCAAAAGAAATAGGAGAGCATGTATGCGGAATGTTATGCGTTTGGAAGAAGCGAAAGAGGTTTGTTTGGATAGGAAAGAATGGAAATCCGTACTCTCTGCCTACCCCCTTCGGGAAACGGCGTAATGGGTAAAAAAAAAAAAAACTCAAGTCCGTAGCCAATAAATAATTATTTTTGAATGGGTTTTATTTAATGGCATTGTGGAATAGTAGAAAAATACAAACGGGTGTATCTTATCTTCATTTCGGAAAGGAGGGGGGGGCGCCACGGCCTTTGTAGGAACATTATAATTTGGCACCCTATTCTCGAATGTCGAACAATGGGTTTTCTATTAGAATTTTTACGACAAGGTTTTTAAAGAGCTCATACGAAAGTCATACGAGTTCTATTAGAAAACCCATCGATCAACAATCGAGAATAGGTTCACGGTTCACGTCTTCCAACATGTAATGAAAGTTCAATCTTATACAGATATTTTATACTAGCTGATACCCGTCTTGCTTTACGTTGTTGATTTGGCTAGTCAGACTTGAGCCGTAGGTTATTGAACAGGTTTTGTATGCAGCTTTCCCCTTCTCAGGACCAGTAGGCCTAGACAAAATGCATTTGGCAATCGACTACAAACGACTTCGACAATGTAGAGTAGGAAGAAAATTAACTGTCCACTTTTTATATTTTATATTAAAAGGATCATTGTTTGGTTTGAATAAATGTTTATATGTTCCAGTGGACAGTTAATTTTTTCGCACTATACATTAGCGATATCTTTGTTTGTAGTCGAACGCCAATTTGATTTTGTCTACGGCGGCATTTCACGCTAAGATTTAGAATGTGTACCCAGCTAATGTTTCAAAAAAGGAAAAAATAAGAGTCACTGCTAAATATGCGAAAAATTTGAAAAACTAATGTCACTTTCAATATTTATAAAAAATAGAAGATGAGGAAAAATTAATACTCACTGTTGAATACGCGAAAAAATTAAAAGAAGAATGTAGTTATACATAGGTACCTACCTACCTAGTATTAGGTATAATACGTGTAGTTGTTTCTAAAGAAAACCTCCATACTGTGTGTAGATATAGGTACCTACCTACCTAGTATTATAATACGTGTAGTTGTTCCTAATGAAAACCTGTGTGTAGATATAGGTACCTACCTACCTAGTATTATATTATGTATAGTTAGTTTGACCTACTTATGACTGTAGTGATAAATTTAATGAGGTACCTTAGGAGAGAGAGGGTGCAAGCGAACTCTGCTTTACCGGCTTTAGTCATCTGTCATGGCGTACATATTTTATAAGAAGTTTCGGTGAAAATCTTTATAAAATAAGAATTAAAAGACTTCTACTTATATTTTTTGTATTTCAAATCAAACTTCGATTAATTTTGTACATTTTCATACCGTAATGCTACAGTTCTACACAAAATTTAGACGTATAATTTTACTTTTAAAACATGACTTTCTCATTTTTGTATGAAGATTTTAAATTTTTAGAAATTTGTAAATAATTTAAAATATATTTAATGAAATGTAAATATTTGTATCTCAGATTACCACAATTGTATTTGCGAAAAACTGCGAAGAAAAATATTCAACGCAGAACCTACGGTTTTAGCGTGATGCTCTGACATACAGTTGGAGTGAAACAAATAAATAAATAAATATACATACATTACTGAATTATTATGTAGATAGAAGATATTGCCATGACTGAACGGTGGAAAATATTCCTTCGTAAAATTGGGTAAAAATATCGACGCATTCACAACAACGAACCTTTAAGATGGATAACATCAACAGCAGATATTTGACAGCTCGTTTAAGACTTGCTAAAAGCTAAAAAAATCAGATGTATCGTACGAAAATTCGTTGAAGAACCTAAATTTCCTTAACAACTTACTTATTTTTTTTTAAATATAAACTAAACTGTAACCAGTAACCACTCATACTGTAGATATCTGTATGTATACCAAATTATCTGCCTGAAAATGAAAACTGATGAATCATATTTATCCGTTATGTAATTAATTTGCATAAATATTATTTTACATTTTTTGTGCATTTTGCGTATTACACAATATACCTACCTAATAAATGCGGCAAGTCAGAGCGTAACGGTATGATATGCAATTCGAAAGGTATCTAATAACGTCAACTGCAACTCATAACACTATAATAATAGTGTATTATTACTAATTAAGAGATCAAATTATTGTAATGCATGTCATTTCAGTTTCAATTCAAATGTGATATAGGTTAAAAAAAAAACTTAGCTATAGTTGCGCCATAATTAATAGATACTTACGAATTTTACGTCAGTTGGATAATGGCGAAAATGTGATGCGTTAGAATAAATTCACAATTTGAAATATTTAAAACCATCATTTTATCAATTCAGTGAAGTAAAATTTTCATTGTAGGTACCTACATAGAAGAGTTTAAACATCCCGCCATTTCCCACTTATGTTATGAGGCGCTTTTTACGATTTGGTTCAATCGAGACTCATCTTTATAACTCACTTGCTTTCCCGACAGACGTAGCCGTTGTCCTGTTGTAGTCCTTCCTTACTATGGATATTGATTTCGAATTAGAAATTTGAACAAAAATACGTTTTAAATATTTTCACAGGTGGCATTGTTGTCAGTAAACCCGTTCCATACTAACTTTAATATTATTTCTTATCCATTTTTCAAATTTTTATTAGTTATTCTGTTATCCGGAGCGGAGAAGAATCCAATAAATCAAACATCGGAAGAATCTGTTCAGCCGATCTCGAGTTATATGTGTGTTCGCAATAACCCGACTTTAATTTATATTATACGATAAGTAGTCTGTAGTTCACAGTACATACCTATCATTTTTGACAATCTTCCAAGGTGAGAAAGTCCCAGAATGAAGCTGAAAGAGATCTGAGCTTCGAGATGTTGACACAGTGATGGCACATGGGCTTGAGAAGCTTTTGGTTAAGATCCCACTATGCTACCAGCCATTCCATTCGAGATTTTTAGAAGTATTGTTTAGAAGGTACGCTTGCACATAGCTAGCTAGTTCTCTCCTTGGTATTTTGTGTGAACATTAAAAAAAATACAGCAAAGTAGGTATTTGTGTAGATAGGAGCTCATACAAATTAGGTACGTTAATATCATTCGTTTACCCTTATTAATTATTTCTTTAATACTACGTTCTGACTTCTGACTCTGACACTAGTTGCATAACATAATTATTTGAATTGTGAATTTACGGATTTAGGCCAGTAGTGTTGGTGTAGGTATTTTATCTGATGACAACTCTTAAAAACGGACAAAAGACACGATCCTAAATTTATTCTCGTAGGTATGTACAGTTGTTAAGTAAGTATTTATTTATGAAAGTGCTTTCAACCATTGCACGCTCTGCGAAAACATTAAAAGAGCTAGGGATCGCTGGTAGAGTTGAATCAAATCTCAAGGATGTTTCGTAACTAGGTACATAGATGGGAAATTCATTATCATTATTCAAAGTAGCTAATGTACATTAAGAATTGTTATTCTTTTAATATGCATTGTTCATGCGATTGTTTAGTTTTGCCAGGAAATTTCTAAACAGCAACATATTATTATAATTGTGTTAAATTTGTGTGTAAAGGCCGACATACAAATAGAAAAATATGATTTAGGCTGTACCACGAGCAGTGCTTCGTAACCTGGGTTCAATCGAAAACAAGGGGTTCGGTGAGTCAGTCTCGTGGGTTCGGCGGAGGTCAACATGCCCGTCTTATGAACTTATCACTGAACCCCTCTTCAAATTTAGAAGGGTTCAGTTGATTCGCAAATGAAACTGGCGGGGTTCAGTACCTCCAGAAAGTTAAGAAGCACTGACATAGAGGATAAAATGAAGATGTACAGACTCGTAAGCATAAAGAAGACAGAATATTTTGCTGCAACGATATTGACAATCTGTTAAATATTGATGAGGTTCGCACTTCGATATTAGTTTTTTCTATCATAATCCGTAACGATATTTTATTTAGTTGATAGAAAGACAAATTTGTTAATGACTAACACTTAAGTGACGAATCACCTAAACATAAAATAAATAATTATTGACCATCATGGTGATCTGCGCGCCATGGTCACGGTTGGATCTGTGACCTATCACAAAAAACTAGGAACCGGATTATTTTATGCATTTGTAGGTATATTTTGGCATATTTCGACCAAAATTTAGTTATGGTGTATATTTGGGTAGGTATGTAAGTATTTTTTATTAATTTTCACTGTTTGGACCTTCGCACACGGCAGGTGCCATAACAAAAGTCGCCAATGCCATCCAACAAAATACCGTCGTTATGAACACCCATTTTGAATGCATTAAAAAACTTGAAACCCAGGGCTTCAATTAAGCAGAAGCAATAGAGGTGATAAGAAAAATGCAAAAAGTTGATTCCAATTTGCCTGAAACATTATCGGCAAAACTGTAGCCCTAGTATACGTTTTCGATGATCGAATATCGAAACGATCATCGAAAGAGTTTCGAAAAATTTTCATACTAAAATGATCGTATGTTTCGATCATTTGATTTTAGAATACAAATTGCACGCTTGATAAGCGCTTATTTGCGTGTAGATAATTTTCGATAAAACTCGAACTAGCCCCACTGAATGAAAATTTTCACCCCAATTTAAATTCTGCCCAGATACTTCTAAGAATGATGAAAGGTCAATTTCAAAAACATGCTAATCGCCATAAATGTGAAATATATCATACAATACACCATCAAGTATACGTATGTGTTATATTTTCCAACGAAACCCAGTAATTTTATATTGTAAGACCTGCATTCTTATACAGAAAACATCAACGCGTAGTTGAGCTAGAAAACACTTAACTTACTTTTATAAACCTCCTGGTTTAAAAATTATGCCGCCTATTACAGAAATGGACTTCGCAAGATTGCGGCAGGTCTGCGTCAATAGCAATTAATATAGTTGTTACAGCATACACAAGACTGATGATATATTTCATACGATAATAACGTCCACCTCAGATGAATGTTACACAACACAGAGACAAAGGTTTCGTACTGTTACGTCATATGTTTCACCTTGAAATTACTGTCACAAAATACACTAACACACGCTGTATTGAAAACAAACTCACTTGCTAATTTGAGAATCGATATTCAATTGACACACACAATTACTATGGAAATTATTTGTACTTATATTTTTAATACAATTAACACAATTGAATAAAAGTGACCTTGGAATCAATAAGAACTAAATTCACAGCTGATTTCGTGTAAAAACGATCAGTTTCAACTGTTTAAATTCTTACACACACACCAACTGCGCAACGCCTCAAACAATACTGAACCTATCTTGTCTTGTTTTTTACTCGTGGCCGCCGATGTTGAGCCTCTTTGTCTGTTTCGCTCTCTTCCATTACTAAAAGTAGATACTAGACAAAGACAGGCAATACATAAACAACTGAATAATAACGTTCTAAAATAGCAGCGTATTTTATGCAACACACTACACAAGCTCTGATCTCTGATGCAATGTTTTATTGGTAATGTTATTTTATTATGTATATCTATGTAATTAGCTATGTATAAGATCTTTAGAATTCAAAAATGTGTTCCACTTATTCGCATCATTTTATGGTCCCACATTTTCCGCGAGTCTTTGCAATATCTTCTTCTTCTTTTCAGCCTCTATTTATCCACTGCTGGACGTAGGCCTCTTCCATACTCTTCCTATTTGCTGCCATTTGCAGCCAGTCCCCCCCCCCCCCCCCCCACAGCGGCTATGTCATCGGACCATCTTTTTTGAGCAATATACCAAATAATATTACATAATATGTAGGAGTCTTATTGAGACCAGTAAGTCCTCGTACAAAGAATTTTACACTGTGATAAACCTAGAATAGTAATACATGGACTGCCTTTTATATTTCGGGATTTGCCATAACTAACTGACCGATAATTTGCAACAAATATTGATTTACTATGTATATAGTTTACTAAACTAAATTTATGAATTGATTTCGATAACAGTTGGCAGTAAAGTGTAATTTCATTATGTAGTTTAATAAAGAGTGCTGAAAAATTGGCGGCTACGTATGGCCTGAGACCTAGGGCGGCCGAGACTGCAAATCCGCCACTGACATCGATTGAGGCACCACCGAAACATGCTTTTTGAACGCACCATTACTACTTCGGGTTCAAAAACTTATTTTCACTGGTCAAAAAAATGGGAATATAAGAAATTATTGTGTACTAAATCAGGACTTTACGGTGGATGACTTATCAAATAGTCGTGTGACTAACCCAACCAGAAATTAAGCCCGGGACCTCTTGGTTAGAAGTCTCTCTTGTCTAGTTTGTCTGTTTAGTGTAATATTCATTATCTTGCTTCATCTGCATTTATAATTCCTTTTGTAAAGTTAAATTGTTTTTCAAGTCCAAAGACTGTTGGCTATTGATTGTTGTCTGCATTAGCATCATCTGCACTAGAGATGAAACGGATAGCATTTTTGTCGGATATCGGATATTCGGATTTGGGTCTGATTAGGGAATCCAATCCCGCAAACCGCGGATCCCGCAAATGCGGGATCCCGCACCTTTTTTGCGGGATCAGAAATGCGGGATTTCTCATGCGGGATCCCGCACGTTTGCGGGACTGAAAAGGAAAAAATAAAAAACAATAAAAATGGGCACAGATGAAGTTCTGATTATTTATTAGATCCTGTACAGCCTCATTAATGAAATATTTATCAACTTTTGCTGGAAAAACGGGACTTTTCTTTGAAATTCATATGAAAAATAATTATACTTTCAGTTTTTATGTTACAACTAAGTAAGTTTTGAATTTATATTTTGTGTTCTGTGAATCCTGTATCGGAACGGAACAAAATCAATGTCATTTGAATCTCTATGGCTAGGGATTCTACCATGGTAGGGGATTCAGTATCGAGCGTAGTAAATTGTCAAAGAAGGTTACTGGGTGATGCTATGTTAGTTAATGCAGAAACCAAATTGATCGACAATATACCAGGATAAGCCAGGAACTTATAGTGGCGCTATCTTGTCGGAAAAAAGAACGCCGTACATCAATGGCCGTTATATAGTTGTGAATCCTGGCATCTGTCGAAGCCTGAACAGAAGAAGATCCTTTAGTGTTAAAAATAGATTTCTGCGACAGATTTTGGGGATTGGATGGTACCACTATGTCACAACAGCGAATCACCTCAGTGATCCAAAATCGCAAATTGAGCTGACTTGGCCATGTTCTCCGCATGTCCCCCGAGAGTCTTGAATATACAAGTCTTTACTACAACTCAGATGGGACAAGAAGGCTAGGCAGGCCGAAATTAACAATGATGCGGGCATTCACTGCGGTTCTACGAGATGCTAGACTGAGCTGGGATGAAGCTGTGCAACTGGCGCAAGATAGGAGGCTTGGAGGAACTTCGTGGCATCCACATACTCTACACTGGAAGCGATCGTGGATTAAGTAAGTAAGTACATCAATGACTGCCATAAAAATCGAGAAAAAGATTCAGGTTCTACAAATGTGGTGGACGATCCATTCTTTTATCTGAGCAAAGTAAGAATTGAAATGTGTGTGTTGAATAGAGAGGATGCTGTCAGACGCGCGGGTCCAACAAGAAACTGAACACCAGCAAGTTGATGATAACGACATCAACGACGATGAAAAAGGCATACCTTTAACGAATCTCTTATGATGATCCTTCGGTTACACTAGAAAATGAATGAGAACAAAGTCTCCGTACCGAATGGATAGCTGAGTCTAGACTTATTGTGCATGTATCCGTACCCACTAGAGATAATTCTCTTGATCTGATGTGGAGGGAATAGAAGAAAGCACTTGGATGTTGTAGAGGTGGAAATAGCGGCTTAAATTCATAAACTTTATAGCAGTTTCATAAATTTTAAAGAACATTATTTTTAAAGGCTTAAACTTATTTATTTCATTAGTATCCGGAAAGACTTTCCTACAAAAAAATCATTACGAACATTTGATGTCCGTTGGCGGTAAGGTATAATTTGGCTAAAAAAGTCATTCAGTAAAGTCATAACACTGATATATTTACAAATATCGTTTAATACGAATAACGAGAATAAGTTATTTTTATTTATCGAATATTTTTATCAGCTTTCGTTATAACGCTTACCTCTACCTGGAAACTGCTTACAATTATGTAAAGTCAATTCCGTCTACAAGGTTTAGATACTTTATGATTTCTTCGGAAGTATTATCAGAAAAAAATCACTAGTTTTTGTGCCTCTCAAATCAATAAATGTGTTCATTTGTCAATACGAATCACAATGTTTTTAAAAGCTTTAACGTTCAAATGTTGTATTATATCGTTCCTTAAAAGAAGCGGATTTTTTATACCTACCTCTAAAATATCATTATTTTCAATTGCTAACACTTCTAATAATTAAAAAAATGCATACTTATTTTTATTTCATTGTTTTCTTAATAATAATAACCTACTTCAAACAAATAAATGTCAATCCCGCTGATCCCGCAAATCCCGCGGGATCCGCGGGATTGAGGATCCGGGATTGAGGTCACCAATCCCGCAGGCTTGCGGGATCGTGAATTTGATGCGGGATTGGATTCCCTAGGTCTGATATTGGATTCTGAGCTTACATTTAGGAATCACTATGAGAGCATCTCAGAAAGATCTTACAGGTTGTTGGGGTGCATATTTAGGGTCACTAAGCCATTCAAGAATTCAGAAAGTATAATCGCTTTATATAATTCCTTGATTCGTAGTATACTGGAGTATTTATCTTTCACCGGAGTATTTATTTGGAGTATTTATGGTCACCCTATTACGCCTGTCACACTGAAACCATAGAACGCGTTCAAAGGGTCTTCACAAGACTCCTCTCTTACAGAATAGGTCGAGGTGGGTATATGACTTACCAGGAGCGCCTGTCCTTCTTCGGTATCGATAGGTTGTCTGATAGGCGAGATGTTGCTGAACTAGTATACCTCCATACAGTGGCGTACCGTGGGTTATTGGCGCCCGGGGCGGGAACCACACCCTTTGGCGCCCCCACATAACTTTTCCTAAAAAAAAGGTCATTTCTAAAATTTGGTATCTGGAAACATGTCATTTCCTCCGCCCCCCCTCAGTACGCCACTGCCTCCATAAGCTCATCCGTGGAGATCTCGATTCGGCCGACATACAACTGCTGAGATTCCATGCCAATAATAAATTAAGGTGCACCGACTTATTTAGATTAAAAATACACAACACCAATAGGCTATTTCCGTCCCATTGACAGGATGATGAGATCCTGTAACAACATGGCAAGGGCTTTGCCTGATCTGAACATATTTGCTGGCACGACTACTAGAGTGTTCAGGACCCCTATTCTGTAGCCTGTAGCACGTGTAGGGTAGTCACTTGAAAAAAGTGACTATTAGGCGATACATTTTGTATGAAAAACGTCTATATGTGATTCTGGCATTCGATACGTATAGACGTTTTTCATACAAAATGTATCGCCTAATAGTCACCTTTTTCAAGTGACTATACCCTACACTTGCTACAGAATAGGGGTACAGGTCGGCAATTCGGGCTGGCATTGCTTCGCGGTCTGTCACTGACGGTATTACGTATAGTCGCATATATCTACCTATATTTTTTACAATGTTATGTTTTGTTCTTAGTGCAGTAGCCCTAGTATAAGTTTTCGATGATCGAATATCGATACGATCATCGAAAGAGTTTCGAAAAATTTTCATGCTAAAATGATCGAATGATTCGATCGTTTGATTTAAGAACACTAATTACACGCTAATAAGCGCTTATTTGCTTACAATTAGCTTACGATAAAACTCGTACTAGCCCCACAGCCTGCCTACTATTATTTTTTTATTTAATTGTATTCCTGGATTCGCGCCCACTTCGCATTGATGCGCCTAATCCACTCAATATAACATTCTTTTTATCGTGCATGTTTACTTTTATTTTTTTGTTTTTTTTTTTTTTTGTTCGAATTGTCTTACTACTTTTTAATTTAGGCCTAGTTGGCCTGTAAGAACCTCACTGGGTCATCTCTCCATCGAAGTTGAGGTCGTCCGGCCGGATTTATGTATCTACTTCAGGATGTTCTAGGGCAGGGCGTCAGCACAAAAGACGTGTCATCAATAATTATTTGTCGTTTTAACTGCGGGCAATATGACCAGCCCATTTTGTAATTGTCAGCTAGTAATAGTGCAATACTTAACCTAAACTGATGTTAAAAAATAGAGTAGGTACTTACCTAAATATAAAGTTCTTAAGCCTTCTAGTAACGTTTTATTTACCCTTCTCTCTCTCTTAATTTTTGATAAATGCAATTTGTGTTGTTATTAAACACAGTGTATCAGAGATTGTGGATAACCCGAATCATGGATGTGGATAACCCGTATCATGGACACAGTGTGTCAGAGATTGTGGATAAGCCGAAACATGGACGTAATATCTAGCGATTAAACCCCCATGTATGTACAGCGATATTGGGGGGTTCAAAAGTTACCTATATACGTTTTTGTGAATTTTGAACAAATTCCGGATTTCACACAAAAATATAGGACTGGCCAAACCATTGATTACACGATCTTGAATTTTTTTCGGAGAATGGTCCGATAGTGGCACTAATGTTATGTTATATCTTATTAAATCAGCACCCGATAACTTTTGTTTTAAAAAAATCTTTTTTTTTAATTTTCTTCCAAGCCAAATCTTTCCACAAACTTTCAAGGGCTCAAAGAGCAAATTTTGACATATTTTTTTTCTACGACTTTTCTTATAAACTGCTACTATTCACCGACCTCGGTAGCAAAGTGACAAAGGTGCCAGCTTCAGATTAAGGTTCGATTCCTGGTCGGGGCAGAAATTTTCAATTTGTTTTTTCACATGAAATTTCTACTCGGGGTAGGAATCCTGTCTCAGATTGGACGAGACCGGTTGACTGGAAAAAAAATGCCTCAGGCATTAAGTTCCGCTGGCTATACTGACACCTATGTACAGAAGAGTGTTTTTTTTATGTATTCATGAAAAACTACCATTGAAAAATTTATTCTGCAGGTTTAATGGGATCATGCTTAAATGCTTTCATAACTTGTGCAAGTATCAATATTCAACATTTTTTCATTACACAGCCTTGTTATATGGGTGGTAAAATAATAATATAACACTTTTCTACTTTACGGGCCCTTATGAGCTATCGATCTCTCTTTGCTGTTTTGGGAGTATGTTGGAAACATTAAATTAAAGATAATATTTTTTTTGTTATTGCAACATTATTTTTTGTTACTGTGTGTCAATAATTGTTCCATTTATTATTTAGTCATTAAAGCAAAGTCCGACGATACACACGCATTTTTATTAACTCATCAAAGCCAGCCTTGTTATATGGGTGGTAAAATAATAATATAACACTTTTCTATACAAAGGTGTCAGTAAAGCCGGCGGAACTTATTGACTGAGGCATTTTTTTCCAGTCAACCGGTCTCGTCCAATTTAAAAGTCAGTTTTTAAATCATTTGTGGTACTTAACTGCATGATATTTAAATAAAAAAAATTGTTTTGACTACTTCATTTAATATTCTTACTGTTTTGAAAATTTACAATATTTATAATATTTTTGCTATTGTAAAATATAATTTTGACATAAACATACCTACTTACATTGTTATTTTCCATATTCAATAATTTACTTTATATGAAACCATTAATTAAAAAATAAGAGTTAAAACTAGTACCTAATAAGAGTTATTCCCAAATATATTAAAGAGAATCTAGGAAAACTGTAGTGGACTCAGCTATTGTTCTCAATAATTTCCAACTTTTATCTTTATTTTATATTAGTCATTAATAATTATTAAATATCTACTTGTTGTATACATGAGATTTTTCGACATGTTGAACATGAGTTTCGGAGACTTAAACATTACCGTAAAGTGATCACACTAAGCCAGCCTTCGAAATAGCAATAGAAGACGGTCGTAAGCCCGTAGTGGTTTGTTCCATTTAAAAATCAAAAATCGGTAATGAATTTTTAGAGTCATTAGTTGTTACATATTCGTTGGGGTCTCAGATATGCCATTCAAAATGCAGTTCTGTCGTTCTCATGCAGGATGTTAAGAAAGTTCCTTTCTCTATAGTTCGAAGGTCTCTCGTGATTTATTTATTTTATTAATTTTATTAAAGGTGTATAAAATAATAAAATTCTATTTATTCTTATAAATGAATTATAGATTCATATTAATGAATCTACAATGACACCCCGAGTTCCATGGATTGGGGATTTTTGAGCATCAGAAAGGTAAGACTAGGTAAGTGGGTATGGATGGGAGCGATTCAGATGTAGGATATACTCTGTATGCTAGCGGACAGGCATGTAACGCACTCCGTATTCTTGTCGGCTAGTTGACCCTAACATGAATCGTATGTCATTGTTCCGTTTCAGACTGGGCCAAAGTAGTATAGTTCGCCACGTGAAAAATGTTTGCCATAACCAAATGTTTGTTTACTTTTATTTGAAATTACTTCGTATAGGCATAAGGAAAGTGTGAAAAAATATTTTGACCCCCCCCCCTTCCCTCCTTAGGAAATTTTCTGCGCCTAGCACAGACTAAACGTGTGGGCAGTAATTTTTGTTTAACCGATTTACATTAAGAATAAATTTTAAAAAATGCTGCTAGGTAGGTGTAGTTATACTATCAATTCTGTAGCAAATTATCTGATGTTCCTTCTAAAGAGTCATTAGTTGTTACATATTCGTCATTATCTAAATCACTCAAGCCTACCAATGTCTCCTCAATATCTTTCAAAGTCTTTCCTTTAGTTTCTGGCACACAAAACCATGTGAAAATTAAGCTTAAAATACAAATGACGGCTAACATAAAAAAAATGGCGTACGTTCCAAACATCAGTTCTATGTAATTTAATATTATCGGTACAATATGATATGTGTACGCATAGTTAAATCCCATGCAAAACGAAACCGCTATTCCTTTTTCCTTGTTTGGAAGGATTTCTCCCATCATCAACCATGGGACGGGCCCAAATCCAAGGGAATAACCTAATACGTAAATTACAAAAATTGATGAAGGCAGCGAACTATAATTATTAGACGAATAGAATAAATTCTGCAGATAGAAGAATGTCCCCAGTATCGTGAGTGACGTTGCCATCATAAAACCAGAAATGTAGAGCAGGACCTTCCTTCCCAGCCTATCAATGAGTCCTATTGCTATTAAGTTACTGATTACCATTATGATTGTGATGATTTTTTTATCGATGGTGGTCTCGTCATCTTGATAAATGGTGCCTAGGTATAAAAACACCGTATCGATTCCACAGAACTGTTGGAAAATAATCAGCCCAAGAGCAATAATCACGCCTTTGAGATATTTAATTCGGAATATTTTTGTGTGTTGTTGATTATTTTTATCCGTGGATACATCAGTGGAGGCTGGCTTATGACAAATCTTGAATATTAGCATCATAAAGAAGAGTGGTACAGGAATTACTGTACTTACAAAAGCCAGCTCTGACAAATCCAGATATGATCTGGCGATAAAACAACAAACCAAAATTCCAATATTTTCAAATAATGTTTTTAGAATACCATACACTCCTCTTACTTCTGGATGTTTTACCTCGCTAATAAAGAGGAGTAAACTCAAAGAGCAAATTTTGACACACATTGCGATCCAAATTAGATATATAAATGCCAACTTAATGTTTTTTTGTAGAGTCTTAAATCCTAAAAAAAGCCAAGAAAGTATAAAAGTAGGAGTGACTGCCAAGAGTGTGTTTTGATATCCCAGCTCCTGCATTACGCTCGCCCCTAAAAAACTTCCCATTACTCCAAACAGGTCCATCCAGGAATCCTATAAGTAAGAAAAAAAGACACCAAGTTCAAAAAAAATCTCTCAGGAGGCATTATTAATTACTTGAACTTCATTAAACAACCTAATAATATGATGATTGGTTCTCTCTTAAAAAACGAATTCTCAGAGTGTCACAAACATTGCGCAATTGGGAGCTCTTGTTGCCACCCTATGTCCCTGAGTAGGGTGTAAGGAAGTTTTTGATTTGATTTTGAAACATTCAATAATACAGACACTCACCTGGTCCTCGTAAAATGTTTTGTTTGTCTCATGCGTCATGAGTTTTAGATATACAGGTATGCTGTTCGTGTAGTAGCCGATAACAAAACTCGCCATAGATACTTGTACAGTGGTAATGGTTAAAAACTAAAAAATATAAAAGTCAATAAAATCGATTTTTGTTAAAAAAATACATATTAGGAATGTCTGGTTCCAACTTCTTATTTCGAGAGAAACAGAGAATAGTCGTTGGGATCGAGTCCTATAACGGTTATAGCCTTTTGTTGAAGAATGATTTCCATCTTTGTCTCTGTGTTCTTTAAACTGTCGGAAATGTATTTTAACATAGAATTAATACAGCAATACATGAGTGGCCAAATTATAAGGGACATAATGAAAGAAAGTCGTCTCCATAGGAAAAAATATTTAATTAATTAATTAATAGTCTGTTATTTTAGCCCCAAATTTCATGAAAAGTATGATGAGTGGGACCAGTATAAGCGAGTAATAGAAATTCGGCTCCTTCCAGAACTTGGAGAATGTTTCGGTATTTAACCATGAGAATGTTTTATGCACGATTTGGTAAAACACTTAAACATAACCGTTTTGTTATATCCGGACAAAATTTTTGAGATGACTTCTACAAAGGCAATGTTGGTACTCATACTTTTAGACGAGAGTTCAACATAACGTCAAACTATTCAATTGCTTAAACTGGAAATAGGTACAAGGAATTTTGTAATGACCCTATTGACAACTACCGTAATTACATAAACAACTTCTCATATAGCTAGCTCTGGATTTCTATACATCAGATACTGGAAATACGTAAATTGTTCGAATTACAATTCTTCGAAAAAAATTATTTTAGCAAGCTTTCAACTATTTACATGAATGAGTTAGGTTAGGTTAGATTATAATTATAGGGGGGGGGGGTTTGCTTTACCTTTTCAGCAGTTCCCCCGAATTAATTAAAAGTAAAACAAATATTAAAAAAGAAATATATTCGTGGAAATATTCATTCGAATAATTCGCTTTAGAACAATTGTACATAATTCGGAGAATTGTGATTTGAAGAATTTAGTTTTCGAAGAATTGTGTTTCGCAGAATTTTCATGGAATCCAGTTACCATGTTAAAGAAACAAGATCGTTGTAACTGTAACATAGCTAAGAAACGGACATAATAGTATTGGTGAAAATCAAACTATGAGGAACTACCTAAGCTTACGAAATCCCCAGCTAGGTGACAGCTTAGGCAACTTTGGTGAACGCCACCATCAGTATATGATCTTTGTTTAATCTACATAATAATTCAGTTACGTATGTATTCATTTTCGTATGTCGTCGTGGATCCTTGCAGGTATATTTGTGGTAATCATAGATACGAATTATTCCAATTTCTCAAATATATTTAGGTAATGTTATTTACAAATTTCTAAAAATTTATAATCTTCATACAAAAATTTCAATTAATGAGATAGTCATGTTTTGAAAGTAAAATTATACGTCTAAATTTTGTGTAGAACTGTAGCATTACGGTATAAAAATGTATAAAATCGATCGAAGTTTGATTTGAAATACAAAAAAATATAAGTAAGTCTTTTAATTCTTAGTTTATAAAGATTTTCACAGAAAAATATTATAAAATATGTACGCCATGACAGATGCCTAAAGCCGGTAAAGCAGAGTTCGCTTGCACCCTCTCTCTCGTATGCAAGGGCGTCGCTAGCCCAAGGCCTAGGGGGGGGGGGGGCAATTGAACCCAGTCATAGGCTATTTTCCGTATATACTATATTATGGAGGTTGAGAAATATATGAATTATAATTATAGTCAAGAGTATGAAGATTTTTTACGATTTAACGGCAAAGCACGGTTAGAACATTGGTTGCTTTTCAGTTGCCTACATTTTTTTATCTCTAGGGGGGGGGAGCTGCCCCCTTTGCCCCTATATATATATACGATGCGTGAACGAAACGGTTTGGGTACTCCGTGTACTCAGGTTGGCTCTGAAAAGAGCCGTTGGTCGCCCGACGTTTCGATTGGATTCCACCAATCATCATCTGGGGCAGATGGGAAGCCGCTGGGAAGCAGCTGATTGCGGATTGATGCTGCTTCCCAGCGGCTTCCCATCTGCCCCAGATGATGATTGGTGGAATCCAATCGAAACGTCGGGCGGCCAACGGCTCTTTTCAGAGCCAACCTGAGTACACGGAGTACCCAAAAGGTTTCGTTCACGCATCGTATATTTCTCTCCGTGACCACCTCTTCACAGAAAAAAAATATATATAGCGCAATATATACTATATCACACAATAGCGCAACTACAATTGTTAGAATACTACCCAAAGCGTATTTTAAAAAACACCAATCTACTATTTCAAATAATAAATGATGATCTCTATCTACCCTCCACCAATACACAAACACAAGCAAGCGAAAGCACATAAAATAATGTCTAATATGATATCTGAAATGCAAAAGAAGCGAAGCGCAAACAATTAAGAAGTTTATGGTTAATTATAAAATAATAATTTGAAATGAATCCTTTCGCTAGGATCGTGACCTGAAATGGAAGAGTTTGAATAGTCTTACGATTATTACACCATACTTATACCGAATGATGCAACAATTACGCCTATTGACGTAATAATGACCTAATGCCCGAAAATGCCCTTAAACTTAAATTATGAAGATCACTCCAATTGAGAAACAGAAATAAAGTGAAATATTATTGAAAAATATAATTCTAATGACCCTAATTAAACTACCATAAAATTGGTATTATTTATAAAGTTTGAATTGAAAACAAATATAATAACATAAAATAAATGAAATAATAATATCCCGAATTAAAAGATTATAAAGATTTGAAAAGAAGATTATTATTTATCAAATTAAACACCCAAATAAAATAAACAGTGTTCACAATGAAATATCCACTGACGCTAAAATGATGAATTTATTATTAAAACTATTGTGATTATTTATCAGAATGAAACTAAAACGCAATAAATGTTCGTAACAAATCATTATAATTAAATCTATTTCAATATGTAAAAAATAAATATTATAAAATCACTGTGATCAAAAAAAAAAAAAACAATTGGAAAGAAAAAATATTAATCTCTGAAAAATAAATAAATTAGTAAAACAAAATTATATTTTTCTGAATCAGCCGAGAGCTCCATCCGTCTGCAGGCACGCTGGGAAGAGGTCCGTACTCCAGGAAGGTTCTCCAAAGTGAACCCTCTGTTCGGCAGCTTGCTGGTGGAAGGTCCTTACTGCTCCAAACGATGGACCCGAGTGTTCTCGATAGGTATTTGCGACCCCTATTTATAGAACCTTGTTTCGCCACATTTTCGAAGTAAATCGGTGACGTAAAAAACAGAGGCGTCCCAAGTTACTAGAGTTTAATAATAAATATATAATTAAAATTTCAATAGTTTATTAAAATGTTAGTCCCGTCACATAACGCCAACGTAAAATAAAAATTTTCGAAAAATTGTGCATTAGCAGAAATGTGATTTCGTATAATTGCCATTAGGTGAATTGTGATTTCGTACATTTGCCATTAGGTGAATTGTGATTTTCGAAGAATTGTAATTCGAACAATTTACGTGTTACCGTCCTTATGTACTATGAATATTGAATTCGAATTTGTAATTTATACAAAAATACGTTTAACATATGTTTAAATGTTAAAAAAAAATCTGAAAGCTCGAAAAAAATTATATCAAAAATCTGCGTTGTTTTGAAACTTAATGGTTGTCTAGTACATAAAATTGGCGTTGTTATGGAATTTTCCATAGATGGCGTTGTTATCGGTAATTCCGTTCCACATTAACTTCCGCCAGCTGTACCTACCGAGAAGAGTGTACTTTATTAAAACAAAACTTGTGTGCGTTTATTCAATAAGCTATTGACCCGACAAAAGAACTGCCTGGCTCAACCCAACCCAGAAATATATGGTGTAGAGTTAACCGAATAAGATGTGTTGTAGGCTGCACCGCTTCCAACTTACATAAATGGGGATGGACAGACTCACCAGCATGCGCATGTGGGATTACACAAACAATCGACCATCTGATAAACGAGTGCCCCATGTACGCATTTAAAGAAGGACTACAGGACTTGCACTAACGGATGACGCGATCCAATGGCTTCCGTCTCTGGAGGTCAGATTGTGAGCGACCATAAGAAGAAGAATAGGTAACTATTAAAAAATTGGTTTTATTAATGTCACTCAACTTCGTCGAAATACGCGCTAAGAACTCAAATAGTAGCTACTAGCTACTTATAGAACTTCATTATATTTAATTTGAAAATATCCATTTGTTGACATTACACCTAATTTTAAATTTATTAATTAACCTCTTAGATTAGGAAAGAGAGGGGATGCGTAACTTCTATGCATTGCCGTACTAAGAATCTGTGATCATTTTGTCATTTTTTGGTGGCAGACATTGGCAGGTACAAATACATTTTTTGTACTAAATATAAATAATTTGCCAGAACAGCAAATTATAAACTCTAAGTAACATGCATGCGATGTCAAACAACAGGTAGGTACTGTAAGGAAGAAAACTTTTAAGCGTCACGGAAGATCCGAAAAGTGACAGGCTGGTGGCAAACAGGCATAAAAATTATCACACGCCACCGGGCATAGTTACGTATCCCCTCTCTTTCCTAATCTAAGATTAACCTGATATTTTTATGGTTTGGCTGCCAACCCTGACTCCCATTGCATTTTAACTAAGGATAAAGAAATTAACAAAATATCATTGTGTCAGTAGGGTAGTTGTGTGACAGAAACAGCAAAAAGAAAGTTCAATCTGTCTCACGCACAATATGGTGAGGTGTGGGCAGGGAAGCGGGGACAAAACCGAGGCCTTCGCGATTTTGCTTGGTCTTCCTTTTGGTATAGACCTAACGGAAGAGAGACAACAAAACAAAATCGCGCAGGCCTCGACAAAACTCAGTTTGGTGATTGGTATGTCCGGCTCTTAATCCTAAAACACCTTTGCGTTACAGGGTATGACATGTCATGGTACTTCAGAGCTAACACAATAAAAAATTATGGTATCTACCTGATTTGTGCGGTTTACCTTGAGTTTGCGGATGAAGCTTACTATGTTTTTAACCCATCGCTTTAATTTGATGAACATGGTTATTATTCTTCGTTTTTCTAGTTGTTGAAAATGTCTTATGTTATTTTGTGGGTATTCATCAGGGGATCTGGCTCTCTTGCCAAGGCTTGTGATTGGCCCTCTCGATTCTCTCTGAAAGTATAACGAACTGGTTAGCTGGTTGACTTTTCGCACGACTCTCATTGCATTTTTTTAAAAGACTGTAAATCTTTAGTAAAAGATTTTATACAATAGAAATCATTTTGAAGTGGTCGGCTTTCGTACTGTTTCGTGCGGAGGTCGTGGGTTCGATCCCAGGTGCCGACAATCTTCCTCTTTCACGACACAAGCTTTAAGTAGCTTACTGTGAAAGAGTCAAAGGGTGTATTTGTGTTCACTTTGAGTGAGCACAGATTCATTAAAAAAAAACATGGTATTGAACCTGGGACCTTGTGATTTGAAGTCTACGCCTAGTCCTAGGAAATTATAATACATTTTCCTCACAATTCCAATCCCATCCAAACTCCCTTAAGTCCCCACTTAGGGGCATGGCATAGGGAGGCAACAAGAGCACTCCATCGCGCTCGATCTTGCGCAACGTTAATGACCTCCTCCCACACCATGTCCAGATTCCTCAGCTCTGCTTCGAAGGAGCGGAACACAGTATGAGAGGGTTTTCCTCGTCCTCGGGACCCTGATGGGAGGAAGAACAGCGCTCTCCTCGGCCAACTGTCATTCGGCGTCCTTAACACATGTCCCAGCCAAGTCCATCTCCTACACATAATAGTAGAGGTGATGGGCTCACGCTGGGCTCACACTTTCCTCACAATAACGACTGTTTATTTAAGATTATTAAATACTAGCTGACCTGCCCGTCGAACTTCGACATAATCCAGAATAAAAAAATAATTTCAACTTATTGCATGAATTAAATACAGTTCATGACATAAAAACTGAATTAAACTTATCTAATAATTTATTTCATTATGTACATAATAATGATTATTGTTGATTCGGACGCGGGATAAAGCTCGACGGGTCATAAGTTTGTAATAAAAACAATAAATTCCTCAATAGACGTGAAACTTTGATAAAAAAATCAATAGATGGCGGTGTAGTAGTTTATAAATCACATGTGCTACACGTTACGATATTCTATAATATGATCTTGAGGGAATAGACCTTCTAGGCTAATGAAATATCAGTCAGATCCGGGGTAGCCGGATCAACATAACCACAGAACACATACTCTCTAAAGAGAAGAATACCAACTTCATAGTAAAAATATGCAAACACGGAAATTGACAGATTGCATCTATCTTTCTCGCTCACGCTTTTCATGCCCAAACCCAAAAGCGGGAAATTCAAATATGGGGCGGTACAATGCGCACTAGCGACCGAAAACAGTTGCATCCTAGTACAAAAATGGGATATGAAAATATCCCATCTTTGTACTAGAATACAACTGTTGAATCATTTATCCTGAAAATGGTTATGATAAAGAATTAAAATGCAGCAGTAGTTAAACATGGCATTTATTTTTATGCAAATAATAAAACATATAACAATATAAATAGTATGTATTGGTATCTATTACATAAAATAATACTAAGCCAAAAATATATTATCAATAACAATTAGGTACACGAAAAATATGTTCAAACGACACAATACAATCATGATTCTACGTATTATTAAAATCACAGAAGTAACCACAGCGGAAGCTTTTTTTACTGTTAAAAATGATGAGTACGTAGGACTTATTACAAAATCTTTTAAAAAGGAATACAAATGTGTCTTTAATGGTATGTGATTATTATTATGACACCACAGAAGGAACATTTTTCCGATACTTGAAACTCATAATAACAAAATAATAAAGAGTCAATGTCTAGAACCGACACACAACCACTTGTAAGTATTAATTACACTATTATGAGTCTTTGTTTTAACAACTTTTTATGTGCAGACAATATTAATAGCGTAGTGGTAAAATCTCAAAACAAAACAGGAGTCCATTTGTCGAAACAAAACAAGAGTCCATTTGTCAAAACAAAACAGTCTATTTCTCACAAACAACAGAATCTTTCTTGATATCAACGAGACTATTTTTCACAGCGATACGAAACACCAATTCGACTTCACACAAAATTAATAACACAATCTCCCGAGTTGAAAACCAGAGGAAAAAAGCGCAATAACAAACAACAATCACGCGCGGCTAAATAAAATGGCTGAAGTTGTTTGGCAACAAGATCAGTGTAGCCAGCTTTCAAAAAGTAAAAAAGTTTTGCAACATTATTTTCTCGAAATATGATGTCTTATAAAGAAATAAATATAATTCACGAATAAAAACACCGTATGATAACAAAATAATAAATTTATGTTTTTAATATTCACTCTAAAGTTCATATTTCGGAATTATTTCATAACCGGTAATTCTATTTTTTGCGTCTGTTATACAAATTTCATTCCCAAACAATACCAACATTAGCATCACGATGTACCAACATCAGCATATTCCTGTTGGCAAGTACCAATACCAGAGTTAACCCCCCTGAACATAATATATTATTAAGGCAGGTCCTGGTACCCCCTACCATTCAAATAATTAAGTCGACTCATAACTGGTGGGTTTTTTGCATGGGTTCAATTCCCATTTTTTACCATCAGTTTAGTTATGTTTAAGTTAAATCGAGGAGTGAGTGGACGGAATTGGTGGCTCTGAAAAGGGGAACATAAAGTATAGAGTCGCGATAGTATAACATTACTAATTTAAATCGCTTATTAGCGCGTCGGCTGGATGTTGTTGGACGGGATGGTGACAGTCGTCCGGAGGAGCAAAGGAAAACGCAGGTCAAATCAACACACCTACAAACAGAAGAAGTAAGGGCCGCAGAGCCCACTTAACACAAGACGTACATTATTTTTCAGGTACACACCACCACCATGGCCTACTGACATATTACGACAATGACCGACAAGATGCATAATGGCTCAGTCCAGTGCGCATCGACACAACACCAACAAACATGTTAATCTCTTTCAGGTATACACGAACATATTAAGAGCCGGACACTCAAATCACCGAACTGAGTTTTGTCCCCGCTTCCCCGCGCACACCTCGTCATATTGTGCGTGAGACAGGTTGAACTTTCTTTTCGCTGTCACATAACTACCCTTCTGACACAATGATATTTTGTTCATTTCTTTATTCAGTTAAAATGCAATGGGAGTCAGGGTTGGCAGCCAAACCGTAAATATCAGGTTTATTAATAAATTTAAAATTTGGTGTCATGTCAAATAATGGATATTTTTCAAATTAAATATAATGAAGTTCTATAAGTACTATTTGAGTTCTTAGCGCGTATTTTGACGAAGTTGAGTGACATTAATAAAACCAACTTTTTAATAGCTTATTGAATAAACGCACACAAGTTTTGTTTTACTAAAGTACTCTTCTCGGTAGGTATAGCCGGCGGAAGTTAATGCTTGAAGCGTTTTCTACCAATCAATCGGTCCCGTCCAATCTAAGACAAGATTCAAACCCCGAATAGAGGTTGGCTTCGTTTTAGTTAATTTTGTTTTTATTTTTTGTGTAACATAAAAACTTTTTTGTTCATATAATATTGTAAGTACGTAGGTATATAGTTATGAACCAATAACTATATTATCAAGTATTATTTTCGCTATTTTGTTGATGATAGGTTCTTTGACTTAGGTACCGATTAAAGTCAAGAATTATGTGAAAAAAATCGATTATACCTAATTAAGATATTACGTTAAAAAAATTACGTCAAAACGTAATTCTATAATATCATTTTATGAAAAAAAGTGGAGTCCAACCATAATCTACCAATCCATCTTGATGTAGATAATCCGCCTCCATGCCGTCTGAAATCCCGAAACCCGTACTGGTTAGCTGCCGCTACAACTACGGATTACTCTATCCAAGACAAATGGAGACTAGTATGGACCGCATCGTCAGTAAGGAACCAGAACCTCGTAGCTGACCCGACAAAAGAACTGCCTGGCTCAACGCAACCCAGAAATATATGGTGTATAGTTAACCGAATACGATGTGATGTAGGCTGCACCGCTTCCAACTTACATAAATGGGGATGGATGGACTCACCAGCATGTGCATGTGGGATTACACAAACAATCGACCATCTGATTAACGAGTGCCCCATGTACGCATTTGAAAAAGGACTACAGGACTTCCACGCACTGACGGATGACGCGATCCAATGGCATCGGTCTCTGGAGGTCAGATTGTGAGCGACCATAAGAAGAAGAAGAAGAAGATGAAAAAAAGGATTATGTATTTAAAAATATTTGTAAAGCAAAAAATATAAAAGGGAAAAAAACATGTAAAAAAATAGAGTAAGTAGGTATATAAAATTTTTGACATCCATGGATTCTCA
The DNA here is from genome assembly GCA_963576905.1 of Mystacides longicornis. Taxonomy (NCBI): domain Eukaryota; kingdom Metazoa; phylum Arthropoda; class Insecta; order Trichoptera; family Leptoceridae; genus Mystacides; species Mystacides longicornis. Next base: position 12,816,649 of record OY756426.1, read on the forward strand.
CAAATATTGCATTTAGCCCCAAATGACCAACATTAGAAAGTGGAAGGTTTCTGCAGAAAAAAACTATAGAGCAAAGAGCGACACGTCCGCCCACCACAAAGTTCTCTCACGAATGAGAAATATTCGATTTGTATGGAGCCTGCACAGTTTTTATTTCTAAAGGAAAAGGTTCTAAGCGCCCAATCACTTTTTACCGATTAATTACAAAACTATGTTAAATAGAAATAAAAAAAGACAATGGATTTAAAGAAAATTAAAAGATACACATTTTGGTATATTTTAAAGCGTTGTTTATTGAGTAGATTGCCTACACCATTATGATTTATAAAAATATAGAGCAAACTTTGAAATTTTTTTCTACCGAGCTAAATTTGTAAAATATACATTTTAAACTAAGACTTGATAGCCAAAGCTCTAACTTAAAGCACACTTACTTTTTTGTTGTGCTACGAAGAGCCGGACACTCGAAAATGGCTGTTTTTATATAAACGTTGTTCCCTTAATAGGTATCGTAGCACAACAAAAAAGGAAGTGTGCTTTAAGTTAGAGCTTTGGCTATCAAGTCTTCCAATTTGAATTTATATTTTCCAAATTTAGTTCGATAGAAAAAAAATTCAAAGTTTGCTCTATATTTTTACAAATCATAACGGTTTAGGCTATCTACTCAATAAAAAACGCTTTAAAATATACCAAAATGCGTGTCTTTTAATTTTCTTCAAAACCATCGTCTTTTTTTATTTCTATTTAATATAGTTTTGTAATTAATCGGTAAAAAGTGATTGGGCGCTTAGGACCTTTTCCTTTAGAAACAAAAACTGTATACGCTCCATACAAATCCTAAAATTCTTCATTCGTGAGAGAACGTTGTGGCGGGCGGACGTGTCGCTCTGTACTCTGTAGTTTTTATCTGCAGAAACCTTCCACTTTCTAATGTTGGTCATTTGGGGCTAAATGCAATATTTGTGAGAATCCATGGTTGTCAAAAATTTTATATTTATGTATTTTTTACATGTTTTTTCCCTTCTACATTTTTTTCTTTACAATTAATATTTTTAAATTCAATATTTTTTTTTCCATAAAATAATATAGAATTACGTTTTGACGTATTTTTTATCGTAATATCTTAATTAGATATAATAAGTTTTTACCACATAATTCTTGACTTTTATCGGTAGCTAAGTCAAAGAACCTATCATCAACAAAATTGCGTAAATAGTACGTTGATAATATAGTAATTGGTTTATAACTACATACGTACCTACCTACAATATATTATATGAACAAAAAAGTTTTTATGTTACACAAAAATAAAAAGAAAATAAACTTAAATGAAGCCAACCTCTACTCGGGGTTTGAATCTTGTCTTAGATTAGACGGGACCGATTGATTGGTAGAAAATGCTTTAAGTTAACTTCCGCCGGCTATACTTACCGAGAAGAGTGTACTTTAGTAAAACAAAACTCATGTGCGTTTATTCAATAAGCTATTAAAAAGTTGGTCTTATTAATGTCACTCAACTTCGTCGAAATACGCACTCAACGAATACGAACTCAAATAGTACTTATAGAACTTCTTTATATTTAATTCTTCAAACACACTATTTTCAACTTTGTAATACTGAGTCATTATAAATATTTATAAATAAAACTAACTTTGCAGTATTACAATAGATTATATTTCGGATAAAAAATTGGATGTTGGTTGGTTGGATGTTAGAGATTGCTACGGCTATAATCCCGCCATTGCCACTTGTCTATACACTATTTTTTGTACACTATTTTTAATATGCATAAAGTAAAGAAAAAAAAAAAAAAAAAAATATATATATATATATATATATATATATATATATATATATATATATATATATATTGTAATACTGCAAAGTTAGTTTTATTTATAAATATTCATTATATTCAATTTGAAAAATATCCATTATTTGACATGACACAAACTTTTAAATGTATTAATTAACCTGATATTTATGGTTTGGCTGCCAACCCTGACTCCGATTGCATTTTGACTAAGGATAAAGAAATGAACAAAATATCATTGTGTCAGTAGGGTAGTTAAGTGACAGAGACAGCGAGAAGAAAGTTCAACCTGTCTCACGCACAATATGACGAGGTTTGCGCGGGGAAGCGGGGACAAAACTCAGTTCGGTGATTTGAGTGTCCGGCTCTTAAGGGAACAACGTTTATATGAAAACAGCCATTTTCGAGTGTCCGGCTCTTAACACACGCACTCACTCACTCACGTTCGTTAAAATCAAATTTTACCGAATTATTATGGTAAGATAAAACTAATTTGTTTTAAGGTTAAGGTACTTTGGCCAAAAAGAAATGTTTAGGACGTATGTACTATAGGTAGGTGGTAAATATCTACATAGATCTGCATGGTTGACTTTTTCTGTTTAGGGGAAATCCAACAGTTTTATCGCTGGGAGATGATAGGGGTTAACCAACAGAGTACGAATTTTGTATAGCAGGTCCATGCTATGGCATTAGTCAACTATGTACCTACTTTCATTTATTTATTTAAAGCCAATGATACTTACATAATAATATGTAATCAATAAAGAAAATACTCTCACCTCGTTAACGGACATCTGCCTTGAAAAAAACGAACGAGCTTGGACATGGGTCTCAGTTTGCCACTTGCCACCTCAATCACTAAAAAACGATTGAACTTATTTAAATAATGTCCAAAGTATATAGCTTCAATTAATTGCGCTCGATCTTGCGCAATGTTTATGGCCTCCCATGCATGTCCAAATGCCTCAACTCTGCTTCGAAATAACTGATCTTCCGAAATTCCGGCAAGAAGCCCTCACAGAGAGATTCATTGAAAATAACAAACATAAGAAAAGCCAAAACCGAATGACACTCTCGAAAAGTCGGATTTTGGGAATCAAGCTGCTTCAGTCTGTTTTTTTTTATAGTGCGATCCAATCTGTCTTATATTTATGTGATTTTTATATGAATGTGACACTTCATCGCATGCGACTTGTAATGTGGAGTGCATACTTTTCGTGCGAGAATGGCATTTTTTTCAATCGTTCGATTTTTGCGTCATGTCGCACACAAAATCTACCATTAGAAATTTAAGAATAGGGTCTCTGGTCTCTGCAGAAGACGCTCACTATTTGATCGCAATGGGAGGCCATGACTCGCTAGGTACTGAATTTTTTCTTTCATGTCATTGTAATATGGATAGAGAGATTTGTGAGTCAGAGATAAGACGTGAAGTTTGCGCCTTATACGCACTGTAAGCCAACCCAGCTTTGTACGTTAATGGGAAATGTGATCAGCCTTTCAGAGATCGAATATTATGTATCGGATTCCAAAATTTAGAAGCCGCTCAATTTTACTTGGAAATTCCTCACTAAGATCAAGATATGCAACTTCAGCATATTCCATTATAGGCAGTAGTAATATTTGTAAACTCTTGATCTCAATGGCAAAACACTTCAAAAATTATTAAAAAAAATCGATCAAAAAGAAGCACCGTATTAGTAGTTATGGTCGAGTTTCGGGCAGGTCTACCACTAGTAATAATTAATTGTTATTATTTTGCGAATTATCAATCGTCAACGAGATGATACAGTTAGTTATTTAATAATGAATTGCGTACCTATAAGGTTGTAGAACCAGACGAGCGAATATGGCACAAGATTCACGACGTTTTCTTCTCTGCATATACTTATCACTCTCTGTAATAATAATTATTGGTTTAAGTTTAAACTGTTACTCAAAATAAACAACCGCTTTCACGGGAGAGATAAAACACGTCTTTAAGTTGTGACCAAAAAATAAATGCTTATCTAATATTCTTTATCTAATCGAAATCGAATGATTATTTCTACTCAGAGAGATATGTAAATTGATGCAATTGGATTAAAAAATCTGCACACAAAGCATTATTAAAATAATAAACAGAGTTGGATAATAATATAAAACACATGCAAGGAAAAAAGACGGTGACTGTAAACTAATGTATTTTGACATAGGGTAAGAACACGTAGATAGGGATGGGCAAAAAATATCGATATATAAAAATATCGATATTTTTTTAGAAAATAATCGATATTTTTCGTCGATTTTTTTAATCTGGAAATATCGATATTCGATTTTTATTTATGAATATCGCAATCGATATTTTTTAAGCGCTGTAATAAAACTATGTACCAAATATGTGTTGTTTTTCTTTTCATTTTTAAATGTTTTGATAATTAATATAGGTATTTAGGCTTTGGGCTAAAAGTATCGATATATCGAAATATCGATATTTTTTCCTCTTCATACATCGATACTTTTTAAAACTATCGATACGATATATATCGATATATTTTTTCATATGCCCATCCGTACCCGCGCCAATCGACGCAATGAATGATTATATGTTTTTATTATTTTATTGATTAATCATTATAAGGATTGCCCCATTTTAAGTTTCTATCCTATTAATTTGTATATGTTTTGATATTGTGTATTAATTAAATGATATTATATTATTTTTTTAGAAAAATGAACCCCTCCCTTAACACGAGACTTGTCTCTACTAGGGAGGTTACTAATTTAAGATTTTTTTACTGTGATTAATATATTGAATATATTGTAAAGGAAAGGAAAATGTAAGAAAAAAAATTTCCGGCATGCCCATTTACCCCGTTAGCACACCTCCGCTGCGGATCAGCCGAAGCGACGACGGTCACCACAAGGGGGGTTAACTCTGGTTATAGTACTTGCCAACAAGAATATGGTGATGTTGGTACATCGTGGTGGTAATGTTGGTATTCTTTGAGAATGAAATTTGTATAACAGACGCAAAAAATAGAATTACCGGTTATGAAAAAGTTTCGAAATATGATCTTAGAGTGAATATAAAAAAACATCAATTTATTATTATGTTATCATGCGGTGTTTTTATTCGTGAATTAATATTTATTTCTTTATAAGACACCAGATTTCGAGAAATAATGTTGCAAAACTTTTGAAAGCTGGCTACACTGATCTTGTTCCCAAACAACATCCAAACAACTTCAGCCATTTTTATTTAGCCGAGCGCTGACTGTTTTTGTTATTCCGATTTTTTTCCTGTTTCCAACTCGGGAGATTGTGTTATTAATTTTGTGTGAAGTCGAATCGGTGTTTCGTATCGCTGTGAAAAATAGTCTCGTTGATATCAAGAAAGATACTGTTAATTGTGAGAAATAGACTCTGTTTTGTTTTGACAAAATATGGACTCTTGTTTCGACAAATTGACTCTTGTTTTGTTTTGAGATTTAACCACTACGCTATTGTCTGCACATAAAAAGATGTTAAAACAAAGACTCATAGTGTAATTAATATTTACAAGTGGTTGTGTGTCGGTTCTAGACATTGCCTCTTTCGTTTACCTTATTATTTTGTTATTATGAGTTTCAAGTATCGGAAATGTTCCTTCTGTGGTGTCATAATAATAATCACATACCATTAAAGACACATCTGTATTCCTTTTTAAAAGATTTTGTAATAAGTCCTACGTACTCATCATTTTTAACAGTAAAAAAAGCTTCCGCTGTGGTTACTTCTGTGATTTTAATGATACGTAGAATCATGATGTATTGTGTCGTTTAAACATATTTTTTTTTCGTGTACCTAATTGTTATTGATAATATATTTTTGGCTTAGTATTATTTTATGCAATAGATACTAATACATACTATTTATATTGTTACATGTTTTATTATTTGCATAGAAAATAAATGCCATATTTACATAACTACTGCTGCATTTTAATTCTTTATCATAACCATTTTCAGGATAAATGATTCAACAGTTGTATTCTAGTATAAAGATGGGATATTTTTATATCCCATTTTTGTACTAGAATGCAACTGTTTTGGTCGCTAGTGCGCATTGTACCGACCCATATTTGAATTTCCCGCTTTTGTGTTTGGGCATGAAAAGCGTGAGCGAGAAAGATAGATGCAATCTGTCAATTTCCGTGTTCGCATATTTTTACTATGAAGTTGGTATTCTTCTCTCGTTAGAGAGTATATGTGTTCTGTGGTCACATCTGTCAGTTTCTGCGCGCCATGTTGAGAGTGAGATAGCATGCTCAAACTCGTATTGTTTTCTATACATTCATCTCTCTCTTGCGGTGTTTCGCCATAGATTACTTCAAATTGTATTCACACCTCCGCCTGATATTTCGCGGATCCGTGTGTTTCGCATTTCGCCCGCTTTTGAAGTTGTCAAAATCGACAGAATTTTGGAGCGAAATTGAAGCGAACGTCATGTGGGTAACCTAGTATGTACGGGGAACCAGATTCGCACCAATAGAATCCTTGCATAAAGTGCGCATGCGTGACACTAACAGTAGATATTAAAGTTTTTCGGCATCGTTATCAAGTTCACAATGGTCCTATGGTTATAGTCGCCGCCGTTGTTATTGATGGTTGTTGGTTCGAATCCCAGTGGGGGCGGACCTTTTTTTTCGTTTTTTTTTTTCTATTCATCCGTTTTTTTCTGTGAAAGATGTCTAAAGTGTATTTGTGTTCACTTTGGCTGAGCCAAATTCATAAAAAAATAGGTTCGTTAGCCTATTTTCATGACTAACAGTCATGAAAATAGGTTAGGTTAGGTTAGAACATAATTATTTAGGGGGGTTTGGGGGGCAGAGCCCCCCATACATCTTCGCACACACCCCCGAATCCATTTTACCCTCTGCAAACCGAATATATTTCGCCGTGCCCGTAGAAAAAAGGTCCATGTGATCATAGGTCGAAAATGAGTTTTTAATGCAGTTTAATTAAGTATTAAAAGCTCTACAAAACTGTATTTTTAGTTTTTTTCTATCGCTAATAGTTTCTGAGATATTTTTTTATAAAACGTCCTATGTGAAAAAATCTCCGAAGAAAAAAGTGACATGTGCACTTAAGCAGTTTTATTGTGCTCATTTTCATACCAACGATGCATAACTGTGCGACCCATGTACACATGCGCACTTGTTCGTCGGAGTCTATACGATGCGAACGCTCATATATTTCTCATGAATCTTTTTAACGCAAACTTGTTTTGTATCCACATTTTTTTAAATATTTATCAGAGTTTACAATGTTAGTTACACTTGCGATATTTTAAGATATAAAAGAAAACAAAATTTGTATTATAAATGTCCTATGAATACTATTTTGGTACAAAGGATTGGTTCAGCGAAACCGACTAAAGTATTGATAATTATTAACTTCAGATGAGAATCAAGTTAAAAATTGATTGGAGAAGTAGAAATTAAACATTATTTTATAAACTATTTCAAATAATTAAAATTTAACCAAAATTTGTGAAGTTATAATTTATTTTAACAATATTCCATTCAAAAACTTCCGTTGTGCACATAGGATGATTAAAATGTGTATTTTTTAAAAACATCGTTATCCACCTTTTTTGAGTTGTATTCATTGTTTTGATTGAAAATATCGTAATATTTTTACCGCTGGAGAATTATATATTTTTTGCAATTTTTATGTCCTAAGTGCAGATGACCCGTTTTTCTAGGGATACCCCACTACCCAATGTGTAGATGTTCCTTTGTTCTACGGAATTGTTTTCCATTTTCATAGTCCTATCTTCATAACGACCTTTTTTCTACGGACACATTTTAACATACACCTTTTTTCTACTAACTATTTCCGTTATTATATATATTTTTAAGAATGTTTTTATATTAAAACTTGTATATTGGTGGGGTGTTTCATTGAGATAAACTTTTTTTTACAAATTCAAACGCATTTAATATATTTTATAATTTATATACAATATTTTATGAAACAAATCACTCGTATGATGCTGCAACTAAAATTTCGTAAATATGTGCTATTAAGCTACTAAATACATTTGAATATATATATATACGGTTCATAAAAAGGTACTAACATAAACCTAAGTTAATTTGTATGAATACGTGGTAGTTTTTAAGACACTTACTTTAATAATTTTAATTAAATTTAATGTTATACGTTTTGTTTTTTTTTTTAATATGTTATTTTAGAATAAATATTTCTTAAAACATTCCACGAAAAGCTAAATTTATTTAAAATGCTTGAAATATAAACAATACCTAAAACTAGGGCTTGAAAAATGCATCAGAAGTAGAAAAATAATATGAGTATATTGTGAAATTACAACTGGTCCTATAAATACATAAATCCTTTTGAAAACACAGTTTAATAAAAAATTACATCATATTTTATTCGAATAAGTATAAGAAGTATTAGCAGTCTGGAAATGTTTAATTTGTACAGTGACTGATGAATCAAATAATCGTTAGAATTAATTCAAATCTAAACACTAAAATAGTTTCCATATAAATGCTAACTTTCATAAATGGTGCAGAAACACCAAAATAAAAATATCCTATGGAGGAGAAAATCTAAATTAAGCACATCACTGATTAAATAAGAGTACTTAGATAATATATTGCATCTCAATTGTAAACTATCTACGCGAACATAGCTTTAAACCTTACTGTTAACATAAAATATTTACAAAATTTGTAAATATGCAAAAGGATTCATCATAATACACATTTCATGTGGAAAAGCTTTGTGAAACAAGAAGTACGTAATTTAGAGTGTTGCTGATGTTAATATGACGTGATTCTTTAGTAAATAAGGTTCCAAAGAGTTATGACTTAAGTCATATACTTTATTGTTTTCCTTCCAATATCATAACGATGAGGTGACAGTTTTCACCATGAGTCCTCATTCCTGTTGAAAGCAGTGTGCCAAATCACCCTTTCCAAAAGCAAAAGGTGTAGATTCAGTAATTCAATATAAATTCCTATGTTTTTCAGAATCATATGCAGATAAAGTAGATACTTAACACCAGAAATAAAAAAAAATCTTATAAAATGGACCAAATATGTACACTGTATGAACAGAAAGAGAATAATTAGATTCCATATCCCTAAACTGTTCGATGAGGTGATAGTTTTCACCATGAGTCCTCATTCCTGTTGAAAGCAGTGTGCCAAATCACCCTTTCCAAAAGCAAAAGGTGTAGATTCAGTAATTAAATATAAATTCCTATGTTTTTCAGAATCATATGCAGATAAAGTAGATACTTAACACCAGAAATAAAAAAAAATCTTATAAAATGGACCAAATATGTACACTGTATGAACAGAAAGAGAATAATTAGATTCCATACATTTAAAATATTAATTACAACTTGAAAGTATATATAACGATAATAGCTAGACACATTTTTTGAACATGAATAAGCCCCTAATTAATGCAATATATTTATTTATTGTATTATTAATAAAAAAATAACTTGTGTTTGACATCCTGAAAGCATTACTGGTACCATAACTGGTATTCCACCATTCATATCCATTGGATAGCATCGAGGAAAATACATATACTTGAAATAAAGTACCTACATTTATAATACGTTTTTATCTTTAATGGTTCTCGTGTTAACTTTATTATATTTTTTTTAATTTCTGCAATTCCACTCACAATTGAGTAATTTATATTTATTTATTTATAATATTTTACCTTTTGAAAATGTAGAAACCAATCTATTAGGTAGTCTATATCCGCGAAGGGGTTATCTAAACAAACCAACAGATTACCAGGTTCCAAAAAAAGAAGAAGAAGACTTTTCTAAAATTAACACACATTTAAAACCTGATATTTTTCTAAAAATAACATGCTTATAAAAGTGATATGGTATATTATGTGTTGTATCATTTTATTTGAATACATATATATTTTTTGCTATTTTATATGCGCGTTTGATAAAAAATAACCAAATCATAATGTGAGTATTATTGAAAGTACGATATTTTATGTTTATTTTAAAGAAAACGATGATTGTTGTACTTAGGACTGAACAAATAAACAAATATTTCCGTAGAATAAAGGTACGTCGTAATATAGGAACGAGATTTACGAGACGAAGTCCGTAGAAAAAAGGAACATCTTCACATAGGCTGAAAAATTTCCCTAGAATAACTGCCTATGTGATTTTTCTAGAAAAGTATACACTTTAGGGAATTTTTTAAGATGCTTAATATTAAATAGTTTTATTTCTATTACAAATTTTAAGTTTGAAGAATATTGCTCAAATAGTTATGAAGGAATCTCAAAAAATGTGTATTGGAATCTTTAAACTGCTCTCCTGTAAAATGGACAAAAGTCACATAGGCATTTTTTCTACGGACCCGACGATTTGAATTTTAGGCTCATTTGAATTGTTGACGCCATTTGAATTTTTAGCGCGAATCTGGTTCCCTGTACATACTAGGCTACCCACCCACGTCATGTTTTCCATAGAAATGACAGATGGAAAACGTTAATTGCGTTTTGTTGTGGGATGGTTTGCAGAAGTTGGATGTGCATATTTTCCACAGAATTCTATACAATAACCTAGAATCCCGACTCGCATTCAAAAGTGAGGCCGAAATATTGCAGCTTTTGACAGTTCGGTTCCAAAAAGATCGCGGTACGACGTATATTTATTCAGTTGTTTTCTCGTGTTTTTTACACTAACACGCATTTTTACGTTGAAATAAGTGATATTAGATCATTTTTAAGTTTCTTTATAAACGTTAACATCATTTTTTACGTTCCGTTTTTCCTACCGTACTGTCAAAATTGCCGTCCAAATCGGCTTCACTTTTTTATTATGAAGAGATATAGGAGTACTCCATCTAGGTAGTTATATATAAAATAAAAATCTATGATATTTTCTAAATTGTAAGAAAAAACGTTGTTAATGTTGTAATATTTAAAAATATGTATGAAATGTGAAATAATATTGTGGTTTTAATTATTTATATTTCCCAACAAAACATAACCATAGAATACTTACTTATGTGCATTTTTCTCTTTCGCTACTCGTTTACCCGCTAGTGTACTAACACTACCTGCGATTTCGCTTTCTTCAGTTCCGTGTGCCGCGATTCGCGGCGTAGGTGTGCTAACACCCTCCAAATGCATTGAAACAATAGACAAATTTGAGCCGGTCGGGGCGGGTCGGAATCTGCTTTCTACGTGTTCTTAGTCATAAGAAAGAGCAGGTATATTTCTGAGAGTTTTTTGTTAAAAATTTGCATGCGATTGCAAGCGTTTTTCTCCTATTATTATTTTTAAATAGATGAAATTTACATACTTAGCACTACGCATCAATATGACAATTAGTTATGGGAGTGTCTAGTTTGCGGCGTGGCTACGCTTCCCAATTGGCGACGTTGCCAAACCGTCGCCAAGTGAGATAACTGTCATATATTGTAATGTGATTTTTTTGGATACGTAGCCAGCGACGTCGCCATGGCGTCCCAGTGAGGTAGGGCCCTAAATGATGCAGAGACGAGAATGAATAAATATATTAGAACATTTTGAATAATAAAGATGAGATTTCTTCTACTTACAATCATTGTCCGAAAAATTGATTTTATCTAGATGATGAGAGAATGCCTTCTTTTCGAGATGTAGTGGAAGTAGGAATAGTGCTTCCAGTGAAAATGTCTATTTATGATGAAGATTTATAAAAGTCGGTTTGTAAAACTCCAACAAGAAGCGTAAATCACACGTTCGAAAATACAAAATTCATTATATTATACAGTTTCATAATCTTCATGTTTCTGGACAAGAAATTCCGACAAACAATTCCTTTACAGCGCGTGTCCTTAATTGCGTAAAAATCACAAACAAATCAAACATAAAATAAATTAATCTAAGGGTAAAGATAATAAAGAAAACTTTTTTGTGCTCAGAGTGCAAAAATAGTTTTCCATCTACTAGACCTAGAGGACTCAACGAGCATTTTGTTTTGGGGCATCAAAATATTAACTGCAATATTGAAAGCATGGAGTTCATTGTAAATGGGAGTTGCATTAAATTTGTACATGTATTCATGGATAAGAAAGAGCAGGTATATTTCTGAGAGTTTTTTGTTAAAAATTTGCATGCGATTGCAAGCGTTTTTCTCCTATTATTATTTTTAAATAGATGAAATTTACATACTTAGCACTACGCATCAATATGACAATTAGTTATGGGAGTGTCTAGTTTGCGGTAGTTTGTTCTGATACAGAAGTGTCGAGATCAAAGAAAAGAAACATTTGCATGCTTTATAGATTATGAAAAAGCATTTGACCGGGTTAAACACACTGAATTAATGAGAATGCTCGCTGATTGTAATATTGACACTAAGGACCAGAATTTTATCAGGAATCTCTACTGGTCTCAAAGGGCTGAGATACGACATGGAAGTGAGAAATCAAATGTGATTGAAATACAGAGAGGTGTGAGACAAGGCTGTATCCTTTCTCCGCTACTCTTTAATCTCTACTCCGATTACGTATTTAAAAGAGCCCTTAGTAACACTGAAAAAGGTCTGAAAATTAACGGCGTTGTAATTAACAACATAAGGTATGCGGACGATACTGTCCTGCTGGCCGAAAGTGTTAGTGATCTTCAAGACCTTCTAAACCTTGTTGATGAGTCCGGTGAGGAATTGGGCCTTACAATCAATGTCAGCAAAACTAAGTGGATGACGTTCGGGCGACAGGATTATGCTGGCACGGTGATACAAGTGAGGGGACGAAATGTCGAGAGAGTAGAAAAGTTCAGGTACCTCGGCAGTATGCTTACACAGAGCCTTGATCCGGAGGTGGAAATTAGAGGTAGAATAGAGGCAGCAAGAGCTGCATTTAACAAAATGATAACCCTATTCTGCAATCATAATATAAACCTGAAACTCCGACAAAGAATGGTCAAGTGTTATGTGTGGTCTGTTCTGTTGTACGGGTGCGAAACATGGACGTTAAAGGTCAATGCCATGAACAGACTGGAGGCATTCAAAATGTGGATCCATCGCAGGATGTTCAGAATACCCTGGACAGACATGATAACAAATGCCGAAGTCCTAAGGCGAGCTGGAGTGGACAGAGAGTTGCTGTTAACTATCAAGGTTCGCAAGATCTCATACTTGGGTCATGTACTGCGAGGGGAAAAATACCATCTCCTGCACCTGATATTGAAGGGCAAAATTGAGGGACGCCGAGGACCTGGCCGGAGACAGACATCATGGCTGCGCAACATCAGAGACTGGACCGGCATCCGAAGTGTGGAGGAGCTGTTCCAGAAGGCGCAGGATAGAGAAAGATTCGCCGAAGTGATCGCCAACGTTGGGGAGACCCGACAGGGCACTTGAAGAAGAAGAAGATTCATGGATATCCGTACTTCTAATCCCAAATAACTGTATGTATAACGCCACGGCGATTTGATATTGTAGGTACTTATTTCCATGTGTTCTATGCTTATTTCAAAATAATTATTGTGTAATGATATTTGCATTGTTTTTGTGGTCTTCGAGAACATCAAATGATAAACTGTTCCATGTTCTAGTATACCTACCTACTTAGTTGTGTTTCAATACAATGTAAAAGCAACTTAGTTGTGTAGAAATTATAAAATGAAAAAAAAAATCTCATTACTTACATATTTAAATAGTGAATAAAAATAAACAAGGGTTCTGTCTCTCAAAAAAAGGAATAACGAGTCCTTTTTCAACGATAAACACCTCATTGTAATAAACAAGTTACAAAGTAAAACATATAAGGGAAAAAACTACGAAATAAATTAAATTTTCGCGCGTATGTTGCATTTTGACAGCTAGCTTGTTATTTCGTGTTATTTCATTGGATGGTACGCTCCGCCGTACCGTCCAATCAGAGAGCTCAGGTGAAAAAATACTTCTACTACTAAGGTACTAAGGTCTAGTATATCTATGGCTATAATGAAGTTTTCTTTATGTTGGTAGCTTTGCTTGGATACGATATCTGTTTGAAAACAGATTGACAAATGGACGGTATTTTGACGTTTGATTGGTTTAGTCAACAGACTAGATAATAATTATTAATATACAGGTCTACAGTGGAATTTTCTTTGACAATGGTAGGTAAATGAAAATAAAAATTATTAATTGCTCTCTGAATAGTGAATACCGAATATGCCATTTCCCAGATAAATATGAAGTTTAATTTTCGAGGCATTTGAAGCTTGAACTATCAAAATAAAACAATCTATTTTTTACAAACTTGGATATCAGTTGATATTGAAAAAGTAGATTTGATTTAAGAGTATGATATTTGCTTTTAATTTCAGGATGATAATGTACCCTGTGAAAAATATTCATTTTTGGGAGAATGGCTGGATCCTGAGCTTTCTGTCACGATACAGTTTTTAATAAGTTTTTTCCCAGTTGACAATTCCATCACATTATTTGATGTCAAATGTAGACGAGTGTTTCTGAAGAGGTCCACAGTAAACAACGTCTCATTAAATGACTTTTATATTGGCGGATCGGTGAGGGTGTTTGGACGTTTGATAAATATACTTGACTTTGCGTCTGAGGATACCAGAAAAAGATTGAGTAAAACTGTCGAAAGGTAACTTTCGGTAATTATTTACTTTACGGGCTTCTTCGATTTTTGACAAAACCCTTCTAAATGATTATGTTTCAACCTAACAGAGTGTAGTGTTATCATTCGGGGAGGTGTCCAAAGAGGTATGGGGGGTACCACCCCCCCAAACTCCCCTTAAAAACTACGTTCCAACCTTAACCTAACCTATTCAAGTCATAGTCTTATCATTCGAGGATGTTATCAAATCCCCTAATCTATCCAAATTGACTAACTAAACGACAATAACCAACAATATTTTCATTTTTAAAACAAAAACACCAATTTTAGAATCAAAAAACAAAATGTCACTCTATGAAAGAAAAGTTTGTATGAGAAAATAGGCCACTTTTAAAATTCATTTTTACTTAAAATTGGATGATAAAATACTTCAAATATTATCAAATCAATCCATAACATGCTTATTTACGTGTTTCATATAAAAAATCGTGAAAAATCGAAGAAGCCTGTAAAGTAAATAATTACCGTAATTTTCTTTGGTAATTATTAAGTTCACGGCTTCTTCAATTTTTCACGATTTTTAATATGAGACCCATATCATTTATATGCAGATTGGTAAATAAGCATGTTATGGATTGATTTGATAATATTTGTAGTATTTTATCAACCAATTTCAATAAATATCAATTGTAAAAGTTGCCTATTTTCTCATACAAACTTTTCCTTGCTTGGAGTGACATATTATTTTTTGATTGGTTTTTTTGTTTGTTGTTGATCGTTGTCGTTTAGTTAGTCAATTTGGATAGGTTAGGTGATTTGATAACATATTTACTCCAGATTCTTAGTTTTTAAATTTATGTAAGGGGAAAAGATAATATATTAGAAGTGGTTGGTAGACTAGCGGTTCAGTGTGTCCAAAGGTCGTGAGTTTGATCCCTGGTGCCGACCATCTTCCTCTTTCACAACACAGGCCTTCGCTATGAAAGATGTCAAAAGTGTATTCTTGTTCACTTTGGGTGAGCCCAGATGCATCTTTCTAAAAAAAAATATTTGTAATGTTGTGACCAATAATTAATCGAATTTGAACAAATAACTTTTGAAATGATAGTTTAGTTATGAATAAGAAAACATTCAATGTATGCTATAAAATGTATCTTGTCAAAGTTTTGTTGTTCTTTAGAGAATGAAACATGTAAATGGCTAACATATCCTTCAAATCAAATCATTAGGAGTTCTTCAAAAACGTTACTAGAAACTTTGTAATACTTAGCCATTATACCGATTTGAGGGGTTAAATAAAACTTTGCAGTATTACGATATTGCAATATCGTAATACTGCACAGTTTTATTTAACCCCTCAAATCGGTCATTAGGAGTAATGAAACTGAAAGAAAAAATAACAACTAATGACTCTAAAAATTCATTACTAATGTTCGATTTTTAAATGGAACAAACCACTACGGGCTTACGACCGTCTTCTACTGTTATTTCGAAGGCTGGCTTAGTGTGATCACTTTACGTTAACAACGTTCGCCATTAGGTGGTAATGTTTGTCTCCGAAACTCCTAATCCTGAGAATTCTCAACATGTTCAACATGTCGAAAAATCTCATGTATGCAACAAATAGAAATTTAATAATAATATGAAAAATAGAGATAAAAGTTGGAAATTATTGAGAACAAGAGAGCAACCAAATTTAAAGAATGCTACTGCTATCATGTATTTGGCGCCAGGATATGACTATATCCATTTTTGTTAATGTCTCATATTTATTGCCTGTTGGCTTTGTTGGTGCACAACGTTCTAATTATGTTTAGATTCTTGTGACCTCTTCAGGACTAGATCTTAAAGAAAAAATAACAACTAAATGACTCTAAAAATTCATTACTAATGTTCGAAAAATTCATTACTAATGTAATGAAACTGGAGTATAGCTTAGGAAAATAGCATGCAAATAGCTTTGTTCAAGATGTGGTAGCTTCATTTGGAGAGTTAGTTATTTGTACCTAGGTAGTTCTTTTAAATTATGTCTATTAAATTTTTGTATTAAAATGAAATTCAATTAATATTATTTTTATTTAACAAAATGTAATGAATTTACAATTTCTCTCAGAAAAATGGATAAGATCCATAACTATTGAACCCTATTAAAAAGGATATATTTGTTGGTACTAATTGTGAATTTGATTTTACTATCCTCATAATTTCTGTTTTAGAACTTTTGCCTTGATAAAACCTGTCAATGATGCTAAAATAGGTGAAATTATACAGCGAATAGAGAGAGCACATTTTCGGATTACACAGATGAGGAAAACAATTTTAACTAAAGAAACAGCGTTACAGGCCTTCAAAAGTGTAAGAGAAGACCAAAGCATTTTGTAAGTGTGTTTATTATTATGATTACAAACCAATTGCCAATTATTTAATATTTAATTTGTTAGCGACACAAAAAATATTCTTCATCAATATTTCTGGCTGCCATGTTTGTGTTGAAATTTATCTAAGTATGTAATTTAAAAGAAAGGTTTTGAAAAAATTGACTGAAAATTTTATGCTATTATACAAGTTGTTTTGAATTTAGTCTTGATTTTTAACTTAGGGAGCGTTCAAGTATTACGTAACGCAATATGGGGGGGAGGGGGGGTTAGCCTTGTAAAACGTTACTATTGTATTACTGGCGCCGCAACAGAGATATTTAGAGATTTTCCAGTAATAATTGTGATTTGAGGCATACATAGTTGGAATATGTGCGTTAGGCAACGTTTAGAGAATGGGAAGAGGGGTAACAAAGAGCGTTACGGTGCATCTCGGAGGGGGGGGGGTCAATAATGTAAAAAAAATGCGTTACGTAATACTTGAACGGTCCTTTAATCAGATCATAGAATGTTTTTAAAATCACAATATTTCTGCAACAGAGGTTCATTAGAGGATTTAACCAGTGGTCCAGTGATCTGCATGGAACTAGTCAAAGAGAATGCTGTTAGTACATGGTCCAATGAATTGGGAAGTACAAGTTCCTCACTGTATGGGTCCAAAACCACGGAAGAGGCCTTAGAGGTAATTCAAGCCGATTAAATATTAGAATATACTTCTTAGGCTGTTTATATATTGGAATATACTTATAGGAACATTGCAGTTATTTTTGCTATGAGAATGAAATCTTTGTTTGCTCTTTGTGTATATTTCACAGCTAAATTGTATCAAAAAATGGATATAGTCATATCCTGGCACCAAATACATGACAGCAGTCGCAGTCTTTAAATTTGGTTGCTCTCTTGTTCTCAACAATTTCCAACTTTTATCTCTATTTTTCATTTTATTATTAAATTTCTACTTGTTGCATACATGAGATTTTTCGACATGTTGAACATGTTGAGAATTCTCATGATTAGGAGTTTCGGAGACAAACTAATGGCGAACGTTGTTAACGTAAAGTGATCACACTAAGCCAGCCTTCGAAATAACAGTAGAAGACGGTCGTAAGCCCGTAGTGGTTTGTTCCATTTAAAAATCGAACATTAGTAATGAATTGTTAGAATCATTAGTTGTTATTTTTTCTTTAAATTGTATCATCTTTTAGAACCCTTAATTGAGTATATTTTGTTTGATTAACCCATTGGTATCAGAAGCGATAAGACATACCGACGCGCATATACCTGTGATTTTTTTCATTTTACTTTATACCACAATCATCTGTACGTAAAAGTATATCTGGTTAAAAGCTGAGAGTCAAAACTTCTCATTTTCATATTCGGTTTGTTGAGTGCGGAGAAGAAATAAAATCATAACCATAGTTAAAGTAGGTATTTGATTGCACAGCGTCATAAAATTATCAAAGGGCCGCCCCAGATTTTTGCCGTCTAAATAAAGAAGAAGAAGAAAGGGCATTACCATCTAGTAATTCGTTTTTTTGCAGATATTATTTGTATTTATGCTAGATTTGAAAAAATTAATTAGATATTATGTTTGGATTGTTACTATTTAAAAGTATTCATTATTATGTAATGATTTGAATAAAAGTTGAACTAAATTGCAAAAAAAATCTCTCATTCATACCCGAAAATGATTCAAAAATATGAGAGCACATTTATTTTTATCTTCTTAAAATTAAACCTTAATAATATATTCTCCAAAATACTGCCAAATTTTAAAAGGATTGTACAATAAACAACTTCTCAATACAAAATGTAAATGGCGAGAACTCACGAAGCTCTGCTGAATACTTTAAAATAGGATAATAAATTCATATTTATTTATTTATTAAAAGTAAAATAAAAATTATTTAAGTAAAATAAACAACACTCACCATTACAGCTTTCGCCTTTGCGAATATTTTTTTTGTGGGACTATGGATGTATGTAGTCTGATCAAGTATGACACATTTCTTCGATATAATATTTTCCGCAGACACCTTTAATTATTAATAATTGTCGTAGCAACTACAGACTCGCAAATGAATAATATAAGTATGATTGGTTTTGTCATATTCATAAAAAAATATGTCGCATGGGGGTTAAATTGTAGCCTAGTGGCAAAGGCTCCGACTTCAGATCAAGAGGTCCCGGGTTCGATTCCCGGTCGGGTCAGAAATTTTCAATGTGTTTTTTCACTTGAAATTTCTACTCGGGGTTGGAATCCTGTCTCAGATTGGACGGGACCGGTTGACTGGTAGACAATGCTTCAAGCATTAAGTTCCGCCGGCTATACTGACACCTATGTATAGAAGAGTGTTATTTATTATTATTATTTATTATTAAATTGTTTTAAATGAGTTTACCAAACTGTTAACGAACTTGTCAATTTATAATATAGGATGTTTGTTGCTATTTCAGGAGCTTTCATACTTTTTCCCGACTGGAAGATTGAATTATTTGGGGCCTCCCGCCACTGCCACATTCAACAACTGTACATGTTGCATTATCAAACCCCACGCAATACGAGATGGAAATTTGGGGAATATAATCAGCGCAATAGTCGAACAAAAATTTCACGTATCGGCTCTTAAAATGGTTTACATGGAAAATGCCAATGCCGCTGAGTTCTATGAAGTATACAAAGGCGTAGTGCCCGATTATATGGTGAGAATTTTACTGTACTTGTTGCATTTATACAAATTTTTGTTGCAAACAATATTTTGATTTAATAAGGTAACACTGTAGTGTAGAATCTAGGCATATTTAGAACATTGTGTACCCACAAGGCCAATAGGTAATAAAGATAAGACATTGACAGAAATTGATATATTCATATCATGGCGTCAAATACATGACAGCAGTTGCAGTCTTTAAATTTGGTTGCTCTACTTTTTCTCAAAAATTTCTTATTATAATTATATCTCATTAATTATTATTAAATGTCTACTTGTTGTGTTCATACAATACATGTTGAGAATTCTCATTATTAGGAGTTTCGGAGATTTAAACATTAATGGTGAATATAGTTAATGTAAAGTGATCAGTGATCGCCCTAAGCCAGTCTTCGAAGTAACAGTAGAAGACGATCGTAAGCCCGTAGTGGTTTGTTCCATTTGAAAATCAAACATTTAAAAAATAAAAAAATTGTTAGTCGTTAGTTGTTGTATACCTATTTGTTACTTTAGATTTTGTCCGAATTGGATTTTTTTAAAATGCTTCAAGTGTTTTTTCTTCCATGTATCCTAGAAACATTTGACACCGTTTTTTTTTGAAATCATGGGCTGAGGTACTTTTTGTTAAGATATCTAAAAATCACTATCATTTGTACCAAAATTTTATTTTACATAGGTGCATTAAATTATATCAAGTGGTTGGTAGTCTAGCGGCTGCGACGCCATCTTTCGTACTGTTTCGTTCAGAGGTTGTGCATTCGATCCCAGGTGCCGACAATCTTCTTCTTTCACGACACAAGCTTTAAGTAGCTTACTGTGAATGGGTCAAAGAGTGTATTTGTGTTCACTTTGAGTGAGCACAGATTCATTTTTATAAAAAAAAAAAGTATTAGAAATGGCACTCGGAACAAAAACAACAAAATATTACAGTCTGGCTAAAAAGAGTAGAAAATAATTGAGGGCGCTGCAGTCGTTTGTATGGCAACATTTAATAAGTACTCTACATTTATAAAGTAAAGTATTGTAACCGCCAAAATATTAAAAAAAAAATACTATTCAATGTGGTATCATATGAAATGCTTTGTAGAGGTTATTTAAAGAATTTAATAAAGAACTGTACCAGCCATGGCATTAAAAACGAGATG
The DNA here is from genome assembly GCA_963576905.1 of Mystacides longicornis. NCBI lineage: Eukaryota > Metazoa > Arthropoda > Insecta > Trichoptera > Leptoceridae > Mystacides > Mystacides longicornis. The sequence goes on from OY756426.1 coordinate 12,837,301, forward strand.
GAAAAAAATCTATGCAAAACGAGTCAAAAAACAAGAGATAATAAGATAATATTATAATGGGTGCTATAATCCACAAAATGGTGCTTACAACTGCTTACTATTCTATGGCTGAATTTGCATCATACAAATGTTAAAATATTTAATCATAACCTATAATTTATTTGTAAGTGAATATTATAGGAATATACAGAAAAAAAATATGTCGGAAAAATATCTAAATTAGTAAAAGGTACTTAATAATTTTTAAAATGAATTGGATGTTGTATATCAGTTAGAATTGCTGTCCATTCGTGTTGGCGCTGGTTCGTTGATTTCGTGGACTGTAGATAGGATTTAGGATTGCTCTGGTAGATTGCGATGGATTAGTGAATAGAATTTGCGTGTTCTTCTCTCAATATGAAAAGAGTATGATACGCCTTAATGGCTTCGGTGTGAGATCACAAAGGAGGAGGAAAGATATATGGACTTACCCTTGTTTTTCTTGCTCTCCTCACACTAGTTTGAACTACACTTTTTAGTTTAATTAGTTTAATTTTATGGATTAATCCGGCACGAGCTCGTGTTTATTTTTATGATTATTTAAGTTTATTTATTTGATGCGATTGATAATATGATTTAATGATGATGCGTATGCGGTGAGTTATTCAATGGAACTGAATATTGCTCCAATATTGTCACAAGGGTAATTAAGGATTGGAACAATAATCAGGTAGGAAGTTATGACTTGATGGAACTTAAGGAAGGTTCACACCAAGCCACATAAAGGCGCATCCATGCCCCCGGGGTTGGAAGGCCATGCCTTTCTAAACAAATTAAGAGAAAATCAAAACCCCAAAAGGTCACAATCAATATCTAAATGTAATGAAGTAAAGACACTTCTTCTATAAACAAATGAACAAAACAAAGAAAAAAGAAAAGGTATTATACCTGGGTTTCCTTAATGAAGGATTAAATAATAAAGAACTGTGCATGCCATAGAGATAATATTACTATAACAAAATCACTTAATCTATGTTCCTTAAACTAAATTGTAACGAAAAAAGGGGGTCATTGTGTGGGAAGCGGACATAGATTGGCCACCGATCGACGGTAGAGTCCTCTAGACGCTCTCACATTAACAACCCGCATAACTCCATCTTTCCGGGATGGAACTATAGCCAGAGTTCTGGCGTAAGCTACGCCTGTATGAGCGAACGTGTTTGGTTCTAGTACGCGGTGAGAGGGTAATTCTCCCATTAATGGAAAGTGTGGTTTAGGATTTGCCTTGAACCAAACATTACATTTGTGAACACACTTTCTTATCAAACTACGGGAAGACAGAATCCAATACCTTTGTCGCAATAATGACATTAATAAGTTTGGTCCTGTATAGAGATGAATTAGATGATAATGATTAGTAATTAATTCAACAGTACGCTCATTGTGTGGTAATAAAACTGGATATCTTCTGTCGAAATCAAGCATAGAATTCGACAGTCTGCCACCTACTCGTAATAAACCCTCATGAATGAATGGCTGTAATTTTGCCATTGTTGGAGGCAGAGGTTTATTTTTCCTCAAGAGTTCTATTTCTTTTTGAAAATGGGTTTGTTGTATAATTGCGATTATTTTGTTTTCTGCGAAAACATAATGATCAGGAGAAAGATTGCCTGGCAATAACTTTCCAAATCTACAAATATAAATGACAATATGGAGTAATTTTCTCCTTGACGATACTTTATGAACTAATGCGGGTAAAAAGGATTCAACCTTATCAACAATATTTACTAAGACATTGACTTTTGCTTCAGGTGCAATGGCGGATGCGATTGTATCCACTCTCTGTAGAGGCCATTGATCCACTGGCAACTTTGCGAAGGGTGGACCGTGAAACCACAAAGGGTGTGATAAAAGTTGCGATGGCAGTAGTCCTCTGGAGAGGCAATCTGCGGGGTTATCAGCGCTTCTAATATGAAAGAATCTATCTGATGATATATTATTTTGTATTTTAGCGACACGATTGGCAACGAAGGTTTGCCATCGTGATGGTGGTGCATTTATCCATGACAGAGCAATTGTGCTATCACAGAAAGCGTAAATATTCTGTATGATGCATCGTGATTGATAAGCATCCAGAACGGTGCGCATTAAAGTTGAAAGTAATAATGCTGAGCATAACTCCAGTCGAGCTATGGACTCTGTTCTAACAGGACTGACCCGAGAACGCGCACATAATAGTTTTATTGCTGTTTGTCCCGTGTTAGGAAAGGAGATGTGCACATATATGACAGCTCCGTATGCTCTCTCACTTGCGTCAGAGCATCCCAATAAAGAGATAATACATTCGTTATGCACTCCTATATGTCTAGGCACTGATATTTGTTGTAATGAGGGAAGCTCATTTCTGAATTTTTCCCATAATGTTACAATGGCTGGAGGTGGTATTTCATCCCATCCAATACCGGCTTCCCATAAGGACTTTACAATTAATTTTGCTAAAAGAGTGACTGGAGCTACCAGTCCCATGACATCCCAGAGACGAGCTATTACGGAAAGAATGTTTCTTTTTGTACATTGACGTACGTCTTCTGAAACTACGAAGGTAAAACAGTCGGATGCTGGCATCCACCTAAGACCTAATACCTTCAAACCATCTGCTTCATTAAAATCTACAAAGTCTTGAGATGTATTTGTTATAGGTATCGACCTCATGAATTCTCGAGAATTGCTCGAAAACTTAACCAAGTCAAATCCTCCAGATTTGAACAAATCAATTAATTGTTTTGATTGCACTATTGCATCATCTACTGTTGAAAAACTCACAGCAAGGTCGTCCATATAAAATGATTCCTGTTCTATTATTGAAGAAGCTAAAGGAAATCGATCTCTCTCATCAATGGCTAGTTGTTTGATTGTTCTCATTGCTAAATATGGACTACAAGTCATGCCAAAAGTTACTCTATTAAATTCAAAAAGTTTAATTTCCTCATCTTCTCCAAATCTATAGAGGACGCGTTGGAATTTACGAAACTCTTCCTGTACAATAATTTGCAAGTACATTTGTTTGATATCAGCGCAGACGGCTAATCTAAATAAACGAAAGTTGAGTATTATTTTGAACAAATCAGATTGTAAGTTTTCACCTCGATGTAAAATATCATTCAAAGATACACCTGAGGATGTTTTCATACTTGCATTTAAAACCATTCGACATTTTGTTGTCTGTTTGTCGTCACGTATCACCATATGATGCGGAATAACATAAGCATTATTTATTTCATTATTTGATTCTACTATGGAGATGTATTTCTTTTCTAAATATTCTTTGAAAATAGCGTCATATTCAAGCTTTAATTTTGGTTGTTTTAATAAACGACGCTCTAATGACAAATATCTTTGTTTGGCAAACTTATATGATTCTCCTAACACATCCGTATTGTTTTTGAAGGGCAAAGCGACTTGATACCGCCCCGTTGTATCGCGCGTAACTGTATGAACATATTTGTCTTCGCAGTCTTTTTCTTCCAATGTTAATGGTAGTTTGACAGATATGTCTTCTATTTGAAAGAATCGAGATAAGCACACCTCATCATTCTCTGCAAATGTGCAAAAAGTTTGTGCGACTTGTGATGAGTTACAAGAAGTAGGTATTTTACCCATTACAACATAACCGAAAGTGGTTTCAAAGGCTACAGGCTCATTGAGAGAGCGGCGAATCCTTCCATCTAACACGACCTGTGCAAAGATGTCGCTTCCCAGAATCACGTCCACCTCCTTAGGTATGTTAAACGTGGGGTCAGCCAACCGATGCTCAAGCTCTGTAATATATCTAAGATTGTCTATTGGAATTAATGTTGTAGGTAATTTATCTGTGATGCGATTTACTATTAGGGGTTGTATTTCATAAACAGCATTTTTGTCAATACGAGAAGAGATACTTAAATTAATAAATCCATTAATGTTATTTTTAGAATTTCCTAATCCAGAAATTTGTGTGCGTGTGGACGAAAATGAGTTAAATCCAAGACGAGCACAGCAATTTTTAGTAATAATTTCACTCTGTGAGCCGCAGTCTAATAAAATATTAATTGTTTGAAAATGACCATTAACGTCCTTTGCTAGGATCGTAGCCGTACCGAGTAGAACGGTATTCGTCGGTACATGATTACTAGTTGAATACAGGGAGACTGGACTAATATTTGGTCTATGGCTATCAGATTGTTCCTGAGTGGGTGAGGCAATATCGACAGTTTCTTTTGGACGTGAGTCTGCATTGAAATGCAGCAATGAATGATGAGCTTTATTGCAAACTTTGCATCTGCTTTTTGACAAACAATCCTTTATCTTATGTCGGTCATTTAAGCAATTTATGCACAATGTGATTTTAGAGTTTTTAATACTGGCATATCTTTTTTCAGCGGTTTGGGATTTAAATTTCTCGCATTCATATATCCCATGATTATTCCCACATATTGGGCATTTATTAGCAAATGTATTGACAAATGTTTTTGGTACTGTATATTGTGATTTATTTTTTGAATTATTAATTGGACGATTCGACGTCATTGTATAAATGTCCGTTCTATTCTGTATTCTTTGTTGATCCCTCAAAAAACTAACAAATTTTTCAGTATCGGGAAATTTATCTTTTTCCTTCAGTGTGGCTTCGAACGCCGACACTGTAGAAGCATCAAGACATTTAAGACCTAAATGCACTAATATATACTCTAACAAGTTTTCAATTTTTAATTGCTTAATGGCACATATTAATGTTGAATATTTATCTACAAATGTTTCCAATGAGGAAGAAGAAGAAATTTTATTTAATTTACATAATTGATCTAAATATGATATGGCAAGAGCCCGATTATCATTATATTTATCACACAATGTTTTCCATAGTGTCTGATAATTTTCACCAATGGGATTGATCCCTTGACATAATTTTAATGCCTTCCCAGATAATCTGCCTGTAAGGTATTGTACCCTCTCTGTATCGTTTAACTCAATATTTTCATGAATTGCATTTTTAAATGTTTCATAGAACCTAGGCCATTCTTCAATACTTCCATCAAGGGACGGAAGTTCCAATTTAGGTAATCTAACCCTACTAACTAACTTTAGTTCTTTAACCTCCTTAATATCTTTAACTTCTTTCAATGATTTAGGCTGTAACTCCTGAGTGAAGTCTTGCTCCGCTAATTTAATCAGAGCATACAATTCGTCGAATTGCCCAAGCAAACAGTAATCAACTTCACCAGGCGGTTCTAAAGACAGTTTTAATTCATTTAATGTTTCTAAATCTCTTATGAATTCCGTTCTTACTGTATTTAAAATTGAAGCCTTTGACAGGAACAATTTTCTTAATCGAGGGTTTTCCCCAATATTTTCTATAGTGTCTACTATTTTTTGAATATTTAAAAGGTTTGCTGACACTTTAGCTTCTAAATTTGTAATGCGTCTTTGAGACATTTTGAATGTATTTAGAAAACTTGAAAAATATATGAATGAAATATCAATATTACAAAATGTTGCAATATTAAGATTGAACGTAGTTTGATATAATGTTAATAAGAATTAATATACCTTTAGATGGTATGCGATGTTGTGAAAATATATTGTAGAACTATAAATAATATTACAAATGTTGCAATATTAATATAGGAATGTAGTTTAATATCTATAAATTAATAACAAGTAATGTATTTAAATGATATGAGTGCGGTATTTGTTATTAACCAAAGTTCGAATAACTTTAGTAATATTGTTGACATTGGCTGTCAACGTCAAGTTTGTTTACATGAAATGTCACTTTCACAACCATAGAACATAGGTATTTTTAATGTTCTACAATGTGATCCATAGACGATAATAATGAATGCTACAAATTAACACTTCTATGGCATGCGATACAATTCTTTTTTCCTAGCGGAAACACAATTATAGAATAAATTATTTTTATATTCTATCTATGATGATAAATTGTTAACAGTATTATTGTTAACAAAATACTAATGATATTGATGTGACCTGCTCACCAACCCGTCACAATCCACAGAGATCCTTTTTTTTTGATGCGGTTTATTCGATTGAATATGAAATTATACAATCGAGCTAAAATGATAAGATTTTCTAAGTTTATTACCAAATTTTTATGATCCGGCCGAAGTGATCAGATTTTATGTTGGCGCTGGTTCGTTGATTTCGTGGACTGTAGATAGGATTTAGGATTGCTCTGGTAGATTGCGATGGATTAGTGAATAGAATTTGCGTGTTCTTCTCTCAATATGAAAAGAGTATGATACGCCTTAATGGCTTCGGTGTGAGATCACAAAGGAGGAGGAAAGATATATGGACTTACCCTTGTTTTTCTTGCTCTCCTCACACTAGTTTGAACTACACTTTTTAGTTTAATTAGTTTAATTTTATGGATTAATCCGGCACGAGCTCGTGTTTATTTTTATGATTATTTAAGTTTATTTATTTGATGCGATTGATAATATGATTTAATGATGATGCGTATGCGGTGAGTTATTCAATGGAACTGAATATTGCTCCAATATTGTCACAAGGGTAATTAAGGATTGGAACAATAATCAGGTAGGAAGTTATGACTTGATGGAACTTAAGGAAGGTTCACACCAAGCCACATAAAGGCGCATCCAATTCGTAAACATTTTGTAATATCAGTAAATAACCTATGTTCAGTGTTGCCAGAGTGATAACATTTTAGTTCATCAATAATTAATTTCTACTCTTTTTAGCCAGACTGTACCTATGTCATAAAATAATAATGCAGAACTACTTTTTTTTTTAAGAATGATAATCAGTCTCTATATTTTTAGGAAAGTATGATCATTGATAAACATAACTTAAATCTTGATGGTGTTTTGTTTTCCAGGGAATGGTGGCTGAATTAATATCTGGTCCTTGTGTGGCCCTAGAAATAGTGGGACAACCTGATATTAATACTCCTGTAGAATTTAGAAAACTTGTTGGCCCTTTGGATCCTGTAAGATTTATTATATTTTTAGTTATGTGTTTTTTTTATAACTACCTTTTTTACTAATATTTGGGTTTCATTGGAATTTTCTAGTTCATTAAATAAATAAACGCATTAGCTTATAAGGCGACTTTGAAGTCATCATAGAGATGTTTATTTAAAAATGAAAATGTTTTGTGTATTCAGAATCTGAAATTTTTCAGAAAGAGAATACAGTGGCATTGTCAGTATATTCGTTACCATTGTTTTCATTTAAATCATTTTGACATTCCTACATTGCATGACTCATACACAGAATTTAGCCAAGTCGACGTTTTAACAGTTAGAAACTCAATGGTCGCAAAATATTGCATTGTATTCGGGCTAATGCGGTACCTACTATAAATATAATGGCTGAAATAAGATTCGGTTTAAGAATTTTGGTCCTTTTTCAGGATATTGCAAAGCAGCTAAGACCTAATACGCTTAGAGCAAGATTTGGAAAGACTCGTTTACAGAATGCTGTCCATTGTAGCGACTTACCAGAAGATGGCCTTCTAGAAGTTGAATACTTCTTCAAAATATTAGATTGATTATTGTCTTTGATTTTTTTATTTTTATACCAATGAATTTTTATACTGCTCATTTTATTGATCTTTTTTGTTTACCTTTATAAATGTACAAATAAATATTTACTTGCTTAGCATTTTATTTCTTTTTATTTTTTATATAATTTATCATAATAGTCTTATGCAATGGGCCCGTCCGTCTTCGGGCTATCTTTGAAAATTGCGACAATGTTTTTTGCCGCTACTGTAACAACATAGACAATGTTCTACACTGACACATTCACCGCTGTTAATAGCAGTACCTTATTCCCAGAAAAATAAACAATGACTCCATCTGAGGAAGAAAACGGTAGCTATTGAAAACAGTTTAATGGTAATTAAAATAAAAGTGGTATTACAAACTGATAATGGTTTTATCATTTTTCAGTTTTAAAACAGTTTGGGACCTAGTATGTACAAGTGCTTGATTTTACGTCATAGCTTTACCCTTGAAAATTTTCATTCTTCCCATTGCTAACCTCCAAATCCAAACTCCCTTTACGCCCCACTTAGGGGCATAGGGAGGCAACAAGAGCTCTCCATTGCATTCGATCTTGCGCAATATTTATGACCTCCTCCCACACCATGTCCAAATTCCTCAGCTCTGCATCGAAGAAGCGGAACTCAGTATGGGAGGGTCTTCCTCGTCTTCGGGACCCTGATGGGAGGAAGAACAGCGCTCTCCTTGGCCATCTGTCTTCTGTTCCTTCTACTGCTAACCTATTGTGCTTTAATTTTAATGATGCTCTCATATTGAGAAAAATAAGGAAGTGATTAAGAAGTATGATAAAGATTATAAATACAAGCACATAGAGAGATTAGCACCGGGTGATTGTTTATGAATAGAACAGGTGCATGTGAAATAACAGTGAATAAATATTAGGTTTCTTCGCCTACCCCTATTTACATAGGTAATAGGTAGGTATATTTAAAAATAAATAAATAGATTAAATAACCACTTTTTCATACAAAGTTGTCAGTGAAGCCGATGAAATATTCTAACTGTAGCAAAAATGTTTAGAAAAGTTCTGTCCTGATCAGGGGCAAAAGTCAAGTACAATAAAATGACAGCCAACAATGTAAAAAGCTGTCATTTTTCAGTTGTTACTATGATGGGAACTCCGATACTGTTGGTGGCTATTTTATTTCTCCTGACTTCGGCTCCAGAAATCAAACCTGAGAACTTACAACTTGAAATCTGTCACCTTGGACAACTAGGCCACCAAGTAGGACAGTATAATATACTTTAATATGATGGATGTGGTAAAGCAGCTGTTTCAAGTATCAGGAACCACAAAGTGTGATAAACTAAACATTGTTACATCTCTACTAGGAAACATTATTGAAAATTAATTGGTATGAAAATATGTTTGATACCACGTGTGTCATTTTTACCTCATTGCTGAGTGAGCTGAAAAACTAGAACATTGCCAGTTATTAGGTACATTTTGCACCAAAACAAAAAATAGTTATAATATTATGGTACCTATTGTTTGTGTATCTTTTGAGATTTTTATTATTATTAAAGACATCATTTAATAAAAACGCATCATTATCATAAAAAGTGTAACAAAATATAGTGTGCAAGATGTTAATATTGGAGCGGAGTGGTCTAGTGGATAAGTTCTCGTATCATTGATGGGCACTCGCAAAGTAGGAGACTCTCTCGTGACTTCCCACCCATTTCTAAGTCCAGTCTCAGATTCTTGATGGTGATCATGTGCAGTTTTTTTTTAGTTTACAGTTCCTTTTTAGAGATCTTTTGGTTGCAGAGGTTTTTTCTGCGGAGGGATAGTAGAGGTTCCTCGAAGATTTCTTTTATAGGGATTTACCTGTCGGAGTGATTTTGACCCTAGGTTTCACCCCAGATCCTGAGTAAACGTTCATTATACACGACCGCCAATGTTACGAGTTAGAATGGCTCTGGATCAGTGAGCACCGGAGTTCATCAGCATTTTCATTGCATTGCCTATTTCTGTCACTTAGGGCTCTAGAATCGAGTTGACCATGGTTGCTGGCAGGGCCAGGAGAAAGGCTTTGAATTGACGTTATTATTTATCGTGAGGAATTTTTCTGCAAGTTTATCACTGTACATATTTAAATGGCATAAACTGAAATATAGAGGGAGTCTATTGAAATATATTATTCTTCAAGACGGTCATTATAGAAGGATAGTTAGTTATAACTACAAAATGTATTATTATAAATACCTTTGGTAATATTTGTATTATTTCACACAATCATACAGAAGAGCAAGTAGGTACTTACATACCTACAACGACTAACACCAGCAGATACATCAGCAAGCTATTCAGTTTGTTGTATTCAGTCACAGTGTTGATTTTCTTCGTGGAGGTTAGCGCCGTGTGTCACGTTGCAGAATTATCGCGCGCCAAATTATTTGAAATCATTAATCGTTCGAATCACAGATAAAATAATTTATTTTTTGTTTTTTGTACATATAAAGATAATACTTTTTATTAATTTTGGTGAATAATTAAAAATAAATAACGGTGAAGTGAAAATATTTGTTCCAAATAAATTGTTTAGTGTTGAAGGATTTTATTAAAAAAAAATGCACTCATAGATGGATGACTGATTTATTATATTTTATGAATAAAATTTGAGGTATGTATCAAATACAGTACGATTCTGTAGCACCTAATTTTTGTTTGGTTTTATTTTGTTCTTGTTTACGAAGAAGCATGAAAATGAAAAAAAAAAAAACATTTTCACATTTTTTAAGACTTGTAAGCTGAGGTAAATGAAGAATAAATAGGTTCCTACTTACATATCCATCTATTTATTAAGTAAAAATAGTTGTGACATTAGCTCAAAACTATTTCAGCAAAATAAAATTATAAAATTTACTTAATGATATCAAAAAAAAAAAAAAATTTTTAAGTAGATACAGAGAGATAATATCACTAAAAATTTCGAATTATACAAACATAAACAAAATAACAGTTTAATTGAAGTAAATCTATAGGTTGCTGCTCTTTTTGCGATGATGTTATTATGTTTTATTGTATTGAGAGTACCGCTCAACTTTCCAATCTCTCGTAAAAGGTTACTGAGAGCCGAGGTTCACGTTCAAATGCCACACTCGACCTACGCCGTTCGTTTATTACAACACGGCTGTGTGTACAATCCAAAAGTACCTACCACTGATGTGTAAACCCAGCTGCTAAAATATAATAACAATTATTATGAATCATTCCCAACAGAATAGCTAATATTGCAAAATTTTTAGACGAATTATTATTAATTTTGTACACGGGACATTACGGATAACGGATAATTATTATTATTTTGATTCAATTTTTTTGTCTTTTAATAAAATTGTAATATTTTTTTTGTCTATGCGTTGTTTTATTCAAAAATCTAACATTAGGGCTCGTTTTACGTAGGTATTTGGATCATTCATTATCATTCTGAACTAGTAAACAATATAAGGTAGTAACTTTTTTTTACCCATCACGCCGTTTCCTGAGGGGGGTAGGCAGAGAGTACGGATTTACATTCTTTACTATCTAAACAAACCTCTTTCGCTTCTTCCAAACGCATAACATTCCGCATACATGCTCTTCTATTCCTTTTGCTCCTGACTTGGCCCTCCTCTAAGACTGAACCGATATAATCGGACCATGTCATTCGAGGTCGGCCTCGTCTGCGTGCACCCATATTCTTTCAGATTTATATATACTTTTTGTCATTCTCTCCTCGTTAATTCTCTCTACATGCCCAAACCACCTTCATTTATTAACTTTCATTCTAGTCACTACGCTAACATCCACTCCACATTCCACATTCCTTTCTAATATTCTCATTCCTCACCCTATCAATCATCAGTCTCTTTTCGCATATCCTACGAAAAAGAGACTGATTGGTATGTAATATAACGGAAGTAATGTTTTATATAAAGGTTTTTTTTTTCTAAATAGCGTATAATTTAATGGAAGTAATGTTTTATATATATATATAAGTTTTTAACTAGAAAAGGATTGATACTCGAATGAATTAAATCTGACAATAGTTGGAAAAAAAACAGCAACACAATTATTTTAATTCACAACAACATGCAAACACAATCCTTAAGATCTTCGATAGAGTGAGGTAATTGAAAAACTCGCAACTGAACAATAATTAGGTACGTGATGAGTGCGTGAAATAATGATTAGCGAGCATGCACATTGAGAAACAACTAAAATTCTCTTTGTTGCTGGAAATTGCACTTCTCAGTTGCTAGTGCCTAGATATATTGTTGCCTTGTCTCTGACCTTTCTTTTGACATTGGATCTAATGGTGATTGGATAAGAAGTGCAATCGTACACCATACATCACTGAGATACTTACCTACCTATTTAAGTGACCTATGATGAGAGTTCAGATTTTATGAGATTTTATAAAGTTCTTGTCTAGGTAGGTACACAAAATATGGTGATACCTACTTTAGTGTGAAAATACATAAAACGCCGATTGCGACCGGCTGCGGCGACAATCTGTGTTCTGGGTTATTCTTCATAAAGGTAGGTATTTGTCTTTTTTCTGTTATACGAACATAATTTTGCATTCTCATACTTAGGCGTTTGAACAACTATGCGACTGAAACATCAGAATCACTATTTACGGCATAATTATTTATGATTTAGGTATAACTTCGGTAAGCTTTAAATTTTTCCATCAAACCCATCAAATTTGATAAATTTTCTAATCCAGGATTCCTTCAAGAATATGTAACAACTAATGGATATAGTCATTCCTTTAACAAAAAACGGATATAGTCGTTCCTTTAACAAATATGGATACAGTCATTTCTTCAAGAGTTCTATTTCCAAGCAGCCATATAGGTTCTCACTCGTTCAGAAGTTAGGCTATTTCCATATAGAATTATTGTTGAACAGGATTTGTTTACAAAATAAGAAAAATCACCCCTCCTTTATAAAACCATTCGTAAATGGCAGCAGTTTGATTATTTTTATGAACATAATTTCAATCAATATCGACAGCTCTGTACAAATTTATTGAGTAACCATACCTACACATGTGTATACGCAGGTACTCGTAGACATAGATGCCATAGGAAAAATGTAGGTAGGTACTTAATCTAAATCTAAAAATTATAATTATTGATACTATATCGATACCTGTAAGGCTATTTAGCGTAAGCGACACTTTTTTATTTTTTTTTATTTATTTTATTTCTCTTTCACCCTCCAAGCAGTAAAACTTTACTGGTGTTAGGAGGTTAAATCGAAAGCAACGCTGAAAAATATTCTCCGTCGATGTATCTGACTGCTACGTTTATATGTATATATTCAAATAATTCGATAAGTTTTAACAAAAAGCAATTTGTCATAAGGTGTTGAATTACTGAAAATTTAGCGTAAATGACCCGTTTAGTATGTCGTAAACGACCAAACTGAGCATTTAACTTTGATAAGTGTACGATATAAACGGTTACGATAATTTTCAAAAATCATTCGTATTGCATTTTTCTCTTGCAACAACTACATTTCCTTTAATTCATAGTGAAGTCACTGCAGGGCCCCCACATGCCCGGTGCTACCGATGCTACGGCAACGGGGCCCGTGGGCCAAGGGGGCCCGCAAGGACGGGGGAATAAACTAAAAAGTAGATCATTTTTAATAAATCATAGAAATAAAACCAAAATAAAATCACTAGGACTAGATTTATGTGTATCAATTATTCAATGAAATATTACATCAGAGTAATATAAATTGGTTCATTGGATTTGCAGTGCGTTGCGTAAAAAACGTGTCTGAATCTACAACAGCTGTGAGTAACAAAACCACCTCCCAGGTTATTCACGAAGAGAAAGAAAAAGTGAGCCGTCCACTTTTTATACTAATATTTAAAGAGGAAGGATTTGATTGTTTGCTCCGAAACTACTGTAGCCCTAGTATAAGTTTTCGATGATCGAATATCGAAACGATCATCGAAAGAGTTTCGAAAAATTTTCATACAAAAATGATCGAATGATTCGATCGTTTGATTTAAGAACACTAATTGCACACTAATAAGAGCTTATTTGCGTGCAATAAGCTTTCGATAAAACTCGTACTAGCCCCACTGAACCGATTTGAAAAATTCCTACACTGTTGGGAAGCTACACTATCCGCGCTGGACATAGGCTATATTACTACAGTATTTCCTTCAAGTTTTCACAAATATTTTTTTAATGAACATTAATTCAGCTTATAATTTAGAACATGGTGATTAATTGTGAGGCGGTACGAAGTGTGCATGGTCAGCTCGTTAATAAATAAATATAACCACGGTTCGTAATGTATGGTTATTAATCCATGGTTTTTAATGTAACCACCAATTTACTACGACAGTTATTATTTTATCTGTGTGAATAATCAAGCAAACAAAAATATTTAAGATTTTATTTGTTCAATTATGTTTTTACCAGTATTTAAAATAAATTTACCATGTGTGTTTGATTTGATGAAAAATAATTGTAATAAAAGTTAAAAAATGTATATTGTAAAAAAGGGTCGATATTTTTCTTTTTTTGGTAGTGAGAGGGGGGCCCATCATGACTTTTAGCAACGGGGCCCAGGAAAGAATGTGGGGGGGCCTGGTGAAATGTGAGTAGGTATAAGTATTTTTTTACTTATCAACTCAAAGAGCTTTCTAATGAATTTAACAATAAATTATTAGTTCAGAAGTTTTTTCGTAAACGACACAAGTACTAGAAGGCATGCTTATTTATACAACATTCAATAACTCATTCATTTTCTATATTTTTAATGACAACCTCAAACGTCCTATAATTTTTTAATTATTAAAAAAAACATCTTTTGATTTTGGGTTTTTGTTGCATACGCTAAGTGGCCTTTCAAGAATCGATGTTATGTTTATAGTTTTTTTTTATCTGTTACTCAAATAATAATTATAGTAGGTATTTAGGTTAGAAGTAGGTACCAGCATTTGTTTTTAGTTCGTAAGTCATATTTTTTTTATGAAGCTAATCTATTTTTGTAATGTAAATGATAGCTTAAGGTCGTACAAGTGTCGATTTTTTCATAAATCAAGGCTTTTTATTCTGAAATAGAACCTAGCAAATATTTATGTATACCTATTCTTACTTAGTCAGCCCTTTTCTTGTGCTTAACGTTGGAATAAAGACTCTCTCTTGGATTTTTATTAGATCTTTCTCTTTGCCACTTGCAAAATTTTGACGTCATCGGATGATCTGTTTTGAATTACCAATAGGATTCTGGCTCCTGCTTTTGGTCTTTACTCTTTAGTAACATCATTCTTTACTGAAAGTGCATTCATGGTTGAATTATTTAAATAAAGTAATTGAGGCTTTTTACATGCATAATATTGTACAAAATTAGAAAAAAAAGAGATGACATAATATCAAAGGCAATAACGGCTTAGTTATCTATATATTAGATACCTAATACGTGAAGGAAAAATTTTGTGACTATTTTTACGTAAATTGCGCGGACGGAGGAGTATGAAATTTCGCACACTTATAGTTTATATAGAGAAGGGGTGGCGAATTCTAATATTATTTTAATAATATTTAACACTACTGTAATGGTAAGTATTTCATACTCACTCACACTTCGATGCATTTGACATTATTTGACACAGATCTTTTGTTTATGTGTGGTCAAATTGAGAAAAGATTAATATTGTTTGTATTAAATAACCATAGAAAAATGTTGAGCATATCAACATTTCAAATTTGACGTATCCATGTCATTATTTTGAAAGAAAATTGTGAAATAGCGCTCGCTCAGTCTTTGACAAAGGAATCTTAATAATGTTCAAAATTATAATATAAATTAGTTATGGTCGAATTTCGAGCACTGGCCGACCGCCAGTTTAATGTAAATTTTAGAAAAAATAAAATATGAAATTACAATTTTGAAAATAGTCAAGATATAAAACATTTTCAAACAACCACAAAGAATATACAGTCACACAAGAAATAATATCGAAACAAAAATGAACGATTCCATAAAAATTCTCCGAAAACTCAATTCTTCTAATCACAATTCTTCTAATAAATAAATCGTTCTAATTACGTACAATTGTTCTAAAGTGAATTATTCGAATGAATATTTATAGGAATATATTATTTCATTTTTTATATTTGTATTACTTTAAATTAATTCGGGAGAACAACTGAAAAGGTATGAAAAGGAAAAGGCAACCCCTCCCTTATAAGCTAACCTAACCTAACTCATTCATGTAAATAGTAGAAAGCTTGCTAACGTACCTAAAATAAAATTTTACGAAGAATTGTGCACAAGGAGAATTGTGATTTCGTATAATTGACATTAGGTGAATTGTGTTTCGTACAATTGCCATTAGGTGAATTGTGATTTTCGAAGAATTGTAATTCGAACAATTTACGTGTTACCAAAATGAACATCTTTGAAACAGAAAGCAATAATAAAGACGTCAGATTAAAAAAAAAGTTGACAGTTCAATAATAATTATTAAGAATCATAGGGTCAGAATATATTCGGTTAAAGTTCAGTTAAACAGTGTAGGTAAAGCTATGTTGAAGGAAACTAACGATTAACTATTATAAATCAAAACAAAAGTCAAATAATTATTAAATCAATAATTAAGTTAAATTTCTTTTTATAAGAGCCTTCTTCCCTCCAAGTCTGCCTCACGATAGAAGTTAGTTCTGTTCATGGTTTCATTTAACTAGTTTTCTACTGAATGTTTACCTTCTATTCTGCTCAATTAAGATAACAACGTACACATACGCAACGAATAACCCGTCGTTAATTAGGTATTACATGTTCTCGCTCTAACCTTCAATAACCGAGGCTACTGCATCTGCATGCATGATTAACATAATGAACTTTATTTGAACTGCATTATTTTTAAACCCATCTGTGGAACTTTCAAAATTCGTCTTTTAAATCTTAAGAGTGCTTTACGAATTATTCATATAGATTATAGATAGGCGAAGGCCAAAATATAGTACCTAGATAAGTATATTATGTATAGTCAAGATGACTGTGGAGAACAGTTATACAAATGGAAGACGCGTAGGATTAGCAGTATGAACAAATTCGTCCATTCTTGTTTTTTTGGGCGTTGAATGTGAACTAAGTAGTCATCATGAAATGAAACTGAATGTGATTATTTGTTTCGGCATAGATACATTTTGTTACTAGTTGTTACTGTTTTTTGACCATTTTGTTATCTACTGCGCCGAAATTAAAAACACTTATCTTCTTCTTCTTTAAGTGCCCTGTCGGGTCTCCCAAACGTTGGAAATCCCTTCGGCGAATCCGGATGCCGGTCCAGTCTCTTAGGTTACGCAGCCATGATGTCTGTCTCCGGCCAGGTCCTCGGCGTCCCTCAATCTTGCCCTTCAGTATCAGATATATTTCCCCCCTCGCAGTACATGGTCCAAGTATGAGATCTTGCGAACCTTGATATTTTTTGACAGTATCTCTCTGTCTACTGCAGCTCGCCTTAGGACTTCGGCGTTATCATGTCTGTCCAGGGTATTTTGAACATCCTGCGATGGACCCACATTTCGAATGCCTCCAATCTGTTCATGGCATTGACCTTCAACGTCCATGTTTCGCATCCGTACAATAGAACAGACCACACATAGCACTTGACCATTTTTTGTACCAACAATACATGATTGTATGAAAATAAATAAAATAAACTAAATTGTCCGTCGAAGATGCTGAAGACCCTCTCATAATGAGTTACGCCCCTTCGAAGCAGAGCTGAGGAATCTGGATATGGTGTGGGAGGAGGTTATAACTATTGCGCAAGTTCGAGTGCAATGGAGAGTTCTTGTTGCCTCCCTATGCCCCTGAGTGGGGCTTAAAGAGAGTTATGATTGTCCGTAATACGGTTAAGTGGACACTGATAAAAGTTAAAAGTAAATACCAAAATCTGAAATGATCGAACTTTGGACGGAATATAGTAAGAAACTCTGTAAGGAACGGCGTAATATCCTAAAATAAAATTGAGGGGTACCCGGGTACATGGTTTGATGTGACGTTTCGTACTGGAGGTCGTGGGTTCGATCCCACGTGCCGACCATATCCCTCTTTCACGACACGAACTTTTAGTAGTTTACTGTGAAAGAGCCAACGAGTGTACCTGTGTTCACTTTGAGTGAGCACAGATTCATTTTTCATTAAAACGAAATAGAGCAAAAGTTAAACAGTGTTGATGAATGGGTTATTTCAGAATCCCTCCTGTCGCAAATAGTCCTTCTCAAATATGGTGGTAAAAGTTATGTAAGATCGATTAGGATAATAAATTGTAAATAATTAAGGTCCACAAAAATGACGGTGACAATGTTTTTTACACATTGCAGAAGCCTCGTTGCGTTTTTGTATTCTGATCGGATGCAGATTGATATCTCTTCTAGTAGATATAAAAAAAATAAATCGTGTGAAGTTCGGTGTTTTTAAATTCACCAACAACTTGAAGTGAAAGTTATCCAATTTGAAATTGTTACTATCTGCATACATTGATATTGCTGGTCACGATTATTGCAGTATTTTTAATCTGCATTCGAGCTACACGTGCTATGTATGCAGGTATCTTTTGAAATATTTTTAAAAGCCTTTTAAAGACTTCTTGGTCTTCTATGTATGAGTTCTGTAATAGCTATTAGGTATTCTGGCTTTGAGATGTAGATAGATTTCTGTTGGACCAGTCATTATCATTATATACTTACCCAGATCTGCTTAAAGTTATTGACTTAAGTTAATGTAAGATTTTTTATTATGTTCATGAAAAACAAAGAATATGACAAACAAGCTGTTCGATTGGGCGATTGTGTGATCTGTACCTACAGTTCCCACCTACGCGAATGACTTAGCGGTATTAATAACGACCATTGAAAGACCACAACTTCGAATCAAAACTTTGGAAAGATTTCCAAGCACGCCTCCCAGAAGGTATCTGATGAACGTCCCTAAACGTTTTCTGGCACTGAAGCTAAGTTTTTCAAACACACCGTAGCAGCAGGTTATTGATGTTGTGCAATGTATAGCTCCAAAGAAGCATAATACGCATATAATATTGTTATAATAGAAGAAGGTGTGTTCATAAGACTTTTTAGGATACATATTTTTTAACTGCATAACGGGAAGGCACAGTTTTAAAATATTACTTGAAATATATTCGGTTTAAGTATTAGATATGTGATGAATTGTTAATGGCCGTTTGATAACTGGGCGTTGAAAAGGGAACTAAACAAAGGATGTGTCAATAACTCAAATGCCCCCTTTACTTAATACAAAGACAATAAATATTTTAAAAGGCTTTTACGGCCGGCGTCAATATTGTTGATGCTATCCGGGCTGTAACGCCGACGCCGAGAAGGGGACACTACGACCGCGAGCAAACCGCCACCAGACAGCTCCTGAAGAAGCCCGCCACAGAGATGGGCGAAATATTGAGTTTTAACAACACTCATCGACCACAGCCATACAGCCCGGATAGCATCAACAATACAATAATTATTATTAATTATTGCTCGTGCTTATTGTTTTGCGTTTACCTACTGAAAAAATATTTGCAGTTTCTGTTGTTATTTCAAATTCAGTATAAATTTATGTTGAGTTATCAAAGACAAATAACAGCTGAATTATTATTAGAATGACATTATTTTTTGACGAATGGTGCTTCTATATTATGATATGTACAGCTATTTCTAGGAACGGTGACAAATGCAATAACAGCTGTTTTTTTTCATGACTAATAATTTAAATAATAAACATTGAAACACTTTATTAGATTTTTTTATTAATTTCGATTGTAGACTCTACGAATTCAGAATTATACTTCTTTGCTATTTACGTATAGCGTGATGTTTTCAAAATGTAGGTACCTACTGATTCTTGTTGATGTAAAGTAGCAAGACATCGCTGATTAAAACAACTTTGTTTTGAAAATTCGTTAGTGATATGGTATGGTACGGTGTAGTGGGCAGAGACATTTAATGGGAAAGTTCTATTTTTTTGTCATATTCTGGCATCGATCATCAGCTGTGATGACCCGTTAGTACTCCCTGGAACATGTTTGATGGTACAGAAGCGTGCGAAGCAATTTGAACACGAAGTAACAAAAAAGTAAATCAGTTTTAGAAAAAGTCCGATTTTATTTATAAAAAATGGGTATTTTTCACATTTTTTAACAATATTTTTTTAATAATTTAACAATTTTATTTTATTAATATTTCATAATTTTTTTAATCTTTTTGGCACTTAGGTTCTATCATTTTTCTTGAATGTTTTCTTCTTCAAAAAACAAAATTAAATCGCCGCGCCGCTTTCAACACATAGCTAGGTATCGTACGGTTTTGTATTCTAATTTTCAGATTCGTTAGCATATTGGCCAAAAATTTACCATCAGGTTCAAATCGGATGAAATTCTTGGCCAATCAAACATATTTTGTTTACTTTTTACAAAATATTAACGAATGAATGCTAGAAGTTGTTCCGGAAATTACAGACTTTAAGGAATTTAAAGCATAAATTCGAAGTCAGTTTAGAGATGAAAAAATTTAAAATACCTACTACTTATAAAAAGGTTGTAAATAATAGTAAAATATTAAAGGGGTAAAAACAATATTTAAAAATAACATTAAAAAAAATTAAAGTTTTATCTATCAATCACAATCTATATAATGATCATTTCAGAACTAGCCAGAAAGTGGGATATCTATGAAATAGAAGACGAGGTGGTTGCAGAATTAGAGGTGGTTGATAGACCAGCGGTTACGACGCCGGCTTTCGCACTGTTTCGTGCGGAGGTCGTGAGTTCGAATCCCGGCCGTGTCGACCATTTTCCGCTTTCACGACACAAACATTTGCTTACTGTGAAAGATGTCAAAAGTGTATTTGTGTTCACTTCGAGTGAGCACAGATTCATTTAAAACATTTGACTTTATAGCCATACATACTTATGTCATTGTGTCAAAATTTCAAAACAAACAGCATAAAACCATCTGAGATTCAAAATTCTGAACAAACACACTCATCGTTTTATTAAAATAGATCTTTGCAGGTAGGTACATCACTTTTAAATAAACCAATAAATATAACGAGTTTCTTTCAGTTTCTTTTTTACATTATATAAAATAATGACCATTATAATAATGTCCCATAAACGGCACACATAGACACTCATAATATGTATACCTATAGGTATTTTTTTCATTTTTATTTAAATGTAGGTACCAGCGGAAATTACTCAAAGTCACGGTTAATTCATGACTTTGAAATCAGTATGAATGTTTGTTAACCATACAATATTTTATTGTATTTTTTCGAATCAATTGTCAACGTTTTATTGACTGAACTCTTTATTGACGTTTAAAATACATGCGATGGTATTTGTTGAAAATCTGAGCCCCTGATTATTTTCCTTTATTAACAAGTGGTCCTGTGGTCCTAACCAGAGGCGGCCCGTTCATATGTGCATAATGGTCATTGCGCCCCAAAAACAAAAATACCTACATAATTAATTCGATTGAGTTAAACTAATAAAATAATAACACGCGAGAATATATCGTCGGTATACAAGGAAAACCAACTAAGTCCAAAAACACCATTTCGAGATAATCGACAAATAAGTTTTGGTGTTTTTGTTTTCCTTCTAGAATCCAAACGAAAAAAAATAGATCGCTAATTTTTTTTACAAAACAAAGATCAATCCATATACCTACTAAAGATTTAAAAGATAATAAACCTTTAAAATTCTAATCTATTAACCCAAAATAATGAAAAATTAAAAAAAGAGATGGAGTTAGTTGTTTTCTCCTGTTGAGATGTAATTGGTGCAATTCACCTGGTGAAAAATTTGTTCTTGTAAACTTGATGGGTGGACTTAGTTGGTTAAACAAGGAGTTGGTGTATTTTTCATGTACATAATGCTTTGTTTTTTGGAATAATAATACTGTGTTTGGAGTTAAAGGCTTATTTTGGATACTTAAATTCAAATATTTTATTTTAATTTTTTTTTTATTTATTCACAGAAAAGTAATGATTACTGAAGGGACAACCAATAAAGACTAGATTTTTAATTATAAATGCAGGTTAATTTAATAAAAAATAATATTGTAAAAAAAATAGGTAGGTAAGTAAATAGGTGCCACAAAAGTAAATACTTAAATAAATAAATCTTTATATTGGCGTATAAAAACTAACATAATTGTAACAAAATATTGCAAAAAGGCAGGTTTGTTGACGTGAGAGCCCAAGTACCTACACAAAAGTGTGCAGAACATATCCACCATGCCACCCCCGGTGCTCTTGAATGGCTTGAAAGCCTGGATGTTGCTCTGTAGTGTGCGTGTCTCCTATATGTAGCAGATAGCACAGTACTTCTCCATCTTCTGACGTTGTCGCCCGTTGGTGGCAAAAGCCATACGAAATAATAATAAGGACTTGTAGCTGCTCAACCTCTTCTAGCAGTCCCAAGCGGTCAATCAACATCACTTTGGTCTTGTCGCGGTTGATTCTCAATCTGAGTCTAACACTTTCGGCTTCCATTCGTCTGAACATTCCCATCTGTTCTAGAATATTTGACGCAATAAGAGCGAAAGTTGTTGATTTGTTAACCACCTATTGTGACTGCCGCTCGCCAGTTCTCAAACAGTCGAAAATTCCGCCTGATCATCTGCTATTTTCCAATTGTTGTGCGTTGCTAATCTTTTGTTATATGTCTTGCATAATCTTCCTTCCGCGAGACAGCAGTGAAATTGTGTGAAAATTTTCGCATTTTACTGAAAAAAACTTTTGTTGTAGAGTGGACGACAATTGTTTCCATCTAGTTATCTGGCCACTGCCCGGTGTGCCTTATCTTTAGGCTGTTGTTCAGCATACGGATACTCTCTCTGGAGATCTGCTGCGATTCCATTCTTTCCCACAGCATTGTTCCTCAGGGGTGCGACTCTTTATCAAAAAGATATTCAATCCTGTGAGATTCATGTTGGTAATTATTTTTGTAGAGGTTCTGGCAGTAACTTCTTCGCTATATCAGGGACCTATCCACCTTTTCTAGTAGATTGGTTGTGGCTTTACGCTTTTCTGTCAGATTTTTAACATTTTCAAATAGGTCATTAGTGTGATAGTTGTATGCATGTTCTTCGATTTTGCTGCTGATTGATTAAATATGGGAATTAATTTTTATCTCTTCTACATGCTTGTTTATTCGACTTTCTTGTATTATCTGTATCTTTCCTTGTTATTGCGGTTGTGTTATGCCTGACTCTTTTGATACGCCGTCTCTCTGAAGAGCTTATGATCAAATCGACGTGTGCTATGTTTCTTGGAATTGTCCCTTAGGTCATTAGTAACGTATGTACGTGTGACATATCTTAAAAAATAGTACCTACTCATTAGCTGGTGGTGGCTTCCACAATCTGCTCCTGGGTAGCATTTATATTAGAAATATCTCCATATTATTACGTATTGTGAAATGAACTAAGTCCAACGCTACACAAATGATAGACAGGAGATTTGCATTAAGTCCACTAATGCGTTTCTCCTGCAACTGATTGTCCAATTTGGGACATAGTTGAAATTAAAAACCTTAATAACTCGTTAGCATATCGGTTTATAGGCTTGTGTGGTACATCAAACGATAGAGAGTTTAAAAACCTACAAAATGGTATAAAAAACTCCAAACTGCCAAAAATGGACTTAGTTGATTTCCCTTGTATACCGACGATATGCGCGCGCACACATTCAACCTCGCCTATGATGTCGCCTAAAATTTGGAGTAGGTACTTTTACCATTGTTCCCCAATGCTCCAATAACAGGCATCATTACAGGTACCATTACTAATTTCATACGATGTTGAAACAATCCACATAATGGGCATCATTTATTTAATAAATAAATAAATTCCGATCAGTAGAAAATTGGCTCAACGATAGTTGATCGTTGACTCGATCAAAAATATTACATTATGAGTTTTATTCTAACATAAAGAAGATGTGAAGTTCCTATGAATAAGTATGTTTCTACCTTCTATCGCCTTTTACGCCAATTGCCAATATTAAAAAAAATATCTACCTATGTAATTTTATCAAAACATACGTATGAATATACACTTGATTGTATGTCATGATCTACCTAATTAAAATGAAAACACATATTATGTTTTAAATAATAATTATAGCAAACAATGACATGTTTGCAAACAAAAAATAGGAAAAAAAACACGCAAGCTTCAGAGCTGTGATAAAGTACATCGCATAATCTAAACAAAGCAATCTATCTATACATATAAAAAAACCATCACAATATGTGCAAACATTTCTGAGTATGGCTGAGTATCGCAGCTAAAAGGCTGATACAGGCTGGTGTGTGATGATGCTCATGATGACCCCCAGCACTGAGGGACGGATGAAGATGAGGGAATATACAAAGCATTTTCTAAGCCAACTTATCTACAGAAGTTACATATATCTACAATTACGGATATTATATTGGTATAATAACAATACATTGAATAAAAAAAAACAATTTAACTACGGACAAGCATACAAGTTATCTCCCGAAAATGTGTTAAAAATAACACTTTCATACATAGGTGTCAGTATAGCCGACGGAACTTAATGCATGAAGCATTCTCTACCAATCAACCGGTATATAGATAGGTACCTAATATTGAAGGGAAAGATACGAGATTATATTATAGGTACCTATGTAACTTAAAGAGCGCTTAACTATTATTGCAGTTAACTCTTCGTATAATCAATCTCATAATAATAATTACTTATTGGTCTTTGATCATCATTTTTGTCGGAACTGCGACGTTCAATGTTTATTTCGTATGTTATCGCATCACGCATAAACCGCAGACGTTCGAATTTTAATAATCGCCGAACTTTGCAATTATAATTGTAATAATGTTAGGTAGAAATTATTCGGTTTTTTTAAATACATTATACATTTAAAGTACCAATTTAAGTAATAAATTTATAAAATGATAGAATCTTCCATAGTAAAAATTTCAGTATAAAAGATCCTTCAGAGAGATAGTAAAGTAGATATTTTTCTAAAAACAAAACAAGTAGGTAAATTTTTTATTGGTTTTCTAACATACTAATATTTTTGTTTCAGATAAACCGGGAGATCAAACGAAGGAGAGTTTAACAAAATACATAATCAATGATCAAATAAACTCATCCTGTTTTCCGATTTTTATCGGAATAATTCCCAATAAACGACTAATTTGCATTCGAGACTGAGTGAAGCACCACATCATCCAAAATGAAGCTGGTCAAAGCCTTTTTCAGGAGGATCACCAAGGATATGAAACACAAGGAACTCTTACCATTGAAAGTTCTATTCTTTGTTCATGCTTCCAGTGAGTATTTTATTTACAAGGAACTCTTTCCATTGAAAGTTATATTCTTTGTTCATGCTTCCAGTGAGTATTTATTTACAAGGAACTCTTACCATTGAAAGTTCTATTCTTTGTTCATGCTTCCAGTGAGTATTTATTTACAAGGAACTCTTACCACTGAAAGTTCTATTCTTTGTTCATGCTTCCAGTGAGTATTTATTTACAAGGAACTCTTACCATTGAAAGCTCTATTCTTTGTTCATGCTTCCAGTGAGTATTTATTTACAAGTAACTCTTACCATTGAAAGTTCTATTCTTTGTTCATGCTTCCAGTGCGTATTTATTTACAAGGAACTCTTACCATTGAAAGTTCTATTCTTTGTTCATGCTTTCAGTGCGTATTTATTTACAAGGAACTCTTACCATTGAAAGTTCTATTCTTTGTTCATGCTTCCAGTGCGTATTTATTTACAAGGAACTCTTACCATTGAAAGTTCTATTCTTTTTAAATATATAAACAAAAAACAGTTAAAAAATAGTTAATTTTTCCAAAACATAAAAATGTTAGGAAACTGTTTTATAGTAAGCCCAAAAAATATAGAAAAAATAGTTCTATTCTTTGTTCATGCTTCCAGTGCGTATTTATTTACAAGGAACTCTTACCATTGAAAGTTCTATTCTTTGTTCATGCTTCCAGTGCGTATTTCTTGACAATGAAACTCTTCATTAGATCCGACATCGGCGGCTTAGACGCTGCTTGCCGATTTAGAAATATCAACATTATTGTTTCCTGGGGCACTTCGACGTACCTACATAAAAATATGTATTGTAAACTATTCAAATTGTGTAAATGGTTATCTTTAATTTGACAGACTTTTTTTCGCCATCACGAGTCCTTTGAGGAGTAGGCAGAGAGAACGGACCTCCGCTCTTTTCTATCCAAGCACCCTTCATTCGACTTTTCCACCGCATTTTCATACATCTTCTCATATTTCTATTGCATCTGACCAGCGGGGTTTCTCTGCATTTCAGTCACAATCTTAATAAATATGTCATTATCACACTTAGATTTTGGTGGCTATGCATTAAAATAGTTCAACGTAGATTTTTTTAATCCAGTGTTGCTTAACGAAATATATAGGTATAAATGGATTTATAGTATTAAAAGTATAGACGGTCAACATTGAGTTTCAAGAGTAACCAACCCTCCTGACTTGATAACGGAATGATGTGTTCGATCCAAAATATTCTCAGTCTACTACGCCCTTATCACCTTTCCTTTTGGCCTTAAAAATCCGTTATGTAATTATATTTCCTTCCATTCTTTAAACATGTCCAAACCTCCACAACTTAATATTTGTAACCACACTAACTTCCATACCACATTCTTTCCTAGTATTCTCATTCCTCTCCACGTCCCACAGAGTTATTCCACGTATTCTTTTTAGATCCCTCATCTGCACTAGATTTCATACTACATTCCTATTTTTTTTTTTGTCAATGCTCACGTTTCACAACCATCCATCGTTGATCGTAGCAGGATTGCATTATGTACTCTTTTTGGGCTTGTAATGAGACGTTGTTATTTCTCCTAATAATAAGTCTAAGTGCACCGCCCACCCTGCTACCAGCCACTTTCCTACGTTCTATTTCTTTTTCACATTTCCATCCCTACTTGACATCGTTTTACACCCTTTTTTTAGCTTGTAGAGAGACGTTGTTTTTTTTTCATAGCTTAGTTGACTTGAAAATTTTGCATCCTTCATAAATTCCTTTGCATAAATGAGTATAATTTTTAATATCCTCATTGAAGACCAAATTCAACATTGTTTTTTTGTGTGACATTTTAGTATTCTTCGTGCTGTACCCCTACTTGACCATCCACATGAGAGAGCTTGGCATAAGCGTTGAAGAGGCAGCTATCACCTCTGCCGTCACTCCAGTGGTTTCCATCATAATGCCACCTCTCTCAGGCATGATTGCAGACAAAATTGGAAACTTCAAGGTGAGAACGCTCAATCATTTTTTTGTACTGTTAGGTTAGATGATTTAAATACTGGTACAGTTATACCTTGGTTTTGGTCGATTTAATCTGGCATATTGACATGTTTAGTATATGAATTAATCGCTTTTTTTATTTTGCCTCCTTTGAAATTAGAATTATTTGGTTTTAACATGTGCCTATTATTTTGTAATAAATTGAAAGGGAATTCTTCTTAAATTTCTTAATTTTCTCAAAATTGTTCAGTTTTTTGTTCTTCAATTATTATTGAATGTAATAATATGTACCTACAATGTGGTTGCTACTACGATTCTGTTTTCATTCAGTAATCTGTACCCCTATTCTAACTGTTCTGTTTTTTGTGACATTTACGCTGGCATAAAAACAACAAAATTTTGTATGGAAATGTGTATAGCACACCTGAAGAATACTTCGGAAAGCTTCGCAGCCCATACAAAATTCCCGTGAATTTCTTTCTTATAAGTTAGAGAGTAAAATTGTGAATAGGGGTACTGTAAGCGTTGTAGGCTGTTTGTTATCTTGGAGGTTAGTGAGGATTCATCACAATTAGTCTGTGGTGGTTTAAATCTAAACTTAACTAAAAACGAATGTCAATTATAATGGACGTTTATCAAATATTAATTTTTTTCTGTTAATAACTCTCTAGTCAGTCTAGTCTCTACATCGTCTGTTAATAACTTTTTACAGAGTCTATTATTTTTAGCAGTAAGTGCATATATTTATATTATAGCAGAGAATTCAAAAATAACATGCATTCCAATTCAGTGTTAACATTATATCTTTCAATAGCCAGGATCTTCCATTTAATTATCTTTTTTTTTCTTATTGGATACAGACAGCTTTTTTTTTAATTTACAATATTCAATATATTATCATTAACATTTTTATATTGCCATGTATGTGTATCCCAATTATTCACATTACTTCACACTAATAATAATTATTACACACTGATGTATAATTTCACTTTTAAATTAATGGGGAAGGAAGGCTGGGGAAGGAAGGGGAGTTAGGATATTATTTTGTAGTCTATGTCTGTAAGGGTTCGTCAGTCAGTTTGTCCTAAGGGGTCCAGTGTCGGATAGTCTGTACTAAACAGTCTGTCTCGTCCGTAGGCCAGCGAATAGGTCGATAACACGCTGGTGCACCATGACAAGTGATCATCTCTCACAAAGTCCACTTTCGGATGCTCTCTGAATAGACCTTGCCACCAACCTTTTCCTGAACTTGAAAAGAGAACTACAAAAGGGATCTAATTCCGGAACATCCATACAGTTTCTATTGAAACTGTTGCACGCTCTGTTTATGAATGTGTTCTGGAAGGCTCCACTTGTTTTCTCCACATCTTTGTTGTTTTTAATGCAAATGATACGGGAACCAGAGTATGCCTGTATAACAGCTTTTTGTAAGCAATGTTCCTACCTGCTAAGGTATAAATGTCAAAGCTGATGTACGAGTACCTACGTATCTATTTTGACAAATAAAGGGTGTAAACATTTACAAAATACAATATACGAATATTCGAGTTGGTAACATAATACACTTTTTCTATTGGTTACAAACGTCCATAGATCTTCATGATGGATCCTATTTGTACAACAGTCTCTTGAGACATCGTGGGCTTATATTGCTCACAACCTTGGGAGATCATTATATCATAGGTCATTATATTTTATGCACGTGTATGATTAAATGAGTTTTTTTTTGTGAACTGTACCTACCTACATTATAACCATCAAGATTGTATTGTTTAATCTCTTGAGTTTATAAATGGTCAATTAGAAACATTCAGAATGTTTCTAGAAACAATAATTATTGTACAATAACCTTACAGTTTTTTTTATGATCTTCAACGAATATTACTGTAGGCATACAACCCCTATGCGCAACGCAATAAGGAATTGGACCAGAATCACAGAGTCTATTGGTACAAAATAGAAGGTTTTTTTCTATGAATAATTCAAAAGGCTGCAAAAAGAGAGCGCGAATAAATTGATAGGTATGGTAATAGGTATCCTAGTGCCATCTTGTATTAGTGGTAACTGATTTGGTAACTAAATAGATTATCATAATTTCCAAATTTAATTTCTCATCATCGTACCAATAATTGAAATGATTACACCACACATCACGGCAGTATAATACAACCAGTTTCTCGACATGTTATATGTACCTACTTACTTATTTATGAGATGAGCAACGTTCGAATCCTGCTGGGGACATTTTTCAGCATGTTTAACATGTTGTCATTTCTAAACGGTTTCATCTGTTTATTCAAGAACCCCTGTCTTATTCTTGGAATGTGGATGTCAAGCTTTTCCATCCTCATCTCTTCGCAGGTATTCGTTCTTCTGTTGTCTCGCGTATCGCTCGCCTATTCGGCAGCATTCGGACCCATTCTGCAAACATGATTCCACTAGAATTGCCTACTATGTCTGCCCTTTTATCAATATAAATCTCCAAGATAGATCTCTTTTTGTGTATGCTGTTGCTATCTGAATGACGTACGCAAGAATAATGATTATCGAGCTACAGACGAATTTTAGACGGTTATTATGTTGATTTTTATTTTAATATCGTATAATTTTAGTATGAACACTTTTTATTTTATTTTAACATTAATAAATAATACAGACAGTGAAATTGATACAAAAATAAGACAGTAGGTACATAAACATTAACCTTCCGTCGGGCGCAATGTTTAGTGCAACGAGTTCGGGCGCAATGTGCCTGATAGGCACACATAAAAACTGCTAATAATTTTTAATATAATGTATATAGATGAATTATTACTTATGATTATATTTATTTAGTATGTTTTTGGTAGAAATAAAAAGAAAAGATTCTTATAAAAACAACATTTGAAGAAAAATCAGTTTTACAAAATATGGTGTTCATTTTCAACTTTTTCCACACAGAAATAAAAATATAGCAAAAAAAATTAAAAATGAAAAAAAAAAACAAAAATTTTTTTTCCTTCGATTGTATGACTGTTCATTCAATTTAAAAACAACATTGAAAAAAATATTAAAAAATTATAAACATATTTTAGCGTGTCACAAAAATCATTAAAAAAAAACATTTTTTGTGTAAGATTTATGTTTTTCTTTCAAGTTTTGTGTAATTAATTACAATATTTTTTCAGAAAAAATATTAATAAAATTATATAATAGGTTTTATATCCCTTTCCCTAGAATATTTTCCTTTTATTGTATCCATATATTATTGATAGGTAGGTACAATTAACCATTGACTCTATATTCTATCATATCTTCAGAAAAAAAGATAATTCTAACAATCAATAATACTCGTAGCATTTTCGCTTTTCCTTTTAACCCTGGTAAATGCATGATTATATTGTGAGGAGCTGTACGTTGGGGGGGGCGGGGGGGGCTGAACCCAGTCATAGGCTATTTTCCGTATATCCTATATTATAGAGGATGAGAAATATATGAATTTTAAGTATATTCAAGAGTATGAATATTTTTTTTGGATTTAACGGCAAATCACGGTCTTAGAACTTTAGTTGCTCTGCAGTCTACATTTTTTAATCTCTTGGGGGGGGGGGGGCAGCTGCCCCCCTTGGCGACGCCCTTGTCTGAACGTATAGAATCCTCATCAATTTCATCGTCTAGTTCCGTGTCTGAATTTTCATTACCTCATCCTCAGAAGCAATGTCACTCTATTCGTCAAAATCATCTCTTAGAATTGGATCATATTCCACTAAGCCCATCACTATATCCTCTATAAATAAGTCTTTGGGATTATTCTTATCAAATACTCTATACAATATACACAAATAATATATTATGTATAACATGAACGGGCGCAATGTGCCTAACAGGCCACTTGATAAAAGAGACGCAATAATTAAAAAAAAATATTTTTACCGTAATATTCTAATTAAATGTATTTTTTTTTTAATATTTTCATTAAAAAATATATAAATTCCGTACTTTGCGTTTGGAACGACTTCGGGCGCAATGAGCCTATTTGATCTCAAAGTGACAGAACACCTCCCCATGAATGTCAATTTCATACTAAATGTGTGCATATCGTGCACAATATAAAGAAGCGAAGGTACTGAGTACCATACACAAGTTTGAAAAAAAATAAAAAAAATACAGACAAAAACAATTTGAATGTGCCGGCTAGATCGGTTGCGCCCGACGGAAGGTTAAGAAACATACACCGGTGAAGTTTATTACATTTATGTATTCGGCTCAGATACTGGGAAAGGGAAAAGAGGAAAGAGAATAGGGTAAAGGTAATGCACTGTTTCTGCTTGTTCTGAGAAAGAGTAGGAGCAATCTCAAATAGGTTATCTCGCACTGGTCGAACTCTCAATGTGATAGCAAATGTTCAATCACAGACCTTTTAAAAACCTGCTGGGAAGAATTGTATAAGTTGACGTCCTTATAAAAAACCTTTAAAATTTGTACATGATCTTTTAATTGAACATTTTCTTTTATATTGAATGTAAACCTTAATAATTACGTACGATAGGAAGGTAAATTTTGACATTGAAGCAGTTATATTCTTGTATCATAGTTAAATTTTTAGAAGTAATAACATACTGTCAACAACTGGCATCTAGGTATCTTTTTTTTATATCGAGACGTTGTATTACACACAAAGAAAACTGCTGAAGCTACAAACATTACGTCGATTTATCACTTTAACGGATTGTAATATACCTATTATGTACCTACTTAATTTGGTAACATAATATAATAATATAAACTTCCGCATCAATGTTGTTTCTATAAAATAACGCGTAATTCGTATTCATCTCAGGCCCAGTTCCATGTACTTCAAGTAGGTGCCTACAAGTAAATGTCCTGCCCATGAAGTCGGTATAATTCCATCGTTAACGGGACAATAACATGAGGTCGTGCATCCTCAAGGGACTACGAGTCGTTAAAAAAGTCATTCCTGCTATTGTTTTTGTCGTCCTGAACGTGATTGATAGAAGGACTGTTAACAAGAAGACCTCAACTGAATGACTGATAGCATTCTACCTTCCTATAATCAGCAATATTGTTGAAGTCATCATCACCGTCCCGTTGTAGTCCACTTGGCCTCTTCATCTCTGCCCCATTTCCGCACCCCGCCTTCTCATCTAACTCCTTTCAGTGGCTCTCTCTATATCTTCCCTGCTTCTGGCTGGTATTACCCTTCTTCCTGTTCTGGGATGTCATTCTAATATCTTAACGGCTCTAGCTTTCATCTTCTCTACTATAATGGTCTAGCAATGAAAGTTGATAAATTGTTTACTGTGTTAGAGTCCAGGTTTCCACTCAAAATTTGTCATATTTTAGAAGTATATCAGGGAAAGACTTGGGCTATAAAAGCTGCTTCTCTTATCTTTAATACACTGAAATTTTCAATGACTCAGTATTAAATTTTTTTCTCTGCTATCTGCTGATTGCATGGTCACATACTTTCTCCAATTGTTTCGGTCTTAAAAAAGGGCAAGTAATAGAGGTTGTTTTCATTACATCATAACCCTGTGGTTGATAGACTAGCGGTTACGACGCCGGCTTTAGCATTGTTTTGTGTGGAGGTCGTGGGTTCGATCCCAGGTGCCGACCATCTTCTTCTTTCACGACACAAGCTTTATAAAGTGGTTGGTAGACCTGTGGTATCAGTCGACGACTTTCGTACGCACAGCGTATTGGAGGTCGTGGGTTCGAATCCCGGTGCCGACCATTTCCACTTTCACAACACAAGCTTTGCTTTATGTGAAAAATGTCGAATGTGTATTTGTGTTCGCTTCGAGGTGAACCCAGATTCATTAAAAAGAGTAGCTTGCTGTGAAGGAGTCAAAGAGTGTATTTGTGTTCACTTTGAGTGAAAAAAGAATGTTAAGTGAGGGAGAAAACATCTTTCTGCATTTTTTGTCAACGGGTCATTAGGTCAACAATATCCACGAAGGAGAATAATTATTTATCTCCTATAATGTTGTATGATTCACAGCGTTGTCGAAAAGGTTGGGGACATAAATAAGAGCCTACATGTTACGTAGGTATTTATTAAGAATTAAGCATTTAGCGCTGAATATTTCCTAGTTATTGTAATAAAGATTATGGGATCACATCAGCGTTGGAGTTCAATAAATCAAGGGATTATTTTAATGTAAATTTTGTCTATTTAAACAACAAATAATTATTGCAAGAACAATGATTATTATTGCGCGCATATTCCGTATTTATTTAGCAATCAACAAGAGAGATTTTACAGCAGCATCAAATAATAATTGATAAGATTGTTTGCAGATCATTTTGATTCACTGCTGCTCATCAATACGACATTGAAGGTGACAATTTATTAGGGACGCGATTAAAAACCACGTAGTTTATTAATTAATTAGGTAATATAAATCACTAAATAATAGGTAGGTATGTACCTACCTACTACGAAATAGAAGCGACATTCGGACCAAAATGTAAAAATTTTATGTCATAAAATAATAAGGCGGCCATTTATTCATTAGTTATAATATAGTTAATGCAAGTTTTAGATATATGCCTATGTAAACAAGTAGACAGGCAAAATGTCGATGACTCACTAAGGCTAAAAAATTCACCGATGGCTCGACATACGGACTCAATAACACATTCACGTATGACCTACTTGAATACATCTTGCAAGAATCAAAACACCTACGATTATAATATTCAACAAAGTAACTACTTTGTACCGAGTATTTTACATACATGCATGCATTCAAACGTTTTTGGGATAATTGATTCTTACATACCTAATAAATAGGGTTCATATTTTTTTCCAAATGGAGTTCCTTGCCCAAATAAAAAAAATTGCGTAGGTATTTTATAACAAAGATAAAATTTAAACAGTTGCGTAGATAATTAGAGAATCTAAGTAGGTAACCTTCTTAGTAGGTACCTACATTTAACAATATCATATTTATTCCAAATTTGAAAAAATGAAATCAAATTAAAGTTTGACGGGTACTGTCAGTTGTTTGATAGTTAGTGCGATTGACAGAATGTTGATGGAAAATATATGATTTGGAACAGATGCGTCGATCTTAATTAGATTGGTTAAACGATAATAAGCTTATAATTATACAAATTCGAATTCAATATTCATACTTAGGAACACAGGACAACGTCTGTCGGGACAGCTTGTTAATAATAAAAAATAAAATTATATTCTTAAAGGTATTAAGATGGAAATAAATACACAGAATTTTCTTCGAGGGTCGACGTGCGGGTCAGCTAGTAAATAAATAAAATCATTATGTATTTATCATTTTTTTATAACAATTCAGCGCCTATATTTTTCGCTTATGACTCTTTTTTTCCTTAAATTGATAACCATCCAATCTCTACTCAATTTCGACTAAACTGTTTTAAGGCAACAAGAAATTTGGGTTGCATCAGATCTCGTTCTACCACACATATCAAAGAAAAAGGTATAGGAGTCACAGGAGATAGGTACCTATAGCAACCACTAAAAACACTTCTAAAAGTGGGAACCTTTTTTACATTAAATTATGTGATTCCTGTTTTGTTAGAACATGAATTTGTTCCGGCTTCTTTTATGTTTTGATTGTAGTCACATTTTATTACAGAACATGTTCTAAATTGTATTCATTCACCACGTACACCTGATAATGACCTGCTATTTCAATCCGCTACAGAGCTACATAGATTAGCCACACGCAATTTATGTGCATGAAAACACATTTTATTATGACATTACTTTTGTTGGCAGCCTTAACATTTATTGTTGTGTTTCAATTAATACACTGAGGTAGGTACCAATCTAAATAACCATTTATGACAATTATATCGTACGAGAGAATGTAACATGCACGTGTCTTCTAGGCAATCTTCCGCTATGTGACTGAATTTTTGTTCGAAAAAATGTAAAAAATAATATTTCTATATCTACTTCGTATCATTCATAAGAGGCAACATTGACCCACCGCCAATTGGATATCCAAATCGGTCTCTTAGGCAGTATTCAGCCACCAAAACTTTAGCTTTCTTGTTCTTCCCGTTTCTCACAGCATGCCATCCAGTATCTTTCTTGGCATTTTCTCATTTCTCATATTTTGTCCTACCCGTTTTCGGAACTTTTTTTCTTTTCAAGATAAATCGATCATTCTCCAGAATAAGATCAATATAAGCCAATCATAAAAAAATACAATTTATTTTTTTATTTTTTTTGATATACCATGTCAAGCAATCAGATAAATCTACATAATTGTTTAATCTACATCATTATTTTCAACTTTTAAATGTAAAAAAGGGTTGCTTTTGATCTACCTTGGTACGGGCTATCTTAAGTTAGGTAGTATAATATATTGTTTTTTTTTTTCACTAGTAATGTTAATCTTACCCATATCACTCGACAACGAGTGCAAAGGGTTATAAAAAAGTTTTAAATCTTTTTTTTTAATGAATCAGTGCTCACTCAAAGTGAACACAAATACAATCTTTGACCCTTTCACAGTAAGCTACTTCAAGTTTGTGTCGTGAAAGATGAAGATGGTCGGCACCTGAAATCGAACCCACGACCTCCGCACGAAACAGTACGAAAGTCGGCGTCGTAACCGATAGTCTACCAAGCACTTCTAATACATCTAAACATAATACATCTGACAAAAGTATTTGATATAATTTTTACAAGGGCTATTCTATATTGTATATCATTTTTAATACAGCTCTTCATTAGCTTAGTTGACTTTAATACAGCTCTTCATTGGCTTAGTTGCCTTTAATACAGCGCTTCATTGGCTTAGTTGCCTTTAATACAGCTGTACATTAACTTAGTTGCCTTTAATACAGCTCTACATTACATTAAAGTTTTGTCTTTGCTACTTTTTCCTAAAATATTTCTGGCGAATATTAAAACCTTCAAATTATTGAAGAAATCAAACGAATTAAGGTTGAACAAAAACTAATCAATGTTCATAACAATTGAACACTTCTATACCTAAACCAGACAGGAAGTGTCATTACATCTCTTCATTCAGAGCATATCAATACGGTTAGTCATCACACAAACACAATACCCCATAATCCCGATTGAAACATCATTGTAGCTCAGAAGGTAAGCACCGAACTATTCACGTCATCCTAGCCTTATACAGTCCAAACACAATTATGTTATTTTGTGCTGAGCTTATGATGACGTGAGTAACCGAATCGAATTGAGTGAGATCATTGAAAATTTAATTGATTTACTGATTAAGACATAAATCATTGACAATGCAAATCTTCGCATGCGTGGCACGTTCAAATTTTAACCGACGGCAAATACTTTTATTGCTGAAAAAAAAATTGTATTAAAAGATGAAGTTGGCATAACCTAAATACATATAATTAAAAACTCTGATACCTGTTTATTTTTAAGGAAGGAATTTTCTATTTCTGGAGCTAATGAGCAAAAACGTATGGTACAAATTCAATATTTTAATATCACACATCCATCATTGACATTTGACTAAAAAGCTTTTTTATTGGACGAAAGTTCAACATCCTGCCTATAATTGCGCGATTAAGTTTCAGATTCGTATATTTTGGGTCATAATGTGATGATTTTGTTTTAAAGAATCTTGACTCAACCCAATGTGACAAATAACACTTTTGATGTTTCTCACTCTAAGAAAAGCTCGTTCCGTATGTATGAAAATAGTTGGCACGAGTCTCGAACCCACAACCTTCAGTACTAGGCCACAAAACACTTCATGGTGGTGATTTGGTGAGGCAACTGGGGGTTGCATCAAATTAAATATGACCGAAATAAATGCTAGTTGTACCTAATAATGAAAATATTGCAGGTTCTTCTGGCTGTGTTTTCGTCTTTGGGCGGAGTAGCTGCTCTTCTTCTGCTTTTGGTTCCTGTGGGCAGAGTCTCTATCACCTACCCAACTACGGTAGACTTCTCTTTATCATGCCAAAACTTGGATTCTGGCGTCCAGAGATTGAGTGCTGCAGTAGCTCAATATTCTTGCGATCCTCTTCATCCATACGCCTACGACATCGATATGAGGTAAGCATGTAAATATTTCTAAATTTATTCCTTTGCGATTTTCATACCTATCATAAAGATATCAGTACACTTTTATGTGCTTTATCAAGCTTAGCTAAGTTTTATTTATTTTTTAGTATAGATACCTGTGGTGTTTCTTGCTATTGGCCAAAAGACAGTGTCAATGTTTTGCAAAAAGCAAAGACATACATCGTCAAAGTCAGAAATTCAAAGGATGAAATTACCCAGGTGTTCAGATATCCACTTGAGAAGGAAAACCTCTTATTGTCAGCAAATGAAATGACTTACCAAAGTAGTCACAGGACATTACTAAATATTTTAGACAAGACCAATGTCGTCAAATTGTCAAATAATATATTCTTCTTTCCAATGCATCAAGCTTATGGACTGAATTGCGAACAATCTGATGAAAACGGACAATTCCAATGTTCTTTCGGAACAACCGGTTCTTTGCACACAGTAGAAGACAAGAATTGGAATCAGAATTACAAATTCCCAATGAAATTGTCACCTCTATCAAATAAGACAGAACCAGAGCGAGTATTGGACATATCCGGAATCGATGTGGCCAAACTTGTTAGAAGATTTCATGTTGATAGTATTGCTAAATCTACAAATAATAGCGATAGTCATAATTATAGCAATGCTACGTGTGTGGATCATTTTAAATCGGTAAGAAAACAGATGAACTATTTATTAATAAATATGTAATATTGAAATAAACGATACAAATAAATTAAATATAACAAAAAGAATAATGAAATCAATATTGTTATAAGCTATATTGTGAATTTATAATATAACTTAATAAAATTATAAAATAAAATAAATAAATAAATAAAAGTTATGTCATATTTTTCAATGAAAGTCTAAGGAATGTCCAGAATTGCGAAATCTGGTAATGATCTCAAAAAGGGCGTATTAATAAGTGTGTTATGATAGGATCAATAATTCATTTTATAGATTTTGTTTTTTTTTGTCATTGCTATTAGGTAAAAGCTACCAAAAGACACCTAAAGCTGTGTACTCACCTGCGCCGCGCGCGGTAATGCGGTGTTCACACGAGGCGAATATCGCCAGGACACCAAAATATCGCCAGCCAATTGAACCGTGTGAACAGATTGTCGATAAATCTGAAGCGATAAAAATGGTTGAAAGCGATATCGCCTCAAGTTGAACGCCTTTCAACTTTTGTTTCTGGTGGAACGATGCACGCATGCGCAGATATGCGCGGCGTCCGTATGTTCTGTTTCTTGACAGATGACAGCAGTGCTCCAAATTTATTTCTCCTTAGAATCCAATTCCGCACCCAATATCTGCGTTTTTTTTTATTTTTTCCTTAATTAGGAGCATCCTTATATCGTCTAACACAACATATTCAACTTACCCCAAACACTCCGTAACTTCTAGAACCTCGCCGTCCGCCATTTTTAAAACCAAGTCAAAATCAGCGCACCTGACAGATTGAATGTATGCCGATGGACTCGTGTGAACACATCACACGATCAATGGGCAACCGAGCGATATTTTTTTATGCAAGCGAAATCGTTTTGCCTTATATCGCCTCGTGTGAACACCGCATAACGTTACCGCGCGCGGATTGTCAAATTTCCATAGTACGCGGTTGTTCGCGGTGGTTCGAGGCGCCGCACAGTGGTCCCACAAAGAAATTTAGGGCGCCAAAATTCTGATTTTTGGTGTATGGGGTGTTTTTCGAGGCGCTGAGTCCATTTTTGGACTTATTTTTGCGAAAAAACCAAATGGGGTGCCAGGGGGAGGGGGGCGAATTTAAATTTTTTCGTGTGGGGTATCCATTTTTTTAGGGGCTGCTGGGTGCATTTTTTTAGGGGCTGCTGGGTCATTTAATTTCGTCCGTGTAGAAATAAGATCTTTGAGTAGTATTGATTTATCTAATAAATGCATACTATCTAATAAATGCATACTATTATTGTTTTTGGGGTGAAAGATACAGGATACAGTTAGACTATTATATTGTTCATGTTGTTCCTAAATGGAAGAGACAAATAGTATAAAAACACATTCAAGTAAAAGAGATGGAGAGTAAACTGTTGTATTCTGTTATCAGGTGACAAATTAGAAAGGATAGCACCCCTATTTTATGATGGACAGTTTTTTTTACTAAAATTTGTATGGCATTGCAAGTCTATATTATAATATGTCTCTGGGTGTGGGAAATAAGTTCCATTATCTATTAATTACATATCCTGAGAGGTAAAATCAAAATACAAAAAAGGATCAAATTATTCTTTTAGCAAGTTATGTAACTGAATTTATTTATATAAGAGACACCAACAGAGCACTGAACAACACGAAAAAAAGAAATCATGAAACAAAAACATATAATCTCCAGTGCTCCAATAAGAGTTATCTCCCGCATGGCTATTGTGCATAGTGAGGTAGGTACAACCAACGTCTCCTGAGCATTCAAATTAAATTTTAATAATAAAAAACATGATTGCTTGAGGAACTAAAATTTACACAATAGTATTCACTAACTTAGTGGTATAAATCACATTTTAAGGGTTTAGGGGGAAAACGGGGGAAATGTACGTGATGTAGGTGATAGTACTGGCTTTAAGGAGAAACTTTTATTTGAAAAGTTTTTATGGGAAAAGATGGGAAAATTTTGTAACACTACATATAGCCAGTTAAAAGTGACAAAAAAGTACTTTCTTCAAATGCAAATTTACAGACTACTGATAAAATTACAGTAATGAACGAGCACAGATTCGTATTCAGCGAGAAAAAATCAATAAAACACCATGTTAATTAATTTTAAAATACCGGAACAAGTCACTGTAAAACGCGCTTGAAAAACACACACAAATTGACAATACCAGTTGCTGTAGATAACCACCATCTTATAGCGTCTCCATAGCAACGAGACGTACCTCAAGCGAGTTGTCATATGCGGTACTAGAAGCCTTCAAGGTCACAGTACATCAGATCATAGCTAGATTGTCTCTCTGGTACATTTCGTTTTTTCAAATTTTGGCGCCCTAAATATCTCTGTGGGACCACTGTGCGCCGCGATCTGACAGAAAACTAGGTAGACACCGATTTGTCACGTATCATGGAACGTTACCAAATTCATAGTACGCGGTGGTTTGTGGTTGTTCGCCGCGAACCACCGCGTACTATGGAAATTTGTAACGTTGCATGATACGTTACCAAGTTCGTTGCGAACACGCGTACACACCTGAACCCAGGTAACGATACCGCGCGCGGCGCAGGTGAGTACACAGCTTTAAACCCAAACAATAATTAAGAATGCTTTTAATGTACATATACGATAAGTACGTTAACATCTTTTGTGACATTTAAAGTAGAGATAAGTTCATAAATTGCCGTACCAAACAATGATCAAGTTACAGATGAAATCAAACAATTTTGTCTTATTCTCATATAATAAAATGATTGGCTTGGATTGATTGGCGTGTATCTCGCTAAAACTCCGGATGAAATGGACCGATTTGGTTCATTTTGGTTTAAAATTATTAGTTCAGGTTAGTTTTAGGCGGTGAGAAATCATTGAATAATTTCGAGGAAAATAGAAAAAAACGAACAATTATTTCGTTTTCCTATAGGTACGAAATGTCACATAAAAGGATTATTTTGTTGTTGTTTGTCACTGGAATTATACAGATAGGTTAGGATGTACTCAGGTGAAACGAAGTTTTCCAGTTGGTCTAGTTTAATATTTCAAAGATATTGTTTTAAAATAGATGGTCATGGGATGTCGCATTTGTGCAAAATGTTGTTTAACCTGATTCCAATCAGGTTGGATTTAGTTAACAGTTCAGTTATCAACGATAATGTCATCAACTTTATTTACAGTTCTAAGATAATTATTCTTGTTCCATGTGGATGCCGCATTATTAACTAATGTATTCTCTATTATTTGCAAACGGTATTAAATTATTATAATAATGTGCATATAGTTACAACGTCCGGTAAATGATAAGTGCTGGAGAACAACAATCTATGAAAGTTATTCCACTCTTTCTACTAAAATTGTCCAAATTCTAGGAGGCAAACTGAAAACCAATATTATTAACATTTGACTTAAGATTCTTTCTTTTTTGAGACCACGACAAAATGTCCTCGACTGTCTTCCCCAACCCTCCCTGGGGCCTAAACCTAGTGTAATAAAATGGCCGCAAACGATACCTATCCGGTCGGTCGGTGTTCCCGTTTTTACCATGAGAAACGTAAAAAGTTGTCGGTTGGGTGTCGTTTTTTCTATGGGAACACCCACCGACTTATTACACTTGGCTTGTTCCCATGGTAAAAATGTAAAAAGCTGTCGGTTGGGTGTCGTTTTTTCCATGGGAACACCCATCGACTTATTACACTTGGCTTGTTCCCATGGTAAAAATGTAAAAAGCTGTCGGTTGGGTGTCGTTTTTTCTATGGGAACACCCACCGACTTATTACACTTGGCTTGTTCCCATGGTAAAAATGTAAAAAGCTGTCGGTTGGGTGTCGTTTTTTCCATGGGAACACCCATCGACTTATTACACTTGGCTTGTTCCCATGGTAAAAATGTAAAAAGCTGTCGGTTGGGTGTCGTTTTTTCCATGGGAACACCCATCGACTTATTACACTTGGCTTGTTCCCATGGTAAAAACGTAAAAAGTTGTCGGTTGGGTGTCGTTCTTACCATGGGAACACCCACCGACTTATTACACTTCGCTTGTTCCCATGGTAAAAACGTAAAAAGCTGTCGGTTGGGTGTCGTTCTTACCATGGGAACACCCACCGACTTATTACACTTCGCTTGTTCCCATGGTAAAAACGTAAAAAGCTGTCGGTTGGGTGTTGTTTTTACCATGGGAACACCCACCGACCGATACGGTTGGCGGGTATTTTCTTACACTGGACTTCGGCTCCCGAACTGCACCCTTTTCATTACTTCAGCAATAGTTTCTACACATCTCTGCCTTGACCTGATCGATCGTGTTGCCTTACTATACGGCTGAAAAATCTTTCATAGATTCTGTGGATGTATTGGTTTGCCTTGCTGTTCGTGATATTCTCAGCATGTGGCT
The DNA here is from genome assembly GCA_963576905.1 of Mystacides longicornis. Classification (NCBI taxonomy): domain Eukaryota; kingdom Metazoa; phylum Arthropoda; class Insecta; order Trichoptera; family Leptoceridae; genus Mystacides; species Mystacides longicornis. The sequence goes on from OY756426.1 coordinate 12,879,347, forward strand.
TTAAATCTACATTTCGAAGGAATTAATTCGCTGTTGGTGTTTCGATTTAGTATTGGTTTCAGCGCCGTGGGGTTCTAGAAAATATTAGAACATTGACAATCGGATGTCTGTCGATTTGATGAATGATGTTTCTTTCCATCCGTATTTTTTGTTCATGGCTTTCTTAGCCATAGCAATATTTCTCTTAATTTCACTCTCACATGACACCAGCTGGTTAGACGAGGGCTTGAACCCATCAAAGTAGACAATCTATTGATCTGATAATATATGATTGAAAAGGCAGACTGTTTGATTTATAAGAAAATTTGAGTACTGACCAAAATGGTTTGTCTTTAAAAGGCGCAAAATGCAAGTTTTAATTGGATGAAAATAACTTTTTTAGTTGGAAATATCTGTGGAACTACTCTATGAAGAAGAAACCATTAATGGGACCAATATAAAGATTCTACAAAGCTCGGAAACTTTGACGAACTGTTCTTCCACTTGTATGGGATCCACAATGAGGCAGAATCTCTGTTCCAATGAGAAAGAGCAAGTGGATATAGATCCTTCATTAACGTTTTGGATTTATATGAGTGTAGGTATCTCTGATGATCATAAAATTCTCTCAAGCTTTAAGAATGTGCTGGGATTTACATAATATTTTTGACTGTTTCAGGTACGAGTTTTGATAACAATACTTGGTGGAACGGCTTACGCTATGTTTGAAGGAGCAGTCATAGCCATCCTTCGAGAACAGGAAGGAGATTATGGACTCCAAAGGATTTATGGAATAATTGGAGGCATGATATCCTCTCCCTTGTCTGGTCTCCTGATCGATTGGGCAAGTGAAGGAAAAGGCTACACTGATTTCAGGTTAGCTTTACTTACAATACAACACTATATTGTTTTGTTGCCAAATTAGTACTAAATGTGTTTTGTCTATTTTCAGACCAGCTTTTTACCTCTACGCCGTACTGAAAGTGTTCAGTGGCTTCCTCATAATGACCATAAACTTGGACTTCAAATCTCCCGCCCCGAATATTTTGAATGATGTTGTCACTGTTTTGAAGAATGTGGAACTTGTCGCTCTGTTTGTAGCGAGTTTAATTTTGGGTGAGTTAACACCTTTCGCAATGCTTGTTATATTATGTCATCAACTTGTTAACGATGAAAGTAAACATTCGACTACTTCCTATACCACTAGTGAAAAAAAGTTTTCTACCCGGATATACATACAGGCAAGATAAAATTTCTTTGAATTCCTTGCTACATTGCACTTGATCTTGCACAATTTTGATCATGACAAAAGGGACACCAGCTGACTGAGCCCCCCCCCCCCCCTGTCGAAGTTCAGGCATCTGAAGCTTATTTCTTGTTTTTTCTGAGCTCTTGTGGTTTAAGGACCTCACGGTCCCGGTTTGATTTTTTGATTTCCTGCCTCTTACAGGATGGTATTCTTAGCCGACACCTTCCCCGGCCATATAATTCATTCATAGAGTAATTTCGTATAAATATAGCAACATAGGTACATCTAAAACTGATGTCAAATATCGTGATTTTATAAACTAAAATTTGTAATTATTTATCGCCAATGACCAAAATCCGCCATAAAACCTGGCGTATGAGTCAAATCATTGCCAAATAACGTAATCGGCAAATACTTACTAGAAAAGTACCTAAAGTCCTAAAAAGATAGACTTGCATGCACTTAGGCTTGTTGATTTTCTTATTCGATACCCACCTAGTGATTATTAATTATTTTGTTGGTATTCTATTTATTTTTGTAAAAAGGCGGTTTGATTCTGTGTCAACTTCAATAAATGCATGCGTATTCAAACGATTCATTTTCTTTCTGTTACACTACGGGTACTAAAGATTGATTCAGTTCATGTATCTATCGCCAAATAATTATAACATGGGTTAACAAGTTTTTAGTTTTTTGTAACAGCAATGCCTATATTATGTTACACGTGATCTTTTCATACACAATGTCATTACATTTTTCCACAGGCATTGTTATATCGCCTCTTATTCATGTGCCGTGGTACAACGCAGTATAGAGCACAATAGCACCTACTATGCATGTATTAGTTAGTTACATCTTTCAGCTCCTAGTTAGATAGATAGCTCTTGTAATTGTCATTTTTATCAACAACGCGAAATCACAAGTTGACGTTTTTACACACACCAACAGTACCTAAATGCTGTGATGAAACCGTGGACAACACATTGTTCTTTCTCGGTTACACGACGATGATTGCTGCTTTTAAATGTCGTGACAATAATTATATTTCATCCTATCGTGATGATTTTATAACTATATTTTAATCGCCATAAAATATTTTTACTTGTTTCTTATTTTTATAGACATTTAACCCTTGGTTACTACCAACACCACCTATATAAGAAGGCCTTAGCGCTACGTCACAGCGTGAGGCCCAGCATACACTCTCCTATGGGTAAGAACACGTAGAAAGCCGATTCCGACCCGCGCTGACCGGCGCAAAGAATGTTACTATGGTTTTGAATGGGGATACCCACAGAAAAAGCAGGAACCCGCTTTCCGGCATGCCCATTTAAATGCATTGAAACTTGAAACCATATACAACAACAATCGTCCCTTAAGGGATGGGATGCCATAAACATAATAATAATAATACAACAATATATGAGCCGGTCGGGGCGTGTCGGAATCCGCTTTCTACGTGTTCTTACCCTAAATCTGTATGTACTTACCTGTACACTATGATATCTGTCTACACGCCGGCGGCCGTGACGCGAGAGGCCAAAAATGGCCGCCAGCACTAAGGCCTTCTTATATATGTACATAGATGGTGTTGGTTACTACTCAAAATGATACACATTAATATGATAATAATATGTCTAGTGGCGCCTTTAACAAAGGCGTCAGCGTTTAGTGTCGAAATGAAAATGTAAACTGTTTGATGCGTGTGAGTCCTGGCACCTGACCAAAGCCACAAAAAGTATCTGCATTTAAAACGAAGTGCCTCAGGAGAATCTTGGGTGAAATATAGTACCACCGCATCACGAACGACGGTAATCGCCTGTGCACCCTGCGTTGTCCCATTACTTCTACCATTGGACTTGGCTGGGACATGTGAATGTTGTAAAATAGTCTAAGCTTCTTTTATCAGCCTTGAATCATCCACTCCTGAACGTAGTCCACCTCCATGTTCTTCCACTCCTTTCTGTCTTGTGCATTCTGCATCCATGTGTCATCCGCAAACCTCACCAGATCATCTCTTCATCGATGGGGTCGTCCGGGGTTTCTCAGGATTGTTCTAGGGCGCCATCACGAGGTGCTTTGTCCATAGGTCGTTTGGGTTGGGGGCAATAATGACCAGCCCAACACCATTTTAACGTGTCAACTCATGGGACAATGTCCACTCAGTTTCGGAGTCCTAACATGCAGCACAAAAGAGTATTAAAAATGTATCGATTAACAATGTTTGGTTTGCACATTCACCTGTATTTTCTCGTTTCAGGTTCAATGTGGGGCTTCATAGAGAGCTTCCTCTTCTGGTTCTTACAGGATCTTGGGGGCACCAGAGGATTGATGGGCATAACAATAACCATTGGTGGGATCGCAGGCATTCCATTGTTGGTACTCTCTGGACCCATCACGGAGAAATTGGGACATGCCAATATCATTTTTATAGGATTTTTATTCTACACCGTTAGACTTGTGGGTAAGATACTCCCAAACAGCTTTTTCCCTTTCACTCAAGTGAGAATGTACCTAAATGATGTGTGATATAAAAGTTGGAATAGAGTTTTGATAGGCAAAATAGTGGATGAGAATTAAAAAAAATACCACACGGTTAAATTATAGAATCCTTAAAAGTCCCTTGGAATGACCTGGTTACAAATTCAGAACCATTGATCCGGAAGATTTCATATCTTTCATCATGCGTGGGGAGAAAATATCGGCAAATCCGCTCAATACTCTTCTTTTTTGCCCTGCCCTTTTTCCCGGCTTAACCAGGGTCAGATCTCCTTGTACACGTGCGTCAGGATCTTCTGTCCTGGGTTGTCAATTGAGGGACATTCTGTGCTGCCAACTCCCTCTCAATTGTGGACCACCAGGTTGCCGGGGGTCTTCCTCTCCCTCTCGGTTTTGTGGGAATACTCAGCGCTATTTTCACTGAATAGTTGACATCACGTCTCGTGACATGACCATACCACCTCAGTGTGGTCTCCTTCATTTTATTCGGTATAGGAGCCACCTTAAATACAAGGAGAGATTTTTGTTTGGCAAGTGTTTTACAGCCGGTTGCCACCTGATACCAAGACCTTCATCTTCTCAAGATGTGGGCGCCGTCGTTAGCCATGATGTTTCCTCCAACGCCATCCCTTCTGTTTGCCTCGGCTCAGACTCAGAGCACCGACCTGACCTCTATTCCGAATATGTCAGAAAAGCCCAAAGCCGGGGGTTTTGTAAGGAGTGACCTTCTCCTGCCTGTTGGTGCGCGGGAGCTATTTCATTTCACTCCTACCCCATTGATATTTCGACTTCCCCCCATCCGCCACCCTGAGACGCGCCCTCCAGAGGTCAGGATCCTCCGAGAGAAATAATTAACAATCGTGATATTTCTTTCAGGTTACTCCTTGATTTACAATCCATGGATGTGTTTGATCTTTGAGGCTTTGGAGGGTGTTACCAGTTCTCTGGCGTTTACGGCTATCGTAACTTACGCTGCAAGACTCTCAACGACAACCACTGATAGCACTGTACAAGGTTTGCTTGGAGGATTATACTATGGAGTTGGTAAGATTTTATCGAAAGATTTTGACTAGTTTTTTTCATGCAAATTTTAGGACGAAAATTAAATTTTGTGGCTTTCTTTTTTAGGTAAAGGTGCAGGAGGCCTTATTGGAGGTTATATGTTGGTGTTAGTCGGTACTAGACCCACATACCAAATATTGGCAATCGTATCATCAATTACAGGCGTTGCTTATTTCACATTCAATAAATTATATTTACTTAAAAGACCACAAATAGAGGGAAATGATATTTGTAAAAAGTCAAAGAAAAATGTAAATGGAGAAAGAAGTAAAATTAATGATAAAAAACCTAATTTATATTCGGAGAATATCAATAACGAATTGGCAAATGTATGCACACTGAATGACGATAAAGAAAAAATAATTTATGATCGTGATGCGAAACAAACTGCTACCGACATCTGTGGAGTGGATAACAAAGCATTTAATGATGATTCACGATCGGGTGCAGTAAATCGCGTATTTGAAGACGTTGAATTATCTCGTGTTGACGATGAAAATAATATTTCAAAAGATGGCGCTGCTAGTATAAGAACGAGTACTAAATAATTTTTATATCAAGAAGATTATTAAAATTATCATTGTGATATTGAAATAATGTAAGTATGAAAGAATGGGATTTTATGTAAGGGTTGTGTTTGTTGTTTTAGTAATATGAATCTTTGTATAAATTGAATTGTACATAAAATGTATAATAATTGAGATGTAGCTAACTTAATTGAGAGGAACGTCATAACAAATTTTGTAAGGCTAAATAATGAAGAAAACATTTTTTAATCTAAATGGTTTTTATACTCGATAAGTAACGGAGATATTTAGGTAAAGGATGTTTACTTTTTTAAAGATTTTCATGCATTAGATACTGAAAAAAGAACATTCACTATAGTTCCTCGTGGGAGCACAGGGAGGCTAAACAACCTCCTGCTGTCACTTTAAACAAATACAGTCAAACACTATTGGTGCTTTAAGTTAATGATATTAAGATTTATTTACCAGCTAGTTTGAAAAAAAAAATAGATTTAACGTAAGTAAATATTATGTAGGTATATATATTTTTTGTTGATACCTAATTATTAACACACTCATGATGTTTTCGGATGTTTATGTGATATTATAAATGTTTAGGTTGATTGTTTGTTTTATTTTTACCTTAGCCTGTTAATAAATTTTCATCGTGAGAAATATCAGGTTTGTTTTGTTTTTGTTAAATTGTATGTACAAATAAATTTTAAAATAATATTTTTTCTTATTATTTTTACTATTTTTTCTTAAGTTAGAGAACAGACAAACAAAGCAGCTGTCACTTCTGGTTGTCCCAGAAAGCTTGTCTGGAGGAATAAACACACGAGGACCGAAAAGAGATCAGAATTTACAAGACAAGTGTTAGACCAAATATGGCATATGCAGCAGAAATAAGAGTCGACAGTGCCAGAACTAAAAACCAGCTCAAAACATCAGAAATAAGGGTCTTCTGAAAGCAATCACAGGGAAGACACTAAGAGATAGAATTTGCAGCGTTGATATCAGGCGGACATGTGAGATCGTAGACATCGTACGATGGGGCAGAGATAGACGAAGATTCTGGAGAAACCACGACGAAACTAGAATGCCACACAACGGCAAATAAAATTCCACCAGGGCATCGCCTTCCCGGAAGATCATCGATGAGATATAGGAACAGCTGAACCTCGGCCTCTAAGTAATAACTCTCTTGAAAAAGAAACAGATCTTTGATCTAGCACAAGAAGAAAAAGAAAATAAAAAAATCAGGAATCGAATTTTTGATAGTTAAGAAGGCATTTCTTTATTATCTCCTATATTGCATTTTATAACATAGTCATAAGAGAAAAAAAAATAAAAAAAAAAACAACAAAATTAAAAAAAAAATAAAAATTTATGTGTATATAATTAATAAAATTAACCAACTCGTGAACATGCATTTCTTGATGGATATATTTGAAAATAATGTTCAAATAAAACAATGTTTAACTTATCCACAAATTTTTATTTTCCCGACTAGTTTCGTAGGTACACGTCCTACATGGTCACGGGAGACTAAGAAACTAAATTTGAAACAAAGAAGGTACAAACACTAGTGAAGATACAGATATTACAGGGGTGATAAACTTTTGGTATGTGATACTTTGATGTTTATTTATTATGGGAATTTATATAATGCTAGTTGGAAAAAAAAGAGAGAGAATGTTAAATTTACGATTTTGAAATAATGATAGGTACAAATATTTATAAAGGTTATTTATATATATAGGTACATAAAATAAAAAAAAAAATGAATAAAAAAATTTACAGGGAAAATTAAGGTATAGGTAATGTTCAACAATAAAAATTTACAGGGAAAATTAAGGTATAATGTTCAACAATAAAAATTATGAGAAAAGAAAAAAAAAAAAAAAAAATATCTATATACTGGAGGTTCATAATATTGAGTAGGTATACAGTTTTTAAGAGTGAACTTATTATTGATATAAACAATATGGTCTGATAATAAAATTACTAGTTACAAAATTAATAGTACAAAATGTATATGGTTTTGTTTGTTGGTAAGTATAAAATTATTATAATATCGTTGGTGATTGAGTAAACACGATAAATGATCGAGAGTAGTATAATATTGATACATAAAGGTATTATACATAAAAAATAAAAAAAAAAAAAAAAAATGTAAAAACACAACACTATTGCACAAACACAGATTTCAATTCACTAAAACAGGGGTAAATTCCAGTTGAAGTCGTTATGTCTCGGCGGCACTCGAACCATTAGGTTGGTGATCTGAAACAAACGAGAATTAAGGGCAGTGGCTATCTCTAAATAATAGATGGGTGCAATATTAGCGCATGCTATCAACTTTAGACCACATATTGTGGACGCGATTCAATGAATACACGTTCAATACAATGTAGTGGATGTCACAATTTACATGAGTACTATTTTAATGTTAATAGTTGTACCATTAGGGCTTGCGACCTTCATCATTGATGGCTGGGTTAGTTGTGATCACTTTTATGTATACAACACTCCCCATTAGGTACTTTGATTCGTTCCCAACTTGCCTTGTTGAGGATTCGAACTTCAGTCCCACGATTGACGTGTGCTGACACTGCCGCTCATCTACGAGCGGGGCCAAGTGACCCGAGAAACTTCAGGTATATTAACTTTCACTTTTTGAGTGAACATCAACGACATCTATTGAATTTTAGAGATATCACTAGAGAGCAACCATCTTAATCTGTGAGATTTCCATTGGCCGACACGATTACCTCGTAATATCGAAGAAACCCACTAGATGGCGCCACACAATATTCATATTGTGATTTTTTAGGCGTAATACTCGACATATTATGTTCACAACATACAATATTTTACAATATTAGCGCATGCTATCAACTTTAGACCACATATTGTGGACGCGATTCAATGAATACACGTTCAATACAATGTAGTGGATGTCACAATTTACATGAGTACTATTTTAATGTTAATAGTTGTACCATTAGGGCTTGCGACCTTCATCATTGATGGCTGGGTTAGTTGTGATCACTTTTATGTATACAACACTCCCCATTAGGTACTTTGATTCGTTCCCAACTTGCCTTGTTGAGGATTCGAACTTCAGTCCCACGATTGACGTGTGCTGACACTGCCGCTCATCTACGAGCGGGGCCAAGTGACCCGAGAAACTTCTGGGGAGTGTTGTATACATAAAAGTGATCACAACTAACCCAGCCATCAATGATGAAGGTCGCAAGCCCTAATGGTACAACTATTAACATTAAAATAGTACTCATGTAAATTGTGACATCCACTACATTGTATTGAACGTGTATTCATTGAATCGCGTCCACAATATGTGGTCTAAAGTTGATAGCATGCGCTAATATTGTAAAATATTGTATGTTGTGAACATAATATGTCGAGTATTACGCCTAAAAAATCACAATATGAATATTGTGTGGCGCCATCTAGTGGGTTTCTTCGATATTACGAGGTAATCGTGTCGGCCAATGGAAATCTCACAGATTAAGATGGTTGCTCTCTAGTGATATCTCTAAAATTCAATAGATGTCGTTGATGTTCACTCAAAAAGAGAAACTTAATATACCTGAAGTTTCTCGGGTCACTTGGCCCCGCTCGTAGATGAGCGGCAGTGTCAGCTCACGTCAATCGTGGGACTGAAGTTCGAATCCTCAACAAGGCAAGTTGGGAACGAATCAAAGTACCTAATGGGGAGTGTTGTATACATAAAAGTGATCACAACTAACCCAGCCATCAATGATGAAGGTCGCAAGCCCTAATGGTACAACTATTAACATTAAAATAGTACTCATGTAAATTGTGACATCCACTACATTGTATTGAACGTGTATTCATTGAATCGCGTCCACAATATGTGGTCTAAAGTTGATAGCATGCGCTAATATTGTAAAATATTGTATGTTGTGAACATAATATGTCGAGTATTACGCCTAAAAAATCACAATATGAATATTGTGTGGCGCCATCTAGTGGGTTTCTTCGATATTACGAGGTAATCGTGTCGGCCAATGGAAATCTCACAGATTAAGATGGTTGCTCTCTAGTGATATCTCTAAAATTCAATAGATGTCGTTGATGTTCACTCAAAAAGAGAAACTTAATATACCTGAAGTTTCTCGGGTCACTTGGCCCCGCTCGTAGATGAGCGGCAGTGTCAGCACACGTCAATCGTGGGACTGAAGTTCGAATCCTCAACAAGGCAAGTTGGGAACGAATCAAAGTACCTAATGGGGAGTGTTGTATACATAAAAGTGATCACAACTAACCCAGCCATCAATGATGAAGGTCGCAAGCCCTAATGGTACAACTATTAACATTAAAATAGTACTCATGTAAATTGTGACATCCACTACATTGTATTGAACGTGTATTCATTGAATCGCGTCCACAATATGTGGTCTAAAGTTGATAGCATGCGCTAATATTGTAAAATATTGTATGTTGTGAACATAATATGTCGAGTATTACGCCTAAAAAATCACAATATGAATATTGTGTGGCGCCATCTAGTGGGTTTCTTCGATATTACGAGGTAATCGTGTCGGCCAATGGAAATCTCACAGATTAAGATGGTTGCTCTCTAGTGATATCTCTAAAATTCAATAGATGTCGTTGATGTTCACTCAAAAAGAGAAACTTAATATACCTGAAGTTTCTCGGGTCACTTGGCCCCGCTCGTAGATGAGCGGCAGTGTCAGCACACGTCAATCGTGGGACTGAAGTTCGAATCCTCAACAAGGCAAGTTGGGAACGAATCAAAGTACCTAATGGGGAGTGTTGTATACATAAAAGTGATCACAACTAACCCAGCCATCAATGATGAAGGTCGCAAGCCCTAATGGTACAACTATTAACATTAAAATAGTACTCATGTAAATTGTGACATCCACTACATTGTATTGAACGTGTATTCAATAGATGGGTGTATTATAAGTCGGAGGACAATGGATTTAAAAGTGGTGAATAGGAGAAATCTAATTGTTCGTTTATTATGGTTCTATTGGTATCCTGTTTTAAACGGTTAATTTCTAGAATTTCCAATTTTTCGAGTTTTTTGTAGCCAGTAATGTTTTGGTGAATTAAAGATACGTTATTGTCAATATTAAAAGAATGGTTGTTTACTAAAAGATGATTTGCGAAGTTAGATTTATCATTGTGTTTATTTTTGAACGCGGATGTATGTTCTTTTATACGAATATTTAATGCACGTTTTGTCTTCCCGATGTAACTAGAATTACAGGAATTGCAATCTAATTTGTATACGCCATTTTTATTTAGTTTATGAATTTTATCTTTTGTATTAACCAATAATCTACCTATGGATTTGTTATTATAGAACGCGGGACTAATATTATTATTATTGAACACTTTTTTAACCTCGTTGCTAGTTTTAATATTAATAAAAGCTACTTTATTCCATATTTTATTGTTGTTATTATTATTCGTGCAAAGACCGGGGGCTAATATTTTACATGATATTTTTTTTTAGTTTATTATTTAAAAGTTCATCTATTATTTTGGTATTAAACCCATTATTTAAAGCTAATGTTTTTATAATGTTAAGTTCTTTATTATATTTTTCACGCGATAAGGGGATATTTAAAAGTCTATGGAGTAAAGAATGAAAAGTAGATAGTTTTTGAGACGGATGATGTTTTGAGGTATTATGAATTAAATTATCGCTAAAAGTAGGTTTTCGGTAAACGTCAAATTCTAAACTATTATTATTTATTGAGATATTTATATCTAAAAAGTTAATAGATTTGTTTCCTATTTCCATGGTGAATTTAATCGCGTTGTTTAAATTATTAATTTCGTTTAAAAATTGGTTTAACTGTCGTTCAGTGCCTGTCCAAAGTGCTAAAATGTCGTCGACGTAACGGTAATAAAATATAATATTTTTAAATTGCGCGAGTTCTGAAATCTTTTCTTCTAAATAATTCATAAAAAAGTCAGCCACTTTTAAATCCATTGTCCTCCGACTTATAATACACCCATCTATTATTTAGAGATAGCCACTGCCCTTAATTCTCGTTTGTTTCAGATCACCAACCTAATGGTTCGAGTGCCGCCGAGACATAACGACTTCAACTGGAATTTACCCCTGTTTTAGTGTATTGAAATCTGTGTTTGTGCAATAGTGTTGTGTTTTTTTTATTTTTTATGTATAATACCTTTATGTATCAATATTATACTACTCTCGATCATTTATCGTGTTTACTCAATCACCAACGATATTATAATAATTTTATACCTACCAACAAACAAAACCATATACATTTTGTACTATTAATTTTGTAACTAGTAATTTTATTATCAGACCATATTGTTTATATCAATAATAAGTTCACTCTTAAAAACTGTATACCTACTCAATATTATGAACCTCCAGTATATAGATATTTTTTTTTTTTTTTTTCTTTTCTCATAATTTTTATTGTTGAACATTATACCTTAATTTTCCCTGTAAATTTTTATTGTTGAACATTACCTATACCTTAATTTTCCCTGTAAATTTTTTTATTCATTTTTTTTTTATTTTATGTACCTATATATATAAATAACCTTTATAAATATTTGTACCTATCATTATTTCAAAATCGTAAATTTAACATTCTCTCTCTTTTTTTTCCAACTAGCATTATATAAATTCCCATAATAAATAAACATCAAAGTATCACATACCAAAAGTTTATCACCCCTGTAATATCTGTATCTTCACTAGTGTTTGTACCTTCTTAGTTTCAAATTTAGTTTCTTTGTCTCCCGTGACCATGTAGGACGTGTACCTACGAAACTAGTCGGGAAAATAAAAATTTGTGGATAAGTTAAACATTGTTTTATTTGAACATTATGTGTATATAATTTTTGGTAGATTTGTTTTTTTTTATTGAGGCATGTGTTCCTTCCCTATTACTAATTTGTTTAATAATGTTTTTTTTGTTGGTTTTTTTATGAATCAATTAGGGCATAAATCACTCGAGATCGGGTGCATTGCCGGAAAAAAAGAAGAAGAAGAAGCCTTATGGCATGTATTTGAAGAGATGGAATTTGCCTTCTGCATTTTACAAGATCCTTTACCAGCTATCCTACCATATTCAATGATCTCTCTATGAGCCGTGTGTAATGGGGTTTGGCATACCAGAACCAGAACTTTCTTCGTGGACTTCCCATCTTCAATCTCGCATCTTTCCCTTCAACCCTTACATCTGTTTTTATCCATGTTGTGTAGTATCGAAGATAATTATTATTACTAACAAAACAATGACAGACGTCAAGGGTAAAGCTAGGTAAATAGATTTGAATCTGCTTGGACGTTTTAAATAAAAACTTGTAGGTATACACACAATTTTTTTATTCTCAAAATAAAAATTTAATTCTTACATGTAAAAATGTTATCATTGTGAGCCATAGTTCATAATTTATTTGCAGAAAATGAATTATGCCCAGAAGATAACAATAATATTTATATATATATATATATACACGCACACGAAATTTTACATTATAATTTTAAATCAATACATAATAATAAAATATTAAGTAACAACAAAACATTTACTATATAGGTATTTGGTACCGATAACGATTAGTTATAAAGGTTGGTTCATATTTTTTGAACCCTGAAAAAATCGGTAGATAGTTAGGTATATCTACCGATTTTTTTTTCAGTGTAATACATAATTATCCTTCTCATGGTTGCTGATTGCATGACAATATTAACTCAAAAATGTTAAGATGCTTCTTGACAGGCTGTACACTTCCTAGTTACAATTTTTTTTACTTATTCCGACTATTGAAAAATATTTTCGAAGGGTATATGGCTGCAAAGTATATGTCACAAATCGCGAGTATCTGCAACATCGTGGTTCATTATATTGTAACATACCACATAACACAATAATGTTCAATTGGCGTGATAAGTACTTTACGATGTGTTCAAAGAATTCGTTAGAACTTCTAACTGAAACAAAATTGGCCCGAGGATAAATAGAAAATATACTAAAATAAAAAATTTCATACCTACATTTGATACAAAAATGCGTTTTCGTCGTGTTTACCTACTGAAGATTCAACAAAAATATAAGTTGGCTTTTCACAGTCTCAGATGCTTTGAATTTGCCTGAAAAAGTGACGCATTTACGTACATACTGCGTCGTTTACTTACGTCGTATGTATAGGAAAAGCTACACGTAGCCGCGATATATATTTCAGTATTTTCGATGCACTTGGACGTTCCAGCAACCTGCTTGCGACAGAAAACACGCATCAGCCATGTCTTGTAAAGCATGTCTATTGTCTATACAGCCAAGACATAAGTAAAACAAAAATATTGATGTGTATTGCAAAACTTTCGGAAATGCTGGCTGGTATGTGGTAAGATTTGCCTTTTCAGGGTCGACCACTACTTCAGTTACCCCCGCAAATCACCATAGATGATATCCCTAGTACTAAACGCTAGGTAACACTTTGATGTTCAGTACATAAATAAATAAAACAATTGAAAACAGAAAGCTTTGTAAATTTACAAACACAGGTACAAAATATTGACCAGACCATTTTCCTCACTAGATAATATTTATTATTAATTAATAATAAATATTATCTAGTGAGGATAAATCAGTGGCTTAGGTACTCTTGGATTTTTCAGAAAATCATGAAAATTAAAAAAAAAAAATTACCATACAATACCTAATGCATATTATTGACTAACCCAACTTTTTTTCTAAATATCTTTCCGTCATTTTGATAATGGCATTACTTGTTAGTCTACTCAAATTATTGATAGCTTCTTCCGACATAAGTCCCCCAAGATCTCTCTTTGTTTTGTAATGTTGCGGATAAGTAATTTTATGCCTTGCTATTGATTTGATGATCAGAGCTCCAACGTATATGATGAAATAGACACTGAAATATAAAGGCAAATACCACAACTTTTTACCCAAATAATAGTAGCTGAAACGGTTGTTATCCCTCTTCATGGGTGCTGGTGTAGTGGTCGTTGTTGTGGTTTCAGGTGGCATATGGTGGTGATGGTGATGAGGATAATGATCATCATCATGGTAATGTAGATGATGATCATCATCATGGTAATGTGGATGATGATCATCAAAGAATAACTGAGGATATGAGTCCGAATCACTTGGTGGCCCATACTTGTAGCTGTCATCAGATGGCGGTCCGTTGTCGTTGAAGGAAGAAAAGGAATAGTCACTGGAATCAGGTGGTTTTGCATCCCCTTGGTAGGAATCGTATGAGATGGATGGTGGACCCATCAGTGGCTGTGGTTTTGGAGGCGGGGGAGGGGGAGGCATTGGAACAGGAGGAAGAGGCATGGGTGGCTTCTGTCTCTTGGGAGGTGGCATATCCACGTCCGGCTTCGGTGGTAGATAGGGTTGTGCCGGATTGAACCTGTCTTGCGCCACATCTACGGATGGATTAGCGCTGTACTTGGCAGAGTCTCCGTTGTAGTTTTGATAGCTGTTGTAGTAGTTCGTTTTGACAGGTTTCGGATTTCTGGAATTTGGAAAGTTCCACGTATTGTCGTTGCCTCTTATATTTCGTGATTCGTCTATTTGAACCATTCCTTTTCGATCGATTTTAGAACTAAAATAAATATTAAAAATTTAGAATCAAAATCTTCCGGAATCTAAATTGCTTACGAAAGAAATTAAAGGGTTGATAAACTTCTTATTTGAAAATTTCCCCAATTCATTTATATTTCAAAATTCATAAAATAACGAAATTTAGATAATATTGAGATGATAGGGTTCTTTTTTCCTACTGCTTAAAATACAAGTCGTAGTTGATAAAAAAGGAGATGATTGGTAAATTACATACCTGTCTATGTCGGATTTATCAGTTGACCACTCTCCGGCATCTACTGCTACAGATGGAAATATTTCCACTTCTTTGGCATTGGCTTTCGTTTTACTATCATCGACCGACAATGAATCTACACTTTGTGAGATGAGAACTTCAGAAGTTTTTAACGGTTCCTCATTTCTAACATTTGATTTGGTATAACCCGATTTTACTCTGTATTTATCCATAGAATTTGCCGTTGTTGGTTTATCCAATGTTGGTTTTTTGGTTGAAGTTTCCAAATCTTTATTGTGATTGATAATATCCCAAACGTCTTCAACTTTCATATTTTGTCCTTTGGTTTCAACAATATCTTTAACTTTTATAGGTTTCGCAATTTTTTCTTTAGTCAACATGTCTTTGACGGATATCATCCCTTCACGTTTCCGGCTCGGATTGAACTCTGCCATTATAATATCTGGAGTTTTTTCTGTTGAATATTTATTCTTGTAATAATCGCTATCGACAGGACCTTCGTTTGGAAGTGGTGTTGGTAAAAACGGATGATATTCATAAGAGTTTGATGGCACAAAATCCTCACGTGGTCGCGATGTTGAAAATACTGGATATTCTACTTCTTCCTGTTTAAAATCATCTTGAATGGGTGTTGGGATGAAATAGGGAAATTTTCTTCCTCCAGATTCTTCTACTGGTTCTGGAGTAACAACGTACACTTTATTATCTGCCATTCTTACTGAAACACTGTCACTTTTGGTAATGAAACTAACTAAGCACAGAAGAAAAATAATTCCTTTGATTTGAACACATATCTTTCTTAGCACCATCCTAAATTATTGAAGTGCTCGTGGTAAAAGCTTTCAGTGAAGTGTCGTGGGTCATAAATCATTGGTACAGTGCGTTACTCTAAATTGATTAACAACGTTAGCTGCGCAAAGTTGAAGCTGTTCGATTTTAGGTTCGGAATACTTTTTTTTATTTAATTTATTGTTTAAGAAGTAAGTGCAAAATTACTGTTGAAATATTACTATAGCAGATCTAAATTCTGAAAAACTTAGATAAGCTATACCTACATGAGAGTTATGTATCTACTTATTAAATTTTTTATTTGGCCCTTTTTAGTGGTACATTATTTGACAAGTTTTCTTTTTTTGATCTTTATTTATAAATGATTTATCGTTTAAAATTAAACACAGGTTTTTATACATTATGCCTAAAATGGTCAAAGTGAAAATGGACACATTTTTGAAGGACTTTCCTACAGATTAGTATTATTTCGAAGTAACAACAAAAAAGCGCCAACAATTTTTATGCCTCCTTTGTGGCTTACGTGTTAACTCGTCGCTAACTTTTCTTCAGGTTTCTTTGATTCTTGAATGTTTTTCTGTTCGAATGATGAAGCGTATGATGTAAATAAGTAAAAAAACCTTACAATTGGAAAGTTCCGGGTGGAGAGCAGGAAATAAGAATAGGAAAGCATGGATAAATTTTCGGATATCCACTCGGGATTGTAGTGGATGGATGTATTTATATAATCAAGAGATATCGATTGGAAATCGCTAGCATTGAAATTCAGGTAAAAAAAAATATATTGAGAATATATAGATATTGTTACGAGGTTCAGTTCGGTCTCCTCCCAGTAACATAGCGGTATTGTGCGCTAATGTAAGTAAAGCTATTTGAATTCAGGTCTGTTTGTTCACGAAAGACCTAGTTTATATATTAATTGTTGTTTACATAATTCCTTCAATTGTGTTTAACAATAATTCTACTCTGATGTTCTACAATGTTTCCATTTATCAAATTCCTAGATTATTAGCGTCAAAATTAAGACGTTATTAATCATTTACAACTGTGTCTTTCGCCGATTTTAGAGTCGTTGAAGTTCCACAACCATGTCTCTGTGCTCTTTTGCCCAATTTGCCCTTGTGCCACCTTATATTATGCACACTGTGGTTGAAAAGATCTTTAAAGGCAATTGTGAAAAAAATCCATTTAAACAAACGCGATCGGCGAAGATGTTTGTTATAAAATTAATAAGGATGCTCGGATTTTTTAGTATTTGGTAAGTTAAATTGCTTCTTATTCTTTCGATACATGATGGTCTAAGCTTATAGAGTATAAGCATATGTAAAATAAGGATAGGAAGAAAGGGGACGTGCTGTTAATAAACCTTTAAAGTTTTGAAATGTGGATATTACGTACTCCTAATTACGAGGAAAAATATGGTACATCTTCCTGACATAAGATCCGAAAAACATCCTATCTTGGACACGTTGTGCGTGGGGATAAGTATGAACTCTTAGGCAAATAATGACTGGTATTCTCAAACTCAAACGTTCTAACTCAACGCAAGAAGCTCTTGCTTAGAACTTAATCGCTTGCCAGTAGTTACGTAATTAATGTATTGGAAAAAACAATTTCAGAATACAGAAATGTCAAAAGTCTCAATAAAAATTGGATACGACGCAACTCAATCGTCTGTTTTTCATTTCAGAATGATAGTCATTATCTTGGATACGCAACGTGCCTATGAGAATGAACCGGAATAGGAACGGTGGAGGAGTTTTTCTGGCTGGCGCGTTACCAAGAGGCCTTCGCAGAAGTGGTTGCGAACGTCGGGGAGACCTGATACGGCACAAGTAGAACAAGAAGAAAAATCCTGAGCAAAGAAGAGCAGAAGAATAAAAGAAATATGAAAAGTAACCTATGTAATTGTATTATAAACTTATACGAAATATAGATTAGATTTCAATAAACGTCTTTATTAAAGATGAACCAGAATCAAGCGATTTCTGCTAATGTGGGTGACACGACGTCCCCGCTATTCGTCCATGACCTCAACCGTTGTTCTGAAATGTAAACCTTTGTATCCTAACCTACTTTTCTCCTTAGTCAGCAGGTATGATATTATTTGCTTATAACTGTATATTAAAAATGAAAGAGCAAACGTAAATAGTAAAGGAATTTCCGAGAGAATTTGGTCCAGTTCTCATTTCACCAACATAATATCCTCAAAGGCAAATGGACTACATATTATACTGCATTAAAATACGATATTAAAAACAATTGACCTCCTCCCACACCATGTCTAATTTCCATGTCATAAACATTGCGCAAGATCGTGCGCAATGGAGAGCTCTTGTCGCTTCCCTATGCCCCTGAGTGGGCCGTAAAGAGAGTTTGGATTGTATAATGAAATAGGCATTTATCCATGTAGTGCTGCAATCAGTCAGATCGTATTTAAATTGGACAATCCTCCAGAATTAGTTTTGGTACAATTATAGTAGTTTTAGGAACGTTGTTATTTATGCCAGGAGATTGATATAGTTTATTCTCTGGAGGCCGGTTTGCTAGTTTATTCTGCGTTATCCAGGTTGCAGCACGAGGAGGCGAACTAGTTTTGCATCTCATCTCATCCTCTGATTGAAATTGAAATTTTGATTTAATACGATAAATAAATAAATTTAGTACTTCTGTAGTCTCTCATTTTTTTTTCAATATTTTTTTTCATTCACTGAAATCCTCCATTTGTGATTTTCTCAACGCTTTCGTTCTCTTTCTAAGCAACTTACATACAATCCATATTAATCCTAAATCTGTCTGCCATATCAAATCACATACTTTCTTGAATATAAATCGAAAGCGCTTGAAAAATATGAGAGTTTTGGTAATAATATTGACTATAATTATAGGCACGCCTAGAAAAAAATATTTTCACATCTTTCACTGATCCTCCCGTTTTATAAAATTTTCTATAATTATACCTACATATAAGTAGTACACACATACTTCCGTGGAGTTACAACCCTGTCTTAGCCTCTTTTCCATACCACCAATCGTTCGCCACCAGCAGCGTGCGTCCAGCCATCTCAGCCTAGGCCTTGCAATGCTCCTCCTTCCAGCGGGGCTTCCACAAAAATGTCTTTGAGAACTGACGGTTAGCTCGATCTTTAAACATGGTCTATCCAGCGGAGTCGGCTAAGCTTTATGAATTTTGCGGCATCGTATAATTCAATAGGAATTACATAGAAGTATACTACCTATAAACATTTTAAATGAGATTTTTACACCTAGTTTAAAAGACAAATACAGTTTTACTCACAATACATAATAATATTATTATTTTTTATATGTAAGTAGACTTAAACAGTTTACGTAAAACAGGAGCAGTTGACACAGCAAAAGGTGTAAATAACGTATTAACACAGTGTCATGTTGACATACGACTTGTCAGCAATGTGCAATATGGACCATTGATGTGATCTGATTCATGTCCAACTCATTTACACTTGAACTTATCTGAAGATGTTCCTGGCGTACGTCGCACGATGGCATTGTTTCAGTATCGCCATGACGTTCATACGATAATAATATGTTAAGCTGATTGAGTTTTAACAAAGATTAATAACACATTCAAATATTAACGATCGGTTTTCGAGTTTATTAAAAAAAGTTCAGCATGTCATTTTGAAATAATCTTAGAGTGAATGGTGTTAGTGATCAGAAGTGTTGTATTTTTGGTGGATTTTGTAAACAAAACATCGTTTTTATTTTACGTGAATAATAAATTTCCTAAGTATTAAGGTAAATAATCTTTCATTTACTTACTTGATTTTCGCTCGTCCGCTTTTATATGAGCAACATTCGATTAAATTAGTGAAAACTATACTTAAGAATGAAAGGGTCAACTTTTTTATGTTGAATAGATGACTTTTGATCAAAAAATGCGCAAGGTTAATAATTCATTTATCACCCAACTATTCAAAAGGGTTTTGAACTATTTAAAAAAAATAATGATGCAGTGAATGTGTTGTGATAAAAAAGTGGAGGAAAATATATTTGTTAATCTTTTAAGGCCTAAATTTGAATTAAAATCAATTTGAATTTACCATTTTTATCTATACCTATACCGAATCAAACTATAGTTACCTATACCGAATGAAACTAGTAACCTATACCGAATGAAACTAGTAACCTATACCGAATGAAACTAGTAACCTATACCGAATGAAACTAGTAACCTATTCCGAATGAAACTAGTAACCTATACCGAATGAAACTAGTAACCTATCGAAAAAATGGAAAATCAAACTTCTTCTTCTTAGCCTAGAACCGTCTACTCCTGAACGTTGTCCTCCTCCATGTTCACATGGAGTGTTTTATACAAACCAGAGTACAATGTCATATTTACTATATATTTTGTGTTACAGAATGGAAACAGGAAGAAGAAAACGTTCACTAAATAGTCTTCAAATAACGTGTTTAATTCAATTACTAATTTGCTTGCCTCTCGTAATGTGCGCTCCACCATCATATTTGCTGGTTACCCCATCTCCAAAATATAATTATCCGATTGCCACAATAAGTCCAGTAGAAAGGCGGCCACAAAGGTAAGGATTATAAATCTTAAATTATTATTTTAGCCCAAGCTAGCTTGCAAAAGTCAATGATAATATTTTCATAATATTATGTGACTTTAAAGTGAGTGTGATCACTGAACATCTATTGATAGCAAATTATTGATGTTTTCGGGGGTAACTTTGTGAAATCCCATATTTTTTTAGTACTTATAATAAAAAACTTTTATTATTTAAATAAAACACTGTTTATTTCACTTTTATTATAAAAGTGAAATAAACATTGCCACTGTCCTAAAAGATCAAATGTCCTACTTACAGATGGTTCAATTCGGTGAACGAGAAAAATTATATCCAAAACATAATACCAAAAATCGATTGAAAGTAGGTAATCGCTGTAAAAAAGAATAATGTTTTTATTTTATTTCTAGCTACGCGCCGAAAAAAGAGGCAGATTTCGAGGATTATGATGCCCCAACATCTGCATATCCGACAGTCAAATCATCTTACTTTGCTCCTTCCAACTTCTTATTGGCTTTCTTAAGAACCATCCTAGACGTGTTGAGGAAAGTTAATTTGAAGAAAGCAAAGACTGGAATAGTTAAATTAGAGCCCAAAAAGATTGGTGAAAATACAACTCTCATTGAAAATTATAAAAATATAACTAGAAAAATGTTAAACGTAACTGATAAAGGTAGAGGGATGGATCCAGGGGTAGTTTATGACGACTATCATCATCACGATGAGCCTTACATCCCGGAACCAATGCCTATGATGCCGACTGAAGCCCCCAAAGAGATGGAGAAAATCAAGCAGTCCAGATATCAAGATCCTTGGGAAGGTTACTACGAGTTTATTATTACGGAAGGCTCTTTCAAGTTTTGGAGCTCTTTTCAGGTAAACAACCCAATTTTATATATAATTTTCAATGCTTGACGTTTGTTAAGACCTGTGTCTGATGTATCCTTCAAGTATTTTCATGCTGATCTTTTCTTCGTTCTCACCATTAACCGTTATCTTGGTTTCGGTAAATTCTTTGGGGACATCTTTACTCTTGACAAAATATGTCCGATCCATGGCAATTTTCAAAAGTTCAATAGTTCATGGTTTTCTAGTGACTTCGTGTATTTCTGAATTACTTCTCAGCCACCAAAAACAGTTTACTGTCTAGGTCCCCAAATTCGACCGTGTTAGTATATGTTTTTTTAAAAGACAGTAGTAGTTGCTATAATATAACTAGCTTTATAAAAAGCAAGACAGTCGTTGTCTTGTCATAATTATTGGTATTTAATTCAAATTGTATAAATTGTCAATCGAACCAACAATCAAACAACTTACAGTTATATCAAACGTCAATTTAATTTCTTTTGAAGAATGAATTTAGTTACATTGTAAAACGCACTAAGAATTTTACCTTCTCAGTTTAATTACCCTGAAAAATATTTGATTTTCAAATAGCCATAGTCGTTGATCTTTCAACAGACATCACAATCAATAATGATCTACCCAAAAATTCGTTACGGTTCGGTTACACCTTTTAGGGTGTTAGAAAAAGTAAAGACAATTTTCTCGATACGCAAGTGAATTATTAGGCTAGACTTCATTAGGAAAATTCTAGATATTATGATTTGTATTAATACAGTTATTTCAATACATAGTAATATTATTTGTAACGGTTAATTCGATGCTATTTCTTGGTAGACAACTAATATAATCACACACACACAGCCTATTTACTATTAATAAATCGTGCATTCGGTCAGCAGTGAACTCTTGGCCAGCAATGGCGGCATGCAAACATCTGTTTGAGGGTCGTGATCTTCTAATAAGCCGTTTAAGTCATTTCAGCCGAATGAAATAGTTCCACATTATATTGTATAAAGTGGGTCAGTAAATATTGACAAACTATCAAAGATCTATATTGTCCTAATATACCTATATCGAAACCTTATCCCAAAACTCCCTTGAAAAGAAAGTGATATAGAAAAAATCTACTTCTCTTGGTTATATTTTGGCCACCCTCGGTATGCTATTTTTTTTTCGTCTTTTTTATATTGCGTTTTTTTATCCAGAGTTTGCTTCTTAGCTAAGATTGGACGAGACCGGTTCATTGGTAAGAACCGTCTAAGGTTCTAAATTTCTCTGGTTGTATTGACAGAAATGTAAATCACTCGATTTTGGGTGGAATGTCTCTTCTTAGTGTGTCATGTCAGCCCCTCCCTCCTCTGACCTGGATTAACCGTAAGAGTTTTTCCACCCGCCGGATTCTGGTCCATAGTCTGATGTTTCTCAGCCAGGACATCTGCCGTCTACCCACACCTCGACTTCCATCTATTTTCCCTTTCATGATCAGGTGAAGCAGTTTGTAGTATTTGGTGTTGCGATGTATGTGTCCCAGGTAGGACATTTCCCTTATCTTGATGCTGCCTAAGAGTTCATTATCGTTCAGCTCTTCGCAACACCTCCGTGTTAGTGGTCATATAGGGCCACGGAATACGGAGAATTCTGCGATGGAGCCACATTTCAAATGCCTCTATACGGTTCATCATATTGTTTATTAATATTATGGAACGCCTCAATATTGAAAAAATAAGTGTAAAGTTTTCTTGCCGTAGGATTCTAGTCATAATATTTTGTTTCATTACAATACGTGCAAAAATTCGCTCCTCCAACTAGTTACGGTCGAAAAGATAAATTATTTGTTTTTGTAGGCGGAAGATAGTTTGATCGGTGAAAGTAGGTATATACATCCAAGCTTTTGAAGTTTTATTATTTTTAAAACACGTGATCGAAATGCAAAATGTACCTACATACATACCTTAAAAGACGAAGTTTAGTTTAAACATTGCAAGAGAATAATATTACTTATTATCAATATCGATTATATCCATGCATACAAAACTAGCAGCCCTCGTCGTTTTTCCTCTAACATAAAATAAAACTCCACTTGGTGTGAGCACATAATACACTTTTGACAATATTCACGCTATAAGCAAAAGGCTTGTGTTATGAAATTGGGAATTGAATGTACCAGGATTCGAACTCGCTCAGCTCAAAGCCGTCGACTGAACAGCTGGCCTACCAACTACCTCGTCATTTGCTTATAGAGTTGAGGAAATAAATTGAAGAAATCTCTAACAGCCGGTTTCATAAAAATCTTCAAAAGAACAATTTAGTTTAAAGTTCCTTTTCAAATTTAAAGACTCCTTTAAGCTGACGCGTTTCAATATTCCAGCTAAAATTTGAAATGTCAAAAAAAAATTTAAAGTTGGTAGCAGTTGGTAGTGTTACCATGGAAATCTATGGAAAACATAGGTTGTTTACTAATTTTTATTTTATTTTATTTATTTAAAACAACATAAATCAATACATACACAACAATATGAGAATGGACAAATTTAAATTATAATCAAAATATAATTATATTATTATTCCTCCTTATAGAGACAAGTCTCGTGTAAAGGAGGAGTTTCACTGAGAATTTTAGATTAAGCACTTAACTCACAGGAATAAACACACACGTAAATAATACTATACACATTCAATTTATTTTTTTGGTTGTTTTTTTTTTTTTTTTTTTTTTTTTCTTTTTTCTAAAAATAAATCACTATTAATTATTGTCATACTATTGGTGACAAAATGTGTTTTATCACCTCTTTTTTAAATTGTTCGTTGCTTCTATTTGCGCGCACTTCACTGGGCAGATCATTGAAATATTTGATACCTAGATATGTATAATGTCTTTGAGCCACATCTCTGTTGCACAGTGGCACTGGTATACAATTGATGGTCCTTAAGATTCTGGAGGTTTCAGTACTCACGGTAGTCTGAGACTCTCGTTCTTTAACTACCTGCAGCAATGCATATTTTTTGAATATCTGTGCCACTGTCATCACCTTTATTTCGGAGAAAAGCTGGCTCGTTGAATAATCTCTGGGCTTCTTCAGAATGATTTTGAGAATAAGTCTCTGGGTTACTTCAAGAGGATACAGATTTGATGGGTAGGCGCCTCCCCATCCCAATATGCCATACTGAGCAATAGATTGAAACAGGGCATAATAAACTGTTTTTAGTTGTGTCACAATCAGTGTATTTCTTAATTCTAAGAAAATATATATCAGTTTTCTCAATCTTGTCGTTGTCAATGCTATGTGCTCTTTCCATTTAACGTTTTGATCAATTGTTATACCTAAATATTTCATTGTTTTTACCTGTTTAATTTGATTACATGTGTCTTTGCAATTATTGTCAACTCTGCATAGATCCGAATGTATGATTATTTTAACGTCTTTTGGAGTACTTGCCTGGTTTATTGTAAATGGGATGCATGTCGTTTTGTCTGCATTCAATGACAGAATATTATGGTCAAACCACCTTTTAAGTTTGTTAATGTCGTGGTTGGCTCGTTCGTTAACTTCGTCCCATGTTCTTCCTTTCGTGAAAAGGACTGTGTCGTCTGCGTACGATACTATGGTACTTTTTAGTGGCAATGTAAACAAGTCGTTTACGTATACAATAAACAGAGCAGGTCCAAGAACGGTTCCCTGTGGTATACCGAAATCAGTGGTGCTTGAGTCACTGATAGCGCTATAGACTTTTGTGTATTGTTTTCTATCATGGAGGTAGCTTTGCATCAATTTGAGTGCTTTATTATTTATTCCAATATTAGACAGCTTCGTTGCCAATCTAGAATGTGAAATGCTATCGAATGCTTTTCGCAAATCAATAAATGTACCAATGCATTTGTATCCATTATCTAAGGCGTTGTATATGTCAGTAGTGAGGCAGGCAATTGCGTCCTGTGTGCCAAGTTTTGGCATAAAACCGTATTGTCTTTCGTTTATAATCTTATTGTTTACAATATGATCCATCAATTGTTTCTTTATAATTTTTTCGAAAACCTTGGCTACATTAGAGATAAGTGAGATCGGTCTATAATTACCTATATCATCCTGTGGTCCTGCTTTATGTATTGGTGTGATTATACTTGTTTTGTAATTTTGTGGAAATTTGCCCTGGTTTAAACTTAAGTTGATGATATGTGTTAATGGTTTACTTATATATTTTATTACGGACTTTAATAGGTCTACTCCTATTCCATCAAAACCTGGAGCTGCTCCCCTTTTCAATTCCGTTATTGTTTTTTCTACATCGTTCTGAGATACTTCTTTGAATTCACTAAGAGCAGGATATGCGTTTCTAGGCACTTCTGATTCGCTAGCACCGTCATCACAGACATTTATGTTACTTGCAAGATTCTTACCCACGCTGGAAAAGTATTCGTTCATGATGTTTGCTGCAATTTTTGGCTCTTCGGACACCTGTACATAATTATCACCGTGCTTTATCTGCTTTATATGTGTCTTTTTGCGCACATTACCTATAACCTCGTTTATCGCTTTCCATGTTTTCCCGGCATCATTTTGAGATTTAACGATCTTTTCACTGAAGTATTTATTCTTTGCTTCCCTTATTGTAAGTGTTAGTCTGTTTCTAAAATTTCTGAAGTTCTTTAATAGTTTTTCATTATTTGGATTCTTCTTTGTTGATATAAAGAGCTTTTGTTTTTCTCTAATGGATTTCAATAATCTGTGTGTTATCCATGGTTTCAATTTTTTATTTTTCTTGCTCGTATTTCTGTTTTCATGGGATGCAGTTTCAATATAAGATTCAAAGGTGTTTTCGAAATTAGTAGAAGCTATGTCGACATTCCTTTCCTGGAAGATAGAAGACCAAGTTTCAAATTTTATATTATCTTTCAGGACTCCAACATTGATAGTTTTTCTTTTTGTTTCATCTTGTCTGTTAATATTATTATGTGTACTTTCAATTGGACAGGTGTACTGTAGAATACAAGTATAGTGATCAGTAATGCTTGTTTTCCAGACTATGCTCTTTAAGCATTCAGTATGCTTTGTGTTGCACCAAATATGGTCGATGCACGATGGTTGCTGACCCTCGAATTCTCTAGTATTGCTATTTATACACGATTTGAAGTTTAATTCGGTCATCATATTTAAATAGTCGTCTTTAATACTATTCGGGGAGTCATTACTGATGTTTATGTTAATGTCACCCAATACAACTGTGAACTCACGTCTTGCATTGAGCAAGACACGCCTCAGATCTTCCACAAACGTTGAAGGATCCGATTTATGTGTTCTGTAGATGGCGTACAGGTGGTATGCAATTTTGTCATTCAGAGATATCTGCGCAGAGAGGCAATTGGTAAAATTTATGCTAGTAATTTCATTCACTCTAACATTTACGAACCTTTCGTGAATGTATAGGACAACACCACTATTCTTGTTTATTTTACTGGAAGTGTCATAGCAAGTATAGCATGGTATACTATATGAAATATCATTATTGTATGTTTCCGTTAACACTATGCAACCAGGCAGAATCTTCATGCAGCCAAGGTGCAAAATAAATTCATCAAATTTTTTCTTAGGCTTCTGATGTTCATTAAGAGAATACTAAGTGTATCCCTGTTCTCTCCCAGTGCTAGATTGCACTGATGTATGTTCTCACAGATTATCTCATTTACCCTATACGCATCATCCACATCTGCCAAGAAATCGTCCATTGCAACCTCAGCAACAATAT
The DNA here is from genome assembly GCA_963576905.1 of Mystacides longicornis. NCBI lineage: Eukaryota > Metazoa > Arthropoda > Insecta > Trichoptera > Leptoceridae > Mystacides > Mystacides longicornis. The sequence goes on from OY756426.1 coordinate 12,906,484, forward strand.
TGTGTTGCCTCTCTTGCAAATCTTTCATATACAGCACGTATCGGGCAGGCCGCGTTAAATGCTGAATGCTGTGTGTTTTCTTTATTGCTTTCTTTGCATAGCACACACGTATAATTGTTCATATTATTTCTCTTATTGCATTCTCTAGAGTCATGGTTATCAAAGCAATAGGCACATCGTACTGTTGTATGTGTACAGTACTTAGATATATGTCCGAATGAAAGGCATCTGTAGCATTGTACCAATGGGCTATGATCCACTACACTTATCCTTTGGTACCCAATAAATACCCTGCCGCAATTCGTCAGCTTTTTCCATGTTTGAGGAGTCACTTGACAAACTATATTAGCTAGCAGGTTATTTCTGTGTAACTTTCTGAATTTAATTTTGATATCCTCCTTAACATCTATGTGTTTATTCTGTCCACGCAATGAAGAGTTCAAATCCTCCTCTGTGATACCCTTTATAACCCCCTTGAAGATTATCAGTGGATTTCTCTTGACCGGCTCTCTTGCAAGAAGTTCTGCTGATTTTTCTATTTCTTTCTTAATTGTGCACATATCTTCCTTTGAACTTGTCTTAATTACGATCTGATTTTTTGTTCCTTTTCGGAGACCGGTAATACCGATACCTAGTGAGCGTACATTAATGTTTCGCTTGATAATTCCCTCGATCTCATTGCTTGTTTTTAAATTGTCCTTTCCGGATACAATCAGAGGATAATCAGAACTCCTTGCCAATACAATGTCGTCTTTTTTAGTGACATCAGCATATGTGGACTTATTGTTCTGGTTTTCGACGACACTAAGTCGTTGATCGATTGCTTCTAGGACGTGGTTTATCTTTTTCATTGTATCAGACTCCCCCCTCTTCAGACACTGTTGTTCAAGCAACTTAGTTAAGTCATTAAATGCTTTAATTACTGCATCTTTAGTCTCTCTTTTCATATTCGTGACTCCACTTAAAAGTCTTATTGCCCCAGATGCTATATTTTGACCGCGAAACACGGCATCATGAGCCCGGTCTGTACATTGAGGTTTGTCACCTAAGCTGGGTGAGGAGGAAGAAGACAATGTCCTTCTTTTCTCGGTCTTACGTACACTTTCCATTATATATATTGTACAATAATTAGTAATCTTGTATAGCGAGATTGGTAGTGGAAGAATGCGAAACTTCAACGCAGGTTTTTTTTTTCTTTCAACGAAACCCAAAATGTGGGTAGTTTACTGGTGAAAAAATGGTATTCTGCTGAATAGCTCTTCAATAGAAGCTCCCACTATGGGGTCGTCGCGAAGTTTTTTGTAGCGAGTTATTTAGGCTATCTGATGGTATAATCCACTCACCTCAATCTCCTTCCACTGAAGCAGCGTTTCACTATTTATGTCAAATCTATACTTTAAAATGTTCAAAAACTTTATCGTGTATTTATTTTTCCAACTGGATTTTATTTCGGAAAACTACACACAACATCAGCAAGAGAAAAAAATTCTCTACCGTTTGATATATAAATGTTTACTAATATTTTCGCGGAATTTCTGTTGATCTGTCAATTTCATTTCTCAATAGAGCATAAAAGTGCCGTTTTTTGTGTTAATTTCTTATTATGGTTTATGAATTAGTCAACGACATCTTCAAAAAGTAATATTCTTCCCTTTTTGCTGTTTTCCGCCCTATTTTAGTAATTTTTGTCCACAGTGTCACCGCATACAAAATGTTTATCTTTGTCACAGAGAAAGCGCCACGAAATTTTCTATGAACTCCGGTGGTAAAAATTTGAACTCACTAAAGTCGACTTTAACTAAAAATAATAATCAATAGCGGTATTTTAGCTAAAAGCCGGTTTGTTGTTATGAAACCCGTTATTTTTTAAAGGGAGTTTAAAGTCTCCTTTATTTTTTATGAAACCAGCCGTAAGCTCCGCTAGTTAACACTTTTGTCTGGGAGTGTTGGTCGATGAATTTATTCATTGGAAATCCGAAAATATAAAAAAAATATCTAAAGGAAAATATGCCAGAGATGTGTGAAGCTGAAAATATCATCAGATGAAGCAGAATGCGAAGGAAGGAATTGGAAAACCATGTACAAAGAATGGACTCCCTTACATCGCATAACACAGCCAGCCACATGGAACTCGAACTAGCGGAAGAAAATTGAAAGACAGTTTGGAAATCAACGTCAGAGGAGAAATGCCTCTGAAGAACAGGCCAGCATGGCCTAAATCAAGGAAGAAGAAATAATGTAAAACGCTATCTCGCTATACTATGAATACCAGTCCTTCGCTATCAAGTGAAGAACTGGTTTTCAGATAAAAAGTATATTTTTGACAGATTTTAAACGCAGTTTTTGTATTTTTGTGCGATTTGGATTTAAAGAAATGCTTTCAAATTTTTTATAATACACTATTTAACCGTTATTTGGATGTAGGAGCTGCTAATTATCATTAACTGCCCATGAGAATATTATAATATTTAAAAGCAAGGTGTGGATATTTTGAAATAATTTTCTTTCGTTTTTCTATGGTATTATGGTCCATCAAAGATGTCGTAAGATAAGGAGTATTTGAAAGAGAGGGCTGGACGCGGATGACAGTTATCGTAAAATTTTATGATTCGGATCATAATATTAACATCGCACAATTCGATCGAACATCTTCCGATAATACTTAGTATATGGTACGGGAATTTTTTTAATAGTATTTTTACATCATTTTATTTCCTCCCGAGGGTAACAGAGTTCGTGATGGAATCAAAAAAGCTTATATACCTACCTGACTTTTAAGTACACGTCATTTTATAATATTTGTTGGTTACAATAAGTACAATATACTCTTTTAGAGAGAATGACTAAAAAAGGAATCGGAAAGATTTTTTACGCAAAGAAAGGCGGATTACACCCGCATATCACACACCCGTCGTTGACATCTGACTAAAAAGCATTTTCATTGGACGAAAACGCAAAGTCTGTAATTGCGCATTAACCTGTCATTATCGTACATTTTTTGGTCATTTTGTCCGGATATAGAGAGTAGTCTTTGAAATTGAAGTAAATAAAAAAGGCATTTTTTTCGTCTTTCGACCAAACGAAGTGCTAACATATTTCTGATGGTCGCAGTGAACAGTGATTTTCGGCCTCTTCCATTTTCCGAAGTAGAAGGTACAGGTGTGAAGTAAAGATAGGTGCGGACAGAAACTTGTTAGTTGCGAAATGCAGACGTTAATGATTAATTTACATAACAGTGATAGAAGGGGGTTCTATATTTTGCGAGTAGTGTCATCTGGCGCTCCTTCCTCACATGCGTGGCATACTGCAGTGAAAGAAGAGCGCGCTCCCTGTTTGTCAGTACCTACTGCTAAACAGGGCCAAAACAGCAAACAAAAACCCATTTAAATCATTTTATATCTGAACATCAGAAAGTAGGAACGGCCGTTTTACTTCAAGCCGTCCTGGGAGCTAATGCAGTGGGTTCCTAGGGAACGGTCCGTCATCTGACAAGACGGCGTCTTTCAAAATTATATATGGCAATGTTTTTCGTTACTACGGAAACAATATTGGCAACGTTCTCAACTGACATATTCACCGCTGTTAAAAGTAGCGGCGTATCCGTAGGAAAACAAACCATAAGTCGAAATAAATAACGTTAAACGTGAAAACTGTTAACGTTAACCAAATTGAAAATGGTTTCCAAACCGAAAAAAAATGTGTTTCGATTTCGATATAACAGCAGCGTCGTAATGTTTTCATAGATTTCGAGGTAACGCTTAACGTTAATTTTGAACAACTGTCAGAATTATTTTTTGACTCGGAATTTTGAACAACATTGTTTAACGCACGTTGATCAACAGTTTTTACGTTATCTCTATGGAAATAACAACAAATTGTTAACGTTGGAGCTCTGTCTTTAATGTCAGCTGTCGTTAATATTTCGAGTTGGCCTCCTGTCCTGCGCAACGGACTTCTATTCATTCCCCACATCCAGCGCTTTCTTATGTTGACTGTTTGCCGCTGTCTCAGTTTTGTCAGCATCAGTCTTCTCCCCTTCTGTTGGTGTCACTGGTGAATAATGGTCGTCTTAACTATAATTTTTTAGGGTATGGAAGATTAAGAATATCTATTAAGAAACCATTTTATTTTCAGCTCGCAACTGCCGGTCTTTTGCTATACTCTGCCCTAGCAGCCATCTACTACGCCAAGTTCAACCCTATCCAGCCCGATTACGACACCACTTATGACGATTACTTCTTCGGAAGGTCTTTGGAAGGGGACGCGCCCATGTTGCCACCGGACAGTGCCACACCAGCGCCAGGATGGTTGAGCGGGATCACAGGGATGGGGCGGGCTACCTTCCAGAGGATAATGGATGCTATTCATATGGCGGAAGACAAGTTGTAAATTTATAATAATCGACAAGTCTGTTAAACAATGCGAATGCTCTTTTCAAATTTGAGACATTTTCAAAAATATTACGAAGTCTCATTAGGGATATTGAACAATCAGTCATGAAGGAAAGACTGTAGCCTTATTTGAGGGTCTAAATGATTTTGGTTGATTAAGCTAGAAGTATTAGAAATAATCTTTTTTTGAATTGCATCTCTTGAATAGGTCGTAAATGATCTTGCGCGAAAGCACTCCAAATAATCAACATTCATTAATATCCTTTTGAAAAATATAGGTAGGTATTAAATAATTTATATAAATAAAGTTCCTTGATTTGTTATGATCCAATAGATATTAGTTTAAGTTTCTTATAGATATTATTTATTTCAGGTGTTTAACGATTTTTTCCTAAGTAATATGAAGGCCTATTTGTTAATCTGAAATATACATTTTTCATTATTTTATTGACAAAATACAAACAAGAGTTTGTATAGTATATGTTAATGACGCCTACTGAAAAATTGAGAAATTAATTAATTTTTTAATTAATATAGGCCAAATTCGGTAGCATTGTAGTGTTGGCACTTATTTCTAGTTAAGAGTTTCTGGGTTCAATTCCCGCGCAGCCTCATATAAGACAGACCCGGTTGACAAGCAAGACATTTGCCCTTTCACCGGCTATACAGATACCTTCTTACTTATAAGTTTGAATTTTGAATTCCGTGTTCTTACAGATGTAGAAATTATTCCCAAGCGGTACCTTCGATTAACAAACTCCTAAATATTATAACAAACTAATAGTTAAAAATAATCAATTTTTTGGGTACAATTATTCAAATTATATTGTCAAAATAATTGTGAATGTTTATTAAGGTTTTTCCTTCATTTAAAATTATCAAGTAGAAAAACTTTTTTAAACACCGCAGTGACAATGTAAATAAAGGTATAATATTACTTTACAAAGGCTCTCCCATGAATCGCGTGACTTGAAAAGAGGTAAAGAGAGGGGGCTAATAAAACAGCCTTTGAAAAAATAAAGAGCCGTAAAAGTATTTTTCATTTTTTACTACTAAAGTGTTTCCTAATTTAAAAAAAAACTAATGATGAAATTAAAACAAACATTTATTTTGTTTATGTAATATACATTTTAGAGCTACTGAAGTTTGATTAAGTATAGAAATAAAATGAGTTTGAAGTTTTTAATTCGTATATGTTTACTTGTTTCTATTTATATACCTTCTAGATCGTTACGGATTGAATTTAATAGAGAATTACAATCGAAATTATTATTAAGATTTATATCTGTACCTTAGAGCATAAAGTGTGGGAGTCCACTTTTTTGCGATTTTGACTTAATGATACAGTTTTATTCGCAATTGAAGGTTCTATAAGTGGTCAAAATATTGAAGTCACCACTTGTTAAAAAAGGTGACTTTTGAAATTAAAAATATATTTAAGTCCATTTTTTGTTAGAGCATAATCCATTATATTTCTTATTATAAAGAATATTGAAAATTGTATTAATTAAACATAAAACATGGTCTAATTGGTGAAAAAAAAATATTTTCAGATTTAATATTTTTCATATAGAAAAAAAGTTCGCGTTTTGTAATTTCAAGTTTCACTAAATCCTCTCTCCTGCAAAATTACTAAAATGTGACTCCCACACTTTATGCTCTAAGGTACAGATATTTAACACTAGCTGAACCAAAACAGACGTTGTCAATAAGGGAAATGCGGATTAATTTTTATACATATTTATGAAAAATATTAAAGCTTTGGTTGTAAGCCTTTAGATAAGACACAAGAGAAAAAGATTGCAAGACAGCTGGGAGTCGAACTCAAAAGGCGAAGTTCAATAGAACAGGCATTATAAAATGAAAAGAAGAATAATTTTTCATTATACCACCAACAAAGATTCCATAAAAAGCTAAAGCAAAATAACTGGAGATATAATTTTGTTCAACTTTATATATTGAGATTGCAGGTAACATAATATAAAGTTATTATCCTAACAATGGCAACTCATATGAGCTTAACATGAGAATAAATTCATGTCTCATTATCTTGTATGATTACTATTTTACATATATAGGTACCTACAATAATATTTGACTTCGTGTTATTTTTATTATGAACATTATAATCTTTTATTTATGTTTGAAAATGATTTTGTTTGAACAATCAAATGCGTAGATTTTCATGTAAGTTATTTAAGAATACCACCACCTTGACTGTGTAATTTGCTGTCGCAATAAGCCAAAGAGCTGTATCTCTAAAAAAAATTTTTTTTTTTGATATCCCATGCTAGGTATTGGTTAAAAATTTCAACAGAATAATACTGACGTTTGTTTGTATAGTATTTATAAGAAACATCATGTTTTTCATCCAAAAAGGATATGAAGTATAATAATTAACTATTTCTTCTATATTTTTTGGGCTTACGATAAAACAGTTTCCTAACATTTTTATGTTTTGGGAAAATTAACTATTTTTTAACTGTTTTTTATTTATTTATTTCTTTGGTTACCGGTTTCGGCTACCAGCCATCATCAGACCATACTTAAAACTCAAGTTAAGTGAAATAGTTAATTTTTCCAAAACATAAAAATATAATAATTAAGATCGACATTTTATAACGTTGAAAAAACAAATGCCCAAACTTAACAGAAGTCTCTAAACCCCAGTTTACATTAGGCCAAAGTTATATATACCTATACAGGATAAATTTCATAAAATTTCCTGTGGCCTTACACAATTTGAAATTGGCGAACGAATTTTTCGTCAATGTAGAGTAGGAAAAAAATTAATTGTCCACTTTTATATATTTTTTATTAGTGTCTTTGTTTGACTGTTCATTTTTATCGCCGTTCACAAGATTTAAATTGTCTGCGGCGGCAGTTTAACATCACACTTTAAATAGATGAATTATTTATAATGAAGATTGAAGAAATTAAATTTCTACTTTTAGATGATATAATTTTTTTAATCGGTTTTAAGTTTATACTACACTTCTTACATGTATTTACTAAGGCAGACTTCTAACGTTCAAATTTATCGAAGCATTAGACATAAACGCCTGATAAGCAAGAAACTTGACCCTGCACTGTCCCTATGAATTGAAATGTGACTGGTATACGCTAAATACAATTAAATAATATGCTTTTATAAAATTTCATAGCTTATCTGTCTTTTTCTTCCTTTATTCTAAGATTTCAATTGGGAGCAAAGAATTACTAACGATCCTCCACCAAGCGCTGCCTCTCTTTCAATGTATTTCACAGCTCTTTTCAAAGTGGAACACAAAAAGAATGCATTGAAAAGTTGAAATACCTTGTCGTAAGAAATCAATATTAAGTTATTATTTAAAAAAATCATATCTTAATGAGAATTTGTATTGTAGACGTGACATATAATTTTAGAGCTACGGCGTTTTTCCACTGCACGTGGTAAAGTAAGCATAAAGATGATTATACAAGTCGCTTTAAAAAAATGACAATATGTATTAAAAAAAAAAGCAAAAAGTAATAATAATAATAATATGTACCTAATACCCAGTTGGTATGTGCTTCAAAATGAATTAGCATTAGCTACCATGTTTTGATTTTTACACTTATGCTGCTGTGAATCACACTATTACCAATGTAAAAAAATGTCTTATAGGTTCACGGAACATTTCCAAAAAATTATTCGTAAGTTCTTGGGTAAAAGCAAGAAGCAAGCAAGCAAGCAAGCATGGATCTTTCTCCTGCGGACCGTAGGTGCTTTCCAGTAATAGTTACTATAAAAATCAATACTATATAGACTCCACGAAAATTTCATATTACTTATACATTCCACGATAAAAAAGGAGAGAAAGATGAAGAAATCTAACGGCTTTAGGTACTACCTGAAGGTCAGGCTGAAAGCGAACATGTTGAAAAGAGTAGGTAATTATTACATTTTTTTGTTAATAAAGAAATCCTGCATTAGAATTTGGTATGTAGCAAAGCCTATCATTACTATCAAATATATCTATCTACCTATCTGACCTTCATACCCCATACAGGGGCATAGGAAGGCAACAAAAGCTCTCAACAATGCTCTCTCGGAAATTTGCGCAATGTTTATGGTTAAGACACAGGGGATACCAGCTCCCTGAACCGTCCCTGATGGATTGTAGGCGTCCGATGCTTATTTTTTTGCGCCTTTTTTTAAAATCACTTTAATAAAAAGGATCACACTCAGCAAAGCTGCATAATATGCCTTTTCGCTGTGAGATGCTTGTCTGACCTGTTGGGGTTTAAGGACGTGAGGTGGTCAACCTCACGGTCCCGATCTATTTTTTTTGCCGTGGGGTTGCTGGCTAAGAATAGCACCCCTGCTTTATATACTGTTTTTTAGCATCCTGTAAGAGGCAGGGAATCAAATAATCGAATAGGGATCGTGAGGTTTTTTCATTTCAGAATACCTTAAATAATATTGCCTAGATGAAAAAGTCAAGTCAAGATTAGTCCTACAAATTACTTGACTACATAAAGTAAGATCTTCTTAAGACTAAGACCTAATACTATTTTGATGAGTCACTAATCTGCACGTTTTCCATGTAGTGTTTAACAACATAATGACTTGTTCTAGCTGTGTTAGCGCAAGAATATTATAGACAATACCATTGTGTGAAAAAACATTGCCAACCGATTCATTATTGTATATTTATACACGGAGAGTACCTATACAAAACTTATTAGTCCTACATATATCAACAACCTGATTTTTTTCTGTCTTCATGGTCAAGATCGCAGTGTGGTCAGGGTTATATTATATCTGTGATGTAACCTCATAAAAAATACTTTAGACCTTTTTTTCTCTGTATGATGATAAATCGGAATATAATAACATTATCACATCGTATCTCGCAAATATTTAGCAGGAATGAAAAATGTTCCACACCAGAGTATTTGAAAAAATTGTATCAATTTAATTGACGTATTTCATCAACGGAGTTCATACAAATTTTCAAAATGTGCTAGCTTACATAATATGTCATGCATTGATTCCAAAACGACTCAAATATTTCTATATGTATCTACCTAATATGTCAAGCCACACAACCAAAAGCAAGCAATGTATTATTATGTACCTACCTACGTCCAAGAAAGGTGAAGAAATATTAGACTTCACTCTGTCCAATAATGACCACAGTTAGTGCAGTCCTCAAGGAAAAAGAAAGTAGATACTCAGGAATATCGTCGTAAAAAAACCTTATAAGAGAGAAAACGAGAATTAAACTCCGTAAGATAGGGACGACAAAAGTATCTAGAACAAAAAGGTATACAGTACACAAGAGCTGCTAGTATCAGGACTTTTAAGAACAGCACTCCTCAGACCTATGTACCTACAGAAAAACCGTAAAAAAGAAAGAGGGATAGATCAGAGTCCGCTTCAAGTGGCATATTTTATATGTCCTGTATTGATTGCTAAATCTCTAAGAATCAATCAAATTCGTTTTACGGGACGAAATAAAATAAAATAATCTACATAATATTTTAGTCCGTTTATATTTTTGAATGCGCATCAATCGTAGAAAACAGACGTTAAGGTCAGATATTAATATGCGAAAAGCCGCGCAAAATTCCGTAGAGCGTTCTTAAATACTCTTTGATATATTAACTTTAATATATTTAGAGCTATTTAAAAAACTTTATTTTTTTAAGATCTTCATACAAATTTTTCAAAAAAGACAGTAAGACATCTTTTGGAAACAAAATTACTCATGTAAACGTTGAATGGAATCTTGGTATTACGGTATGAAAATGTAATAAAATAATTGGAGATTGTTTCGTAATACATATAAATGTTATTCAAATCTTATTATTCTCAATAAATAAAGATTTAAAGAAAGATTTTGGAAAAATATTTCCTCCATTTTGTTATTTGACACATTTAAAAAAATTTATGGCCACATTTTGTGTCAAACTGTCGTAGCCAGATAGATGAGTAATTATGTAGCTACCTGATAAAATCATATTAAATGTTGGTAAAAAATAATAAAGATACATTAAATTAAATTCATAATACATTTCAATCTAAAAATTGTTCTTTCATAAAGATTTTAGAGAAAAAATGATATTTGAAAATTGAAATGAGTATGAATATTCTTTAGTAGATTTGATCGGTAAAACAGAACGCTGAAAGAGAGCCAATCTGACAGGAAGTGATGACATTCCTATTTTACAAGATAATGGATTTGTCAGGTATGTGTGTATGTTTATAGTCAAAAAATATATTTGGTTTTACACACATCATAATAATTAAGTAATACTGTGTAAAATACACATCTAATCTCAATACATTACCAGAATGAATTTGACAGCAAACAAAACTTCCTGTTTATTTTGGAAAAGAATCAGATATGTAGGTATTTTGGTAATAAAATTCACTTGATTTATCCACATAAAAATTAAGCAATATAATGCAGGTACGCGTAAAACTTCTTCAAAGATAACATATATTAGATAATATTTATCACGAAACTATATCGAGCTCAAAATTCTTATGTAGATAAATGCAAACTTATGTTCTCTTACCTTTAATTTATTTTATTTAATGTTATATTCATCACAAAACAAGGTGGGTAATATTTTAAATAAACACAGCATGTTGTTGTATGTTGAAGCATTCTGTAAAAGTTTGGCGGCATTTCTTGATATATCAAAAATCCCTGCAAGGTTCTGAGTGTTCTGACCTAGATAAAAAAAACGATTCTATTAATATATGAAAGCAACATACAGTAATTACATGGCCATGGTTGCAAATATATAAGACGACATTAGAAAATTTTGCTTTTTCAGGGATTTGTTTTAAAAATACATGTTATGAGAATTTGATTAGAATCAATATTAAGGATTTAGAAAGTATATCAAACTACTTATGAACTTCAAATTAGAATAAAACAATCAACTGCTAGATACATATTTGATATGATATACTCTGCATAAAACCTTCATTTGGAATCTTTCATAGTATTATTTGTTTAAAAGTGTAGCTTTTATACCTTTTTAAGATCTTCATTAAATCCATTTAGACTGCATAATGTATCAGGTATTATTATTTCAGATAGACTGCAACTCCATGCCTAGAAAACAATATTACAAAACATCAAAATCTGTCAAAGTTTAGTTACAGGAGAGACAGCAATTTCAAAGTATCATATTTTATATACCCATATTTTTACAATTCACAACTAAAAACTTCATGATAGGTAAAAATCTTAATAATTAAATATAGCTTAGGTACCTACTTACAAAAATATTTCAATATATTAAAAAACTTACAAAATTTTTGAAAATAGAATTCCTGTTGTTTTTGTTTGGCTGTCAAAATAACAATAATTGACAGTAGGTTACCATAGACGAACTTTTTAATATGTAATTTTTTGTCTTAGCTTCATAATATGAAAACAAAATAAGAATGATTTTTTTAATAATTCTTCTTCACATTTAAAGTGGTTTTTTGTGTGTTAAATTTTTTTTTAATAAGTCGAAATATTTTAAGAGACCATTATATAAGTAAATCAAAAATATACATCATAAAATAATTTAATAGTACCTAACTGTGTTGAATTATATTATTATCTTTGGTTATCCATGGATGGTTGATACTTCACTATACCAATACGTCATATTTTGTTGTCAAACAAAAGGTTCGGATCGATATCGTCGATTATGAAAAATATAATTACCTTATTTTCAATTGAGTTTAATGAAAATAAAACTGGTAAGTCATCAATTGATTAAAATATCTGTAAGCCTATGCCGTAACTTAAAACATTTATGAGTTGCTAAAACAATTGCAGAATAGTAAAGTTATGTTATAAGGCGGGAATTAGTGTCTTACCGAAATCACAAAATTAATTTATTTTGTTGATATTTTTTTCAGGTTCCTGAGGCAAACGTGTTTTCAACGAGACTAATTGCTTTCATCCCACCTTTTTGACATAGCAGTACATACTTCTAAGGATCAAATTGATTGATAAAAGTGCATTTCTAACAAAGAAACTCATTGGTTTAATTTTTGCAAGACAATATGGTAAGCTACCTATGTAAGAATTTCATTAATTATGTTTCTTGGATTTCTTTATGTGTATTTTAAATCAGAAACTTTATATTGCAGATCCATGTTAGAGAACTCATTCAAATTTCCCATTTAGTTGAGAAGGGAAACAATTATATTGAAAAAATATTCAATGGCTGCTTATGGGATGTAAAGAAGATTGACCATAATCAATAACAGTGTCTTGCGGATGCCAGCGATTTTATCAATTTTACTACATATCACTATAAATAAGTTCTCAACCCGTTAGAAGCATATCAGCTTCATATAGAGCCTAAATGTATCTTAAACCATATTATTAACCACTATTACCGCAAAGGATTACTCTGTAATGGTGAGCAATGCTTAATTTTGACAGAAAATAAATAAATAAATATAAAAACGATAATTTATTTATTTATTATAATTCTACGCAACAATGTTGCTTTTACAATCCATATTTAAATACATTATTTGGTACAAAAATAAAAATATATAAAACACTGACCATTAGTGAAACAACAATATTATTTTGTCATCAAAACTCATACCACGCGACGTTCGCTCCACACGCATTCTTCATACACACACATATAGGAACAGTAGGCGGGGCCACGACTCACTTCAAAGATGGAGCTGCATGTATACAGGGTGTATGATCCATTATGGAATCCTCTCGCGCAAATTTTTTTTAAAGAAATATTGTGATAATGAAAAAATATCCACATCCTGCAACAACGCGTTTCCCTCCCTCAGTAATCTTTGTATAGGCGAGTTAAACATGTAATTCGTAGTGCACGTGCTTACACTAAATGTATCATTAGTACGGGTGCTCCTCTGTGGAACACGCAGCGAGATCCTTGATAACAATCTTGGAGAATCGATTTTACCATTTATCAGTTTTTGCAGAAAAACCATATCTGACACGCATCGTCTACCAGTCAATGTCTGTAGCCCAAGTTCTTCACGGAGCCAGGCGTAGTTAATCTCTTGAACCGGGATGCCTAACCTATAGTTGATGAAGCGCAAAAATCTTTTTTGTACTCTTTCAATGTTCCTCTTATGCACCTCATAGTATGGGGACCACAACACAGAGTTGTACTCTAATATGGGTCTCACCAAACTCGTGAACAATAAGACAAATGTTTTTATATTGCTAAAATTCTCACACAGACGCAAGGTGAATCCCAATGTCCGGAGTGCCCTTTCTATGATCGCGTTTATATGTGGAACAAATGATATCCCTGAATCCATCAATACACCCAAATCCCTAATCTCAGAAACCGACATTAACTCTTCTCCATTTATAGAATAAGAATGCCTAATAGGCGTTTTAATCTTGTAGAAGCTCATTATTTGACATTTATTAATATTCAAAAATAGTTTGTTTTTAAGACACCAATTGTAAAGCGAATCAATGTTTCGCTGCAGAATCCGGCAATCATGTACACTATTAATCTCCCTATATAACTTTAAATCGTCAGCAAACATGACAAATTCCACCCCCTCAAACTCCTCCAAAAGATCGCTTATAAAGACATTAAACAAAATGGGTCCTAAGTGAGAACCCTGTGGAACTCCGCTACCTGCTACAAATGAAAGAGAATGAACTCCCGAGAGAGAAACCGTTAGACTTCTATCAGTTAAATAACTTCTGAACCAAGACAGGAGTGATCCATCCACTCCCAACGATTGAAGCTTAGCCAGCAAAATCGGGTGAGAGACACGGTCAAAAGCCTTAGAATAATCTGTATAAATACAGTCTAATTGTCGCCTACGGACCAGGGTATCCATAATGTCCATGTGAAACTCTACAAGGTTAGTTAAGGTGGATCTGCCCTGCAAAAAACCGTGCTGGTGGTGGGATAAAACAAGAACTAAATTCATTTTAATCCTATCCAGAAGAACTTTCTCAAACAATTTCGGTATGCAAGACTGTATACAAATCGGACGATAGTTGGCGACATCCGATCTGTCCCCTCGCTTGAAAATTGGAATAATATAGCTGGCTTTCCATTGAGAGGGAAACCAACCAGACTCAATAGATTTATTAAACAGTTTTTGCAGGACTCCACTCAAAATGGACGAACATCTCTTAACAAATAAAGGAGGCAGCTGATCAGGGCCAGCCGCCTTACTACCATCCAATGAGTCAATGCCCTGTGCAATATCCGATTCGGAAAAAACTACGCGTGGGATCTGAATTATGTCACGTTGAGGGAACTCAGGGACCCCTCCGTCATCAGGTATCTCCTCATACGTTGACTTGAAAAAATCTCTAAATAAATCTGCTACCTGATCCAAGCTACTAGCTGATTTATTTTTAAGCTGCATTAATTTTGGAAAGTCTCGGTGGTCGCTTTTTAAGGACCTCGTCAGCTTATATAAACTAACAGAAGTTCCCGGCAGTTGGCTTTCAATATTTTTATAGAATTCCAGCTTTAGTGTATTTGCCAGTACTTTGCACTCCTTTCTCGATGCGCTGAACACCTCATAGTCGTTTGAACATTTAGAATTTTTATATTGGAGATGTAATCTCTTTTTTAAATCTACCTTTTCCACAAGTTCACGTGTAAACCACCTCGGGTACTTATAATGGACTGGGTATTTAAGAGGAACATATACATCTATCAAACCATTCATTATACAATAAAACTTCGACACCATATTCATATTCATATGTGCATCCACAAATGACCAGTCTACACTGGACAATTCGTGCACCAGTGACTCAATAATGCTTCTGGCTCGACACAATAGTGTGTTTCTAGCACATAGATTTTCATATATTCTTCGTAGTAAAAAGTGAAGCCGATTTGGCCGGCAATTTTGACAGTACATTTATAAAGAAACTTAAAAATGATCTAATTTCACTTATTTCAACGTAAAAATATGTTTTATTGTAAAAAACACGAGAAAACTACTGAATAAATATACGCTGTACCACATTCTTTTGGGAACCAAACTGTCAAAAGTTGCAATATTTAGGCTTCACTTTTAAACGCGAGTCGGGATTCTAGGTTATTGTATGGATTTCTGTGTTCTAGCATCAGATTTAAACTTTAAATTTTTTATTTCGGTTATGGAATAAAAATGATATAATACTTTTGGGTTAAGAAGTGAATAACTAATAGTTTTTTTTTATAACGGTGGGTCGGAATATCTTTTCTGGTTTCCATTTGTTTAAGAGAATATTTTTTTACTCTGCTAGATCTAACAAAAAACTTTGAGATTATACATATTATGTTTCAATTGTTGATTTTATGTTTTATGAATTAAATAATGATTGGACAAAAAATAAACAAAAATTCTTTCATTCATTTATTCATACCCATAAATAATACTACTATTTAAATGGTTCTACGTTGAACAACTTGACATTTTTCAGAAGGCAATAACTTACATTTGAATTTGTTTCCTATGTACATTTTGGTTCAATTTTTTTATAATTTTAATAGATAATGGCATTTATCAATAAGGATAAGAAGAAATACCTAGATTTGATATTGATATACCTGCATTGATCCATTGAAAATTTCCTTATATGTAACTTCATATATTTTTTTAAATTTGAACCACCAAAATAGAGAGTATTGTTAAACTATGAAGGTGAGTTTATTTGCATAATCAAGTTGATTTTTATCCGCTCTGTAATAATCTACTAGATGTTGTTACTTGCAACTTGACGTTATAACACACCAACCATTGATGTCAAGTTAGATGCAGAACTCTTCAACAATTTGCGGCGATTATTTTGAGTTTGATATATCCAGATATGGAAATGAAATAAGTACCTGTAGTCAATATTTCATATACAGGATATTTTATTATTTCAATTATGCACCTACTTGAATAGTTTTTTTTAAATATAAGGAATCTATAGATATAGCTGGAGAGAAAGAGTGGTAAACATTGCTGCCAACTATTCCTAGGATTATGACCAGAGAAAAGACGTTGCGTTACAGTTTTTACTTTTGTCGTTGCAAAGCATAAGGGCAGCATTGTTATTATTATGTTTATGGCATCCCATCCCTAGAGGGACGATTTGTGCCAGACGCAGCATTGTATTATGAGCTTATAGTTCACTACAAGTATTTCAAGCATTCTATTAAATGTCAATTGTGGGGTAGGTGTAGAGAATATATCACCACACTACGAATTTGACTCACATGTCTTTCACAGTTATTCTATTTTTCATAGATACAAGCCGGTTTTATGAGTAACTCACCAATTAAAATTGTGATTCATGACAAACGTTACGTAGATTATCTCTATATAATAATTTAGAAATGTTTTTTTATTTGCCTTTGACAATACTTTAACCGTATATGTGAACATCACGCTCAAAATACAAATGCTAAGATAGATATTAATATGCCCAGAGCAGTATAAAATGCTGGAGAAGGTTCTTAAATACAATTTGCTGCATTAACTTTAATATATTTAGAGCTATTTAAAAAAACTGTACTTTTTAGGATCTTCATACAAATTTCTCAAAAAGACTTTTGGAAACAAAATTACTCATGTAAACGTTGAATGGGATCTTGGTATTACGGTATGAAAATGTAATAAAATAATTGTAGATTGATTTGTTATACATATAAATGTTATTAAAAGCTTATTATTCTCAATAAATAAAGATTTAATGAAAAAAATTGCAGTTTGACAGATACAAATCACCCTCTATGGGTGGGTTGCCCAATTAATATCAAAGCAGGCAATGTATGTAGCTATCTCTCTCTGTATGAAAACTTGCAAATTATGTCGGTAGGTTCGTATAATATTTTTTTTATTATTATAGACCTCCAAAAAAAATAAAATATTATACGAACCTACCGACATAATCAGTATATTTATATTATCTGTGGACATAATTTGCAAGTTATCATAGAGAGAGCTCTGTGGTTTGAATAGGTTCGTATAATATTATGAGGTCGGTAAAACAAAAATTGTAAAAGTGTCATTCTTCTTTTTCTGTGCTTATGTCAGTTAAAGTGGTATGTTAAGCAATGGGATGCTAGACTAGAATCTGTTTAATTACCTACCGATCAAGCCTGACAATCGGAATCAAAAACGTAAAGCAAGACGGGTATAA
This sequence comes from Mystacides longicornis, assembly GCA_963576905.1. NCBI lineage: Eukaryota > Metazoa > Arthropoda > Insecta > Trichoptera > Leptoceridae > Mystacides > Mystacides longicornis. The sequence goes on from OY756426.1 coordinate 12,924,023, forward strand.
GCTAGTATAAAATAAAATTCGAATTGAGTATTAAAATTGAGTGCATTGATCTTTGAAGGAAAAAGAAAAGAGTCAATAATCTAGATATAATTAGAACGTTGTGCTCCAACAAAGCCAATAGGCAATAAATATGAGAAATTAACAAAAATGGATATAGTCATATCCTGGCGCCAAATACATGACAGCAGTCGCAGTCTTTAAATTTGTTGCTTTCTTGTTCTCAATAATTTCCAACTTTTATCTCTATATTTCATCAATTATTAAATAGGTATCTACTTGTTGTATACATGGGATTTTTCGACATTTTGAACATGACGAGAATTCTCATGATTAGGAATTTCGGAGACTTAAACATGGCGAACGTTGTCAACGTAAAGTGATCACACTAAGCCAGCCTTCAAAATAACAGCAGAAGACGGTCGTATGCCCGTAGTGGTTTGTTCCATTTAAAAATCGAACATTAGTAATGAATTGTTAGAGTCATTAGTTGTTACATATTATTCGAAACATACATATTCCCTGTTGACAAGTCATTTCAATGACTTAACGGGTTCCGCTCATTTGTTGCACTGTTTTCATATATATTTGTATGTATTTAATTTTAAAAAAAAGAGTTCTTTTATAGATCATTGCACTCAAAACTTTTCAATGTGATGATTGAGTATTTTCAAAACAATAATACACATTAGAACGCCCTTTTTATCCGTTTAATTCAAATTCCAACGTTACATACAAGTTGCAATAGAACAATGGTGCATTATATGTTTTGTTAAATAGTTATTGTTGAATAATATTATACCTACGTATCGATGTTGTATTAGATCATAATGGGAGGGTACATTTACTTGGGGTTAGTAGGTAGGGTCTTAATGCTTAAGCCCAATGATGATGTATCGATTCATTGTTTAAACTTAGAATCCCTATTGTTCGTCCAAGTTGCTTTACATCGGTAATAATTACGCACAGCTGTTCTTATCCACATTATATCGATAATTCTTCATATTTCATTGTTTAAGATCGTCAAACCATTTATTACATTGTGCTAGAAAGAATGTTTCAATAATATTTTATTACGAAATTTCGATTTAATTATGATTAAAAGTAATAATTCGATTTGTTTTGTATTATTTATCTAATGAATAATATGTGCTCCAGATACTAACATACTTTTAGCAAAGCTTGCGTCCTTAAAGAGGCCGGCAATTGGCACCAAAGCTCAATACAAAACCTGCAGTAAATAAATAAATAACACTCTTCTATACATAGGTGTCAGTATAAAGCATTATCTGCCAGTCAACCGGTCCCGTCCAATCTGAGACAGGATTTCTACCCCGAGTAGAAGGAAAAAAATACATTGAAAATTTCTTACCCGACCGGGAATCGAACCCGGAAATTATTCATCTGAAGTCGGAGCCTTTGCCACTAGGCTTCCGAGTTCGTCGGTGCAGTATGACGCTTAGGTGCGTTACGAAATTCAGCGAGTGAAACACTGGTATTCGAACCTTTAAAAGTAAAAATTATATGTAATTAAATAATTTCAATTTCTTTTTTTTACATTATACCTTAGCATCGTATCTTATTGAAGTTTAACTATTTTTGATGCTGTATTGTTTTATGGAATACTGTAGAATCATTTATTGGTTTGTTATGTCTCCCGCGATCCTACAAGTCGCACCCCAGTCAATACCAACGGCCTGAAGGTCAGCTTCGTAGAGCCTTTTAATTGTTTGGAGGGGCATACCGCGTCTCCAATTGACTTTTGAACGGTATTTGAGGCTGACGGGTTATGTCCTCCGTAGGCTTCCTGAGTAAAATTAAATGACCTAGCCAGATCTTCTTACGATTAACTTGATATTATATTCAGAATCTTGACAGTGACAATTGTCTTCTCTTGAAACCAAGCTATATTTTTTAATGAATCACTCAAAGAGAACACAAATAAACTCTTTGAATCTTTCACAGTGAGCGACTCAAAGCTCGTGTCGTGAAAGAAGGCGATGTTCGGCACATGGGATCGAGCCCACGACCACCAGTGTGAAGCGGTACGAAAGCCGGCGTTGTAACCGCCAGGCTACCAACCACTTCTATTTATAATACATCTAAAAAGTAATATCGATGGATAATTTTGACCTGTGGACCACCCCAAGTTCTGTTGCGAATAATGGATTGATAAAGCAGTAGAAGATAAATATGCAGTGCTTTAACAAATAGACCTACTTAAATGTATTACTATCAGTATAAATAGTAGGTAAGTTTTTATTCACTTATTTATTTTATTATTTATGCTTAATTAAAAAATAGTGTAAAAAATTGGCAATGGCGGGATTATAGCCGAAGCAATCTCTAACATCCAACCACATATGATAAAATAAAAATATAGATAGGTACCGTATAGATATAGATTATCATGTACCTTAGTATAAAAAATATTTTATCTAAGGAGTATAGATGAGATTCATCTTAGCATTCTGGTGTGTTAAATAAACTGATCCCAACAGCCATTTTAATTGTCTTATATTTATTATAGCACGCAACGTATATACTTAATTACACAAGATAAATAATAAAAAAAACACCGACTTACGGCAGCGCGACATTGACATTGCGCAGATTAAATTGACGTAACTGACATTGAGTGTGCAATGTAATCTATCACGTAACCAATCTCCTTGCTAGATAACCGCGCCAAGAATAGGTTACATTTTTCGATAAAAGGTCCCCATTACGAAGCCGTTGCAAAAATATCACCAACCGATCGAACCTTTCTCTTTTGCGCGCTGCCTCCCGACTATTCAGTTCGATGACCTCTTTTAGAATTATCTCTCTTGAGTTGATATTAATACATAATATTAATAAATCTAGACTCTGTGAAGAAAGGTATGAGAAATTCTATCAAAATGCAATAATACTTTTTCCACTTTTGATAAAGTGTCTTGATGCATTTTCTTTCACAGTTGAAAAGTTCTTGGTTTTGATGATGGTCAATGTTTTTCATTGTCAAACGTCAAACCTTAGCCCGATAAAATAAACGCATTTGTAAAAAAGAAACTATTAAATACACAGGCGAGGTTATCGCGTTTGTAGTAACGGTTGAAATGTTTGCCTCCGAGTCTTTCAAACGTAGATACATTGGTTAGTACCGCACATCGTTACTACGATACCTTTGTATGGTTATATTATTTTATCAGCCGCTTGGATGGACGTACGTCGAATTAGTTGCGTGGGAACATCAACGATCGATTTCGCGGTCGAATCGAAACCTAAATAATTTCGACATGAATTCAAATTATGACATACTAATGAATAAGTGATAAAACACATATTATAATAACGATAATTTTTATAATTATTATTACCTTAAGTTTAGTTTGGGGTTGGTAGTTATGTATTAAGATAACGACAATTATTATTTTTGTTTATGTATTTTTATTTTTAATCTAATGATGTGTATCAGGCAGACATTAATTCATAATGATGTACAATGAGATCTGTTCAGTGTATAATTACAATGTTTTATAATTTAAGTGTTATCTCAACGAGAAAAGACGGACAATAGCAATTATAATAATATTTTGTCATTATAAGTTTGAAGGCGAGTGAATTAAGACGATTTCGTGTAGTGATGGACAAAGTGTTAGTCTGGTGACAGTTTTGTGGACGACAGAATGAAGACTATGGACAGTATCTGCCCCGGGCAGAAGAAATACAGATCAACGTTGACTTCTAACAGTTTCTACCAGCCTCACATACCGCATTCCAGGAGTACCACTCTTAGACCACAGGTAAGAGAAAATTTATGAAGATTGTCATGTCCTTTGCGATTCTCAAGATTGAATCCCCGTTGAAATTGGTGCTATTCTTTACGCTAAAATAATATTCCGATGTAGTACTTTTTTGAAAGAACGAAACCTGAATAGGCATAGAAGCAGCCGCGTTTTTTTTTGTTTTTTAGAAATGAAAAATTGATGTGTTTTATTTTTTTTTTCATCGATTTTACACCACACCAAATATTTGACAAAACAGACAATAATTTGAAATATCTTATCATGATCTTCACAAACTCGACAACTTTTGGTTGAAATATAATGCTAATCTTTATTCTTATGTTATTGTTGCTCTCTTAGGGCTGACTTTATAAACGTAAGAATAAAATAAATATACATTAGTTTATCTATAATTAACTAAAGGATAACCGTCCGTAAGAAAATAATACCGATGATAGTATTATAAAGCAAATTTGCCAGTCAGTTGAAAAAAAACATTAGATATTGATGGTTACTAGGGTTCTTAATGGTACATAACTATCCATTTTGAAGAACGCTGCACTATGATGTCAGGTATTTGATCGATAAAAGCTATTTTATGCATGTTTTCGCTTTTTTCACAACTTTCCACCGTTTTTTTTTGGGGCGAATATTCCATAGTATGCCTTCGAAATTTTGTCAATAACTTCAGTTCCTATGTATAGTTCTTAAATTGCTGCATTTGACGTCAAGTGTAGGTCAATGGAAGATAAAATAAATAAAAAATAAATAGTCCATAGATATATATCACTAGAAGAAGGAAGTTAAAATTGCTACGAAAATAGAGAACCTGAAATAGAGAACGCCAAACTGTCGGCAACTTCGTCACTATAATATTACCGAAATTTGACAAACGGATTGCTATAAGATGAAAAATTGCAAATGTTCAGATTTCGGTTTATTTAGTGCGACGATATAAACCGGCTCTTAAAGATTCTCAATGTAAAAGTATTTTTGATAAAATTCTACACGCAATTCTCTTTGACATAAAACAGCGATAGACGTAGTATAAACATAAGGATTTCCAATGAAATTCCATCGTCCAATTAGAATCATTGTGTTCAGATCTCCGCTACAGATAGCCGATGCTTAAACTATCACAAAAGACCCTCCAGTTCAGATAACATACCAAGAAAATAAAATATCTATAAAACAACTAGGCAAGAGTGCCGCTTCTACTGGAAGGAAAGTACCTAGATCGACATAATAACCATACAATAAAATAACATAGGGCAGGATAATGGTACGGTGTTATAGTATTGGACAAACCTCTTCAAATTTACGACCTATTTATTATACCTCTATCAAAAGTACCGTTAAAATTAAATATCAAAGGTACTTGTTTCTTGTTGGTTTACTTTAATATCCAGTACGTTGCCTTTAAGTTGATCACTCTTGAATTTCTATAGCCGGCATAAAATAAAGGGTTTCAATTTAGTCTGTTTAAGTTGTTATAGAATTTCAACCTAGACACAGCAAACTGTACCTTAGTATAACCAGAAGAATAAAATATCTCAAGGGCTGATGAAATGAATAAACCCACCTAACACTTTTCTTTAGGACAAAAATAATTATTCATCTCGTTCGTCGTATGTTGCTTGCTTTTATCACCTTCAAGCCTATGATTATTTTGAACATAGTCCTTCTCTTTCTATGGTTTTCCTCTTTGGGATTTCAGTAATATTTTGATGTCCACCTAAGCCCCCGTTCCTACTGATCCATGTGTTGGAGGTTTTTTATTTATCGTTGTCCCTATTGCCACTGTGTCGTGTGGGCATAACTCTAGTCGGACAACAAAAAATCTTTGGCGCATAGACGTGAACACTGTGAACAGTTCCATTTATTGTGTAATGTAGAGCCATCAATGAACGATATTTTGTCGGATCCGACACACCGCACCGAACAGTAAAGTCTATTTGTGTCCTTGGTAGGCACATAACTTTAATAATGACTAGAAATTGCTAGAATATCCATAATACATCCAATGAGGTATTTCACACATATACGGGGATTTGAAGCTTCTGACAACTACTTCCGACGGTGAATTGTCGCGTCCTACCTAAAAATATTTTTGTGCATAAAACTCAGGTGCGAAGGAGGTTTCCTGACACTGTGTTATCTTGGCTCATATACCTAATATAGTTTATATTGACACTTTTTACGTCATTCTCCTTCTAGTCTTAAACGTCTCCAAACGTCACTGTCTTCCGTTACTATTGCACCAACAAGTAAAAATGCCTTTTTTCTACATCACCCACTACCCGTATATTCTAACTGACTAATGAAATACTTCAAATTTCATAATCCCTGACATGCATAACTAAAACGCCAACTGGCTTTGACCAACCAAGAAAGATCTGGTCAGTTCTGAATAGAATTCGAAGTGGACATGGCAGGTGCGCCGATATGGCACCCACTTGTGGTTGGGGAGATTTCCTGGGATGAGACTGTGGAGACGAAAGACAGACCAACAATCATGTGGTTGCTGCATGACTATGAAAAGAGAGCATACCACGGCAACTCTTTAGATTTCCTCGCTTTGACCGATGATGTGATTGATTACATTAAGATATTAGCATCTGAAAAGCAGGAATTTTGATCCTGCTCTTTACCTTTTTTACCCCTTTAATGTAAAACGAAATGTGACTGACATTATGCTAAATAAAAATAATTGAAATTTCGATCGATGTTTTTAAAGAACCTACAATAAAAATGAAGATATTATACACATTAGAAGCGACATCTTATAATACAATAATCGTATGGTTTCATGCGATGAACTTGAATTAAGTTATCGTACTAGGAAAAAGGAACTGGTTGTATTATTTCAATAGAGACGATGCTAATCTTAGCATAAAGAATATTCATATATTTACGTAGTATTTTAAGACAGTTTATAATAAATACAATAAATAATCACACATTGCCCATGTGCACGGATGGTTACGCTTCCTTTTCTTGGCATTGGAATTAAAAATCGTTATTTCTCATGTCTCGATTTCTTAACGCGATAATCCTCCAATTCAAATACAACTATTGCGGTGAATCATTGAAAATGTACGGACTCATACTAGTCATTGAAAATGTATCCAGAGAATTAAATATACCTTCAAGAAATTTTACACTCGCGTTTTCAATAGAAGTTGCATAGTTCTCTAATAGGAAGGACCTCGTTTGAGAAATATTGAAAGATGCCTCGGGTTTCACTCCATCGTCAGATGTTTTGGCGCTCTTAGGGATATCGTATTCATATACTTTAGAATAGTCGATAGATTTCTCCTTTTAAAGCTCTTTCGATACGTGTAGAACTGTATCAATGTATATATTAGGATTTCATTTACTTAATAGGCTACCTATCAAACACACCCCTTAACTCGCATCACCATGCGTAAGAGACTAGGCGCGAGCATTAGATCCGACCCGTCCAACACCGACTTGTCCCGGTGTTTTGTTTGCAATAGCGCAAGATCATATAATAAGCTGCCTCAAAACATCAAATCTCTCGAGGACGAGGCTTTTCAGATAGAAATAAAATCGTATCTTTTTATTCAGTCAACAAAATGTTAAATTGATAATATGTAATGAGTGGACTGAATTTGTTTTTGTTTATATTGTGTTGTCCTTGGCCACCCAGTCTATAGTAGCACATCCTCCCCTCTAAAAATATTTTTGAAAGCTTATTATTATTTTGTACTGACGAATGCATTAGGGGCTCTTTACACCACGAAGGATTTCCACGTTTTTGCCTATCTTATTTATGCTTCAGTATCTTTTGTTATTTTTTGTTTTATCTTATACTTAGTGTGAACCTATAAAATATTGAATTATGTATTGTTGACTATTGTGCAGGTGCGAGTACCCCCCGAACGAGTGCCCTATAGGGCCTATGGACAATAAAGAATTAGAATTTGAAACAAATAATGTTACCAACTTTTTTTAAATTACGACAATTGTGTGTGATTTTTCACATTAATCTAGAACTATAACCGAATGACAACCCTCTTCTACCCTTGTTTCGAAGGCTGGCATTTCATGACATTACATTACAAACTTTCGCTTTAGATGGTTAGACTTCGAATTCCGTACCCATCATGAGTATCTTAAACATGTTAAAAAATCCCATGGCCATAGTAGGATTCATGTCCACCACAGATATGCCATACCGAGCGTCGAGACGTCAACCTCCAGGCTATCGGCTATGTCTTTCTTTAATTAGCGAAATGATGAGACAACCTGTTGTGAGATAGCAAAGCTTAAAGGTACACTAGTGGTCGACGAGAGCTCGAAATTCGACCATAACTTATTTAAATTCTCATACTCAATTTGGGTTATACCTACCTACAATGAGTTAGAATATCTCGACATTACTCGCCCTACCTTCCATTTGAATATCCAATCCAATCCAATCCAAACTCCCTTTAGACCCCACTTAGGGGCATAGGGAGGCAACAAGAGCTCTCCATTGCGCTCGATCCTGCGCAACGTTAATGACCTCCTCCCACACCATGTCCAGATTCCTCAGCTCTGCCTCGAAGGAGCGGAACACAGTATGAGAGGGTCTTCCTCGTCTCCGGGACCCTGATGGGAGGAAAAACAGCGCTCTCCTCGGCCAACTGTCATTCGGCATCCTTAACACATGTCCCAGCCAAGTCCATCTCCTCCACATAATAGTAGAGGTGATGGGCTCACGCTGGGTGCGTCGGCGTATAGCGTCGTTCGTGATGCGGTGGTACCATCTTATACCCAAAATTCTCCTGAGGCACTTCGTTTCGAATGCAGATACTTTTTGTGCCTGGGCCAGAGTCAGGTGCCAGGACTCACACCCATACAGGAGAATGGGCAACACACACGCATCAAACAGTTTACATTTCGTCTCGACACTAAACGCCGACGCCTTCCATATCTTGGTCATGTTGTTGAAGGCGCCACTTGCCATACCGATACGTATCGGGAGCTCAGCCCCGAGGTCACCAGTGGTGGTAATGGTTGCTCCCAGGTACTTAAATTTATCCACCCGGGAGACCTGGTGACCATCGATGGTTATCGGTAGCTGTTTATCGGGGCAGGCATTATTTGCCATGAGCTCCGTTTTACTGGCATTGACTCGAAGACCGAGGCGTGCTGTTTCGTCGCAGAGTCTTGAAACACTGCGCTGTAATTCCTCCACTGTCGTACTGAACAACGCTAGGTCGTCCGCGTACTCCAGATCGCACAGTTCGCCCATTAGACCATCTCTGTGTTATCGGTATACCTCTTGCTCCTTGCATGGACTTTCTCAACAGGAAGTCCATGACAATTATGAATATAAAAGGAGCCAGTACGCAGCCCTGTCTGACTCCCGTGGTGATCCTAAAAGCTTCAGTAGGACCACCTGGCGTTTTCACGCTACACTCGGAGTCTTCGTACAGGGACTGCACCATTTTAACTATCTTCGGAGGTATACCGTACAGAGCTAAAATTTTCCATATCGATGGTCTATGTGGGCTGTCGAAGGCCTTTTCAAAATCTATAAAGCAACAAGCGACTGGAGAGTTAAACTCCTTGCACTGCTGAAAGATGCACCTGGCACAGAAAATTGGGTCCGTGCAGGACCTTCCAGGTACAAAGCCGCATTGTTGCTCTCTCAGGACAGCCATGACAGGCCCCCGAATGCGGTGTAGTAATATCTGAGATAATACCTTACCGGGAACACTCAGCAGAGTAATTCCACGGTAGTTTCCGCATTCAAGGGGGTCCCCCTTTTTAAATATTGCGACGATGGATCCATTCCGCCAATCTTTTGGGCACCTCTCCTCTTCCCACGCCATTTTAAATATATCTAATAGTGGTTGGCCAAGGGTGTCTATGCCTTGTTTGAGGAGCTCTGCGTGAATTCCATCGTCTCCTTTGTTGTTCTTAAGTCTCATCACGGCCAGCACCATCTCACTGTATGTCGGCGGGTCCTCACATATCCCAGTTGCCTGAGGTATATTCAGACCAGCCAACTCCTCCTCAAAGTTGTAAGGTGAGGAGGGCTCGGGACGGTTTAATATTGACTCAAAGTACTCCCTCCATCTCCCTTTAATCAGTTCGGGGGCAGTGACAGTGGCTCCACGAGAGTCTCGTATTGCCGTCACGGGTCTTTTTTGACCCCTGCCCCCGACCTCCCGGGTGATTTCGAAAAGTGTCCTTGAGTCATTTCCGAGTGCAGCAGACTGCGCTCGCCGTATCTGAGAGTCCAGGTGTCTTCTCTTATCTGTTCGTACAGAGTGCTTCACCTTGCGGCTCAGCTCTCTGTACTCAGACACCAAAGCAGCCAGTTTTTGAGGGTCTTTTTCGCTGTCTCTGAGGGTCTTAGCCTTCTGGCGATCTTCGATGAGGCTCCAGGACCCATCGGACATCCATATTGGCCTCTTTTTGCTCTTATAGCCGACAGAAGAACGTGCGGATTCCATAACGGCGTCACGGAAGCTATTCCAAGCTGTCTCAATCGGAACAGCTCCGTGTGAATCCTGCAAGGGGGCAAACCTGATGCGTAACTCAGCCTCGTACGTATGACGACACTGAGCACTCTCTAACCTGCGTATGTCCAGCGGGCGAGAGGCAGACGGCCCCTGCTGGAAATGGGTAAATCTGAATCTCAACGAACCCACAAGGAGTTCGTGATCAGTATCCATGTCTGCCCCTCGGTAGGTGCGGACATCACGCAGGTCAGTTCGGTTGCTGGCCCTTACCAGAAGATGGTCAATCTGGTTTTTTGTTCTCCTGTCAGGCGAGGTCCAAGTATATTTATGGATATCCTTGTGGGGGAACAAAGTTCCCCCTATTAAGAGTCCATGGAGTGTGGCGAAACCAATCAGACGGCTTCCATTATCATTTATCACTCCCATGCCATGCCTACCCATGACGCCTGGTCCATACTGGGGGTCACTGCCAACCTTGGCATTAAAATCCCCCAGTACTATTAAGCGGTGGCGCCTTGGGACATGGGACACAACTGCATCCAGACTGTCATAAAAACAGTCCTTGGCAGCCGCATCCCCATCCTCAGTGGGAGCATAGCATAGGAGGACCGTCAGTGTTTCGCCTGTCATCTTGAAGGACGCACTCATCAGGCGGTCAGAAACAGGTCCCCAACCAAGAAGGCGAGAGAAGGCATATTTACTTAAAAGTAGAGCGACGCCACGCATCCGTGCAGTTCGGTGACCAGAGTGCAGCATGACATAGTTGCCAGCGTCACTCTGCCCCGTCCCCGGGATGCGTGCCTCGCTCAGCCCCAGGATATCCAGTCCATATTCTCCCGCCAACTTGGCAGCAACAAGCTCCCCGCCCGCCCTCAAAGTGCGGACATTCAGGGTCCCGATTTTCAAGCTCTTGTTAGAGCGAGCCGTGGTCAACACAGGGGGGACACTAGCTGCCTGGACCCCCCCCTGGTGGGGCCCAGGCGTCCGAGGCTTAATTTTGTTGCCTTTTCTGACCGCTTGGATTTAAGGGTGTGAGGTGGTCAACCCCACGACCCCGATCTGATTTTTCGATTACCTGCCTCTTACAGGATGCTCGAAAAACCAGCAAAAAGAACAGAGGTGCTATTCTAAGCCGACAGCCCCATTTGAATATACCGCCTTTAAAAAGCTTTCTGCGCCCATTATGAGGCGCTTTTCATTTTACATTATTGTTTCTATGAAGTTGATGATCTTTATAAGTAATCTGTGGAAGTGTGTGTATCAAATACACCAAATTAAAGTAGTGTTAGTAATGTTTTTTTTATTGATTTAATCTATTTTTATGCATAATTAAAAAAAATATATTAGCATTCGCCACTCTTACTCTATATAAATTATAAGTTTGCGAAATTTAATATTCCTCCGTCCGAGCAATTTGCGTAAAAATAGTCACAAAGATTTTCCTTCACATATTAATATATAGATTCCCTTAAAAAAAACTGTTTTCTTAAAGATTCTTATTACTCGCTTCCACGCATATTGACTCACTTCCTTTATTTCGGATACATTCTTACTTATAATGCCGAAGTTTGGGTTTTGATACGGTTCTAAGAAGTGAAGGTTTTCGTGATTTGAATAATAATTTAATTTACCAGATGAGAGTAGAAACAAAAAGTGCTAAGAGTTTGATGTGGGTAGGTGCATCATGTCTTATGCAGTCGGCTTTAATTTGTTACCTGTTAACGTATAACAATATTCTTACCTACATAATAATATCTATATTCTTATTAGTTGGAAATACATTAATAATCTAGTTGTATCTAAAAATATTATTATTCTTTTTATTGTGTAAGAAAATTCACATCTATGGAATCGAACCTCGTCATTTTTAGTATGCTACCTTTTTTACCCATCTCAATATGATGAAAATTTAACATCATAAACTTTCTCATAAATTACTCAATTGTGAGTGGAATTGCAGAAAATTGAAAAAAAAAACTTACGTATTTGTGACATCGCTAACTTCCATACCATTATCCCAATATTTGTACCTAATCTTTTCCATATCTCACAGATTCTATGTATGTAGAGTATTGTAGAGTGTTCTTCATTTTTGTCCATATTCACATGCTCTTCTATGACAGAACAATATGCTTTAAAAAAAAAAGTATTTAAGTACCTATACCTGTAAGTGAATTTCATAATCTCATAATGTAAATCTAAGAGATCTTAGATAATTACATAATTATTTACCTACACTAAGCCCGAATATTGTGCGATGTCTTAAAATAATTATCGGTCTAAATACATTATTTACCATGTTTCGTAGAAATCACCTTGTTCTGAATTAAAGGTAGTTCTAAAATTTACCGGACAATCTCTGTTAAAACTTCACTAGATAATAACTAAATTCATCAGCCTCTAGGAATACCGTTATGCTCTTGTGCTGCGATGGGAATATTCTTATACAATAATATAAAGTTCTTTTTTTGGAAAATAGATTAGTTACGGACGCAATCTGCGCAATCTTTTATTTTGACAAAACAAATGCGTGTTGAATTTAATTTTCTAGAATTTAGGTAAGTAGTTACTCACATATATAATTTGTAGGTAGGTATGTAAGTACTTCGTTACAATACAATTCTGCAAGACAGTAAGCACATTTTTTGTAAGACAATACGGTAATAAGTGTCCAGTTATAAGCGCAAGTATTATATGTAGGTACTGTACATAGTTTTAGCAAATTTATAAGTGTTGGGTTTCGCGCCTAACTGTTAAATAATGTCGTCTGCAGTAGGTGCTAAAAAGAAAAAAATCATGCTGATTTTAAAAATTAAGTTAACCTGTTTGTCAGGATCTTACAATTTCCAATAAATATCATATGAAAATTAATAAAAAAAAATTAAACCTTTAATTTCATTCTCAATATCGAAAGTATTGGTATAGGATCGCATGGGATGGCTTGAGAATCGAGTTCCAATCGTTCTTAGATAATAGAATTTTTTCGCTTATTCACATTCTATTGTGTTGATATTTTTTATTTTTATTTTCTTTATTTCGTCCATTGACCCCAAAGAGGCACTTAGACTCATCAAAATTCAAAAAATCACAAGTTTCAAGGTAATACAAGCAACAATTAATAAAACAACAAAAAAACAAAAAATGGAGCAACATTCACATATGATTGCAAATCATCACTAAAAATTCAAATTTATAGATCAACGCTGGCTGGGTGTAAAGGGCCCAATCCAGCGTGTCGTCAAGATTCACAATAATATTATAATAGGTATATAAAAAAAAAAATTTAAGTATTGTAACAGTACAGTAGGTAACATATTTCATATTTATTCATTTATCATTTCGTCAATAGAATAAAATGCTTTATCAACCAAATACGATTTCACCTCTCTCCGGAAATGCATTTCATTTAAGTTTTTTAAATAGTCAGGGAGCTTATTATATAAGCGTACGCTAAGACATAGGAAACTTTTATCAAATTTGGCAAGTCTATGTTCTACTGGTCTGATTTTGTTACCATGTCGTGTATTGTAATTATGAATATCCTTATTTAAAGGAGTATTACCCATGTTTTTTTGGGCATAGAGAAAACATTCAAAAATATATAAACCAGCCAGTGTTAGGACGTTTTGTTCCTTGAATACGGTTTTGCATGATTCACGTGGTCTCATATTGCACATTGCCCTTATTGCCCGTTTTTGTAGGATGAATACTCGATTTATGTCAGCCCCTCTGCCCCAGAACATTATTCCGTACGACATGATGCTATGAAAATATGCGAAGTATACGGATCTGGCGGTTTTTGCTCCACAAGTATCTCTGATCTTTTTTATAGCATAAATTGCGGGGCATAGTTTACCGCATAGTGCATCTATGTGGGAACTCCATTGCAGAGTTCTGTCAACTATAACACCAAGAAATTTATACCCATTAGTCATTTCAATTTGACGATTGTGCAATGTGGCAATAATTGGGTTACTCTGTGTTTGTTTCCTGAGAGAGAAGTGCATCGCATTTGTTTTCGTCAGATTTAAAATCAATTTATTGTCACTGAACCACTCACTCACATTATCTATAACATTAATTAAATTTACATTGGTTTTATTTTTATCTTTATCCTCACCATCCCTTATCATGAGCGAAGTGTCATCCGCAAACATGACAGTTTCCACCTCGTCATTAAGAAAGAATGGTAAGTCGTTGATATAAATCAGGAACAATAAAGGACCTAATATGGAGCCCTGTGGGACTCCACGGTCAATGTTTTCCAAAGATGATTTTCTGTTGTTAATCTCAGTCAATTGCTGTCTATTTGATAGGTAGGACCTGAAAAATGAACTTTCAACCTGTTTTATGCCATAGTGTTCTAATTTTTTCATAAGGATTTCATGGTCAACACAGTCGAATGCTTTAGTTAAATCACAGAATATAGTATATGTGTCGCATTCTTTCTCAAAAGCTTCTAAAACATTTTTAATAAGATAAGCTATGGCGTCATTGGTACTCTTACCTTTCTGGAATCCAAATTGCTGCGGATGCAACAATTTGTTTTCAACCAAAAAGTGAACGAGCTGTTCAGCAACAATTTTTTCAAAAATTTTACTAAATACAGGAAGTACAGAAACAGGTCTGTAGTTACTTGGGTCGTTCTTATCACCCTTTTTAAATATCGGAACAACTTTAGACTTTTTAAGTAAGGTGGGAAAAACACCCTGCTCAAAACACATATTAACGATGTTTGCAATGTTCCTGGCTACTCCAACCACAATGGATTTCATCAATTTTGATGAGATATGCCATAGGTCATCAGATGTTTTTGTTTTTATCTGCTGACATACGCGAATCACATCATTTGTAGAAATTTTCTTAAATTTAAAAATACTAGTGCTCGTTTTGGTAAAACATAAATATCTCTCCGGATTATATATCGAGGAGTTTAGGTCTTTTGTTAAATTTGCAGCTATATTTATAAAGAACTTATTGAATGAATCAGCAATATCATCATCACATTCCTCAAAATTCAAATGGTTGGTATTTGATTTCCCCGTTTCTTCCCTAATTACTTTCCATGTTGTCTTAATTATGTTATCAGATTTTTCAATTCTTTCTCTAATGTACATCGCTTTAGCTTCACCACAGACCCGTTTAAATACCTTACTGTAAGTCATAACATATTCTTTCATCTCCCGTGAGCCGTCACGCTCTCTCCTCCCATACAAATCATACAGCACTCCACGATAATGACCCGATCGGTAGAAAAATAGATAATGACCCGATCGGTAGAAAAAGTGTCGGAAGACCGAAAATACGATGGTTGGATGGCGTTGTCGAAGACTGCCGGGCTCTGGGGTAGCATAACTGGAAAATGTCAGCCAGTGACAAATCAGGATGGAGAAGCGTTTTAGAGGCATCTAAGAGTCAGTAGAGAGAGAGAGAGAGAGAATAGCAAAACACTCATTAATACTTACAGTGTTATTAATAAAAACACCTTATTCCTGGTATAAACCATAGAATTATTAAATCTCTAAAACCGTGGTACAACGAGGATTTTATATGCGTATTCTATGGTTTATTATGGTATACCTGGATTATTAATAACATTTTTCTTAGACCATGGTATATCGTTATACCAAGATTATTAATAACACTGCTTAATTATGTATAACTGTGATACACAAATAAGTCATAAACTTGGAGGGCCCACTACTGAACTCCGAAGCAATAATAATACTCTACGACTGATGTGAGCTATATGTCACACATAGGTCCTGAGGACGAGTTGTTACTTTGAAGGAAGTCACAATACAGCTATTTTCTTCATCATAGCTGAAAAATTAACAATTCTGCAACCAACATATTAAAAATCTTCATCACGCACAGCATGTAGAAAAATCCCGCAAGATTGAGCTCATGTGATTCATAAAGCATGGCTGTACCTACTCTGTATCTTCCCATTGATATTAGTTGAAGAACTGTTAACAACGATCTCGTCATTTGATACTTGAGATCATAATCAACTTCTTGAGAATTATTTAATAGAAATAATTGTCAATTTCCTTTTCGTCTCCATTACATAATAATTATTAATAAATTCTTTTGTTGCTCTGTCTCATTTAAAACAATAGCCTCACGTTAATCGAGTGTTAAGTACGTAAAACCAAAAGATTTCTATAGAAGCTTCCGATACAATACGTCTTTAATAGCAGTTCATGGAGTATATTGCAGGCTAGTTAGTGGCAAAGAAAAACACACCTGCAATTAGACTTTATCGAAGTCGACTTATAACAGTATCGTATGGGTAGGCAGTAACTAATTGAGCTGTGCTGTGAGAAACGTTGATGATAAAATAATTAATAGGTACCTACCTAAAATTTGCCAACACATACTACACTTGAACTAAATTATTATTGTTAAAAAAAAATACACTACGTAATAACGAAGTGTTTGGTATTCTAGCGGTTACGACACCGGCTTTCGTACTGTTTGTATCGGAGGTCACGGGTTCGATTCTAGATGCCGACCATTTGTGTTCACTTTGAGTGAGCACAGATGTATTTTTAATAAAAATAATAATAAAACTAAAGTAACTAAGAAATATTTTTTTAATGATTCTGTGCTCCCTCAAAGTGAACACAAATACACTCATTGACTCTTTCACAGTAAGCTACTTAAAGCTTGTGTCGTGAAAGAGGAAGATGGCCGGCACCTGGGATGGAACCCACGACCTTCGAACGAAACAGTGCGAAAGCCGGCGTCGTATTCTCTAAAGATAGTCAAAAATATGCTTATAAAACTGTTTTATACAAAGCAGTTAGTTTTTTAGTACAGCAGACTTATTGCGTACCTTAATTTTTCTAGTTAGGTAACTAATCTCGGCGATCTCAGACGGACCATTTTTGGGTAGAAGCTTAAAGTGAAAATATAATACATAATATAGAAAATTCTGAACCAGTTGGGAATCAAATCCAGAATTTCTTGATAGACTTTGACGCTTTGTAAAACTAGGCTAACGGGATCAAAAAGGTGATATTTGAGTATAAAATTTCGGTCGAAAAATGTAAACAAATTGGATGTGAAATAGAAAAATGTCCCCAATACCGCTAGTATAAGTTTTCGATGATCGAATATTGAAATGAAAACGAAAGAGTTTCGAAAAAAGTCCATACAAATTGATAGAACGATTCGATCATTTGATGTAAGAACACTATTTGCACGCTAGTAAGAGATTATTATCGAGCGTGCAATTAGATTTCGATAAAACTCGTACTTGCTCCACAGATGTATTTAGTTCATTACAGAAAATCTACAAGAGTAGGTTTATAAAACATGCTGTTTGTGTCACAAATCTGTAAAAATGTGGTGTGACGAAAAATGTTAAGGAACCGAATGTGATATGGAAAAATGTCACCAGCTATTTTTAGTTACAGCAGATTTACAAAAATAGTTATATAACTTATTGTATTTGAGTTTTTGCAGTAAATTTGGAATAACAATATAAAATCTATGGTTAGTTGTTGACTTTCAATGGGAAATCGTGCAAAATGTATATTTTCAACCTTGAAATTGGAAAACTGTCATACATATTCATAGAATCATAACTCGTAAATAATGATTCAACCACGGAAATGTTTTTTTAAAAGACTCTTTATACAACAAAATAAACGATTTTATTTAACCGACTAGTTATAGACGTTTAAATACCTACATAACGATATTATTATTAGACAAATAATGTAGGTAATTAACGTATGGATTTCAATTATTATAATGACAGTTTGTGATGGCGAATTATCTGTTTCTTCATATCATCTTCATTGATCATAAGAGATTTGTTTGTAGGTTATTTTGGATTCATTGAAGCCGCGTAAGACTGAGCGCGGTGGAGGGCTCTTGTTGCCTCTCTACACCCTTAAGTGGGGTCAAAAAAGGAATAATTAGTTTGTTAGTAAGTTATTGGTCTCTCGTGGTAGGTTCCTGTAGGGCTATTCTCGTAATCAATCGCTTATAAAAATCACTTAACGATAAGATTAAGACACGATCGCAAGCAGTCGTATTCACAAAACTATCGGAATCTAATGTTAATCCTATCTTGAAATGGATCATTTTCATACTGATATTTCAAACATAACGAATTTTTAAGATATCTACTAGATATCTTGTTCTGTGAATACAAATCCGCCATATTATGATTGTCAATCAATAGAGATGGGCATTATAACGACAGCTGATAATAATAATAGCTAAATAAAAATAACGTATCTAACGTTATTAATATTAAACGTTATTTATAAATAATAGTTGAATGAAAATAATAGTCAGGGAAATAATAGCCTACCCCTATTATGTATGTCAGGTTTATGGAACTGAGCGTATGGAACGACCTTTTTTTTTTTTAGGAAAAGTAAAGTTTCCAGATACCAAATTTTGAAAACGACCTTTTTTTTTTTTAGGAAAAGTAAAGATTCCAGATACCAAATTTTGGAAACGACCTTTTTTTTTTTTTAGGAAGAAGTTAAGATCCCAGATACCAAATATTTTAAAATAGCTTTCAGCTTTTAATATTAACGTTATTTTCAATTAACGAAATGGCTATAACGTTTTTGAATTTAAGCCGTTAGTCCCATCTCTATCAATCAAGATAAGAGCGTATTAAGACCGCTACGAGAATAAGGGCACTGGTTCTGCAAGTGCATGTAAGGAGATTCAAGTATGCCATAGATGAAACCAATGGCATAAACATGTGACATTATTGTAAGTAGGTACCTACTCAAAAAAATAACACTCTTACATTTGATGCTACTAACTTCAATGGTAAATTTAAACCACTATGGGATTTCGCTCGTTTTTTATTTTTGTTTCGAAGGCTGGCTTAGTGTATATTTGCGATAACGACGTCCGCCCTTTAGGTGGTCAAGTAAATTACCTACGCCATCAAATTGTATGTTCTATAAGACGCCAAGATAACGCTAGAATTCATGAATATTTTTGAACAAAGTGTTAGTGCGATCACTACACTCTTACAACGTTTGCCATTAGGAACTCAAATTTAAAATCTTACACCCATCATGAGTGTATTGAACATAATATGTTACATGCTGAATAATCTCATGGCCCTTGGTTGGATTCAAGGCTACGACACTTCTGTCTTATTCATGAACCAGGATATTTTTCACTATCCTGGTTCATGAAGATTTTTCAGGAGAATCTTTTGTATAACTGTCCTCTACCGTACCATCTTCTTTGTAAAGAAGAAGCTTATGTTGTTGATTTTACGATTTATCTATTGTACAAGATTTTTCTCATTTTCATGGCAATTTTCAGCTCCTCGCTGTAGTTGACTCCACTAACTATTGTTCAGATTTTGCTTCCATACCTATAGTTAAAGTCCGCAATTATTTTATAAACAATTACGTTTTAAACTTAACTAACTGTTATCTGAACGACCGATTTAACCAATGATGGTTATAAGATTATCGAGACATCGAAGTCACGAGTTCATTATTGAATTCATTTTTTAGTTAAATCAAATTATCATCACGTTATCTCAAGTTGTTTTGGGAACAGAAATTGGTATCATTTGTCAACTACATTTCCGATACGATTAAATAACTGTATGTACATTTTAAATGCAAATTTTAAGTCATTAAATTATTGTACTTACTACAACCGATGACAAACAAAATGAAAAGGCAAAAGTTTAGACACTTTTGTTTTAAATAACTTTTCAATATTGAGTTATATTTTATACCTAATTCTGTTAAAACATTCAAAGAAGTCATCTAGTTTGTGGTAAACAGGAAGAAGTGGACTTTACTTAAGCAGTTTATAGGATATTACAGGACACCATACTTAATGTTAAGTATTTTTTATTTTATATGTAGGTACCTATCATGTTGTCAGCCAAATTCTGGGTGAAGTATTGGATAATCATCTCTTTTTTGTAGTTCCATTGGTCTATATTCTTCTAAAGTGTTATCTGAAAAAAAAAAACGATTTTGGGGACATCTCATGCTTTTCCGCCATTTCCTGTGTTGCAACGCTCGCATTTGATGCCTTTTGCAGTCAGATTAGTTAAGGTAAATTACAATATTTTATTGTTCAGTTTCACATATTAAAATCATTATTCATGTTAAATGGAATACAATAAAACATTTGCATGTCGGTTGAAGAGTTCAGGGATAAAACTAAAAGCTTTTACATTACGAAATGGGAGTGTTGTTTTCGTTTATTTAAATTTATCCACTGGTACAATAGAAGATGGTTTTTCACTTGTGCGGTCGACCAATAAAATTTTTATTACCATATTGGTGGCAATGCGCCTAGCGAGCTAGCACCAAGAATGTTACCACAATTATTGGAATTGCGCTGAGCCACAGGGTATGGTAATGATTTATATCCAAGATTCTTAACAATGAGGGTAGATCAGGAGATCAAGGCGAATCCTTCGTAATGCATGCTGGTGGGTATTTAATGTTGGTTGACTTCATAACCTTGATCCTGCAGCCTTATACTTTTATAAGTTTAAAGACTCTCTGTTATTATTCAGTAAAGAGAGTTTGACATAAATTTTGTTAACGTTAAAGAAAATAAAAAAATAAGAAATGGAATGAATCGTATTTCATCATTTATTTTATTGGACCTTGTCACGTTGATGAAGAGATGATGGTGGGAGTTTGTAGAGATTCTGCTCCTAGGTTTTCTACTATTCAAAGTGGTTAAATGAATTTTATAGGGCCAAAAAAGTATTGAAGAAGATCCTTGATCAGGTGGGTTTATCTTGATTTCAATCACAATAACGATCCAATTTCAATATTAATAAAGATGTCATTATCACACTTAGATTTTGGTTGGTATGCATAAAAATAGTTCCACGTAGGTCTATTATAAATTCGGCATTGCTTTACGAGAAAAATGGTATAAATAAGGATATATACAAGTGTTTATAGTAGGTATTGAAAGTTTTGAAGTTCGACATTGAGTTTCAAGAGTAACCGCCTTGGTGGTTCTTCCACCACGGAAGAAAAAATATGAGAAGGTGGAAAAATTGGTACTCGAAAATGTTCGAATAAAATTAATTCTTATTTTTATTTTATTTTATTTTGCAACATCTCTCGCAGGTCCTTTACAGAACGCTTGGGTTCATCATTCTGAATAACAATCATAGAATATAGGAAGGAAGTTAAGTATAACACACAATATAGAATAAAAACAAAAACAAAAAATCTACACCAAAAATAAACAAAATTTTTGGAAATTATGGTACAGCGGAGAATATAGTCATATTAATTAATTTTGTGCAGTACTAAAATAATGCAAAGGGTCCATTTAGTACCATGTCAAAGAGTGAAAAAGTACATACATAATGGCAATGGAGCATTAGAACAAGAACAAAGTCAGGGTTAGACTAGACGTAAGTAAAGATAAGCAAGATATCCTTAGATATCAAATACTCAGTAAATACTTCATGACTTTGTGAACCTCTCAAAACTTAGTGCAAGTTGGGTACCACGAATCCTCACACAAACAAACGGGAATTGAATGCTGTGTAGAGATTTTGGAGCTTTGTGGTGAATTTTCTATCAGTGTTTTTGATCACACTGTTTGTTACTGGAGACGAAACCTGATGGGTTACTGCTGAGAGTTAACGCGAGTGAATTCAGTGGATAAACAAAGGGTTCAGTATCTCGAAAAAGATCTGTACTGCAAAATTTTGGTACCCGAAAGACATTTTTCTTATTGATTACACCAAAATAGACCAACGTATAACCACGGTATAGCTTACGCTTATGCGATTGAAGTGAGCAATCAAAGAATTGACCACGAGAATTTTACTCCTCGATAACAACTGAAAAATGTGTAAGGTTTCCGTAGGGTAATAGCGTAACAGCTGACATCGTATTTATGTAAGCTTAAGTTTCTTTGGTTGGTACATACATATGTTTTAACTATTTGTTTGAACAAACATCAAAAGCTTACGAACATTCCTAGTAGAAACACAAAGTTTTACACGGTCAGAACTCGCCAAAGGATTTATCGGTTGAGGCACGCACATAAAGAAACATATCTAAATTAATTAAAGTAGGAAAGGCAACATCAGATAGATAGCATTGTATGTACGACTGCACTGTTCGTTCGTAAGGCACCGCGGGTTAATGCGGATTACATCCAGAGCGTCGACTGATAATAATTCATAGCGCAAGCTTCGTGGGTAAACAGTGCAATACAGGAGAGTTGAAATCTTGATTGCAACTGTTGATATATTATTTTACGTTAGTATGCGCTTTGAGAATAACGTGATAATCCTTTAAGTATTTGATTGCACTAAAATTGTATTTCAGTGAGTTAAAGTTTCAAGAGTGCATATTGATTTTAGACAACTGCAAGTGTGTGTCGTGCAATTGGAATGTATGCATGGTTATATACCAGCGTTTTTTTTATATATAAAACCAAAAGGTCTCATAAAAGAAGAAGACGGCCATTTTGAAAAAAAAAATACTTGAACTTCATTAGCTAGGCATGAAGTTATAAAAAAATATCATCATCATCTTCTTTTTCCTCCGTCTGTCTCCGTCCATTGCTGAACATAGGATTATAAAAATATCATATTTCTCTATTGTTTGTCTTACATCTTACCTGTTCGCTGTTATATTTGCGTATATACTTGGCAGGTGTTTTTGTTGTCCAAACAATATATAACAAAATATATATCCTAACAAATTATGGATCAAATAATTCTATGTCCCATTTAAAGTTTTAATCACCTACATGCTCAGAAATTCACAATAACAAAAGAGTGTTGCTTTTTCGTTAGACTTGACACCTACGACATTTTCTCCAGTAAATAAGCCATTACGAATTATATAAATGTTTTCAAAAGAATTTGAATAAATCCTTTAAATATCGCGTTGAGAATGTTTCTTTGTTATTCCGTGATCAAATAACATATTATTTATATAAACGTACACAATTAAGATTTCCGTTGTGGACATTTACGACTCAATTAAAATGAAATAACCAAGTTCGCTATCTTTATTGCGTTGTTTAAACCATGTAAACTTGGCGTGCTTTAAGCTATTAAAAGACAATCAATCAATTCTCTTTTTGTGATCCCGCTTAGGCACACAGCAAAAGCGTTCCACTGTGTTTGATCATGAGTTCATTTTGCCTTTCCTGAACTGTACAGTTTAAGGACGAAGGGTGGTCAACCTTCGGCCTAGATCTGATTTTACGAATTTCTGCCTCTTACAGAATGCTCGAATGACCAGCAAAAAGTGCAGAAGTGCTAGTTTTTGCCAGCCCCACAAATTCTATACAAAACCTATAGAACTCCGATGTAAAAAAGTGAAAACCAAATATTCCAACGTCTTTGACAGTTTGGTTGGCAAAAATATGGTTATACGAGTGTACGCTAAAGATGTTCTTTAATGCTTATCAAGTAATTTGAATTTATTCCTTTTTCTATAAATAAATAAATTGTCTAAAAACCTTCCTTTTAGACAAAAAAAAAAACTGTCAAAAGTGCTGATCAATGAGGCTTCACTCTTTTAGTAAGTATTGAAGTAGGTACACCGTCTCTAGACTATAGAAAGTTAAATAGGTATATGATCTCTTCATTGTAATAAAAAAAAATTCATGAGGATAATGGGTCAAGAAAATATTCCCAAAGCTATCGGCCAGAAGGATGACCTGTTTGAGTATAATACACTAACAATATTTTTATTTTTTTACTTTGTATAGTACAACAGTGTCGCACTGACCTTTCTTCAGTGGTATGAAGTTCGTATGAATGGTATTTGTGTCAAACTCGCGACTCTGAATAAAGAAAATATTTTGATCTGTAATTGGAATTACTTGACGTATATAACCAGACTTCCATAAGCAGCACTATATAGCTTCCTTTTTCATTCAGGAATCACTGATTTGTTATTATTTAACTAGTGGTCGACCAGTGCTCAAAATTCGACCACAACTAATTTAAATTATAAGTTTGAACATTATTGAGGTTCCATTGTCAGAGATTGAGCGAGCGCTATTTCACAATTTTCGATACGTCTTATTTGAAATATATACAAAGTTTTTTTTCTATTATTATTAAAGAAAAACAATATTAATCTATTCTCAACTAGTCAATGTCAAATACATCCCAGTGTGTATGAGTATCAAATACATAACATTATAGTAGTGTTTGTAATTTTTTTTTAATTATTTGATCTATTTTTATCCATTTAAAAAAAATTAATTAGTATTTGCCACTCCTTTTCTATATATAGACTATAAATGTGTGAAATTTCATACTCCTCCGTCCGCGCAATTTATGTAAAAATAGTCAAAGTTTTTCCTTCACGTATTAATATTCTTCTTCTTTCGAGCCTGGTCTATGTAGCTATCCCTGGGGCGGCCTCTGTGGTTTCTGCCTTCAATCATTCCTTCGACGATAGTAAAGAGCAGATCCGGGTGCCTGATGTTATGGCCTATCCATTTGGCACGTTGTTGGGCAACTCTTTTTAGGAGCTGCCGTTTTTCCCCGGATCTACTAAGTACCTCGTCGTTTGTGATGTGTTCGGACCAATGGATCCCCAGCATGCGCCTGTCCTGTAGCACCACATTTCGAAGGCTGCTAATCGCCCGGACTTGCTCTGGTTAATTCCATGTGTCGCTTCCATATATCAGTACACTCCAGAGAAGAGTCTTGATCAAATTCTTCCTCACGTTGATGTCAATATTGGGGGATTCAAATAGTTTAGATCTTTTGTTAAACGCGACTCTTGCCTGGTGGACTTTGTTAGAATCATTAACACATAACAGCTTTTAAGCGCCAAAAATCACAAAAACAAATTGTCCACCAATTGCACGGCAATAAGCAACCTTTGTAATAACGAGACCTTCAAAAATTTTGACCATGCCAAAATACTATTTTAGTTTTATTTTCAACGATTAACGACACAAATGTGTATGCATTTGTAAAATAAACAATCGTATAACTAGTAACTAATTTTAATGTTAATATTTTGTACCTACTAATTCACAATATGTAAGTAATAAGTATACAGTATCTTTCGAAAATAGTGATAAATTACAGGTTTGCTCACCAAAATTAGTTTACATTACTTAATTTAGAATACAAACCTAAATAGAGACATTGAGAATAAGAGATTTTTAGCTGAAAAGTAAATATTGCATTGATTCCTGTCATTAATCGAGAACTAGACAATCTCAATCTGCGATTCTGGATTATCGAGGTGATTGGCGGATGTGCTTTTATATAAAGAAAGATGCATTGTTCCTAGCTTAGCTTATATCGTACAGATACTCTTCAAAATTACTCTAAATAAAGCGTTGTGCGGACGTAGCCTTATTAACTTAATTAACCGTTTCGAATAAATGTAATACACACCCGATACATTTCAATGTTAATCCATTTCGTGAGAAATGCTACGATGATACCAGATATATGAATTATGTAAGAGACATTGAAATAAAAATGTATGTGTTATACAACCCAAAGTCATCATTATTTTAATTCTTATTATTACAATGCCAGATAATAATAAGCGGGCATGCACAATGGATTTTGATCCAATACTATCTACTTAATAACCGTGTGGCTAGGTTTATGAATTAAAGAGTGAAAGAGACGCCAACTATATTATAGCCATGTCTTTTTTCCTCTACGTCATTTTACCGTTAGTTGTCGATTGTCTTTAGACGCACGAGTATTATTATTAGTTGAATGTCTCTGTAGATACATAGGAACCTACTCTGCTCCAGTGGATAGACAACACTACAGTTTAAACTGACGAGACAACAAATAAAAAGCATGTTCAATAGCAAAGGCTTTACCGCATATACATACATAGATACTTACGTATATGGTAAAAAACATTCTAAAATTTGAAAATCCTAATCATTGAATTTGAACTAGAAATACCTATAGGTACCTACAGGAATTCTGAATTCAAATTTGACCCGCATAATACCGACGGAATTCCGATATTGCGCTGAAGGCGTCCAAATAAGAGTGAATCCCGTTCGAGATGTTTGTAAAACGCCTATTCAATGTTCAAAACAACTAAAATCCCTTGCTTATTGTGTTCATATATAGATAACTAGAGGTCCGCCCCAGCTTCGCACGGGTAGATAGATACTTAAAAATAATTTAGTTTTCATACAGATCCCTAACTTTTTCAAAATATTTTATAGCATATTATAGCGTCAACAACACGTGGTAATTATGCTGTTAAAATGTAGCTTATATGACACGTTCGTAGATTTACCATAGCAGCGCCATCTATTGATTACTTACTCAACCCAGTCGAAAGGTATCGACATCTGTTAGAATCATTTGGAGTTAACAGATAATTGTGACTGTCAAATAATAACAGACAAATAATTAGCAATAAATTAAAATTTCGACTATAATTTGAGATTTAAACTATCCTATCTCTCAAGTTGGATCGAACTGCACATGGTGTGTGAATTTTATTATAATCGGTTAAGTGGTTTAGGAGTCCATTGAGGACAAACATTGTGACACGAGATTTATATATATTAAGATAATATCAAATGCAGCCGCTCTTAATGTATTCTGATGGGTTTCATTTAGAATAATGCTCGTTTTCAGCGTTCCAACTAATCAAAAGTGTCGACGAGCAAATATTAAAGTTCTGGGACACATGCTCCAGTGATGTTGAAAATTCGTAGCAATTATTGCTCAATCGTGTACGTGATCGGAAGCAACTGTGTCTGATTTTGAAACTCAAAGTATAATATAATTGTAAGTTTAGCGCCGCTTATATAAAACGAGCGAGCGTTCTCAGAACGTTCCATAGAATCCTGGCGTACAAAGATAGAGCAATGAAACAATCGATTTGTTTGATTTAAGAATAATTCGATGGAATTAAATAGAATGAACATTTGCTCGTTTGGTCTTAACCTACCTTTACACGAATTAAAACAGTAAAAAAAAACAACTGTCTAAAACTAACTTACTAGGTACTGTATTAATATTACGTTATCCTAGAAATAGTACAACATTTCAAAATGACTTCAATACGTATAATGGTCACTTCTTCTTCGACTTAAAGCATTACAGACAGAGCTCAGCATGTTTAACTTAAGAAGAGTTTGAAAGACAAAACTCCATCTTCTAACATTTTAATAATTAAGTTGGTTCATATTTACAGTACCTACTAAAAGATCGTTAGAATTATTAATTAAGTGATCCCCAAATTAGGCGTAGTGTTGCTGCACCCAATCATTGACAGACAGATGGGATGAAGATGCTATCGGCATAAAGGACCCGAGGAGTGCATACTATACATACAGCGAGGAGGCCAAGGCCCACAGCGGGCGTAAGATCCCATTGATGATGATGAGATACACGGTCAATGCAAGAACACTATAGCTAAAGCATCGTTCACACTAGGTCGAGTAGCGAT
The DNA here is from genome assembly GCA_963576905.1 of Mystacides longicornis. Classification (NCBI taxonomy): domain Eukaryota; kingdom Metazoa; phylum Arthropoda; class Insecta; order Trichoptera; family Leptoceridae; genus Mystacides; species Mystacides longicornis. The sequence continues at coordinate 12,951,704 of OY756426.1, forward strand.
TATTATAGAAGCTAAATTACACGCTACTTGATCATGAACTATAATAATTTTTTTTTTTTTTTTTTTTTTATTGAGACATAACAGTTTGAAGTACATAATATAATAATAATTACACTATTTTTGTTATTTTGTAGAAACCTAAAAATATCTCACTGGGTTTGCACCCGTATCGAGGTATTTTTTTACTATGTGAAGAGGGTTTTTAAAATGAACTTTTTTCGACACGGTATTAGGGGTTAGTTCAAAGTTTTTATAATGATAAAGATCGTTGTTTTGTGTTGGTGTTTGAGAAATTATTTTTTAAACCATCATACCGGGTAAGCAGAAACAAAAGACCTCCACTATTTTCTACCCATGCACACCTCTTTCGTTTCTTCCATCGACATGCCATTTCTGTATTTTGTGACATGCCGAGTAATATCCATTGTATAAAATAATGAATAATAACATAGATACCATTTTTTATGGAAACTAATGAACTCTACTAAATTATAGGTTCATAGTCATAGCGCCCTCCATCAGCGATCGTTGACGCGTGTCGGGGTGGGGGGGATTGGGTCGGTTCTCACACGAATAATCATCTAATTTACTCCACAAATTTTAAGATGTTCGGACACGGTTTGTTACTAAATTACACTCGAGTAAAATATTCGACCAATGTGAACTAGGTTTAAATCGGCATCGGAGGTAACTACGTGTTCGTACGTGTTCTTCTTTGTGTTAAATAAAGTCTGTTTATTATGCTTAATATTTCAATGTCAGTTCGGTTGCATTCCATACCAAGAATCGTCATAAAGTAGCGACAGCCATCTTGACAATTTAATGCCTACTCATAATATGAGCACTCGCATAATCGCTAATCCCTTATTATTTATAGTTTTGATTAACACTAGTTGATAACGAATCAAAGTAAGATAAAACTATCAACAACTGAATAGACGAACAATATTAATAAATAGTGTGTACCAACATATTTTCTATCTATCTATCTGTTAGTCCTTTGAAACCACTCAGGGGCATGGGGAGGCCACAACAGCTCTCCATTGCGCTCAAACTTGCACAATGTTTATGGTCAGGACAGGGGGGATAGCTGTCTGAACTTCCCCTGATGGGGTCCAGGCGTCCGAGGCTATTTTCGTGCATTTTCTGATCTATTGGGGTTTAAGGGCGCTTTAGGTTTACCTATTTACGTAGGGAGGCCAACAAAATCCTCCCGCAACACGTCCAAATCCCTCAGCTCTGCTTCTAAAGAAAGGAACACAGTATTATAGGTTCTTTCTTGACAGTTATATAGATGCGTACTAAAATGATGCACTATTTTGAACTAGAATAAGAAGACCCTGATTCAAATCCTAATATGCTTCTTTGCTCAAATTTTAGTAGATCGATCGACATTTAGAACTGTCAAGTCATTAAGTTTTTCTGACTGTACTGATACATATGCTAAAATACATACGTTTACGAAAATAAGGACATGAAAATTTCAATCATTATATGCAAAAGAAAAAGTAGAATGGAAGCAGGTAGTATATTAATTTGATCCATACGAAATGCTTTGTTCGTGTGGAATTCATAAGTTCGTCCTTGACCGAATGAGACATATTTCCCAGAGATCCTTTCCGATATCTTGTCAAGTGTTTTTGTAGCGGTACCGGTTTAACCACTACAAGATTATCATTACAACAATAAATATACGGAACACTCGCACTGCCGGCCACCTACGAATATTGCTCAACTCGTTCGAGTGTCATTCACATTTCCTATACTACCGTCACACGATACATTAAGCCTTAATATTTAAAGCATTCAATATTAACCGTAGGAAATGCTCATCGCTGTTATTGAAAATTTTAATTGCGAACGTTGTTAACGTAAATTAGTGATCGCACTAATCCAGCCTTCGAAATAACAGTAGAAGACAATCGTAGGCCCGTAGTGGTTTGTTCATACCATTTAAAAATCGAACAGTATTAGTGTCAGAGTGGTTAGTTGATTCGTGAAAATTTTATTGATTTTTACCAGACAATACAAAAAATAAGACAGTGTACTTTAGTACACTGAGTACACATCTTTTAAGATGTACGTTTGATTGAGAGATGTGCATTTTGATTGTCTTACTAAGAGATGTACATTTTGATTGTCTTACTAAGAGATGTACATTTTGATTGTCTTACTAAGAGATGTACATTTTGATTGTCTTACTAAGAGATGTACATTTTGATTGTCTTACTAAGAGATGTACATTTTGATTGTCTTACTAAGAGATGTACATTTTGATTATCTTACTAAGAGATGTACATTTTGATTGTCTTACTAAGAGATGTACATTTTGATTGTCTTACTAAGAGATGTACATTTTGATTGTCTTACTAAGAGATGTACATTTTGATTGTCTTACTAAGAGATGTACATTTTGATTGTCTTACTAAGTGATGTACATTTTGATTGTCTTACTAAGAGATGTACATTTTGATTGTCTTACTAAGAGATGTACATTTTGATTGTCTTACTGAGAGATGTACATTTTGATTGTCTTGGAACATTGTCTATGTGGTTATCATTGTAACAAAAAACATTGTCGGCGATTTTCGAAGATAGCCGGACAACGACTTGTCAAAAAGCACCGCTTCCTATTTATGAACCAATTACATTAGGGATATAATACGGATATTACAAACATCCTGAGACAAAAAAAATGTTGTTATATTGTCTGAAATCTGACGGATCAGTCGCGATATTTTCAATACAATACATTTCTCAATACTGACAGATTTATATAGGTTAAGACTTTCCGATTTCAAACAAATACTGTACGTGGGAGTAGAAAGATATCGGTAAGTGTGAGACATTTAGTTCAATGCCTCCGCGTCTGATCCTGTCTTTGAGTGGGTGGAGTGGGTCAGGTCATCCAGTCAGACAACAGGTTCATTATGGGCTATATTGACTGGTAGGCTGTATAATATAAAGATATGCATCACAGCGTAATAAAAGTTCATTAGGATTTTTATTGTTTTCTAACACCTTATCTTTATTATAATCAAATAATTAATAATGATCATGCCGTGTCACTAAAGGGTTAGACAAACAGATGGTCGCTATATTATCAGTTTTTTACAATAATTGTGAAATGAAATTATTTCATACATTTTCTTTTACACCGATATTTTACGAATGCGATCAATTTACGTCAAGCTCAATTAGATACTAAAAAATGAACATTTTTAAGTAAATATTATTAGTCACGAGATCCCGGTTCGTCCTGTCTCAGATTTGACGGGATCGGTCGACCAAACAAAACTGCTTAAAGCATTCTCCATGCACCTTTGTTTAAAAAAGTGTTGGTTTATTTATTTTTTCACTTCAATGTCGGCACATATTAAAGTTAGGTACCTATGTGTCAAATATTTCAAACAACCATTTGGTTTGTTGTAAACCAAATGGTTTGTTTGAAATATTTGACTTGATGTAAGATTAACTATCTGATTAAAACATAATCATACTTGTCATTCTAAGCACCGCTTCATAGATACAGTACCTACTTTAGTACAACTTAATTCTCGAGTGGGTACATCGCATGTTTCACACATAATGTGAAACATGTGTAAATTTCATTACAGACAAGTGGGAATATGAACAAAATTGAGTTTCATAAATCCAATTGTTCATAATTTCTTTCTGGTTAATTTGGTTAACGTTTTAAATACTTGCACTTACGTCTAATTTAGTGTGTACTAAAATTAACACTTGAGTCATATTTTGTATGCACCGTTCTGGTTTCTTTACCGGCACATGGTGCATCTCAGCTAACTGTAAAACTAGTATAGACCTGCCTCTATCTCCAACTTGGTTATTATTAAGTAGGTACCATCGTGCATTATCAGCGGTGCATCTTGGGAGGCTTAAGATGAGGCACGGCAGGCTCTGGCCAACGATTGTCCGTTTATTTTGGAGATGTGGGTCACTCGATTATTTTTACTCCTTCAGATTTGACCTGAATATTTGTCGAATGCCCAGCAATGGCCACTGTTCTAAAGATACATATAAAGATATACATACTATGTCATTTTTTTTAAATTAAATAAGCACCAATTACTTAAATTGCTATTTATGATGTGTTTTTAGAAGGAAAGCCCTGTTTTCTTTTAAACATTATATACATACCTGTGTATAAATTATGAATGTAGCAATAAGTATACGTACGTAATTGATTTCTGAAAAGATAGATCCCAAGTTAAGTTGTCTTTCTAATGGATGAAAACTATTGATTCAAGTTTTTAGCATATTCAAAGAGTGCATTAAATTCGTTTAAAAAAAATCGTAAAAAATAATGGGATATTATTTTATTTGAGTATTTATAATAAGATAGAGGCATAAAGACAACAAAAAATATTTTGCTTCATTCCAATAGAGTACCAATTTATTACTAACGTATCGCTTTTCACCAATGCACTCATTCTAAAAGACTTGAACGGAGCATTCTAGTATGGAATAGCTACAAAGTGTCTTGCACCAGAGATAGCCTCCCAAAGCAGCAAATAAATACACTAAAGGTATTTTTTTTATATCTTGTCATTTATCCTGGATTAAAGAATACGTAGATAAGCTAAATAAATATCTAATACATTCAAGATTTATAACAATATTTTTGCACTCTCTGGATATTTTTCATAATAAAAATGAATAACACGACAACATTTTGCCAAAAAACAGTAGTTACAAAAAAACTCATATAGGCATATTAACAACTATGACCGTACATTTACGTTTCCGTCTTTTCTGACAGCTGTAGGTATCCAAATTTTATAAAAAGAACATTGTTCTTTTTCAAGATTAGGTATAATGTCCTTGACACCCATGTTTGCGAAAAAAAAACTCAAGCCACCAGTACATTCAATTATATTTTAAGCCAGTACCGGTCAGGTTAAAACATAAACTGAAACATTCGGGACACAAATCTTGTAAAAACTTCAAGTAATTTCGACATATAAAAGCTGGTTGGTGATAATTCCGACAATTATTATTATATTTTTAAAATAACAATAGTAGTGAGACAGACAGAGTGGACTGACTCATTTCAACGTCTCATAAATCTTGTATTATAGTATGAAAATAATCATAAATTTTAATCGTACAGCCCCGAGTGAGTTTGTCCATGATGCTATTAGCAGTGTGTATAAATAATGATTCATAAAAGTTTGTTTTGGTAGCGCTGTTGTCTGTCGGCAAGTTGTTGTCATTGACATTGTAAAACACGATTGCCTACTTCCACACCATTAACTTCACCTTGCGAATTGATCGTTTAGGAAACATCAACGACTCGCCTTACAGTTTGCAACGAAACCTTAATCATTGTTTTTACCGGATGATATCATAATTCGTTAATTCAGTCGGCAGGTAGTTTTAACTATTGGTCACGAATTTCTTTAGTTTATTTATTAGCACGTCTACAAAATATTTGAAATAATTCATAGTGAGTCATTTTGAAAATAAGTATTAAATTAAACGCTATTTGTCACAGATTATACGCATTACTGAGCGCATAAAATAAGCCCACCCCTTCAGTCCATTTTTTCATGCTTTATGGTCAGATACTTTATAAGCGGATGAAGCTCTTATAGAAAAAATGACACTTCAGTTCAACTCAATTCGTATTAAAACAGGAAGAGATGCCATAATTATATACAATACTTAATATTATAATGAGCTTTGCAAGCTTTTTTCCTATACAAGTATAGGAAAAAATGTTTTTTTTTATTATTTTATAATTATCTTGTTTATATAATATCTTTATCATTTTAGACAATTCATTATTATGCGTTATTTTTGTCATTAAGTATTGTTTTATCGTGTGTCTGGTTGACTTATGATTTGGATTTGGATTGGTATGCTCACAATATTTAAAAATGTAGCAATATTCTAAGCTATACATCAAATATATTCTCGCTAAGACATATTAAGAACTAAATGAATAAATAAACCTTATCCTAATTTATTATATCGATTAGTCATAGTAAAGGGATCATAAATTTAATATAAAACCATTAAATAAATTTTCCTTAAACATCTTCATTTCAACAACCTCTATTGCTTATTAATTTTATATTTCAATCCTTTATAATATATCATACCATAAACACTTTGAGAATCAAAACACCCAACAGAATTATTATTATTACACTTATGTATATTCGCATAATTATTTAAACTAGTGGTCGACCAGTGCTCGAAATTCGATCATCAAATTACATGTTTAAACATTATTATGGTTCCATTGTCAGAGACTGAGAGAGTGTTATTTCACAGTTTTCTTTCAAAAACAATGACATGGATACCTATACTCAATTTGAGCACAGATAAAAAAAATACATGCGGCTCTCTCAATGTCAAATAGGCAAAGTGTGTGCGAGTATCAAATACATTACATTACAGTAGTGTTTGTAATGTTTTTTATTGGTTCAATGTATTTTTCGTGCATAATTTCAAAAAAATATAAGCATTCGCCACCCCTTCTCTATATAAACTGTAAGTGTGCGAAATTTCATACTCCTCAGTCCGCGCAATTTTCGTAAAAAGGTGTATAAAGTTTTTGCCTCACGTATTAATATATAGATTAGAATATACCATAATATTATCTGATTTAATGACCGACTAACGCCACCTACCCAGCGCTACCCTACCATGCAGGAAACGGGTTAATTTTTATATTGAATCTGGGTTCACAAAAAGTGAAAATAAATACACTTTTGACATCTTTCACAGCAAGCAATGCTTGTATTGTAAATGCGAAAGATCTAAGCCGCGACCTTCAGATCAAATCGGCGGGCAACCAACAACAAATTTGCTGTCCATTTTGTACAGCCCTCCTAGAACATTAGACACCTACAGTTATAAGTGGCTGGTGACCACCCTGGCAACGAGAGAATATTATAACTGTACTAACACCTCGGAGGAAAAAAGTGAACTATCTTTACCATATTCGTGTAGACAAGAACTTTATTTACCTATAGCTATCAACGTATAAACGGGTGACGAATCCTGTCACATGGTGACGGGTGACCCCTAGTAATCTTACCATAATAATTGAGTAAAATTTGGTTTAAATGGGGTCTATTCTTTCAATAATGTATACAATAAGAAAACATACATTACATGTGATGTATTTCCTACTACACCGCCATCTCTTGGATTTTTTTTTAAATAAAGTGATTATATAGGAATTGTTTTGATTTCAAACTTATGACCCATCGAACTTTATCCCCCATCCGAATCAACGATAACTATTACATACATGGAATAAATTATTTGCTAAATTTAATTGAATTTTTATGTCGTAAATTGCATTTCATTCATGTAATAAGTCAAAATTAATTTTTTAATTGGGTAAGGTCGAAGGTTGACGGGCGGGACAGCTAGTAATAATATAATACATTGATTTTTATTGCTGTTTGCATCTCTTTCATTTATTGCCGCGTCGTGATGGGTATTGGAGATCATCTCGTGGGGTCAACATCTCCTAAGTAATTCTATATTGTGTACTGCCGTAATCGCGTCCATCCAACATCTCGTATGAAAAAACTTGATTTTTTTTTGCTCTGACAGTCTTCACCGCACGTTGTGTCGATTTTTTGTTCCTATACTGGTGGAATGTCCAACACAAAACACACCAATACAAACAACAAGAGGAATAGGTACATACATTAATTTATTTTTATTAGACTCGCAACATAGCCTTGTAAATCTTGATCCACTATTTAAACACCATATTTTGTACATCAACACCACTTCAAAATTACGTCTCATATTATTATATTATTCAACTTTTTACCAAATTGTTGAATGATATTTTCTGTCTACAAACTTTGTCGAGAAAAGACGAGAATATATTTGAATCTGCGCAGTCTTTTAAAGAAATTCATGATTGCACAATATATTGAAAAACATTTTTTTAGCCATCACGGGGTAAGCAGAGAGAACAGACCTCCACTCCTTTTTGTCCAAGCACAATAATTATTATTCTTTCCCTTCTTCCACCGACGCTAATTGTCGGCGCACCCAGCGCGGGCCCATCACTTCAACCATCGTGGAGAGGAGATGTAAATGGCTGTTTGGGATGTCGAATGACAATTGCAGAGGAGAGCGCTGTTCTTCCTCCCATCAGGGTCCCGAAGACGAGGAAGACCCTCTGGACATGGTGTAGGAGGAGGTCATAAACATTGTGCAAGATCGAGCGCTCTAGCTCTTATTGCCTCCCTATGTAAAGGGACTTTGGATTGGTTTTTTTTAAGTTGCATATAGAGGTAGATACGTAATAGATAAATTTACCTAAATATAGGTATTGAAAATTTATGTTTCACCCATTCTCTTATTTTAATATTCGTTACGGTTTGCACACTCGGAAATTATCTAACAGAATTCATGAAAATATGGGTACCACCCGGAAATAATAAATTTAACAAAAATTTTATAAGATGTAATAGTCCTTTTCAGGAAAAAACCTAAATCACTGTCTTTGTAAAAGTTTACTTGAATGATTGCATAGACCGTGCGTGCGGGTTCGATCCCAGGTTATTCATGACACAAGCTTTAAGTAGCTTACTGTAAATCAGTTGTGTTCACTTTGAGTGAGCAATGAGCATGGATTTATATAAATCCTAGGGTTGGTTTTCAACAATGTTCACCCATTTTCTTTTCTATTTTACTTTATTCAAAGCTGTCCTAAAGGATATCTTGCATATTTTCGTACAGGTCTTTGATCAGGTGTCTTCCTTCCTCAATTCTCTGGAGAACCATTTAATTCGTTATGTTGTCTATCAAGAATATTCCTAGAAGTCTTTTTTTCTATGATCGAGTGTTTGAACGCCAATTTTTTGCTATGAGGACGTTTCTAACTTGCCAATAATAAAGTTTATTTCATATCCCTTCTTGGAGTTGGGATCATGTCTTAGATGTTACGGGATTTTGTTAACTAAAGTACTTAAAGAGTTAAACTTCCTTAAAGAGTTTTCATTTGGTAGTTTTGCCTGTTTGCTAAAATTATTCTGGGTAATAAATTTGAAGAGTTCCGAGACCTTGTACTTGACCAAAACCGGCGATTCTCATGACGATGTATAAATCTTTTTGGAACAAGTCACAAAAAAATTCACACAGAATTACAATCCTATCTTTATTGTTATATAACGCATTGTAGTTAACTTTTAACGAAAATTCACACAAAGTGGCTAACCATTGATGAATTTTTAATTTGCAGGTAGGTATCTTTTAATGTACGATTTTTCACAATACGGTTTTGTTCTAATACGATTTAAAATTATTTGTTTACGGTTGTGTGAGGAATCGATCCTTATACCTACGACTTTCTGAAAGAAAACTCGTGATAAAGAAATGACTTCAAAAATAGATTTTTGGAAATGGACTGAAATTAATAAAAAATTGATATGTTTTTTGACGAAAATTTGTCTTTAAAAATAAATTCATTGTTTAGCTAATACATAAGGGAAAAATAAAGATACAAAAGAGATTCGAGGGCGAAGATGCAAAAAAGTTATATACTTCTTCCTCTGCGGTTTCAATCATATTGATTGGTTTGCAGCACACGTGAACATCTCCTTCTCCACTACTCCCGGTTCTCCACTGTTCTCTTCAGTTCGGAATATGAGCTGCACTCCATTTTCTATACTTACATAATTTAAGGACAAATAATTAAGTCAGAAATCAAGATAAATTCAAATAAAAACCTGCATTTTTTTATTAATAAGGTTATCTAACCATTTTATTATGAGTACTAATGTATGGACTCGCAAATATCATACATCTTCTGAAGGACTTTTCATACATGGTTTTGATTTCATAATTATCTCACTCGCAAATTTGAGAACTTAACAACCATAGCCTTTCAGATTCATTTTACACCCTACGATTTTACACGGGGAACATTGTTGCAATGTCAAATTCAGCCCTTAGGTAGCCCTGCTGTCCGGGGTCTGACAGATTAAGATAAATTCTAATACTATGGTTTAATTTACCCCAGTAATAAGGTAAAATCCAGTCCCCTATACGAAAGGATTACTGGTTTACGTCACAGTATTATCAACTGTTCAAATTTTCATAGCAACTGAAAAGTGACTGACACAAAACAACTATAAGTACATGAGTTATGAATTTTTAACTTGGATTTAAATTATTCTTTTTTGGCACGGCTCTTCAGAACAGTAGCCCTAGTATAAGTTTTCGATGATCGAATATCGAAACGATCATCGAAAGAGTTTCGAAAAATTTCCATACAAAAATGATCGAACGATTCGATCGTTTGAATTAAGAACACTATTTGCACGCTAATAAGCGCTTATTTGTGTGCAATTTGCTTTCGATAAAACTCGTACTAGCCCCACTGCATGATCCATCGTAATGTAGGAGGGCCACCTTATTAAAAATGAAGATATAACTAACACAGTGATGTACCTACCAGCTAGTAACATTATAAATAACGTTTAGTTTGGAACAATTACTAGGGTACATCGAGTGTGACGCATATAAAACAACGGAAGCTAAAAGATTGTGAGTATGATTATTATTATTATGATGACTGTTGCTTCTCTAAATGAATCGTCTTAGAATCCATCAGTTGATGTGAATCCATCATTCGCCAGTGCCAAGTTTCAAATCCAGTTATTTGATTAGGTACTTGTCTAAGTGCCACTTGAAGACTATTTTTATGAGCTACTAGCGTGTTTTTGTTCACACAGGTGGTCCCATTTAAAACATAACGATGTACGGAATAGGTTTGTACCTAGTTTATTCAAGAAATGTGTAGTATTTTTCATAGTATTTAATGTCCCTCCCTCCTCCTATAAAATTATTGGTTATTTCGACCCTTGACTCAGTATTTTCCTTATAACACTCTTAACCCCACGGAAAAAAATTGTTCATGTATAATTAGAAAACCAATCGAAATATTATCCATGCATACTTATAAGATTCGATATGTACGTCGGTATTCGTTGCTATGAAAATCAATAGTAGTGTCAGCGGTAAAAATGTTAAACTTAATCAGAAGTTTCTACATACAACTGTTACTACGAGAAGAAATATCAAAATTTCCAAAGTCATCAATGTGGTGAAGGAAATAATATGGAACCCTTTATATAACGAATAAGCTGATTTATAGAAGAATGAACATCACTTTTCTATGTCCGTGGTTCAATATTTTATTCTTATTTTTTCGAATAAACATAGTTTAGCAAGCTTCCAAATAATACGCACTTTTCTAGAGTGATCATTCTTAGTCTGTCTACAGAAACATGGAAGAAAAGTGATATAAAATAGTTATTGTACAACCGAAAAAAAAACATTAAAGATGTTCCAGAATTAATATTTTTGGACCCTAATATTGATGGGCGTGTTAGGGAATTTTACAATTTTAACATTATTGTTTCAGAATTTCGAGTTGTGTTTAAAACTGATAAACCCCATATTATTTCTTCAAAAGCCTTCCGTTTACAATGTTTAGTTAAGTATTTTCCAGAAAAACGTTTTTAAACAAATTATAAAGCAATTTACATATTTTGCAAATTGTATGTAGGTACATACATTTATTATGTGATTTGATTTAACTCATATCCACATACATATTATTATCTCATCTATTTAATTTATATCTTTAGTAAATTATAAAGAATAAGGATTGTTTTCAATAATAATTATTCTAATAATATGGCATTCTTTGAGATATCTTGGTCACGATAAGAAGGTACTTATGAAAATTATACTATTACATCTCAAATAGATATCAATTCAATTTAGTCAACGAATATTTATAGATTTTTGTGGCATAATTATAAAAGGGTGCGTTACACCAAAAAAGCATAGAGCCGAATCTAGAAACAGGGCATACTTTTTTTATGGTTGATGTTGGATACCATGGACAATAACAAGCAATAACTAATGAATGGGCGATGACAGATTAGTGTCCACATGATAGAAAAAGCAAGTCTTGAAATTGAATGGTTTCAAAATATCCACACATGCTGAAAGATTCATCAACCATATAATCACCCTGAAAAAGAAATCTGGATGCTGAACACAACAGCACGAGAATGTTTATCTTGCCAACTTTGAAGTGGTTAGTGGCCTAGTAGTTACGACGCCGACTTTCGTACTGTTTCGCACTGGATGTCGTGGGTTCGATCCCAGGTGCTGAGAGGAAGATTCCTTTTTCACGACACAAGCTTTAAGTAGCTTAAGAGTGTGTTTGTATTCCCTTTGAGTGAGCACAGAGATATATTTCTGAGAAAAGACTATAGTTTCCCATTGATATGTAATCAAGTACAGCGAAACTATAGTCTTTTCTAGTTTCCCATTGATATGTAATCAAGTACAGCGTCTATGGGTGGAATGCCTAATTAATTATAATCAAGTACAGCGAATCGTATTTTTCTCCCCTTAGTACCTACACAAACGAGGCCACCAAATTTTGGAGCTGGTTGAATATACTTTTGAATGTTGAAAATATTTTTAGCAAAGGGTTTATCTTGTCATTAACTTATTTCATACAAAAATAAAAAAAAGTATTTTAGACAATAACATTTTTCCACGAACAAGGGGTACGTTAAAAACATAACATAATCATGGATCTATTTTTGTATGTATCATAATTTTATTAGGGATCAAGCTAATAAGAGGGTTTTGCTAATACGAACGGTATGTTTTTTTTTTATGATGAATATCTTCACATTGTAAAAAGAATGATTCGTTGTTTTATAATTGACTAATTCTCAAAAGAACCCGTCATGTCAGAAGAAGACACGAACTAAATCAGTTTAAGCGCTGAGAAAACGAATTCGTTTGCGAATCGCTATCGTTCATTTTGACCTACCAAAGTCAAACGTCAAAGACAAAGTGTTTGGGAGTTATCTTGATATAAAATCAACCATCGTAGGTACTTATTTTTTTTATAACAGACAGGTACTAGCTGTATTGACCGCATGTTGTGATTAGTTTTTGTATACTTATTAATTTATTTTGCGTAGTAAGTATACATATATATTTTTTAATGAATCTATGTTCACTCAAAGTGAACAGAAATACACTCCTTTCACATAAAGTTACTTAAAGCTTGTGTCGTAAAAGAGGAAGATGGTCGGCACCTGGGATCGAACCCACGAACTTTGAGACTTTAAAGTTAGTAAAATGTCCGTGCAGTCCTTCCCATTTCTCCTTTTATCCCTGTCCCTCATCCTTAACCCTATCATCCCAACGTCCCGTTTTCTACTTTACCTACTTTAATATTTTTTTCTGTTGTCTATGTCATTAATGTAATATTTTTCTGTATCACCACTGTTTGTAAAAGTAAAAAAAGTAATCATTCCGACAAATATGACAGACATATTTCGACAACCTATGCTGGTTGAATTTTTTTAAATTCGTATGATTCACAAAATTTATGCCTTTTGAATCAGATGATAAAGTCAGTTTAAGCTCTTTAATTTCTTTTTTTGTAATCTGATTTACTTTTGTAATCTGAACCCTCTCATACTGTGTTCCGCCCCTTTCGAAGCAGAGCGGAGGAATCTGGAAATGGTGTGGGAGGAGGTCATAAACATTGCGCAAGATCAAGCGCGATGGAGAGCTCTTGTTGCCTCCCTATGCCCCTAGGTGGGGCCTTAAGGGAGTTTGGATTTGGATTGGACTTTTCTTAAATACCAAGAAAATGAAATTCATTTTTGGATTGTCGATTCAGTAGGAGTAGTAATTTTTGAGTATATGTATTTATAGAATCTAGACCACAACCAACACATTCACGTATTGTTTTTTATTAAAGTACTTGAGCGATAAAAAATATAGATTTCTATCAGGTCATAAATAAGTTACATACATTCAATATAATACATATTGGTATTCAACAGGTGTTGAGGATTGTTAAACTTAACAGGCAACCAAGTTGGTTCATGGTATATTAGCCATACAACAATCGTGTGGCATCGAAATAACAACGTGCTGTCTAAATTGGTTTCTTGCCAATAATTTGTTCTAAGAGTTGTATTTAATAAACTCTGACAATGAACTTGGGCGATATTCTAAACCTGCAGCGATATTTTCACATCTACCAACAATACAACATAAATGATTTGCCCTTTCCGTTACTCGATCAGATTCCCCACAACGAGAAGTAACCGCAGCATTATGTAATAATGCTATCAAACAATTTATTATTTTTGTAGGTGTTCCCCTGGCATTCCAGATGTTTGGGAGATAGCGGGGAGCTCGCTCTAATGGATAAAACATTTCGAGTCACGATTGCCCGGTCGACGGAGAAAAAGATCTAGCTAAACAATATAATATTACTTGTGGAAGTCTTTTAACGAAATAATACCTCTTTGCGTGACCAAAGGAGAATAGCGTCCGAAGCTGGACCACAGCGGGCCACTTGCTCCCATTTAGGTCTCTTTTATATTATCCGAGTACGTTTAGTCTGTTTAAAATTAATTTTAGATCTCTACTCTACAGCAGTTAGTATAAATGCTGTAGAAATGAGATCTTTGCGCGGGAAATGCGGATAGACTGATTGACACGGTGAGGAATGATAATATTAGAAAGGAATGTGAACTAAATGTAAGTGATTAGAATGGAAATGAATAAATTGAGATGGATTAGGCATTATGGTAAAATGAGTGAAGAAAGATTGACAAAAATAATCTATAAAATGTGAATAAATGGGTGCACGGAGGTGTGGATAACGTGGAACGATCATATTGGTGCCGTCTTAAAGTAGATCCAAGTCAGGAGTAAAAGAAATAGGAGACAATGTATGCTGAACATTATAATGTTGTTGAATGAAGCAAAATAGGTTTGTCTGAAAAAATGAGAATAACACGTGATATTTTCACGATATTTTGTAATTTTTTTACGAATACCCTCCCCTTTTCGGTACACATACAAGCGTAAGGACCATAGGGTAAGAACACGTAGAAAGCCGATTCCAACCCGCGCCGACCGGCGCAAAGAATGTTACTATGCATTTATTTGAATGGGGATACCCACAGAAAAGGCAGGAATCCGCTTTCCGGCATGCCCATTTAATTGCATTGAAACCATAGACAACAATCCTTGAGCCGGTCGGCGCGGGTCGGAATCGGTTTCCTACCTATTCTTACCCATACAGAGGAAAATAGAATATTAAAAGCCTGGTTGCAAACCAATCGTCGACGAATGGATGTACATAAATATATACATTTGTTGGTGCAATGTTTATATTTTGCCATAAAAGATTTTTATGACTTTGTTCGTTCAGAAATATAGATGCCTGCCTCCAGATTGGAAAGTTTAAGCCTAGGTAACACAGGTCATAAAATAATATATTATAATAAGCGTTCAATGGTCTCACAGAGTTATTACCTTAGCGATCCTATCCTATTCCTTTGCAATCGAAGTAATCGGTAGCTTGATGGTTCTAGGGGTTCAAATACTGACGATAATTATAGCTTTTCTACCATAAAAGTATCAAATATTCTTCGTATACATTTCTAAAATCGATACACCCTTCCTCCCATTGTGATATTCTGTGATTTTTTTGTGAAACCTCCTCTTTCGACCTCACGTGCTAAAATACAAATGAGCCCTATTAAATTCTTCATCTTCCGCCATTCTTACGTCTAAAGACCTGTTCATCTGGAATCTCCACCATTGCAGCTTTAGATATTCTTACAGAGTCCATCCTCTTTACATGATTCCTCTGAAAACTTCTTCTTTGTCTGTTCACTGTTGGATTTCACTGTTACGGATGCTATCTCTGAGAGTTCTCCCGACAATGCATTTCTGTTCAACCTTCATTTACTGATCCATTATCTTTATTTTCATAGACTCATTTTTTATCAGGGCTCGGTGTCGGAAAATCTCAACAAGTCAATTGCATCAGTATCAAATCATTGACTTTGTTTTTAGTTATCCTTTGCTTTCTTGTAGACCTTGTTGTTTTAGGCAAACAAAACTTTAAATAATAATATACAGTACCCCACATTTACCACTAGAACTCTCTCAACTAAGGGTCTGTACAGACCCTAACACACTTTCAATAATATAAATGGGTGGGGAAGTTAATTGCTTGTTTATGTCCTGTTTAATCCCGAAGGATTATTGTGTGTCTCATATTAATAGGAAACTTTATAACTGATTAAAGGATATTGTGAATAAATTAAAATAAACGCAACAAGATATTTAACTACTAGTTTTAATGAGTCCAGATAAACTATAAATTAGTTTAATGTTCCTACATGTCACTCTTTGTAGATAATAATATGCCTCTATGGTGATCATTCACCATAAATAACTTGTTTGATCCCAATTTTATTGTGTTTTTTTATTATCAACGTCTCAGATAAGTCTTTGGTGAGTTATATCATTATATTCTTTGTTCTAGCTGTAGTAATATTGAACTTATTCAGTGTATGAAGCTAGTGTTACATCATTTCTGCGACGTGGGATAAACCATAGGCGATTAATCTTAATATATTATTCAGTGTTGTATTCTCATTAGAAGCACGCAGTACAAGATGGATGCAAATTGCCGTCGTGTATGCGAACAGGTGCAAACAAAATATATATTATGCGTTAAGCACAAATCCAGGACAAAGTCAATCATTATTGTTCTTGTGATTTGTGTAGTTGTGTAATAAAGTCTGTAACATTAGTCTATGAAACTGTCTACATTGTATTCGAATCTTATCGCATCATGTGGTTTCGTCTTGTCTACTGGGCTTGATCAATCTGCGACCCTTTTGACCAGTAATTTAGAATTAAACTCGACGTTATCTATAATAATAAAGGAAAGTGCCTGACTGACTGACTGATTGACTGACTGACTGATTGACTGACTGACTGACTCATCAACGCACAGCCCAAACGGCTAATCGTAGAGAAGTGAAATTTGGAAATCAGGTAGGTCTCAATACAAAACCTTCCACTAAGAAAGGATTTTTGGAAATTCCACCCCTAAGGGGGTGAAAAATAGGGTTGAATGTTTTTCAAAGTATGCGAATATCTCGGAAACTAGACATGGTACGAACTTGAGATTTGGCATATGAATTCTTCTATAGAAATGAGTGTTAGCATATTCGGCAATTTTTCCAAAATTTAACTAAAAGGGACGAAAAAGGGCACATATAAAAAAGGATGATTTTTAAGTGCCTCCTAAAAAGTTTAAAACTGGTTTTATCGAAATTTCAAAAAAATGATTTCTTTAGAAAGAGTCAAGTTATACTATTTCGTTTTCAAAAGATATCATTAATTAGAGGGGAGGGGGTGAGGGGCACTTTTCCAACGTGTATGTGTGTGTATCCGTCCCCTCTTTATAACTTTTGATTCGCTTGATGCACAGAACCTAAAATTTCAGAAAATATTGAATACTTTAAGCATACAAAATTTGTATACTCAGAATTTTGAATTTTTTTTTCGGTCAGGGGTTATCAACCTTTGAATTTTTATTTAATTTTTCCATGTATCTCGAAAACCATGAAATCTAGAACCCTAAAATTGTGTATGTATATAGAAAAATACAATATCTAAAATATAATTTAATGAAGAAGTTCCAGGATTTCTCAAACTTTTTTTATAAAGAAAAATATTTTTTTTATGACAAATTTACGAGTTTCAGTGCTTATATTTCAGAAGTTTATAAAAATATCGAAAAACGCCGAAACGCTACAACTAGATATTTTATTTTTCTATAAAAAATACATACATCATAGCAGTACATCTCAAACTTTTCTTAACAATTTTTGTAAAAATTTAATTTATTGACGACATCGTTTCATACAATAAACATACCGACTCAGGCCATCGACAGTTGGATCTCATTCGGCGAGCCGGGCCGGTGTGGTGCCGCGGTGTATGGCTAAGAACACGTAGAAAGCCGATACCGACCCGCGCCGACCAGCGCAAAGAATGTTACTATGCATTTGAATGGGGATACCCACAGAAAAGCAGGAACCCGCTTTCCGGCATGCTCATTTAAATTCATTGAAACCATAGGCAACAATCTATAATCCGGTCGGCGCGTATCGGAATCCGCTTTCTACGTGTTCCTACCCAATGAATATATACGTAGGTAGGTACCTACCCAGCCCAACCTACTTTCTCCAATACACGTGTCAAAACTATTGCGTAATCTATAATATTAATATAGTTTTGAACTAGCCGACCCGTAAAACTTCGTCCCGTCTTGGAATATAAATAATATGTTCGAGATTTTATGTATAAATTTAAGTTGATTTCAGTTTAAAGTTATTTAACACAGACGACGACGTGGTCCTTATATTATTGAATATGAATTAGTATAATGATACATTCATTCATTAATACCTTTTTAACTAGGTACTGTAACCGATGCATCTGTTATAAAACATATCATTATATTATTTTCTATCAGCATTCCGTGAATCGTATCATTTGATATAATAATAGCAAGTTGCAGTGGCGCTCCGTGGGTTATTGGCGGGAACCACACTCTTTGGCGCCCCCACATAACTTTTCCTAAAAAAAAAAAGGTCATTTCTAAAATTTGGTATCTGGAGACATGACATTTCCTAAAAAAAAAAAAGGTCATTTCTATAATTTGGTATCTGGAAACATTACATTTTCTAAAAAAAAAATTTGGTACATGCCTATTTCAAAAACCGGACTTATAGTATAGCGCGAGCATATTTTGCCGCCCTGCTAATAGAGGCGCCCGGGGCGGTCCGCCCCTCCGCCCCCCCCCCTCGGTACGCCGCTGGCAAGTTGATATAATAATATGTTGAAAAAAGGTAAATAGTATTATGAAGTCAATAGGTAAATTATTTTATATCAAATGTAGTCAATGTGCAAAATATTAAATTTTAAAATTATCTACAAAACCTCACATCATTTTAGGACAGATCGTAAATAATTGTTTTGAAAACACTGGCAAGTCAATCACAACATCAATTACTTATACCATTAGAATACTGAGGTTGACCACCTCACTTCCTTAAACCTCAACCGGTTAAAAAAGGCACAATGAGCCTCGGACGACTTCGAGCGCAATGGAGAGTTCTTTATGCCTGACCTATTCTCCTGAGTGGGTCCAAGGTCTCCCGTATTATGGGGCGGTTTGGGGGGAACCGCCACGGGCTTGATCTGTGTGCGGCTGGCTTTTTGGCAATCGGGCTAGGGTTTGGCTTTGTGCGGATCGGGTTTGCTGCAGTTTAGTTTCCTCCGGGCTGGTTTGCGGTGAGCGGGGGGGCTTAAAAGGGAGAATATTACGTTATTATAAAAATGGAGACCTACTTTACGTGGTCATCGCATCACGCCTGGAGGCCAAGTCGAAATATTAACGACAGCTCCAACGTTAACAATTTGTTGTTATTTCCATAGAGATAACGTAAAAACCGTTGTTCAACGTGCGTTAAACAATGTTGTTCCAAATTCCGAGTCAAAAAAATAATTCTGTCAGTTATTCAAAATTAACGTTAAACGTTACCTCAAAATATTTGGAAGTATTACGACGCTGCTATTATATTGAAGACGAAACGCATTTTTTTTTGTTTGGAAACCATTTTCAATTTGGTAAACGTTAACGTTCGGAACGTTAACAGTTTTCACGTTTAACGTTATTTATTTCTACCTGAACGGCTGGACCGATATCGTTTATTCTTTTTATGTCGTGTTTGCTCAGGATAAGATATTTATGAACTAAATTTCGAACCTACGACCAGACAAACAACAACAAATCAACGTGAAAGATATAAATTGAAATGTTAAAAAAACGTCTGTAGCTTGAAAAATGCCCAAAGCAGATAGAAATAAGTGTTTTAAAGATCACTAATTTCATTGCTTTTCGAGACAATATTTTTCTATTCATATCCAGCGATATAAAAATTGATTTCAAATAACGTCATTTGATGGAATAAAAGTTATTCGAGTTATTTTTTGGGATTCTCATAGAACAATGTCAGTCAAGTTAGCGAAATTTTTAAGTTCGCGGGCTGATTCTATTTGTATAAGAAGCACATATTTTTTAATAATACAGATTAATAACGACAAATATAAATAAAAATATAGTAATTTAATGGAAATTTTAGAATATATATTTAAAAAAAGAAATGTTGATGATGTTTCTTATTATTATTAATTTTGATGCGAATATAATTAATTCTGCATTGTTTAGGAAGAGAAAGCAAATACAGTAACACGTGAGCGAAGCCACGGGTAACTAGCTAGTATAGTTATATGAATAGGTCATATGAATTTTCTGCTACTGGTATTGGGTAACGCCATAACCCCAATATCTATAACCTAGATGACCCCGACATCTTTGCCCTGCTCCATGGGGACATTGTATCGACAATACAGAACCCTGATAAGGATACATTTCTATGGTAACGAACGATGCTGGTTTTTTACACTCTTTACCTTAAGTTGATTCCGGGTAACTAAGTTAACTTTAACTGCTAAGTTTCTTTAAGATTTGCCATACATACTACCAAGGGAATAATTTGAAAGTCCATACAAGTGTAAGAAGTCCATTATAAGAATTTACTGGATATTCATAAATCGTTGTTTTAATATTGATCCTTATCCTGAAACGGTAAGGAACGTCATATTATCTATATCATTATTGATTCAGAAAAAGAATAAAGAAATATTTGTTTTAACAAAGATTTTAAATTAAATTATTGTAACTTACAATAAGTTAAACATCATATTTACACAGTGTGCATTGTTCTTTCAGTACCTATTTAATGTATCACTGTTAATAGTGCGAATGAAAAACATCTGAATATGCTACTATCTGAGTTTACTCCGAGAACACTTGAATATGTCGTGATGTGAGGATATTTTGCAAAATACCTAAATTTTCAATATTATTTTTATTAACCACGTAGTTCTTTTTTTTTCAAGCAGTTTACTCGAATAGATAAAGGTGTATTACTACTAGTTTGATAACAACGATTACGTATCTGTAGCTCAATGACAAGGTAGTGCCTATCTCTCATACGGAATGTCGAAGGCTCGAAGTACCTAATGATACGTGCAACCAACGAAGTGTTGGAGTTTCATGGTCTCCATAATTTATTCCATGCACGATGCTCTCCGAGATGTGGCTTACTTCATAACCATTATTATTGTTATTCATTTTGTTCTTGCGTTTTTTTTTCCAATGTGTCGTGTTTCAGGCCAATAGTTATCCCATTATCTTTAAACTCATACTACTTGAGTAAAGATCTGAATGTGTTTTGTTTGCCGCCTGAATATTGTATCGAAATAGTTAACCATGCATTAGAGTTTAACAGTAGTCCATTAAAAAAAAAATACAAACTGATTAAAATGACAGAAAATAAAAACCGTATCCTTAAGTTTATTGTGTGAGCTTACGTTTGAAATTTTAAATCTCCAAAATTGTCCAAGAAATTCTACTTTATTCGCTCTTAAATAATATCAGCACAATCCAATTGATGTTAATTATTTTGAGATAGTAAGTATTGATTTTTTGCGTCATTTGTGACTCAGGTGATAGAATAACGCGTAAAGACAACCCGGTAGTCATAGCGCTGATTCTGATCAAGTTTCTGTAAGTTGCTTCGAGAAGGCCCGGTAATAGTTTCAAATCTCTTAGGTATTTATACTCTACTAGCTTTCCCGACAGTCGTTGTCCTGTAGTCTTTACTATGATTTTTGATTTTGAATTTGTAATTTATACAAAAATACGTTTAAAATATTATGTTAAAAAATTATTTCTGAAGATCGAAAAAAATTCCATCAAAAATCTGCGTAGGTAGCAATATTTTTAATGTCAATGGTTGTGAGGTAGGTACACAATAATTTTGTTGCTATAGAATTTTCATAGATGGCGTTGGCGTCGCAGGAAATCCGTTCCATACTAATTTTAAAATTATATTTTATATTATTTCTTATGCATTATTTTTTCAACTTTTTTATAGTTATTCTGTTATCCGGAGTAGAGAAGAATCCAATAAATTAAACATCGGAAGAATCTGTTCAGCCGATCTCGAATTATGAGTGTTCGCACTAACCCGACTTTCTTTTGTATTATAGATTTTTTTTTATACATACAGAGTGGTTAATGAACATTCATCGAATCACAGAAAATTCGTCTCAAATTCTATACACATTGTGTAGGTATATATAAATATTCGTGTTATGGAATTAATTTATAGATATTATGATACATAGTGTGATGATTTACCACCAAATAATGATTGCTGTCCGTAAAGATTGAAATAAAAACAAGTTAGTGATACAAACGATTAGGTACTAAACAAATCAAGAATTTGATGTCCAAATCATGTGTGGGGTCATGGCGAAGAACTTCCTCATACGATCCAATTATAAATTATTATCAATATTATATCATATTCTTTTTTCAAGACAAATTATGGTGTTAAAAAACCCGTCAATGATGCAACTTGTTGTCCAGTGAACCAAACCACTACTAGATAAGTATTCTTTTGGTTAATATTCTGATCACGATTTAGGAAAATAAATATTCAAGAGATATCTGAGGATTGGTCATAGACAAAGATAGCATCTATCAGATGTTGTTTTAATGATAACCTGTCATTTCTCTAAAACCACAAAACGAAATAATTTTACATAAATTAACACTTTCACGTACATACTCGTACAAGATTATACTAAGGCTACGATACTGTATAACATGAGACATATTTCTCCCATTCATCATGAAACTGAGACAGGATCTCACTCACCTTTAAAAAAATGTATATTTGTAGGCGTAGGTACTCTTACTCGAGAAATTCCCCGAAAACACCAAATAAAATAATTTCCTCATCTTAAAACACAACTTTTACAGCAAGCAAAATAAAATTCTATAATATTATTATTATTTTAATTGTTGAGTTTTATTGAGACTTTTGACATTTCCGTATTCTGAAAATGATTTATCCAATACATTAGTTGCGTAACTTCTGGCAACCGATTAAGTTCTAAGCACGAGCTTCTTGCGTTGAGTTGGAACGTGAATTTCAAGTCTCAATAAAAATTGGATACGACGCAACTCAATCGTCTGTTTTTCATTTCAGAATAATAGTCATTGAATGAATAATTAAAGAAATTCACTTCAGTAAATTTATAAAGTCTGTATCAAGAAATCATTAAATATTTCATATAAAAAGATAATCAAATTAATAGGCAGATACTTCATTTTGTTAATTACCTAGCAAAACGTTACTTGTTTACGAACTAAGCACAGTCAATAAAATTGTATACTGTGTAATAGTAGTTCCAATATCAATATTCATCAGTGTTAATTAATATTTATTATGTACTACAGTAATTAAAATTAAAACATAACAACGCAATTGTTTTTTTTTTATCAATTAAAATAATTAAATTTAAATAATGTCAAAGTATGCAATCAATGTCATTGTTTGATAATAAGGTACAAATAATTATATTAATATGGATGGATTCTTCATGAATGAATGATGTCCTTCTCAAACGAAAAAAAAAACAAGGAGAGATATTGTTGATTGAATAATATTGTCTTTTTCATATTCAATGTTTTTCGTCACAACACATCTACCTACTTCCATCCTTTCCGACTACACAAAATTGACAACAAGAATCTATGAAAAATCTGCGCAGGTATTGCGCAATACCTGCGCAGGTATACCAATTATTAAAGAGATAAGATTCCGATGTTTTTGTAAAGCATCGTACTCACTTGCGCCGCGCACGTGTGACATTGCATCAATTTAATCGAAAGGTTAAGAAGTGTATTCGCGTGATTCGAAAAAGCGAACGCGAGCGGAACACAATGCTTCCTTTTGATAAAATTGATGTAACGATACACGTTCGCGGCGCAAGTGAGTACCGAGCTTTACACCTTGAATTGAGTGTTTCGAATGTTAGAATATCAAATATGCAATCCCGATGTGGTTTAAAAATAGTAGAGCTATGATTCGTGCCTTACCCAATTTGTTTACACATTTTAAGGAATTTGTGGAAGGATCTATCTCTGTTTAGGTTCCGAAATTTCACTACTAACAATAAATTAAAAAAAAAAAAAAAAAATTATAATGAGAAAGTCTACCGCAATGTTGAATTAAATATTGATCTATAATCATATAATGTACCCGCCAGGTGTCTATATTTTCGATCCCACTTATCGGCATAGGGAGGCAACAAGAACCTCCTCCCACCATCCCTCAGCTCTGCCTCGAAGGAACGCAACACGGTATGAGAGGGTCTTCTTCGTCTTCGAGACCCTGATGGGAGGAAGGAGAGTGCTCTCTACGGCAAACTGTCATCTGGCATCCTGGCCCAGCAATGTCCATCTCGAATACCTACAGTAATATTATGTCAAAGCTAAAGAAATTTATTCACTTTATTCCTGTCACTTTTCATAGGGCTCTAAAATAATCAAAGTGTAATAATTAATCAGAACACCGAATCTCTTTTCAACTTACATTCTTTTACTCTGTTATTAAAATACACCTAGTACTACAGATATTCCCACACTAAGAACACTCATCATACTAATGTTGAACGTGAATAATTCGAAACAATGCTCTTCTCTAAACAATTTCATTGTTTAAGCCTTACCTACTCTCCTCCAGGAAACGAACGTTGGTTAAAGGATAAGTGGAAATAATTTCAAAGAAAATTGCTTTAATATAATGGTACATAATATAATAATAGGAACCGCCTGTCTTTCAAGACTAGCTGTGAATAATCGCTTTGTCAGGTAATAATATTGTGCGCAGATTATTAGGTTGTGCGGCCCTGTGAGACGGTCAAGACAGTTTCATAATGGCTCTAGGGTGTCAACGAATTACATCGCACGTCTCTTGTGTTAGAAATCATGATACGTTAGACCTCACCCGCCTTGCATCCTTCAATCTCACCAGTACCTATCTCAGTGTGTTGGAGGTTCTTTGGCTCGTGAAGAAGATGCGGTAATCATGAAGAGTTGTTGAGGTGGGATTGGCAATGCGCACCTTTGTACATTAATTATAAAATAACTAGCAGCGAATCAAGTCGGCTGACAGATATAGAAAAGCGTCATTAATTGTATGATTGTCCCAGAAAATAGTTCTAAATGTTTCATCCATATTTATTTTACCACGTTAAACTCCAATTGGGAACATTTGATGGACGGTATAACTAGTTTATTGGACAATCAAAATAAATAATGAATTACCCTTCTTTATGACTGTCTTCCGATAGGTTTTGCTGATAGTTTTATAATAGGTAATTATTTGCTTTCTTCTACACTTTCTTCTGCATGTGCGGTATCAGGTCTCTGCGATGTTGGCAAACACTTCTACGAAGGTCTCTCGGTCACGCCCTAGCCGAAACAATTCGTCCACCGTTCGTGCCCTGATGGTCCACTATCTAACGTTAGTTGTAAGATATTTACCTTCGGCCAGAACCCTTCGACAATCCATCTTTCCCATCAGCAAGAGTTATAGGATATCACATTTTTATCCCCACGCACAATGTGTTCATACCTAACATTCCATATTTATTTTTTACATTTTTCGCCTGTTTCAAGTTTTCTGATTGCCTGACATACTATTTGAATCTGATGATATCTGGACACATTAATATATTCTAATCATCATTAAAAATTCATAATTTTTCAACAATACATTATTCATTATATACCAATTAGTTCCGTCATTTTATTTAAAAAAAGATTGAAGACTCTCTGAGGTCAATACAAACACTTTACACGTATAGATACCTAGTCATTAATCATCTTATCCTTAGTAGTGTTCACTTATTTCTGACGAAAATTGAAATTATCTTTGAAAAAACGATCCATTATATGTTAATGAGAATCTTTGTTTCTGTCAGACTATGTGAATTAATTAGATTCAAGTGTTTTAGATTAGGTACCCTATCTAAAATTTGCTGATGAATACGCTACGTATGGATGGTAGGATTTATTTTATTGATTATATTAGGAAAGAATTTGTAAAAGAAAAAAAAGGCGTTAAAATTAATTATGATCCCTATTTACCTACTGTTGATTGTCTCCTTGTTGGAAGGTGCATAGCATCGGTTATGATTAATAAATCAACTACCTACTATGGTTTATTTACCATAGTTTTTTTGAAGTGGTTGGTAGCCTGGCGGCTACGACGTCGTCTTTCGTACAGTATCGTTCGTACGTCGTGGGTTCGTTCCCAGGTGCCGACCATCTTCCTCTTTAATGACACAAGCTTTCATCAACTCATTGTGAAAGAGTCAAAAAGTGTTTATTATGTGTTCACTTAGAGAGAGCAAGGATCACAAAAAATCGAAAAAATCCAGTCTACAATGCGATAGGATTATGATCTTCTTTTTGGAATTTCGATATGCACTTGCTAATTATTCTACCTTGAAAGTGTTGGTTAAAAAATATGTAGTTTATTTTTACTCGTCACGTCGTGTTCCATAACGGTTAGACAGAGAAACGGACCTCTACTTCTGCAAAACAAAGGCAAACTTCTTTCGCTTCTTTCACCAACATACCAAACCTCATACAACCTCTCCTTCGTCCTGACTTGGCCTTCCTTGAGGACGAAATCGATGTATTCGATCCACGTGATTCTCGGTCAGCCACGCCTCCTTCCTTCCTTTTCCTTTCGGCATTGTAATTTTTTTTTGTCATTCTGTTTGCATACATAGCTTATTAACTTTCATTTTTGTCACATACCACATTTCTTCCTAATACTCTCATTCCTTTCTATATCCCACAGATTCTTCGTAGACCTCTCATATCTACTGCATTTATAAAATAACAATATTGCGGAATTTCGATCATTCAGTCGTTCCACTCTCTCCTACCTTTGTTGAAAATTTAAGTTAGATAGGTAATTGTAAGAAAATGAAGTCGTTCTAAGTTGCCTGTAGAAAAGGCAATACCGTGGATAGCAAGAAGGTATAATGAATTCTCTTTACAATTTTGTCACCGGGGTTAAAGACTCCTTGGAGGCGTTCCGGTTGGTTGGTAGCGTACGCCAAAGAATTAAATAGAACTCGCGCTTAGAGACTTTGACCATTTAAATATTTTTTTATTATAAATATTCAAAGGAAATTATACAAATTTAGCGGCAGTCGTCCGTGAAGGGCTTTGATCTTGGAGCATTTTACACTATTTTTAGCAACTGTCGGTTAGTTGAGACACCCAACGGGATATTTAAGTACCTATGCGGTATTCTTACTAACTAAGCAACTACCTACCTACAATGCTGAACTTCTATGAACCTTCGTTTCGGACAAAAATTTCAAAATTTTATAACCCATCTTAGTTTGTAGGCAAGGGAAGATGATGACTGCATAAAAAACAATACTATGCGAGGCTAGTGAGCTTTTTTCGCGAATACGGCGGAGCTATGTTTATTCAAATTTCAGGTATTTTTTTTCGAATTATTCAACTTCGTCCACAAACATACAACACTATTTCCAGTCTCGAAAGTATAACTTCAGAATAAACTAAACCAATCCTGTTGGATTTTGTTTGTTTTTATTGAGACGCTTTCATAACACATGTGACTTATGGGACACTTACATTTTTTACTTTGACAGATTCATCTTAACGTTACATAATAAAGCATGTAAGAGATATTGTTAATACCAGAACAGCAACAAACCTATCTTAGATATATTTTTGATTTTACTCGTGATACTATATTTTAGAGCTAATATCATATTTTTATAAGTGAGACAGTATTTTAATATTTACTTTACGACTTAGGTATTTAAGGAATTATAATTATAAGGACCGAGTCAGTATATTATAAGATAAATTAATAAACAAATTGTTAAAAAAATTACCCATAATATCAGTGTCGTCTCAAATGAAGGCCTAATATATCAGGGGTATACGAAATAGGAGAAAACGTATGCGGAATATTGACGAATGAAGCAAAAGAGGTTTATCTGGATAGAAAATAATCGAATTCCGTACTCTCTGGATATATCCTCCGGAAACAGAGTAACGGTTACAAATGAAATGTCTTTCAAAGAGTAAATTAACTTTTTATTAACGAACAAAAAACTTCCCATTGTTGATTTTGTAGATAACGCAACTAACTTAGACCTCACACGTCTAAGGTTATTGCTAAATTTCGTACTTGAATTAAATAAAAATAACAAAAATATTGTTTATGTACTTAAGCAGGGACAAACTGTTAGGGAGGTAGAATAATATTATAACAAACATAATATTGACTTGGTAAACAGAGGTAACGAGTTAGAGATCAAACAAATACGATACGCACTTCCCCGAGCATACATTAGCAAGACTCAGAGGCGTTTCTAGGAGGGTGTGATAGATATGGTCCGCACTTATCCTACCCTTTTTTGAGGCGTCATTAAATTGTTATCAATCAAAACTCTCTTTGAACTCTACTCAGGAGCATAGGGAGGCAACAAGAGCTCTCCATTACGCAATGCTAATGACCTTATTATAGTTCTATAAAAATTTGTTCTCATCATAATAATATATAAAAGTAGGTACTATTCGATTTCAACGATCTATGAATTACTTAATTTTTTGCATCATTTTTTTTCTCGTCGTCAAGTAAATGTAGGGTGAAAAATATAATCTTACCATAATAATTCGGTAAAATTTGGGTTTAATGGAGTTTATTCATCCAACAACATATAATTCTACAATAATGTAGCAAGGTTCACATGTAACTTATTTCCTACTACACCGCCATCTCTTGGATTTTTTTAAAAGTTATGGAACTATAATATGAAATTTTTAGTCAACTTTCCACTTCTCACCGTCGTACATAGCGCAGGCGATTTTCAGGAGGAAACTCTCTTAACAGCTCCCATTGTTCAGAATTTTTGATTACTATTCGCGTTATATACCATTATATAATGTATACCACATATATGCGCCCACCTTTACAATACCTAAGTTGCTTTAGTTAGACTCTTGAAAAAAAAATATTCCAAAATTGTTTTTGATATTTAAGTTGGTAAGGTACATATTTTTGATTAAAAGTTTCCAACTTGAATTTTCTATATAAATTTGAAAAAAGGTGTTATATGATTGAATTATTGGACAAACAAGGGACCATTATGGGCGGCAATAGTTCTAGATACGTCTCTGGCAAAACTGATAATTTTATCTAATAAACCTCATAATGGAACACGCATACAATGTTTGTCGTTAGCCTATTCTCCTCACGGCCATTGGAGTTCAATATTAGTTTAAATCATTACGCTTCATATCGAAGACATTTTGCTAACAATTTGAAAAATGCAATTTCTCAATCAGCATAATGTGTTTTTTTAAAAACATAAATAAATAAACAACTGTGGGTGGGTTTTAAAAAAGGAAAATAATGGACAATGCTCGGCTTTTAGTGCTATTGGAACAAGTCAATTATGTGATATTTTTAATATTACCCATGCTTTTCTGTCAATGGATTTTGTAAGATTGGTTTTCATGTGAAGTGAACGATATCCATATTTTTTTCAACTAACCCATAAGGGAAGCCTAAACATTTTATTAAATGTTTCCCTTTCCCGATGAATATTGTATAGACAAAGATTATTTACATATATACAATTTCTCCTAATGCTTCTATTGTTTCTTTTACTTTGGATCTTTACTCAATACAGATATCATTTTCAGTCTACTACACATTTTTCAGACTACTAAATAAATATTATAATCAGTATTTGGATATTTTTAAACCATTTCAACTGTGTTTTTCTCTTACAACAGTCCCTTTCTTGAAGAATAAAATGCTGTTTACGTGGATTTGAGACAGCCAATACTCTTTCCAGCAATGTTGTGAATTATGGCGTTTTCACCTAATAACCATAGTGTAAATACCTACACCATTTCTTTAGAAAAAGACAAGACAACGGCATCTTATGGTGTATGAATATTCACGATGCTTCCTCTATATTATTCATCCTCACGTCCTTAAAAACCAAAATGTCAGGAAAGGCGCAATCGGAGGAGGAGGCAGCTGGTGACCCTCCTGTGATGGCGCAAGATTGAGGCACAATGGAGCTCTTGTTGCCTTTCTATCCTCCTAAACGGTGTATTTCAATACTAATGCTTCGAGTTATCTAAGGAAATGAGTTGAACAACCTTCTTTTAATATCGTCACAGGATAAGGAAATTCTAAATTAAAAATGTTCTTCGACGAATTTTATGTACACAGTATATCATCAAAGATCTTAAGGAGCTGGTAAATTTCAATTAACTGTTTTGGTTTCCTGTGCATTTTTTGTTATAATTAGGCTATAAATATGCCAAATAAAATTACACATCCTGTTGCCCGCGTTTTTTTTAAATAATAAAAGTTATAGCAGGTTCGTGTATAAACATAATATATTTTAATCTTGTGAGTTTTAATATTTAATATCGAATAGTTTGGATGCATACAGGATCATCAGTAACGCTATTGCTTATTGCTCTATTGTATTTAAATTACGTCAAAATTCTTGTTACTGGAATAATGCACTCATACGTATCCATTTTTTTAGATTTTTTCATGGAGTTTTAGATCTAACCAAGGTTAAACGAATAATTGAGAAAACGATGTTAAAATGTATTGTTGCTTTGTAAATTAGAACTTTTTCAACCTATTTTTCAATTTAAGCTTACTTTCATTTTTTTTGCTTGTTTGTTTGGATATAATAACCTAATGTCCTTTTGTTTCTCCTTTGCCTATTGTATTGAAGAAAATTCACATAAAGGACACAGGCTAACTTTATATGAGATTCGGGTGTTTCTTTTAAAATATCGGAAATAAAATCGTGTATCCTAGTGGTATACGCGCCGTTTTCAGATCAAGAAGTCTCGGGTTTGATTCTCGGTCGGGTCGGAAGTTTTATGTGTTTTATCACTTGAAATTTCTATTCGAGATGGGAAATGGAGTGTCAGGTTGTTCGGGATCGGTTAATAGGTAGAGATTGCTTCAAGCATTAAGTTTTGCCTTTGTATACTAGGTATCTATCCTCCCTTTTTGACATCAATTATGAACATATGGAGGCAACATTGAAAAATGTGGAAAATTTTAGAAGAGGCCTACATCCAGCGGTGGAGGGACAGCAGACAAAGAAGACGGAGGCAACAATAACTCTCCACTGCGCTAGATCTTTATACAAGAGTCTTATCAACAAAGTAAATTCTTACAGCTGATAAATAAATGTAAAAAAAATAACTATCAGCAAAAGAGTAGAGGAATTTAAGCAAACATTGGATAACTCAAATAAAATAACAGCCTATCACCTAAATGGCAATGTGTATTTATAACTTATTAAGCTTTTAACCAAAACATGTACGAATCATCATCGAATCAGATATAAAAAAGATGTCATTGATATCATTTATCGAGTTAACGATGAATTTAAAGTGACACGTTCCACGATCCACGACGCACCAAACAATGATCTCGTGGATCACGTCGTGTAGATCACCCGAGTTAGGCGACACGGGACGTTGGCCTCACCAGCCCCATAAATCTTTTATTCCACCGAGATTCCTTGAGCAACAGCATTGACCAATATTGTCCGGTTGTGAGCCATGAATATTCATAAGACACGTGCTAAATCGATAAGTCAATACCTTTGTGTTACCAACCTTA
The DNA here is from genome assembly GCA_963576905.1 of Mystacides longicornis. NCBI lineage: Eukaryota > Metazoa > Arthropoda > Insecta > Trichoptera > Leptoceridae > Mystacides > Mystacides longicornis. Next base: position 12,983,311 of record OY756426.1, read on the forward strand.
ACAATGTTTTTTGTTTGAATCACAGTACATAGGAAGTTCAATTGTTTGTACGCATGAAATATGTGAGGATCGTGAGCAGTGAGCCTGGAACATTTGATACATGTTTCCACCTGGCAGCTGCCACATTTATACTGCGTTGTATGTGAGGGATCAGTTCCACACACAAATTCAGGCATGTTGTTTACTATATTGAGCCTCTTTGGTTGTTTACTGAGTAATTTAACACCTTGTTGCACCAGGGGATCACTCTGTTTTAGTGAGATTATTATTTGCAAGAAAACCTAGCACTCTCAAAAACACTTAATAATATGATAACTTTTTCACTGGTTTTTTAAAAGAAAAAACACTTATTTTCGATTTTTTCACCACCCAGACAGAAAAATCACAACCAATACTATGTTTATACATGACAATATATAAGCAAGAAAATGCTGATAAAAAAAATAATATAAATGAAAGGCAGTAGATATATCACAATTGAAAAGTAACACACAAAATATAGGTATATAAATATTTCAGTTGGTTCTTTTCCTTCTTCTTAAAGTGCTATCACTTGGGCAAAGGCCTTCCTGTCTTTCTAACTACATGAATCAGCTACCTGACGGCTTGGATTCCAGTCTTCCTTTATGTTGTGGAGCCATGACACCTGCCTTCTACCCACACCACGTCTGCCATCAATCTTGCCCTCGAGAATTATCTACAGAAGCAAGTTCATCTCCTCTGAGAATGTGGCCAATCTTACGGATCTAAATTAATGTTTGTCAACAATAATGTTGTTTTCCCTATCAATTTTTGCCCAATTCAGTACCACTGAATAATTGACCATATCCGTCCAAGAGAAACGTCCAATATTTTTTTATGAATCCACTCAAAACCTTGCATAGTTATTCATTTTATTTATTTGATCTTTTGTTATTATTTCATTTCTGAATACTTTCAATAATACCAAATTTAGCGGTTAAGACAATGCATTACTCTATAAGAAGATACATTTTATATCCAATGGAATTTGATGTTTATACACACTTTGGTCTTTGTATCAATGACGTATATATTCCATAATATAAAAATGAAAAAAAAGATATTATGTAAGTAAATAATGAGTTTACAGTCCTCACATTCTGAAATGGAAACAAGAAAGATCAACCATCTCTCAAAAGAGGGACATGAAAGATAGCACCCAGAATCAGACATCAAGCATAAAATGTTAACATGGATCCCGGAGAAGTAATGGTTTGCAAAAACCTAGAATTGTAATAGAGCAAAGAAATTAGCCCTGGCAATGTAATGTATTTAGGCAGAAGAAAGATCACCAGGCCTCTTGACTATGAGAGCTGGGTCATGCAAATGCACCAAAATTTTGTCAAGCATCTTTCAGTTTATTTTTTGTTCTTATTCGGACGCTTGTACGGAATCTCTAAAAGCCTAAAATCTTCCCCTACTTAAGAGCGGCGTCTAAAGCAAATCTTCTTCTTCCTCTTTAATTAAGATTGCTGGCATGTTATTCCTGCAGTGTTGTCTTCTTGGGGAGTATGATGGTTTTACATAATACAATGATTTCATGCCGTAACAAGCAATTGCCCACGAAACAAAAAAAAATACCATAATTGGCACCCAAAAACGTTAAAACATTAATGTGAATATTTTATTCTAAAAATAAGTACCTACCTTTTTTATTTTGTACTAGTTAATACGCGAGAACTGAATTACACGTTTATTGCTTATCTACGTGTGAACTTGATCCATTTATTTAACTTTTTTTACGTTATGTTTATCATCTATACGTAGTGTTCTATGAATGAATGAATGATTAAATGTGTATTTCGATGTAGACTCGTTTATATGTGTTGTATCGTAACGATTATTTTTCATCGATAAAATTACAACGTTTATTATAGTTTATTGATCGCAATCATTTCCTGTCTGATGTATTTTATGAATGAATGGATAAAGTTATTTTTAACCATTGATTTTAATTATTGTTTTGATGGGATACAGCACTTAATTTCCTAAATATAAATACAGCGCAACCTAGACACTTTCTGGAGTTTGCTATGTTCACTCCATGATGTTGGATTCATTTCTACAGTTATGAATAAAATATTGGGAAGAGTAGGATAGCATCCCAAATTTTCAAAGTATATTCTTTGAAATTTGTCACGTAAGATCATTTTACTTATGCGGAAATGTAATCTTACAAGTTCATTGCAATCCAGATGACCATTTTTGTATAAACGCTTATGTTTTATTAATTTTAAATCATAGTAAAATTATTATAATTCATTCAAATTTTATTCAAATGTTGGCTACTGTTGAAGATTTTAATAAAATTTGCATAAAATAAGAGAAATATTTTAAAATGAGTATCCTATACTTTAAGCTTACACGCAGTTAAAATAGTACTTATATTAGAATAGTACAACATTCATTTGGCTTTTATGGTAGGAGTGCACAAGAATTTCAGCTCCTTCTAAAAACAGTTAGCTAAAGGACATGTTCCGGAGACAGAGCTACAAGTTATAGAGCAAAATAACCTGATCATTTGCATACTTAAAATAATTCAACATTGACTAACCTATTATAAATTTCAATATCATGATTTTGTAACGGTATTCTGCGATTATTATTTTAATAATATGAACCTGCCCAAGGTGGGTTTTAAATAAATTAATATCATTAACGTATTCTATAGTTTTTATTCGGGTTCACAAAATACAGAAACTAGTTTTTATATAACCGGTACTTATGCACCTACATGTAGTATGCAATGGATTTCCTTGTTTTCAACTTAGCGACGGATGTAGTATTTTAAATTTCATTATAGTCGTATGTCCGCAATCATAATAATTAATATTAGGTAGATATTATTATGTAACAGCAAAAAAATTATATTACATACTCGTTTATTATTTTAACACGTGAGAATAAAACAGGGGTTTTAACACCAATTTTATGAGTTGAAATAATTTTCTGCTGAAAATAACGAACTCTTGATTATAAGGTGATGAAGATCAGTAAGTTCCCGTCTCAATCTTACTGTGCTACTCATAAGTGGTGCAATATTCGGCAAACCAAACGTGTAGTTTCTTCTATAATTTACATACAAAGACTATGCGGGAAAACAAGGAATGTCAGTTAGAAGTTTTTATGAGAAAATCGATTTTAAACTTTGTAATTCAATAATAATTTCTATTCAAATTAAAAATACGAACTGAGATAGACTACGCGTGTTTTTACTGCAAATGAAAAAGTATTGCCGAATGATCATCGGATGCCATCATTAGTTCAATTTAAGTAATTTTGTTCACTAACGTAACACATTTCACTAAGGATACTTAATTTCTTGAGAATATTTACAAACAATATTAGCGCTCAAAGACTTGCCAACGGATCGTCACACAGTAGCTCCGTTACATTAAAGTCCCGTACGCAGTACAAATCCTCCAAGAATGGACAGGGCTCAGACTATATCTGGATTCTCCAGCTACGTATTTTTATGAACTGCGAACACAAGTGCTGCTTACTTATGCGTTAAACGTAAGAATAGACGAGTTTCATAAGTAGGTACACAGCTACGCACGAAGCAGAATAAAATCAAACTACCTCGTAATATGGGTAATAATAATCATATTGTTATAGAAATAAGAATATTTATTTTGCAGTCGTGTTTTTGTTTTGATAACAAAAATGTAACATTTTTGAGTTTCTTGAAGAGTTTTGTGACTAGTAAAACTACAAGATCAATTGAATTAAAAGAACGTTTTCATGCGTTCTTCATTATCTGCGTCCACTCTGCTGTAGCACTGCCAAGAATATTATCTTCAGATAAAATCAAACGATTCAAAAACTACTCGTACACAATATTAAACATAAAAAACATGTCGTTCTATGTTGTTTCGACTTAATTTTTTTTTTTATTTATTAACAACATGGCCAAAATTTCGGTCGATACTTATGTAATGTAAACTGTTTGATGCTAGTGTGTTGCCTATTCTCCTGTATGGGTGTGATTCCTGGCACCTGACCAAAGCCCAGACACAAAAAGTCTCCGCTTTCGAAATGAAATGCCTGGTATAAGATGGTAGGTACCACCGCATCACGAACGAAGCTATACGCCAGCGCAACCAGCGCGAGTCCATCACTTCTTACATTGCCTCGGACATTTTTTAAGGATGCCGAATGATAGATGGCCGATGAGAGCGCTGTTCTTCCTTCCATTAGGGTCCCCAAGATGAGGAAGACCCTTTTATATCGTGTTCGCTCCTTCAAAACAGAGCTGTGGAATCTGGACATGGTATGGGAGGAGGTCATAAACAGCGCAAGATCGAACGCAATTGCTAGCTCGTGTTGCCTCCCTATTCTCTTAAGTGGGGCGTTAAGGGAGTTTGGATTTGGATAACAATATTTATAGTTGTTAAGGTACCAACAATTTTTTTTAAATGAATCTGTGCTCACTCAAAGTGAACACGAATACACTCTTTGACTCTTTCATAGTAAGCTACTTAAAGCTTGTGTCGTGAAAGAGGAAGATGGTCGGCACCTGGGATCGATTTCCAGGTTTAGAGTTTAGCGAGTAGTGTCTATCGGAAAATAAATTTGTTGTAATCGTGTCCTAGGATTTGAATTAGATCGGAACTAGATCGTTTTTAGACACCACCACCACGAATCTTGGTGGTGGTTTAGTTAGACCTTTACGTGCATACCCTTTTAGGCTGACCTCTCTATAAAATAAATAGTACAATCAAATAATATTATGTTCCATACAGCACCGTTATTTGAATCGACAACAATATACGTGTCCATCGCATTAGTCTGTACGTCAGTTCAACGTTTTTTTTTGGTCCACAACAATGTCGAGTCGGCAATAATATCGCATTTTCTAGGAAAATTATACGATAGAGATATGAAAATAGCATCACGGCTACTTAGCTGTAACATTGCCCAAATCACGTAATATGAATCAAGGCCACGAATTCTAACGTAAAATAAAATAAAAAATAGTGAATCGTAATATTATGTTATTATTATTTTTCTTACACCGTTGTCGTTATTATTATTTATTTATTTTTCTATTATTATTGTGATTTATGTACAGTGGTTGACCAAATTATTAGTACAATTTTTAATATTTGGAGGGTTTGTGTATTTACGTAGTGAAAGTTCATTATTATGAATTAAATAACACACAAATTTTGTGAAAGTGCAACTTTGTGTTATTTAATTCAGTACAATTTTTCATGGTATTTTTATATTTAAATGGCCTTGAATGAGCATAATAATTTGCTTCTCAACCTGGATTTTGTTTCTAAAATAGATTTTTCGATTTTTATCTGTCTTCATGCAGCCATTAAACTTGTCGAAAAGTTGTGCGGTAACATCCTCGATTGAAATACTAAATTTGAATATTCTACGATTTGTTTAGGGAATGTCGATTGGCGACAAAAGAAGATCACTTTTTTGCATTTTTTTTTTCTTTAAAATTATTTTTGTAATTTTTTTCTTTGGAATGCTCTTTTTATACTTAACAAAAATTATTTTGAATTTCATTACAAACACCAAATTGATCTGAAACAGAAAAAAAATATAGTTAAATATTCCTACATAATATGAAAACGTTATAGACATCTACGTCTATACATAGGTACGTAAGAAAAACTTTTGACTATTTTTACGAAAATTGCACGGCCGGAGGAGTATGAAATTTCGCATACTTATAGTTTATATAGAGAAGGAGTGGCGAATGCTAATATATTTTTTTTAATTATGCATAAAAATAGATTAAATCAATAAAAAAAACATTACTAACACTACTGTAATATTATGTATTTGATACTCGCACACATATCGATGTATTTGACATTGACACATAAGCATATTCTTTTGTTTATCTGTGGTCAGAATTGAGAATAGAATAATATTTTTTTTTTTACCCATCACGCCGTGTCCCGTAAGGGGTAGGCAGAGAGAACGGACCTCCACTCTTTTCTATCCAAGCATACTTCTTTCGCTTCCATCACCGACATACTATTCTCATACAGCTTCTCCTATTTCTCTTACTTCTTACCTGGCCTTCCTTGAGGACGGAATCGATGTGTTCGATCCACGTCATTCTCGGTCACCCACGCTTTCTTACACCTTTCCTTTCAGCCTTATGAATTCTCTTTGTCATTCTGTTTGCATCCATTCTTTCCACATGCCCCAACCATCTCAACTTATTAACTTTCACCTTTGTCACAACACTTACTTCCATACCACATTCTTTCCTAATATTTTCATTCCTTTCCATATCCCATAAAGTTTTTCCACATATTCTTCGTAAAGATTTCATCTCTACTGCATTTATACTACATTCTTCTTTTTTCGTCCATGTCCACGTTTCACAACCATACATCATCGATGGCAGCAGGATTGCGTTATGCACTAGTTTCTTTGCTTGTAGTAGACGAATAATATTGCTTGTCTTTAATAATAGAAAAAAAAACTTTGTACATATCAACATTTCAAATTTGACGTATACAATTATCCATGTCATTTTTTTAAAGAAATTTTTCGAAATATCGCTCGCTCTGTTTTTGATAAAGCAATCCTTATAATGTTCAAACTTATAATTTAAATGAATTTTGCTCAAATTTTGAGCACTGGTCGATCACTAGTTTAGAGTAAAAAGATGCAACCTCTAATAATTATGAAACCATTTTTTAAATTTAATATTGTACCGGTAGGTCGATACTTATTCTCTGTTGATTTCACAATCCTATTTACGTTTCGTTGTTATCTTCCGATTATCTAACTACCATTCATTCTTCTCACACTTAAGGACATCGTAGGTCGTAGATTATTTTGAAAATTATTGGTCGGCAGGCTTTCATGCGTTCAATGTTTGGATGTTCGGCCCATGAGTTCAATGTTCGGCTTATAACAAGCATACAAAAATCTGTCATAAGGTTATAAACGCTTTGCCAACTAAGAAAGACTTCGAGGCTTTTTCTCGGCCCTGATCTCGAGTTGATAGGCCAAACGAATAACTAAGAATGAGCTCATTGTGAAGAAGAATAGAAGATTGTAAATTCAAGTAAGACATAGATAAAATGCTGCCACTTCAAATTCATAGAGATTTCAGGCAAAGTACATAATACTAGAATTATAACTTTCATACAGGTACACTTGTGTTTTTTTGGCATTAGCACTAATTTCCAACCCCAAACAGCTTGGTCCCTGGACACTTCTACTTCTGTCTGATTTGCTTCGATTTTTCTTGCTCTTGAATACGGCCCAGGGAATGGGGTACCTAATATTATGTAGCAACCTTTTGACTTAAACCTTTTTTATAATTAAAACTCCTATGAAATGTTGAAAGAGTAGAATCATTAAAATAACAAAAAGTGAGAGAAAACTTTAAGTATGGTATAATTAGGCTTATAAAATGGTGAGAGAAGTAGTAAAGTTTTCTGAATGTTTCATATCTATAATATTAAAGAATGTCGGGTTAGTGCGAACACTTGATTATATTAGAATATATAACTCGAGATTGGCTGAACAGATTTTTATGATGATTTATTAGATTCTTCTCCGCTCCGAATAACAGAATAATTATTAAAAAAAATCGAAGAATGGATAGCAAATAATATGAAATATAATATTAAAATTAGTATGGAACGGGTTTACTGACAACAACGCCATCTGTGAAAAATAACAAATAACAACACAATTTTCATTTACTTGACCATTGAGTTTCAAAACATTGGTGCGCAGATTTTTGATAGAATTTCTTTCAATCTTTCAGAAATTATTTTTAACATTCAAACATACCTATGTATAATTTTAAACGTATTTTTGTACAAACTATAAATTTGAAATCAATATTCATAGTAAGGACTACAGGACAACGTGTGTCGGCAAAGCTAGTTATTGATATTCCTGATAACCGATGTAAACTTTCCACTTAGCGTGGGTGTGTTATTAATTACAAATAATAACTCTTATCCTTTAGGATTCAGGTTTACAGGGATTATTTTATACTGATAGTTCGTTAATATTATAATGTAGTTTCAAGTTATTCAACATGTTATCGTGCCGCTAGGACGGGTGTTAAAGAAGGATATTCCTGTGAACATTCAAGGATGTGTCCACAACATGGCGACGTAATTATAAAGGAATTATGTGATTTCAGCGTAATTACGTAATTATAATTGGCATGGCGTGTTTGTATAAATAACTGTATATTTCATTCAAACTGGTTGTCAACTTGTTTTTAATGGTGATATGTCATCTAAAATGGTCGTCAATGAACTCGACATGAACAAACATAATAAAATTTAAAATAAAAAAGTATGATTTAACTTTTTTCAATGTCATATTCGTTTTGATTTTTTTAAAATAAAAATAAACAGGCAATCCCGACTTTTACTTTGTTTTGTTTAATAAAAAAATTGGCTTAGTCATTTGAAATGGTGTATTATAAAAGTTTATATATAATGTCAAAATCATTAAGAGAGTATCAGTTTTCCCAGAGACTGGCGTCTCCGCTTAAGAAAGCTATGGATGTGGGTTCGAGTCCAGTAGAAGGCATGTAATTATTCTACGCGTTGATCATGTGGAATGTTCCCATGATTATGAATTTAGAAGATTCGACAAATTTGACCATCTTATTGACGAACGTTGTTAACGTAAAATGATTGCACTGAGTCTTCAAACTTGGAAAACATTACCATTTAATTTTTTATTTTTATTTGTAAATAATAATGTAACGTAAGTCGATAGTTGTTGTGATAGTAAACAGTCCGGATAATATTATATCAAAGATACTTGATCAGAGGTTCCTACATACAACTGTTTAAAATGAAGGAAGTCAAATTTCTGCAGTTCTCGACGTGTTAAAGAAAAATTGGGACGATGAAAGTTATTTATTGGACAGTTCAACAATTGATGACTCTTTCCTATGACTGTCATCCGATAGGTTTTGCTGTTAGTCTTAAAAAAATATTTATAATGTGTATATATAGTTAATATAAAGAGGTCAATGGCGTCTATGACAGGTCAATAATCTTGATGCAAATTCGACAAAACAAATCCGATAGGAACGGATGTGGACAGTACGGCTTATTGCCGCTAATCTTTTGTATTAGGCCGCATATTTCTTAAGATGTGAATTGCTTTATTATTGATAAATATATCATTTGTAAAGTTTTAGCACTCATGTGCTAATTAGTGGAATCTATCATACACATGTTACACTTCTTACATATTATACTTGTTATATATTACCATTAAAAATATTATATTATATTACCGATCAGGAATAGGTTTATATATATTCAACGAAGTGCCTCAGGGGAATTTTGAATATAAGATGACAAACGGCGCTATAGGCCGGCACCCAGCGAAAACGCATCACTTCTACCATTATGGTGGACATGGCTGGGTTATTTGTTAACGATGCCGAATAACAGTAGGCAGTTCGTTTTCCCATCAGGGTCCCCCCGAAGACGAGGAAGAACCTATTACACCGTGGTCTGTTCCTTCGAAGCATTGATGCGGGATTTGGACATAATGCGGGAGGACACGGTGTTGTACATTGAAGGCGCGCAAGATCTAGCGCGGTCGAAAGCTCTCGATGCCTCCCACACCCCTAAATGGGGTCAAAACGGAGTTTTGATTGGTTTAATTTTATATTCAGCAGATTACGTAGTCCGTTGTGCTTTTAAACTATTATTGTTTTCATTCAGAATCATTTAATTTCGTTTGAATCAATAAAAGCCTGCTACGGTTCTTTACTTCAAATTAGACATTTTTCAAAGGGACTTTTTACATATCAAATGAAACTTTTTCAATGTTGAATTTAAAACGTGCAGCACAGTACAAAAATGTACCTTATGAACAATAATATTTCTAAAAATATTGAAAACCCTTTTTATAATAAACCCTTGCATGATTAATGTACCTACCACAATTTATATTATCTAATTATGTGATTTTTTTGTTACAGGTAGGAATATTCTTCATTAAATAAGGTATCTAATTGGTGACATAGTGAGTATTTTGTAATTTTTTTTTATCTAACAAAAAATGTAAAACAAACAATATGGTACAGATAATCATCTTTCATGTTTAAAACTAAAACTCACGAGATGTCGTAAGACTTGAAAGTATTTATTTACTTGAAAAATTCAAGTCTTGTTCATGGGATCCAGCATCGGGCAGACATTCCGTTGTCCGCAGAACATGCGTGCATGTGGCAGTCATATACTTATCCTTGGTCCTATTAACTTGTTAATGGTCCAAGGGAACTCTCTGAGGAATTTTGTAACAAAACCATTTTAATTATTTAGCCGAGGTTTAAAAATGACAACGGGCCCTCTTGCACGACGTCAATTAAAACATAAAATTCAAAATGATCATTACTATTGACCAGCCGCATTTCCCGAAACGAAACTTTTTTGATTTTTTCTGCGAAAGCTCTTGAGACGTTTTTAAATTGCCCAAATCAAAATATCATTAATGGAGAATGGTTAATAAACCTTAAACCTTTCTATCCATGCTCTTCTAAAAAAAAAGTCCTCAGTAAAAGGTATAATACTATAATATAATACGCGTATAGTTTTATATAAAAATAGGATTACATAATTTGTATTTTCAGCTATAAAATTTGTATGGGGTAGAATGTGTTATAAATATTGATTGAGCTGTATTTTTCAGCCCTTTTTCAAGTTGAGTTAATCTGTAGGAAAACGAGGGTTATTTAGATATGCGTTCTCTTCTCACTGTCTAAAGTCATTTGGGAACTGCGACTTACTGTTTTATTATTTTTGTAGACCATAATATTGTTTCTCTTGGATCACTTATATGTTTTTGTTTTTTTTTTTTATGATAACCTTAGATATTGCATATTTACTGTCTATAACCATCAATGATCTGCTTTTTGCCTGCATTTTGAGGGTTTTATATTGTTTTTTTTTTGTTCTTGATGTTATTTATTTTATTGATTTACTCGAAATCACATTATAATCATATCTCTGCTTACATAAGTTATACTAATCGACATTACAAAAATAAATTACAAGGAAAATGCTACCTCAGTAGGTCCAAACCTGTATCGAGGATAGCGAATATAACACAATATCTAATAGAAAAAAAAACAAATGAAACAACAATAAAAAAAAACAAAAAAGAAGCACCCCAATTTCTAAATTTCATACAAACGGATATTTTAATCTTATAGTCAAAAGATATAAAATAATTGAGATCATAACTGAGCGGAATAAATAATCAAAGAAGGTAACACATTATAATTAAATTGTCAACTATACCTACACAGAAAGGGAAGACGAAGAAAAATGACACTAAAAAATTCGTAGGTACTGTGTTTTGTCGTTTTTTTTCTCATTCTTTCTCTTTTGTTGTTGTGTGTGACATAATTGTCATATAGATAAATTAATATAAATTTCTTAGAAGTGGATCTGCGTTTATACGCATTGATTTTCCTTTTGAAGCTGGCTCAATTGATAAGTATATTTTCATCGGATCGCTTTATGGCGGTATATTTTTTGCCGTTGGTCGTTAATTTTTATCGCCTCTCAATTAGTGGCGCTTTGTGTTTTTTATATGCATCTTCGCTTAACGACTTTATTGTGCTCGCTTATTGGAATTCAGATGAGCCCCAAAGAATCGAACGATCAAAATATTAAAATAACATCGGTAAGCGCGTATTTGATTTTTTTTAAATGTGGAAGCTATCGAGTCATGATAGTTGTTTATCTTTCGTGGTTTTCCGAACTTCAAACCACGTTCATATACCTATATGTACCAGTGTTCTGGTGTCCAAATAAAGCATAGCCACGATCTTAGATGTATCGGAAGACTCATTGTTGAAAAATTTTAGGCAACAAAATAGCCCTAATCATCGTCTGTTAAGCACATGTAAATTTATCCCATAGGATGATTCATATCTCACTTAAAACAGCAACCTGGCCGGGTTTGAACCGGACAGTTAGGGTTTTGAAATGTGCGTCCGTGTCCGTGCGTACGAAACCGTAAAAATAAAAAAAAAAGCATTCTAATATCACTATCGGCCGTCTATTACAAATTTTAAAAACTTCTTACAATAATATAACGAAATGTAGGTACCTATTCAAAATGAACCTGTGACAACTCAAAACCTAGGTACAAACTAACTGAGAATAACAAACATAGAATGCGAATGATTGGTTTTTAAAAGCAATTTTCATCCTTTCTATCAATTTTTAATTTGAAATAAGATGTTACCAATAATATTATAAGCTACAATTATTTCTTCTTTATACATTTTAAATTGGTCTTCGATTCATTCTTGGTCAGAAACTGCGATTATTCTTGGTCAAGTCGTTGACTTGAATCGGTAGACCACCTACTGTCCAGCGTCCCTGATATCACCACAAATAGTCAAGGTATTATAGTATGTTATAGTTACTCATTATTCAGACCCCATTGTTCTATAGATCATATTTCTTTTTTGAATTTCAAAAGTCCGGCAAAAACAAACTCTTTGCGGTCATTATACATTAGTTTGAAGCCAATAGACTTAAACCCATTTAATGAGCTCGGTATTGTCTATAAGTCTTTGTATGGACATTTTTTTTCTATTTTTGATATGAATATACGTAGGTATATAATACTTCAATATTTTTTGTAGTAATTACTCTAGACCTCGAAGATGCGTGACACAGCCAAGGCCAAAATTAGTAGAATAAATTGAACCTCTTTTAGCCACGAAGATGGTTAGATTTTCAACTAATCCTGGGTACTTAATTTAACCGCAAGATTAATAAATATATAATGTAATATAATATGACAGTTTTCTACTAAAATATGCTTCTTTTTATGATGTAGGTATGTAGATATATACAAATAACTATCTTGTCAACGTGTGAAGGTATCGATCACATTTCATCTTCTAAAAGAATCTATATACTAATACGTGAAGGAAAATTTCGTGACTATTTTTACGAAAATTGCGCGGACGGAAGAGTAAGATATTTCTCACATTTATAGTTTTGTTATCTTTTAGTATAATTTGACTCTTTTTGTAGGAATTCTTTTTTTGAAATTTTGATAAAACCAGTTTTAAACTTTTTAAGAGCCACTTAAAAATCATCCCTAATTATATGTGCCCTTTTTCGTCCCTTATAGTGAAAATTTGGAAAAACTGTTCAAGAAAACTACTACTCATTTCTATAGAAGAATTCATATGCCAAATCTCAAGTTCGTACCATGTCTAGTTTCCGAGATATTCGCATACTTAGAAAAACATTCAACCCTATTTTTCACCCCTTAGGGGTGGAATTTCCAAAAATCCTTTCTTAGTGGAAGGTTTTGTATTAAAACCTACCTGCTTTCCAAATTTCACTTCTCTACGATTAGCCGTTTGGGCTGTGCGTTGATGAGTGAGTATGTCAGTCAATCAGTCAGTCATTCAGGCACTTTCCTTTATTATTATAGATATAGAGAAGGAGTGGCGATGCTAAAATTCAATAAAAAAAAAACATTACAAACACTACTGTAATGTTATGTATTTGATACTCACAGACACTTCCACAGACTACTTTTACAAAGATCATCAACTTCATAGGAACAAATGTAAAATGAAAAGCGCCTCAAAATGGGCGCAGAAAGCTTTTTGAAGGTGGTATATTAATTGAGAATATAATAATATTGTTTGTCTTTAATAATAATAGAAAAAAACTTCATACATATCAGCATTTCAAATCTTGAGATTACATCGTTGAAAATAAAAATTTGACTTGTTAATTGAAATACACGTAATATAGGCTTTTATGTACAAATATAAACAAAATGTAGTGCCACCATGTTTTAAGTGTGTACCAAATTTCGTTCAAAGAGACGCACTCACTCACTTCGACTTCACTCTTCTTTCATTCTATTCTTGGTTACGAATTTGAGTACGTTACACAGATATCGCCATCAGAGACGTTCAATGAAGGAGGTCTGTCTAAAATACGGGAGGTTGTATGAGAAACGGCATGTCGGTGGAAGAAGTGTGCTTAGATAGAAGTGCGCAGATCCATTCTCATTACCCACCCCTTAAGCGACGGCTTGGTGGGTAAAAAAATCGTTTCCTCCTGCGACCATTATCACTACATAACCTTCAATACGATGCCATTTTCGTTAAAAAGATAAATTGAATTCCCTAAAGATAAACTATGCCAAAGCTCGCCGATTTTTTACAAGCTAAAACCGATTGTGATAATCTTATTATTCAACCAATCAATTGGAATATCTCCGTTTACTGTGAAAGACCCAAAAATTTCAATAAATCTACAAAGACAGTTAGTTCCAATTTCCGAACAGAATCTCGCCATTAATTTTGTCCATTACGAAGCAATTATCAACCTTCCCAGAATTTTAATGATTACACAGAGTTTACTCTGTAAGGTCTGATGCTGGGCGCGGATGCTTGTCGTTCTTGGCCGTCCAACGCGTCATTTTCTGCATACCAACCCCACAATCACTATGTCTTCCATCGGCATTCCTCAATGGCTATCTTATGTATGTCCGCCGGGGCACGTAGATGTTAGCTTACAGCATTTTTGGGACGGATTCCTTTCTTTTTCAATTCGGGTATAGGTAATTCGACAGTTTCATAGTATGATACGATAATGACCAGTAGGTACCCCTTTTAATTTCTCTCATTATTAAATGTTGACTATATTTACATTAATTGTTGACATGGAGTTGTTTTTTTGTCATCGACTCTCGTGATATTTTAACAATAATAAAAAGGACATTTACTAAGGGAAGAACATTTTTAATTTGTTTTATCAGTGCCATTGTCATTGTCACAACATTGTTATAACACTTGTTCTTATTTATCCCATCACGCCGTATCTCTTAAAGGGTTAACAGAAAGAAATGACCTCCACTCCTTTTTACCCTTACCTTACCTTACCAGTTGTCGTCCTCATTGCTGAGGGTCGTAGCCACCATGAATAAATTCTCTCTCGCACCATCGCTCTCCAGGATGTTCTGTCCGCCGCCAGATGCACGGCTCTATGAAGTGTCGTCGCGTGGATATTTTATTTTATTTGGTCGGTCCAGCGCATCGGCGATCTGCCCCGTGATCTTGTACCCGGCGCTCTTCCAACCATTATCAGCTTTTCAAGGCTGTATCTCCTCTACGTGCTATATGTCCAAAGAAGTTTAGTATTTGTTCGAGACAGAGAGACAACAGTCGAACCGTGATGCGGAGTTCTTGAAGAATTGAGATGTTCGTTCTTCTTGCTGTCCAGGGAATCCTCAGAATTCTCCTCCAGCACCACATCTCGAAACCGTCTATTCTGTCTTTGTCCCTAGCCCGCAGAGTCCAAGACACTACTTCATAAAAGAAAATTGAGAACACAGGGGAACGGACAATCTTCACCCTCCGGTTTCTGGATATGTTCCTGTCTCTCCATATTTTCTTCAGTCAGTCATGGCACCTTTGGCCATACGTATTCTTCTCCTGATCTCGGTTTCGCATTCTAACAAACTAACGTGAAAGATCTCATAGAACCTCACCTGTTTCTCTTCCTTCTGTCCTAGCCTTCCTTGAAGACGTTACAGTACGATAATTCTAAGATTTGTCTTCCTTCCGCGAATCACAGTTTATAAACTAAAAATGGTAAGATCTGTTTTTCAAAAATTAACTGCGATTTATATCCTTATCCTCGCTTTGAAAAAAAATCAAAGGTCCCACCGAGACTTGAACTCGGATCGCTGGATTCAGAGTCCAGAGTGCTAACCATTACACCATGGAACCTATGATGCTTATCTCAATAAAACGCGGATAAAAATATCTCATCACACTTCGTATTATTATTGTTTTTCAATACATCTATATGTATGTACCTATTTCATTAACTTAAAAATAAAATTCAACTAAATTTCGATTACAAAATATTCGTGTTTGTATTAAGTAGCTAAATTTATCCGTATACAAGTATAGTAAGAATTACATTCGAGATTCTTATTAGTGTTAATATAATAAGAATTACATTCGAGATTCTTATTAGTGTTAATATAATAAGAATTACATTCGAGATTCTTATTAGTGTTAATATAATAAGAATTACATTCGAGATTCTTATTAGTGTTAATATAATAAGTGACTAACATACCTATCTTAAAGCGATTGCTCTACGCCAATATTCATGAAAATCTTAAAAAGCCATAATTATTCCTGAACTAATTTTTCATATTTGAGTTAAACTTTAAACATCAGTTGGGTATCGTACGTGATTAGCTACCATGCATACCCAAACTCCTTAAAATACTCGGTTTTTTTTTTTTTTTTTGATAAAAATGAACATATGCTCACTCAAAGTGAACACAAATACACTATTTTTTTACTATTTCGCTGTAAGCTACTTAAAGCTTGTGTCGTGAAAGAGGAAGATGTTCGGCACCTGGGATTAACCCACGACCTCTCCACGAAATAGTACGAAAGCCGGCGTTGTAACCACCCGTCTACCAACCACTTCAAATTATTATATCTTAAGAGACTAACTCAAAAATGTGGTCGATCCAAGCAATAAAAAATCAAGAGATATTTTGAAAACTGGATTTGACCTCCCATACAGTGCACACAATTTTAGCGCACCTTCAATCAATGTCAAAATATTATTTTGCGGCGTCTACATCCGTTGGGGCCACAAATTGAGATACTTTAATTTCACCATACGGTCAAAAAGTTTCGTGCAAAGCATATAAAATCCGACAATAATGTTTTTTCTCAAAGCCGAATTACTCGAAAACGAGTGCAGAGCTAATAAAAAAAATTCTCAAAGAGTATCGAAATAGTCTCAACAAAACATTAAAATGTATCAACATCTTATTTTTTTTCTTTAAAATGTTCTTTTTTAGACACTTTATTTCGTTGCCGGCGTCTTGATTTGATAGCGCTGTGGACTCTCCAGCATTGGTCCTGTAGAAGATATTTTTATCCAACATTTACACTCCTAATAGACCTTCACTTCCTAGTTGGGGGGAAATATCGTATACTTAACCCCGATTATTATTTATTTATTTGAAATCCACGCAACCGGCCTCTGGCCACCAGTGTGTCCATAATGTCGGAATGAAATACCAAAATATTGGTTGGTGTAGATCGCTTTCTCATAAAACTATGTTGTCGATCGGATATATAATTCTTAACCTTACATAGAAGGATACATTCAAATAATTTTGGTATGCTTGATTGAATGCATATAGGACGACCTATCACCCTTTTTAAAGATAGGAATAATATAAATTTCCTTCCAGACCGATATATAAACACCGTTCTCCAGATTCTCAACAATATTGTCAATTATCCTTACAAAATATTTTTTTTATTGTTAGAAAAGACAAAGTTTTGAATAAAGCATGAATGCTGTTAAATTTGACCCATAAAAACACCTTGGCATAATAATACACTATGTATTTACAAGAGTTCCACTTTTACTAGACATTCAGACATTTGCGTCAACTTTTTGATCTCGCCGCGTATAAAAATACCGTTAGCTCCAATAGATCAAATGTCAATAACAATTTGTGATAATCTCGCTGAGCTAGACGCAACATATTATAAATTAGCGCAACAAACAAAATAAACATTGTATGGAAATTTAGCGATTAACTATACCTACCTCCATAAATTATTCATAAGATATAATAATTATAGTGCGATTACTTTCATTCATATGCTGAGATAATGACGAATGCGTTTGTCGGTTCCATGGTGTAATGGTTAGCACTCTGGACTTTGAATCCAGCGATCCGAGTTCAAATCTCGGTGGAACCTGATTTTTTGTAAGCCTTTTTTCGAAATCATCACGATATTTTTTTTTTAATTTTAATAATAGTCAGGTATATGTGTGTTGGGTTCAACTTTTATCATTCAACTTTTTTGGCGTTTTATGCGAAACCAGGTGTTAAATAAAGGTGTTCACTACCTTACTCAAAGTCAACATGATGTGATGAAAATACTGTTACCCAACAAGATAGGACTCACGCAATAACTATCTACACTGGTTAGACGAGTATAGTTGTTGTATTTCCCGCGGGATTCTATCGCCCCAGTTCGGACATTCTCTGCGGGCCTGAAGAGATGGTGATTCTTAAAAATCATTTCATTGGTGTGAATACTGGCATATTGGAATAATATACAAGGCTGATGCATACTTCTTCGTGTATTACTGTTTTAGGTACACCTTGCAATTGATGTGTTTGTAAAACGAGCTCTAAACCGTCTAAGGGTGTGTTTATATCAAACTAACATAAAGACAGAGCTAGAATTAGACCGAAATTTCTGATAGTATGTATTGTTAATATTGTTACCAAGCAAACAACAATGAGGCACAGCAACCAAAATTCTAAGACCGAGTTTTGCTGATAAATCCTATAAACTATTCATACTCTTTACTATACCCCCGGGCCACAGGCTGGTGACGCCCTTGGTTCTAGTTATTGCTCGTTTGCTTAGTGATAAGTTAGGTTGAAATATTAAAAAATGATCTATTTATGACTATGTTCTTTTGGTGTACACGCACCCTAAGATAAAAATGTTATAGGCACTTTCTTTTCAGAATTCTAAAAAAGCGCTCAATATCTTATTATTATTATGATTCTTTTGTCATAGGTACAAAGTTAATATATTAAAATATCCGTAGGTACCGTACCAAATAGTGAACGATTTATAATGAGAAAATTGCCTCTCAATCTCGCATAAGATTTGATTATAAAACATTTTATAACATCTGTAATACGGAGAAATGGGATTATAAAATGCGCATGTAATTTGAGTGTATTGTTTGTCTGTTAATCGCACACGCAATAATACGTTCGTACTCTCTTGAGAGTGTTATATAGTTAATGTACATAGTTTTATACAGTCTTGGTTTGTGTTCAGTCTGGCCTGGTATAAAATTGCATACAATCAACCTGAACTTGTTATTACCTTGCCAATATTGAGTTGGCGTTTCCGAGTTGATCACAGTGGAACACATTTAACCCGCTCAATAAATAATTATCTTTTTTATCAAAACTTTATATGCAGATGGAATGATAATATTAGCAAGGAATGTGGAGTGGGTGTTAGCGTAGTGACTAGAATGAAAGTGAATAAATTAAGGTGGTTTGGGCATGTAGAGAGAATGAACGAAGAGATAATGACTAAAAAGATATATAAATCTGAATGAACGGGTGCACGCAGACGAAGCCGACCTCAAATGACATGGTCCGACCATATCGGTTCAGTCCTAAAGGAGGGCCAAGGAAGGAGCAAAAGGAATAGAAGAGCATGTATGCGGAATGTTATGCGTTTGGAAGAAGCGAAAGAGGTTTGTTTGGATAGGAAAGAATGGAAATCCGTACTCTCTGCCTATCCCTTCGGTAAACGGCGTGATGGGCAAAAAAAAGCCTAAAGGATTCTATCTATCTTCTATCATCTATTGGCTTGCACGTGTTTTTAGATGATATCGACAAGATCAAGAATTTAACCCAAATAATTAATTATACAAATAAAAAAATTGAATCTAAATCCCAGTCAATATGTTAAAAAGGACTCGAGAATTTAAGGATAATCTGGAAGACAAAATTTAAAAAAAAACTCTTGTCATGAATTTGCTTGATTGAGAACTCGTAAATTTTATGATTTAAATTTTTTTTATCACAGAGATTGAAATTGAAAATTGAAAAAAAAACTTATTACTTAATTGGTAATGTACCATAGCCTAATTGACTATAAGATGTAAATAAATAGAATCTTTGTGAAATACATCGTAATCAACCAATGACAGACTAAAACCAAAGAATATATTCCAAAGAAAAGTGTATGTAATAATTTTATTATCATATACCCTTTTGATTATTTCTAAAAGCCATAAAAGAAGACAAAAACATACAGTCATGTGTTATTGTATTAGCTTCATAAGCTTTAGATAACTTAGTGTAGGGTAAAGAGTAAACAATAAGTATGTATAAAACGTTATCAACTTTCTCGTATGCTTAGAACATGTTTTTTCCCTTTGATCTATAATTAACCTATTTAGTCTACTCATGGGTTAAGAAAAGGTAGGTAACTACCATTCCTTTAACCTGTTTATTGCCTCTACCAACACAGATTAGATCAGAGGCGCGAGTTATGCTGGTCTTACTGCAGCACATTTTGAACTGAGGCCGTTGTCCCACTTTGCAGCTTAACTAAATTCCTTTCACGAGAGGCGCTGCAATAAATATTCTTGACCCAAATGTCGTCTCACTACCAAGTTCAATGCTTTTGTAATGTTGTTTTTATACGCCGGAAGGGCACGCTTGTTATATAAGGCAGCTGGTATTGTGTCCTGGCAGTAGCTCCTGTTGACTATTAATCAGTGTCCTTTTCATTCAAAGTTATGGTGCAAAAATTAAATTTTTTCTCTGGTCATAATCCAAGGATTGGTTGGCAGCAATTGTATCCCACTCTGCCTCCCCAATTCGCTCTATCCATAGCAGATCTTTTCATTTCCTTAATCGAGAAACGGCACAAAATGTCTGACTGAATACGTCTTGCAGGTATTCTTCCTTCCGCGCTTAGGACAAACACGAAAAAACACATTTCATTGAAAAAATATAAAACTCTTTTAACTATAATATATTATTAAAATATTATACTATCGTATTCATTGTCGTGAGCAACACTGTAGATTTCCATAATTACTTAACACTTGAATATCAAAATGAGTAATATTTTGTAAAATCTACTCAAGATTGTTACAATGCTATGATTTTAAAGTATTAGGAATATATTTTTATTATTTAAGTGTTATAAAAATATAACTTTTTTTTAAAGCTATATCCGCTTGTAGGAATACATCTCCAGTGATACTTTTCAAATTTAGTAGTACCTATTTCAAGAAATTTTAGCAATTAATAGTTTACTGAATAATACGATCTTTAAATATCATTCTACTACGCAAAACAGAGTACAGTGGAGAGGTATTGTTGTCTCAGGGAGAATTTTTATTATGATTTTATTGAATGGATTATCAAGTAACCGTCAATATCTTGTTTGGTAGGTACATGAAACCAAACCTTAGCTATTCATATTTTAATTTTAAGAAACAACCATTGCGATTTATTTGTCAGGTGTCTGCAAGACGTGGCCTTAACCCATGTTGTATTATATACATTAATACACTTGACCGACCTCGACCGGTCTATCGAAATCAGACAAGTAGGATAACCAAAATGTTACGCGCATGATAACATACGAGAGATAACCCACTGTGACGCATTCCTAAATAATACGCCGTAATGTATGCCATGCCGGTCGTCATTCTGTCAACTCCGCAGGCGTCATGAGCACACGCCCGAACTTTCTCCGTGATTCTTCGTCAATTATTATAAGTCTGGGAACTTTTCTGTCAAAAGTATTTTTCTATGTCAATCATGTAATGTCAATTCATATTGATAATTTCTGTCAATAATAATAATTATCATCGTTTATTGAAATGGTTCGCAAAACGTTCCCACTCTATCGGCTATTCTCAAAATCAAAATATGAAATTTTGCTAAGTTTTACGGTTGGTTTAGTAATTTGAAATAAAAAAATATAAAACTGTGTTCATATAAAATGAACTCAAATAAAACTCTTTCACAGTAAGCTATTTAAAGCATGTGTTGTGGAAGAGGAAGATGGTCGGCACCTGGGATCGAACCCACGACCTCCAGTCCGAAGCAGATTTATTAAAAAAATAGTTATTATTATAAATATATGTTTAATTCATTGATTTTTTAATACAAGATACGCCGTTTGGAACAAAAAATTAAAATTAGGTAGGTATATAGGGTAAGGTTGCTTATGTCGTACCCCCTAAGGAAATAATACTGTAATATTCAGTACAATTAAAATAAAACAAAATCATCTGCATCTATTAAACCTTTATTTAGTTGCCTTTTAATCAACAATCATAGAAACTTGAAATTCGTTTATCAAAATGGGTATTTTAACGTTTTTCAAAAATATACCTTCGGTACGATTAAGGCGCCTAGTCGCCTAATTCGTACCACCTATAGCCTTAGTCGTACTTAGAAAATATAATTTATTGAAAACATAATAAACTATAGAAAAGTAATTAAGTAATTCGCCATATTTAGGTATTACCTGATAAAAAGTTAGGTAAATTAGTAAACAATTTTCTTAATACTTAAGTCGTACCGGTACGAGTAAGAAATTTTGCACAGGTACGACTTAAGCAGCGGGGTGTTCTATGTTTAAAACTAAAACCACTGACATAACCTAAAAATGTTCTACCCTTTGAATATGCGTAAACTATTGCCAGATAAGTCTTACAAATAGACGTTAACAAAGAATATAGGTAATGATCACATTCCTGCCATAAAAAGACTACGAATGAGTCAAGAAATTTAATGAAGACTGAATAAAAAACTTACTTTTTCAATATTTTTGCTTCACGAGGTCAGCCGGCCGTCCAGTAGTTTAAGTTCGCTCATTCAACTAAATAGTTCAGATTGACGTCACTAGATGGTGCATTTTATAACTATTAGGAAAGATATTGAGGGAGTACGACTTAGGCCGTGGTACGATTAACGCAACCTTACCCTAGGTCATTTTTAATGTAAATGGGTATGAAGATACTTTTATTTGAGGATACTTTTTCCAACGATTTCTTCACACTTTCCCTCCTGTTACCTTCCATATAATTACGAGTGGATATTTATCACTTCATACACAGAAGAGTGATAATTTTATATGTAGAAAAGAATTACTTTATTAATGTTATAATAAATGATATTTAGGGAACACTTTCTCTATTAGAAAGTTAATAGTGATGCGGGCTGACACATAAAATACAAACGGATGACAAAATGACTGCGATAGTCCTATCGTTCCTAGCCCACTTTTATATTGATAAACGTATTAAGTAGCTAGCAACTCTAAGGTAATATTTTATAAGGCATAAGTGGTTATAGAATTAAATATATTTTGTAGGCTAATGTATCAACTAGCTTGGATTGAAGATTAGGAAAGAAAGTAAACATAGTAGCAAAGTTTATTGCTTACCAGTCGAGACAGTTGAATGGAATGGAATGAATGAATAGAAAAACGAAAAGAATGCTGTTTGATTTGATGAAAACTCTTAGCCAAGAACGATGAGGATTGATTTATTCCTCAGGTGTACAAGTAAAAATAGAGGTCTGAATGAATATTCGATATCTCTATTAATTTTTACGGGGTAGTGTTTTCGTGGGTTAAAAAGGGCATTCACACAATGTTGAGCATAGAAAGGTTTGCATTTTTTAGGTTTAAGTATAAGTAATGAAAAAATAACAACTAATGACTCTAACAATTCATTACTAATGTTCGATTTTTAAATAGAACAAACCTAACTTACGGTTATGTTATACTTCTATACGTATTTCCATTTCAATAAGTACTAAAATCGCATAGGTAATATACGGGTCGAGTATCCATGCAATTTTGTAATGGGTATCTCAGAGTGAGTAACTTTTAACTCGTTATATCACCAGCATAAACGTGGGCCCACCTACCCATATCTTATCATTTATAAAAGGATTCATGCTACCTGAAGTAGGTTAAGTCTAGAGACATTGTTTTGTAGTTTATTATTGTTACATCCGTGGCGCTTCAGCCCTGTGTGGGTCTTGGCCTCCTCCAGAAGATTCCTCCATGCCACCAAATTCTTCGTCCATTCCCAGCAGTCTAATTCGCTTAATACAGGCATCTCAGCCTGCAGTCCAGTGTTTCTCCTTCAAATTATAGGTCTTTCACAAAAAAAAATCTATAAAAAGTTCTCTACTATTCTTAAAACAGCCCTAAACTTGAACTCATTACGACCGTAGTGATTTTATTTTTAACAAAACTGAAAATTGTACAATAACTACTAATTAAATTTAAAAAATAAGTACTTACACACTTTAAAGTTAAAATTTTATACATCATTATTTACTTTGATTGATTGACCCTTTTGTAAAAATGTCTTGGCACCTGATAAACCATTTGAAATTTAAAAAGAAAGTACCATTTTTACTATGTTTCACATAAGGATTTAAAGGACAGTGCGGACATGTTTCCCGATTTTTTTCCCATGCACGCAGTTATTTTTTATTTCTGTGTACACTATGTCTATAACTGTTGTTTTGTTGTTATAGGGAGTTGGTGTTATATTAAATCATTTTTCTTCTTAAAGGCAATTTCCGTGTATTGTAGATAAATAAATAAATAATTACGCCCCCTATTGAAACAGAAGACTGTGACTCGCTACTTACACCATTTTGAAAAAAGGTCAAAAGAAATAAACTAATTTCCACCATGAGAGTAGGAAAATATATTGAAAGACTAATCATCTTCCGTCAATATGAAATAGATGTAAGGCTTATTATAGTTTCTTTGATCTCAAATAATGAAACCCTATCGAAAGATTTGCATAAAAGAATAACATGGCAAAAACCTAGATTCATAGCAGGCCTCTGCCTATTTGATAATAATCATTGAGTTCCTATTGTTGCCTTCAGTGCCTCCAAGCGACAGGTGACCTCAGTGCTTGCCTGTGATGGATTTATTTGATTGATAGTTTGACGTATTAACAAAACTAATAAAATATTAACCAACATTGTCTGAGGTACAAAATTAATATTTTAAAATTATCAATATCATTTAACACTTAGCTTCATAATATATTGTAATGCGTAATTTGCTAATTATATATTATGTAGGTATAAGTTTCGGATGTCTAAAGTTAAATATTTAATTCATAAATATAATTGGGGTAGGTATTTTTTTTAAACCGCATTTGATTGAAAATATTTATTTTAATCATTTGTAATCTTTATACTTAGTTCTTTTAATCTCAAAAGCTACTGAAACATGGCTATTTCACATTCATGCTTTTGTTCATTCTTAAAGGTAATATTGTTTATGCGTTTCAAGATAGCTCAACAAATTAGCATATTATCGAAAATACAAATACAAAGAACTAGTAACATAATAATTTTGATGAATTTTTTTTTTATTAGGTATTGTTTTTATTGAAATATAAAAGAAACTCAGAGGTATGCACTGGGGTCCTAGTTAGCAGTCCGTCGGTTATCAAGACGGCAGTCTTACGAATTTATTACAATCTTTTTTGTTACTACGGTAACAATATTGTCAATTTTCTAAGCTGACACTTCACCAATGTTTATAGTAGCTAATAGCACCGTATTCCTAGGAAAACAGAACATGAGGGGCAAATATGTGGTACGAACGACTGAGACGGAATGACGTTGTAAAAATTCGAATTGTAATTTCTGCCAAATCTATCTTCGTACAATTGTTCGAAAAACAATAATTGTGAGTCAATAAATTTTCATTTAAAAAATTGATTTTCGAACAATTGCTTTACGAATAATTTTCATGTAGGTACCTATTAGTAATCATAATTTAAAAAAAATCCAAAACAGAGATACACGATTTTAGTCGGATCGAATATTTAGCGATTTCTATTCCCCAGATTTGTAGTAGGTTAAACGATTTGTTTCTCTTTGATTTTCCTCTCAGACTGAAACCATTCTGTCTTAGATAAAATTGAAGTAAAAAGTAATGAAATTTGTTCAACTAAACCGTCGATATTTTTTACGAAACTTATTTAGGATTAGGTTCGGCTTTTCGGCCAAGAATTCAACGGTCGGGAAGCAAAATCATTTTGTAGTTTTGAACCTACCAATCTTTAGGAGTGTTGGTATTACCTATAATATATTATCTAGGTATGCATGGTCTGCGAGCCCCTGGGTATGGAACTGATGGTCTTACAAGAATCGAAACATAACCTCTAAGACAATAATCTATTTAGAGACATTCGTTATTTATTATACGCGAATACTAAATTAGATAATATTATATTCTTGATACCGACTAATATAAATTGATAAATCGACCGTTTGTAATTAATTATTATTTCCAAAGCCTCGCACTATCTGACGGATAATTTTGATAAATGAAAAAATAACGACTCCATGATTTATTTTTTAATATTTTAGGTATGATTATCGGCATGAATTATTGCATAGTTTTATTTTCTCGATTACAAATTTGTTTTTTTATAGAAACCGTTAAATCGTTAAACAATTGAAATAACAAAATTTGAAGCCAATATTGAAGATGGTCTAGTTGGATTTGGAACCACTGGGGCTTATGACCCTCGCATTAGCGGCTGGTTTAGAATGATCATTTTACACTATAGAAACTATTCACCATTAGGTTCCATTGATCCAGGTTTTTACCTCTCCGGTGTTGTCAGAGGCACGCTTTGAAGAGGTAAAAACCGTGATCGATGGAACCTAATGGTGAATAGTTTCTATAGTGAAAAATGATCATTCTAAACTAGCCGCCAATTTGAGGGTCATAAGCCCCAATGGTTCCAAATCCAAATAGACAATCTTCAATATTGGCTTCAAATAGGTATTGAAAAATTCCATCATAAATATGAACCATCCATACTAATGTAGATAAAGTTGACAATTAATTACGAATATTGAAATAACACTTTTGTATAACACATATTATATTCTTCTTCTTCTCCCTAGCTTGCTCCCAACTTAGCGTCTAAGTAGACTGTTGGGGTCAGCCCTCCTTGTTCTTAGGCTATAAGTCCATCTCTGCATAACTCATATTATATTGAAAAGCATATATTATCTTCACTCTAAGATATCTATCATTTTTCCAATTTTCATGAAGGTTTGTTGTTATCCTAGCAAGTAGATGGAATTATATTTTTTCTTAAATTAACAATTTAATCAAATGATAAGTTACCAAGTTAGGGATGCTAACTTCGCTAATCTTGTTCGATATTTTAATGCTAAATTGGACCACCACGGGATAACAACTGTCTTCCAGTGTTGTTTCGAATGCTGACTTAGTGCGTGATCACTTTACGGCAGGTGTTTTTCTAGCCTAAACCTCTCTTACCTACTCGTTCGAGAACCTTTTACCATCTCTTCAACAAATAAAGCAAAAGCTTGTGTCGTGAAAGTGGAAGTGCATGGTCGGCACCGGGATTTGAACCCACGACCCCCATTACGCTTTAAATACGAAAGTCATCGACTGAACCTCTAGGCTACCAACCACTTCAGCCGATCTAGACAAATTCAAATTGGCGTTCGACCACTAACGAAGATTTCGTTAATGTATCTATACGTTTATTTCGTTCTACTGGAACATAATAGAAACAATTATTGAAACCAAACAATCACACTTATATAAAAAAATATAAAAAGTGGACAGTTAATATTCTTCCTATTCTATATTGTCGAATAATTCGTTTGTAATTAATCTTTCGCCAATTTCAATTTGTCTAGGGCAGGGTTGCCAGGTTTTTGTCAAAAATATACCGAACCATAAAAAAAAGATCATTTTCAAAGTTTGCTATCCGGAAAGTAGGTACAAATTTCCTCTAAAAAAACCACTCTCGACGTTTGCTGTCCGGGAAGTTACGAATTCACTAGGAAAAATGGAAATTATTCCCGAAAGTAAAAATACCGAACACTTCATAGTTCGGAGCAAAAATATACGTTCATACCGAACACTCTATAGTTCGGAGCAAAAATACCGAACACCTGGCAACCCTGGTCTAGGGTCCCTGGATAGTAGTCGCGAGCCATATTTAAGTACCCTTTATTACAGTACCTTTCTATAGGTACAGTAAAACCTTTTCGAATCGCATAGGTTGAATGGTTTCCAAGTCTAAAACCTACATACAAATATGTTTTGTATTTCATAGATAATAATAAAATGACTTTCTTTTATTTTTTGCTAAAATATGTGCAGTAGGTACCTACCTCCAGTCTTGTTATGTCTAACGGGCTGACCAAGGTGACACGCATGTACGGATTATTTATCAGGTGAATAATTATGTAGGTGATGGTACTGAACGGTTTATGTAATCTTAACCACTGTGTCACCGAGTCACTTATTAAAACACGCGTGCTTTGGACGTATAATAGATGGCTTTATTTAGGGCGAATAGTGTTCTTCATGCAGATTGGCACTCATAATGATCGTTTATAGAATTATATTTGTTAATTAAGGAAAAACACGCATCGCAACAAAATTTACTTACCCATACTCCAAATATAACTCACTAACTAAGTGAGAAACTTACGAGAATTTTCTATGGACTGCGGAGCTTTCTGAAATATTATGTAAATGGCGCTATACACGTTTATCCAACTGTCGATTTGTTGAAGAGAAATTATTTCTCGAGACAGATCGGCAGTATCAAGCCAAGATACGTGAGATTTGTATGGCCAGGTCTACATTTTAAACGGGTTTTCAAACTTTGACGACAAAAAACACCAACTTAGAGGCTTCGCAGCATATATGTTCCATATATTCCAACTGTCGATTTGTTGAAGAGAAATTATTTCTCGAGACAGATCGGCAGTATCAAGCCAAGATACGTGAGTTTTGTATGGCCAGGTCTAGATTTTAAACGGGCTTTCAAACTTTGACGACACAAAACACCAACTTAGAGGCTTCGCAGCATATAATTCCATATATGGATTTACTCAGGATTCGGAGGGGAACATTTAGTGTGTCTGTGTGTGTGTGTGTGTGAGGGTGTATATGTGGGTGTGTGAGGGTGTGTCAGGGTGTGTGTGTGTGTGTCCGTCCCCCCCTTATAACTTTTGATTCGCTTGATGCACAGATCCTAAAATTTCAGAAAATATTATATACTTTAAGTCTACAAAACTTGTATACTCAGAATTTTGAAATTTTCTTTCAGTCAGGGGTAATCAACCTTTGAATTTTTACTTAATTTTTTTATATATCTCGAAAACTATAAAAGCTACAACCCTAAAAATGTGTATCTATATAGAAAAATACAATATCACAAATCAAATTTAATGAAAAAGTTCCAGTTTTCCTCAAACTTTTTTTATAAAGAAATATATTTTTTTTATGACAAATTTACGAGTTTCAATGCCTATATTTCAGAATTTTATAAAAAATATCGAAAAACGCTGAAACACATCAACTAGATAATTTAAATTTCTATAAAAAATACATACATTATAGCAGTAGATCTCAAACTTTTCTTAACAATTTTTGTAAGAATTTGATTTATTGACGTCATCGTTTCATACAATAAACATACTCATACCGACTCAGGCCATCGACAGTTGGATCTCATGTTTACATGCAACTAGTATATTATTATACAAAAAAAAATTCTTCGCACCGGCAAAAATGTTACGGAAACCTAGAATAGAGGTAAATACGTGTTGGCAAATACTTAGTCATTTTATATCATGTAACAATGTTGGTAAATACTAAGTCATTTTATACCAATTTAAATTTATACTAACGTTGTGATTTTGATAAATATTGAGCTAAATTCAAAACTCAAAGGTGTGTGTTAGCATGAAATTGTGTAGCTATATTAAGTTACATTGAAACACGCTATTGATTAATATAGTAGATACTGAAACATTGAATTCAGGAGCTCAAACTAGGTAGTTCAAATTTATCTAAAAAAAAAAATACCAAGTTTTTAAACAATTAATTACTCTTAATCCTGAAATTGCTACATCGATAGGGATGAAAGGTTGTCTATGATACAGCAAAATAAGTGTTTATTTCAACATTGTATAAAAAACTTTTTTGTCGTTGCGTAAACAGAGCCATGTCGTTTCTGAATCCATGAGTTAGTATCTTAAATTATAAAACTTATTAGACGATGTATTAGACTTTTAACATCAAGAAACAACTGTCAGACTTGATTCGCTTGAAAATTCCTACCAGACAGCTCTATGCAAATCAGCGCGAACTTCAATAATTACTACTGAATGAAAAAATAGTCAGTCACTCGGGAATAGTACCGTAAGTGGAGTTGGTCTAATCGTAGTGCCATTATTCATAGTACAGTAGTGATAAGAGGCAGATACAGGTAGGTGTAGGTACCCTCCCTGCAGTAGACAGTTCTATTAACCGCTTCACGACTGCAAACTATTTGTTTGTTCAACTACATCGCTTATCAATTCGACTCATTTAATTGATGTCACCAGACCAAGCACTACAGTTAACTCATTTACTTTTCACTCTTTCACTTATCGACTTTTCTCCGTAATGTTATTCCGTTTATCAAATTCAGTAGAAGCAGGGCATGTAACCAAAAGCTCGGCTCAGAATGGATCAAAAGTGTATTGTCATGGAGACCACGAACGACATAAAGAAGCGTAGGATGACCTTAGCCAAGATGAAATGATGATGGTTTTGAACGGCGTGCTGTTGTGACCAGAAAACGCAGGATATAACGATATGGAAGCAGATGTACGCCTTCATCCAGGGATGTTTATCTTCATTTTCATCGCAATACTGATCCAATTTCAATCTTAATAACGATGTCAGCATCACAGTTAGATTTTAGTAGCTATGCATGAAAATAGTTCAATGCTAGTTGAAGGTCAATTTTGAATCACCCGGTATTGCTTTACGAAAAAAATATTACAAATAAGGATTTAGGTAGCTACACAAGAAATTAGTTAGAATAAAAAGTGTTGACGGTCTACATTTAAATCGGGATTTCAAGAGTTGGTAACCCCCCAGGAACAAGAATGGGCTCAAGAAGAAGAATAAATTGCTTTATAGCCTAATTTTACTCGTGTTTTTGTGTCAATATTAAAAAAATGTTTATACCTATATAGGTATAATAATTGCTGTGTGCGGGGCTCCTAAAAGGGAGAATGTATAATATTTAGGTATAATAACAACATTAACCTATGCATGTGTGATAGTTATGCTGGTGGTACCTGTTATTGGAGCACAAGCTATGTTTATATTTGTTAGGGATCATTTTTCCATAAATCTGTGCTCACTCAAAGTAAACACAAATACACCCTTTGATTATTTCACAGTAAGCTATTTAAACCTTGTGTCATGAAAGAGAAAGATGGTCGGTACCTGGGATAGAACGCACGAAACAGTATGAAAGCTGGCGTCGTAACCGCTAGTCTACCAATCACTTCGTTTGTTTTGTTTATGTACTTCAGTGTTCGGCTGGTGTCTCTAATAAATAGGTACCTATTATTATTAACCTCAGAAAATCTGCCGTATACCTAATAGCTAGGACTTAACCAATAATATCTGACAAAAGATTCTTGGGAAAGAGCTAAGTAATGGATTATCCTATCGAATGATGCAAATCGTTTCAAATCCTTCACTTTGCACAACTTCATTACTTTGACTGTGGGTATTTTCAACATTCAATGACAAATGTGTGTATTTTGATTTGCTCGCAATAATCCACAGTGTATTATATATATGACCACATCGCTATTCGTCACAATAATCTACATTGCAGAAACCAACGTTAGGGAAATAATTCGATGTGAAACCAATATCTTATAAATTCCATCGAATAAATAAGATTATATCGTGGGATACAGTTTTATTTATGTCACGTCGATGCGGGAACCAATGATGTTAAAATAAAATAAACTTATTTTAATTTTTATGTTAATTATTGATCAGCAGTTAACTATCAACAATAAAATCATTTAGTCAAGTGTAATTATATAATGATTATATATTACCATGTTAATGTAAACAAATGAAGTCAACACGTTATTGACAAAGCTTGGGAACTAACCTTCGTTACATTTATTAATTAGGTACTAGTGGTCGACCAGTGCTCGAAATTCGACCATAACTAATTTAAATAGGTAATATGTTTGAATACGGTGCCATTTTCAAATGTTGAGCGAGCGCTATTTCACAATTTTCTTTCCAAAAAAATGACATGGATAAGTCAAATTTGAAATGATATTTTTTTTGTATCTATTCTAAATTTGACCACAGATAAACAAAAGCGTCTGTGTCAATGTCAAATACATCGAAGTGTGTGTGAGTATCAAATACATGACATTACAGTAGTGTTTGTTTTTTTTTTGTTGATTATATGTATTTTTATGCAAAATTTAAAAAAATATTTTGGCATCGCCACTCCTTCTTTGTATAAACTATAAGTGAGCGAAATTTCATACTCCTCCGTCCGCGCAATTTTCGTAAAAATGGTCACAAAGTTTTTCCTTCACGTATCAATATATAGAAGATACTAACTCAGAAGTTTTAACAAATTATTCAAAAGCATAATGCAAGCAAGTTTTAAAATTGTATGTATGTTTGTGAGGTAAAAGTTATTGATTATGATCGCTATTATAATATTTCTAAGAAAGTCAAACGGATGATCTACTACAAGAATTTTCGATACATTTTCCTTATTGTTAGAGGTAAAATTTAATACGCGTTCCGAAAACTAGATTCTAGGTCACAAAATATAACGGCACATAGTTTGAAAAAAAAAACATTTTTATTATCAACTTGATTTAGAATCTATGTTTTCGTCAAACTGTCTATTAAATGGACCGTTAATCACAATTTTTACTATTTTTTGCCTCATTTACAACCCACTTCATTTTCAATTCCATAGCACAAGTGACCTAACTCTTGTACGAGATTTGTTGTCGGTAATTTAATTATTGTACTCAACTTTTAAGCACTCTTAAGATCATTAATGATATTAGCGAAATTACACTCGAATCGAGCCAATATTTGTTTACAAAATTGTATCGCTTTCATCGACGACAATATTTATTACTATTGACATTAGATCGACTGTCAGTAATCGAGTAGATATCTCAAACTGAGAGCACCTACCTACATACCTACTATAGGACAGGAGCGATTTTAAAATCAAATATGTCCCATTGTGTTCTTTTTTTAAACAAAATATTGCCCGTACCAATATTTCGTACACTGGGTCATCTTATATTAGACATATTATTATTATCTATGTGTGTCACTGTTATATTTTTATGTTGGCAACAATTCAAACGGAAGTAAGTAGGTATATCGAATGTCACGTTATTCTTGGTAAAAATCATTTTCGTCTATTCGTCTCGTACAAGTGTTTAGCTGAGTAGATACTTACTCTGAAATTGTTTGTATGATCTCGGACACTGTTATCTTGATTTAATAGCGTAATAATACCCAATCAATATAATATTATTATAGAATTGCATATTTACTTACAAGGCAAGATTATTGCATATTTTATGACTGTCCTCAATGTTCACGTTTTACTTCATTCACGAATTTATAATACAACACCATAATATTATAAAAGTCCCTTATATAAGATATGTTCAATAATTATTGTGAGATCTTACAGAGATCCTATTAAAATATGTAACCAAGAAATCTAACCGAACGACACATCTAGCGCTATATATGTAATGGTAACTGGTGAGTGAGTTTGAAACGGGCGAACACAAACATATACCCCATACAAGTACCTTGACACTTCTGTTCCTGTGTAAACAAGAACTTTAGGTAATTGTTAACTATAACTGTGCAACCGTGAAGCGGGCGTCGACATGCGTCGAATGGTGACGGATGACGCCTAGTAAATGATTGTTCATGTAGGTTGGTGGTTTTGAAAGATAACTACACATAATGGGTACCTATTTGTGTCTAAGATACTTACTATACCCTTTGGTTTTGGTAAGCAATAAAATGGACCTACAAAACTCTTAAACGCCTAAAAAATAGACGATTGAAAATAGGTGTAAATAGCTTAATATAGAAAAGAATAGGTAGGTATTTTAAATAAAATTAATATTTAAAATACCTATTCAACATGGGATTTCACAAAGTTTCCGCCAAAAACATCAATATTTTTTTAATATAGAAATAAAAGCTGATAATCTTTTTTGTCTATTGAGGTGCATGTTGTTCGCATGTAGATCGTGGCAAATCCTTGATTATCACATTCATTCATAAATACTTTTCTATATTATTCTTCCAAATCCAAACGCCCCACTTAGGGGCATAGGGAGGCAACAAGAGTTCTCCATTGCGCTCGTTTTTGCGCAATGAATTGACTAGAATAAACTGTCTTGAAGTTGAAACATTTTGTAGTTAAACCGCTTATATTGGAGAATAGTCATACCTAAGCTTTACTGAAATTATACTAGAAGTATGATTCACTCATAAAATATATACCTACCTAGTTAACGAGCTTTGTTAAAATGTGTGAGAAGCAATTTTGTTCCCTCGATGGGTTCAACAAATAACCTGTCAACTTGATGGAATGGGGCGATTGGCTGGCTTGTTAAATATCTTAAGCAGTTCGCAGATCCTTGCACCCTTCTGAGGAGAGATAAAACGCCTAATATCTTAAGACCCCCATTAAGTGAAAATGGTAAAATGTTCAAAAGTTTGGGGCTCTTAATTTCAAAACTCGTTAATACTATAAATAACTAGGTTTTCATTAAAAAAAACTCATTATAAGTTCAAAACATTCGTTTATATAAAAGCATATTTCATAAAATCGAAATTAGGGGTGTGGTTTGGGCTCCAAATACGAAAATTCTTCAATTAGTATCTACATAAATTTATTTACTTTTTGAATAAAGTATTATTGTTTTTTTTTTTTAAACGTTAGCTTAAAACTTTGCAAATTAATTTTTAATTTGATCGTTTGTAAAAAAAAACATTTTTTTAAATTTTATTTCTCTTTTTCTGAAACCAAAATAATACTCCATGTAAAATGGATTTTCAGCCTTAGGTTGATATAATGCCTAATTGCTGTGTTGCAGCACCAATTGTTTGTTTCTTTGAGCGTGGGGTAAACCACGATTAATTGGTAGATTTTCAACAAATTGAAAAACAAACGAAGCTAGAATATCAATCAATAAAAATAATTTGGCAATACATCAACTCAGTTCATCAACCCCAGACATTGCAGATCTTTTTCAACGCAATCAAGCCATCTCAACTTGGCTCTGCCAAATACCTACTCTTTCGGCCAAAACATGGCTCAGGTATATGATTTGAATTTCTCTACCCCTGACATACCATACATACGAATAGTGATGGATATCTAACACTACTAGAAGCTAATACGGACATCCTAATATTCGAACGTATCCATGCATGCACAGCCTCTATATTTCGGTAGAAATTATTTTGCATCGTTCATGCTGTGCTGGACCATTGATCTATCTAGATACAACATTGATGAGGCACTTGATCTCTAATTCGATCTCATTTTGTGCATGGGCTTCGATCAAAATGTTAGGACATCTTTACAAAACAAATTTGTTATCCATTATCATTGTATTATTATGTATGAATAAATAAATAAATAAAATAAAATAAATAAATAGTGTGGTACGTAGATACTTTACATAAATTGTTGCTTATTTACAAGGTGTTCTGAAGACAGTAGCGTAACCATTCGGTGGCATGGCTGGCAAAATGCCACGGAACAATAACCTGAGATCAGAGAAAACCTAACATTTTAAACAAAATTTTGTAATTACCTAAGTAAGAACTTTAATTTTTTTGAAGTAGGGAGTTGAATCAATCAAAATGAGACACAACTAAATTTGTCACGGGCTTCGGAAGGTATAGTGAAGCCACTGTCCCAAGATAGCCTCACACATCTACGGATATGGAAAAAACACTTAGTTCAATGTGTTTGTAGGGGGTTATCTTGTTTCAATGGATTTTATGTGACACGTGTACGATATTAAAAGGTGAATCTTTTTAGAGTTAACATGTGCATTAATACCTGTGTAATTATGATCAAAATGAAGTATTCCTTTAACAAGATAACCATTGTAACTAAATAACCTAGCTGTATTTAACAACAATACCTGTAAGTATATTAACATTATTATTTGTAACAACTAACGGACATCTGAAATACAATGATGTGAAGATACCTCTGTTTAATGACTTTGCGTTGTTGTAGATCTGTGCTAATGCGCAGAGACCTTCTGTGATTTTGTGCGCATCACAGCTGTTACCGTCAAAGTCCCAAAGAGATGCGCAAACCCAAGTTCACGTACACGTAAAAAAAGGCACATGTGTGTGTCTTTTATTCTAGAATAGCTCCGTCTTACGGCACTCTGATTACAAGAAAAATAATTTATTCCCATCAATGTTGAGCTGAAATTAAGTAGATCAATTGAAATTTTATAGATAATTCCTACACCATTGTATATTTACCAACATTAATATAATTTTCGCGGAATGTACCTAATTGAGTTTGATAATAATTTTATGTTCTGTTACTAGAAATGTTTGTTTCAACTACAGCCAAGCTAACATTTCATTTATCTTCTTTTCTTACGAACCTCGGTAGCCGATTGGTTCAATTCCCGGTCGGGTCAGAGATTTTTTTACTTTTTTTTTTCACTTGAAATTTCTCCTCGGGGTTGGAATTCTGTCTCATTGGACGATACCAGTTGACTGGTAGAAAATTCCGAAGACTATACTGACAGTATATATAAAATACTACGTAAGTAGAGAGTATTATTTATTTACTAACTTTCCCGACAGACATTGTCCTGTGTTCCTAAATAATATGAATATTGAATTCGAATTTGTATAACGATAAACTTTTAACCAATGTAATTTAGATGGATGCATCAGTTTCAAACCATATATTTTCCATCAACATTCTGTCAATCGCACCAACAATCAAACAGTTGACAGTTCCTGTCAAACTTTAATTTCATTTAAATTTTTCAAATTTGGAATAAAAATTATATTGTTTTAAAGTAAGAAAGTTACCTACATAGAGTTTTCTTTAATTTTCTAATTTTCCACGCAAACTTCTTTATTTTTTTTCTTTCATAAGAACCTTCGCCTGAGAAAAGCAAACACGCCAAAAAAAAGAATGAGCGAAATCGGTCCAGCCGTTTAGGCGTGATGCGATGACAACGCAAATTAGCTCTCCATTTTTATAATAATATAGATTATCGCCAACAAAAAAATATTATTACCATTTAGGTACTTTTAAATAATTTAAGATAATATTTTTTGCATTTATTTCCAGTTTAAAATTTAATAGAGTTTTGACAAGTAGTATTTATACAACAACAAAAAATTCTTTGCATCAATATTTCAAGTCGATTTGAATGCACTTACCTAAATTCAGAGATGTGCAAAATGGGTACCCAAAACCATTTGAAATGCAAAATGGAAATGGGTCAAAACTTTTCCATTTGAAAATGCAAAATGTAAAATGGTTTTTAGAAAAGTATTTCAAATGCAAAATGGAAAATACCTATTTTCAAAATGCATTAAAAATGCAAAATGGTTTTTTAAGTCAAACATGAAAAGAGTAAAACAACAACCTTAATAATAATGAAATGTTTTATTATTGATGCAAAAAAAATATACAAAAATGAATCATTGAAATAATGTTATTCCGACGTGGAATCTCACCATCTTCCCATGTTAATAAAATAACATAACTAAACAAGCAAAATAAATAAAACATTGTGATATAAAAATAAAACTTATATCAAAATACAAAAACATAAACCATCGTCCATCATGTACCTTCTTAATTATAAAATATGATGATGAAGTGAGGAAGGTTTATGGGGACATCAGCGGTATACTAAACATCCATAAAAATAATTATTTCATAACAACAATTCAATCAAATTTGTATTTGGCGATTTCAAAGAAATAAATAGGTCAAGGATTAAGATCTAGCTCGGTTGGAAAGTTTGGGCTGCGATATGGGAATTAGAGAATAGACAATTAATATTATGGATTTTGTCAAGAGAGAGGTCTCATTATTGGTTATTGCAAATTTATGGTTCATACTGACTGTATAATAGACTTTGTACACTTTGAAAACTACAAAAAAACTGTACAAATGATTTTGAAAATTCATTTTCGTATTTTTCGTCGCCGATTTTCGTTTTGAGTAACCTAAACGGCGATAAATCACATACGTTGGCAACACTGCACCACGCGTGAAAAAGACGAACTCCTATTTGGACCACGATCATAGTAGCCGGATATTGCCGAACCAATTTTTACAAAACAGACCACAGAAAAAAAAATATTTATTTTATATGCACTTATGAAACTTTTCTTTTCACCATAAACTCTTTTCTCTCTTTGCTTTTGAGAAGCTCCACGAGCGGCTCGAGACAGAACCACGGCCACCAATAGGATTCCATTATTATTACGCATGCGCATAAAAGGTATCAAAAATTTAAAAATTTGGCGGGTTGGAGGGATCTGTTAAAAAAAATGTTCGTTTTTCACTAACTTCCTCCGTGACTTTTCGTACGAGTAAAGTTTGCTGTGTTATTTTTTTACTATAAAATTATCAACATGAATAAATGCGACGATTGCGATCGAGTATTTTCTTTTAGGATAAATTTGGTTAAGCCACCAAAAACGTAAGTGTGGAAAAAAATGTGGCCATTAGAGAGATCTCCTCACTTAAAAGGTAGTAGAAAGAATCACACTTCGTCGAATTGCAGGAACACGTAACTTTATTTTTTTCTCATTTAACAAAAAAAAAAACAAGTGGTTGGTAGACTAGCGGTTACAACGCCGGCTTTCGCATTGCTTCCTGCGGAGGTCGTGGGTTCGATCCCAGGGTTCCCAGGTGCCGACTATCTTCCTCTTTCACGATACAAGCATTAAGTATCTTACTGTGAAACAAACAAGGGCGTTGCCAGCCCAAGGCCTAGGGGGGGGGGGGCAATTGAACCCAGTCATAGGCTATTCTTCCTATATCCTATATTATGGAGGATGAGAAATATATGAATTTGATGTATAGTCAAGAGTATGAAGATTTTTTTAGGATTTAACGGCAAAGCACGGTCTTGGAACTTTGGTTGCTTTGCAGTTGCCTACATTTTAAAATCTCTAGGGGGGGGGGGGGGGCAGCAGCTGCCCCCCCTTGACGACGCCCTTGCTGTGAAAGAGTCAAATATTGTATTTGTGTTAACTTAGCGTGCGCACAAATTCATTGTAATAAAAAATAAATATATTATAATATGCTCCGACGACAAAAAATGAAACTATTACTATTTGGCGCTGCAAATTAATAAATGTGTTACGAGTAAAAAACGACGATAAATTTGAAAGCATGAATTTTTTAAAACATTCAATGAAGTCTTCCACCGGAAAAACGTCACATATTATTATTATTATACGATAATTTGAATCGAATTTTGACATTTCTTTTCAGTATAAAACAATACGAAGTAGGCCACCACTAGGCTTTGAGCAATTTTTTTTAACAGATCCCTCCAACCCGCCAAATTTTTAAAAATTTATAGGTACCCTTTACGCGCATGCATAATAATAATGGAATCCTATTGGTGGCCGTGGTTCTGTCACGAGCCGCTCGTAGAAGCTCCACAGAGAAGCTCTTGAGCGTGAACAAATGACATTGACAGATTTTTTCATAATCTATGTTTTTTTTTATGCACGACGAAAAATAGAAACTGCGATGAGATTCCAAAAAAGCATTTAGGTTCCAAAAAAAGCATTTAAAATGAAAATGTATTGAGAAAAGCATTTGGAATGTAAATGGAAATGGGTGAAAAAAGAAACCATTTAAAATGCAAAATGAAAATGTACATTTTGCATTTTGCATTTCCATTTGAAATGGTTTTATTTGAAATGCATTACATCTCTGCCTAAATTTATAACAAAGAAATTGAATTCGCAAAGTTGTAGGTACATAGATTAGGTAAATGTAGTGTGAAAATTAAACGAATTTTATGAGCTCTTAACCGCGATATTATTGAGTAATTGAGGTGAAAATGTCACGGGAGTACCTGCCTACTTGGGTATGAAATGCCCCGTTAGGTTCCGCGAGGAACTATTAAGTGTACTTACCTAGCTCTGTGTTCAATGCAAATGCATAGAGACACATTAAAGCACACATGGTTCAAATATTAATATACTATGTTAACCCTTTGCCGTCAGTGGAGTCAATAGATGGAGCGGTATAACAAAGAGTCACTAGAAAGATTCAATACCTATATCCCATGTAAATACAGTGGAACCTCTTACAATGAGTTATAGAGTTAGTTTTTTTTTTCAATTATATTATGACGGTGGTTCGTGGTCCAGTGTTATCAATCGGCGGCTTTCGTACGTACAGCGTATTGGAGATCGTGGCTTCAATCCCGGAGGTACCGACCATTTCCGTCTTCACGACACAAGCCTTTGCTTAGTGTGAAAGATGTCAAAACTGTATTTTTGTTCACTTCAAGTGAGTAAAGATTAATTCAATTAAAAAAAAAATAGTAGGTATATGTACTTACTGTTTTTCCTCTCATCAGGGTCACGAAGACGTGAAAGCCCTATCATTTTAAGTAGTACCTACTTGTAACAACTTGGAAGTCAATTTGGAAAAATATGAATTTATGACAAATAAGTTTTATGTTTAAAGTGACAAGTGGTTGGTAGTCAAACTTGGATGATCAGTCCAGATTTTTCAAAATTTGTCGAAAAGGTGTACCATCAAATTTATTTAGGTAATAATTAATAAATATTGCCACCTCCTTATTTTCGTGAAGCTATTCAATGATTCTACATTGAGTATGACTGTTTTAATTTTCTTATAGTTTTTTCTTCAGGGAAATTTTTTTGCAAGATATATTTTGAACATAAATTTGGTAATTCAATACAAATTTTGCAAAATTAGGGAGCGAAACGAGCACTAAACACAAGTAAATCTGAAAACGTGATATTTTGCTCGTTAAGGGAGCAACATTTTCACGTTTTATTTTGCTGATTTTGCGAATTGCTCGATCTGTTAGAAGAGGTTCCACTGTAATTATTACACTCGTTACTTGGGTTTCGGCACTACGCGCGTTTGGAAAGGTCTTAGGAATTCTTAACGTCAAACAAATCTCTTATCATGTTTGATTTTAAGTAAATGCTATTTTAATTAATTCCCACTTATGGTATGTACCGTCTTCTACTGCTGTTTTTAATGCTGGATAAGTGTGACTTTAAGGTGACCAATCTTCGTCAATAGGTGGTCGAATTCAAATCACCGAATTCCCCTTCGTAACAATCTTCAACATATTAAACATGCTAAAAATCCCAGTTTTCGACCAAGTAAGTTCGCTTGAGAAATTCAGTTACAAACTTATTATTTAAATTTAGAATTATTTCAATTCAAATTATTACGATTTTCAACATTTGCAAAGCGCATTCATAATGATTATGATAAACCGAGCTACTGAAAGTTCTAGTTCTACCTACAATCTTTCTTCTTATTCGTCTTCCTATGTGATTAGGCCTGCTGGCCTGTTGTTCCTGCTACGTTGTCCTCTTGGGAAGCTGAGTGCCAACTGTCCCTCCAGCGTTTAGGTGGTCGTCCTGGAGGTCTGCTTGCTTGTGGTGTGTTGTCTCTAGCGGTTTTTTCGGCTCTTGTGTTTTCCATTCTTTAAACGTGGTAGTTCCAAAACGGTCTCCTCTGTCTTCCCCACCATACAACGTCCTCGACTTCGTAGATTCTCGACCAATACCTTTTGTACCTGAGTAAGTACCTTAATATATTGGGAGAATCTTATGATGTCTCAAAATAAATGCAATGCAACACACAACACAATAGTAAAAAAAAATATTTACAAAAGATTAAATTTTTAAATACGTACGACACGTACGTATTAATAAAAATGAACTTTTTAAACATAAATACAGATTTATGTTCCCTGCATGGTTCAAAGTTTTAAGTTCTGTACCTAACCATTTAACGATAGGTAAGTACTTACTCAATTGTTTTAAATCTACTTCAAGGAAATATTTTCATTTAAGAACTCATACGGATATCATAAACCTCATATATAATCATATAAAAAGCCTTGAAAATAAATGTTTTTAATAAATTAGGGCCTATATCTTTTAGGCATTTACAGTTTCTCATTGACTCATCCAAAAATAACTTAAAATACATTTTATCTTCTTGATCATTGCACAAGTTAAACAAATGATTCCTAATGTGAATAAATTAGAGATGTTAGCTACACACAAAATAAGGCTCATGTGTAAATTTCAGTAAGTACTTACTTGCATAATTAGTCTTAATTGCAAATTTTAACATTTTCACTGTACCTAGCACAATAAATTGTACAAAATATATCACACTCATTTTTTATAAAACTTGCAATTAGTTTACACATGAGTCATATTTTGTATGCATCGAATATAATAATGTACGATTAGAAAAAGTGTTTAGCTGTGAATCATACGAGGGATTTCTTATCTTTGACGTGCATTGCACGAACAATGATATCATTTTGTTAGAGATATCTTTTTAAATGAATTCATCTCAATAAATAACATAATTGAACCCTCAAATGTGAATTCTGAATCTTCCTAATCGTGACTGTTCGTTGAAAAAAATATTGACCTCAAAAGTGCAAGGCAAAAAAAATCTTTAACACACTAAATAATAAAATAATGGATGAAAGCTGTCAGTTGAACATTTTATATATCCTTTTCAAATAATAATAATAATGCATTGAATTATTATGAAATGCGTACTAGAAGTGGTATTCGAATTCGAAACTAAAAAGTGTAGTAAGTATTGTTTATTCTTTTTTTTACTGTTCTTATCTAGTAGCATCGTATTTGAAATTATCTGATAAGCGAAATAGAAATAACAACTTATTTATATAATTTGTATTTTCTTGAGGCTTTTGAAAAAGTTCCAATCCAAATCCAAACTCCCTTAAGACCCCACTTAGAGGCATAGGGAGGCAACAAGAGCTCTCCATTGCGCTCGATCTTGCGCAATGTTTATGACCTCCTCCCACACCATGTCCATGTCCCTCAGCTCTGCTTCGAAGGAGCGGAACACAGTGTGAGAGGGTCTTCCTCGTCTTCGGGACCCTGATGGGAGGAAGAACAGCGCTCTCCTCGGCCAACTGTCATTCGGCATCCTTAACACATGTCCCAGCCAAGTCCATCTCCTCCCCACAATGGTGGAGGTGATGGGCTCACGCTGGGTGCGCCGGCGTATAGCGTCGTTCGTGATGCGGTGGTACCATCTTACGCCCAGAATTCTCCTTAGGCACTTCATCTCAAAGGCTGAGACTTTTTGTGCCTGGGCCTTGGTCAGGTGCCAGGACTCACACCCATACAAGAGAATGGGCAACACACACGCATCAAACAGTTTACATTTCGTCTCGACACTAAACGCCGACGCTTTCCAAATCTTGGTCATGTTGTTAAAGGCGCCACTCGCCATACCGATACGTATCGGGAGCTCAGCCCCGAGGTCACCAGAGGTGGTAATGGTTGCTCCCAGGTACTTAAATTTATCCACCCGGGAGACCTGGTGACCATCGATGGTTATCGGTAGCTGTTTATCGGGGCAGGCATTATTCGCCATGAGCTCCGTCTTACTGGCATTGACTCGAAGGCCGAGGCGTGCCGTTTCGTCGCAGAGTCTTGAAACACTGCGCTGTAATTCCTCCACGGTCGTACTGAACAACGCTAGGTCGTCCGCGTACTCCAGATCGCACAGTTCGCCCATTAGACCATCTCTCTGTGTTATCGGTTTGAAAAAGTTACCTAAATAAAAACATTCCTGTAAAAAATATATTTGTTGAAAACGGAACGACCAAGGAAATAGCAACATCCGTCATCTCCTATCACATGATTAGTTTCTTCTTGTAATTGTTTCTTTGGTATCAACTATAAAAGAATGTATCTTATGTTTCTAGACTCAGCTCTATGTTCTCAATAGATTCATTATTAGAGCATAGGTTTCATACGGTTTCCTTCTTTTCCAACTTTTGCAAAACAATCGATTGCGATTTTTCAAAATCTTTGGACAAATTCTCACGAAATGAGGTCTCATGATAGATTTGAATGGCCTATAAAAAATATTTCTTCTTCAAATGATGTTTTATCACATTTGGGAAAAAACTCATTCGGGGAAATAAATAATATGACTAGAAATTTCAAGCGAAAAACACAGAGAAAAATACTGTTGAGGAATCGAACCCAAGATCCATTGATATAATATCTGACATTATTATTAACAACAAGACTAAACCAAATTCAAATATTTTTATTAAGAAATAAAAGAACATTAAAAACACATATACGCAATAATAAATTTGTACATATTTTTTTATATATATTTTACCCCCAAAATTGAGCAGAGCTCGTGCTTTGGGGATCGATAAATTTAATCGCGGTTTACGCAATGCGTTTCCAATAATATAACATTGAACTAACCGATTACGCTATGTTACGTAGAAGATTATACAAGTTTAGTCAATGACCAAAAGCTCTGTACGGGCAAAACTAGTCTGATCAGTTATATTATACCATCTCTTGTAATGGAGGTAATTGCTAATGTAATACCAAGTACTCGCGATATGTAATAAGTCAGGTTTTTTTGTTCTCGGTACGGATTCTGTGATTATATCTCGTCTAGGGAGAGGCTGGCTTCATAATAGGTGCAAGGGCTACGGCCTGTGACGTCCTTGTAAGGGTCACTTGCACCCCGTGTATCCACCGAGCGGGCATTGTTTATTTTTTCCAGTTAGCTGCCTGTAGGTATATTATCTAGAAGACAGGTCTTGTTGTGATTTTAATAATGCGAAGATGCTCAATCTAGTTCCACCGCATATCCCCGGCAAATATATTACCCTGCAGCAGAGGCTTATGTAAGTTTCTCATGTGTGGTATTCTTCACATGAGAAACTTGAAAAAGCTATTTATATTATGTACATTTACATAACACGAAAGCTGGTTTTTTTGTAGCAAATCTGATGGCTACAGATGTCAGGTTAAAGATATACAAGCTTTTTAGAAGAATGCTAAAATTACCTAAGCACCTTTGAAATAATAAATTATTTTATTTATTCAAAAGTGTCAATAAAGTCGGCTGAGAATATTGCCTAGTATTAGTAACATTTTTATGGTCCAATGTGATAACACCGCATTACGAATGACACTATAATATGCTGGCGCACTCAGCGCAGGCCCATCATTTCCACCATTGTAGAGAGATGACATGGCTCATATCAATGGTGTTAAGGATGCCGAATGACCGAGGAGAGCGTTGTTTTTCCT
This sequence comes from Mystacides longicornis, assembly GCA_963576905.1. Lineage (NCBI taxonomy): Eukaryota > Metazoa > Arthropoda > Insecta > Trichoptera > Leptoceridae > Mystacides > Mystacides longicornis. The sequence goes on from OY756426.1 coordinate 13,028,264, forward strand.
CTTCTTAAACCGTGTTCCGTTCTTTCGAGGCAGAGCTGAGAGATAAGTAATCGAAACTGCGCGAGGTGGAGAGCTCTTATTGCCTCTATATGCTCTTCTAAGTGGGGTCAAAAGGGGATCGATTGATTGATCCAATATGCATTAGGAATAGGTTGCAATACTGTGGTAGGGGTAAAATACCCACAGAAAATTCTTTCACAACCGGTAATTCAGAATCTCTTAACAAGTAGGTACTTAAGTAGAGGTGGGACTAACGGCTTAAATTCAAAAACGTTATAGCAGTTTCGTTAGTTGAAAATAACGTTAATAATATTTAAATCTTAAAGTTTTTTTTATTTTACAAACCTAAATGAAGATTGTAATAAAATTCATTTCTCATGCATAAAAACCAGCCTTCATAAATAACGCTCAAATACATAATAATATATGAATAGAATGTGAGATGAATGACTGTCGGAGGAAACGGTCCAATGTGCTATGGCAGTCTTTTTAAAAGTGTAGTTTGTTGAACTGTAAGAAATGTATGGTGGAGCTGTGTGCATTTTGTGATGTGCACGAGCTATGTAATTACACCCTGACTCGTTATGCCACAAGTCGCAGCCATGTTGTGTGGATTGAGCTAGAGATGGCGCATATTTTATAGATTCAGAATCATTTTTATCTACAAAAGATATAATTTGATAAATGTGCTGGCTTGAGGGAGACTTTATAACACTTCACATAATACAATGGGAGGTTTTAAAAGTGTCCATTTTGTCTGGGCCTAGACATTAAAGTTTTATTTTAAAAAAATTATAGAAACCACCCAAAAAGAAAGAATAATAAAAATTTATGTTTTTTTAATGACAGTCTAAGAAGGTAAGCGGGTGTTACATTAGATAGACAACCTAAATTTGAAATTTGTTTTTAAATATTGCAAATTTAAAATAGATTTATATAACCTTTCAAGAATTCAGATTTATGTAAGGAAAGTATATTTAAATACTCCGTAACTTTTGCATCAAAATGGAAACATTACCTTAATTTGAAAAAAAAAAAACAGCTACACTTATAAAACCAAAAATTTGATTAACCGTCGAATCAAATGGGATTCGGTTTGAGCAGGTAAATTTCAAACACTTTAATGATTACATGAAATAAATATTTGGAAAATTGTGTAAAAAATTAGATTGTTTTTTTTCGTCAAATCTATATTCTCCTTATAGATTTGTGATTTGAAATTTGACCACCAAGTGGAAAACGTTTTATCGGTAATGTGAACATCCGAGCAGTTGTCGAAGCAGCATTTTGCCATTCTTTAGTTACCTTCCTATGTTTCGAACGAATGGTTTGCATAATCAAATTCGATGGTTTTGAATCGGCAATTGACAACACTACAACAGCAACTATGTACAAAGGTACCCCTAGACGTGTTGACTATTTTATGAGCGAGCATATGAATATAGAGATGCGGAGAGATACGGATCGTATACTATTATCTTCCTCGTATAAATAAAATATTATGATCTACGTCCTTTGGGCCATTGTACAAAACGGGATGTTTCAGAATATAAAATATAAACAGGACTATCATATTCCCCATAATATTATGAGTGTATAGATTTTGTAGAATATGCAGCTCAAAAGGACACTCGAACATCTTTGATTCTTCATTCATTCATTCTTCAATTGGTATGGGATATGGGACACACATTGATATTCTATCATACTTAAGTTACCTCTCCAAAACACGAGTTCTTACTCACGTTGGAGAGCAATCATTCAATGACATTATTTTCTGAAAATTGTAAATTATTCTTCTGTGAAATAAATATTTAAATAAATAAATAAATTTAAATAAATTGTTTTTACCGACATAATATCATGCAGCTTTTCCTGTTTATTTGACTTTCCTCGGGGAATCCCTGTAACCTATCCAGTCATTCTCAGTGGACCAGGCCTGCTCAGACGTTTTTTGCCGTGTATTTTTCCGTTAGGTTACATTACGGTTACATACCTACAATTCGGAAGTCAGCGTTATTCCATTTTCGTTAGTAGTAAAGTACCTACTACTTTTGTCGCATCCTAAATCGATACATTCAGAATAGAGTAATATTTATTTCTCATGAAATCTTCAATTTCTAGACGAATTTAATTTTGTGTTTTTTTTTTTTGAAATTTTTTAAACAAAAAAATGTTTGAAAAAAAAAATCAGGTTCCACCGAGATTTGAACTCGGATCGCTGGATTCAAAGTCCAGAGTGCTAACCGTTACACCATGGAACCGACGAGAGAGAGTGCCGTAAGATTAAATCATATTAAACAGACACTACGTAACAAAATATTTATGTATTACACAATATGTGAATAGGTACCTACTGATATACGTGAATGAAATATTTTGTTGCAATCGATAAGTAATAATAATAACAAATAATAAATTTATTATTTCGGCGGTTGTTTCGTTTGGTTTAAAGATATTACCTATGTATAATGTGGTAGGTAGGTGTGAACTCAATATACTTACTGTAATAATTAGTATTTAATTATTACAGATAAGATACAACACAGTAATTATGCCGATAGTAGAACAATTTCAACTGTTTAAACGTTGAAGTTCAAGTTTATTGATATTTTATCGAAATGATTCTAAATTCAAAAATAAATTTTTATGCCGTTTTTTTTTTTTCCTTTGATACCTACCTATCTTAATGATTGATATTTTTAAGGATGGATACAATCCAATGGATGTCATCCATTGAGACGGAAGTGAATCTTGATTTTGTTTTTCAATCATTATAATGAAATTTTACAACGTCTAAACCATGATTAAAAACAGCACTGGTGGAAGGATAATGACAAAATGAGACAAATTTGGACCAAGTTTTTAACACTGACAATACTTTACTTAGGAGATACTTTATTTTACTTTTTACGAGCCGTTGGACTGCTGGAATAATAGCTTGACGCGATTGAATTTTGGACTGATGTAGGGATGAACAAAAATATCGATATATTTTTTTAAAATAATCGATATATCCAATCCAAACTCCCTTTGCGACCCACTCAGGAGCATAGGGAGGCAACAAGACTATTCATTGCGCTCGATCTTGCGCAATGTATATGACCTCCTCCCACACCATGTCCATGTCCCTCAGCTCTGCTTCGAAGGAGCGGAACACAGTGTGAGAGGGCCTTCCTTGTCTTCGGGACTCTGATGGGAGGAAGAACAGCGCTCTCGTCGGCCGACTGTCATTCGGCATCCTTAACACATATCCCAGCCAAGTCCATCACGTCTTCATAATGGTAAAAGTGATGGGCTCACGCTATGTGCGCCGACGTATAGCGTCGTTCATGATGCGGTGGTACCATCTTACACCCAAAATTCTCCTGAGGCACTTCATTTCGAAACCGATATATTATTATATCGTCGATATTTTGTTCTTAATATCAAATTAGATATTATTTTGTTGGAGGTCTTGTTTTTTAGAGCTAATTTATTTTTAAATATTGACTTAGAAAAAAAATTACATATTTCCTAGAATATTTTAGATAGCTTATTGCACTATGAGATACAAATTTCGTATTTTCGATACTTTTTGGTCTGCATACATCGATATATTTTAAAACTATCGATACAATATAATACTTATTATATCGATATATTTTTTCCGTATGCCCATCCCTAGACTAATGGATATCCGACTCACCCTATCACTCCACATCATCCATTTGGTTTTAACCACTCACGGTAATAGTTTGGAGTGGCATCGGTCCATTTGGACGATCCAGTGACGGTCTTTTAGCGTCAAAGTTCGCGCAGTTCGTCGTATTATGGTGACAAATCCCTATAGTTTGGGTTAAATGTAAGGTCGCGAATTATGAGATAATTCATTATGATGCTTTATAATTTTATAATTATATTATGCTTTGTCAAAAAGATATACCAAACATAATGAAAGAGCTCGCGAATATTATAATGCGTGGTATGCCGGTCTCATAAAATATAATTCGTTGGTCAACGGCCTAAGCTATACACAGCATATTCAGAGTTCAGCTGGGTGGAATTTAGATGCAAACAACAACTAGGTACATACACTAACAATGCCTTATTAAAAAAGTTTGTACGAACGTAACTGACACGCTTCCTGGTCAACGAAATATTATTGCAGACGATAATATAACAGAGAACCGATGTTACATAATTAATTAAATTCCGTACAAGATGTAGCCTTTAGCGAAAAGAAATAATTTCCTATTACGTACAAGTTTTTTGTTGTTGCGAGATCGGCTACAACTGATTGTTAAAATTAATTATTCTTATAATCATTATAAGTATGATCCGACAAAATAACTTTTTACTGCTTTATTTAAAAACTACGATCAGTGGAAAAAATAGCTCAGCGATAGAAAATATTACGATCAAGCTGTCATCGAGATAATTTAACGCATATTGCTTGATTATGATCTGATCTCTGTAGATTTTGACCCCGTCAAATGACAGTTATTTCGAGTCTACAAGAACGCTTTTTGTAATAAATACACTGTATTTAAGTTTTTTCCCCGTCCAAATATGTGCTCCCTTCATATTTTAGTCCATTGTATTTTGGTTTTCATTTTGATAATAGGAAATTTAAACAAATAAAGCAAATATGCGTTCTCGTAATCATTCGAGGGCTTACAACCATGATGGATCAACAAAATTTATAAGAAATATAATGACGTTTTGAAGAACATATTCAAAGAATACTTTTTAAGTAGGTAGGTACAAATATATTAAAATTGTAGTGATCAAACATAAATTAGTTCATTTAGGCTGAAACATAAAGGTTTCGTATGATTAAATAAGGACTTAACTATATTTTGATATAAAATAAATAATTAAAAAATAAGGTAGATACCTATTCTGCATCGACCTATTTGACTCGAAATCATTCAAATTTGTCATAGCGCATCTTGGTTGTAAATACTCACGTTGCCCGGCTACTATTTTGTTTGTTTACAATATTTTATATGAAATCTCATCTTCATACATAACAAACGCGGGTCAAGTGTTTTTTTTTATAAATAAAGTAAAATCTGATCAGTGAGTTATACGTGATCTTACGATTAACGATTTTTTTATAAATAAGACGGTTAATGTTTACTCGTTCGATGTCGAATGAATCTATGTATGTAAGAACCTATTGTATCTACTTATTGTTTTACATCATTTTGGATTGAGCATCAATTTCTTGAAAACTCGTCATATCGGTTGACTGGAAAAAATTGCCTCGGGCATTAAGTTCCGCCGGCTATACCTTTGTATAGAAAAGTGTTATATTATTATTATTCTATCATATAGATAAAAGTATGACAGCGAGAGTAGATTTGCAATTTCGAAGGAGTAAGAAAACCGAGGCTGATGTGAAGGCTAGATGGCGCTGTGAGGAACCTGGAAGTTTTGGGTGCTGATGGGGGATAATGATTGAACGAATAGGGTCGATTAGACAGGTTTCCTGAGGGAGACGAAGAACCAAACAGAGTTGTAGTGTGTAACGAAATATATTATATGTACCTATGCAAATTATCAAAATCTTCCAGAACAAGCGATAAGATATCATATTCTGTTGGTAAAACCATTAAGGTTGTTCGTAAAACGAGTAAATATTAATTAATGGATATATCCTTTTTTTAAAGCTATATATCCATTAAGTAAGTATTTTGTGATCTTTATTTTAGGTATCACTTTTTGAAAAAAAAAAATCTGTTCAGTCTTGAGACGCTAAGGTAGCGCCATGTCACAGACAATCCTATCACGAAAGAGATTTTCACTCCACTACTTGAATTCCTGGAGAGCTTGCGCGCGCATCGCTGAATCTCATCCGATCCTACGTTCGTTTGTACATAGATCGGCAGGGCCGTTCTCAGTTAACATTTTTTTATTTCTTGTTTCAAAATAATAAAAATTATACCTTAGGTACATGTATGTAACTGTTTACAAGCCAATAAAAATGATAAAAAAATTATAATTTCGTTAGAAGTCTACAGTTTGAATACTCTACCCCAAACTGTTAGAGAAGTTAAGTCAATCATACCTACAAAACGTATATTTGAACATGCTCTGCTCCTCCCATGAGAATCTTAAAAGGACTCCTATGGGTATGGTGTAATTAAGCCGGGTCTTTAAAATGTTGACCAATGAAAAAAGTTTTTCAGTCAAATTTAAAAAATGGCTGACAATCATCCGGAGACTAAATATTAAAATACCGTCTCAAAAGGGGTTTGAACATGCCTGAAAAAGTCATTCTCTCGATGAATAGATAATACGTTTTAAAATTGCTGAAAAAAAATTTTTTTTTTCACTTTTTATAAATATATATTTTTAACAACGAATCTGAAGACAGCCCTGGTGAAATGCTGGGATGCTTCGTCAAGAACGTGACCACGGCAGATGATCTTCATTCTGCAATTTGAGATAAACAAGACTCGGAGAAACAAAAAGAAAACAAATCCACTCCATACTCCATGACGACACAATGCGCATCGTGGTGAACCTAATGAAGCTAACCCGTATTCCAGCTTGTAAAATATTTGTAGGTTCTTCATCTTAAAAACTGGTCGTACTTAAATGTGGAAACATCTGTGGATTCATCGCGTAGATACTTACCTTTTAAAACCTTCTTCGTCTGATGTCAAAATCATACACACCTACATTAAAAATCCTCAATTATTGATTTTCTACGTCTATTTATTGAGAACTTTATTTTTTTTTCTTTCGTTTACATTGGTAACTCATATCGTGGAAGACCAGAGGGAGTTGAATTTGGTGTGGGAGGAGGTCATAAGCATTGCGCAAGAATAAGATCGAGCGCAATGGAAAGCTCTAGTTGCCTCCCGATGCCCCTATATGGGGTTCAAGTGGAGATTGATTTTTTTTTCAATATTTGCAATCCAACCCTTTTGGCTGATTTATGCCTTTTGACTAAGGGAGATTGATTGATGACATTAGAAACGACATAATTCAATATCTATTCTTGCTCTTCGCAATATAAAAAGGATTTGAGCGTACAATTTTGTAATTTGAAATTCGTTATAGGCGTTATAGGTAGGTAGGTACTATAAGATATTGTTAAAAAAAAACAACTGCAAAGTTAATTATGCAAATTAAGCTACAGTCCACCAAATAGCTTCCGACGTGATGACCGTGAAATTTCATACATTTTCCTTTATGTTTCAATGATTATAATAATAATTGTTATTCTTTATAACACTTGTACGAATACATTATCATTACATGAGCGAGTGTTATGAATACTCGTTATTTTTATTATGTAATATTAATTATTTGTGGGCGTCTGCTAAGTATTAGATAACTAAGAACAGTTATCTCTTGGTTAGTTCACTAGACAGTGTCTAAGAACTAACACTGGAGTCTGTTAATAGTTTCAACAGCTTTGTTCATCCATAAAACCCTACTTGCTTCAGAAATACCGTTTTCTTCATTATTTTTTGCTGGAAGTTATTACTTTAATTAGTTTGATTTGTAATTAGTTGCAAAAGATGCGTATACATGATATACACGATGCATAATGAAATGAGCATAGGATAGAGAAAATGGTTCTGGAATAACAGAGTAACATTACATAGTGTCTCTGTCTATCTATATTATGATGTCAATCATTCAAAGTCATGGAAAATCCCTGAATGTATCCAGCTTACACCCCTTTGCAGACTTTATTTTAAAGACATGATTTTGCTTAGTATTCTTCTTGATCTTCTTCGATAGACTAAATCTTCTTGAGAACATCATCAACCTTCACTCGTCCAGTATTGAAGATAGGCCTCCTTTCCCAACTTCCTTGATTCTCTGTGTCTCGCCATTCTGGGTCATTAATTTCTGACCACCCACCTTATATGGACAGACTCCTTCCCTCCTCCCTCTACCTTGGTTTCTATGACCTGTTCTCGTCCTTTCTCTCATCCACTATTTTCGCTTTTCTATCTCTCAATTCTGACTATTCTGTTTAGCATTCGTCTCTCCATCGCTCGTTGTGTTATTTGAAGTTTTTTGGATTGACGGTTTTGTAAAGGTGGTTGTTTCAAAACCTTTTGAGCATGTATGGGCTTACACGTAAACCGATTTTGCTGTTAATTTTTAATATCAGTTTTAAACTCTATGCAGGGTATGATAAATTTTGATAAAGCGGTAATCTCTTCCTTTATTTTGATATGAAACCTTCCTACCAAGGCATAGTCTGACATGTGTCGTAAGAAACAGGCAAACAATAATTGCTATCTTTATTCAAAATTTTACTTAATATTGATATTTTTGTTTTCCTCTTTTACAGAGTGAATATGGCTTTACCGGTCTTCATTATTCACGAGGCTACTCAAGAGGAGGGGGCGGGAGTAGTGGTAGTGGAGGCAGTGCAGAGTGGCCGCCTTGGGGGTCTCCGCTGGGAGCTCCTCTGGCTCCAATGCCCACACGCTCAAAGGGAAAACCGTGTTCTGCCTTGCTGGCTTTAGCGGCGCTTCTTGCAGCAATGGCAGTGTTTGCTGTAGCTGGCCTGGCACTTTACATGGGTGCATTTAGAGCCGATGCCAACGAACGTAAGTTGAAGGAACATTTTAATAATATCAACTTCAGAAGCCTGTGATCCGCTACTGGGCCAAGGGCTTTTCAAGTATCTTCCCAAAATTGATAAAATTTATACGTGTTTTGTTGATTTTAGCAATCGTCGCGTTTGAAGGCAGATTACGCATGAGACGCTCGATTGGAACAGGGCCGTTACAAAGTAGCGTAACGAGCCCGAAAAGATTAGAAGCTGCACTCCGCAGAGCCTGTTCTGCAGAAATAGCCGCGGCTTTGTTGACCATTCATGTCACTAATGTGGATACGGATAGATTGACAGCTTTCTTCAGAATTTATTTGGACAGAAGAAAACTGCAAGAGTAAGTAACAAATAAATAACACGGATAATTATCACAAGTTTTTGAATATGCACCTATAAGTATATTATTATGATATTTCAAATGTTACAGGTCAAACGATAACGTAGAAGATATCCTTAGAAATATGTTGGTAGAAAATTCTATGATTAAAAATTCAGCACTTAGACAATTGAATGTTGATCCAGCGTCAATATACATCAAAAGAGATTCAGAACATACGTATAAGGCTGAATTAGTTAATGTACCCCCCATGGAAAACAAAACCTTACCGTCTACAATGTTACAAAATGCCAAAGACAAAGTATTACAAACGCGAATGGGAGTGATTAGAAAGACTGGCAACCCCGCGAGCATTAATTCCACTTTGAAAGTCAAACAGCAATCAAGTCACGAGGAACCAGAAATTAATGTAGATGAACTTCCCGTTATCCAAGGATCTTTTCAAATAACGAAAACTGAAGCCGATATAACAGAAAATAAAAAGAAACCAGAACTATCTACAAAATCTACACCACGACCCGCAATAATATCTCCAAAAACAACAAAACCTGCGACTCAAACTTCCACTACGACCAAATCTGCCGTCACTAAAGTACGTATTTCATCAACAACCTCAAGAGTAACCACAGATAAAACAACCTCAACAACTCAAAAAATTATTCAAATAGAAAATGAAGATCAAACTATAAAAGGAAATGACAAACAAACAGACCTTCCCAAGCTAGACACATTGTTCGCAGTACCCTCATATATTGACCAGGAGCCATGGAGACCCATTCGACCGGGAGAAGCATTTAGTACTGATAACCGAAATACAGATGTTTTCAGCGATGATGTAGCTGAAAAAAGAATTGGCACAGCCGAAGTTATAGACGACTTAACTGCAATGGAAGGAGTTTTAAATAGTCAAAGTTCTTTAGCTCCAAATTCAAAAACTCCAACAAATAAGGATTTCGATGAAGAAAAACTAAATTATGAGGAAACGCCTATAGAATATTCTAGGCCTGTGTACACGAGTTTTACTGATCCAGCTTTTTCGTCAACATATAAAGAAGCTGAAAATTTAGGATCGGTGTACCCAATGCCCCATCCTATTCCTGTCAACAAACTTATTTCTGTTGAAACCAAAGAGGCCATGCCAACAGAAGAAATACCCACTATTCCATTCGAAAACCTTTTTTCTAGTAGTAGTGATGACAAACAAGATGAGTCAACAATTCTCATTCCTAATGATAAACTCTCTTCTGTTGCTATCAACGTAGACCCATTTATCAACACAAGTAACTCCTTAGAATTTGTCAATTTACATGGTGGAGTCATTGTGAAAAAGCACAATGAATCAAATACTTCTGCTGATGTCACTTCAATAGATAAAAATAACAATGAAAACAATAAAGGATTTATCAAAATCACTACGATGGAAAATAATAATCATCATAATATGTCAAATAAGAACAACAACCCTCCTATGTTATTTAGTGATATTGCACCAATGACTTGGGAATTTGTAAACGGTACTGGAAATGACCTGGATAAAACCAAAAAGATTCCAAATAAACTTTTCAATGAAACTTTACAAGCTGTTATTACTAAAAATGAGGACATTGTAACAGAAAAAAATGCTAAATATACAGATGACAAAATGTTGAAAAATGTTTTCAGTAATTTTTCTGATATCGTTGATAAACTCGCTGAATCTCTAACAAGAGCTTCATCAGTTGATGTTGTTCCAGTTATGGAAATATCTGAGAAATCTGGCGGACATACCGATATTCAATCGACTCTTGAAGAATCATCTTTCCCAAATGGACATTCTTCTATATTTGCGCAAGGATCGAGTGAACCAGTTGATTTATCCATTCAAGACTTATTATTAAATAATATGTCAACAGAGAAATCTGTTTCAACGGTAATAATACCCACATTGTTGCCTGTAAAATCCAATTCTGGAATCGGAAGACCATTAAGACCTCGTCCTAAGTACCCCACAAATAATGATGAAAGTCGAAGTTTAACTAATGATAAATCATCTCCATTACTTCGTGAAGTTAATTTTTTTCTAAGTAGTCTACAAAAAGGAAATAATATGATGTCTTTGTTCAATGTGACTGATAATAAAAAAGTTGATACGGATTATTTTTTAGAGAAAACAACTGAAGTGAATAACAATGATGATGTTTCAACACAATCTACTTCAACAACATCCATCAAAACAAATGTTGTCACTTCAGTTAGTTCAAGTTCAAAATATATTAACAGCACATTAACATTAAAAGATGCGGTGGAAAATAAAAAGTCTGAGAGGGATCTTACAAATAGAAACAAAACCCTTATTAGACACATTACAGAGAAAATTGATATCAATGATAAATTTAGACTCCCTAAAACACATCCAAGTGAGGAATTGAAACCAAACTACAACATCGATAATTCTTTTAATTCATCACGAAATGATAACAAAACTTATGTTCTGCCAACAGCAACAGAGTTTTTTCTAACACACCCTTCCACCCAAGCAGTGGAACAAACAGAGAAAATTAAATCTCTCATCAAACAACTGGAAAGCAATAAAGACTTTACAATAATTACCCCTACATTTGTAGCACCAATATCAAATTACAATGATTTTATCCCAATGAATAAGACAAAGTCAAGTGATGAAAGTCTTAAAGCTGCAGACAAAGATGACGTTTATATACAATTGAGGGTTGAGCATAGCATAAGTAGTAGTCAGGGTAATAAAAGTATAAACGATTTGAGCGACGAAGATGTACTAAATCTGATTAAAAATATAACCTTGAATAAAATTATTGATCATAATAAAACAAACAGTTCCATATTTATTAATGAAAAATTAAAATCACTAGCCAACATCGCAACAGCTGTCGATTCACAAAATAGTTCTTATTATAATAATGAGAATGTTCCTGACGAGCGTGTGATCTCTACAAAAGCTTTATCATCCAGTTACACTGTAAACAATGCTGGTTTTAAAATTTTAACCAAAACGTTTAATAAAATACCAGGAAACTTTAAAGAAGATGGAAAATCCAGTAATAAACATTACGATGATCAATATTCAACTACAGTTAACAAAGAAACAGGTAAATATTTTACACAATACCTATAATATTTTTGTTGTGAACTTTTCATTTAAATTGTTATTTTCAAAAATCATTGCAGATGACTGCAACAAGAATAATCTTACGTTAAAATGCTCCAACGGACAGTGTCTTCCTGAAACAGCTCGCTGTAACAGGCTCTTGGACTGTCCTGATGGTGAAGATGAGAAAAGCTGTACCTGTGCTGATTATTTGAGGTCTCAATTCCTTTTGAAAAAAATATGTGATGGGATATTAGACTGTTGGGATTATTCGGATGAAAATAATTGTGGTGAGTATACAAAAAAATCAATTTTGATTATTTATAGTTTGGTTTAAAAACTTGAATATTAATCTTACTCGTAGAATGGTGTTCACCTAATCAATATGTATGCACAAATTCTCGACAATGCATCGATAAGGATAGAGTCTGTGATGGCCACAAAGACTGCCCCCAAGGCGACGATGAGAAGCAATGTGTCACAGTCGCTATGACACAAGAAGCTGCAGCTGCATTTCCTTACAGTAAAGAAGGTAAAATATAACAACACTTAGCCATTATAATATTAAAATGCCAATAAGAAAGAAATACAATGCCAAAATTTCCTTAACTTTTTAGGATACATAATGATACAAAAGCAAGGACGTTGGGGAAGACTATGCATGCAAAACTTCGACAAGGTTATGGCCAGATCACACAGCTCTCTACAGGTTAGCGATTTGGGTAGAGCCGTCTGCAGAGCTATGACATATACGTAAGTTTAATGATTCAAAGTTCAATTATGGCTGAAATTTTTTTCAATTTTTATAACAATTTTTGACATGTATTTCAGTGATTACCAACAAATAAATCGAGTTCAGGAAGACAGTATTGACAAGGAAAAGAACTATTTTTCTCTACATTATGGAAGTAAATCTAATAACGGAAGAGGAGGTCTTGCATTCCGAAGATCAGGTTGCAGTAAAGGTCAGGTGGCCAAAGTTGTATGCTCAAATCTTCAATGTGGCGCTCGACCGCAGGCAGCTCCACAGCAAGCCAGGTAAAAAAAATATACATTGTACATTTTTATAGGGTTTGACTTTTGTCATCCTTGACAGTTTGTTTGATTTAGAACATTGCTGTTTAAGAACATGATTTTAAAGCTTAATAAAAGTGGTGGTTTGGTACGTCATTCTAGAATTGTCGGGGGAGGAAATGCTGGAGCTGGTGCCTGGCCGTGGCAAGCTGCTCTCTATAAGGAGGGAGATTTCCAGTGTGGAGCCACTCTCATATCTGACAGATGGTTGATCTCAGCGGGACATTGCTTTTACCAGTAAGTCTAATTGTTCAGTTAACACGTAAAAATAAGCTTGTTGATTATCTAACTTTTGGATTCACAATGGCAGGTTAAAACTCTATTTTTCCAATTTGGTTACTCAATGAACATAGAAAAGACAGAATTTCTATCCATATTTTGTATATACATATCTTTCAATGTACCGTGAGCTATGTATGAATTCTATAGAAATCAGTGATAAAACTTATTCACTAACATGGCTTGTGAAATTTGAAACTATGGATATTATTGGATATGTTCTTGAAACTGGCCATAAGTAAAACAATCATAGGATTTTAAATGTTATTTACAAAATTCTAGTGCTCAAGAAGAATACTGGGTTGCAAGATTGGGAGCTCTCAGAAGAGGAACTAACTTTCCATCTCCGTACGAACAACTGCAACCCATTTCTTCAGTCATCCTGCATCCAGCTTACGTGGACAGTGGATTCATCAATGATATAGCGCTGTTGAAGACCACAAACAAAGTATCCTTCAGTGATTACGTGAGGCCTATCTGCCTGCCACCACCTGGCGCGGAGATGGATGATAACAGACGCTGTACCGTTATTGGATGGGGTCAACTCTTTGAAGTGGGAAGAATATTCCGTAAGTAAATTCATACGTAATATATCTAAGGGGCTTACATTGAAGGGCGCTTACATAGATAGAGTAAACAAATTCAAATATCTACGAATACTGTAATAATGATAATCAGATAAATGTCCCAATTCTGTATAGGCTCTGCTAAAATTTAGGATCAATTAAAATTTAGAATATTGCGGCAAGTGATTTCAACCAACTCGAGCGAAATTGATCAAAGTGAACATAGCTGCAAATGATTTCAAGCTAATGATTACCAAATGTCAGAATTCTCGTAATGGCCACCAAATTTGCTTTTTTCTCAAACAAATTCATCTTGATCAAGAAATATAACACTGTTGACGTATCTTTTATGATGAAAACAAGAGGACCATAATATTTTTAGTGAAAATAATAAATTATTTTGTTTTGATTGTAGATTTTAAGAGAATATCTAAGAAAAAATTGTTAAAACGTTATTATTGTTAAAAATATATATTCTTATTAATTTTAGCGGACACTTTACAAGAAGTTGAATTACCTGTCATCTCTACAGGAGAGTGCAGAAAAAGGACATTATTCTTGCCTTTGTATAGAATCACAGACGATATGTTTTGTGCTGGATTTGACAGAGGGGGAAGAGACGCGTGTTTAGGAGATTCTGGAGGACCTCTTATGTGTGAGGTAAGCCAATATTCTAGTCAATTTTTGCAAATATAATGTATCTTGTATAACAAAAAATAGTTCATACCACACTCTCTTCATTCGCACCATTATCATCTTCCTTTTTCTTTTGTCGGGCTCTTCAGAATTCTGAGACCATTATTATAAGAAAAAAAAATTTGGTCACTTGAAGTGAACACAAATACACTATTGCCAATAACCAGAACATGTGTTGTGAAAGAAGAAATGGTAGAGTCCAGAGCTCAAACCAACAACCTTCAATACGTCCGTCAGGAGACTCCTAGACTGCCAACCACTTCAACCAAACATAGCCAATTCAAGCTAAATAGATCAGGATTCGTAATTTGTAATTCAAAACCATTGCTTCAGATTTTTCAGCCATGAAGCTCATTTTCATCCGTTATTCTTCTTTGTATTAAAAGGCATTAATATTTTCCAAAGTATGCAGCTTTGCATTGATCAATAGTTTCTTTCCATTGCTTTTTACCTAAAAAAAATCTGTAACATAACAAGGAAATAATAAAAAAATAAAAAAAACAGTAAATAAAATATTGATATACCTACTTAATACTGAAGTTAAAAAAAGTGTATGAATAAAACCCTTTCCCTTGAATTTTTCAGGAACAAGATAACCAATGGTATTTGTACGGAGTTACTAGTAATGGTTACGGATGTGCCAGAGCTAATCGACCTGGCGTTTATACTAAAGTTGCAAATTACGTAAATTGGATTCAAACAACCATGCAGATGTATGACGACAGATCAAATGATCACGCGGACAATCATCTGAAGTCCCAGAACAGATCTCTTTCACACGATATGCATATTTCAGAAACTAGAAGTTTCAAAACGAGACACGTGGACAAGTGCAGAGGCCACAGATGTCCATTAGGTGAATGCCTACCACCCACCCGAATATGCAACGGTTTCATGGAATGTTCAGACGGAAGTGACGAAAAAGACTGTTAAAATAAACTATACCAAGAATTTCAGTTAAGTTAATATAAAATGGTAGAACAACGAATATTTAGTATGGAATCTACCAAAGTCATAACAATATTATTTAAATGATTTAAGTGTATTATTATTTTCTTAGGAAAAAATTCAATTTAATTATTATCTTTAAAAGGTATTAGCAAAAATATTTTGCCATTATTATATAAAATAAAAAAGACTTAAAAAAATATTTCAAATACACAATGAGTATAGACAGTGGAACTGTCTTTAAAGAAAAAAAAGAGATTCAATTCCGTCCAATGTAAAAAAAGTGGTCAAAAAATAGTATAAATAAGATGTTATCGTTGATAAGAATTATGTTGTAAATATTATGCCAATAATTATGTTAATTTTTTTAAGTATTATTTATTTCTTGTTAGTAGAATATTGTATTTTTGTTTTATGACCCACCTTTTCCATCAAAATATGCATTCAATTTACACAGTTTTGGTAGGACAACGTGGGTCATTTATGTGTACTCAATCACTTCTTTATTTTCTTGTGTTGCGCCTACTCAAAAAATAAACAAAATTTTCTTCAATCAAATTTGTCTTTTCAATATAATTATAGTGCACAACATATAAATATGTCTACATCAATGTCGGAGCCTCTTCAGTGGATTCGATACCAGGTGCCGAAAGAGTGTATTTGTGATCTTCTTTCATCTGGTTAAATAAAAAAAAATGAAATACAGTCCACTAAATTTTAAAAAGTTCGGTGATTTGAAGTGTGTTCAGCTAGAAGATTGGTGCATTTCGATTCTTAAATCTTTTCATGAATCAAGTCAGCTAAAAATCAATCTTTATTCATACAATCACACTATTGATAACAAAACAACGATATTCATAAAGACTCAGCCGGACACGGGTGAGAGAAAGGACATGGAAGGAGATAGAGGTTTTTGCCCTGGTGAGTTGTTTTGGTGAACGTTATTAAAAAAAGAATTCTAAATATCCGTAGATTGATGCAAAATGGGTTTTGTGCATGATTTGTTCCATATTTTTACATCCTAAATTAATGGAACATGCTCATTGCTAAATTGACTTTTTACAGGAAAGCCAAAATTAAACAAACTGTGAAAGCTTCTCAAATGTTCAACAATTTTTACCAAAGATTGAGACAAGTTTTGCAAGGAGAATATAAGCATGAAAAGTCGATGAGCTTGTTTTTTCCGTGTACTCTTCAAATGTGGTTGGATATTTTGAAGGTTTCACAGGACATTAAAGCATTTAGTTTGTAACCACTGGTATTAGATCTAGCAGCTCTTCTGTCAGCCATTAAAGACACGTGGTCATTTCAGAACTTATTTCTCTGACTAACCCATTCTCAAATTTGCATATTCTTGTGAGATTTTTATACTTCTGACTCGGTAGGTTTCACCAGACACATCTACAAGAATCCTCTCATCACTGATTAAATAAAAAGGCAAGAAATAAAAAAAACAAAGATATTTTTAAAAAGATATTATATTACTTAAATAAACACATAAATTATAGCCAAAACTGAGTTGTATTGTTCTGATCCCATGAAAGCAAATAAATAATTAAAATATAAATACAAAAAAAACATGTAAACTAACTAAAAATATAAAGTATAAACCACAATGACTGAAATAGACGTGGCAAATACATTGTACATGATAAATGTCTATTTTATATTAAATACTTATTAATTAGTAATCAAATGTGCATTGGGTTTTAACATTCGGTCACCTGCAGTGCGGTGAAACTCTTCATAAGGTGTTTTTTTTTAAATATCTTCATAAATATTGGAAATATCTTCCCCATCTTCCATAATATCCTTCACAATATTTAATGGCAAAATATTAGAGCGAAAATATGAGGTATTTGTAAAATTTCAGAGCCCCGCAGGGAGGCTAATATTTACCAAACATATTTACACAGGCAGCTAACAATCTCTTACACATATGGGTTGTTTCATTTCTTGAAAGAGACCGCGTGTGACTGCTGTATTTTCAGAATGGATGTAACAAAGTGTTAACATAAATCCAAGAAATTATATTTTTAAGTTGATGTGGCTGTATGTAGATAAAATCATAAATTTATACAAACTTTTATATGCACAGATAATGACGTATTATTAAGATTGACTCCATTGACTTAAAAACAAGATATAGATTTTCTCCTGGTTTTTTTCTTCAAAGTCACCTTTCAATGACTTTTAAATAAATATTATACTTCATAGATGTTTCCAAAATCACATAAAATTACTTTTCAAAATCACTCTCACAAAAAATTACATAATTTATCTTTAATATAAAAAAAAAATCATACCTATATTAATGTTTGATCTTATGTCGAATTAAATTTCATTAGCAAAAAGTAATGATTCTATTAATATAATATAACATAGGATGTACCTAAGAAAATAAAATAGAAATATTGTTTTTTTTCAGTATTTGACTAACGCACTATAAATTATTGCTAAAAAAGCAAAAAAAAAATGCAAAAATAAAATTTAAGAAAAATAAAACATACCTACAAACTTTGGTAAAAAATAAAATGAAATATTATTAAACTTTATCCGTATTCGTACTACTCGCTTTTTTTAATTTTAAAATCCTGACATAGTCATGAAATAACTGCATTCAAATGTAGACAAATCTGATTGTTAAGAAGAAATGACATATTATTTAAAAATGCCAAGAGCTAAAGCTTTATTTAGAAAAAAATACATAAAAGAAGTCTTACTTAAAATTAATTCAAGCAGGAAAATGTTTTGATGTGTATTTTAACAAATGATTCACTTAATATTAAATAAAAACACTATTATTAAGTATCAAAAATTTGAACATATTGTAAGTATATAAATATGATAATAATTTTAAATTGAAAGTAAATTAAATTAAAATTGAAAAACCAGATGTGGGTAAGTATCAAAATTTGAAATGATTTGAAAAACGAAAATAATACTGAACTGTCTTTTTGAACTGTTAATAAGAATTTTATAAAAATGTACGGGCAGATGAAGGAAAAGACACAAAAGTAATCTCGCTTAACCCTTGTTTTCGACGGCGATGGTGACCAGACCGGATTTACTTTTATTAACAGTTGTCTTGAACTGTTCTGGAATCGGCATTTCCGTCTGAAAGAGTAAAAAAGTTTCGATTTAAAAATCTTAAGACATTGGAATTCAATTATTAGAATAACTTTCAGCATTATCTGAATAACTTACATAATCTCCGTTGCCTTTTGGCAGCATGATGTTCATTTCTGATGACTTGGAACTCACAATCTCCACATCCATGGAATCTGGGCTCAGATACATTTGGCAACCATCTGTTTTATCCACAGAAATAGTCGGAACCTTTCCCAATACCTGCAAAAAAATAAATTTTAACACACAACGAGTCACTAATTAATCAATGCCAATATTGCACCAACCATGTTCGAACTTTTAATGCTAAATTTAGACCACTACAGGCTTACAACCGTCTTCTACTGTTATTTCAAAGACCGTTTTAGTGTGATCAATTTATGTTAACAAGAATCGCCATTACATGGGCAAATTTCAAATCCCAAACCCATCATAAGTGTTTGCAACATTCCCACTCCCCTGATGGGATTCAAACCAACGACCTTAGCTGTGCGGTGGCAACACATTAACCTGCAGACCACCAACTGAGTGTGCAAAATTGACAATTAGTTGGATATTTAATCAGCGAAATGATGAGACATCTATTAGACTTTATGAGAAACTTTTAAGCAACCTGGACTATCAGAACCTCTTAAAAACTACATTATTAGTCAGTAACGACTGACGATAGATGGCGCCAGTATATTACCGTATCCATAAGGCTTGATGGAACACAAAATTCAACAATTTTATAGATTCTTTTGTCTTTTTCAGGACTAAATCTTAACAAATGACGAGTCACCAACTTATCAATGCCAACATTACATTTTCGTACACCTTTATCTTTTTAAAAAGTATAAAAAGGAAATAAAAAGTGTACACCTAAAAGTATAAAAATGGAATAAAAAGTAAGTAAAAGGGAGTAACATTTGTGGTATTTACCTGCATTTGGACAGACTGACAGTTGACGAATTCTATACTGGAGACCAGAGACTCGAAGACCACGGCACACTTGGTGCACGAGTCTAGGAAGATGCTGTTGACTTTGCCCTTGACAGTCAGAGAACTATCTTTACACTTAAACATATATATCACATTGTTCATCTCGGCATTCTCTACCAGCAAATTGGAATTGCCCTTTTGATGTTCCTGGCAAAGAGAAAAAGAATAATTTAATTTTCAAGACATTAAATTATTACAGAAATTATGAGAGTAATAAAGAAATAATGGTCAACTCACAATCAACCATTTCTTTCCATCTCTGTTGAAGACTGGTGGTTTATCCACTTGACCAGCACCAGGAGTTGGCAAAGCTTTGGAGAATGGTTTAGGACCTGATGCAGGTGCCTTGAATGGTGCAGGTCCTTCGCGTAAGCCTGCATTTTTATGGGTCTGCATATCTGATGTCACTTTTTTCAAGCCTGAATGAAATCATAAAAAAAATCATTTAATATCTATTTTTTCGACGACGACGACGACGAGGAAGACCCTCTCACACTGTGTTCCGCTCCTTCGAAGCAGAGCTGAGGGACATGGACATGGTGTGGGAGGAGGTCATAAACATTGCGCAAGATCGAGCGCAATGGAGAGCTCTTGTTGCCTCCCTATGCCCCTGAGTGGGGTGAAAAAGGGAGAATTGATTGATTGATCTATTTTTTATATGATACTTTTAAAAGTTTCAATATACTACTCTACATTCTTTACAATGTAGTTGATTTTTGTCCGAAAATTTCTCATGAATCTAAAAAACTAAATATTGTTCATCAAAATAATTTATATGGGCGCCCTCAAACTAGTTAAAATATTCAATTCCTATGCCAAAGGTTAACAGGATAATTTAGGAACCTAACATTAGAAATAAATATAACATTCAAAAGTTTTGGTGAGATGACACTATTTTTTTATGTCAATGTTTACTTTTTTTATAATACTAACAATTGCTTATTGCTGGTGGATATTTCACCGGTAGAGAGCAGACATGGACTATGTAGGTATCTACTATAATTAAATTGATGGGGGCCTCTTCTAGTTTAATTATAATTATAATGAAATAACATAATATTTTATTTTATTTAACAAAATATAAAAGGGCACATATTATCCATGATTACTACATTAATTCCTTAATTGGTGTTTATTTTGTATAAACTCATAAATAAATGTTTTTTATTGCATTATAATTACGAAATTATACTAGAGTTATTTATTTATTTTGACAAAACACATTACAGAGGACAAATTAATATACATTGAAAGTAGAAACAGTATAAATTTATGGCCTTAAACTACGAGTATACATGTTATGATTTTTAAATATCAGTATTCCAACTTACTCTTAGTAATATCTTCTCCCTGATTAATTTGAGCAAAAAGTGCGCTCCTGTTATCATCTGAGGCATCTCCAAAGTCCATCACCGGTGGGGGGCAAGGAGGGGGTGGTGGGGGCATGCCCCCAGGAGGTGGTGGGGGAATACCCCCCTTGCCGCTCCACACTAGTCCCGTAGTGTGGTACTGTTTAACATAGGCCTGTAGCTCATGGAGGGTCTGAACCCAGGCCTTGCACCATTCTACGTGAGTCTTATCTTTCTCCTTCCAGTCTTTTAGAACCCTGTTAGTGTAAAATTGTCCCGCGTCGTTCATCTCCTTAACATAAGGCGCTGGAGTAGGACTCTGGAAATTAAAATTCATACATAAGTTTCACATAATGACCTTACAGGGCAGAGAATACAATATTCTGTTATCCAATTAATTTTCTATGTAAAGGTGTCAGTGTAGCTGGCCTATGGCATATTATTGCCTGGGGAAATTTTTTCAAGTGAACCCACAAACCCTCGATCAATCTGTGATCTATTGATAAGAAATCTAGTACGGTAGACATTCAGGCTATCAGGTCCTATATTAGTACCTCAACATAGAATCAAAATACTTAAAACGTAAGCATGGAATAATACTACTGATAATTTCAATTTTTTAAGCAAATTTTAAAAAGGTCATTCAGAAGTCGAAGAGTTAAATTATTGACAAAGTATTGAATTGAGATATGTGGAGGTCCAATCACTTACAGATTCAATATTTTAAAAACATACATTTGCCTATTTGTAATACTTACTTGACTATTTTATGAAAGGACAAAAGTTTCTTCATGATAACAGGATTTACATTCAACATTATTAAGAATGTAGAGAGACTCACCACTGCGACCCATCCTAGTGCAGGAATACTCTCGGAGATGGCTGACAGATGGTTGAAGAGGGGCGACACCCTGTTCTTCTCTCTAAACTCTTGAATGGCCTGGATTTGGACACTAGTGGGAGTTAACAAAGATTGCAGTTGCCCGCTAGAGGGTTGAGCTACTTGGGCCGCTGTCGTTATGAATTGCAGCTGAGCACTATAAAAAACAAACAATAACATTTTAGTTTTAAAATAAAAAACGGTTGACCTACTAAAAAGTGGTAAAGAATCTTTTTTTTTTATTTCATCAATAGTAGCACATAAATTTATTGCGATAGGGATAAAATTCATGACAAAAGTTTAATGTTTCCTGAAGATAACAATAGAATTGAAAGAAAATAAGTGAGAAAAGTCTGATGTAAAAAACTATAGACACGTCTGCATACAATCCTGCATTCCTAAATTGTTGGAAAGTTTGTTCCTAATTGTCTCGGAACAGGCTTAGGTCTAGTGAGGCAATATATTCCATCACATATATTTAAATGATAGGTATTTTATTATGTACTTTTCTTTTGGAAATAAATTTAAAAAAAAATAGAATAAAAAGTGAATTTTCATCACCGATATCAGCACGGTTTTGTGCAGCAGAGATCAACATTTACTAATGTATTACTAATATGTATTAGTAAATCATTCCAAAATTAAGAATGAATGTCTTTATTGCTAGAAGTCAACTTAATTGTAACTACGGATTACTCGATCGAAGACAAATCGAGACAAGTATGGACCGCATCGTCAGTAAGGAACCAGAACCTCGTAGCTGACCCGACAAAAGAACTGCCTGGCTCAACGCAACCCAGAAATATATGGTGTAGAGTTAACCGAATAAGATGTGATGTAGGCTGCACCGCTTCCAACTTACATAAATGGGGATCTCACCAACTCAAACTCACCAGCATGCGCATGTGGGATTACACAAACAATCGACCATCTGATTAACGAGTGCCCCATATACGCATTTGAAGGGCTACAGGACTTGCACGCACTAACGGATGACGCAATCCAATGGCTTCGGTCTCTGGAGGTCAGATTGTGAGCGACCATAAGAAGAAGAATTTAATTGTGCTTATACAGATTTTTCCAAAACCTTTGATCAATGAAATCGTAAATAAATCAATGAGTATTCTGGGTTATGTTTTGCGTATTGCTAGACACTTCAACAAATTCGAAACCTTCATGACTCTTTTTATGGGCCTAGTCAGATGCACACTTGAGTACAGTAATAATAAGGTGGGAATTTTTTTATTGGCATTATTCTAACAAGATTGAGAGCTATAAAAATAATTGACTTACTTAAAAGCTTTCTTCACTAGACCAGCATGCGTGGCGACATCGCCGCCAATCTTGTCAGATAATGCAAAGTACTGAGCAAGCGATCCTTGCACGACATCCTGATAACCCTGAACACTCATTCTACTATTGAAATCTTCCGTTACGTTTTTGTGTTGGTTTGGTGATACGGGTGAAGCTGTCTCAGATTCTTCGGTGATGGATGAAGTGTCCTCGGGAGGAGGTGGCGGAGGAGGGTATGGTGGAGAAGGTACAACACAAGCCACTCGTTCCAATCGCGTCACGACCCGCTCTAGACGGTCTAACAATTTCTCTAAGTCGACAGAGGAGACTTGGGGAGTTGGGTGTTCGGCACCTGAAAATAAATAAAATAAAAACATTAAGAACTTGTAATTTCATATTATCAAAAATCATTTCTGCACCAATCTACGACTTATTTTTTAATTTTTGAAGTGGTTGGTAGACTAGCGGTTACAACGCCGGCTTTCGTACTGTTTCATACTGGAGGTCATGGGTTCGATCCCAGGTGCCGACCATCTTCCTCTTTCACGACACAAGCTTTAAGTATAGCTTACTGTGAAGGAGAGTATTGTCAAAGAGTATACATATTTGTTTTCACTTTGAGTGTGAACAGATTCATTAATTAAAAAAAAATAATAATACTAATATTGACCTAAACAACTCATAATTTACGTTCAGGCAAATGTAACACTTGACGTTAGAGAAAGAACTTCCGCATTCTCCTTGCATATCCCTTATTCCTGTCCCTCACCATGACCTTCATCCCTTTGCCCCAACTGAGCCTAAATGTCTGTTGTTTGTCTTTACACACAATTAAAGTTACCATATATACCTACTCATACTCTATTGACGTTTTTGTTTGTCCATCTATGAAAAATTATATTCACCTAACAACCATTGAGTTTCAAGACATTGGTACGCAGATTTTTGATAATTTATTTCCTTCAAGCTTTCAGATATAATTTTTTAAAAAGGTAATTAATTTATTATTATACCAATTCGAATTCTGTATCCGTAGTAAAATTCAGGACAATGTTTGTAGGGAAAGCTAGTGAACTATAGAAAAGTCGATTTCAGCTATTTCAATATAAATTAAGTAGAAGGAAATAGATATTAAATAATATTTCAGATTTGTTACTGATTTGTAATATTTTAATAGAAAAAATAAACAATACCTATAAGAACATAGTGTATGTAGGTATACTTTGCCGGCAGAAAAATATAATGAGAACTCGAATTTTCTTATGGTGGAAAAACAAATACGAAAGAACTCTTCAAAAAGGGTCAAATAAAATTCCAAAGTACATGTACCAGAAAGAGGGTCTTTGAAGATTTTTTTTCGTTCTTAAAATGAAATATTTTTCCAAGTATAAATTTCTATTGTTTTATAAATTGGTCCAATCATTTTTTCTACCATACATATCATCACACTACTCAGTATCCTGAATCTAAAGAATTTTTTAATAGATATCTATGGAATGTCACAATTCCTTTTTTTATTCAAGAAAAAAAAAACGTATTTTTTTAATTGAACTGGATTTTAATACCGGTTTTAAACATGCGGTTATTGAAATCAAAATGAGAATACACAAGGTGTGCTGTGCGTAAGAACTCTTATGACCTCTCAGGAGCAAGCAAGTGTTAAAACATTAAGGACAATTGCCGGCAAAATTTTGAGAGACCGAGTGAGGATCTCCCAATCCGTAAAATATGTGGGGCTGATGATATATAGTCGAATGGAGCGGACAGCAAAGGAAGGAATGGTATAGCCATGTCCAAAGAATAGAAACTAACAAACTCCCTTATGCCTCTGCACAACCAGCCCCAGCACCTAAAATATGGCGAAACAGCTAGGAAAAAGCAACTTCGATAGAATATAGGGGTTACTCTGCATTTCAATAATAATACCGATCCAATTTCAATCCCAATAACAATGTCATTCTAACACTTAGATTTTGAATGCTATTCATAAAAGTAGTTTTAAATCCGATATTGTTTTAAAAAAAATGTATAAATAAGGATGAATACAAGTATTTATAGTATTAAAAGTATTGACAGTCGACATTGAGGTCGTAAGCCCGTAGTGGTTTGTTCCATTTTTTTAAAAACCGAACATCAGTAATGAATTGTTAGAGTCATTAGTTGTGACATATTCTTTGAGATCGGAAGTGATTTAATAAATATGTTTGAGACATTTTCATCGAATAACCATCGAATTGTGGAAAACCACATTTTGATCATAATTCTTGCCCAGATGAAAAGATGAAGAGTAGAAAGATTAAAACTAATGTGAATGGGAGTAGAGGAAGGTCTGAAGGCAATGAGGCTGGCGGTGTATGATGGACAGGTGTTGAATGTTTGATAATAGTGAAGTGGATGAGATAATACAACACAACGAACGTTTTCGAGAATGTAACTAACTAAAACGGACCCCTGGGATGTGTCTACTCTGGGTAATGAGGGGAAAAGCAATAAACTCGAAAAGTAAAGAGTGTCGGGAAAATATTCGAATGCGACATAGGGACCAATAAATAAAAACACTCACAACACATTTGCCGTTATTGGAGTAAGAAACAGGGAAATTCTTCCCTAAAAAGTCGCATTTTTCAATACATTCACGTTTTTATCTTGCTTTTACCTTTTGCTTTTACGTTTTTACCTTGCTTTTACGTTTTTACCTTGCTTTTACCTTTTGCTTTTACGTTTTTACCTTGCTTTTACATTTTGGCACAACATTGAACGTATACCTAATACGAATAACGACTACTTTATCTTGCAGGTTCTTAAACTGTGGTCTGCACACAACTTAAAATATTAATTAAAATAAACAAAAACTTTTTCAATTCTACTTGCGAGAAACTTTATTGGCTATAACATTTCTTAAAATCGATTATTTTTTCAGTTCCAGCGTTAAGCGCCTGACGCTCGGAAGTTATAATTATTTATACCTACTTAAAAAATTGCTGCAAAACAAAAAAGTTGATAAGTAGAAAGATTTGGCTAAATCATAGAATACAGTAAAATAATTCATTCAAAAGAAAATAACTAAGGTTTGCCCTATAAACAAAAGGTTTTCTTCATTTAAGGGGCAATGAAATTTAGGTATACTTTAGTTATTGTACTATTATAGATGTATAAATTAATTATAGTATAGGTAGTATGTTTCCTAATAAACTTTCCTGTCAGTGACTCGGAACTGTGTATGTAAGTATTAAATCTATAATATAAAAGAAAGTCGGGTTAGTGCGAACACTTATTACTCGAGATCGGCTGAACAGATTTTTATGATGCTTGATTTATTGGATTCTTCTCCGTTCCAGATAACAGAATGATTATTAAAAATACGAAAAATGGATAGCAAACAATACAAAGTATAATATTAAAGTTAGTATGGAACGGATTTACTGACGACAAGCTATCGATGAAAAATTCCATAACAACACAATTTTTATTTTTTTTTTGTTTTATAAATACACCAACCGAACACTGAACAACACAAACGAAAAAAATCGTGAAACAAACACATGGAATCTCCAGTGCTCCAATAACAAGTATCTCCCGCATAGCTATTGAGCATATTTTAGGTGGTTGTAAATCAACGTCTGAGCATTCCTATTAAACCCAAAAAAAACATACTTAGCAACCATTGAGTTTCAAAACATTGGTAGGTACGCAGATTTTTGATAGAACTTCTTTCAAGCTTTCAGAAAAAAAAAGTTTTACATATTTTAAACGTATTTTTGTATAAATTACAAATTTGAAATCAATATGCATAGTAAGGACTACAGGACAACGTCGGTCGGGAAATCTAGTAGATACCTAATAAAACCAACAATCTAGTTTTATGCGAGGAGGATAAACAGACAAACGAAAGTCTTCAGAATTAAGTAGTAATTGTTATTGACAATAAATTGATTATGGCCGAGCATAAACAGCACGAGTAGTAGACATCAATATAATAGTTTAGTTAGTTATATCAATTTTAGTAGATACAGAACTTTGATAGTTGATTAAATAGTTGTGAAAAAGTGTCGTACATTCAATACGTTTAATATTCTTTTCCCCGATCGTTTTTTAATAATATTAATAAATATATCTTGTATGTACCTACAGATGTTGGACTGTACTTGAAATTTAACGTGATTACATTTCCAACCACACATAAACATTTTAGCTCTGTCGTGACAGATAAATATGGTCAAATCCAGGCTTCGAACCTACGATCTCCACTACACACTACGACAGTTGGCGACTAAATCATACATTCTAATGCTGTTCCTGTCAGAGGTTGATGAGAAGTATGTTTAATTCCTCGAGGCTCGTCTGACCAGGGTTGTTTGTGTTTATTTCAAACTAATACTAATAGATGAGGGGAAGATCAATGATATCACGCAAGAAAGAACATGCATGGCATTGGATGGCTCTAATTTCTGCCTTATGCTTTACAACAGGGCCACAAAAGGATACGTTGTATATTTAGTATAAATAGCATACACTTCAGAACACAAACAACGAAATGGGTAAATGAATTATAAACAGTAGCGCGGCGGAACCGTGTACAATAATTAATTATGCCAGAGAGTAATTACCGAAATGACAAAACAATTGAATAATAGCGGCGGAACATCGCGTCCGATTGCTTTCCTTCCCATCCTTGTTCCAGCGGAGCTAACCGAATTCCAGACGGGCCTAACGAACTCTCCCGGGCATCCACCTATGTATGTACCTAACCGCCTATTCGCACGCTCCGAATTCCACCTTTGGTCGACCGCTCAAATATTTATCGAGCAGCTTCCAACAACGTCGGCCCATGGTAGAATATTCTCGTTTCAGGGAATGAAATTTGAATTTTGAGAATCCGTCGTCCCCTAAATAAGAAATGCTTTGTTGTCGGACGAGAATTCTATTATATTTAGTGTGCCATACAAGTTTGTTATCGAAATAGCAAGAGATACACAAAACAGATACACCTATACAGAAATGAGTTCCAGCATATAAAGTTGATTAACTAGTGCAAGATCAGTGTATGAAGTACGCGAATAATTTTACAGAATGATGTAAGAATTCTTAAAATAAAACACAACACACATCGTACTACACAGACGAAGAATTATAGCACCGGCAGATGAAAGAAAAAATGTAGTGATGGCGTTGAACTTCCAGTGTACGAACTGCTTGTTTGCTCACCACCTTGCGCCACAGACACAGAGCGCCCTCATTAGTGGAAATAGAACACGGTGGCTCAGAAGTAATCCGGTGCAACCCTTCTAATTAGCGAAGAACTCAACCTCCATCTTATTACACCAAGACATTGTGTAGCTACTCTCCGCCACTTGATGTAATTGCCATTCTTAAAGACGAGAAAGTTAAGCGTCGGCTTTGCGCTCTTAAAAAGAAAAAGAAAACACCCGTTGTGTGAAACTTTTAAAATACGCGTACAATTTCGCTGCCGAAACTCGCTGAAAACGTTTTAGAAAGTTTAAAGGCGAAATTAATCCACAAAAGAATTCGAAACATGATAAAACGGAGGGAAAGAATAAAAACTTTCAAACTTAATAAATAACACGTTCATGACCTATCATGGTGCGATATATTTTGTAATATTGAGGCCCGTTCTTTAATATTTTAGGCGGAACTCCTATATCTACAGTAGATTATTAATATTGCTGTTTTAAGCTGTAATAAATGTTAAGAACAAAACGTATTAGTTATTAGTGAGCATCGAGTACGAATTACTGATTTGGCAAAATCCAATTCTTAGACTTTTGTGAGTTTTTTTTTTTTTTTATTTATTAAAAATGAAAATTAAAATTACAAAATATAATATAAATATAAAAACATAATATTAAAATTTTTAACAACAATTCTCTCTCATAAAGCATAGAGCTTGTGTTGAGTACTAAGTAATTTGTCGAGTACTAAAGAAGCGACTGCTGTCATTTATTTATTTCTATTTACGGCGTTAGCCATTTACATGTAATAATACATTTTTTTATAGATAGATGGTTTTTTTCTTTCTTTCTACAATATAAGCGTACAACAATCATACACAATTTACAATACTAAAACAGACAGCGAGGTGCTGGTATAAGGGGCCATATACTAGAAATTATATTCAAAGCTGAGCAAATTAGATTCAAAGCAACAAAAACCCAGAATCATCATAGTTTTAATGAAAATTTCAGAGCTTAAGCTAAACGAAAAATGAGAAGTAAAAGAATAAGATCAAGTAATGATTAATACAAGAATCATGGATGTTAGCGTGTTGAATGTGAGGATTGAAATTGGATGGATAAAGGCAGAATGCTAGACCAAAATAAATGTTAACAAAAAGATCGGTGACCGGACGCTAACAGGGGCTTAAAGAAATAGTTGACTGAATAGGTAAGTAATCAAAAGTGAGCGAGTGTCATGGAGTGTCAGGTAGACTGCAGTCTGGGACAAGAATGAGGACGCGGAGAACTAGTACAAATGACAGCCGGGCAACTACCTGTAACACGATCTCCGAGTCAAGTGGCAATCTATCCAGACCTTACTGCAGCAACCTGCACCGCAAACAACGCCATAGATTCCCTTTAACATGAATCGTTATAGGAAAAACACCTACACCTGTAAAGATAAACTTTTTATAGTATGTACTTTGAAACCACCCACTATTATACTCCTGCATGTCTATTATTATCCAACACTAGCTTTCCCAACAAACGCTGTTCCGTCTTAACTAAGAATGTTGAATTCGACTTTGTATAATGATAAATTAATAGCTTATTTTAACCAATATAATTTTAACCGATACATCTGTTTTAAACTATGTTTACAAGTCACATTCTGGTAATCGCAAGAACTATCAATTAACTGAGATATTTCGAACGCCAATTATAATAAAAAATAGGAATGTTTATAATACCTATTGTCAAATGCACTAAAAAGTTTACCTTCGTTAAGTTTTCTTTAATTTTCTAATATTTCGTACAACTTTCTGAATTTTTCTCTCATAAGAACCTTCATCCTGATGATAACAAATAGCAAGGTGACCTTCTTAGTGCTTTTGACAATATAAATTTTGCTATTTTTATTTTATTTTAATTGGCGTTCAACACAGCTTTCAGCCATTTGATAGAAACTGTCTTGCTGCGGTTTTATCTAAGCATCGTTCACAACAGAGATGCATCTTTCGGAATTGTAGTGGCTAAATTTATAATTGTACAAATTCGAATTCAATTTTCGCAGTAAAGATATGACAACATTTGTGGGGGAGGCTAGTATGAAATAATAACGCCTAAAGATAACAACCGATAAAAAAGTCAATAAACGTTAAAAATAAAATAATGTCTATCTATCGAGATTAAATCGCAATACTGTATTGCGTACCTACATGCCTATCGAATTTCGCGTAACAACAATAATGATAATTATCAACTCGGGGAGGTTGTCATGATCAATCGGATGTCAATTTAAAAATAAATAGACTACGAAGACATCAAAGGAATTTTTTTTCGGAAATCGATCCATCAATTTTGTTTCCAAGATACAAGTAATATAATGATGTACATAGCTTCAAACGACAAAAATAAAATGTGATTTATTAGCAAAATTGTTCGAGGTAATTATTATTGTACCTAAACAAATACTTTTTTTTTATTTAGGTATATAATAAAGTCACCATATTTTTTTATTATTATGAAACGTTTTGAGTTTGGTCTGATGGCTAAATATTAAAAATAAAATTATCTTTGTCCATTAGTCGCTAGAAAATATTTTGGGTCTAATCGTTGGATTTCAAAGACTTGGGCTTGAAAATCATTAAATTTGCTTGTTGTCGGAGAAATTAAACACTATAATAAGCAATCATTATTTATTATTTAATCGATTCCACGCAACAGCAACGTTGCTTTTACAAAACAAATTATACAGTACATAGTAAGAATGACAGACAAAAATCAATAAGCAGATTACAAAGAAAATAGTACTTAGGTATATGGTATAAACAAAATCATAAAAACAAATTATGTATTGTTTTGATGAAAAATGTTTGATATTATGCCATCTGGTAAAGAGAACTGTCGATTTTTATGACAAACTGGCAGAAGATAAAAAAGCAGTCTTCAAAACTGACAGATTTTATGGGGAAGAAAGAGTAGGTACCTATACAACTATAAGGGATGATATTACTGATACAAAAGACAATCGAACAATTAAATACCCTTTTCTATGCCTGTCGTCCGACAGGTTTTGCTGCTGGGCATAACATATTATTCTTATAATGAAGGGACAGTAGGAATAAACAAATAGGAACAGTATGTATATATTAATACGTGAAGCAAACACTGTGACTATTTTTACGAAAATTGCGCGGACGAAGTGACGAATGCTAATAATATTTTTTTTAAGTTATGCATAAAAAATATTAAATCAATAAAAAAAACACTACGCACGCTACTGTAATGTTATGTATTTGATACTCACACACACTTCCACATACTACTTATAAGAACATCAACTTCATGGAAACAAATGTAAAATGAAAAGCGCCTCATAATGGGCGCAGAAAATTTTTGAAGGCGGTATATTCAAATGGAAGGTGGAGTTGGAAATGGCGGGATATAAATTGAGAATAGATTAATATTTTTTGTCTTTGATAATAATAGAAAAAACTTTGTACATATCAACATTTCAAATATAACGAATTCATGTCATTGTTTTTGAAAGAAAATTGTGAAATAGCGATCGCTCAGTCTTTGACAATAGAACCTTAAAAATTTTCAAACTTGTAATTATTTAAATAAGTCATGGTCGAATTTCGAGCACTGGTGGACCACTAGTATTATAGAAGTAACCATGAACACTAGAATCCAGTCCTAGCAGTTCGTACGAAAAATATAAACACATTCAAGAATACATTAGCGCTAGCGGTCGCACTAAAAATATAGACATTTATCCGTTCGTATGGACGTTTTTTTTCATCGCAGCCTAGCCGTAAAGCAACGTTCTCGATAATAGTAATAATAACGAAAGCAACACACGAGATAATAAATAATTCATAATCGATACAGAGGCGAACGCTTGGAGAGCAGCCAAAGCCGTACCCCACAAATCATTTTACAGTAGTGAAGTCTCATTTCACACCTCGCTGTGCGAAATAGCAATTACAATAATTATTATTGTAACTTACTCGGCTACTTAAAATCGCATCACGATCGCAAGAAGTCACATCTGTGACGTTAACTATATTATTTGCTAATGCAATGGGCTCCTACGGAGCGGTTCATGGTCTAATAAGACGGCTGTCTTTGAAAATGCGACATTTTTTTGTTGTGGCTACGGTAACAACATGTACAACCTTCTACTGACTCCATTCCTAGGAAAACCATAACTGCTAACAAATACATCTCTTTGGTGTATCCGTGTTGAAAGCAATAGAGAACTGTCAGTAGCTTTTTCCTGGTGGCAAGGCAAATGAGGTGTAAAAGACTGGGGTTTAAAAATTCGACGGTGACAGAGTGTAAGAATATCCTACGCGTTGAAATAAGTCAAATGGAATGATACCTATACATATATAAAGGAAAATTACTAATTTAATTTTGTCAATTTGTAATTGATTGGACGTCGACTTCTAGTCAAGAGATCCCGGGTTCAATTTCAAGTCCGACCAGAGATGTATAAGATACTTGGTAAAACAAATCAATATAAAGAAGAAAAACTTTTAGTGCAAGTGCAATATAAAGAGAGATAAACACAAAATGAAAAAACAAAAAGGACAATGTAAAAAGGCCAAAGTAAGGGAGGAAGTGGTGTCAGAAGGAAACAATCAATAAGCTATCAGTTGAATTGCTCAAAAATCAAAAAATGTCTAAATCTGTTACTTGAAAACATGATGAGGACGGCCAAATACAATACCTAGAGAGCAATGCAGAGAATCATAACCTCAGGAAAAACGATACAGAGGACTCCTCAAACCCCGTTTGTCCTTGGTGTGGACAACTGAAAAATATCAATTGATCTGGTTTCGGAACACGAAAAGTAAAGATGGATAGAAGTTCAGGAGTGTCGAACTCCGACCTATAGATCTAACCCAGGGTACAAAATTGTCGTAATATGGATTCCATTTAGGTGCAAATTATCTAGCTTCGATCGCACCAGCGACTAATATAGTACCATTGTTTCGTAAAATTGAAATTTCAGTATGAAATTTGCCGGTTGAATCGTTAAGCTATAACAACCATCTCGTAATTATAATATAAAAAAATAAAATATTATCTCAGGTAGCACCAGAGATTTATATTTTGTTAGTACAGATAATGAAATGAGTTCACACTAAAGCGGGCACCTTGATATAATTACCATTGACACAAATAAATGTAGGAAGCTTGCCACCATAAGATATATTGTTCCCCCCGTATTAGTTTGGGGGCAAACCCCGTAAGCTATACTTGATACATACAAAGCGTATTTTCGATACTATGTGGTAAAATCAATAATCCCGTTACCCCAAATGTGTTCCATCATTCGATTCGATTACATCCTCCATACCTCTGTTAAATTAATTTGAACCTTCATTTTCAGGGCTAAACAAACTTAACCTTTTTGGTGACACTACCGCGTCTCTGAAAACAAAACCTCTTTATTTCGACGCAAAGGTGAGGTAAATTAAATGGTTAAATAATTTAATTTGAAAATTACGAAAAAATAAACGCGATAATTTTAGAGTACACAGGCTAGGATGAACAAACTCCAGAGTTTTTCAAACATTGCTCACCAGACACATGAATATATTATTATGTAGGTATATCTTTTTAATATAAGCCCAGTTGCGTATGTAGGCGAATTGTAATAGACAATATCCTACTTGTTACCATAAATGTGTTACTACTTTGCTCAATACGAAGATAATGATGAAAAAATAATAAACCAAGTGTAGCAACGATCATCAAGATTGTACGAAAAAATTATGTAGGTAAAATTATGTACCTACAAATGCTGATAGTAAAAATAATGTTGTGGAAAAAACTCTGTGCTGGTGACGAATGAAGATTTTTGAAAAGAATGTGGTAATGAATGAATAAGAGTAGTTATAAAGATGTTAAGGTAGAAAGATGAGAAAGAATGAATGCTAGCAGAAGAGAGAAATGAATACAAATGTTTGAATAAAAAACCAAAAGCTTTTTTCATTTATCGAATATTTTTACCAGCTTTCGTTATAACGCTCACCTCTACAGTAATCAATAGAATAGTGGATGAAAAACACCATTAAACTATAAACGGTATCAAACGTAAACTGTTGCACACCAGTGAAAAATATTATTCAATATAATAGTAATATTCAAGTAATACTCAAGTATTATTTTTTGTCAAGTGTGTTTAAATAACTCGGGAGCAGCCGTCCCAAGAGAGCTTCTACATAATTATGATGAAATGTGATGGTATTATTGTTCGGGAAAGTGTCGGTAATACAATGTACTTTTATTGCGTACAAAATGTGAGTTAAAATTTGACCCATACAACAGAACAGAAACAGTCCACGCACCAAATACATTTTTTCACATAGACGGATTAATAGGGCTGAATATAAATGTATTATACAAAGCTAACATAACAATAATTTTGTAGCATTTTTAATGTCCCGTATAGGCACACCTATGTCGAAAATTCCTGTTATTGGAAAAGGGATCAAACTTGATAATCTAAAGATGAACGTTGTTGGCACTTAAAAAATCACACTCAGCCAGTCTTCTCTCGAAAGTAATTTTGTGTAAATATCTATAGTCATACACCTAAATGGCTATGTATATGTGACATATGCCCTGTAATTCATTAGGTTTAGTAAGACTCCTTCAAGGCCGACTTCCAGCAGTCCTTTGGTGGTCTGCCTAGGAGCCGTCTTATATGGAGTTCGCTATGTAATGCCTTTTAAAGGTACTCCTCCCATGTGAACACTAGAACCTTTTTCAGAAAGATATATTAAAACCAAGGATACAATGATAATGAAAACAACACCATTAAAATATAAGATGCAATAATAAGTGAAGATATTTCAAGGGGAAATCACGTTGCAAAACTAAGTTCCTAAGTAAAACTAAGTGTGCTACAAATTGCAAGCAAGGCTTGTCTCCAGGAGAACACACAAGAGCTCGTAATAACAGCCCACGGGGAGTCATACATCAAAATATACCACGTCGAGTGAATGGAGCACCCATTAAAAGTTTGAATGCGAACGCTATTTAAACGACGCCGACGTCGTGGAAAAATAATAACGAAATAAAATAGTATCACAGGTACATCTCACACGTCTCGACGCTTTTCGGGAAATGGCCCACATAATAACACAAAGATACTTACTTGAAAGGAGGCTGTAACACGCGTAGAGAAGAACGAATTTCAAAAGACCTAAATGACGACACATGGAAATATTTCAAAGATTTTATTTCACATTATTTGATACAGCGAAGATCTTTTTACTCTTAAGAAATGATAACATTATTCTTCGGCAAAGAAAAGGAATAGACAGTTTCAAGGAATTTTGAGGAGGTTAATTCAAAAGACAAATTGAGCCATCGATGTCTAAAATCCGGAACAAAGACAGAGTATTTTTTGGGTAAAAAAATACTTGAATTTACTAAGAATAAAGCATTGAGTCTCCAAAATACAATAATAACAGAAATGGTTGTTTATATCGTGGACACAAGCACTCAAACAAATACCGAGCAGTCCAAAATTGCGAAGAATTAACTAGACATCGCCGTTGAAACTTTCTAGGAATGAAGGAATGAAAGTTTCCAGAAAACTTGAACCTTACAAAAAACTTCAGATTCAGGCCCAACAGGACTGACTTCTTTAAAGCGGATTATCCATCTACAGATGCCCCTATTTTGTAGGTAAAGAGGGTAGATACATTTACAACGGAACTTACACAGGCTTCATTGTTACTATGTATGCAGGTTGATATATTCCAAATCAATACGAGTAAATTATAATGCTGAGAATATGAAATGCGAATCGATATATTTAAAGAAATATTGTTCCATTTTCCCTATGTATGTGGGTTATGATATCACATTTATGGTGCATCGGGTGTAAAAAACGAGTGGATGATCCCCAAGAGCAATCATTTCACTGAAAGTAGCAGTAGGTATAAATGGAGTACATTAACAATATTAAATACCATCCCTCAATACCGGGGCAATGAAATGAACATACATTTATAAAGAGTCGATTTCTTATACACATTACATGCCTTCAGTTTCTTATTTTTTGATACTATAGACTATCAAGTTTTGATCCTTAATTGAGTACCTACTTGATCCGTACAATACACCTAACCTAAAAATTCGATCACTCGATTCAATTTACCGAATAGAATATCCATGATACATCTTTGAAATTTGGACTATATTACATATATTCATCCCCACCACGTTTGTAATGTTACCTCCATTTACGTGAATACTTTATTTTCATGACTTAACGTAATTAAACGACCCCATAATGAACTCTCTGCTTCCACAATAGGGGACGTGACGTTGTTATAATGTTACTTACATACAAATATTATTTAATTTTGATAGGGGGTATCTTATTATTTTCGTGGACTTCTATTCTCTCTATCTACGCCACAAGGAGTGCGGCTGATCTAGAGGAAAGAAGCGCGATTTAACATCCGTTCATTTTATATATATGTGACCAAAATACCAGTCCCTCCTTCATCTTGCTACATCGTCAGCCCAGTTCTGGTGTTCATCAGCCCAGTTCTGGTTTTCGTCACTCAGTCTCTCTATGTTTCGAGTACTTGCTTAGTCCTGAGCGTGCCGTTTTGCTTAGTTTACATAAAAAGTATATTACACAACAGATGAAGAGATATGAATAAAACAAGGAATGTCCCTCGAACGTGCATTTGAAATTATTAGGTATCTACTTTCAAAACTTATAGTTTCCCTCTTCAAAGGTCAACATTTAGGTATCTGAATTGTCGATAATCTACATTAATTCATAGATGCATTTGAAATTATTAGGTATCTACTTTCAAAACTTATAGTTTTCCTCTTCAAAGGTCAACATTTATCTGAATTGTCGATAATCTATGTACATTAATTCATAGATCTAAATAACATTAAGTAATTACCTTTAACAGAACCCTCGAAACGCCGGCAAGAGCGGAAAAATTGCTCTTTTCATATGAAAAATTAAAACAAAAATAAAGTAAAACAACTCTGAATTGGAGTTACGCATAAACACAATTAAATATTCCCCCCATTACCAAAACAAACATGAGAGTTTTCAACAGCAACCGCTTTTGTTGTTCGAACAAATATTAAACGTCTTACAGCGTTAGTGGTGGATTTGATGACACGCAGATAAAATAAAATTGGAAGAGCTTCAGAACACGAATGAAAACAAATTTACACAACTGAATGGGTAGGTATATAATCCATTAAATTTAACTGAATGAGTAGGTATATAATCCATTAAATTTACACAACTGAATGGGTAGGTATATAGTCGCTCATCAAAGATTAGTCTCAGAGCAAATTCATAGAACAGAAAAAAAAATAGAAAACCTTAATGGTTCGATGAAACGAGAAGAAAGACAATAAGTAATGCCGCCATTAAATTTTATGAATTGCTCGTATATATTAAAACTACTAAATTAATTAAATTGTTGTGATGTAGTTGGTCAGTTGGATGTATGAAGAATTATTAACATCCCTTCCACGTTTCAGTTTAATAGTTTTAACCGAATTTGTACAAGTTTACATACCGTACAAAACTTTTAATAAGGCGCACTGTACACATATTCCGAATTTTACTCACTAACGTAAGTGAGAAACTCACGGGAATTTTGTATGGGCTACGGAGCATTCCGAAGTATTCTGTAAAGGCGCTATACACGTTTCCATACAAAATTTTGTGACTTCACGCCTGCGTAAATGTCACGGAAACATAGAATAGTAAAAGATAATTTTGAAACAATACTACTAAAATATGTTTCATCCTCTCAAAATACCCTTTTGAGGTTCTATTTCCGGCGGATAAACGACTTTATGTACCTATAACCTGGCCATTGAGGAGCAATTACAAGTAAAGAAAGCTTTATGTAAACCCACCATTCTTCTTTACAATGAAATTATATTTCGGCGCTATGACGTCATTGTTGTAATGATAAACAGACGCGCACATTCTCCATCATAATAAAATAATATTACGTAGACGTCTTCTTGTCATTCCCCCGTTACACGTGAAGACAGATGAAATATTAATAAATTAAGTAAACTGGAAATTGGCACACCACCGTCGATCGTAGTTTACAAGAGTTGCGGAACAAAAGGTATATCAATGTCCTAATATATTCATGGTCTAGATTAATTAATTTATGTGTAATATGTATGACCCTGTGAAGCTCAAGGACCGTTTTCCATATATACGAGATATTCGCCACGAAATAGCTTTATATCTCAATTTCATCAGGCCAGTTGACTCGTTTTATTCCTAGGGCTCAAGTCAAATGCAATAAAATGGCCACCAACGGTGTTGTTTGTGTTCCGTGGCTAATATGGGAACACCGACTGAACGATACCATTGGCTGCCATTTTACTGCACTTGACTTCAGCCCTCGCACCGTTTGACATTTGCTTTTTCCAATTGCCCTTCCATCCTTTGGTACATCGTCTGAGAGGTGTCTTCGATTGGGAGGAAAGCATTCTAGACAGATGTTATCTTGGTATTCTTCTTCTCGGACTGTTCCCTTCTCAGTCAAAGGCCTCCTTCATCTCCAACCCCGCCCCTGTCTTTTAGGCTCGTACTTCAAGTTTATTGCCAACTTCGCAAATCATTCGGATTTCCATGTTTCAGAAGTCAAAAGAGAAGCGTTAGGCATTTATAACATTAAGTTTAATATTTTATTGTTACATTGTATGCAGAATCTGATTCATAATATAATGAAATAAGAAACCTCGATACAAAGTAGCTTTTCAATCATTTTTATATCAACTTATTATTCTTCTGATTTTTCTTAACAGAATCCAACGAAACGTAAAAATCCCTGGACCGTATAGCTGTCCTGCGGAACTCTCATTGAAAGAACAGGAATATTATGTTCAGTACGTAAAAGTAAATTTAATACAACCATAATAGAATACGGAACTCTCTTATATCTTATATCTTGTTTAGCTTTTGCTACAGACCTACCATTTCATTGCTTCTTATACGAAATGACATAATATCAAACATTTTTGCTCTGACGATGAAGCGGATACCGTATCATATTGGTACTGCATTATAATTCGCATATATTGTTAGATTTAAAAATAAAAGCGATAGAATATTTGAGCGAATTTTGTAAAAGTGAAGAATTTGAAAGGTGTGCAAATCTTTAACATTATTGACACAGTTTAATTGTTAAGGAAAACATCGTAACATATCTACATCAAACCTAAAATTATACCTTACTAGCTTATACCCGTCTTGCTTTACGTTTTTTATTCCGATTGTCAGGCTTGATCGGTAGGTAATTAAACAGGTTCTAGTCTAGCTTCCCATTGCTTTGTAGACCTCTATAACTGACATAAGCACAGAAAGAGAAGAATGACACTTTTAATGTTTATTAAAATTTTGTATGAAGATCCTAAAAAATAGGGTTTTTTAATTAGCTCTAAATATATTAAAGTTAATGCAGCAAATTGTATAAAAGAACCTTCTCCGGCATTTTGCACGGCTCTGTGCAGATTCATATCTGACGTAGCATTTGTATTTTGAGCGTGATGCTATGACATACGGTAAAAAGCAAAATAAAAAAACATTTCTGAATTATTATTTAGATAGAGAAGGAGGGGCTAATGCGAGTTTTATTTAATTTCCCAATTTACCACGCAACTTTCTTAATTTTTTATTTCATAAGAACCTTCTACTGATAAAAGCCAACACGACAAAAAAAGAATTAGTGAAATCGGTTCAGCCGTTTAGGCGTGATGCGATGACATTAAGTAAAAAGCTAATAAAAAAACATTTCTAAATTATTATGTAGATTTACCACGCAACTTTCTTAATTTTTTCTTTCATAAGAACCTTCTACTAATAAAAGCCAACACGACAAAAAAGAATTAGTGAAATCGGTTCAGCCGTTTAGGCGTGATGTTCACATATACGATAGAAAGCAGACAAACATTTCTGAATTATTATATAGAAAGATAATACTTGAACGGCTTCTAGAGTCGGTAATTATAATTAGCGTAGCTCTGCGACGCTCAACACACGCAGCCGAAGTCGCCGTCTCATCACGAAGGCTCTCAAAGCGCTGAATGAGCGCTATTTCCATTCTATAACGGGTGAATTTTAAATAATTCAATCAAAGCTAGCAGGCACTAATAATACACAAGTCGCTTACAGAGCTCTTTGAAACGAGATCCAACACAAAGCAGGCACGAAGAATTGGAATTTTCGTACAAAGCATCGGGATAAAGGGATTATTCCTATCTTGTATCGAATCTCATATCTACACTTTTGTGAAATTTACATCAAATGTTCGAAGTTCATCACAATACTTACTACTATAAAACCACATAGGTAAAAGGGTCATTGAGAGGATTACAGACATGAAAATCTCAGCCTTGACATTTCGTTAGATCCGTGGAGGATCCGAATCATTACGGAGAACCTGAACTTACGAGTGAAGCAAAAAAAGCTATTAATCATGGAGTGAAAGAGCGACGTATAATGATCGAATCACCGAGATCAAAGATACGTTTCAGGCGAACACTTCCAAGCGCTGCGCTTATACAAACAATCCGTTAACAATTAATTATGTACACAATCGATAAATCTTACGACCATTAATTACACAAAAGCTACCGTGAACATTTCCTATTGATATTACCTTGATAATGCGCCGATAACTGCGCAGGAAAGGTGTTTGTTATTGGGTGCTATATTCGCACTTAGATGTGCACGTAAACAATCCTCATTCTGAGAGTCGAATGCGATGATCGATCGGAATTAAAAAAGAGCTCAAACTACATTGTAGATCGCAAACAGTCGTAAACAAACAATAAAACTACGATAAATATTAACGTTTCCATCGCAAGGGTATTAAAAGAAGGATATTGCTTTTTTAATATCCTACATGATAACTCTACTACGGACTTGACTTTTATATTAGAACAAGTACCTCTGTATCATCTCCTACAGTAAATAACTCGAGTTAATAATAAGCTTTTGAAATACACTATATGTAGTAGATTTCTAGAACAATTTCACTAGGTGCAAGAAAAGGTATTTCAGTAACTGTGACGAAATATAAAGCGAAGGATACCTGCCCCTGACAGGTGAGAGTATGCTAGATGAGTAAGACTTCGACAATTTTTCGGCAAGTCCACAATATGATGATAAACCCTATATACGTACTGTATGGCTCAAGCGAGTGTCAACAACCAAACATAAGACAGCAGATACGTTGATGAACCTTTTAGGATAACAATAAGACTCTGCGACTGCAGCAAGATGATGAAAAGGAAATCTTCTTCTTCTTCTTCTTTCTTTCAACGCGGCAATCCACTCTCGAGAGAGTGATCTATGCCAATAACATAATTTCTACGTATCTTCCTAATTAAAATATAAAAGGAAATCACTTATGCGAGAATTGTGTTCCAGGAACAACATTGAAACAGATCGAATACAATATTAAATGTTGATTATTAAATATTCAATTTAAAAAAATGTGAATATTGGCAAAAAAAAATACACCGATGTGTAAACGATTTAATCAATAAAATGTAAATAAAATATGGGTGGCAAAAATAAATTGTTACAATTCGGTGAATACCTACTCGTTACCCGTCCATTGGAATTCGGATTTTTTCAATTTTCCGTCAGAAGGAAATATGAGAAAACCGATTCACAGGATACCTACATCGATTTGTTACATTTCTCGTCCTTTTTATATAACAATCTCATAAAGTAGCGAGCTCCTGCAAGTCTCCTGCTAACAAATTGAATTCCCATAGACGTCAGAGCGATATTACCAACGTAAAAAGAGAAGATTGAATACTTCCCTGAACGCTTACGCCAAGAGAATAAAAAAACATTTCACTTATCTCTTAAAAATACTCGCATGTAAATTTGTAAATACAGCAACTATGTAGGTAGACTACATTATATGGTTCTAAGACATGAACCTTCAAAGCAAATACTAAATACCAAAACTTATTACAGGAATTTTATCTATAGATGCCTTTATCATAACATCGCTTGAAATTACTCATCTCGTCATCTTGCTGAGGAATTTGTGTCCACAATATACGAATTGCTCGTATGTTCCTGCTAAAATCTAAAATCTTTCTTACGATTCAATACGAGTTTGCAGCTTCGTATCTATAGAACACCCTGATCCTAAGAACTAAACCATAAATATTTTCTAGCGTAGAAATATCGTATATTTTTATGAACATAAAGAACCAAGCTAAATAACAAACTCTAGACAATTCAAAGGGATGAAAATATGTGCGTGTATTTCAGGGTGAAACTATTACAATTCATAAATTTGATATGATATATTTTCATGAATAGAAAGGAAACAGGTTGGCAGGTAGACACTGAAGAAACCCGACCCCTAACTGACATCAAACGATTCGGACCCTTATTGTTTCCATTATTTAAATTTTGACACCCTTTGTTGGCACACAGACACAAAATATAAAATGTGAAAACGCGATACATTTTACGATTGTCTACAGGTTATAAAAGATTTTGACTGGATTTCGTTCAATATGAAAACTACTAAATCTTCAAATTTATTGTCGCGAGCAACTTTGTAGAACATTTTAAAATAAACAAAATAAATTAAAATCAACAAAAACTTTGTCAGTTCTACGTGAGTATATTTGGTTAAAACGTTTTCGGACAACCGTCCATCTTCAGTAACCTTATCAATACTAAACTATAAACTATAAGACAGGATAATATATGCATTTTGAAAGGACGGGTAGGGGGTGAAATTTAAGTGTTGTTTGTAATGGTAGAGGGTGTTATTATAGTAACAATTTCAGGAGAGGGGAGGTGACTGGAGGGATTTGGATATTTAAGAGATTATTTTTACAATTATTATTAATATGAATAGTTTCTAATATATCTAATTTGTATCCTTTATCATTTTTGTTCAGAACCTTAAAACTATCCAAACTAAATTTATGTCCAGTGTTTCTGCTGTGGTCCGCCATATCAGAATTAATCGAAAAGTTTTTTACTGCTTTAACATGTTCTTCTGCTCTTGTTTTTATTTTTCTCCCAGATTGTCCAATATATATAGCATCGCAGTCGTCACATTTAATTTTATATACACCACTATTATCTAATTTGTCTATCACTGATTTATTGTTAAAAATGAATTTTCTTATGTTATTGTTTGTATAATATGCTGGTTTAAACTGAATATTTTTGCACTTATTAATTAATGATGTGGATGATCTGTTTATGTATAATATTCTTCTCCATGACTTATCTTCTATTTCCTTTGGTTGTTTTTTAAAAAGGTATTTGTAGATTTTCTGCTGTTTTATTTTTTTGTTGATAATTCCTAGTACTGATTTGTCTTCATATCCGTTATTGTTTGCTATCTTTTTAATAACCCGTATTTCTTTTTCATAATTTATTTTTGTGAGCGGTATCGATAATAACCTATGAGCCATAGAGTGGAAAGCCGCCATCTTATGTGGTGTGGGGTGATGTGAATCAGCCGGAATTATATTGTCTGAATATGTATTCTTTCTGAATATTTCAAACTCAAAATTGTTGTTTACTATTTTAACTGTTATGTCTAGGAAGTTAATAGAGTGATCCTCGCCTATTTCGTAAGTAAATTTGATTTTTTCTGAAAACTACTTTTGAATCTTCGAAAAAAGTGGCCAAATCAGAAATCCTCGAGTTAAAGATTAAATATCAAGAGAATATCGTCAAAGCTAATGAGTTTCGTAATTTATATGTTTTTTAAGGACTGAAAAATAAAACTTTTTAAGACTTTTTTTGTTTTATAGACTATTTTGAAAAATCTGAATCTTGACCGGTCACGTTCAGCAGATCTGTCATGCTTGAAATTTATGAACGAAGACGAAACAAGCTCGTCTTAATTACTCACATCTTTCTTGGAGACGTTTATTCATCCCCGAGTAATTTACGAGGCAGAATTAAAAGGTCTCGACTCCATTATTGTAATTTTGAGGGGTGAATTATCATAATAACACGCTGAACGCAATACGGAGCCAGCATGTGACGTACAAAATACTAATGATAAATCTTTTATAATATCATAAAAAGGAACTTGAGTGTGGCTCTACAATAATAGTGTGAATGACCATTCGATCGTAAGAATAAAACAGCATTTGAAGAAACAATTGATGAATGTCAACGTGTGGGTGGACGGCAGACATTTTCGATGAGAAATTGAACCGGAATTCAAGTAGAATAATAACTCAGAAGAGCATATTTCTAAAGAAAAGAATGAATTCCAAAAAAGTAAGCCGACGTCGGAAAGATAGTCCTGACACTTTGAGAAGTACCTACATTAATTAATGTGGCTGTAATCTAGTTTACAAATATGAAAGCATTGATACGTTCAATCAAATCAAACACTTTCCTTACAAAACTTCGTGGAATATTGTAGGCAGC
Source organism: Mystacides longicornis (assembly GCA_963576905.1). Classification (NCBI taxonomy): domain Eukaryota; kingdom Metazoa; phylum Arthropoda; class Insecta; order Trichoptera; family Leptoceridae; genus Mystacides; species Mystacides longicornis. Next base: position 13,073,137 of record OY756426.1, read on the forward strand.
GAAATTCCAACTATAGGTGTAAAAAACAGCCTTATATCTAAGATCACTCGTATGTGACAAACTTCTCACATTTTAACACAGAAGAGAAGTTATCTCAAAATTTGTGTAAAGGATAATCAACTCTACCATTCCACCCCTTAAGAACCAACTTTTAATATACGTATAGGTACTTAGTTTTTTTTTTCATACTAGCAAAAAAAAACACCCACTTCCAATTTCGTATTTCACGACTCAAAATAACAACCACAATTATTATTATTGTTGCCTTTAAGTTAAACGAACAAGAATGACAGAGGCAAGAGGTAAACAAGTCAATAAAATAGAGATAAAAGAGAAGTATCCCAGAGTATATAATAAAAGGGTCGTTATAGGCGGCTGACGACTTGACACTATCAATTAATAATATTGAAACAGAACTATTATTTCGTAATAAAGAGTAAAACTTTTAATATAATATTTAGTGGATTTTTTTTCAGGCTTTATTCTATATCGTAGCTTCCCATAATATGGCCAAATTGGTTTGTTATTAAACCATTTACAAACATTTTTTTTGGAAAAGGAATGGTTCGGTAGTGATTACCACGGATAATGTGAACAAAGAATATGAACCCAAAATTAATCGAGAGAAATTTCGTAAGCTCTTCACCTTTTTCTAATATATCGACGTTAACAAAGATGAATTGTTGAATTGGCATTCGATCGTAAACGAGTGAGGGAGGGTATCAGCAATACACCAAACAGCGTATAGACTGCCACCAATCCCTTCTTACAACTTGTTTATTATATGGAACAAAGCCATATTGGTGGTTTAACTGGCATTGATTTTTAGAAAACTCATCATACAAGGAATGGATTCAATAGATAATCTAACCCAGTATTTCCCAGCTAAAGAACCATTTACACCCGTATGCAGTATAATTTCTACACCCAAGTGTTGAGTGTTGTTATAACGAGGTGACGTCAAACAAAGTGTTGACTACAAAGGTGCCAGTATAGCCGGCGGAACTTACTGCCTGAGGCAACTTTTTCCAGTCAACCGGTCCCGTCCAATCTGAGACAGGCCAACCCCGGGTAGAAATTTCAAGTGAAAAAACACTTTAAAAAATCTGACCCGACCGGGAATCAAACCCGGGACCTCGGATCTGGCGTCCACGCCAGTACAACTAGGCTACCGAGGTCGGTCAGTTACCGAAGTGTTTAAAAGTCGGTCATTTACCGGTCGGTCAGTTACCGAAATGTTTAAAAGTCATCTGCATACAGGTGTAAATCTTCTTTGATGGAATAAGTCAGAAAAACATAATGTTGGTTGGTTCTGCTCTCTCAAAGAGTTATCTCAATAGCTTTAAGTCAATCACTAAATATTCTGAGCGTTAGTTCCATACGGGTAGGCGACCAAAGACACGTGAAAATTGGTTATCTCAGATTTAAGAACGTCAAAGAATACGACGGAAGCGTTTGATACTTTCTTCGCTAACTTTCAGACAGTGGCGTTAGGTACGATGCGCAAACTTATTGGAAAAAAGTTTGTTTCTTATAGCATTTTCCATCTTGATTAAGTAGACATCATAACAACAAATCGATTGGAACGAGGATGGGTAATACAAAATAAGAAGGTACAGAAAGTTTTCAATTTAGTAGCTTTACGTAGCAACAGCTTTAAGTAGCTTCCAGTGAAAGATCAATGTGACGCAATAAACGATGATGAAATTCTTGGAAAGTTTTTTCATTAACTTTATACCTTACTTTACGGATTAACCCGTTTTTTACCAAATTTTATTTTTCATTTTTTCTGCCATATTCTGTTAGCTTTTAGGACGAAAATAAAAAGTTAACCTGAAATGTTTCGAATCCAAAAAGAAAAACCAGCATTTTATTGAAAATTTTCATGATCCCCATATGGGGCCGACGGCTAATGGCGTGTTATAATTTACTCCATACAATTATTATTCCAATAATTCTTGTGTTCATATTCAAACAAAATTTAACAATTATTTAATTTTATTAACAATTATTTGTTAAATAAATGCAATTTACATACTAGGTATGTCATCGTCTTACACAGTCAACATGTAACCCTTCATCACATTCTATGAAAAAATATCTGAGATTTTTTTAACGAATTACACATTTTCATTGCTTTTGTCCTTTCTAAATACGCATTTTCCCGTTTGATATTTCCTCAAAGCATCAGAAACAATATGCTAACTGCATAAAATCGGTATTTAGTACATCAATTTTGCAAGCCGAACTTTGAAGGGTTTATCTCTTTGATTTCTTATCTAATGGGTAGGTATTCCTATTAGCATTATCTGGGAAGTGTAAATTCCGTTTTATTTCCATATATGTATCATCGGTATACAGTTCTTTACAATCCTACAGACAGATCTTTCTTTTCTGACCGGTAGGTACATTTGAAAGTGGCCTGAATGGTATCCTATCTGCAAAACAATACCTCCCTACCTAAAGTCTTTTTCAGGACTTCTTGAAGATAATAAATAATTGATACTGTTTATTTTTTGGAACTTCATTCGATGGAGTGGCATGTACCTACACACAGCCGTAGCAAAAGCTATCGCATGGAAGGAGGGGGTCTGTCACCCCCCCCCCCCCCCTCCTCAACATAACAATAATTGTTCCAAATGATTTTGCCATACTCACTTGAAAAATCATTTGCTCCAAATTATTTGCGAGTTTGGATTGCATCGGATACTTGGAGGGGGGGGGGGGTGGACCCCAGATCCCCCTCTCCTTATGTACGCTCATTTAGGTACCTATATTTTTCAAAAGCCCTTGCACCATTGGGAAAATATTTTCCATTATTGTTTCGTCAAAACTTATTCAATGGACAAACCATCCACATCACCAGGCGGCAACAAAACCAAGTGCACACCTTCTCTTAACTCTTCAATATCATAAAAATAACTTTTATCCATACAATTCTCCAGATTCTTCAATAAAAGTGCCATGCTGCCCAAAATAGGAATAAAATCAAAACGAAAATTTTGTTACCAATACCCATACTGATTTTAGTACACGCCATTTACCGTGAGCCCCATTTGGGGATCGTTGTATTTTTTGTACATAAAAAGTCTCACATATTATTTTAAATTAAAAATATGAATATTCTACTTTAAATACATGTTTCTATCACTTTTAAACGAAAAAAGTTAAAATTTAATTTATTTAACCTTTCAAAATCAGATGTGAATTGGTTCAATGATATATCGAAAAAAATATCGATAAAATTAAGCTTCGATGATTATTTTTTTACTAAAAATACTAACAAAAAGTTATAAAATGTATTCCTATGTAAAGAAGCACTCTTTCTCGATAATCTAACTTTAAAATATACTAAAAACTCCTAGATGGTGTTTCTGGCTGGATTTAAAGAAACGGTCCCCAAATGGGGCCCACGGTAAAAAACGGGTTAAAGAAACAAAACTTGAAATAATGTTGACATGTGTATAGCTTTGTCATATTACTAAAACATTTCAAAAATATTCAATGAAGATCTTAGTGTGTTCAAAGAACTTCATTGTGATATAGATTTAAGATGGTTATCAATATTAGAGGTACAATATTGAATACGTAAAATGCTACAGTCTGTGGTTCGCATTACTAGAGCAAATATTTCCATTTCTTAAGCCTTTTCCTAACGCACTTCAGTACGTTTCGCAGCTTTTCAGTTTCAATTGTACCATGGAATAGCTGTTCGCAATATTGGAACCAACGCAAATGTTTACATATTTCTCACTCGGTTTACATAATATTTACTACCGAGAGTTCATCTTTAGTATAAAACATTAGTGCTAAACAATTAGTCAACATAAAACAAGTGTCGTGACGTAATAGCACCGAAGTTAAGGGACGAGAAGCGATTTGGGGTAAGTTTATTTCCATTCACAGCCCATTTCTTTCCAGTTGATCACGTTAGCCAAAAGAGCTTCAGCGGTTGTTGTACACGAGATTAATATACAAAAAACTAGATCAACCCAGTTTTCCCTAAGATAGGCTCGTCCTTGTTGGGAAATTTCATTTAATGAATTTAAAACATTATTTTTTAGGCCTTCATTCGTTTGCGAGTGTGAGTGTGATGCAAGATGAAAAATTCCATATTTTACATAAGGAGATTGCTTGAAAGTTCCGCCCCTGTCTTCGGGTACCACCTGTCCTTGTAAAACGGACAAACTGTTGTGCGAACGGGTAATTTATCTCTCGCAAAAAGACGTTCACTCCGCGACAGCTTGATCCCGCAGGGGTGAATTCATTCCCAAAGCAGAGATACTAAATCAAGATAACGCACGCGTGTATTTATTAACATACCCACACATTTCTACTCAGGTAGTAATAAAGTAATGGAAAATATAAGGTAACTAGCAGCATAACCTTTGAAAATATCACCAGATACAGAATCGACCACCTAAATGGCGAAGGTTTTGGCGTAAAGTGATCACACTAAACCAGCCTTCGTAACAGCAGAAAATGACGGTCGTAAGCCCGTGGTGGTTCATATTTGTATAAAATTTACCTCTTAAAATCGAAAACTAGTTCATTAAATTATAGCGTTAGTCTTTAAATATGGAAAGAGATCATTCACTGTTTGATTGTCCGATAAGTCCGTTATAATATCGTCTAGTAAAGAGTCCCAATTTTACGATTTGACATTTCTTCCCATAGCAACAGTCGTATGTAGCAAAAATATTTGCCGCGGACACATATTATTATTGTCATAGAAATAATCGGTTTACATACGATCACTTTAAGTATGTAAACTATTTCCCGTAGTTGCGCATAAGTTTCGTCATAAAATGTATGATAAATATTTCGCGTGGGGTTAATATTCAACGAAAATTCCAAGTTACGAACAAACTTACCAATTATTATATAGGAGGATAACGTGGAAAACGCCTCAACATTCACACAAAGGTCACACCGAACGAAAAATGTATATTCCAACTGTGCGTTATTTAGTTATTTATTCATAAAATTGGTTCTTAGAAACGATATTTGTCTACTTTTCAAACTAAACAAATATCGTTCTCTTCTATCGAAATATAATCCCGAATTAACTCCTTATAATCCCTTTTGTTCACGTATCTATGTGGGCCGTGGGGTTACCAATGGAGGATCGATAATTGATATTATTTAATAACAACGATTATGAGCCAATATAATTGAGAATTTCAAATAGGTATGCACAACGAATGGCGAAACACGTTTTTATGTTCACTCAGAAATTATTTTTAATCCAAACTAAGCTCAGAATGTGAAGTAAAAAATAGTAATGAATACAGTAAGGTTCAAATCCATCATTTTGCTACAAAAGCTTACAATAATCGCAAATGCTTGAAGGCACATTTACAAACACTTGTCTCAAAATTTCGAAAAGAAATAATGTAATCCTAAAAAAATCAAAATATCACGTTGGTGTAAAAAAATAAAACAGTTCGCTCTTAAAATAGAATTCAGTACCTATCTTAAAATTATACAAACAGAACTAGTCAATATTTGCTTTAAAAATATACTTTTCCGTTGATTACGTTCCTATGTTGATACGAAAGGGTCAAACATATCCTTTCTCACAATGGGAGGCCGAGAAGAGTAACCGAGACAGTTTTCAGAACCTTCTTGGTAAAGCAAACATACACACACACACAATGGACAGAGACCCTCGACGGCTACGGTTGAAGATCCTTTTCGCTGTGACCCAAATCTTTTCATTAAATCACCATCATTCGTACTTAGTACATACACCCTTGGATATGAATGATGGGTTTTCAAGAAAGTGAACTGACACATACTAATGATGTGATTTCAGGATCGGCCAAAAGAGAAATCTATTATCTAATCGATCATAAGCTGGCTGTATCTGCCTAGATAAAGAGGTGAAAATTCGGTTAACTAAAAATAATAATATGCAAAACAATAATATTAAGTAGGTAGTGATATTGGGATATACCAATACAAGCTAACAGAACGATTAACGCAAATCATCTGGACATTGTATTGGTTGATCGTAGGAATAGAATTACAGATCTCATGGATATCAGTAATATCACTATACCGTACGATAAAAATATGAAAAAGGTGGAGCAAGACAAGATAATGATGCCAAACACCTACATAATACACCTCTAGAGATATCGACGAATGGAGTTATTCATACGTCTTTTAAAGACAATCTAGAGAAACTGAGCATCTGAAGAGGTCTCAGATACACCATTCAAAAGGCAGTTCTGTTATCTTCATGTAGGATATTAAAAAAAAATCATTTCTGTATAGTTTGAAGGTCTCTTATAGTTATCTACATTTCATGAAATGAAATGATTTTTAATCCAAAAAATAAACATACAATTAGGCACACTATAAGCATCACGACAATGACACAATTATAGGCACATAATACATAAATATAATGAAACATAATCCATGTTATTTAAATGGAAATTACTGCCCCACTAGATAAATCTGTTCTGGGGCAGCACTACTTATATTGTTTTATATTTTACTCCTGTGCTACAACCATATACATCAGTTAACCCAAGATTTCATGTGCTTTGACTTAAATAAAATAAAATTAACTGGAAATATTATCAAATCAGATCTTAATCTTACTAACACATTCATATACACACACCCCCACACTCATATGCTATACCACCCAAACGACCACATCGTGGTGTATCATGACAAACAAGACCGACATTTTTATAAATAATAAAATAATAAAATAAAATAATAATTTCAATCATAACACAGTCTGCTTTTAGGTGAAATAAAAAAAACAAAAAAAAGCAAGATAATTATTTTAAAAATATGAGGAAGAGAATAAGAAAATTTTATACTTCAACATAAACTAAAGCAAGCTGAAAATGACAACAACAAAATCTGAGTTACCAGTTAAAAAAAAATTAAAAAAAAAAAACAAACATTTTCGGTTGAATGTATTAAAACAAAAAAAAGTCGTCTCTTAACCTTTTCAGGTCGTAAATAATGTTTAAATCGATGTTATTTTTCTTCTTATTAAAATGTGCCGGTGTTAAAGGTCAAACGGGTGGCCCTTCTGCGAAAATCGGATTAAATTTCAACCAAACAATTTCCGTAGAACGCAAAATGATTATAACGATAATAAAGATATTTATTTTAATAATAATAAAGTTAATATAAAGTGTGCTACAGTAGTAATTCCACTCACCGCATCATGAGGTGTCTTGAATAAACACAGCGAACATCGGCTGTAAGTTTAGTTCATAAAACAAAACATTTCAGCTGCGAATAATCACTTCGAGAAAAGTTAGCTGTTATTTTATCTAGTTTCAGTACACGTGTAAAAAGCTTTATTGAAAATTCCAACACAACAAAAATAAAGCGTACATGCTACATGTGTTATGCAGTAAATTATTTTTAAATCAGGTACCTACTAGTTTTGCTATGGTACAAAAAAAAATAACAAAACATGTTCGTCTTGATTTATTAATATCCTCTACCGAACAATATCTTAGGAAGATTTTTAAATGATCGTTTTCCATCCGATTATATAAAACTCGACCGGCAATTTGGAGGTCCTGGGGGGTTGGTTACTCTTGAAACTCAATCCCGATTTTATTGTTGACCGTCAATACTTTTAATACATGTATCATCATCATCATCAGCCCACGTTTGCCCACTGCAGGACATAGGCCTCCCCTCTGCTTTTCCACTCCTCCCGCTCCTGTGCGATCGCCATCCACTGGGGTCCAGCGAACCTTTTTACGTCATCCATCCATCTGGTTTGTGGCCGCCCTTGTGGTCTCTTATCGCCTCGCGGTCTCCACTCCACCAATACATGTATAAATTCTTATAAATATACGTTTTTGGTTTGTCACATGAGGAAGAATGTCTGCGCGCGCATATATTCTCGCGTTGTTCCCGCCTGAGCTTTGAAAACGAATTAAATATGGATGTTTTGGAAATATTTTAATTTTATTACTTTATTAGTTTAACTCAATCGAATTAATTGCATTTTTTTCTGGGGGCGCGGTGCACATTATGAACGGACCGCTTCGGGTTAGAACCACAGGACAACGTCTGTCGGTAAAGCTAGTGACATATAAATTGCATCGGTATCGTTATTGAAATGCAGAGTAACCCACCTGAACACGGCACCAATATAAAGATTGAAATAAAGATAAAGATTTGAGAAATAAATACAGCGAGAGAAAAATAAGCGCAAAGGTTTCGTATCAGATTTTTACTATTCATAGCTTGGTTTTATATTTTCAAGAAACAAAAAGTCAACATAATATGCAAACCAATTTCCAATATGCAAAAAGAACGTATTGAATAAATAATGAAAAGCAATTTCAGAGAATGTCGTATCGAGCAATTTCCTGCTAGAATCCCGGACAAATGATTCCTGCATGTTCGGGACACGACTATTAATCAGCAGATAACATAATAGACTTACAAGAGGAATGGAGATAATAAAGATACGATGGAGATATCATGCTTACTTCCAAGTAAAGAACACTAGAATAGAAAAGGTCAGTAGTTAGTTATCTAACCTTCCAAAACCTTTTTAGAGCTCCTGTGTTCTTCTGTCTGTTTATTTTTAATGGAAGTGTAGTAGAAGCGAAACTAGTAGGATTAAAGAAGAAAATTAAAATCTGATTGTATCACAAAAGACAAAGGATAAGTTAAATGAAAGCTGTGATTGAAGACGGGGATTTGACAGCGTATAAATAAGAAATTATCTTCAAGGATGATTGATACTACAATTCCAAAAAAAAAAATACATTTCTATTCGTACCGAAAATCAAACAGAAAAAATATTCGAATTGGTTGAAAAATATAACTTTCAGTTATAACGATTAAACTAGAGGTTGCGCGTCACCAAATAATATGATCGATTTGTCGCCCGTTTTAACGTTGATGGCTGTAAGTAGGTAGGTACTTAAGGTCTGATTTACACAAATATTGTAAAGAACTTTTTATTCAAAAGTTTCCCGTACGTATTTGACCACTGTTCTAGCAAAGGGGAGTTAGTTTCATTATAAGTGCTTTGTTATCGATTACAACTGACACAGAACCTGTATGAGGTAGGCGGCGTTAGTCAGTCATTCAATCGGTGTTCTATTACAGATTCTTATTAAATTTCATGTTTTATTTTATTTCTAAGCACTTAGACTATCGATTAGACAACTCTAATATGAACTAGCTTATATCTGGTTTGGTCCGAATCTGATCTCTAGGAAACCGGTACGTAACCAACAAATAAATTTAAAATATAATTAATTACATAAATTTTAAATTCACAACAGAAAAAAATAACAAAGAAAGTTGAATAAAAAATGTTTAATGAAAGAAAATTCCGTACACAATAAAACAAGTCGCACAATTTGAATATAAAAGTCCATGAAATGTTTTTTTTTTTTTGCTTCATGGTAAAATGTCAACGTAATACATTGTATGAGTCAGAAGTTTCTCGTTAAACGCTTATAATGCGAAATAAATCAGGCTGAAAATAATAATAATAACGGCCCTAATGTTTTAGTTTGAAAGGCTGTGTGGGTGAGTGAGGGCTGGTTAGGTTACTCCTGAACCCACGCAAGCTCTACAACAGTAACATACGTGGCTTATTATTTTTATTATTGAGTTATTAAAAAAATAAATTTAACAGAATAAGTTCTTTATTAATTTCACATCGGATTAAATAATTAACTTTATATGAACAAAAATTATTCTTTATTTTACACTTGTTTTGATATACAAATTACGTCGATTAATTTGAAGAGCGTTTTTACAAACAACTAATAAACTAATGAAAATATTGTTAAAGTAAAAAAAGTGTAAATAAAACGATTTTTTTTGTAACAATTCATTTTCATTCTTCTTTTTTCACTTACCAATCAGGACGTGTGCTTACGAAACTAGTCAGAGTGATACATAGTAAAGAAAAAGTTTTTTTTTGATAATGCTACCAAAAACACACGCATATTATTAACAAAGCCAGATTTTGTAAAAAATATGTGCATTCAATTCACAAAAAACGACAAATATAAAAATTATTATTTAAGTATAGAAGATTTTAACCAGATCGGATTGAAATCTACGTAAAAGTTAAATTAAATTTAAATTTTATTTTGACTTATTAAATCTTGAATAAGTGAAAAAAAAACAGAACATATAGCATGCCATTTCTCCCATAACTTAACAGACACAGGCCAACCTGCAAAACACACCATTGCCCCAAACAACATCTTTTAAATACCTGGGCAACGTGATATCACCTCAATGTGACGCAGATGAAGATGTCACCCACCACAGGACGGTATATCAATTAATGTGAATAGCGAGATCTTGGACACATGATTAAAGTACCTACGTTATTACGTAAGATTACCCTTATCAATACACCATTTTCTTCTCGCCAACTCTGTCCCTCTAATGACCCATTAGGACGACTAATTTCAGGAATATCCGAGAGAAAAAGAGCGTGCATGTCCAGATATGAGAATCGAAAACCCATCTCCCCCTGACTAATAGTGGAGTAGGATGATGATGATTGATCACTTTGGATGGGATAAATTTAACACGACAACGGGCACATTCTTCTTACTTACATAATTATTTCATCAAGTCTTTAGTTTCTCATCAGGAAGGGTATTCGTGGTCTCATGAGCTGCGATCTAATTCAGATATTCACACACGTTTTAATTTGAATGCCGACCGTCTCCCTCTTTCGAGAAAGTACTGACTGTTTTTTAAGTTTATTAAAAAGGAGTAATATAACGACCTCGGTTGTCTAGCGGTAAAGATGCCGACTTCTGATTAAAGTATCCCGAGTTCGATTTCTTGTCGGATCGGAATTTGTGATCATAAGTCTTTTTCACATGATATTGTTTTTTAAGACGCGACCGGTTGACTGAAAAACACCGTCTTACGCATTAAGTTCCGCCAAATATATATTTATTTGTTGGAGACACCAACAGAACCCTGAACATAGAATCTCCAGTTCTCTAATAAAAGGTATCTCGCGCTGGTGCATAGTTATATATTATTATAATGTACTGACACCTCCGTATTAAAGTTTTATTAAATTTATTTATTTTTAAAGTAATGGGTTTTGAGTCACACGAATAGCTCAAGAGTCAATTCCCAATAACTGATTTATTACAGAAAACAAAGTACAGAGATAGTACACACTTCCAACAAATAAATAAGCAACTCGTATACTTTCATCTATTGCAAAAATTACGCTGATTATGGTTGAAATTTTAACTCTTAAATTTGTATTTATACGGGTAAACCACTGTCTTTTCATGCTTCGTTGAAGGTTTAGTTGATTTGTGGAAATATCACTTGCTTTCAAAAAGCATTATCAAATTTAAAACTAACATAAAAATAATTTGAGCTCATAAGATCAAATTATACAGAGTTTGGATAGGATTCGCAATAACAATTACAATGAAAACTGTTAGAAAAAGGTGAAAAAAAGCTATTTGAAATACATCCTATAGATGGCTAGGTGTACAGGAAGCCACGGGAGGTGTAAGTAGAAAAATTTACGCCTACAAAAGCCATATCACGCACCTGTGTGTGAAATTTACACCCTCACAAGAAAACCCATAATTACATTTAAAGAACCGAAAGTATAAAAAATGTACAAAGGTTCCTACCTTACACATCTGGGAGCCCACACTACATTATTAAGTTTGTTACATCCTCACCTTATCATACCAAACATAATGAACACTCGTTTCAAAGCCTCCTAAAATGGTAGCGAGGACCGAAATCTTGTAAAGTCGGGCGGGATGAAAATCGTATTTAGATCATACAATATGTAGAAGGTTTTATTCGGTTCGGCTATTTTCAGTCATGTAAAATCGCATTAGGTACATTTTGACCAAACTAAATGACGTAACCGTGTAGGTATCTGTCTTTACCGGTAAAAGATGGGTTTAGACTCGGTGTGCAATGAATTACCAATCGAACGTATTACCAGAGCTGAAGTATACATTCTTGATCGTTTAAATGGACACTAATTGCTAAGATTCTATGGAATGTTCTGAGAATGCTCGTTCAATATATAAACAGCGCAGAACTTGTGATTAGTATGTACATTTTCAGTCTCAGAATTAGACAGTTCTACCCATCCACAGTTAAAGAATAAGAAATGGGCACTCGTGGTCTTAACATGTCTAGAACACTGTCTCAAAATCCTAGTTCTTGCTCGTCGCTTGGTATAAGCGCTGAAAACGAGAGTTCGTTTACACTTGAAGAATGAATCACTATTCTAGATATGGCTCTTTGTTAGCCAAGCCTAAGCACACCCTCAAAACATCCATATTAATAAAGCACTGCGAAAACGCTCCTACTTTATGATATAACGGAGCCAACAAGAGCAAAAATTTCAGATATGAGGCAGATCGGTAATTAAAGTCATAAACAGATACGAATTGAAGCGTTCACACCTGAATAATTAACGAATAATAAATCTAACAGAAATACTAAGCCTCTTTTCAGACTTATTCCGTTGTTATACTGTTACAGTGTAATATTGTTATACTAGTATCGTACATAAAAGAGTTTTAAATAAAGTAAGTTTCAATGTTCTTACTTATTAAATTATTTATAGAGAGCAAACAGCTCTAACTGATGTTGTGATGTCGCGTCTTAGATAATGATAATAATTTTATTTTATTTCAGTAAAATGATTTACGGAGAATTCCGAGACATTACATGAATAGTTCTCTCTTCCTACCTGTTCAGGGAGTCGGTAAGAAATATCAAAAATCTGAGGATAAAATGAAGCCACATTATGATCAAAATTATTCAAGAATTAGCTACTGACCGTGAAACTGCCCATTGTACATTTAATCACGACACCTGAATACACACACGTTACGTAGATGCATGTCGTGTAGAGAAATAATTGACGGATCTAGTTGAAAATCAACGCTCTACATTTTAGTAAGTAGGTACATAATATTATTATTAAGTCGACGTTTTTAATATGTAGGTACGTGCGACTGTAAATGTACGGTTTGAGTAATTCCAGTCTTTTGAATGAGAGGATAATTAGTTAAATATAGTTTCCGTCCAGTATTCTCTGAATCGTAAAATCATAGTTGCCGACAGATTTACTCGAAGCCGGCGGCATTGCTGTTGATACAATACACTCTCTGTGAGAGATAAGTTTACTTTGAGATTTGAGAACTTTCTTCTCAAACACTGTAATTTTATCTTAACTTCTTAGCTTGAAAGAAACAAAAATCTGCGTGCCAATGTTTTGAAACTCAATGGTTGTCAAGAAAATAAAATTTGTGTTGTTATGGAATTTTTCACAGGTGGCGTTGATGTCAGTAAATCCGTTCCATACTAACCTTAATACTATATTTTATATTATTTGCTATCCATTTTTTCGAAGTTTTATTAACTATTCTGTTATCCGTAGCGGAGAAGAATCCAATAAACCACTTCACTTACACTTCACTTAATCCACTTTCGCTCCCTAGGTGGAGCATGTGGTCGCCACAAAGCCTCGCCAAGCATCTCTATCCTGGGCTAAATCCAGGGCGTTATTCCAACTTAAGCCGGTATCCCGAAGGTCTTCATCCTAAGCTCTCTTGATCGTGAGTCTTGGTCTGCCACGTCTTCTTCTACCACTCGGTGTATAGAATAAGCTTCCATAATCTATGGAATCGGGGGACATACATAGATGGTTCGACTTCATTACAAACGAAACCGTCCGATCACGAACGAGAATCACGAAGAAGTTGTTTATTGAGAAAATCCGCAAATTTAACGGACAGCCCGGAAATGATTGATAGGGAAAGATTGGCTAATAGCGTGTAGCGAGATATTCTATACTGCGTACATTAGTTAGAGGGAGTATACAATGACGACCGCGAAGGTGCGAGTGAGATAGAAATATGACTTGCTTCGTCACGCCGGGAACGAATAAATGATAGAACAGAATTTGGTCGGACACGTAGACAGATAGTTGGTACGAGGCAAGCAGTGTAAGAGACAATTGCCCAGCATGTCTCAGACACGAAAGTCATTAAAAAAATTTAACTATAAAATGTGATCCCTACATATTGAGGGCTAATTTAAAGTTTATTCTGTTGAAAAGTCATTTAATGTTAGTGCAAAACCAAAGATGGAATCCGCAACGAAATAAGGTACGATTTCTTCCGATAAAGTTGATTTCAAATTTATGAATTGTAACATTAGTCGACAAAAATAAAATAGTCAAGTCAATATTAAATATTAAGTATATCTGAATGATAATTTTCAGATATGCGGTTCTAGTCTCGGGGTAAAAAATACCTGGTTATAATTTCTGTTTGGATAAATAATTTTCGGATGGCTGATGTGGATAAATGTATTTAGTTGGAAGGGAGGAACTATCAAATTACGGCAAATATTCAACACTCCGTCGAGTCTTGTATGCCTAAATATTTGGATGGGGAAAACAGAAGCTCCCGGGTTGTAAACTTCACATATATTGTCTAAGACGGATTATCTTGATACTTATTCCATACGTGTTGAACAGTCGACCTGTGGGTAGGTCAGTTCAAGGGTGAACAAAAGGATTTCAAGGCGAATTCTTGGGAACCAGTAAGAGAGGAGGAAAGATTGGAGGTTCAGGTCGTGTCCCTCAAATTTAGCAATGAAACACAGCTGAGTAATCTTTTCTTAATTTTTTTATTAAAGATAGATCATGGTATGCTCATATTCAAATCTGTAGTTTAAATATTCTTATAGAATTTAATGATTAAAGAAGGCCTTTTATGTAAGGTGATAAAAGAAGTTGAGGGAAAGAAAGATGTAATAAGTCAAAGCAATGACAATATTTTACTGTAGTTTTGGAAATTATATAATAAGATAACCTGCAATTATTTGCAGAAAGATTTTGTAAAGACTTAATTAATTTTTTGTTATTGGGATTTATGTAGTTTACAATGCTTATTGATTGAACGAATAAATTCAGATTCTTATGTGAAACCCATGATATTTATAATTGTAAATACCTAACACTTTTCAGGACATAAACCTAGTCGTTACAGCTCACCCCCTGTAGAGTCTCAAAGTCCGTGGCATAGTATTGTATGAGAGCAATAGATAACGGTTCCTGTCTTTTTTGATGCTAAAAGGAGAGGCAGAGCTTCCTTGCTTAAGAGAGAGCAAGGGAGGGTCGAGCCCTCTTAATATAGTAACACTCAACGTTACAAAATGGCGTCCAACGTTTGAGGCATCAGAAAAGACACAAAATCGAGTTATCCAATTTTTTCTTTTTGTTCTAATTTATTAATTCATTGGGGTAGCGTCTTGTACATGTCTTGGAAAGTGTTGGTGCGAAAAGTGACGGCCAAATTCTCATTTAATTTTAAGCTAGTTGTAAGTCTTTTAATCAGTTTTACCTTTGTATGTAAAAGAAACAGTAGTTGGGTCATTTAATTTTTTTTGAAACAAAATTTGTTACAAATTTTTTAAACATTAGTGTGGGTAAAAATTTTTCTGCTGAAATTTACATGTACACTTGTACAGTGGGTAGAGAATTTTTCTGCTGAAATTTTATAAGTGTGGGTATGAATAATTTTTTTATAAAGAAGTTATGGAGGCAACAAAATAGTAAAGTGTTAATACACGAAAATATTTTTTTTTCGATGGATCAAATGCTGATCGCAATTTTTTTTTGAAAATTAAAAAACCCAAGTTACGAAAGTTTATATGAAACCCAATGTATAAGACATCTATATGGAATATAATCTAATATACTCGATTATTACTATGTTCTAGATCCATGTTATTGAAGAAGTTATTAAGGTTTTGGCTGGAATTCTTTCACCGCGAATGCTGTTTAAATTCCTGAGACCACACAGATGTGCGAACAAAAATTTCTAGACGCTAATTAAAGGGAACAAATATGTATGCACGGAGAAACTGTTTTACACTTTCAAGAAGAAAAACAAAACCGCAAGTTGATGTTTGAATTAATCTTTATTTTCTATTACAATTGAATAACAATTCTGAATATTTTACTGATGTTTAGTAGACTTTCCTTTTTTCTACTTCTACTGCTCGTGATAAGAAAGGTTAGTGAGAAAGAACTAGTGGTCTGAAAGAAACGTTTGCACATTTGGATTTTATATAGAACAAATTTTTTTTTAAAATGAAAGATGGAATAAATTGAAGAATGTCTCCATTTTTATCTTTGTGTTGTTTTGAAGTGGGGTCTATCGAATAGACATAGCCGAGTATGTTGAACATAGCGAGGTGGTAGTGGTAAATTTTTGAATAGGAAGCAGCGACACTGCAGTTAAAAGGGTGAAGTCGTCGAATACGAATAGGTTGTCGAATACGCGTGGCCATAGCGAGATAAGTACACAGCGGACCTTTTTATGAATTCGTTTCTTATTGATTGCAAGTTTGTAGTCAAGAGGTTATGTATCGTGTTTGTTTACATTTCGTCAGGTGCGAGAAGTAAATTTAATAAATCGTTCGTGCTAAGTTTGAAACCTGTTTTTTATATTGAAAAGAATATTACGCAGGCGCGTGAAATCTTTAGCGAGGTCTAGCGAGCTTGAAATATTTTAAATTGGGAGCGCAGGAGTTTACGTTTTTGTTTATGTGCCTTGTAGTAATTTAAGTTGAAGAGAATTATTTTTTTTCCTTGTAAAATATATTTATTAAGATAAAAATTAACTTTCCTTGTTATTGAAAGTTAATGTAAATAAATACCTAAATGCGTAGGGTAAAGATAAGTGTTAGCCACTTTGATGATACACTTAAGTATCATTTGTTAAACCTTTTTAGCAATTACTTTAGGTTTTTATTCTGCTTTTGAACACGAAAATTTTATTGTATAATTAGGTAGAGGCAAAGAAGGATTTTTTTTTTTATTTCAGTTTTGGTTAAAATTTACTTTGGTTTACTCAGGCTTGGAAATAGATTTAGTTTAGAATTTGATAATTTTCTTTTCTGGTGAAACGTCAGCCAAAATGGACAAAGATTCCTTAATTAAACTTAGCGTACCTAAAGATGATGCGGAGTTAGCATCAATATTGTCGGACGACGGTATAAGGTATCAAAATATAGATTCAGAGGTACCGGAATTGGTGAATGTGAAGCGAAATGCGAGGGTGTTGCCCTCGGTTAGAAAGAAAATTATAAAATCTTTGGGGGTAGGACAGTCTGTACAAAATGTAACAGACAACAGAGAGAATAGTTATTAAGATGTATAAAATTGTATAGTAAATATTCTAGTATAACTAAATTGTAGAATAAGTTTATAGAGTATAAGCTGTGGATTTAGGATGGCGAACTGGAATTTAAATAGGAGAAATAGAAGTAAGTGGTCGGTAAGTTCTCGAATATTTGTAACCCAAGGGGGTGCAGGAGAAAAGACTAGACCGCGAGGCAGTTATAGATATGTAAAGACGCAGCGGGCGTCATGGGTCAACGCAAGATATGAGGCCGAGTTGTTGTGTAGGTTTGAGACAGGTCATGCTGTGTGAAGAAGGTTACAGAGAAGTGGACGTGCGTTACACTTCGAGTGCGGTCTCGTTGAGGCAAGATAGATTGATACTTAGACACCACCAGAAAACAGAGGGATAGGCTGGGTTGGTACGGACTAGGCTGAGGACAAGTCAAATAAGATATTATGTTTTCAACGTGATGGTATGTGAAGAGATATATAAGTGAATGGAAGTAAATGCATGGCCCGGGGATGAATGTGGAATTAGAATGAAAGAGGAAATAAAAGTTTGAAGGAAGTGTGTTGAACATATTGAAAATTTGTATGGATCCAAAGCTGAGGCTGTCTAATGTGTCTGACTTTGTAAAAGATAAAAGTTGTCTAGTGAAATGTCTAGTATGAAAATATACACAGCATAGTAGGCGTGTGTTACGGAGTATATGATGATAGTATTAATCGAGCAGTGAGAGTGAAAAGTGGAAGGAGGGTGAGTCTGCTTATGATAAGAGAAAAATCGGTGTAAAATTTCCACCTGAAAGTTTCGCACATACTGTGGCCGAGGGAATACAGTATGAGTAGTGAGGATTTAAAGTCATAGTATTAAAAATTTATTAGTTTAAAAAAAAAGGGAACATATGTATAATTTAAAGCTATTTGTGTGAATTAAAAAATTTTAAATTTAGAGATTTCAGAGTCAATGCTTTTGTATCTATTAAATGAATGAGCCATGGGTTATACCTTGTCTCATGTATGTGCGAGTTATAACTATCATTGTTCATGTAAAAAAAGAAAGGAAAAAGGAAAAGATTTTTTTGACTCTTGATGATCTGTCGCCGCTTAAGTCTATAGACTTAACGTGCCATGTAAATACTCAGTACACTAGTATAAGGTCGTAATGATAAGACAAGTGTAATATAGTAGTTAAGTTATAATTTAAAGAGTAACCAAGGAATACTCTTACTGTGTATAGAGAGCGATTTTGGGTGACCGAGGCAGTTAAGAGGTAAAATTTAAGAAAATGCCTCAAGTATGCGAAGGAAGTTGTTTTTTTCCATAGAACACAAGGCTTTTGTTATTTCTCGCATACTTAAGTTTATTATATTCTAAACAAACAAAAATTCTATGGTGGCGCCTGGGTTACGTTTCATTATAATGAAACTAAAATGTACGAATAAGAACGTACGTGTAAATTTGAGCTGTTGAGTTAGTCGAAAGGACACTCAAAGTCAATCTCGAAATTGAAGTTTAGATATATACTGTATCATGTTATTATTATTGAAATTTTTTTTTTACAAAACCTTTGTTAAATTTTCAAAGGAAAATTAATGTCTTAATTATGAAATCCATAGTAAAAGATGGTCCGCTAATAGGATGTGTTGGCTATGAGTAATTTCTTGTTTTAAATATAAAACTTTCTAGATAATAAGTTAGGTGTATTTGTTTATTGAGCGTACCATGAGACAATAAGTTTTTTTTTTTCTTTCTTTTCTTTTATGGAGATGAAAAATGGAAGCGAGGGAAAAGTAGTCGATTCGGCTATTCGGAGGGAGACGGTTAGAGGGAAATATTTTGTGTATACTCAAATACACAAAAATTTAATTGGGAAGAGGGGTATTGTAGCGAGATATTCTATACTGCGTACATTAGTTAGAGGGAGTATACAATGACGACCGCGAAGGTGCGAGTGAGATAGAAATATGACTTGCTTCGTCACGCCGGGAACGAATAAATGATAGAACAGAATTTGGTCGGACACGTAGACAGATAGTTGGTACGAGGCAAGCAGTGTAAGAGACAATTGCCCAGCATGTCTCAGACACGAAAGTCATTAAAAAAATTTAACTATAAAATGTGATCCCTACATATTGAGGGCTAATTTAAAGTTTATTCTGTTGAAAAGTCATTTAATGTTAGTGCAAAACCAAAGATGGAATCCGCAACGAAATAAGGTACGATTTCTTCCGATAAAGTTGATTTCAAATTTATGAATTGTAACATTAGTCGACAAAAATAAAATAGTCAAGTCAATATTAAATATTAAGTATATCTGAATGATAATTTTCAGATATGCGGTTCTAGTCTCGGGGTAAAAAATACCTGGTTATAATTTCTGTTTGGATAAATAATTTTCGGATGGCTGATATGGATAAATGTATTTAGTTGGAAGGGAGGAACTATCAAATTACGGCAAATATTCAACACTCCGTCGAGTCTTGTATGCCTAAATATTTGGATGGGGAAAACAGAAGCTCCCGGGTTGTAAACTTCACATATATTGTCTAAGACGGATTATCTTGATACTTATTCCATACGTGTTGAACAGTCGACCTGTGGGTAGGTCAGTTCAAGGGTGAACAAAAGGATTTCAAGGCGAATTCTTGGGAACCAGTAAGAGAGGAGGAAAGATTGGAGGTTCAGGTCGTGTCCCTCAAATTTAGCAATGAAACACAGCTGAGTAATCTTTTCTTAATTTTTTTATTAAAGATAGATCATGGTATGCTCATATTCAAATCTGTAGTTTAAATATTCTTATAGAATTTAATGATTAAAGAAGGCCTTTTATGTAAGGTGATAAAAGAAGTTGAGGGAAAGAAAGATGTAATAAGTCAAAGCAATGACAATATTTTACTGTAGTTTTGGAAATTATATAATAAGATAACCTGCAATTATTTGCAGAAAGATTTTGTAAAGACTTAATTAATTTTTTGTTATTGGGATTTATGTAGTTTACAATGCTTATTGATTGAACGAATAAATTCAGATTCTTATGTGAAACCCATGATATTTATAATTGTAAATACCTAACACTTTTCAGGACATAAACCTAGTCGTTACAGCTCACCCCCTGTAGAGTCTCAAAGTCCGTGGCATAGTATTGTATGAGAGCAATAGATAACGGTTCCTGTCTTTTTTTATGCTAAAAGGAGAGGCAGAGCTTCCTTGCTTAAGAGAGAGCAAGGGAGGGTCGAGCCCTCTTAATATAGTAACACTCAACGTTACAAGCGCATCAAGAAAATAACGGGAATTCTTATAATTTGGATAAGTAATTTTTTAGAATCAAACGATCGGAAGACTCAAACTGTTGTAAATAATAACATGACGTAATTTATGATATTTAATGTTTGCATGCAAAAAACGTTGACCTGCATACTGCGAGCACGGCATAATCACACCATGTGACCAAATGACGCGCGACCAATCCGCTATAAACTGTGAATTATTATTACGAACATCATTATTTATTTCGGGTGGTCTGAAATAAACGAAAATTAGACGCGGCACTTCACTAGTGGGCAGCCACGTTCTATTAAATTACCGTCAAATTCAAAAATATGTCTTTAATGCAACGGTTTTCTAGAAAAGCGAACCCCCGAACTGAACGACCGTTATACAAAGAAAAAACAGATGTTAAAGATTTGAATTAAAACTTTGTACTATGTAGGTTCGTACATTTTATTTCCGTGGATGTCTTGTTTATTGCATCTTAGCTACGTTTTACGACACTCAACATCAAGTGTACACTATCTCTTTCGCACTTTCATTATTTTGTTACAGGAAGTGAAAGAGTTAAAACATAATATTATGCTTTGTACCTACTTATCTCAAAGAATAGTGTTACGCCAGGTTAATTTTCTGGGAATATAAAGCATAATTCAATAGTTTGCTTGAATAGTGGACCCGCAATTTTATGGCAGTAATATGTATCGAAAAATCTATTTTTTATATAACTAACTAATATTTCAAAAGTTTTTGACATTATCCTTTTTACTTAGTTCATGCATTTTATTTCAATCGGCGTCTTTTTTACTGCATTATCCAAGCTACGCCCAATGACACGACAGACAACCACCTAATGGCGAACGTTGTTAACGTAAAGTGATCACACTAAGCCAGCCTTCGAAATAACAGTAGAAGACGGTCGTAAGCCCGTAGTGGTTTGTTCCATTTGAAAGTCGAACATAAGTAATGAATTGTTAGTCATTAGTTGTTATTTTTTCTGTAAGATCTATAGTCCTGAAAAAAGGTCACAAGAATCTAGACATAATTAGAACGTTGTGCACCAACAAAGCCAATAGACAATTAAGATGAGACATTAACAAAAATGGATATAGTCATATCCTGGCGCCAATGATTTTTCGACATGTTGAACATGTCGACAATTCTCATGATTAGGAGTTTCGGAGACTTTACCACCTAATGGCGAACGTTGTTAATGTAAAGTGATCACACTAAGCGAGCCTTCGAAATATATATATATATATATATACATATGCGTATGGTATTGGCGCAAATTAAATTCTAATAAAATAAAAACTATTTAGGTACAATGGGAGATTATAAATAATTATTGTCAAAATTTAAAATCATTAGTACTTAATAAAAACATTAAAATACAATAAAAAAACATAAATAAACGGTCATGGTTTTAAAATCACTTTAAAAACTTATATTAAGTGGCTAAAATCCTGAAACCAGTTTCGAAATAACAGTAGAAGACGGTCGTAAGCCCGTAGTGGTTTGTTCCATTTAAAAATCGAACATCAATAATGAATTGTTAAGAGTCATTAGTTGTTACAATATATTCGATAATAATTATTGTTCTCTTGAACAAAAAGAACTCGTGTAGGCGATGAAAAACAATGGGTTAACGTGCGAAACAAATTCCGTGGAAAATTATCCAAACAAATGTATCTAGATGTGTGGTCTTGTAACAAAGGGAATCTGCAGAACAAAACAACCGAGAAAAACAGACCACAACAATAAAAGTTCGTCACACAGTGGATGAATATTCAAGTCTACTTCTGTAGAAGCGTCGACGAGAAACAGATATTCAAGGAAATAATTCCCTTGAAAACTATGTATACATCAAGGGTGAGTTGTCTACAATGAATGCTGACGTAAGGCAAATTAGCGTGAAAATCAGATAGGAATTCGTAAGGTTTCCCTTCAATTACCCTTGGGATAGTATGTATGTGGGTATTGTTTATTATACATATATTCATTTATATTAAGAAGGTTAATTCAGCAAAAAAATGAACTAACACGAGCCTTTCTATCGTCACAACACAACGCGTAGTAGATATTATCATATCAATCGAAAAGTCTTTCCGAAATAAGACCTACGATAAATTCGCGAAACAACCGTGTTTGTTCATTGGCAGCTTACCTCGTTTAATACACTGTGAGTTAGCAAAAATTGTTTCTGTCGTTTTATAGAAAACTGGAAAATTCTTAATATAACAACTACTTGTTGCAAGGGTGATTAATTTCGACTTTTCCTGATTAATTTCGAATTTGAATCACTATAGTCTTTCGACACTCTTCTACCACTGTTTAGGCCGTTCGACGCCGATTTATCATGCTGGGCGTTATCTTCGAAATATTAAACAGATACTTCACCAGAAATTGAGGATACTTTTTAACTCGCAAAATTTAAGGTTTGAACACGATTTTAAAATCGCCGTAAGCGATTCCCGACAAATATTTTACTAAATCGCTAGAACTTACCAAATATCAACAAGATATGCTTTGATTATTTATTGCACTCAGTTATTAGGTACCTGTACCTCTATTTTTTATTTATTTATTTAATTAGACCCATTCTAGGCACATGGGGACGTCAAAATTTTCACAATTTTACACGTATAAATTAAGAATATATAGAGATGGAGACAAATCAGATCAATACAAGGTCAAGATATCACAACACAATTGCTCACAGAAAGAATATAAGTAGAGAAAAGTATGGCTGTGAGCGAGCGAGTACTTCTTAATGAAAAATTATCTATTTGAGTTATGCCTGGATGTAAAGATTCCATTCACGCTCACGTCAAAAGATATAAAATAAAACAAGAATAGACAAGATAAAACATTGTATATTATTTTATCTCATTTGATTATAAGATTTAAATATCTGTTTGTATGAAATTTGGTTATTGAGGTACTTTTTTGTTTTGTTTTTTGATTGAGGTTTCGTTTGTTGTTTCTATTATTATATTCGCTATCCTCGATACAGGTTTACACCTAGTGAGGTAGCATTTTTCTTGTAATATATTTTGTAAACTTGATTAGTATAACTTACGTAAGCAGATATGTTCATAATGTGATTTCGAGTAAATCAATAAATAAATCAACAGCTATAGGATGTTTTTTAGGAGGCGCAGATGATAAACGTGAGTACATAATGGTCGAAAGCTATTTAATAAAAAATAGGTACTCTTATAAAAGTCATTTCTCTGATGACGTAACAATCGAAAATTATTTGCGCAAATAATATTTGTACCTACGTATTGGATATTTCATCTATTAAAGCATAACAATAAAATAAATAATGAGGGGTGAGGGGAAAATTCGCCATAGCCCGAAGGGTTGTTACGTAATTCGGGAGGACTGAATTAATAATATTGCTAAGAGATATTAAGGAGCGGGTACTAAAGTTACGTAATATAAATCGGAATACGTTTCAACTATTCGGACGTCAGATGCAGGTAAGTAATATTATTATATTGTGTAATAGAATCTGAAACAATATTCAATACCGTAAAAACAATACAGTACAGTGATACCTCTCTTAACCTAATGAACTCAATTCCTTCAAGAAAAAAGCAGGTTACTTATTACTACTTATAGTTACGATGACCATACAACTTCTGCAGTCTTCTGAACTTCTGAATATCCAAATCGTCTGTTCGCTTGGCAGCACTCTCATGTCTTGAGCCACTTTCTGACTTGCACTTACATTGTGGACCTGACTATATGCCTGATCCGTGCTAATCTTCTTAAGCTGATCTCACTCGTGATCATCAATGGTCGTCCCGTGAGCGCTCGTATCTCCACATTGCTTCTCAACCAATTAACAAATATCGTATCATATGAAACAAATTTCCCAATACACAAGCATACACCCTTCAACGCTACATAACTGATACGATAATTATCGACATACTCGTACTTACTGTCATGTATTTTTTAGTTACCAAAGAACCAATTGCAACACTGGATAGATAGGATAATATATTTTTAATATTTACTACCGCTCGACAACGTTTTGCCTCCACTTACGAATTTCGCAAAGTTAACTAAACTTTGAGATTTAATTTCAGAATAAAACTTTGACACTGATCATGTGACGCTTACGAAACGACTATTAAACAGAAACAATAAATGTCACACTTACGTGAAAGTCACAGATCATAAGTGATAAGAGGAGGTATAGGGGGTTTCCATCGCTGTAATATTGTTCGAAAGAAAAAATTTTATGTTTGCTCGTTATTAGAAGTCTTACTGTACATGCATACATGGAGAAGACACGCTACTGAATGCACTCGTGAAGTTATGTCACATGATCGCTTATACTGAGATAATGTAAAGTAATTTATTATGTTTTTTTTTTTAGGGGGGTTTCGTTTCGTTTTTTTTTTTTAGGGGGGTTTCGTTTCGTTTCCCGAAGGGGGTAAGCAGAGAGTACGGATTTCCACTCTTTCCTATCCAAACAAACCTCTTTCGCTTCTTCCAAACGCATAACATTCCGCATACATGCTCTTCTATTCCTTTTACTCCTGACTTGGCCCTCCTCTAAAACGGCACCGATATGATCGGACCATGTCATTCGAGGTCGGCCTCGTCTGCGTGCACCCATTCTTTCAGATTTATATATCCTTTTAGTCATTCTATCTTCGTTCATTCTCTCTACATGCCCAAACCACCTTAATTTATTCACTTTCATTCTAGTCACTACACTAACATCCACTCCACATTCCTTTCTAATACTATCATTCCTCACCTTATCAATCAGTCTCTTTCCGCATATCCTACGCAGTGATCTCATTTCTACAGCATTTATTCCAACTTCCAGATTTTTCGTCCATGTCCATGCTTCACTCCCATACATCATTGATGGAATCAGGATTGCATTGTGCATCAATTGTTTGGATTTAAGAGATACATTCTTATTTCTCATTAGAGGTCTTAGTGCACCGCCAACCCTTCTACCAGCCAGTTTCCTTCTTTCAATTTCCTTTTCACACCTTCCATCTCTGCTAAATAAACTACCTAAATAGACATACTCATCCACTTGTTCCAAGTTCTCATCATTCACTTTCACACTACATTGCGTTCTTAAATTTTCTCTTTCAAAAACAAGCACCTTTGTCTTATTGACATTCATCTTAAGACCATTCATTTCACAATTTTGATACACACGCGTCACAAGTTCTTGCAAATCACATTCGCTTTCAGCCATCAACACTAGGTCGTCTGCATACATCAGAGCGCACACATTCATTCCATTCAGATCTACACCTTCTGTACTGTTTTTTATATCACGCACGCAAAAATCAAAGAATAGATTGAACAGCCAAGGTGACATCACGCATCCCTGCCTCACCCCTCTCGTTAGACGGAACTCTCGTGACAGATGAGTATTCACCTTGACACAAGCAGAACTATCAGAGTAAAGGGAAGCAACAGCGCGTATCAGTTGCCTATCCACTCCATAAAAAGACAAAACCTCCCACAATTTCTTTCGGTCGACTCTATCATACGCTTTCTCCAGGTCTACGAATGCACAAAAAAGCTTTTGATGTTTGTTCAATAACTTCTCCGTTACCATTCGCAGAGAGAAGATTTATTCCAGTCAAAACAATATATTCCAAGAATCTGGGATTATTTATGCCAACTGAATTTCTGAGTTCAATGTAGATTATTACAATGAAATTTTTGTAAACATCGAATATAGACTACCACGTACTCCCGTGGTAAAATACAACAAAGTAAGACCGATTTAGGAATATTTTAAATTACAAAATAAGAATTTATGTGCATAATTCCATGGACACAATTTTATCAAATCAATATTACTAATAGAGATCTAAACTTGCTATAATTTCGAATATGTATGTACTTAAGTCATTGCACCCAAAAAATGGAATTAAAAAATGAGTTGGCTCTCAAGTACAGAAAAAGAACATATAGATATGTAGATGAATATCAAAACTTTTAATTGATAAATATTCAGTTGAAACAACGAATTCAAAAAAGTTACGTGATAAAAATATTCAAACAAACTTTATAAAACAATAAGTTTAAAAGTGAGGTTGACCGCACTTCGCTTTCGACATACTCTCAGCTTGAAAATGTTTTCCACTCCAGGCGTTCCTGGAAATTTCGTGATATTCCTTTCAATTCAAAAACTTTACGGATGAGTTTTTTTTTTGTTTTTCCCCGATCCCAATCTTCACTGTCCGTGTATCGCAAACAGGGAGAACGGATCAATAACTTCAGTGGTTACAATTGTCCCCGAATGAATACCACACCTGAGACGTCCTGAAATACGGGAATATCTCTAATATAAATTAAAGTCTGGTTAGTGCGAACACTTATAACTCGAGATCGGCTGAACAGATTCTTCCGATGTTTGATTTATTGGATTCTTCTCTGTTCCGGATAACAGAATAACTAATAAAAAGTTGAATAAATCGATAAGAGCTCATGTCAAATACAATATTAAAGTTTGTATGGAACGGGTTCGCCATCGGTACCGCCACCGACATCTATTGAGGAAATAGGTAGATTGATATTTTGATAGAAACATTATATAGATAGGGCAATGTTTTCCCTATTTTTCTACAGATGGTGATGATTGAAATTAAAAATATCGCTTTATGATGGTATTCGGAATTATGCCGTGTTCTAAAAACCAATATTAGTTCACCATAAATATTTTTTTGAATTATAATTGTCTATGGGTCGAGCATGCGCCTTATTGGTTGATGCTGACAAGCGGACAGCCAATCGGAGAAGACAAATTCAAACGAGCTCCATGTTCCAAGCAAGTTCCAAGTAACATGGTCGCCGGAAACTGCCGAACCAACCCGAAGTGTAACGAAGACGACTGTATGATTGCATTGGTGTTCAATGACAATAATTTTTGATGCTTTTATTTGTATTACTTATAATAAATTCGTGGGAAATGCTTAATATTTTTAATAAAAATAAACTTGTTTTATAATTATTTGGTTAAAAAAAACGTTTATCATAAAAATATCATCAGATATCTTTTTAGACGCATACAATTAGGTGTGAACTAAGATTAGGAACGTTTTGACAGATAAACGCACTAAAATTGACTTAAATACGAAATCCGAATACCAAAATGAACTAATTTCAAACTAAAGTCTAATAAGGAACAAATAGGAACGTTCTAAAATTTCTCGAATACCAATCCGGCTAACTAAAATAGGAACGTTCTTATTTTAGTTTAGTGCGCACTTAATTTGAATTGGAATAGGGCGTAGTACCTACCTACCTAATTCAGATCACACTTTGTAAAAGTGTTTCATATTGTAAAAGTAGGTACTACTGTATAACGTTTTGACTGAATTGATTTTTTCTCTCTTTTTCGTATGCAAATTTATCTCGAGTGGTCGTGATTGCCGAGTCAAGGATCAGCGATAAAATCTGAATGTAGAAAAATCAATTCAGCGAACGGAAATTTGTACTACTCCGAATGAAAAGTATTTTTTTTTTACCTGATAAACTTTCCACCAAATTTCAATTATTGATAAGTAAAGAAAGTAATAGAGATATTCAATACGGACTCCATTTCATTTCTCTTGTTCAATCCCAGATTTTCAGCAATTGATGATGAACCTAACCAAACCAATGAACCAAAAAAGTAAGTTTATTTAAAAACGGTGGATTGAATCGAAAATTAATCTGATATTCAAATTTTTGGTATACAATAAATACCTCCTTGTTCGGCGTTAATTTAGCACCTGAAGATGGAATATCTGTAGGTAATCCTCTCAAATAAAAAAAACGATATTGTTTATATTCTTGTGCTCAAAATAACACAACCATAATATGTTAAAAAAATACAATTTATTCCGTTAATATGAAGGGTTACAAAATAATTACCGTAAATTTCTCCGAGATATGCAAAATAGCAAAGTTATATTTTTTTTATTTTTTTAACGAAATTGGGCATACCTATGAATAGAATACAATATACTTTCGTTATTTTTCACAGAAAGCAATGGTAAATGAAGGTATTATGAGTGAGTACATTACTATGTAGATAAGATTCTTAGTAGCGAGCGCGTATCAAAACCAAACGATTTTAAACAAAGTAGGTAGGAAGTTTAAAAATTAATAGCCTGTCGAGAAACGATAAAAGTGAAGAGAGTTTTCCATTAGAAGATTCGCGTCTATCTGTCTAATTGTATGGAAAACTGCCAAATCCAGATATTATCGCTCGGCAACCAGACGCATCAAAATGCGGTACGTAAGTACAATAAAAATGGTGCAATAAGGATTTCTCGCATAAAAATATGTTATATAATGGATTGAATCGAATATAGGGGCCTACCTACAATCAGTGTCTACACCGCTTGACTGTTTTTTCAGAGTAGCTGTATGGATTTCGATTAGAAATATTCAATTCCTTTCATAAAAGAAAAAATAAGAGGAAACGATTCAACAGAGGGGGGAGCTCTGTACATTTTAACAATGCGCGTGCTGACTTGAATGATGAATTCGTTATTATATTCTAAGAGATTTTTTCGTTTTTAAAGATAATAACGGCATATTTTTAAGAATCCACTTACTTTCTTACAAGGGCACTCAATCGAACACGATTTAACAAATTCAATGACAATCTCGCACCCATCCTTATTAGCCGAGTTTTGTGAAGGAACAAAAAGTAATAAGGGCGGATCTTAGGCGTTCTTGCTGCTTTTTTTGACAATACAATTACTGTCGTAAGTAATTCTAAACAAATGACGTAGCCATGGTGACTTATTTACAAATATTTCGGAAATTATCGGGTAAGATCTTATTCTCATACCAACCGTCTAATATTTCAGGCAAACTTGGTGCGTGGTGTGCCACATTTTGATCATCTTAAAGATGGAAGGAGTATTCGTCTCATTAAATAGATTAACAACAGGCGTCTCATGAGGCTAGAGCCACCTCAAAAGGTGGGGCTACAGAGAAGAAGTGAAGACTACGAGTGTGATCAACTAGTATCCCTTATCATTTATCCTTATAAGCAAGACATGAAAGCACCAAGACACAGATACATCTAAAAACCGAGCATTAGGGGTCACGCATTTGATGGTATCCAAGCAACTAACCAAAATTAACACAGAAGATAAATAATATCTTACAAAATCGATTGCTATTGATACAGATGTTTGACAAAAGAGCAAATCAAGGAGATAATATTATTTTTTATTACTTTCTATTATCATCTATTATCTTTAAATCTCAAGCAGCCTTAATTACTTTTGTGCCTTAATTTAACGGGAAAGCTTATCTGTGATTTTCCTTTTTCAATGAATTCCGTCAGTCAGACATGTTAAAAACAAATAATGAAAGACGACAGACACATAAATGTCTCAGAGTACTTGTGTAAGTAATGTTCCCTAAGATATGTATCACTGTTCGGAAATTGAAGTTCTTAGTCAAAGTGGCGTTTCTTAGGCGGGCAATTATGGCGGAAGTATGTTACACTTTCATTCATTCCTCCGATTAACTCGCGAATGTGTTGAGCCAATTAACTCGCAACTCGAATAATAATTAATGAGCCACCTCCTCTATCTGGTAGAAACCAGAAGGGGATTCGGGCTCACCTCGGCTCATTCTCATCTGTAATTAAACAACATCAATAAATTAACGGTGTTGATTCGTGCAACAAACAAATCTTAAATTGATTCGTGTTGCCAAATCTTGATAAATTTAGCAATGATTGAAGTTATCACATTAATAATATGTACAGCTATTTCCTTTAGCTTGCTGGAGAAATTATACGTAAACTAGAAGAACTCCAATGTTTATTTGTAACTGCAGTATTTTGTACATTCAACATCAAGCTTTCAAAATGACCGGATACTAAATAATAATAATAATAATAATATAACACTTTATTGGGTAAAAATATACATAATTAACCAAAATTGGCGGGCTTATTGCCTAGGGCAATTTCTTCCAACCAACCTATTATAGATATAACATTTAATCTGTTGCATGCTATATAAAAAAAAATACATACACATATATAAACAAATAAATACATAATACATAGAGTTACACACATACATAGGTATACAAAAACACACACATATAAGCATATAAAAATAAAAATAATAAAAAATAAAATGTGACACATAATCAATAATCAAGTATAGCGAGGAAGGAGAGGATCAGGAGACAGGAGCAGGAGTAGAAGAAAGGAAATGACGCTTCAATCTATTTTTGAAAGAGAATAACGTTGGAGAGAGTCTGATGTCATCAGGTAGTTGGTTCCATAACCTGGCCGCCTGTGCAGTGAAAGATGAAGTGAAAAATGAAGAACGATGTGTTGGGATTTGTAGGATGCCACGCGCAGCAGACCGCAGAGGAAGGCCATGAGATGCTAATGGAGTGAATAAAGACCTCAGATAGTTAGGAGCGTTGGGGTTAGAGAGTACCGAGAAAAGTAATGTGAGAATGTGAAAGTCTCTTCGTTGTGACATAGTTAACCATTTGAGTTCCGCTCTGAACTGAGATACTCTATCAAATTTTCTGAGGCCAAAGATGAAACGAATACAAACATTTTGCAGACGTTCCAACCTTAAAATAATGTTTATTCTTACTTTAATATGTATCTATAAATTAAATGGAATTAGGTTTTAACTACACGAAACGCCTCCGATTCTTCCTCTGCCATTTTCAAATTTGATGCAAATGATAATGGGGGTTATTCTGAACATCCGACCCTATCGAGTTGTGTGCGTCCCGATAGTGTCGCGTAGGATCCATTTGTACAGGCTCTTACTATTTACAAGTCACATTCGAATGAAACATCGGATAACCGGTTGCATTCGTCGCAACACTATCGGATGTCTACTCAACGCCCATTTCGCTGTCGCTTGCGATCCAACCAAGTCTTTACTAGTGTTTAATCATCTTTTATTAATTTAAGTGTAAAAAAATAGCACAAAAATTAATTATTTGGTGAAAATTTGGAAGAATTTTAATGAAACTTGTTTAGAAAAGTTCTATCTAAGAGTATAGATATCACGTAAAAGATTGCTTACATTTTGCGGTAAAAAAATAATAACTTAAGTATAAGAAAAAATAATCTTGATAGAAATAACAAATTATTAGTATTGTTAATTAAAATAGGCGCGTTTTTTAGGTAAAAAATATAGTGGAATATTTTAAATTAGTATTACAAAATTATTATTTTTGTCCGTCACATCGTATCCGATGCAACTCGATCGTGTCGGATGTTCAGAATAACCCCCAATATCTTTTGCAGCTGAATGAAGTCTTGAATACCCAATTCAGGATTTAACACAAAACATTCAGCTGTCCAAACAAATTCAATGACGTGGATCAAACACATCGATTCCTTCCTCAAAGAAGAACAGGTCATAAGGAAAATAAATAGAAATTTTATGAGAAACAATTTGTCGGTGGAAAATGCGAAAGAAATGTGCTTGGATAGAAAAGAGTGGACGGTGAGAGAAAAAAATACCCTTAAAACCCCAGTATTGCACAAATTAGGGACTCCTTACTGGCAAAATATAAAGCTAAAACGGTACTCCAAAATCGCCGTAAGGATCAATATAGGGGTGATCCCCATCAGATATTTTAATAAACCGCCAATACAACACAGTTAAAAAAGATCACATCTTGATAGGGCCAGATATTCAATATTAAATTTCAAAATTTTCAACACAAATTATAATATTATGATATAATTGTTTCTAAAACATCTACACCTGAGGCGTTCAATCACACTTAATCTGCTGATTTATATTTGCCTGAAGCGGCATTTTCAATATTCTCCGCTTGCTCCAAAGTATTTCACCTTACTAACATTTGCATATGAAAATAATATGAATGTGAAAACCCACAGATTAAACCCGACGCAGGAGCGTGTGGCAATCTTAATTACAAAACAAGCTGCAAGACATGTCTAGAAACCATCATTTAACCACATCACAACTTATTATCTGAATTGCCCTAATTCTGAATTGCACCTATTTATAAAAAATACTATGTAGGTAGGTAGGTAGATAAAATTTTAACACTTCGTACGTTTCGAGATATAAGTATAGAGATTACAAAATAAATAATGTTTTTAGGAGTTTGCTGAAAGAAATTTTATATTTGAATGATCAAAATTATTTGACGCCAACCATCATGAAGTCGGGAACATTTTCCTTATAGACTTGGCGCAATCGGATATGAAATCGCATGCACCCAGATATTTCTGTTTGCCCTCCCACAATCGTAACAGGAAAACGCCACCTTTCAGCAGACAGTCGATTGGCACATCTTCCATAGATCGTTCGGATTATATTCAGCGCTGCCCATTATCTTTGAAGCCAGTGAACATTTCATGGAATATCGAATGCTGAAACTATATGTTAGGCGAATTGAATGCTAGTAATCCAAGGATCAAAGTTTACACAGTTATACACTAGAAATCCTTATAACGATAGCATACATATTATGTAAGCCTCCGAAGAGATAAGCACTTATATCTAATCATCAGATACTAACTAGCCAAGCACGATTAGTTGCCGACTGTCGCTAAAATAAATTATTAACTGGACGACATTATGGGCCCAACTGATTAACGACCGACTCGACCACGTACAAGAAATATTTGCACAATCCATATTCTGGAGATGTCAACAACGATAACTAACCATTTGCACAAACATCATTTGCGATCTAAAGTTGTGACACGGTGTTTTAGTTGGATTTGTTTGATTAGATAACGAATAGAGAAAATGACGAACGGAGAGAATGTGTGTCAGATAAAAGTAGCGAGGAACGTCACATTACAGGTGTGATTTGAGAATAATGAAAACAAAATTTTCTACCAAATAAAGAGTGCCAAAATATGGTGACCTATTTTAAGACGAATAATAT
Source organism: Mystacides longicornis (assembly GCA_963576905.1). NCBI lineage: Eukaryota > Metazoa > Arthropoda > Insecta > Trichoptera > Leptoceridae > Mystacides > Mystacides longicornis. The sequence continues at coordinate 13,106,531 of OY756426.1, forward strand.
ATTATTAAAAACAGGAATCTCACCAGTAGCAACGGCAGGGCCAAGTGGATCGAACCTGACCCGATGTTCTGCAGCAGCTCGCGCAGCGCCCACCAATTCCGAAAAAACTCGATGACGCCGCATCGCCAATTCGTCTCTACCAACGGCTCCTCCGCCGATTCCGGCTGGAAGAGACTGTTTCCTCAGAGCTAAAATGTTGTTTTTAGGAGGAGAACAGAATACTTCGTCGTCGTCAGACGTCTCCATACGCACAGAGGGAGGTTTCTTCTCGTCAGCGGGCCATCCTATACTCGGCCTCTTCAATATCCCGCCACTGGACGCCCTTCGTGTCTGGCCCTGGTACAGCAGGATATCGTTGATTCCCTCCACAGGTTTTTGCACGGAAGATAAATCAGAATCCTCGTCATCGCTTTCCTCTGCGATATTATCTTCCTCCCGAGGGCTCTCCTTACCTCTCCTATGGCAAAGTTTTTTATGACTGGCCTCGCTTTTATTCTCTTCTACATTTTGTGCTCCCGCGTTGGTCTCACAGTTCTGACACTCTTCATTCTCCAAAAGTCCCTTCTCGTCCTCATTCACATTAGTTTCCATCGTTACTGTGAGCAAGTCTTGCTTTTGATCAACTGAAATTTTGCTGGTGGGATTTGAGGATGAATCTTGACGAGTTCCGTTCAACTCCTCCCTGGTATGCGCCTTTTCATGAAATAGTTTGTCGTGTTCATGTGACTCTTTATTTTGCAATTCTTCCGTAACGAGTTTCTTCTTATCGCTATTTTCTTCAGCTTCGATCGAATCCTGGTGGTTTTCGATAACTTTTTTCCCAACACAAACGCAACAACTCTTAAACATTTCTCCTTAATCACTCTCCACATAAAACTACCATCTTAACTATATCTTGAGAAGATAACATCGAAATATAAAACATCTCACTTAATAACAAAACAAGAAATAAATAACTATAATTAAGTAACTATTTTTATTTTTTTATAGGGCTAATATACCTAAATATTTAAATAACATTAACAATCACGAGAAGTGAATTAATCGCGGACGCCTTTGGGAGCACGAACTTGAATGAAATACTTTGGCACAGTAACACACCTTCTCACTGACACACCACTACATGGACACTGACGAAGATGTTCTACAAAACTTTTGAATCTGTCAACACTAGGCTGGCTAACAATTATTCCCGTCACGGCCATCGATCAATCGGCGACAAGTCACAGCGCGACACTCTTTGAAACAACATCGCTCAAAAGTAATAAAATTTCCAGGTAAGGAAAAATAATTAGATATTTTCGCGAGCGATATTCGATGTCAGGCTGCGGACTGATAGAAGAGCGGCACGCGCGGGCCTGTTACCGTTAGAACGACGCGAATTCATCTCGCGTCGCAGCAGGGTCGAGGGACCGCAGCGTAGGCGGAAAGGGGTGGGGGCTTGCGCGACGGCGCCCTGATCGATCCCGCACGTCCGGAGGTCTAACTCCAAAATATTCATATCCCGAAAACCCAACTATCTCTTCCTTGTAAACTTTCAAACTGAACGCTTAAACTATAGTTTGGCAAAAAAAAAGTTCAACAGAAAATGAAGCAAACATCAGAGAACATCGCAGAAAATGTTCTTTGACTCCAGGGAACGAATCTTTTTTTACATGTCAACAAATTTCCCTTTTTCCTAAAACTGATTGTATTTTTTTTAATTGAAACATTAGTACGGTAGATTGAGATATTTTGATATGAATAATAAAGTAATTACCTGATAAAAACAACATGCATCTCATCAGATAAGACAATAAATAAATGTTAAAAATATTTTTAAGACATAGCCTACTTTAATGTTGTTGCTATATTGGCTTTCAAAACAAACAAACCAAAATTAGTATCGAGATATTTACTTATTTATTTATTTATAAATTAACGGCAAATTGCCTTTTAAAGAAAATAAAAATTACAAAGAGAGCAACAAAAAACACGAAAAAAATACAATACCCACAATTTCTTTCCATAAGCACTACAGTGATAAAAAGTACACGTCTGACACTTGTATAGTAGGAGAATACAACAATATGAGAATAGGTACATTTAAAAGGCTATTGGGTGACTGACGACAGTTGCCAGAGAGATGGTTAGAATCCTCAATTTAAAATGACACAAAAGAAGGTATTTGGAGTGCTATAAGTGATTAAACAGGACTATAAGGGCATGATATATCCACAGAAGTATCTCAGGTCGCTGGGTTACTATACGTTGAAGAACGTCGAAGTAGAGCAAGGTAGGCAGAACGATTCTATAGATCAACCATGACGGGTTATTTATTAGTAAAGTGTGCCAGTGAAAAAGAATGAGTAAACAGTCCCAACAAAATCCATCCAAATTGCTAGTCATTTGTTGTCTCGACAAAATAGTAAAAACAACAGACTTAGATGGTGCGACGAACAAAACTACAGAAAATCGTCAATAACAGTGATTGAGCTGAAAACACAAATTATTACAAGAGTTAATATAGGAAGGGACAGAGGAAGAATTGGAATGTCATTTGATTCATATGCTGCCTTGGCGAGTGGGACGAGATATGTTTTGGATAAAAAAAGTCAGATGTCGAAGAATCAAAGAAAATCAGTCGAAAAAAATAAGTTCATTGGAACCATTAAGAGAAAGTTGTCCTGATGTGACTCTTGAAGATGTCGATGCTGGAGCTAAAAATGTCGATATCGTTCGCGTATTCGTTTCCCAGCCGGTGAAGTCGTGGGAATTTACTATCGAAAAATACATGAATAAATTTATAAGTTGATGAAGTTTAATTACTCGTATGATTCTGAAAAAAAAAACATTAAATAAACGAAGAGTAAATAGGTATATTATTTTACATGAAAAACAAAAACATCCCACTTTTGAAAGTAACGAGTTATCCCTTCGCTTTTGGCTAAAATAAGGGAGCAGATGTGATCTGAGTGAGGAAAGATGGTATTAAAGGGAAGAGAAGTTTGGGTTGCTTCACGGCACATCGCTATGCAAACAGAAGATATTATGTAGGTAGTACGAGTGGAACAGAGAACAGAAGAAACAAAACGATATACATAGAAATAAGTAGACGGAAAATTATTATAGCCAACGTTCAATTGTCATTAATTTACGTAAAACTTGAAGACTTGAAACATTTAAAATCACCTGGGTTTAAGTAAAAGCAGTTGTTTACAAAATAATAAGTGAAGGAATATCAATGATGTTTGGCTGTGAAACGTGGACATTGACAAAAAAATAACAATGCTATATAAATAATATAGCATATAATGCATTATAGATGAGAAGTTTACGAAGAATATTAGGAAAGACTCTGTGGGACATGGAAAGGAAAGAGAATATTAGGAAGGCATGTGATGAGGAATTGAATGTTGTTACAAAGATGATAATAAATAAGTTAAGATAAATTGGGAATGATGAAAAAATGGATCACACGAATTAAAAAGGCCGAAAGAAAAGGTGTAAGAAGGCGTGGTCGATCGTAAATAACGTGGATCAAGAACATCGTTTCAGTCCTTACGGAAGCCAGGTCAGAAGCAAAAGAAATAGCAGAGGTTGTACGAGAATCAATGTCAGCGAAAGAAGTATGATTGGATAAAAAAGACTGGAGGTCCTTTCCTCTGCCTACCTTAAGACACGGAGTGATGGGTAAGAAAAAACATCAGAACAAAAATCACCACAAAGTACTAACTACCTATGTAGTTCAAATCGAACAACCGAAAGATAATTAGGACAAACCTTCAGACGGAAATAATTTTAAACGAGAAAGCGTATTTACTATCTTTATAAAACTTCTCGGGACGACAAACCAAAAATAACAACTTCCAACTGAATTTTAATCCCATTCTCTCCTATACATAATACATTTTCCTCATTACATGTTATAATATTTTATTATCTTTTTATTTATTTATACACAATCTCTTTAAAATTATTATTAATGGTACGAGTATAATAAAAAGCTCGGATATAAATCCATTTTCCTGGACCGCGACGTTTTTGCTTCTGAAGATTTTTTTTGTTCTTTACCCTTCGCCGTTCGCCAAATTAATCCGATAAAAGCTTTCCCCGAATCTCTCAAATGTCGAGCGATGTCAGGGATCGGCTCATCTCTAGTGCACGCGACTCCCTTTATTTATTCATAAATTCGTGGCCGAAATGGAGAAATACTTATCTATGAAGAACAACAAAAATATTCGTGAATGTGTTTGGTGTTATTGATGAATAAGCATAAAAAATATTTTGAATAATTCAGTTCATCATCCAATAATTTGTACTCCCTAGAAGGAACTAAATTTTCGATAATTTGTATTTCCGAGGAAGCTTCAGGTCTCACCCATAACAGAAGAGAAAACAGGCTAAAATGGTATGAGCATATTATTATACGACCAATGGACAACGTGATCCGAGAGTCATGGACATTGTAACTCCATCAAGGAGACCGCAGACCACCCGCCACATGGTTGTCGAGCATCAAGAAGTACCTTAAGAAATGCAAAATAGGTCTAGGATATCAGACCCCAAATAATGGGACAAAGAAGAAGAGAAGGCACTTAATGTGTGTATGTAAACGAAAAATCTAGAAGAAAGGGAAGACAAAACAGTCAACCACTTTGAAAAACGACGCAAGCAAAAAGGAAGGCCTTGAGACAGGACACAAAGATCTGCGGCTTCGGATAACACATGGTACACCCGAAGATTATCAGACATAGGTGTAGATCGACGGAACAAAAGGATTTTCCAAAAAAGCCTTAAGAATTGGACATTTCAAATTCTGCATATAAAGAACCTACTGTTGTGGATTTGGGAATAGAACAGTGTGTATGAATTACAACACGTTAAAATAGACTACTAATTTGCTTTTAGAAATTCAATATAACATTATTATGGTAGATATCGTTTATCTAATTCAACACATTGACTTGCTTTATAAATGTGATTAAGTTTGATGAGAAGATTAGAATACCCCGAACACTGAATAGTTAATTAATTATTATGTATTCGCGCCAACTTACTTACCGGTACTGTAAATGGGAATTTCCTCTGTCAATGGGAGATAGATGTGCGGTTGGTTATATCATGATTCTGTATTTTATGGTTGGGGTTATGTTTGAGGCCTTTTTTAAGGATCCCATATCCATCCCAGGATATGAAGTATATAACAACATACCATAAGCGTGATTAGGTCGAAAATTTTTATCTAAATTATCGTTCCAAACACAGTTTGATTCAGCTTATAATGAAGACTGGGGAAAGTCGAAGTGCGGGTGCACTGGTTTAGAAATAACAGCAATGGACCGGCACCCAGCGAGAGGAAGGACTCTTCTAGATAGCCCAGGATAGAAGAAGCCTACTCTCACCCGACCGGGAATCAATCCTGGCACCTCGTGATCTGAAGTCCACGCCAGTACAACTAGGCTACCGAGGTAGGTATCTAGTTAGAATTAGTTAAAGTCGGATTAAAATCACAATCAATAACCTGATTGGACATAAAAATAAAGATACAGAACTATGGACATGGGAAGCAAAATGCTAACTTGAACGTTCACCAGTGCAATATAAACAGGATATGACATTAGTTAGTATCACGATGTACGAATGTAGATTTGCATTAGGTATTGGGGTATAAAATATGTCATTCAGTGGCGGCACGTGGTCCCCGATCCAGGAACACAGACAGGACGAGAGGAAGCGCCACATTTAACACCCACGCCGTCGGTCGATTCAATTGCATCGTAGTCCATGAGACCAGCATCGTCCGCAAATATCTCTCACCAGCCTTGTGATATCGTACCCGCTTATCTGCATACTAACGTTGATGCACACAAAAGTAGACTCACGTGTAACAAATTTACAAATTGTTGGTGCACCTAAACAAACCTTCACATAACTCATATTTTGCGTGCAAGCAAAGTGCACTACATAGTTGAATACTTTATGTCAGTTTTCTCGTAAGGTCGCAAGTTAGCTACGCGCTTTGGGGACCGCACTGTGACATTTCACTGATTAAATATGCAAATTGTTATCAACATCATCATACAATAATGAATTATAATTAAAAACGATTATAGTCCATATTAAAATTAATTATTATGAATAAAATTAAACTAGTTTTGTTTTGCATAAACCATCTGCACGTCTATAACTCGTTGACCATTTATGGATGGATACTAAAAATGCCAACACGGATTTGGAAGAATATTACAAATTTGATCATGCCCGGCCCATAAATTGGTGTAAGCGGAGAGATGTGATCTGGTGTGCTTTTTCAAAATATAATAACTGTTACTAGCAAACTGTTTATTATTCTTTCCTGGCATATATAAGCCTCATAAAGAACCCAAAGTAAATAGAAATAACAAAAAAAAATCACAAAAGTAGCAAGAACCGCGGTAAGCAAAACAAGCATAACAAAAACATCGTACACGCAGTATACAAAACATTAACCTGCAGCTTGATATTACAATCTCCATAATACACTGCATTCATACATAATAGTTACATTACATGCAAGAAAGAGATAAAGAGATAATATTTAAGATTAAGCCGCCCCCAGATATCCCACGCAGAAAAAAAACAATAAAAAAATTAAACACGTATACAAAAAGAAGCTACATATTATTTTGGCTACACATGCCGAAAAGAAAAATAATCGATCTTTCCAATCCTAGTGTAAAGAAATAATTGAAACGCGGGATATGTGAAAGAAAAAGCGCTTTTGTTAAAGACACTTCTTGAGACATAAAGTCGGGAGTTCCTAACGGATTACCCATAAGGTGTATGTACACCAAATGAATATAGAGCCAGAGCTGGAAGTAGAGCATATTTTATTCACAGTTGATATGGACATAAATCAGTTAATGCCCATTTATTAGTTTCTGCTTGTTATTGTTTCCACGATTGTACAATACATAAAAGAAAGTATGCTCTTTCTAGATTCGTTTGGTGCAAACGCACACACATCAGATGAAACGGCGGTTGAGTTTTAACAAAGAATCATGAACTTCGGATAAGAGCAGTGCTAGAAGCAATAATTGACGCCTGCTCCATAAATTACTAAAAAGATCTGAAATTTGTCACTCACAAAATAAGGACAATTATAATTTAAACAAATCGACGTCGCTTGCAAAATAAATAGTCGTGGACTTGTTATGAGTTTAATTGAGAAATTAGCCCAGCCCTTACGCTAAATAAGGATGTCACTTAATATGTATGTGGATGTTTCTGGACAGACAGAAGTTTCACTAAATAGATCCAATACATCAGGCTAACATCGTTCCCACGAAACAGTGACAAGTGGCAAATTAACTTCTCGCCGACAGCCTGATTAGACGAGCGAAATATGAAAACATACCAAATGACAATACCTACTAACTTCGTTTGCACGGTGGACAAACTCCCAAGATTGCACAGTGCGAAATTAAACCATGCAAAGAATGTGGATCTGTTCAAAACGCCTGGACAATATTTAACTTTCAAGCATTCAAAGGTGTATAGCCAAACTAAAGGACATTATCCATTTTTTATCACTTGTGTTCATAAAAAACCGTTTTCCGGCGTTTTGTGCTGAAAATCACTCATTTTTAGTGTACCAAGTACACTCGCTTCAATTAATTGTTGTTTTTACGGTTTTTTTAAGTGCTTATCTCTTTCAATATTTTACCAAAATTTCGATCACATAGTGCAGCCATGGCTATATATAAATAATTAATATCCTTAAAATACAGGTCTTTAAACTTTTATTTTATAATTTGATTGATTCAATGTAAAACAATAGATCACTCTCTCGAGAGTGGATTGCCACGTTGGAAGAAAGAAGAAGAATAATGTAAAACAATAGAATATAATATGAGGTGTAAAGGGGCGTGAGTGAATTTTGGATCATAACTTCACATGACAAATTCGGTGTTAATAAGTAAAACAATCAGTATATTTTTCCTTCTAACTTAATTTACTACCTAGTATTTTCAAAGACAAAACGTCTTTGGATTAGAATTGAGGAAGTGATTATGTTCGAAAGGCGATACGTAAAAACCCTTACACATATTTTATTTGTCTCAACTTTATTCCCATACATTGAAAGGTGGAGATATTGATACAGTGAGAATATGAAAAAACAGTTCATGATACAAGGCGTCCCTTTGAAACCGTCTAAAAAGAGAACTTGGTGTAACAATCCGAACAAATGCGTGCGTACTCGCAGTATGTACTAAAAATATTATACTTAAGCGCGTAATAAGTTCAGTGGCGTGGTGTCATACGGAGTGAAGTAAGTCGGTAGCTGCGTTGTGAATTAGTAATAATGTCACAGGTTCTTGACCCACTTCGCCGCAATGTTTGTGTCACGAATAAAATAGTGGGTTTTTTTTTCATTATTTTTCCCTCTAATCGACACGATATTATTCTCGTGCTGGACATCCAGGGACGACTGGACGGGGAACGAACCTATTTTTAGCATTAATTGGGCGGAACGCGTGCTCATCCGCCAATGTTATCGACCCCGTGTTATTAGGAGAACATCAGACGTAATGAAAAGTAACTTTAGGATAATTTTATTGCGTCAATATATCGGACATATTTAGGTATAACGGTTTATCACCGAATCGTTTCTGGATGGGTCATTGCTGTATTATGCTAGTCCAGTGCTTCGCAACTAGTGTGCCGTGTGGCGGATGCAGGTGTGTCACGGTCAAATTTAATGTAATAAAAAATTAACAATTTGAATTATACCTACATTTTCTACACAATCATAAATCTTTTCCCATGACATTGACTATTTTTTTTTTTTAAAAAGTAACATAAAATAGTTATTTCATTAAATGGGTTATGCACAAAAATATTATATTAATATTCTTTCTGTATATATTTTTACTTTTGGTGTGTAGCGGATTTTGAGAATTTCGTGTGAGGAAAGGTTTCGTAGCACTGTGCTAGTCTCATTTTTATCATATGTGCTGAAGCACTAAATTCAACAATAAAATTATTAAGGTATGCCATATGACGTGCTTTTTTTACACAACAATTTTGATAGAAACTTGGTCAAAGAAAATCTCGGAAGAAATAAAAACATAACACAAAAGCGTAGTAAAAGTTGCTTGAACCCTATCATAAAACGAAAGCGTTAAAAAAAAACACATAAATATTTGGAACATAAAATGCATATTTCCGTTCAAACAAACACTGTGGAAAAAGTGGAAATGGTGTATTTTATCTTCCTTTGAACTTATAAGGAGTAGGTCGTATAAAAGATCCGGATTCACGTACAAAAGAGGTCACCGGAAGGTAAATTTTAGACACTGGCGATACATTATCACGGAACTTCGGTATTAATCACGGTCCCCCGGGAGAGAAAAAAAGTTTACCAACAGACATGATGAATGGGGGCATTTTGGTTGGAGTTAACCTAGGTACAATATTAAGTTGTTGTAGCTTGTTAAATTTGACGAGTTCTTTACAAAAGGCGACTTACCGCTTTTTGCACTTAATGAAATCGATTCAACTCCACGGCCGGCGTCGTCAAAGTTGCTGTCAGGGCTCCGAGGAGCGGGAGATAATTGAATTGTGCCCCGCGAACCCAGAATAATTATGATATCTTCTTAAGGCAGGTTTAGACTAAACGAATAAAAAACCAAAGCTAAAATACAGTAATTCTTTGCTCGTTTACAGAGTTTAGACTAAGCAAACATCAAAGAGCTCGAATAAAATACCAAGAACTGTATATTTTCTTGCGCAACCGTCAATGTTTGTCAGATCATAAGTCGCCATTTCGTTATCGATGGAGAATAATAGGTATTCAGTATTTTGATATATTTTTTGAAGGACTGAAATTCAGAAGCACACAGTATAACCCGACAAGAAGAAGAAGTCGACTAAAATGGCTAACTCTAGCATAAAGCTCTCCCCTCTACATGTCGTGTTGTTCTATTGGCGTTGGCGGAAAAATATCTCTGTAGGTTTACACATCGAGAATTCAATGATAGAATCGGATAGAATGAGCGTTCGCTCGTTTGGTCTAAGCCCACCTTAAGAAAACGAATCGCTAACAATCTACGATGAATTAAATTGTTTTTAAAATGAGAATTCATTTTAATATTGGTGTTGGACTACGGCAAATTAACTCCTTTATTTAATACTTAATAAATTTTTCGTATAATTTTGGATAAAAGCCCAGTCAAAGATCTATAACTAAAATAATTATCATAGGCGAATTTCTTAGTAATATAACTGAAAATGCTTCAACAGACAGACGCTTCAAATAATAATTACAAGAATCAAAACTAATTAATATTTCTGGTACCGCTTCACGAACCGACAAACGAATTTAATCCCCTTTATAAATCGACGAATGCTGAAAGTTTTTCGCCTAACAAAACTTTACGTTTGTACAAAAAGTTCAAAATTCATTATCCGTTCGTTATACGGAAAATCATGCGCGGAAGTTAGCTGAGGATATTTTTAAACCTATAATTATTGGTTAAATGTTTATTTATTTAGAAGGATGACAAAATTACAGTTGCTACGGGAATCAGATTTAAAGTTATTGGATTGGATCGCAATCCTAAAACTATGTTTTGGGTTGCAATTAAGTCTATCGGAGAGCTTTAAAAAACTTTTTGCACAAATGTTTTTTTTGTAATCCATTGTCGAGATATTATTGCAAGACTAATAATTTATGATGATACCTATACGTATATGCTTTGTACGGCCACTGTTTATAATTTCATGAACCGTTAATAAAACTTCAAATGAAGCTGGAGTTTAATAATACTCGCATAACATTCTCGCAAAATGAAAGGAGCTAATTTTAAGTACACAGTTGATTTTGCGCTTTTTTTTTGTTTTTGTATGCAGTGGGCTGCTGTTATTGAAACATTGAAACTAGAATAATATTTGTGGCAATTAAACTTTTTGTACTTAGAAACATTTTTCGCAGTTCCTAGGTGTGGTGTCTGGTGTCTCAAAGATAAATAAATGAAAACTAAATAGGGTACATAGTTAAAAATGTAATCTTACTCCTGTGATTTTGAAACTCAACTATTTCTTCATATATATCTTACGGGGTCTTCCGCGTGGTCGAGTTTCGTTCGGATTATGTTGTACACTCTTTGGACATGAGTATTGAGTACCTATACCGTTTCTTCCTTCGCCTTTTACACCATTACACACTTCACACTTCGTCCTGCCAACGCGTACCTTTAAGGATTTCCGGTTCTTCTTAAGTTATAATAAAATGGTCAGTTTACATCCAACTAACACGAAAACAAAACGACAAATTAATCTCCATTCCATCGTTCATTCATTTCGTTGAATTTAAAAACCATTTCGACGAAACAATATAAGCATAGGGAATCCTCGACGAGAAAAAAAATAAAGCTTGAAACGAAAGTACTTCGTTAGGTCGGAAAGGAAACGACTTCATCCCGCTTCTGGAGAGGATATTCAATTTCATTAATCAACCCATCCCCGTGTCTCTCCGTATAGAATAATATACCGACTAACCACAACGTAAATAGGTTCTACGGGCAGGGAACGGTCTAACCATTCGAGATATTTGACGACTTAATGATATTTTAAACTCATTAATAATTCATATTCCGGCTATTGTTCTTTACAAATCTTTATAATGAATGTAAACAGGACTTTAGCGTCCTTGGGGCTGATCACCCACGCACTGAAGCAACCGCACAAAAGGTGCCACCAATGGCATTTTCATATTGCATACAATTCCTGTGCACTGTGTTTCAGTAGAATCATGGGCATAAGATTGCCAACACCGCTTTACGAATGATGTTATAAGCCGGCACAAGCTCGTCATCTCTATCATAATTTGTGAGGAAATGAGATATGAGTAAAGGATACCTATGAAAGCGCTGTTCTTCCTCGCATTACGTAATAGTTTGTGAAAGATTAAACAAAACTTACTTGATATGTTCACTCAGTAGTTGATGATTGGATCTCTGTAAAAAAAAAATAACAAAACAGTCATTACAATATGCTTTGAAAATTAAGTAAATTTAATAATACAAAATACTTGTAAAATACGTAAAAGATTATTTCAACTGGAATACCACATAAAAAACCACATGCGGAGTCCCCGCCACTACATGGTGACTGTACCTAAAATAATATAAATAAGTATCCTTTATCGAATCTCCGTGATATACCTACTTAAAAGTTAAAAGAATTTTTTTGAAAATATGTACCTGAAAGTATGAAAGTATATTGAAACGCCTTAGCAGAAAACCGCTGTAAGCTGTGCGGCTCATACAAAATTGGCGTTAACTTTTCTCTGAGTGAGTAAGAATGTTCATAATACGGCCACTCTCAATAAGTAGGTGCTTAAAGCCACGAAAAGTGGTCTGAAGATATTACAGAAATTAATCAATGGTACAGTCACAGGGCAGACAGAAAATCTTGAGAAAGAAAAAGAGGATGAATAACTGAAGATAGAAATAATAAAGTCAATGAATCTAGGTATAACCGGAAACTTACGATAGTTGGTGAAATTTCTTTCTAATAATAATAACAAGTTATTTGGAACCGACATTATTATAGCAAAAAATTAAGGGGCAGTAATTTAATAAAGTAAATTATTGAAGATAACAATGTTACCACTAATGACTACGACAAACATTCCTTGGGGGCGAACTTAAATGGATCAAATATTTTTTTGTTGTTGTTCAAAACAACATCCATTACAAGGATAATAAAGATATTATTTTTATGTTTCCTTGGAATTAATTTATCCCTGGGGGACAAGGGGTCGTTTAAAAATATGCGCGAAGGAATGACATAAATTTACAATATTGATGAGGAGAATGAATGGGAAAAGAAGGCAAATCTCGAAATCGTAAGCGCTTTATTAGCGACTGGAGTGGAGCCACTGGGCTATCACCCTTGGCAAATTGAAAGAATATTTATGGTTGTTCGCCATTGATCTTGGCCATTTCCGTTCACTTTTTGATATTTTACATCGATCTTACAGAATTTTATTCATTTAACATGACCAACTAGTATCACCGTTTTCACATTCATATTTGCCACAACGCTACTTCATATTTTTTAGGTCTTTTCATAAATTCTAACAGTACATTGTACATGAGCGTTGCTTCGTTGCTTTGCTGTGGACTAAGTGTGAAAATTCTTTCATTTAAAAATAATTATTTTTAGCTATTATTTCACAGCCAAGGTCACATTCGACAGAATACAAATTGATGGATCTTTTATTAAGACATGAAATGTGTCAAAGCAATTTTCGTAATGTAAATACATACCTTATAATTGCTTATATTATTAAAGTAGGTACCTACATATTCGTAATATTAAAAAAAAAACTCGCACTGACAGAGAAAATTAACTAGTCGTTTGACAAAATTAGTTTATACATTGTTTGGTGTGGATGTTCAATGAAGATACCTACTTTTGTCAAAAATTTGTAGTGTTTTGATAACGTCTTCCTGGTAAATCTGTCATTCAGAAGCCGCCCACCGGATATCCGGTTCAGCTCTCAACATACCTCTCCTATCTTTCAAGATTTGGGATTTAGTGCAAGTATATCCCAAATCTTGAAAGGTAAGCAATAGTTGCTTCACGGACAAACAGGTCGAGATAGCGGAATGGAATAGGTATCGGTGTGGATGACAAAAAAATAGCCAACTTGAAGGGGGTCCGCTGAGAGACTCGCTGGTTTTTAAGGATAGAATCTTGAGTCACATTAGGGTTAACTTACGATACAATCTCAAACGTGAGCAAATATAGTACCTTCCATGACCAATTTTTTACTATGGAGTAGCAGGCAGACTCTTAGAGTATCCATGTTCCAAGGAGAGGTGGAGGAAGTATCTAACAACCGAAAGCGGGGCATGGGGATTTGAAACTCGTCTTCCTTCCTTCCTTCCTTCTCAACCTGTATCAGTCCACTCCTGGACATAGGCCTCCTCCAGACTCTTCCACGTCCCCCGATCTTGTAGTCCTAGGGCGACAGCACAGGAGGTGTTATGTCCGTTTATCCTCTAATCGAGCGACATGACCGGCCCATCGTCATTTTAACGCTGCCACTCGTTCGACCATGTCCGACACTCCTATACTAGCTCTTATTATGATATCTCTAATTCTGTCCCTAAGACTTATACCCAGCATCGCAGCACTTTTTGGGTGTGATTTCAAACCCATAAGTAAGAACTGGTAAGACACAAGCATTATAGACCTTCCGTTTGAGGTTGATGGGGATTTTAGGATCCTTCAATATGTGACCCATATTTTGGAAAACAGCCCATCCCAAACCAGTTCTTCGGTCTTGCGGTTTGATAAGCTCTACCCAACATCATTTTGTGTCCCAGATAGACGTAAGAATCTACGCTATCTATACACGTATTGTCTATCGTGACATGTATTGGTGTTTGCGCCATAACCTTTTTTGTCTTTTTCAGGTTCATAAACTCGTATAATTCTACTAAAACTTCACCAATTTAAAGGAACATTCAAAATGAGTTTTACACAGTCACATTATAGCTAGAACGAATATGAGGAATTTCAGAGCTGTTTACAAGCAACACCATTGTGGCAAGATGGAATTGCATTTTATAAAATATACAAGATACAACACTTCGACAAATAGAAATCAGTAAGTCTGTTCAAGAGCAAATAACTAACATGTGATCGAATAAAAGTTCCTGGAAGCGCGAATGCGGCTTTGCACCCTTCGACAGAATAAGTTTACAATAAATATACTTCAGTGGTGGCCAATTTAATAGCGCCTTTCAAACTAGTCAAAATAGTAATAAAAAAGGCCCCTAGTTTTAAAATTTACAGATTAAAATTAGGTACCTACATTAAAAAAGCAACACATTCATTTAAATAAAAGATACTCGTATGTCGATATAAAATCATTTTATCCTCGTTTGTTTTCAAATATTTTTTTGTTTGTTGAAAGACCTCCTCCCAACCTCGAGTGATTTTGGTGTTTTCAAAGATAATGGTTCGTTAAATTTACCTAATGAAGATAAAGAGTAGGTACAATACAAATATGATAGTTTAAAACAAACATTGAAAGGAATAAAATATTACCAAACTTTGTGTGCTTTTTGGAGCAGAGATCCGATATAAAAGTCTTGATAGTACCAATCATTTAATTATTTTTTCTATAAAATTATGTAAAGGTACTTAATTAATGTTTCGTGCATGTAGGCCTAGACAAATTGCATTTGGCGATCGACTACAAACGAATTCTTCGACAATGTAGAGTAGGAAGAAAATTAACTGTACACTTTTTTATATTTTTATACGAGTGTCTTTGTTAGGTTTAAATAATTGTTTATATGTTCCAGTGGACAGTTAATTTTTTCGCACTATACATTGGCGAAATCTTCGTTTGTAGTCGAACGCCAATTTGAATTTGTCTACGGGGGCTGAAGATTTTTCTAATGCACTGGGTTCCTAGGGAACGGTCCGTCGTCTGACAAGACGGCATCTTTCAAAATTATATAACAATGTTTTTTGTTACTACGGAAACAATATTGAGAATGTTCTCAACTGACATATTCACCGCTGTTCTTAGTAGCGGCGTATATGTAGGAAAACAGACCATTATCAACCATTCCGTCAATACCTACCGTTTTTAGAAGGCCGTTTTTTTTAAAGTAGGGTTTTACCATAAAGGTAAAAAAAACCTTACTTTCTGGGACGACAAAATTTAATACTTTTAGATGATACAGAATACCTACAGATATTTTAATACACTACTACAATGACAAATTATTTTTTATCATTTAAAACGAGACAAATCTTTTTTTTACATACAATAGATTCAGGTGTTCGGGTAGAACGTGTGAACAATCAAACGTTGTTTGAATGAAAGTTGATAAAAAAAAAATCCATTCCGTTTTTAGACATTTTTTTAACCCCTTTGCACTCGTCATCGAGTGATTATTTCGATGTGAAAAATTCATAAACGATATTTTTGGCAGTCTTCAGGTGTTTATATTTTTTTAATTTTTATTAAACATAAATAATTATTCTACAACTTTTACGTTTTTTGAATTGTATTTCTCGTACAAAATTAAAAATTGAAGACATGTTTATATCCTTAAATCTTCAATTCTAGATATCTAGATATTTACATAAATCAATTTTACTAATGGTGCAAACGGCTGTGACACTTGTACTCTGAAGATCAACACAATGAACTGCGCTCGATGTTTTTGAGATGTAGTTGCATCGCAGAATGTTTAAGATCCCTAAGACTGACCTGGTTACAAGTCGAGGTTTGGAAGTCTTTAGTCGAGCCGGACAGTGCGAGAACACCCATTGCAGAGAAAAGTTCAGAAAATTTCATATCTGGGACACATGATTGAAGAAAGTATCGGCTTATCTACCTGATACAGTAGAAAAAGATGGATGATTGCAGAGGTGCTGGAAGAAGGCGGATGTCGCGATAGTGGAATATTAGAGAATTGACAGGTTCCTGTACTGTATAACACTTGATTCGAGTGATCCAGGACATAGAAAGATTCGCCACAGTGATTGCAGCCGTTGGAATCACCTGACGCGGCACGCCAAAAAGGAAAAACCCGTACTCTTCAGATTGTAAAAATTATCGTATGGATCGATCGTACGAAACTCAAATCTTTATAAACAAATTCGATTTTGAGATAAATAAAATATTCATATGGATTAGTAAATTTTTCCAATAAACTATTAGCTATCGTCGAAGATAACTTAAGCTGGATTGTGGTCATTCAGCAGAAACCCGCTAATAGAAAATTCGTTTTCCAAAAGTACAAAACATTTAGTACATAATTAGGCTTTTAGTATGTTACTACCTAAGATTTCAAATGAAAGATAAAGTTAGGTATATACGCGTATTTCTTACTGCGTTTTTACCTAAACTTCTTATTTTCTTTGAAAAAAAATATCAAAAGTCTATGTATGGAAAAAAAAAGTCTTATTTCAATAGACTTTAGATATTCGTAATGTATCTTCGTTTTCTGACGAGAATTTACAATTCGTTCAAATATAAATCAGCCCTCATTTCTGCTCTTCGAGATCCGATACACTCAGTGAAGGTTGGTTTTTAATTTCAACCTATTGATTTGATTTCTTGAATAATAAGGAAAACGGTATTCAATGATTCAAAAGGATATTAAATAAAAATGTACAGCTACTTAATTGAAATTGGATACCCATCAGACGAAGAATTACGAGGTAATTAGTCGAAATAAATCAAACTCATTAAAAATAATCGTTGTATGAATATAATGAAATACACTTTAACAACGTGAGTACACAACCGCCTCAATGAACCAATGATTTTTCATTATAAAAAAACTCAGATTAAATGGCTAAATACATACCTAGTTTGCTCGGAACAAAAATATTTCAATGAAATTGACAAAATGTTTCTAATTAAAACGGCTCTCTCCATAAAACCTTTTGTGTAAAATGGATTAATCAGAAGGGAATTTCATTTTTCAAAAAAGTAAAAATACATCATAAAGCCGATCATATCAAAAGGATAACAAACATTATTAGTACCTACCCCGGCTGATGATATAACGTTTTGGGGTAAAACTCGCTGTGGCCCCTTTTATTGATCTCTCCATTACGCAACAAGAAGGGCCGACCAGGTGAGGAAATATTGATAGTATTTATTAAAAGGTGTTTCGTACAAAATGCTGTTATTGTGTCCAAGGGGTTCTGATGGTGTCCCTAATCAGGAAGATCTTCATTAAATATGAAACGGGAAATCTTTATAAAGACTTTAACGTTTCTTAAAAGACCTATGTACATAATATTGTAGTTTATTTTTTTTTTTATTGGATTTCGTAACAGCAAATTATAAGACAACACGAGTATACGAATTAATTTATGTGATGTTAAGTGTTTTATTGCGTCTTTACAGAATTTAAACAGCAATTTAACTACAAAATTTAGTGACTACTTTGGTTAACTCAAGAAGTTTGCTGAAAATTGTGTGTGTAGTCTAAATTAACTCCATTTATCGTCACGCATGGGAAAATAAGGTTCCTGTGTTGCTCTTGACAATTTAGTAGTAGAACACTTTATTATATTTTTTTTTATTATTATATTTAAAAAAATGTTGACGCCCTTGAACTTATTTTTGTTCAACGCTTTATTTTATACTAGTGGTCGGCCAGTGCTCGAAATACGAACATAACTTATTTAAATTATAAGTTTGAACATTATTAAGGATCCATTGTCAAGACTGAGCGAGCGCTAAAAATTTCATTAAAAAACAATGACATGGATACGTCAAATTTGATATGTTGATATGTGTAAAGTTTTTAAAAAAAATAAAAAATAAAACACTGGTTAGTTCTACACAGCTTACGTTGTAATAAAATATTCTCTCGTCGCCAGGGTGGTTACCAGCCACTATTGTCTGCCAGCTTCTAATATGTGTGTAAATTGTAAAAAAATTGTGTGGCCCGTGATGAATCGCTGGGTAGACGGATTTAGTCGGTCATTCAATCAGACGAATATTCTAGGATATTCTAAAGGTGCGTTTACTTATACCAAACGAATGTATAGCCAGGGCTGAAAAAAAGAGTATATTTTCATGATCGTTGATATTGGACACCACAGAAACAAGAAATAATTAATGGGCGATGATATTTATATCTCGTTGTTATTTCCTTCATGACCATATTAACAACAACTCTCTCTTATATGGTACGTTGCCCATTCTCCTGTATGGGTGTGTTCCCTGGCACCTGACTAAAGCCCAGGCACAAAAAGTATCTGCATTCGAAACGAAGTGCATCAGGAGAATTTTGGGTATAAGATGGTACCACCGCATCACGAACGACGCTATACGCCGGCGCACCCAGCGCAGGCCCATCACTTCCACCATTACGGAGAGGAGAAGGGCATCGCTGGGACATGTGTTGAGGATGCCGAATGACAGTTGGCCAAGGAGAGCGCTGTTTTTCCTCCCATCAGGGCCACGAAGACGTGGAAGACCCTCTCATACGGTGTTCCGTTCCTTCGAGGCAGAACTGAGGGAGTTGGACATGGTGTGGGAGGAGGTCATAAGCATTGCGCAAGATCAAGCGCAGTGGAGAGCTCTTGTTGCCCCCCTATGCCCCTAAGTGGGGTCTTAAGGGAGTTTTGATTTGATTTGATATGGAACTCTTGGCTCTAGGTTCGTTTGGTTTAAGCGCAACCTAATATAGATTACTTCTACGAATTAAGAAAAAATATAGCTATGTACGAAAGTTATTATCTACTCGTTCACTAACCCATAAAATACTGAAAGGCAAAAACTAGGTAATATACTAACTGTAGGATATAAGAGAGCCTCTGTATCAAGTATCTCAAGCAGGAGAGAAAGATTATCTGTGCGATAGCTTGCCCACGTTGACTTCATACATCACAGACGGTGACTCTTTCTACCTACTCAACAATTTAAGCTTCTGGATTAGCTTGAGGAGCTTAACGTGCATGTTATTCATTTATATATCAAATATACCTTTACGGCGCAAACGTCATTTTTATCGAGACCAATTCACAGAAAAACTCTCAACTTTAAAGAAATGAAGAATAAATTATAAGATTTGCTTTTTACTTTTAAATAAATTTATTAATTAATTAACACTTATCTATACAAAAGTGTAGCCGGCGGAACTTTTTTCCAGTCAACCGGTCCGGTCCGATCTGAGACAAGCCAACAGCGGGTAGAAATTTCAAGTAAAAAAAAAACTCTGACCCAACCGGGAATCGAACCCGGGACCTCGTGATCTGAAGTCCTCGCCCGTACATGTACAACTAGGCTACCCAGGACGGTTTTTTTTTACTTTTGTTTGATACTTAGGTAATTGAAATAAATAAAATTAATAAATATGTGTCTGGTTTAAGATATTGCCTCAAGCAACGTTTTCTTGTCCGTCGGTTCCTTTTCATCTTAAATACGGGATGTCAGTATTGAGTAGAAATATCCAGTAAATAACACAAAGAAAGATCTGATACAGCCGAGAATCGGACTCGTAGAGGTTATCGAGATTAGTATCAAGATACTTTTTTCCTGCTTATGTAAGTACCATATCAGGTGCCGACTTTCGTGTGTTTGTAGAATAAAGCACCTAAACTTTTGATTGCTTATATAAACGTCGGATTTTTTGCTTTAAGCGCGTATATTTTGTTCAAATAAAATACATTACATTACTCATTGATTCGTCAACCAACCAAACTCTCACTCTTACCCTAAAAACACCATAAACAATTTACAATTTGAAGAAAATCTTGCACAACAAAATCCACAGGTGGAAATCGACGGATCTCAAAATAGTAACTCAAATATACCTATACATAATAATATATAAAAGAACTTTTGTATCGATAGCAACCTTTCGAAATTAATTGCTTTTGGAGAATCATAATTAACATTATTTGCTGACGTCGACAAAGTTGATTGCTTCGTTTCATATTGGTTATAAAATCCTAAAAGTTTTTTGATCGATGTACAAAAATCCATTTCGTAATATAAACACGGTATAAAAGGTTCAAAATCATAAAATAAATTGTTGCGATAAAAGTGATAAACGTGGTTTGGAGAAAGGAATGTAGGTACTAAACCCACATTGTAAACTTCGCATTGTGGCAGCTATCTATTAGGCTGGGCCGTTCTTGTATGGAAGTTAAAAAAGTGCTTCTAATCTTAATGTAATAGTGATAATTTGTTGCCTTATGATGTATTATAACTATCTACAAAATTTCAGGACAAAAAAATAAGATCTTCTGTCTCCGAATCGACTTTGAAGTTTTGTATGGGACGAAAATATCCCATACTAACTGACATTTTTTTAATAATCATGTAAAATGATTACGGCCTTGTTTTTTTATTATTTTTTTTTTATTATACCTCAGATAATTTAAGTACATACTTCTATTTATTTAATTACACAAAAATAATAAATAAACCTTTTAAATTTTTTATAATGTAAGTATATGAAATTATGTTATTTTGCAGTGATTGTTTTTGATAAATTGGCTTTGATATATTTTTTACTCGTTGCTTTCTAAGCTTTTATATAATCTTCTCTTGAAGAATTTCTTCGAATAGTTGGCGAGGCTTCTTTGACAATTTCACAGATTGTCAAACTCCTTGGATATGTCAAGAAAAATTCAGGAAACTGTATTTATTCATCTTCGCCATTGTATGTAATGAATGCCGTAAGATCTTCGTTGGATACTTGTCGATTGGTGTTTCTGTTACATTTTGCTGTCTGTCTATTACGTAGTTCTTGTAAAAGATGCTTCAAAATTTACTTTCGGTACTCCAAGGATCAAAGGTGCGTGTTTTCGGGTAATTCGAGCTTTCACTATCCGGCGAGCGGTTCATTCTCTTACTACATACTGTATTTTGAGCGAAATAGCTTTTTATTTTACTAATTACAGTTTATATAACAGTTTTGATCATCTGATAAATATATGGATAAGAATTTAAGCTTCCATAGGTAACGGGAACAGTCACAAGGTAAGTTGGTGCACAAACATTAAAAATAAAGATAAGTTAAGGTCATCAAAATTTCTGAAAGAAACGCTGTCGCAGAATCCTATTAGCTTAGTTTAGCGATCTAACATGGAACATTTTTCCTGGAGCTCAGTTGCCTAAATCATTAAAAAATGTTCCTGTTGGTATGACTGTGCCAATTTATAATAAATATAATTGATCTTTTCGTAGATTATGAAATGATAAAATAGTAGATTTTGTTGTAATCACCTGGAACACAATATCAATTATTTTTTTCCAGTTGTTTTCCAATTTGGTCAGAATGCGTATGATGATTTGAGAATATATATATGTGTTGATATATAAACATAATATGTTGATAATGCTTTTATAATATTAGGTATATAATATTATTTTACAAAAACTTTAATAATTATTGTTACTAATCGTTTTTTTTTTGTAGGTTACCGGCGACAATTCATTCTAATGGTGTTATTAGTCTTTTCTCCTGCAAACTAATTATTCATCATGTTTTCCGATATTTACCTACACTTATTTTTCATCACATCAGACGACAAGTAAAAGATCAAATGAAATATTACTTTTTGGAAAGAAATCTGTAATCGATCTCTCTATCGGTTTCGGTTTTCCAAATTTTCCATCAATTTAGAATCAGTTTCCTTTAACACTCTCTTATTTATTGTTCATCTGTATTTTTTTGACTACTTTTTCTAATCAATTGCCTATAACTTTTGATTTAGGGCCATCAAAATACAATACTGGTATTTTTAACCCTTTTCTCATTTCATGAGATTTTCTCTGGTTTTTCGCGGCGCTCTATATACTTTGTTTCTATCTAAAATTGCATTTTTATGCTTTATATCATACAGGACTGATTATTCCGTCATTTTTATGAGATACAATCTTAAAAAATATTAAGTTAAAGATATTTTTAATTTATTTATACCTGCTTGAAAATACGATAAATTTTACATTTTTTTTAAATTTTGAGCTCAATTCGGAGACAGAAGATATCTTTCAAATCGAAAAATATTTTGCATACCTATTATGAACAGTATTTAGCACTAAAGTATAACTATTACGTTAGCAATAATGGAAGAAACGCAAATCGGCCCGGCCTACTATCTATCTCGAGGAATATGTGGACTACAGTATAATCATACGCATCAAACGGTACACGATGGGATCGCTTTGAGTAAACACGTACCCCATACTGCCATACCATCGACATCCTTTTGTCTGCAGTATTAATTATATTCCCAATAACAAGCAACGGAATAGCGATGTCTTTGGAAAATTTGAGATCATCTATCATATTGGATATGGTAATAAATCATAATGAGTCTCCATTGTATAGACTTTTTTTAAGAAAATTCACCCATTTTCTTTAATGGAATACTCGCAGAGTTTTCAAAAGATAAAGATGAAATAAAAAGGTGAATATTGATTACGCTGTTACAAAAACTGATCGAATAATTGGAGAAAGAAAGTAACGAATCAGACTAACGAAAAAAATTGAATTAGTTGGTAATCTAAAAGGGTCATTAAGTAACCGAGAAACGTACGCAAAATCTTCTTAAAAGGTTAATAATGCCAGAAGTAGGTAATAATTCTAATAACAATAAAGAAAAGTAACATTATCATAACCTAAAAAGGTAGACATATACAAAGAATCACATACGAAATGTAGGTTCAGGAACGATCCACACAATAACGTCGAACATATTATTATATTAATACGGTCTTCTTGTAAGAGTATTAAATTCCTCCACCTTTTAGAGGTATCCTTCTCTCTATTCTGGATAATCGTTTGTGATTTGTCTGTGGCATAGTTCTGTATCTTTATTTTTCCTTTATTTTCATGAGTCACAGCTAGGGTTGCCAGATGTCCGGTTTTCATTATGCTTGTCCGGTCAAGAAATGTCAATGTACGGTTATGAAACTGAGAAAACGACCTTTTATTTAGGAGAAATTCACGTTTCCAGATACCAAATTTTAGAAATGACCTTTTTTTTTAGGAAAAAGTCATGTTTCCAGATACCAAATTTTAGAAATGACCGTTTTTTTAGGAAAAGTTATGTTTCAAGATACCAAACCTCCACCCCCAGTCCTGTCCGGTTTTTTTTTTAACACACTGGCAACCCTTTTTTGTTTATTATTATTAATTAGGCATTCCACCCTCAATTTGTGCCATTATTAATCAAATAGTTTGTATGGTATAAAAAATATTCGAGATCAGATAAATTATTAAACCAAGCTATATTTTATTATTGTGTTTTTTTAGAAAATTTGCAATATAGCCATAAGAGTCCCGCGGACGCATAGAAAGTAATGAGATAGAACTGAGGGGTCCCTAGTCACAGCACATAAAATATCTCGCATGTTTTGGAAACCCCTATATCAGTTCATACATCAAGCTTTTCTGTCGCCGTATGTGACCGAGTCATTCCGATAGAGATTCAATCGAACGCCCCTCCATTACGATCCTGTTAAGAACCTCGGGTTTTTAATTCACAAAGGTATATCATGTCTGTAAAAGTGATACACAAGCTCACAATATTGAGATTTCCCTGAAGGGTGAAGATTTCACGTAAAAGAAATTAGATGGAAACAAGAGCTGGATGCTGCTGAACATCGTGTTATGCGGCGAAAGCTGGAGATATCCAAATTACATCCGGATTTAAGTGGTAAATATTACAAAACGGAGAGTTCATTCGGAAGTAGAGATTTGCTTCGGATAATGGTTGAGCACTAACAAGAGAATTGTGATAACAACTTCAGGGGGCACAAACTCTGGGTGTATCTTTATAATCTAGGAATTCTGATAAAAATACAATTTCTGCGTAATATTTTATATCAAGAGTGATTCATAATAATGGTCATGCGGGTTGTGAAAAAGAGATGCCACGGTTCTGATATCTTAACCTGAATTCGAATTGTACGCAGACTTTCCGTACTACCGGACATTGAGGTACTTGCCCAAGGGTTATCGAAAAAGGAATATTCAAACAACGTAAAGTTTAATCGTAAAATTTAGTCCCATTTGTAAAATCAACCGTTATTTTAGGGTTTGGCATAAAAAATATATATAGCGCTTTTATCAAAGTTACTTAATTCTGATAACAAAATTGAATGCTAATAAAATGAAAAAGCTAAAACATCTCCCTGTTATACCCGACACAACGTTATTACTTTTAAATCCCATCATTAAAATAAAATTATTATTATATAAAAAGTTAAGCTAAACTCACTCTGAGCTCGTTTTAATCTTTTCGTATGAAAAAACATGTACTGGGTGGAATAAAAAAACTTTTCGCATACGAGTTATATGCGGTGGCTTGGTTTGGGTAAGTACTAAGTAGACGCTATGACGAGAAAAATATCCTCGTAAAAAGAAGATGGGCGGTGAGGGAACATACTCATCAACGTTTCAGGCTAACAATACGCACACAAAAAAAGACACAAAAAGGGTAGCTACATGATAAAACAAAGTTACGTGTTAATACTATTATTAAATTGTTTAGTCGTAATTTATTAAATATTCTCATGACAAAAAATTCATGAATTTAAAACTTTTTTGCGCAATAAAACACTTGCCGTTGCACTTTCTTCCGACAAAAACGCTTGTTAGACAGATGGCAATGATGATTATTTTTATATACCAATTGTAGATACTTTTTTCGTCATTCTCTTCAAAATTAGATAATGTTTTATTAATATCATCGTGTAAGGAAATATGAAGATTGTACATTGCATAATTTTGGTCTAAATCGTTTTCCTCCATGACCCTAAACCATATTGATCCATCGCACTACTAATTATCTTACCATGATAACTCGGTAAAATTTGCTTTGAATGGTGTCTATTCTTTCAACAATATGTACCTACAATAACATAACATGTTTCATTAACATGTGACTTTTCCTACTACACCGCCATCTCTTGGATTTTTCGAAAATTTACGCAATTACTTATAGAGGATTTGTTTTTATTACAAACTTATGACCCCTCGAGCTTCATCGAGGGGCCATCGAATCCACAATAATAATTACCTACATAATGCAATAAATTATTAGCTAAATTTAATTCAGTTCTTATGTCGTAAACAGTATTTAATTCATGTAATTAGTCAAAAATAAAATTATTTTGCGTTAAGTCGAAGTTCGACGGGTGGGTCAGCTTGTTTTAAATAGTTCGACCATTGACAAAAAAAAACTCCCGTATGTGCATTAGCGATCTATTCCAGAAAAGACAGCTCCGCAATACATTAACAATGTAACAGTAGGTACTAACTTAGGAATTAGGTGACGGTTAGAACTCTCCAGTGTACGTACTCTATACTGCCGCGGCTAGACTATAGACAATCAACGCTGAATTACTAAGTGACGTATTAAATGACTTGGTTAACATCCTAGTTAGATGATGACCTGACATGGCCTTTAGAGAATTATATTATTATTATCTACGCAAGAATTTTCATCTTTATTTGTGGATACACTCGCAGTTTCTGGACCCTTGACGCTCCACTTGAATGAACAGGTTTATTTAGGATGATCATAAGGTAATGCATATTTTACCGCAGTACTCGTTTGCATGTTTATAGGTATATAAAGAGTTTATCCCAGTCCAAGATCGTATATGCAAGAACTGTCCAATATATTGCGGATAATTGGGCGCAATCATCATATATCAAAGAAATGAAAATCAACCTGAAAAATATTGGCAGTAAGTAAGTACAATCTCTTATTAAGACACCTTGTCTTTCTAATTTCTGAAAAGATCCACCAGCATTGAACCTTTGTATCTATAGAATAATATTTTACGAGACGCCGGTCTTTAAGACTTCGCTCTTTTGGTTTGAGTGCCCTTATTAAGATGATATCCTAATTAAAATAGAGTAGATTTTTAATTTTAATTTTTTTTTCTAATTAAAATAGAATAGATTTCACAAAGTCTGTAAATAAATAATAAGGTTCACCTTTCATTATAGAAATTTACGGTAAGACAAATTCTTTCTCACCCTTGCATATTATTTATTTGCTCAAGCAAGTATCGCGTTGAAGATGGATACTTACTGATTGGAAATGAGAAATAAATTATTTAAAGAAAAAAAATACCTGAGAAGATACTGGGACAGTTGTAACTCGAGTAACAAAATTATGTACGAAAATAATTTTTGAAGACGACAAAATATCATGAAATATAAATGAAAATATCACTAATCTCGTATAATAAGAAAAGAAAATACTTTCTGTTGAAATAATATGGTAAAAACAAAAAAAAACTAAAGTGATTCCGTGATAAAAGTAAGTTAAGTCTGCAAACAAACGAACGAATGTACGATTGGGGAACTGTGAAGTAGTGCGAAGAAGCGAGAAACAAAATACTAGAAGAATTCGGGAGAAGTGATTAATAATAAATAAGGAGAAAATAGGAAGCAGAAATTATATGAAAGAAAACTCCCTTGTCTTCATCAATTATATAAATTTGAGCTTCCAAAGCGGTCCTTCTCTCATAGCTGAACAAAACACAAGGAATATTGAATAAAACTCGCACCCAACAAAGAATCTTCAAAGAAATCTACATAATTATTCTGTTATAGGCCTAAAGTACAAACCTAACGATGGATTTTTTTTCTTCGCAGAGCCGCGCAAAGCTCTTTCAACTGATGTTAGGTATAATTTATTCAAATTAAACTAAAAATATATATTTTAGGCTTTAATAAATTTATATTTCTTATCATCGTCTTCATAAAGTGTAAGATGAAAAAAGATATAGAGATTCTTCAAACAGATTATTTGTAACATTGTAATACTTAGTCATTATACCAATTTGTAAAGGAACATTCTTTTTTATAAACATTAAAAGTGATATTCTTCTTTTTTATGAATCGTGAAAGTGACCTTCTTCTTTTTTTGTGCGTATGACAGTTACTTACATATATTACTTTTTAAGTCTTCTCATCTTGGCCTGTTGACCAATGGGAATCTATACCTATTAGAACCTGTTTAATAAGTTACGGGCTCAAAAACTATAGGTACTAATTCATATATTAAGAGGCAAGTAAGGTTACATTTCTAAGGTAAATTACATATCGTTATACCTAATACGAGTAGTTCCCTTGAGTTTTACTAGTAACAACACATTACATAATATGAGGAAGGTATGTAAAAAAAAAAAAAACTTGAATACTTGTCGCAGAGAGGTAAGAGTAAAACAGCTTTTTCAGAAGATAGGTACTATATACATAAGATAGATACAGAAGATAGGTACTATACCTATAATAAGTACCTACCTAGTGATTCCTACCAAGTGAGTGATTCTTTTTCGAAACTTGAAAAATCTTCAACACTATCATTGCCGTTATCTCTATTTTACAATACAATACTCCCTTTTTGACCCCACTTAGGGGAATAGAGAGGCAATAAGAGCCCTCAACCGCGCTCGTTCTTGCGCGGTCCAATGACCTCTTCTCACACCATGTCCAATCCAATAATTGTCCAATCCTCATAAAAAATGTTTTTTTTACCAAATTATCAAAACAGAGTCACGGTATTGATAAATATTCTGATAAGCCACAAAAGTACTTAATAACTGAAACAAAGTAAGTTTGTTGGTTAGCAATACATAGAATCGTATTTTAATTGAAAAAAAATCTTTTCAGACGATACTACAGCTGATGTCAACTGCAGACTTTTCAACAATATCAATTTACAGTAGAAAACATAGCGAATGAAAGGGACCGTTGCCACAGATAAAAAATACCACATTACAATATTTTAATGGGGTGATTTTTTTTAGAGTAAATATTTTATGGAGGTATATTACAAACAAAATGTTCATATTGCAAAGTAAAGGGATCGAATTTATAATCTAATAAAGTTCACTCAAAGGGACATTCAAGATCACTCCATCAGTCCAAATGGAATGCTGTAACTCCAAAAAAGTATGTGGGTGGGGAAAACCAAATGGATGATGTGGGGTGATATGGTGAGTCGGATCGCCATCAGTCCACAATTCTATTGCATCAAGCCATTCGTCCATCACTCCAAACGGATCGTGAATGGGGAAACTGGAGTGGACGTGGTCCAAGTCGTTACATCACTTTGATTGTCAGTGTTAAAAACTTGGTCCAAATATATCTCATTTTTTCATAATTTTTTCACCAGAGTATACGTGTTGCTGTTTTTAATTTAACATTAGCAAAATGCGTGTATTAACTTAGTGTAATTTAGTTATAACTAGCTTTCCCTACAGACATTGTCCTGTGGTCCTGTCCTAGCCAGAGGCGGCCCGTTCATAATATGTGCATAATGTGCACTGCGCCCCCAGAAACAAAAATACATAATTAATTCGATTGAGTTAAGCTAATAAAATAATAACATTAAAATATTTCTAAAACATCCATATTTCTTTCGTATTCAAAGCTCAGGCGGGAACAACGCGAGGATATATGCGCGAACACACATTCTATCACTCCTATGAAGTACCGATGCTCCGTGTGCACATTTGAATGTGCCCGATAGTTTTGTTCACTTTGTATGAAAATTTTCTAAAACGATCGAAACGGTGGAGTAAGTGGGATGGGCTACTGTAAGAGCGGCAATTACGTATGCGAGAATGAGAGGAAACTACCTACTATCAGATTTTTTCATAGATCGCGCTGGCGTCTTAGGAAATCCGTTCCATACTAACTTTAATATTATATTTCATATTCTTTATTATCCGTTTTTTTTTCAACTTTTTATTAGTTATTCTGTTATCCGGAGCGGAGAAGAACCCAATAAATCAACCATCGGAAGAATCTGTTCAGCCGATCTCGAGTTATAAGTGTTCGCACTAACCCGGCTTTCATTTATATTAGAGAAGAGATATAAGATGATTGAAAAAAATACTCGAAGTTTCAAATCTGTCAAAAATGGATGACATCCATTTGGAGTGTTTCGTGAAAAGAGGCTAAAAAAAGGTTGAAACATCTATTAAAAGATTATTTTATACAAAGTGTTTTTAGATACCTACTTTGTTTCGACGGATTGTTAACATAACACATATGGTCTGATAAACTAACTCCAACTGGACAGTTCTTTTATTGCATAAGCGAACGAAAATATAATTTTCAGTTATACTCGTGTGAGCTGTTGAAAATTTTGCTTTCTGAGCTCGATGAGAATTGAATCAGTATTGTGGCGTTAGTTCGTACCGTTAAGCATTATTTTTTTTTAATATTGGCAATCCAAACCACCAAGGGCTGATTTATGCCTTTTTTTATTTATTAGCCTTCCACTCAAAATAATCAAAGACGCGAGGTTAAACATTCATTTCAAATTTACTATACGCATTCTTGTCTATCTAAATCTGGGATTATTTTAACGTGTGAATTATAATTACCTGACATTTACTCTTTTGACAAGTTGTAGTAAGATTTCAACGCCAATGACTAGCTAAACAGAAAAAGATATATAAAAGACAAGTTTTGTAGGCTTGAAGGATTCAATATTTTCTGAAATTTTTGGATCTGTGCATTAAGGAAATCAATAGTTATAAGGGAGGGATGGACTCACGCCCCCGAAAAGCCCCCCCCCCCCACCCCTTCGCCTTTAATAAATGTTATCTTTTGAAAACGAAATAGTATAATTTGACTCTTTTTGTAGAAAATGTTTTTTTGAAATTTTGATAAAACCAGTTTTTAAACTTTTTAGGAGCCACTTAAAAATCATCTTTTTTTATATGTGCCCTTTTTCGTCCCTTTTGGCGAAAATTTGGAAAAACTGTTCAAGAAAACTACTACTCATTTCTATAGGAGAATTCATATGCCAAATCTCAAGTTCGTACCATGTCTAGTTTCCGAGATATTCGCATACTTTGAAAAACATTCAACCCTCTTTTTCACCCCCTTAGGGGTGGAATTTCCAAAAATCCTTTCTTAGTGGAAGGTTTTGTATTAAAACCTACCTGCTTTCCAAATTTCACTTCTCTAGGATTAGCCGTGGCTGTGCGTTGATGAGTGAGTATGTCAGTCAGTCAATCAGTCAGGCACTTTCCTTTATTATTATAGATATAGAAGGTCATAATATTTCTCGGGACATTTTCGCGCCATGCAGTGTGACTTACAAATCGACAGCTCATATTTTATGAGAACTCCGATAGTTAGTAATATACCTAATTAGTGGAATTCGAAATTTCAACCAAAATAAACTCCAAGATTTATGGAAGACTTAAGTACCTACCTAACGGCACAAGTCACATTCACTCACCCCAACAATAATGGTCTTGTTTGATATTCTCCCAACACGGGTTTTCGATGTTAGCTTTTGCATCTCCGGATCGATAACTGATTTGTTTGAGAATTCTTATTGGATTTTTGATCAAACAACCTTAAGTAGTAATCTCAACAATTCCCCAGGTAGGTACAACTGACGTGTACTACATCGCTACACAATCAATCCTGATTCAATATAACACTCGCGCGTAGCGTTAAAAGCTTTTTAGTACCTACCACCTTTTTCTAAAAAAGCCATTTCTGTTTAAATCTATCCGGTCTAGTACAAAAAATGACGACACATAAGAAAAAAAAATAAAATTCAAATCTCTGCGGAAAATCACGTATAGGTAGTACTCGGAAAAGTAGGAACCGCAAAAAGCGAAATGTACTCGGAGATTTACTATAGAGAAAGACTTATAAAGTTATAAATTATTCATTTGAAAATTAGCATTCCGGAGATGTCGACAATCGCATTACCCCCGACACGTAACACCGGCGTACGAGGTAAACATGATTTGCAGATAATTCGAGAATTCGTGTAAGCCGCTGTCTAATCTATAATAATAAAGGAAAGTGCCTGACTGACTGACTGACTGATTGACTGACTGATTGACTGACTGATTGACTGACTGACTCATCAACGCACAGCCCAAACGGCTAATCGTAGAGAAGTGAAATTTGGAAATCAGGTAGGTCTCAATACAAAACCTTCCACTAAGAAAGGATTTTTGGAAATTCCACCCCTAAGGGGGTGAAAAATAGGGTTGAATGTTTTTCAAAGTATGCGAATATCTCGGAAACTAGACATGGTACGAACTTGAGATTTGGCATATAAATTCTTCTATAGAAATGAGTGTTAGCGTATTCGGCAATTTTTCCAAAATTTAACTAAAAGGGACGAAAAAGGGCACATATAAAAAGGGATGATTTTTAAGTGCCTCCTAAAAAGTTTAAAACTGGTTTTATCGAAATTTCAAAAAAATGATTTCTTCAGAAAGAGTCAAATTATACTATTTCGTTTTCAAAAGATATCATTAATTAGAGGGGAGGGGGTGAAGGGCACTTTTCCAACGTGTATGTGTGTGTATCCGTCCCCTCTTTATAACTTTTGATTCGCTTGATGCACAGATCCTAAAATTTCAGAAAATATTGAATACTTTAAGCATACAAAATTTGTATACTCAGAATTTTGAATTTTTTTTTCAGTCAGGGGTTATCAACCTTTGAATTTTTATTTAATTTTTCCATATATCTCGAAAACCATAAAATCTAGAACCCTAAAATTGTGTATGTATATAGAAAAATATAATATCTAAAATATAATTTAATGAAGAAGTTCCAGGATTTCTCAAACTTTTTTTATAAAGAAAAATATTTTTTTTATGACTAATTTACGAGTTTCAGTGCCTATATTTCAGAATTTTATAAAAATATCGAAAAACGCTGAAACGCTACAACTAGATAATTTATTTTTCTATAAAAAATATATACATCATAGCAGTACATCTCGAACTTTTCTTAACAACTTTTGTAAAAATTTAGTTTATTGACGACATCGTTTCATACAATAAACATACATCATACACCGCGAGCTGGTCCGGTGCAGCGTGTATGAATAATATTCATACACGCTGCACATATATTATACGTAGGTAGACCTACCCAACCCAACCTACTTTCTCCAATACACGTGTCGAAACTATTGCGTAATCTATAATAATAATATAGTTTTGAACTAGCCGACCCGTCAAACTTCGTCCCGCCTTGGAATATAAATAATATGTTCGAGATTTTATGTATAACTTTAAGTTGATTTCAGTTTAAAGTTATTTAACACAGACGACGACGTGGTCCTTATATTATTTTTCAACTTAATATAATAACTGTAACCGCTGCATCTGTTATAAAACATATCATTATATTATTTACTATCAGCATTCCGTGAATCGTATCATTCATCAAACAACTGATTCCTGTCAAACGCCTGATTTAATTTCAAAATTAGAAAAAATGTAATAATAATATGGAAGTTTTATTTTTATTCCGTGCAACTTTTTTCTTTCATAAGACCCTTCAGACAAAAGCAAACACGACAAAAAAATGGGCGATATAAGTTCAGCTGTTCTCATAGGGTAAGAAACACGTAGAATGCCGATTCTGACTAGCGCCAACCGGCGCAAAGAATGTTACTATGCATTTGAATGGGGAAACCCACAGAAAAAGCAGGAACCCGCTTTCCGACATGCCCATTTAAATGCATGGAAACCATAGACAACAATCTTTGAGCTGGTCGGCGCGGATCGTAATCGGCTTTCAACGTGTTCTTACCCATACGATGACCGCGCAAATTAGCGTTCCATTTTTATATAAGAGATAAATAATACACTTTCCGTGAATTCAGACAAACACTTTACGTACCTACCTACTTCAATATATTTTTCGTACCATGCATCCTGTACAGCGATTCTGAATTGTTTTTTTTTACGATCGACATTAAAATCATTATGTAGGTACCTACCTATTTTAGTAATTTATTATCTCTACTAAAATAATTTACGGTAAGTTCACGAAAAGAATCTGGATTGTATTGCAATTCTTTATGTCTTGATCTGTCAAAATATTTGAAGCCATTTCATAAAAACACTAGCAAAAAAAAAAAAAAACTATGTGAGTAATCTTGCTTTGAATTTATTGCGTAAACCATGAATAGCAAGTTGATATAATATTATGTTGAAAAAAAGTAAATAGTATTATGAAGTCAATAGGTAAATTATTTTATATCAAATGTAGTAAAAGTGCAAAATATTAAATTTTAAAATTATCTACAAAATCCTCACATCATTTTAGGATAGATCGTAAATAATTGTTTTGAAAACACTGGCAAGTCAATGACCATATCATTTCGTCACTGTATAGTGCGAAAAAATTAACTGTCCACTGGAACGTATAAAAAATAGAGACAAAAGGGATAGCAGTTAGCCGGATATTATGACCTCCTCACACACCATTTCCAGATCCCTCAGCTCTGCTTCGAAGGAGCAGAACACGAGGAAGACCCTCTCGGTATGAGAAGATCTTCTTTGTCTTCGGAACCCTTGCGGGAGGAAGAAAAGCGCTCCCCTTAAAATATCGGTGTTTTTATTTTCAAAAATTTATAAAATTCGTAGAATGCTAAAGAAGTCCTTACTAGAGCCCGGCCAGTGCGTAAATTACCATGGGTACAACGCATGAATTACGCTTAAGTAGGCGGAATATACCAATTGGACTGACTCCGTTGCCGGAACGTTATTGAATCGCGGAAACTATCTGCATCTTCAGCCAGGATGATATATGACGAAACGTTGTTTTATTAAACTTCCCTTACTTACGAAGACCAGCAAAGCTGCTGTTTTCCTCTATATAGTCTAATAGTCTATATAACGAAATATTATATAGAATTACTCTCCATAATTTACCTTATGCTTGATAATCAATTTTCTAAGTTGTAGAATTTATTTTGTGATTATAAGGTGTATTTCTTAAGTGATACTTTAATAAACAAATCAATGAGTTATCCAAACATGTCTCTTTTTACTATTCGGTATCCGGCAGGATATTATTTACGC
Organism: Mystacides longicornis; assembly: GCA_963576905.1. Taxonomy (NCBI): domain Eukaryota; kingdom Metazoa; phylum Arthropoda; class Insecta; order Trichoptera; family Leptoceridae; genus Mystacides; species Mystacides longicornis. Next base: position 13,140,912 of record OY756426.1, read on the forward strand.
CGCCGGATAGACCGGATATCGGATAGTTTCCGATATCCGTTTCATCTAATAAAAAATATAAACAGTGGACAGTTAATTTTCTTCCTACTCTACATTGTCGAAAATTCGTTTATATCGAACGCCAATTACTTATACCATTAGAATACTGAGGTTGACCACCTCACTTCCTTAAACCTCAACCGGTTAGAAAAGGCACAATGAGCCTCGGACGACTTCGAGCGCAATGGAGAGTTCTTTATGCCTAACCTATTCTCCTGAGTGGGTCCAAGGCCTCCCGTATTATGGGGTGGTTTGGGGGGAACCGCCACGGGCTTGATTTGTGTGCGGCTGGCTTTTTGGCAATCGGGCTAGGGTTTGGCTTTGTGCGGATCGGGTTTGCTGCGGTTTAGTTTCCTCCGGGCTGGCTTGCGGTGAGCGGGGGGGCTTAAAAGGGAGAATATTACGTTATTATAAAAATGGAGACCTACTTTACGTGGTCATCGCATCACGCCTGGAGGCCAAGTCGAAATATTAACGACAGCTCCAACGTTAACAATTTGTTATTATTTCCATAGAGATAACGTAAAAACTGTTGTTCAACGTGCGTTAAACAATGCTGTTCCAAATTCCGAGTCAAAAAAATAATTCTGTCAGTTATTCAAAATTAACGTTAAACGTTACCTCAAAATCTTTGGAAGTATTACGACGCTGCTATTATATTGAAGACGAAACGCATTTTTTTTGTTTGGAAACCATTTTCAATTTGGTAAACGTTAACGTTCGGAACGTTAACAGTTTTCACGTTTAACGTTATTTATTTCGACCTGAACGGCTGGACCGATATCGTTTATTCTTTTTATGTCGTGTTTGCTCAGGATAAGATATTTATGAACTAAATTTCGAACCTACGACCAGACAAACAACAACAAATTAACGTGAAAGATATAAATTGAAATGTTAAAAAAACGTCTGTAGCTTGAAAAATGCCCAAAGCAGATAGAAATAAGTGTTTTAAAGATCACTAATTTCATTGCTTTTCGAGACCTGAATATTTTTTTATTCATATCCAGCAATATAAAAATTGATTTCAAATAACGTCATTTGATGGAATAAAAGTTATTCGAGTTATTTTTTGGGATTCTCATAGAACAATGTCATAGAACTTGAGTTAGCGAAATTTTTAAGTTCGCGGGCTGATTCTATTTGTATAAGAAGCACATATTTTTTAAATACAGATTAATAACGACAAATATAAATAAAAATATAGTAATTTAATGGAAATTTTAGAATATATATTTAAAAAAAGAAAATGTTGATGATGTTTCTTATTATTATTAATTTTGATGCGAATATAATTAATTCTGCATTGTTTATGAAGAGAAAGCAAATACAGTAACACGTGAGCGAAGCCACGGGTAACTAGCTAGTTCAATATAAAACGAAAAAAATCGTATGGAAATAATTGAAAAAAAAGGTTTATATGCTAGAGAAATTTAAGGGTAGAATACACCGAAGTATAGAGTTCTTTAAAAAACTACACTTGCTAGAGTTTTATACGAATGGATATCTGATTACCAATTTGCAAAAGTCCAGCTTCATCTCCCTTGGTTCCCTCATATGAGATAACATAATATGAGAAAAGTGTCAGTAAAGGAATCAGCAAATGGATCTCCTCTGATGTTACTTTGGACTCCAAAACTCTTCGAATCCAAACTATTGTCAAGAATTTCGATGTTTTTGGCGGAAGGTGGTTGGTGGTAGTCCATTTCAAATTAAAATGAAAGAATCTTATATTGTTCTACCACAAAATTTATTATTCAAATATTAACAGTTTTTTTTTCGAAAAAAACCGTCTCTCCATTATCAAATATTTGAGACTTAAATATATATGTATAAGGTTGTAGCGCCGTGGATGTATCTAGGAATAAATAATATCTAAAAAGTCCTGTTTGTATCAAGTGCTCCAGAGGAGAAAGTTCAATGTATTCCTGATCAGTTTTAAAAGCAAGATAGTCGTAGAGTTGATGGCAAGAGATAACTAACCGTTCCGTTATGAAAAGCAGTCTCACAAGTTATCGTCAACGTTCGGAAGATTAAAAGTCAAGATATTGGAACGAAACAAAATGTTTATTTTTTTATAATTTTACTAGATGACCCGGCAAACTTCGATCCGGCTTTAATAAATAAAATATTGTACCCAGGTATTATATTGTAACAGTTGAATTTAGATTTTTGTTTAACATACATAAATAGTGACATAACCAGAACCTAAAATTTACTGATATATTGATTCTGTTCGAGATATTATGTGTTTATTAACATTGTTTGTGAAACTTGAACGTAAGTCTATAAAAAAAATCTTTTGAAACCCAATGGTTGCAAAATAACGAAAATTGTTTTTTTTTTCTTACTAAAGAAATTTTCACAAATAGCGTTGTTATCTAGGATAATCCATTTGATTCTTAAATATTATATTTTAATTTATTTTTTAATAATTATTTTCGTTGTTTATAATATAATAGTTATTCTGTTATCTGGAGCAGAGACCAATCCAATAAACTAAACACCATAAAAATCGGTTCAACTGTTCTTGAGTTAAATGATGTAGTTAAAATGGAGTAATTAACCCGACTTTGCGACCGGTTTTCAAGACAGGTCTTCTGCTTCTTCTTCAAACGTAGTAATAATATATAACGACTTAAAACGGATAACCTTTTCACGCTCTACTGTTTGCTTAAAGTTATTCCATCTGAAGTTGTTATGAAGTTTCAAAAGGCAAACATTCATACTAAATGGGAATAAACCGATTGTGAAATAATATTCATTGATATTTCAATAGAAACTTATGTTTCATTTTCATTTCAAACTTAAGTTGAACTTTCTTTTTACATTGTGTTCATTTTCCCTTCACAAGCAAACTAATAGAAATACCCAAACAAAATACTATTTATAGTTCACCCCTATTCTGAATATTACTCACTAACGTAAGTGTGAAACTCACCGGAAAAACGTATGGGCTGCGGAACATTCCGCAGTATTGGTGAAGTGGGGCTATATACGACGTTTCCTTACAAATTTTGTTACTTCACGCCAGCGTAAGTGACATGGAAACTTAGAATAGGGGTATTCAAAGAGGTTTTCTTTGCTACTCATTCCCAATGAGTCCTTTCTCCTCCCATGTGCATATACTAGAATGAAAAATATTTCGCGTAGGGTAAAATTGTTTTAGCAAAAAAATCGAGTTACGGACTACGGACGAACGAAACCAATTATTGAATGTATTTGATGAGATCTATAATATAAAAGAAAGTCGGGTTAGTGCGAACACTTATAACTCGAGATCGGCTGAACAAATTCTTCCGATGTTTGATTTATTAGATTCTTCTCCGTACCGGATAACAGAATAACTAATAAAAAGTTGAAAAAATGGATAAGAAATAATATAAAATATTAATAAGTTAGTATGGAACGGATTTCCTGCGACGCCAACGTCATCTATGAATACTCCATAACGACACAATCTTTATTTACCTGACAACCATAGAGTTTTAAAATACTGGCACGCAGACTATTGATAGAATTTCTTTCAAGCTTTCATATTTTTTTTAACATTGAAAGATATTTTATGGGTATTATTGTATAAATTAAAACGCAAAAAGTAAATAAAATGAGATGATTTTGGTTTGATTAAAAATTGGAACGCCAAAAATGAAAAAAAAGAGGTCAATTAAGTTTGATAAATGTGGTGTGACTGTGAGGTTATGCAGTCTGACATCGGAAATTTTATTTTTTTTTTTTGCTTCATTAGCGAATTTTAATTTACCATGATGTTTCAGAAAGTGAGCAGATATTTTGAAAAGAATAATAAAATTATCGTACGACGATATTGAACGAATTTTTACGGGTCAGCTAGTTTTGTAATAAAACATCGTAACAAGTAATACAAAATTTGAATAAATATTTCTTCGATGAAATTATAAACAACTGTGAAACGATCCCCTCAGGGTAAATGGTAGGCCACTCACAAAGGCAAGTTTACAAACTTCGTGTACAACCTGAACGCTACTTCCAAAAGTCGTTAGTCTTCCAGGTAAAAGGGAAGTGATTTCAATTTGATGAATTTCTATTGAATAACTAATTCCAAATTTATAATACAACCTTCAAAATTTCTCAACGAAAAAAAAAAGTTTGGACGTGAATGATGACGGATATTTTTTTCAGCCGTAGGCTAACGTCAAAGTTTTCTTGTTAAATTTAATTGTGAGACATTTCGAAAATGAAAATGATTATTTTAGTGTGAGTTTAAAATAATTTTCTTAATGAATTATAGGTACCTATCTCTCGTTAACAACTCTCCTTAATTACTTCGTGCCTGGAAACAGTCTCGAGAGGAAACCACTACCCTCAGATCGCATTCACCTACTCTCACACCGAGTTCAGATATCTTTCAGTCCGCTTCAAAGAACTATGCAGAATATGGAAGGGTTAACTTTATGGAATGGAAAATCATCGCATATATTCGCACCTATATCAGGGCGAGAGATTTTTATAGTTTTCATCTTGAGCTACGGGCTTTTGAAAATACCAGAATATTGTTCAACAAAATGACAAAAAGGCGTGGGCCATCACTACACGTCCATAATGATTTGTTAAATAAAAGCGACCGTAACATCACGAACACCGTATTCTTTGAGAATATGACAAAGCATTATAATACAATAAGCAACTAACTAACTCTTCCTTTTAGACCCCACTCAAGGGCATAGAGAGCCAACAAGAGCTCTCCATTGCGCTCGATCTTGCGCAATGTTGATGACCTCCTCCCATACCATGTCCAAATCCCTCAGTTCTGCTTCGAAGGAGCGGAACACAGTGTGAGAGGGTCTTCCCATAATATATTATATATTTATCTCTTTCGCTGGCAGTAAAATAATGAAAGCGGGAAAGAGACAGTGTAGTCTTGACGTTAAGTGTCAATTCGCGTGTCTTGGATTCCGCAGTAAATAAGATGTTTGCTGAAATAAAATTTATGAGCTTAGTAAAAAGGTTAAATTCAAAAACTTTTGCAAAATTAGTTAGTAATATTGATAAATGGATTACTCATTGGCGGTCCGCTTTTCCAGAAACGCTTTGCATTACGCGGATGATCTTTTTGACAATGCAACGCCTTATCGAAGTTCCATCGTGGAATCGAAAATTGCGAGTAAAAAGGAATCCCCAATTCTTGAAATTCCTATAATAGCTTAAACATGGACTTAATATAGGCTACCAAACGCTGTTTAGTTATCAAAAAAAAAAGAGAGGCAGCTAGTTTCTGAACTCGTTTTTCTGTTGGAGATTGGAGAACACACCGAACGATGAGGTATACTATCTATACGAAATCTGCCTGTTTGAAATCAAGCCAGATTAGTTCTGTAGTTTCTTACTGCGTAATATGTAAGCCACTAGCTAACTTGGTATAATTAGGTAATTTTGTATTGTCATAATCCTTTAGTGGAAACATGATCAGGTGCCAGAACCCACACGGATAAGATAACAATTCTAATTTGTAGTCGCGATCCCCAATATTTGAACAAAATTTAAGAAACCAATGAACATGATAACTTGATGGTAACTTGAGTCATGTCTATTTGTTAACTATCTCACACAGTGTGAATCTATGTAGTTATTAAGCTTATTCAGTACAGTTTTAACTAAGTATAGGGTAATAAATCGCATTTACTGCATTGAAAAAGTGATATTCTACCGTTACTACCGCTTCCGACTAACACGAACTGAGATGGATGGACTCACCGGCATACGCGGCATTGATCGATGAATGAGTGCCCCATATATACCTATTCTTTCCGAAAGGGACTACAGAGCTAACTATATTATCGACAAATTTCAATGGCTTCGTTGGCCGGAGCTCAGATATGTACTTGTAATGGTGACAAATTAGCCTCACTACCCTAATACGTTCAATCACCTTTTCGATGTATTTATGGTAATTTCCCTTTCATCACATTCTTCCAATTTCTACTTAATATCGCCATTATTTATAATTTTTAATGATTATGATGACGATGCTGGATAATTTGTTTGGCGCCGTTTAATGGATTTCCATCTCAAGGGCGCACGGGAAACTCTGTGGGAATAGTGGTGTCTTCAGTTTGCTCCTGAATGTGCTGATGGGCTGGTCCTTTCTTAGTGACGGGTCCTGCTACGCCGAAAGCCCTGTCGTGGAAGTTCGACTTGTTGCTCCTGTTGATCTCATTTAGCATGTTGGTAGATTTCATAGCTGAATGTAAGGGTCTTGTTGCTGGTTCCTTAGTGATGCAGAGTTCAGAGAGTGTAAGGGGGCCATGTCATTTATGGCCTTTGTAGCGGTTTTCTCCCCACAAGGGAGATGTTGCTCCGTCTTCGGCTTAGCTCAATCGGTATGTTGTGGAGCAGTCTCTCTTTCACTCTCAGTTGGTGTTGTGGTTCGTAATGAAGATAGGTCAATGTGATGGAGATGATTGTAGGATATTTTTATGAAAAAGATCACTTGAAGAAACAGAGTTTATTGTCTTGGTTAAAAAGGGGACACAAATTCACAATTTCTTTTACAACAAAAGTTATAATTATTTAATTATCGGCTCTAGCAGTTCGGTATAACGGTTAGAATTTATCACACGAACACTTGGAAAATAGAATATAATTGAGATACCTTAACACAGAAGGCACTCTATATATAATTCTACGTTTTAAATATAATTCAAAGCAAAGTCTTTAACCGAAATTAAGTTATTATTTATCCGAGCAAGAAGCTACGTGCTTCTTGTTCAGGGTGTAAGAGCAGAGTGAGGCGTAACAAACAGAAGAGGAGGGAGTTTCTTTCTTGATCCTACCAAAAGAAATTAGAAAAGGGGTGGAGTTATTTTTCTACGTAATTCCTTCAAATCACGTCAGACCCACATGACTAATAGTAGTCATTAGTGTGAAAAGGATAGAAGATAATGCCCTCTTGCACTCTCACTTAAGAAAATATTAAATTTAGAAATATGGAGTAGGAGGAGTCAAATATGCATTTTTTTCCTATTTCCGGCTCCTCCCGAAAACCGTTGGATAATATGTTTATACATAACTACACAAGAGGTGTGTATAGCAAAATCTATTGCGTATTAAAATTAATAATATTAAATCTTTATGAGATCTATTTTACATGCTACAAATCGATTCTAAGTTAATTGAAAGAAAAAAAAAGAAAAAAAAGAAAACTCTTAAGTTATCTTTGGAGCATAACACAAGGACAGTGTCATATTTCTTTAAGGAAAAAAAAAAATTGATAGATTAAAGGAAACAAACATTCTTATAAACATTAGACAATACATATCTCTAGATTAGAATATTCTAAGCAGGCTGGTATACAAAACTTATAAATAAAAAAAAACTAAAAATATCTAAGTGTTGAGACATATGATGTGTCCCTCGCATAGAAGTATGGAACCAGTCCCAGGAAATTAAAGGTAGTAAGATATTGACTTTGTTTTCTGTACACATTCTTACCAGTTCGTTCGTCCGCATTTGTGCTTCATTCACGCAACTTTTGCTCCTAAAATTCATTCTTCTACTTAATACAATCATTAGTACAAAAAAAAATTACATTGTCAAAGTCAAGATATGTCTAGAGACTGTGAACCAAACCTCGTGCGAGTAAGTCACAAAGAAAATTCACAACAACAAAAAAAAATATTATATAAAATACATCAGTCAATGGGGATAAGATATAGAACATAAAAATAAATAAATACAAGAATACCTTATATAATTTCCTAATAGTGCTTGAAATATTATTATTAAATGATTTTAAAATGCCTCTAACATTTCTTCAAAGTGAAGAGATGTCCACTTTTATTTTCACTGAACACTGTTTTTATAGTTAAAAGCACTCCTGAATCATAGCACACAGCTTAAAGAGTTTTAAAGATAACTAGGTATTTTAGATGTTGCCGATTGCTGTACATTTTCCAAATTTTAATTCATAGAAAGAACATATCACAAACAATTTTTGTAAGGAAATTCATAAGTAGGTATCTTAAACAATCCGTTTGCCCTTTGAAATACGGATACGAAGAAAAGAAAAGGTGTTGTTTTTCTGGCTAGCAATCGTACATAAGATGCTTCAATAAAAAGAAAACCCAGGCGCCACTTAGTTTGAATTATAGAGAGGGCTAAACTAAGAAATACCCTTAGAGAAAAATTAATTATCATATCTTATTTTAATAAAAGAATATACCCCCATGACAATTGTAATAATTAAGTTATAGTACACAATTGAGTAGAGCGTCCTCAGTCTCAATATGTATAGGTTAAATAGTAATAATTAGACATAAAAATTACGGCGAGTTGCAACTCTATAGGAAGAAAATTTAATTAAAGTAAGAGAATAAACCTAATAATCCCTCCTAGTTTCAGAAGATTAACTAAGAACCGGCTGATTGCAGACGAAGAAGAGATATAAACTAAACTAGATAAAAAAAAAATTAAGGTATAAGGTCTCTATACAACAGTAATCATTGATATTTCAAAACCTTATTACCAAAAAAAAAATGATTACTGGAGCTCATTCTTAGCTAGCTGGCTGTGGCGTATAGTGTTATGTACAACACGCACTGGATTTAAACAGAGTTATTTACAATCTTGGCCTGAACCAGAGATGTACCAAAAGAAACATACGGACTTATTTGACAAGTACGTTTCAACATTTACACTTCTCAAACATTAGAAGGTACCAAAAAAAAAGAAGAAGGCATTTGTAACGTCAAGATATCTCTTATACACCTTCTACTTGATCTAACCAAACCTTCCCTATTCAAGTTTCAAACAATAAAAAAAATTAAACAAAACACAAAAAAAATTGGCCGCCACTGACGAACATTACAATACGGCGAATATTATACTCAGCTGAGACTGCTGACCTACATAATTTCACGGCCACAATGGTGTCCTTAAACTTCACAGCTGATGGTCACTAGGTCAATGGCGTAGAGTATACAACTTTCTATTTCGTTAGTTGTTCCGGTGTAGGAAAAGGGAGGTCCTCTGTGACGTGATATGGGGCGGAACTTAACATGAAAAAAAAAAGTATACGTCTGCACTCTTCTGGTGCATACCTCTATCCTGTCATCTCGCTCACCCATGGTAGCGGAGAATTTGCAATGGGTGCGGCCTTGTGCTACACCAGACTATGGGGTAAAATATTATAGGAATCTAATAAAATTTGGGGTAAAAGAGCGATGCGGATTCTGCCCACAGAGAACTCATATGTCTGTACTCTTTTTGCAAACGTAATTTATAAGTCCTCTCACTTCCTCCTAGTCTAAGCGGGGCAAAATACTTTTACTAATGAACGGGTTGTTTAAACATTGGGGCCGTGGTGGACTCACACAAGGCGGGTTATTTCGTTGGCGGGACGATATCCACGCACAAAGATTGTTCTATAAGACACCGTATTCAATAATTTTTTTTGTAGGAGATATTTTTAACTTATGAAAAACACTCAACAAAGCTTATTACCATAATATGTAAGGGATAATATAAGAGGGGTTTTTTTTAAACTTATTTTGGGAATATGATCAGGTGTCCACAGATATTACACATCATGAGTTAAGATATCAATTTATTTATATTTTTATTAAATCCTTGACATGGTATACTCCGAGGGAGTTGTCAGTACAATTTCTCAATTCAAAAACGGTATTAGATATTTTTCGGACTACTTGGGACTTAATGAAACGAGGAGCTAATTTTTTTGAAAAATAGAGGGCAGCATTTGAGAGTACAAATGATCGTCTCCATACGTACTGACCTACTGACAATGTTATATCTTTGCGCCGTAGATTATAACGATCCTTATTCTTGTTAAAGGCTTGTACTAACGTTTGTGAGACTTTATTATATAGATTTTCTAAGGTGGAAATGTCATTCAATCTTTGTTTTAAGGGATCAAATGTTTCAGACGGGGAATCATGATTTATCTGTAGTGGCTTATAAAAAGAGGCGTGGGGAATGTACTCTCTACCGAACATCAAAAAATGTGGAGAATATCCGGTAGCAATGCTAGTCATAGAATTTAAACAAGAACAGATTTTTGGAAGATGTTTACACCAATTGCGTTGGTCCTCCTCTACTAATATTGCCAACAAGGTTACTAGAGACTGATTATATCTTTCGGAGACATTATGTTGGGGATGAAAATATGCGTTATATCTAAGATCATTTATTCCGTGGGAGTGTAAAAATTCTTTAAACTGTCGAGAAACAAACTGTTTCCCGTTGTCCATCACCAACTGTCTGGGAATACCAAAGATTTTAAAGATTCTTTCTTCTAAGATTTGGATTATACTACTGGTATTTGCGGCTCGGAGAGGATATGCCCAAGTCATTTTACTAAAATTACAAACTACAGTGAAAATGAAACGGTTACGTTTATGACTCAACGGTAAGGGACCGATAAAATCCATAGATAAGCTTTCCATAGGACGTTCAACCTTTTTAGGGTGTTTCATGAGACCATGAGCACCTTTATTGTTATGCTTATATGCCTTGCATACTTCACATCTGCTTACAATTTGTCTAACAAGGGATTGCAGTCCCTTACTGAAGTAAGTACGGGAGATAAATTCGTAAGTTTTTTCTATTCCTGAGTGACAATTTCCGGTATGGTAATCTACTATGACTTTTTCTATTTTACACGAGGGTACAACTAATTTCCAGTGATGCGAAGGTGAATTAGACAAGGAATCTCTTTTATATTTAGAGTAACGATACAAGTGTCCTTCACTTATCATAAAATTCGTATATGATTGCGGTTTCTGTGCACAAGATTTATACATTCTATTATACCAGGGGTCTTCAACATTTTCAAACGGTTCTGGAACAGATAGACTAGAAACAGGAATACGGCTCAATCCGTCGGCAAGGTTATTTTCGCAGCCACGCTTAAATACAAAAGTGAAATCAAACTGTGAAAGTCGGCAAGCCCATCTGGCTAACCTACCAGAAGGTGAAGAAATGGAGTTTAGATATTTTAAACATCTGGTCAGGAATGGAAGGAACAATAACAAATTTAACATGCTGAATTTTATTGTTGTAACACAATGGCAAAACTATGGTACCTATAGATCTTATGGAATTATTGTCAACCCCACGAATATTTTGCTGACAATATTCAGGACGGAACCCTATTTCGACAAAAGACCGATATAACTGACCCCCTAGAACATTACAAGCTGATCCGGTATCAAGCAAGGCTCGGAGTTGTATTTGAGAGATAGAAAATAGCAAATAAGGGCGTCGATCTCTCTCGTTTATTACGGAAACTTTATTGACCTGCAATGTTGAAAAGAACAATTTAACACTCTGAATCCACGACAATCTTTCGCGAGCTGAGGTCTCTGGGCTCGGGAAAATTGCAGGATTCATTATTCGTTTTTTGAATTACTAAGTGGGGGAGGCGGTTTACTCACGTCAGGTAAGCGTTGGCGTGGCACCGGATTGAAGGGTTTCCTAAACTGAAATGAATGAACATTATTGGCACTGGGCCCTGACTTAGAGTAGCAGTTTCGAGCAATGTGACCTATACGTCCGCAGTGAAAACATTTAAGCATAGGAGCAGAAGGCTGTTGAGAAGAAATTGATTGAACAGGGTGTTTCCTTACTATCTTAACTTTAGAGGGAGAGCGGGTTGGAACTGCAACCGAAACACACTCCAACTCCGTGCAAACTTCATCTAGCTCAGCAATTGAGTTCGGTCGCCTGGACACTAATACACTGGCATATCTGCTATCTAATCCCTTTCTGATGGCCTTTAGGATATCTGACATACGCAATGGAGACTGTAAGGACTGATTCAAAAGGGTTATACGTGAAATGTAATCACTAGCACTCTCCAAAGGTTGCTGTGATGCAGTTAAGATTTCCAATCGTCTGTTGCCTTCAGCATCAGGCAAATCGAAGCGCTTGATAAACGATTGTTTAAGCTGTGTCCAAGTTTTAACACTGTTATAAAATGTCCGGTAGAAGGTGAGTGCTTTTCCCTCCAAAAATTCAGGCAAGGCGGGGCCTAGGTTTTCCACTGGAAAATTTCGAGCTCGGGAAATTTCCTCCAATCTCAAAAAAAAATCCCTAACATCCTCGACACCGGAATAATGTTGAACTGGCCATGAACTAAAATTGACTGAATGTATGATGTGTGATTGGTTAACTGTAGGATTGGGTCTATCTAAATTTCTACGAACCGGTGTAATAATTAAATCGTTGGAAACATTAGTATTTATCATTGTCACAGCCTGAGTGGCCGGCGAAGATGGCAAAAAACTATCACGAGGTGCATTAATTTCCGAGGGGCTATCCGGGCGTTGTATACCTAACAGACTTGAGGGATGATTGCAATGCTGTCCCACATCAGCCAACAAGTTAGAATTGTAAAGCTTACATTGTCTACGTAGAGACTCGATTCCCACTTCTGGTTGGATGCCTCTATTTAAAAGCGCCTTAGAAAGAGTTTTGCACGTGGCCCTATCGACCCTAGGAATAACTTGATCTATCAAGGCGGACATATTTAAGATTTAAAAATATTGAGGTGACTATCGCAAAATTCGTACGCCGTCGGCAGTCCCTGATAACGAAAAAAATATATTCCACTCAAAAGAAATTATCAATAGTTCAATCTCTCTAGCCTGCAATCTTCCGCAGTTCAAGGGAGGGAAGCTCAATCCTAAAGAAATTCTATTGTGGCATATGACCGTGTCCATATGCAACAAACAACAAAAAAAAAAAAATAATTGCAACCGAATTCAACTTTTCATTGCCGTCGGCACCCTTTCAACAACAAAAAAATAATCCTAAGATAGGTACTTTCACTTCCCGTCGGCAACTTTTGACAACAAAAAAAATCAATCTTCAGATAGGTATTTTCGCTTCCCGTCGGCAACTTTCAACACAAAAAAAATTCCCAAAAGGACTGTATGATCTACCACACTTCTCTGTACGCATCCGAATTTCAAGGGACAGAGGTTTCTCCTCATACATATATAAAAATTATTGGTGTAGCAAAAACAATACGGGCAACATAAAAATCATCTTAACTTTTTGAATTTATTTTTAACTGTTAACTATTTTTAAAAATTTTCCTCACCCGGGGATGTAGTCCTGGTTCCTCAAAGTGACTCCTGACCAGTCTTCATTGATGCCAACACGTTGGACGACATTCTGTAACGGGTTTCCCCTCACAAGGGAGATGTTGCTCCGTCTTCGGCTTAGCTCAATCGGTATGTTGTGGAGCAGTCTCTCTTTCACTCTCAGTTGGTGTTGTGGTTCGTAATGAAGATAGGTCAATGTGATGGAGATGATTGTAGGATATTTTTATGAAAAAGATCACTTGAAGAAACAGAGTTTATTGTCTTGGTTAAAAAGGGGACACAAATTCACAATTTCTTTTACAACAAAAGTTATAATTATTTAATTATCGGCTCTAGCAGTTCGGTATAACGGTTAGAATTTATCACACGAACACTTGGAAAATAGAATATAATTGAGATACCTTAACACAGAAGGCACTCTATATATAATTCTACGTTTTAAATATAATTCAAAGCAAAGTCTTTAACCGAAATTAAGTTATTATTTATCCGAGCAAGAAGCTACGTGCTTCTTGTTCAGGGTGTAAGAGCAGAGTGAGGCGTAACAAACAGAAGAGGAGGGAGTTTCTTTCTTGATCCTACCAAAAGAAATTAGAAAAGGGGTGGAGTTATTTTTCTACGTAATTCCTTCAAATCACGTCAGACCCACATGACTAATAGTAGTCATTAGTGTGAAAAGGATAGAAGATAATGCCCTCTTGCACTCTCACTTAAGAAAATATTAAATTTAGAAATATGGAGTAGGAGGAGTCAAATATGCATTTTTTTCCTATTTCCGGCTCCTCCCGAAAACCGTTGGATAATATGTTTATACATAACTACACAAGAGGTGTGTATAGCAAAATCTATTGCGTATTAAAATTAATAATATTAAATCTTTATGAGATCTATTTTACATGCTACACCTTGTATACCGTGAGGCACAATTTATATTGGTATGTTATACAAATTAATCATTCCAATTAGTGTCTGTTTGTTCATCATCATAACGGTGCGTTTACACCAAACGAACATAAAGCCAGATCTAGGAATAGAGCATTAGATTGACACTGACACTAAGCAAAAAACAACGTGCAAAAACTATAAATCGCTCATTGATCAATTCTTGTTCGTTGTTTCTTGATTGGTGTCAATTTCAATCTTTTGTGCACTATTCCTAGCTCTGGCTCTATGTTCGTTTGGTGTAAATGCACCCTTTGAAACGGTGAACTAATTATGAGATATTACAATGCACGAACGCAAAGGAACTTCCACATTCAAACCTTGTTTTTACAGCAATAAGATTTTAAAGGATAGTTATCGATAATTAATGCTGCTTTTCAATTCCGTTTTCTTTTTGTAACGAAATCTCTGAAAAGATCCTGAAAAGGTCTTTTACAACTCTTTAGAACAGAATACTTTATTATTCATTCAAGTAAAGATGAAAATTTTTGCCAGTTCTTTGTTTAACAACTTTTCTATACTTTTACTTTGTATGTTCATCTAGTACAAGTATTCGAATAATTATTATAGCCACGAGAATGAACCGAGAAAAATAAGTCAAAATGTTTCAAAAGATAAGGGATGCATTATTTAAAACTGACAAAAGGCGTCTTGGCTCAGAAGTGAGAAATACATAACATCTTTATGTAGAGTAAGAACAACTTACTGTCTACACTCCACCTCGGTCTCTATTCGAACGTACATCCTCCCTCGGGCAGACACGTCTTTTTCTACCAAAGCGTCATAGAGTCTACCAATATACTGACACATTTCTGGAGAATTTCTAACCCAAAAGTTTTTGAAACACAATGATCCCCGTTTTGAACAAAACAAAGAATAAAAAAATCGAATGGACTAAAACAACAACGAAATACTAAAGCTCGCATAACGAAGAGATGGAAATCTTTCAAATATCTTCTGGATTTAAACGTACATACATCATCATACCACCTTTTTCATTTTAGTAACGACGATTTTTTCTTTTGAACATCCCGGCAAAATTGTGAAGTAATTAATGAAAGCTCTATATCGACATTACACGCAAAGAATGTGTGAATTTAAGTTCAACAAAATAATATCGTGAATAGGGGGTTTTAGAAAGTGTTTACACACTTCTATATAGGAGCCTGTCTCACAGTGCATCTTGGTATATTCAAATATATGAAAGATAATGGTAAGTTTTCCACAGAAACCAAATTATTTGAATAAACACTGATAGTAATAAAATTAAACTCAAGCTCATAAAAACAGAGTTGTTTCAAAGTACCTATTTGCCAAATATTTTATCTAATGGCTCGTAAATCATCTCGTTGGTTTGATTTTTTTTACTGGCAACATTTGCTCGTATTTTACAAGCTGCACTTACTCTACCTACAACTAAAAATAAATCACTCGATACCAAAAACGTGACATGTGTTTATGTATGATGTTGGATTTTTAACATATTTTGAAATGGACGTTTTTCAAGCGACTACTCTGTTCCTCATAAGGATTTAATATGAATATCGCTATGGACAGTTAATTTTCTTCCTACTCTACATTGACGAAAAATTAGATCGCATAATTCAGTAGGATGGTGCGAAAAAAGTC
Source organism: Mystacides longicornis (assembly GCA_963576905.1). Classification (NCBI taxonomy): domain Eukaryota; kingdom Metazoa; phylum Arthropoda; class Insecta; order Trichoptera; family Leptoceridae; genus Mystacides; species Mystacides longicornis. The sequence continues at coordinate 13,156,628 of OY756426.1, forward strand.
AAATTGATAATATCGATCCGCAAAAAGTTGCGATTGGTAAATACAAGAAAAAATTTGAAAAAATAACGGAAATTTTCATGTTTTTTCAAATTTCAGGTTGCTTGCGGGGTAGGAAGATAAAGTCCGATTTGAATAATTCTTTTTTTTTGTTTTCCTCGTATTTACCAATCGCAACTTTTCCGCACTATAGCGAATCGATTTTATCAACTTGACTTTTTTCGCACCACCCTATTGTCTAGGGCCCCTGGTTAAAATAGTAGTGTTTGCAGGTTGTTACAGTTGAGTATTATATGACAATGGCATTCAGGATAGAAATGGACGTGAAAAAGAATAACATTTGAGTTTAACAAACATTAAAGAGGGTATAGAACCTGATATTGGAATCAAATATTTCCTTTCCAGTGTGGTGACCATCGATAACAAGGCCATACCAGAATAATACATCGATAAGGAGTGGCGTCATACAAACATCGCAAAGCCACAAAGCCAGCCTAACACATAATAATATGCAGTTTAGTGGTCTGGACCTACAAGTTAATTAACAACTAACGTCGCTCTATAAAATGTAGGTACCAATTAATTATCCCGAGAGATTATCTCTAAAGATAGGTCTGAGCCATTGTTGCCACCTTTGTAAATTTTTTGACCCTGACACAAACTTAAAATATGGTCATTCCGAAAATTTGGTATCCGTAAAGTTGAAAGTTCACTTAAAAAAGGGTCATTCCGAAAATTTTGTAGCAACACTGGTCTGAGTGTCTTTTTTTATCTATTTTCCTGTTTACTTAACATCAATGAGCTAACCTGAAAAGACGTCTTCACCAACTAGCCTGATATCCGTAGCGTTGTAGGTAATACCTGGCATGCGTCAGCCAAGAACCGAATAAGGCAAAACCGTTGACCTATGTCAAAATCTCAAAAATAATTACCTGCTTTGGTTCATGTGAGAAGAGTACAGATGTACCAGCTGCTTCATCTGAAGCATTAAACCATAGTTTACACTACTTCAGTATTTTAATCCAATGACGAGTAATTTAGTAACTAAACGAAATTTTCGTCAAGTAGATTAGTCGGCAATTTCGTCGAATCGATACCTTTTTTCTATTTTTAGGCAAGTACTTAGCGACTTTTTGTTATTTTTTTACAAATTATTAACATTTGATTATTTTAATTGCAAAATCGTGATACAAATAGTGAGTACAAGTAATCGCTCGATTTATATCAGATTGAAACCATAACACTCAGGTAATTCAATACTAAACATACATACATTGTTTTCATAGATAAGAGGATAATATGTACGGATTTGTTATCTGCGGTTTATACGGGCTTAATACTCGCCATTTTATTAATTTGCTAGAGACAAGTAATAAGTTAACTGTTGAACACGGTGGAGTTAGCATGTGATATTAGTTACCAGACACCCGCTCGAAATTAATCGTTTCAATTGTCAATTTTCGATCGATCGTGTAGTTTCAATTTGTCACTAAGCACTTGGCGTTGCTGTTTACACGAATCTGCGAGTGACAAGTAGGTAATTTCATTAGGGGCAGTCTTTTTGACACTTCGTAAATAGGATAGGCCTCTATTCACTCGCACTGACAATGTTTAATATAAGTACTTATTCAGTATATTTGCACAGAGGGTTTTAAAGTAAGTATCAAGTACTAAACATTAGCAACTAAACCCGTGTAAATTTAGTATAAATTATATGTACATAATCAGTAATTAGCGCCATTGATTAGTGTATAACTACTAAACACCTCTTAATGCGATAAAGACATTGGCTTATCAGATCAGATAAAGAAACGAAATCAATAGGCGTAAAAAATTACGAAGCACATAATATGAACAGTAAGGAACACTCACTGTTAATATGAGTAGGTATACGAGAATTGCTTAGTCACCTTATTCCAAAAAAACCGTTTATAAAAAACGAATGTAGGTATTTTTTTATGGATAGTTATAATTTTCAACAATTCACTGCGTTTAAAGTCAGTGGCTTAGCTGTAATCTTTAATTTCGATGCTGCCCTATACACCTACTTCCCAATAAGCGATACTATAGTACGCAATACGCATATATTTTGCAGTAATAAAATTTATGTGTTCAAAAACAATGGACAATAACATTTTTAGAAGTTTCAAAATAATAACATACATACAACCCAGCTGCTTTAAGTATGATTCACGCACACACACAACTACAAAATCAGAGTTGGGAAGCTGTATAATATCAAGTTTGATTACTCATGCCAATGACATCAACATATCATTATTTTAAAGTAAAGATGGCATGACTTCATAATTAAGGCGTCTATTTATTTAAAAGCATTTACAAACATTTTTAATCCATCTAATAAACGATTTTCGATTCAATTTAACAAAGCTGAAACCTAACCTAAAAATAGTATGCGATGTATGAGGCTAGATAGTATGCGATGTATGAGGCTAGATAATATGCAAGATTCACAATCGCTTGAATATATTGTATAAATATCACGTTGTGCATATTACATCTCTCCAGAGAATATTTATCGCGATTACGCTACCGTTAGGTTACGGGAGCCAACTTCCTACTAATGCGATTATTCATTTGTGTATAGTAAGAATGTCAGAAATAGATAAGTGTAGGCGTGCCGGCGTTTGCATAAACACCAAAATTAGTCTTCAAACAGTTACACAATACGTTTAAAAACGCATTTTACCATCTCCACAATGTTATTGTTATGCATTTTGTTTATAGGACGTATTTTGATTGACGCAAGCACAAAAATCGAGCAATCGAAACAATTATTAGTCACCTCACAAACCGGCTGTAAACATAATAATATATTTCGTTTGTTATTAAAGTACGAATATAATCAGTTTATTGACTTACCAGTAGTGATGCTTTCACGAGAAAATAATTCTAGCAATTGAATGTCGAGAAGAAACCAAAACTTCAAGATAGCAAAGATCTAATAACAGAAAACTAAACAGTTATAGGTTACCTGACATTTACAGTTTCAGGGCGTCGCGATATAAAGCAAACCGAGAATGACGGATGACTGTTTTGACAACAGGCAGATTCTGATTCAACAACGCCACACAGCGGAAATTATTATAACTTTTTTGTAGTTTAGTACATAGAAGAAAATAATGTGGTTTAGCAGAGACGTCTTTAGAATAGTATTATATTTTTATTTCTTCCGTATCAAATTTAGTTTTAGAGAAATATAAAAAATTCATCAATCTAATTTAAACAGTGATGATGGAATCGCCTTCATTTTCTCTTATTCTATAGTAATCGATAAAAATTACAATATTAATTTCTGAAAAAATGTCAACACTATAGCAGCCTCTACAGAAGAATAGAAAAAGTGTTGGCATAGGAGCGCTCAGTTTTGCAACTGATAACTTTCTAAAATAAGGTGTTGCCATTATTCATACATATTCATTATTTTGATTTAAAGATGGCGTTTAATATTTGTAATATGAATTCGATTTCCGTTCATTATTTTTTTTTATTATATGATTAGAGAATAATAAAAGTAATAATAAGTAAAAGTTTTTTTATTCAATAAAAGGAATAATGGGTAAAATAAATAAAAAGTCAATGTTTTGTTTATAGTTTGACTTTATTCTAAGTACAGAAAGATACATAAATTTTATATTCTCTGGTCAGATATACAAAATCTTTTTATGTATAAAAGTATACCCTTCGATTGATGGTTATTAAGTTTTAAGGTTACCTTTGAATTACATTTAAATCCCTACCACCCAATTGGTTAAACCAAATTATTGTAAAAGCAGTGATGAATCATTATGTTTGTATTTAAAGTAACATATAGGTGGTAATCAAAAAGTTTAATAGTCAAATCAATTTAGAATTAAATAGTTCCATAAAGTACAATTAACAAGATAATTACATAAATATCAAATAAATTTTACTTTTTAAGACATAGAATATTACTAATATAATTTTTAGATTAGTCAAAACTATATTTTATTATTTTTGCAACCTTAACAACATATCATAACTGTCTATTTCCGTGTGTTAAAATTCAATTATAAAACAATTACGATTTTTCTTATAGAAAAATACAAAACATAAAAATTATTTTTAGGTGTAAAATATTCTCACTTGTTTAATGATTTCTAAACTATGACTAAAAGTATACAATATTATTAAATGTCTTTTATGCTATTTGCTCTACGACGCAGTCTAGCAAAGCAATATGAAACATCCTGCACTACACATCTTCGATAGATACCCATAATTTAACGGGTTCAATCAATGTTACATTCAGTTATGTCACCGCATCATTTTCGATTTTTATAATCGCTGAATCTTGCAATTGTAATTCTAGTAATGTTAGATACAAATAATTGTTCTATTTTCTCGAATATATTAAATTTTTTTTTATAATTTTAAAATAATGGGATGAAATTCATAGGATGATTACCGTCAACATTTTTCCAACAACAAATTTTCAATGTTAAACATAAGAATAAATCACCATTCCAAAATAAATCTTTTTACTCTTAAGATTAATTGATTAACTTTTATTCTTCTACAGCTGTTCCCGTGATTTTATGCAAGGATTTTTAAATTTCACAAAAAAATACAAAATGTATGAATATGAGTTTGATACAAATGTTTAATTATAATATGTAACACTAACAGCTACTGCGGCAATAGTGTCGAACTTAAAAGTGAATTTTGTTAAAATATTGTAAAAATTTCAAACTCTTTTCCTAAATCTCAGATTCTGTCCAAAATCAGTTTCTTTTAGTACTTTGGTATAGTTTGTGAGAAAGTTTTTCAGATACAAGTTATATTGAGAATTTAGTAACTATAATATTAAAATATTATAGTAGATTTTATTATAAAAATATTTGACATACAAACTTACACAAATGGATTATTTCTTAATAGACTGGTAGAGGATGATTATTATTCTCTTACTTTATAAATAAGTATGGTGCTTTTATAAAAATATAATAATATACCTAAATAAAATATTTTTTTGAGATTTTGTATAAAATAAACTAATTCTGCTTAATCTATAAAATAAACTGTTACAAAATAATACAATTGAATAAAAAAAAATTACTTGCTCAGTGTTTATTTTTTTTATTCAAAACAATTTAAAACTCCAATAATTGGATTAATTTTTTTTGTAACAATTATTGTTTGTGTACTGTATAATATTGACCCATTTCTAGCCCTTTTGAAGTTATAATATTTTATTTTTATACATGCCCACCAAAGGATTCAGTTTGTAACCTCTGATCTTTACCATACATCGACAACGTTCTTATCAAGGAGTCCTAAGTTGGATTCCCGGTCAGAGCAAAGCTTTTTAAATTTTATTCTCACTTAAAATTTTTGTTCTGGATTGGCATTTGATATAAGACCGTTGCCCGTAAATGATTATTGCCGTAAGCAATAAGTTCCCCCAGAATAAAAACTAACATATCTGTATGGATAGGTAGTTTATTTATATCTATTGCATAAAAAATGAGGTAGCACTATAACTAGACAAGCACTTTAATATATATCAAGGCACTATTAATAAACCATAAATATTTTTAGAGGATAGGTATAATACAACTCTTTTAAATTACCAAAATTAGCATTATTTTACCATTGTAACATTTTTTTGTGCAATAATAATTATTATCAACTACATTCTAAATTACATGATAAACAACTATAAAAATAAAAAACAATAAAGTAACAAACGTTAAAAACTACAAAACAAACACAGTATTTTAATCTAGCTTCTAGATATAAATATTACAAAAAAAAAACCTAACAGAATTAATTAATTGTATGACTTGGTTATATTATTTAGCCATCAAAAACACATTTTCTTAAGTATATTTTAAATAAGTGGAATATAATGATAGCCGAGCTTCATCATTATATCGGATTGGAAAGCTAGTAGTTGTTATTTCCATATGGCTATTATGTATCTCATTTGATGAAAACCAAAGAGGATTGTTTTGAATCTTCTTCTAAGCGTACGGGGCTCATAGAAGTTCCGTGGAATAGTCTCAAGATAGTTCTCCAATTGGCGCATTCTGCAGCCACAAATCATGAATGAAGATGTACAAATCGTCACTCACAGCAACCTGCAATCATAAGATTTGTACCATTTAAACTTTACTAGCCTTGACCTTTATGACATGTTAAAAATAGAACATCTTTATACCACCTTCACAAAAAGAACCATACAAAAACTCTGCATAGCCCAACGAGCAATGAAAAGAAGGATACTTAGTAACAGTTTGCGAGACAGAAAATTCAATGAATTGATTAGAGACAGGACAAAGTTGACAGATGTGGTCCAAAAAATAGCATCACTGAAATGGAGCTGGGCCGGACACGTGATCAGAACAACAGGTGACCGGTGGACCAAAAGAACCCTGGAGTGGAGACCGAGAACCGGTAGCAGAAACCCAGGGAGGCTACAAATGCAATGGTCCAACGATATAAAGAAAGCGACCGGACATCAATTGCGACAGGGAGTAAATGAAGTCGAGAAGAGATGCCTACGTCCAATACTGGACTGAGGGCTGATGGTGATGATCATTATCAAATAAATATTTCGTGTAAATACAGGTTTTGGCAAAAAAATTTACGTAAATGATCTTTTGATGGAAATTAACTAATATAAGATACCAGAGATCTCTGACATATAAAATTAATAATTTCTGTGGTAAAATCGGAGGGCTACCAAATAGAAATCCCATCTATCTTTAAGATGGCTTTCTTTAGTTATTGAAACATGTGTAAAGTTAGAGCAATTTTTTTCTTTTTCTTTCTTTCTTCAGCCCTCTCGCGTCCATTGTTGGACATAGGCCTCCCCCTGTGACTTCCACCGCCCTCTGTCTTGCGCCAGCCGCATCCACCCATTCCCGGCAACCCGTCTAATGTCGTCAGACCACCTCGCCTGAGGCCTGCCAACACTTCTCCTCCCGGTTCTCGGACGCCACTCAAGAACCTTCTTGGTCCATCTGGTGTCGGTTACTCTGGCCACATGACCAGCCCAACTCCACTTTTGTTTAGCGACCTTCTGAACCACATCAGTGACTCCCGTTTTCTGTCTTATCCATGTGTTGGTCTTCCTATCGCTCAATGAGATACCTAGCATTCTTCTCTCCATTGCTCGTTGTGTTACAGCTTTATTTAATATTCTTTGAGTGAACACAAACGTTTCACAGCCATAAGTGAGCACAGGGAGAATACATGCATCAAAGAGTTTTCTCTTCAAGTAATTTGAATAATTTGGAGACTTCAGGATATAGGACAGTTTACCAAATGCTGCCCATGCCAGTCCTCGCCTTCTATCTATTTCCGCTTCTTGATTTTCTCTTCCTAGTTTTATTGTATGGCCAAGGTATACATAGCTCTCAACTTGTTCAAGTGACTGACCATCCACCTGGATGCTACGGGGCTGACTTGCAGCACTCATCACTTTGGTTTTTGAAATATTTAATTTCAATCCTATTTTGTGAGATGCTGTATGGACATCGTTAACCATAGTTTCCAGCTCCTCATCATCCTTGGCAAACAAGACTATGTCGTCTGCGAATCTAAGGTTATTGAGTAGTTCGCCGTTGATGTTGATACCTTTATCGTGCCAATCTAGAGATTTGAAGACGTCTTCCAAAGCTAGTGTGAAAAGCTTAGGAGAGATTGTATCGCCTTGTCTTACTCCCCTTTTAATTTGGATTTTTTTGGATGTTTCATGTTAGAGCAATAATCATGGTTAATTGTCAGCTGGCATTTTACAGACTACTATGGACAAGTTATTGAAACCGGTAGTATGACATGCAGTAAGTAAAAATAATATAAAAGTTATATTTTTACTTTGTATGGTGTTGGGTTAAGATTCCTCTTTATATCCTGCCGTAATGTTTTTAGGGAACTCTGTACCCTTTCTCGTACTTGCGATAATGGCGGTGACGGAATGCATATACCATTCTTCCAATAGACCTAAAATAAAAATTTACTATTGAATTAGTCGGCTTATAAAGAATAAAAATTGTAAAATTTCCAAATAGAAAGAACGAAAGAAAAATTGGAGCAGAACTGAAAAAAAAATTACCTTATACAATTTTTCGACTCTGGTGGGTATGACGTAAGCTCTTTTGGACTCTTGAAACGGATGACGACACAGAACTTTCTGACCCACTTCAGGGGGAACCTCACATGACCTTTGCAAAAGATCAACCAATGCATGACCATCAGCTCCAAACAATCTGTATGCCTGAAAATTTATACAAATCACCAGATTTAAAAACAAACTAAGTATGTAGGTGTATTGTTTAAGGACAGTATAACACTTAATTTTAAGTACCTACCCAAAACAAAGGGGATCTCATGAACTGTTACTGTCTATTTTAAAGGGAGTCTAAGTATTTTTAAAATTTAGTTTTTTTTTTCTGCAAGTGGCAACACTGACAATAATTGGCTTCAGCCTATTTTATTGCGATTATTAAAAGTGGTGCGTCTTAATTTGAAATTATTACAAAAATAGGGTTACACTTGGATCGCTCGCACCCTCTGCGGAATTCTCAGTTGAAAAAGAGCACATAATATGTCAACCTTTCAAAGAGTACCCTTTGAATCAACCTACCAGTAAGTCTCTTAAAAATGTTGCTGCTGTAAACAAGAGTGTTGTCGAAAACATCAATTCTGCATCATACTCAACAATTCTAATTTCTTTATGCAAGTCATGAAAAGAGTAATGAACTGCTATCAGAGCCATAGGGGCTATTTGCCAGATATTTATTACACAAGTACTTAATCATAATATGTATGATTTAATAATCAATAAAAATTACAACAACTCTCTATGAAAATTTTTTATAAAATGAAAAAGAGCACTCTTACTGAGACAATTCAAAAGAAATATTTACTTCTTTATGGCCAGGAATTGTGACTTTAGCGACATCTTGGCTCAGCTTAATCCTAGGCTGTCCATTGATTTCCACCAGTTTATACACACATCCTAGTGCTGGCTGTCTTTGGCATGTCACTACAAAAAACACCACAAAAATTATACTTATTTCATTTCTGCAGATTTTTAAAAAAACCTTTCCTATTTTAAAATTCCTTAAATACCTAAGTGGGTTCCGATTCCAAAACAATCTATCTTATGTCCTTGTTCATTCAAACTCAAAATAGTTTCCTCGTTTATATCATTAGATGCGACTATTATCATTTTGGAGAACCATGGCAAATTAAACTTGTCTGCAATCTTTTCAAATGTATTTCGGGATAGCACCGACAGATATGCCAGATCTCCACTGTCAATTCTGACACCTACGGCTTTATATCCGAGATCGTTCAATGCCAAAGCCACTGCACAGAAATTTAAGAGGCCGCTCCTGAGAAATATCAACATGAAAAACATCCAGCAATCAACAATTTAATTCAACATCAGGTTAAAATATTTGTCTATACTAAGTTCTTAGACTACATTATAATCATTGAATTACATGAACAATAGTGTCGCCAAAGTGAACTGCCCAACGGGGTATTAAAACATTTTTATAGCCTTAGGATCCTAACAATGAGGCATTATCGAGTGATATTTTTACATCCAATTAAAAAGGGATTAGGATTCCTAAAATTTTATGGCCTCGATTGCCTGTTCTTTTTTATCGTAGTATGCCTACTAGAAACTGCATCTCCTCTTAAATGCATCTATGTTAAGGAAGTTGTATATTGACCAACAGTATGCAACGCAACAGACTGATACCCCTAATTCGCTATCAGATCCGCTAAAATTTAGCATTAACTAAAATTTTGAATTTCGCGGGCAATTCCATGTGATTTCAACCAATCCGAGCAATATTGTTTCAGAAATCGATCAAAGTGAATATAGCTGCAAGTGATTTCAAGCTAATATTTTCCCCATGTCAAAATTATCATCATGGCCGTCAAATTTCGTTTTTCTAAAACAAATTCATCTTGATCAAGAAATATAACCACTATTAACGTATCTTATGATGAAAACAGGAACAAAATGAAATTTTTTACTGAAAATAATAACCTATTTTCTTTACATTGTTGCTTTTAAGAGAGGTATCTGAAAAAAAATGACTCGATTTTGACATATTATTATAAGCGGTTCCTCTAAAATTTTGGCGGGTCTTTCTTTGGTGCCGCTTAAATTGATAGAATAGCGGGTTATTTTAGAGAAATTGCGATAATTTAAGTGGAACAGTCAGTTAAAATTTACTTTTTTCATACACTTTTTTGGCGGATTCTTAATTTTAGCGGATCTGATAGGGGTATATGTTCGATAAAAAGTCCTTGCGTTTTCAAAGTATATTTTTTTCTGAGGTATTTTTATTTGGATAACCATTTTAAATGTCTAGAAACTACAAATAAAAAAGTTAGTTATTTGCTAACCCCCTTATCATGATAATTAAAAGCAACAAGATGAAAATAGACAAAAGCAGTTTGACAAATGTATCAAACTTAAATGATTGCCACTTCTAGTGCTTGGTAGATAATAATTCAATGGTTATAGTGAAATCAACACCACCTATATAAGAAGGCCTTAGCGCTAGATATCATAGAGTACATGTAAGTACATACAGATATAGGCAAGTGCATACTGGGCCTTACAATGTGACATCACAGTCTAAGGCTTTCTTATGAATATTTGAATATTCTGTATCAACTTACATGAGATGTGACATACATATAAGACCATACGATAAATAAATATAGGTGGTATTGTAGTGAAATATTTGTCAATTTATTTTACTACCATACAATAAAATCTGTTTTGACTCATTTTTCAATTCCTTTTCTTTAATAAGTAAGTAGGTACTTGCTTTTTTTAATTATCAAAATACCACTCTAGAACAAAAATGTAACATTCACACAGACAATATTTGAAAAGACAAATTTTAATAGAGATGTTTAAAAAATATCCAGCAAATAAAATATGATTTTCCAGCATATAAAATAGATTATATATTTCATCTACAAGCTAGATGCGTTTGCTATAAATAAGAGAACTACTATACCTACTTACTAAAAAAATAAAAACAATCAAATGAATAATTTGATATAGATAGACATAATAACATGAAATGACAATGAAAAATGAGTTGCTATCTTATAGGGCAGGGTTGTATCATTGATTCTCCATTGTGTAACATCCAAAGTTTTGCTTTATTAAAAAGACAAAAAGTTGGGGAATTACTGGATTTTGTAGCATTATGATATCAATATGTTTGTAACAGTTGTTTTTTTTTATTATTAAATAACAATCACTTTTCAAGAGTATTTTTTAAAATATAACTTCACTATTTCTTCATTTTTATCTTTTTACTATACTTAGTGCCTATCATCTACTCACTATAAAAGAAGACAATTTTATAACTTGGTTATGAAATATACCTAATAAACAATGTATTAAAAAGACAATAATAATTTAAGAGATTGGCTTTCTATGTATAATAAACAGCATGATATAAAAGTCAACAAAAAATTTCAAATAAACCACCGAACTTAAATAATTTTTCTCACAGTCAGGACTGAAGCGAGTAGAATTCCTATGTAAACTGACCAATTATGTATAAAAATTTGTAAAAAAATGAATCAGCAAACATTGCGTAAGTAGTTTTAATTATACTGAAAAATTCACTTTAGAAATGTTTTTTTATTTCATTATTCCATATCAAAACGAATTAAAAATGATTCGGAATATGAAACTAACATTGATACATACCAAAGAGTATATTATGCGGTTATGTATTCCAGCTCAGTTTAGTATAGAGAAAATAAATTAGTTCTAGGGTTGCCAACGATCATGGATAAATGGAAATTAAATAGTACCTAATAAAATAAAATAAAATTGAAAGATGTATAAAGAAAGACAAATGGATTAGAAATAAGAAATTCAACACCTGGTAAAATGATTTGATTTGAGGGATGTCCACTTCGAAATAATAATAATTGGTTATGGAAAAGGTTGGCAACCCTAGTTCATACATCAAAAAATAATAATCTATGACAGCATGCTAATGAACGATAATAATATAAAATGTTATACCCAATAGTATATTACACATTTGCATGACGTGTGAATTATTTGAATGATAACATTATGTGTATATTCACCAAATCATATATAGGTATATTTAGCATGCATTCATTTATTACACAGCTTCATTTACATGTATGATCATCTGTCACACTATACTTTGGTCCTTTCATGTATAGTTATGTTAATCAAAAATTTGTCATCACAACATGAGAAGATTGTATGAATATTGTGCCTATTTTGGTTGTATTAAAATGATGTTGCGAAAAATAGTGGAAGCAAAGTATTCTATCTAGTATATAGTCCTTATTTATTTTGTAGTATTATAAGTCAAGTGATTTTATGATTATGTGCCTGTGTTATATACACGTGAAAATATTTTAGAAAAAATAAATATTGAAGTTTTTCCTATTTTCAAGTACCTACATAATATAGGAGATTTGTATGAATTAATGTGAAACAGAAACATTTATATGGAAACAAAATATCACACAAACACACACACATACATAAAAGTTATTCCAGGTTTATTGTCAGTTCTGTTATTTGTCAGATCAACTCACAGACACACACACACTCACAAAAATATAACAATCTCACAAAGAGATACTTAAACAAAATGTCTCAGATGTACCTATCTATAAATATAACACTTACCAAATGAACAGAACAAAACATAAGACTGCTAACATATCACATAAACAATCAGAATCTAATCTTATCTCAAAGTAGACACAAACAAATACACATACAATGATGGTTAATAGTTGATTGAATGAATTATAGCTTAATCGTTGGTCATCACAGGAATTCTATCTCACTTTACCTTAGTGGTTTCCCAAGCATCTGGGTGGTATCGTAACCATTTGAATTTCGGTGAGAAAATATATCATGCTGTTGGCCTAAATCAGGGCATTGGGTGCATAGCCTGGGAGGAGTGCCATTAGAGTACCTCTTCACATCGTAAGTGTCCAGCAAGGCCATGAAACTATTTGGGAAAGCCACGGCGTAGGATATCAGGGCAGCCAATTCACCCTCACTCGCTTCGTCTGTGGATATATCCAGTATGGCAGATATTTTATTTCGCCAGTTAACTGCCAACTCTAGCATGTTAAAATGTTGTTTTGTTTCCAAATGTTCTAGCATTGTGTTGTGAAGATCGGTCAAATTGGAAAATGATGTTATATAAGCGTGAGCGTGAGTACCCTTTACCGGGATGTTAAATAGTTTTCCTGCCAAAACATTGCTTGTGCCATCAAATCCACCTAGAACAACACAGTGCACAAAATTATATAAAAACATACTGTGAAAAAAAAGTATTTTTTTTTTTGGTTTGTTTTTCATATTTTGAAGTTTGAAGTTTATTGAATACAAATATAATATTTACACACAGATTAGTACATTACATTAAATATCATGTAGGTAACACAAGGCATGTCCCAATCAGATTTTTTCTGGTATAAGGGTCAAGCTGCAGTGTCCTATTTGCCATTTTCATAGAAAATTTACATTAACTCAATGCTTCTGTGATGAGTTCATCCTCAAAGGAACTGTATATTTTTAGACTTTGATAGTTAACTTGAAAACACTCACGAAAAATTGGAAGAAATAACCAGCTTTTATAAAAATGAACTGTGTTCGCTAAAAGCGAATACGATACTTTGCTCTTTCGCTGTAAGCTACTTTCAGCTTGTAACGTGAAAGAGGGAGATTGTCGGCACCTGGGATCGACACCACGACCTCCGCATGACACAGTACGAAAGCTGGCGTCATAACCACCAGGCTAACAACCACTTCATGGAACCATATTTATGGAACAAAATTGATTTTTAAGAAAAAAAAAACTAAACCTCAGAAAAATATTATGTTGGATTTTTTTTTTAAATTATAATTCTGTTCCATTTTTAAATGCGTCCATATTTTTTTGGGTAAAATATTAATTATTGTACTGTACTTTCTTTACAGACAAACTAAATATTTGTTATGATAAGACTTTCATGGGTTTGGTGTTGTGACGAGATTTAGCAGTATAACAACAAAGGTACCTTTTATAAAACCAGATGTACTGGCTATTATCAGATGTTCAGTGGGGAGCTCTTTTTGTTATTAGATAATATGAACAACTTGTCACAGATATTCACTCATGCAGAGCCTGTGAGCTTATCGACCGTATCCAACAACAAATAAAGCTAGTGAGCCCTATCGTAAAAACACTAAATTAGACATTGAAGAATAGCTTTTAATGAGTAGGTACATAATTCAAGGGTAAAAGAGAATAGTTTAGCAGGTACCTAACCCTTTTTTCTAAATATTCATCCAATACTAGCACAAAGATGTCCTGTACATACATACAAACTGCGGCCCGCGGGTCGTTTTTATGTGGCCGGCCACTATTAAATCTACTAAAGATTTGTATACCTATTAAAAATATTGACATATTGTTCTTAGTTAGAATAGTCCACATGTTTAAAGCTTTAAAAAAATTGTATCGTCATATTTTAACATGCCATTGATTCAGAAAAATAATTATTCCAACCTTTTTTTGAATTAAAACATAGATACTTATCATGTGTATTAAACTTTTCTATCTTAAACATCAATTTAAATTGTTTACAATGAAATTTTGCCGATGCTCATTATCACAAGCAGTTTTGAGAATATCAACGAACTAAAACTGATTTAAAAAAGTTGACTTCTTCTCATATTTTTTTGTTGTTTTTTCGTGATAATAAATAATGTAAGTAAATGTATGTAATATAAAATAGTAATATTTTCTTATTCTTCTTCTTTGCTGCCCGCTGCTCATTATGAATCATTGAATTTGGCCCGCCATCAAAAAAGTTTGCCCAGCCCGGCAGTCATTACTACTACAACTGCTCAGTGCAAACTCAGATCAGATTGTCTGCCTATCAGTGACAAAGCATCCATACAAGAAAATTCCTCATAGCTTTGCCAAATAATCAGAAAAACTAATATTGTTTTCATTATAAATGTGATTGAAAAAGTTAAGAGTCCTCGCCACTGCTGCTGCCTATATTGAGATTTTTAGTCAGGATGTATATTCTTATTAATAATACAAACTATTTTTTTTAATGAATCTATGCTCACACAAAGTGAACACAAACAGAATCTTTCACTAAAGGCTTGTGTCGTGAAAAAGGAAGATGATCTCGCCACATTGAAAAAATAAGAATAATTCTATATCTACCATCGAATTTGAAATTTTCCTCTGTCTATTACGTTGATTTTTTCAAGGGTATTATTCGAGAGTATAATTCATTTTGGAATCATACCCCTACCAAAAAAGAAATTTCAAAATGAATGGAAGGTAGGAAACTTGGTACACTCGCTTAACATATACTCTCAAGGGGAGAATCAAAGGGTGTAGCGTAGAGAAGGTAAAAAAATGACAAATAAACACTGAAATGTATACAAAATGGATAAAAGTTCAATGTTTTGACATTGAATATTATTTTACATCCACGAAAAACTTAAAAGATATGTTACAAAAAATCATGAAGTGTTGGATTGAAATAAAAAAAAATGTAAAAAGTTATTGGTGTCTGGTAAAATAACATGCATTGAAGTAAAATAAATGTGTAAAGAAATAACAGGGGCACTCGTGTAGGGTGGTGGTGCCAGGCACAGTACAACCAGTTGGAAGGTAACTAATCTACCTCAATCAATGAGGCGGGGGGTAGAATTCTAACACTGAAACCCCCCACAATTACTCATATATGCCAAACACCAAAACTGTTGAAGAATTCTGCGGATTAGTTCATTCTATTGAACTTCAAAATATGAATCACCACCTCCACATCTGCATACGAATAAAGCACAAGTAACCACCCTATAAAGCGGTATTCTTCAAAATTAATTCATTCCAACATTGTCGAAAATCTGTGATAAAATTAAATTTTAATAAAACTTCTGTTTGTGAAAAAAATATATAACTTCGAAGATTACAATAATACGTATGAAAATAAAATAACTTTAATATTATTTGGAAAAAAACTTGCTTAAATAGATTTTTTTAAACGAATCTGGGCTCACCCAAAATGAACACATCTACATTTTTTATTCTTTCATAGAAAACAAAGCTTACGTTGTGAATGAGGAAGATGGTTGGCACTTTGGGATCAAGCCCTAACCGCTTCAGAATGTAACATTCTATCTTTTGATAGATTTTTGCATCCTGTTTATAGTTCTTAGCATACCTATATTCTTTAAGACGGTGTTAATGTAGTGGTGTTAATGTTTGTGTCAAAAATGTTAGTAACTATATTGAGTCTAATAAAAAAACAGTTTTTTTACTACAAATTATTTCCTTGCGCGTTTTGAAAGGTTACTTTAAATTGAAAATATTATATTCTTGGCGTAACACAAACTGCGGTATTATAATAATTGACTATAAAGTTGAAATACAAAATAATAAATTGATTTATATTGTTGGAGAAAGTTTGAGAATGTGTGCTAAAGTAGTGTCAGGTTGGATGATACCAATATTCTTTTAACAATCGGCCAAACTTTTCAACTCCACCACTTTGTGAAGGTCGTTTGGGCACAATATTTTGTAGAGGAAACTTTGTTTTTACAATACAAAACACCAACATTGTTTATGTCTCTTATGCTTAGTCCACACCGGCCACAAATTGTTGCCAACATATTGATGGAAGCTCGTCAACAATTTTCGGGCTACATCAAAAAGACTTAATGCTTGCAGCCAGTGTCGAGAGTGTTAACAACATTTTGTGTGAATCCCAATGATTGAGGTTTCGTTTTAATTTGGTTGTTTTGACATCTATTCAAGTTTTTGATTGATTTAATTTCGTTATGATTTTATATAAAAAAAATAGATAAAATTTTTGAAACGAACTACGATCATTAATTATGATTTCAGACATAGCTATTGCCTATTTTTTTCAAAAATTCTCTTTGCTAATATTGTCTTCGTAATTTTTATTATTTTATTTTATTTTAAAGATACAACAGCTTTTACAGAATATCAGAGAAACAAAAAACAATTTGAAATTTACAGCAACAATAACAAAAGCAAAACAGACACCAGCATCTTTCAAATCCTTTTCAACACCACTGTCGACATTACTGTCTACAATAATATAATGTTGCCAATAAAATGTTGTCAACTTTTTGTTGCCCAGTGTGGTTGTGGCTTTACAATAGAATGAATATCATAATCATTAAAACTAACTGTTAGCAAATGATATTAGTTCAGAAATTACTTTACCAAACTTATAACTGCCTTTATTTATCTTGATTCATTGTTCATACTCGTGTCAGACCTAATTGCAAAATAGGTATACATTTAAATTTTCTAAAACCACCCGCGCCGCCATACTATTATGCAACACACAAGTACTAAATCTAATTTGTATGTAAAATTACTTACAATGTTAATTCCTTGATAAACACTATTAATCCAATTCAAATTTAAAAAAAAAAAAGACTGAAAGAGAAGATGGAAAAAGGCATGGTCGACTGAGAATGACGTAGATCGAACACATCGATTCCGATCTCAAGGCAAGGTTAGAAACAAAAGAAATAGGAGAGGTTGTATGAGAAATGGTTTGAATAAACATCTAAGTACAATGAAACTGATGGACATGCATCTATGCAGATTCTGCCTAGATGAACATGAAACGCCACTACACCTGCTATGTGACTGCGGACCACTGATGCAGACCAGAAGAAACCAGCCCACAAAATATTCTAAAATTCATCCGCGAGATCGGACTGTGGGGTGATTCACAATGAACTAATACAGTTGACATGAAGAAAGCACTAGAGGGTTTCAAAAAAAAAAAATGATATATATATGAAAAAAAAAAATGGTATATAGATGGAAGAAACGAAAGAAGTGTGTTTGGATAGAAAAGAGTGGAGGTCTGTTCTCTCCGACTACCCGTTAAGGGACAAAAAAAAATTACTCAATGTTCTGCTCTGCCCCCTGTATTTTTATTATTAAGGAAGAAAATCAAGTGCGCCAGATCAGGTAGAAACCAGATTGGCTCTTTCTAAAGTTATTAAATGAAAAGTGGTTGGTAAACTAGCGGTTACGACGCCTACTTTTGCACTGTTTCGTGCGGAAGTCGTGGGTTCGATCCCAGAAGCCAACCATCTTCCTCTTTCAGGACACAAGCTTTAAGTAGCTTACTGTAAAAGAGTCAAAGAGTGTATCTGTTTTCACTTTGAGTGAACACAGATTCATTAACCCATCCGAATGAAATGTGCCGAAATTCACAATCGGTACGTCGTACCGACCTGCATCCGCTTACGAATATTGCCATTTTACTACCTGCTACTGCCATCTATGCAAACCCTAGAATAATGTTATTGTAGATAAGATTCAAACCTTTTTATTAGAATATTTTGCTGCTTAGAGTTTTATACAAAATAAATCGTATACACGCCGCTAAAGAAGGGATAGAAATTTTACCTGCGCGGTTTGAATGGCCGCCATCTTTGTTATTGATGTTTGTTTGCGTGCGCGCTGTGTTATTTATATTATTTATATCACGTTTTTGTTATTTTGAAATTCTATGATATAACCTAAAATGTAATTTAACATTTGTTGAAGAACTGCAGTGAAGATTATGATATGAGATCCGTTTCCTGTGATGATATTTTCTCATCTAATCGTTTGGGAGAGTTAAATCAATATTGGTAAAGAAGATGTTACCCCCAAAAAAATACAAAAAATAAAATCACAAAACAAAAAAAAAATGATTTACTCTAATAATGAATATTTTTTCTACTTAACTTCCAATTTTTATAAAGATTCTCCAACCAATAACTTTGTTTTGACAAAATTAAAATGAACATCTAGTGTAGGGCTGCCATAATTGTCGGACTACCGACCGGGACCCCCCCCCCCCCCCTCAAAAAAAACTTTTATCGACAATAATATACCTTCATAATAAAAAAAAATGCACAATGTTTAAAAAAAAATGTTAAAGTCGAGATTGATATTAGGTATTCAAAGAGCAAAACGTGCAACTACAAAACACAAACGCTTTGAAGTGTCACGTATCACTGTCAGTGTGCACTGTCCAATGGGAAACAAACCTCAAAACCGGGACGTATGGCAGCCCTAATCTAGTGTGACATTTGGTGAGTACATTTTAAATGGGAATTTAGTGCATAGATTTCTCCAAACAAATGGGATGCGTATGGGTTAATTAAAAAAAAATCTTCTGAAACACTTACTTCAGTAAAATTTAAAAGAAAACATCCAACTTGAGATGGTTGGTAGCTTAACATTTTAGTCAGCATTTTTCACACCGAAAGTTGATAACTCGGTGCCTGGTGTGGAAAATTTTCATCTTTCTAGTGTGAAAAATTTCTAAATTGTATTTTTTGGGTGAGCCCAAATTCATTCAAAATGTAGTTGGTAATACTTTATATTATTGGTGTTTCAGTGATTAATAAATGAAAAAAAAAACACTTGTTTGCGGTCGGGATCCTCGGGATCGAACGAAGAGGAAAACGCATATATTTTTATTTCAGAGTTCCGTTTTGTTTGATAAGAGCATTTTTGTTGGATTTTAAAAATTATTACAACGATCTTAGAAGTTAAAGTTCTAGGATATGTTAACAGTAATGCTTCCCAAGAACCTCCCATCATGTGAAATCATTGGAGGAGATAATACTTTTATAAATCTCATTCATTCAGCTATCAAGCCATAAATTGTCAACCCCTGATCTAGGAAATCTGATGATAAGATAATGAGATTAATATTTTAATCTATTTATACAATATTTACTCTGTCAGACGCAGACAAAATATAAAGTAGAATTTCATTGTTTGTTTTAGTTGGTATCAGACTTGTTTGATCAGATAAAAAAAAATATTTGGAAAAAATTACAATATTTTAACAATAGAGAATTTCCATTTAATGACGAATTTTATTCTAATTAATGATATCACGAGTAACAGGTTGGTACTTGGAAAATGTATTTCTTTTCATTATGTAATGAATCCCTATTTTTATTTATTTCATACTACCAGCCATAAATATATTTCACAAACATAAATGTACTTCATTTTTCATTTACGGTACATATCAAATAATAATATTTTTCAAGTAATAAATACCTAAGGGAAACATTTTTATTTTAATATTATTTATTTATAACTGTTATATATCTTAGTTACGGCATAATAGCCCTGGAAAAAACATAATCCGTCTAGAGAGAGCAAAATGTTTGAGAGTGATGATTTCAACTTTTCGTCAAGCATAAAACATTGCTGAGACAGCAGTTTAGACGGGGTGTTTACAACAGGAAAGTTTGAGGGCACTAGAATTCTGAGTAGCAGAGAAATTGATGCTGACATGATGGAAGAACACTGCAGAAGGTTTTACTCTGGACTGGGATTTCTTGGATATTGCCATTGCCGGTTACGATCCTTGGCAGTAAAGAACTGATAAAGATGAAAATAAACAATGTTTAGCACACTTATATAATGAAAAGCAGGATTCAAGCATACAACGTAGGTCTAGTGTAAGTATTTTACATTTTCTTACTGAAGCTGGATGATTTTACCAATTACTTAAGTTCAAATTTTGCATGACAATAGGAATTTATTTCATTATTTATTTTCATGATGATACGCTTACTTAATTATGAAGGTTATTCACATATTTGACTACTCGATAAGAAATGTCAAACTTTCCGTTTCTTAACACTGATACGGTAGTTCAGACTTATAGGCTTATATTATTAGCTTAAAGTATGTTTGTCATTTCTTGCTATATACAGAGAGTTAGATCAACATAGTGTTAAGAATATTAACAACCGCAAGTAACAACTGAAAAAATATTTCCAACACACACTAATAGGCATAATAGAGTGGTGAGGTTCAGCTTTGTAATTTTAAGTACCTACACAAAGTCAATCCCCAAGAAGCCTTCAATTGCCACAAAATATCAGATGTGGTTTGTTGCCTAGGAATAAAGCAATTTGGTTATCTTACTATGCATTCTATAATGAAAATCACCACCCACTCTGAATTGTGATTGAAGGCACATATTCATTCATCATTCATTCTCCCTTAAAGCCCCCCCCGCATACCGCAAATCGGAGGAGGAGGAGACCAATCCGCAGCAAACCCTACCCGCACGAAACCGACCCCTAGATCGATCGAAGCAATCAAACCAAAAAGCCGGCCACACACAAACCAACCCGCAATGCGGAAGACCTAAGCCCCACTCAGGAGCATAGGGAGGCATCAAGAGCTCTCCATTGCGCTCGAAGGCGTCCTAGGCTCATTGTGCCTTTTCTGACCGGTTGAGGTTTAAGGACGTGAGGTGGTCAACCTCACGGTCCCGATCTGATTTTTCGATTTCCTGCCTCTTACAGGATGCTCGAAAAACCAGCAAAAAGAACAGAGGTGCTATTCTTAGCCGGCAACCCCACGGCCGAAAAGAGCAGAGGTGCTATTCTTAGCCGGCAACCCCACGGCCGGGAAGGCACATATACCAACGCAAATATTAAACAAATATATTGATCACACTTTTGAATACCAAGATGTCATTACAGCAGTATTCCGAGTCCTGTCAAATCTGAGATAGGATTCCAACACTGGATAGAAGTTTTACATGAAAAATCTCACAATTCTGACTCGATCAGGAATCAAACACCAGGACTAGTTCAGAAAACTGTTTTTTTTTTCAACAAGTAGATCACGGAAGCCAGCAAAAATATATATAAAAACAACTATGTCATAGAGAAATGAAAATGAAAAAAAAAAATTATAATAGGCCCTTGTTTATCTCCAGTAATAGCAATCTTACTTTAATCTTTTAAAATGCAACAAACAATAGCACATTATTACGCTATGCAGATTATTTGTAACAAAGAAGACTTTGATACTTGTGTACTGCAAATAATGTTTATTCTTAAGTATTGCACAAGTAACTGATAATGACAACTTCATATTTTGTAACGGTCGGAGATAAAGAAATATATAGTTATATTTTTCTGACCAAAGTTGTCTATGATCAACCATAGAAAACATTTTATAGAACAATATTAGTAAAACAGACTTACCAATATAAGCGTATTTAGATGCCGAAAGGCCTCCATCAGGACCTTGAGCTCTTCTTAGGCCAAATTCCAAAAGTGATATATTTTTGCCAGCCACCATTCTATAGCGTGCAGCATTTGTCGCCATCAAACTATTGAACGTAATAATGTGATATTTATTTCTTTTCAATAAATGAATCTACTTTTTAATATCAATTTTATGTGGTTATTTACCTTGCGTAGTTGACTAGAGTTAAAAGTGTTGTTTCCAATAGTTGTGTTATTATCAAAGGCCCTTCAACCCTTAGTAATGGAACTCTGTTTAGCAAATTACATAAAATTACATCATTATTATAAAGAGGGTTATAAAAGTTGATGCTTAAGTTGTATTACTTTATTCTGCAAATTACCTTGGAAAAACTACTGAGCCTTCCTCTAAAGCACTAACTATTACATCCTTACATGTAAGATGTCTGAGAAATGTAATAAATTCTGGCTCAACCGAAGGAGGAAGAATTTGTGTGAGATATGTTATATCTAAAATCAGAAAATTACATCATGTTTTCAAGTTGAACAACCGACCAAAAAAGGAATATAATATGTTGTGCGGTTTGTTCAATCATATTAACAATAATTACCACTGTCTGAATAATGAAAGTTTTCCAAAAATTTCAGACATTCTTCCAATCCTGCAAATATTGTGAATTCCCCATGAAACGGATTTGTTCGGAAAAATAAATCAAACACAGCAACATCGTTTACTTTTCCGGATTTCCAATAGGCATAGGCCATAGTTATTTGGTATAAATCTAAAAACAACAACATAAAAAATACAAACTTTTGTTAGCGTTTATCACTTTTATAATAAGGACTGACATCTTTACGTTTTAGAGTTGCTCCATATTACGTTGTTACAGAGTCGAGATTAATTAATAAAAAAATATTATTATTATTAATTAATAAAAGTTAGTGCGATTTAAATTTCCCACAACTTCCTCAGAAAGACAACATTGGAATGTCAAACAAAACGAAAATAAAGATTTACCTGTCAAAAGTGGTTGCACGATCCCATTCTGACGCGCTATTCTGCTTTCGCAATTCAAAAAACTTTGACATGACATGTTTATTCAGTTTTACTAATCCACTACCAGACACCCACACGGCATGGAAATATTTTCTCAAATGAAACTAAATCGTGCATTTCAACTTATTCTGACTACATCGTTTTTTTGTACCTACGCACTTATACGTCACCTCACGATCAGCGCGGGAACTAGTGTTAACATTCGACAAATTTATATCTCCTGATGTCATTCGGAAAATGTATCTAAAATATCACTTATAATAAACTAGAAAATTTTCACGTTAAATTTCTCTGTTAATAAAAACAAATTTAAAAAATATATTTAAGCTTTTAATATACTTTTTGCACTTTATTGATAATCCTTTTGTTCATTTATTGAAATAACAATGCTGAAAACTAACGAAAATATTTTCACACGGTTAATAATTGTCAATTTGCTCATGCGCAAAAACAATACTATCGACCACACATGCTTGAGGTCAAGATTTGAAGGGCAAGCGAAGACGGATAATGACTATATCGATAAAACATTCTCACTTTCAACTCCTTAGAGATCCTTTTTAGACGTGCTACATCGTTTTCTATATATTTTTTCATGAATGTTATGTTCTCGTAATAATATTTTAGTTTATACCTAGATTTCTAAACACTTAAATATCCATTTTACAAAAAAAAAATTAATTACTTAGTAGGTA
Source organism: Mystacides longicornis (assembly GCA_963576905.1). Classification (NCBI taxonomy): domain Eukaryota; kingdom Metazoa; phylum Arthropoda; class Insecta; order Trichoptera; family Leptoceridae; genus Mystacides; species Mystacides longicornis. The sequence continues at coordinate 13,180,518 of OY756426.1, forward strand.
CTTACTTACTTCCTTATTTTTTTTTTGTAATCCATTCTATATTTTCTCATATTTTTTTAATTTTTATCAAAATATTATCTGGTTATTTCTACTTCAAGGTTATCATTTATCTTGGTAGAAATCTCTCCTGGAATTCCTTTAATCAAGCAATTTAATAATTAAGTTGGGATACTTCCTGCCACTCAGCTTCAAATCTCTACAACACATTTCAAGTTCAAAAGTTGATAGTCAATGAAAATAATTAAAATAACCCTTGAAAAGAGGAAGAAGAAAAATATTATTTCAAATCATTCTTAAATTGAACTTGCTAACAGTTTCCCTTGACACATCAATATTCTTTTTATGAATCTCAGTTTGAGTTGGATTCAACTAAAATTCTAACAAGAATCAATTAATTATTTTTTTACTAAAATAAACAAAACTTACTAGGTATGAGTGGGACCGTTGAAGTATTACGTAACGCATTTTTTAAACATTATTGACCTCCCCCCCCCCGAGATGCACCGTAACGCTCTTTGTTACCCCTCTTCCCATTCTCTAAACGTTGCCTAACGCACATATTACAACTATGCATGCCTAAAATCACAATTATTACTGGAAAGTCACTAAATATCTTTGTTGCGGCGCCAATAATACAATAGTAACGTTTTACAAGAATACCCCCCCTCCCCCGCTATTGCGTTACGTAATACTTGAACGCCCCCTAGAATATGCTGGTTAGTGATTATTACCAACATTTAAAAATATCAAGAATTTGCAAGCCTGGAGCAACCATTAGAGTGAACATAATAAGTTAATTAGCATTTGACCTCTCCTAGGCTGTAGAGTGTGAACTAACATTGGCAAGTAGTGTATTGATAGATAACCTTGGATCTAAAAAGTTGAACATAAATCCATTGAATGCCTACCTAAATTACCAAAAAGGGTCCGATCTGTTAGATCATACATATTAGAATAATCTTTGTGTATTGCTAAATTTAGACTCTGATGCCCTACATTTTATTTTTATTTCCAGTTTATCCTGAGTGTTGTATCATATTGTCTTACACAGATGTTCTCATCCCAGCAGCAATTTACATAAATTTAAATGAAATGAATGCATATTGTCACAATTAAACAACATTTATTATATAAATAAAAATATCATGATACTACACAATTTCACCTACAACACATAACGCATGCAAATTTACATGTTTATTTATAATTTATAAACAATGAATAAAAACCAACAAACTATTTTTTGCTTAGTATGTTTGTGTTGAACAACTCTCACTTCTCTCAGAGTAAAGTTAGTTTTATTCTCCCTCCCAAAGCACGAGTATATACTCATTTTCGGGAGGTATCTTGTTTATGTATATATTTTAGTTGTTAATAATAATTATTTGTAAGCATGTTATTTTTATATTTGTATATTTTATCAATAAAGGCTTTGTATTATTATTATTATATTATATAGAAGAATATGTTTACCATTTCTCCTGTAGGTACTGCTGTATCAAATTTACATTAATTATGATGTATCCCAGAACAGAACCGAAAAAATTACGATTCAAGGGCTATATGACTTTTTATTCAAACAAAACAAAATTGAATAAAAACTTTTGAATAAAGTTCTAAAGTATACACCATGTTATTTCAGCCATTTTACTGTTTGTAAAAAGTATGCTATTAATCAGAAGTATCAACAAATTTATTTCAATCTTTACACTAATACTAGTGAGTTTCGTTCACACAACAGTTTCAAAATAAACTAGGTATTTTTAAATTCATTGTAATAAACCTAAAATAATGATATTAATAGTTTGATTGTTTACATTTTGTTTCATGTTTTACAATTTGGTGTAAAGAATTTAAATAACTAAATTTTTATCTACATTGTTTTAAGTTATTTCTAATATTGCAGCTAGTTTTCAGTTAACCTTATTTTTATTACTATTTAATATATTATTATCTAATTTCATTCTAGTTTTAAGATTTTATTATTTTTATTCAATATGATGTTAGTTTTATTGTTTTAGTTGTTATTTGTTTTATTCGACAAAATATTTATGCAGTATACACATAATCACAGAAATAATACTCACTAAAATCTACAAAAAAAATATTCTCGTTAACACTATGTTACTTTATACCAGTCTTAGATAATTGGCACACAGTTTAATTTACATACATCTAACTGTGTATGTGCCTGTACATTGTTTAAACTCCTTCATACACCCATTAATAATTCTAAATTTATATACAATAATCATTGTTTCAGTGCTAACTGCAGGTCAAACAGAAAATTACCAGACACTCATAGAAAAATTCTTCCTTATACTGAATAAATTTATATTATTTTTCGTAATATTATGTACTTTTTCATCCCTTCAGAGTCTCTAAACATTTCACAAAATTTATTTGTTTTTTCAAAAGTTTAATATTTTTAAAAAAGTTCAGTTTTTTGTCTCCTATGACCATGCAGGATGAATATCTACCAGTGGTGAAACATTCATACAAGCAAATTTCCCATAGCTTTACCAAATATAGAAAAAGTTTCACTAAAAATGACATTTGTCGATATTATAATATTCACTCTGGTCCTTAGGTACAGCTTATCTATTTTTCAAGAACACTACCTATACAAACTTTTGGGATTTTGAAAGATAAATTTACCGACCCCGTCCCAGGTTTAATTACCAGTCAGTTCAGAATTTTTTTGATTGTTTTTCACTTGAAATTTCTAACCGAGGTTAGCGTATCTCTGATTGGACAGCACCAGTTGACTAGAAATAATTATTCCTTGAGGCAATAAGTTCCACTGGCAATACTGACACCCAGATAAGTGTTGTTTTGGCTAACGGTGTACACCAAGCCATCTGTCACGGCAACGCCGTGATTAAAAAAAAAAAGATAAGTGTTGTTTTATTTATTTCAATTTGACCCGTTTGACAATACTATGGACAATTAATATTTGTATGATAACTTTGGCAAATAACAAAAATTAATATTTTACTATTTTTATGATAGAATGAAGTAATATTGTCTAGCATTACATTGTCATAAAAATAATTTTAAAACTATGATTTGTATATTTTGTCAATATCTACCAATAAGTACAATATTTTTCGTAACTATTATATACACAAGTCTATAAGTATAAATAAAAAAATACTATACATACAATATGCTTACAGCACAATATTATGTATGTAAGGTTAGAGATCTTATTATTGTATGGTTGATAATATTAGTAAAATCATTCTTACATGAACACATAGTTCTGATATAATGTTCATTTATTTTTTTCATATTATTATACTTTAATCATTTTAATATTTTTCTTAATTTTATGAACAAATTTACGCAAAATTTAGATATTGATAAAACAAAAATTGATGTAATCAGTTTCAAATTGTCACAGTTAAATGAATTATTTAATTAAACTTTCTCTCACAAATGTAAGAAACCACAGAAATACTCCAGTTTAATCACTCATAATGATTTCGAGGTTATTTTATATACAATTTGAATAGGTTAGGTTAAGGTTGGAACACCCCATAGTGATAACACGGTAATACTCCAGCGTGTGTTAAAATCGCCGTCATTTTTAATTTATAGGAGTGATTAAACTGGAACTTTACCGAAACTACTAGAGATAGGATACTGAAATGGTTTATTGCTGATTTGAGTTCATAGCTGGGGATTCTTCAAAAGATAGATACAAAATTCAGATAGAAATTTTATGTTGTCATTGTTTATCGAAACACAAGATAGATAGAGTTTTAACAAAAGATAAGAGTAAGATAGGTTATTGAAACCAACCATTAATAAACTATATTAAAAATGTATAGATTCTATTTTTAAATGTGTTAATAAAAATGATTGACATTAATCATGTGGAAGAATGGTGGTTACCCTGGTAGTCTACACTATTTCAAACAACTATCTTATTATAAAGTGTTGTTTATATTGGCAGCTTTATCCTTGTCTCTTTCTATCTCAACAGGGTGCATTCGCTTTCTGTGTGAAAAGCAGTTGCCCGAACTTGCAAAAGCCTTTGGGCAGTAGGGACATCGGTATGGTCTGGCTCCAGTATGCTGATTGATATGGAACTAAAAATTTAAATTTTTATCATAGGATTACTTAAAAAAAAAATTCAAACATTGTTTAATACGTACAACATAATAGATGCGACATTTGAAACAAAATTTTCAACATAATATTATTATGTCAAATGAATAAGGCTCCACTTATATCCGTATGCCTCAGAAATTCAGTGAGGTAAAAAGGCACAAACAGATCCCTGGGATCTATGGAAAGAAGAAGATATTTCTTGGTTATGAGGTGAAGAGATGGTGCGGGGAAGGAAAATTAATGACTGCGTCAAAAAATCTTTGGAGATAGTCTTAATTAAAATTATGACTATGCTAGGAAAGAGTGATTTTGTTGTGAATACAAGTAAGTATATTATTTATTTGGAGAGGAGCTAAATTTATTTGAACTGTGTCCGTCTATTTCCAACTTGTTGTTTTGAATGATTGTTCAAAGCAAGCTAGCAAAAACCAATTAATTTAGCGTTAGGATCTAGCCTTTTGAAAAAGTTGTCTAAATTTAATTACAAAAAAGAGTACATTTGAAAATACTATGACTGTTTATCAAACAAAGACGACCAGTCAACTCTTTTCCATTATCTTATTTTATGAGGAATGCCGCTTCTACCGTGTAGCACATATAATTCAATGTATTTAATTAGATTTTTGGTCTAGATTTCAACATAATGTGTAGTTTGGGAGTAAGAAAAAGGGGTGTCGATGCTGAGTAAGGGTGCTTTAAACCAAACAAACATAGAGCCAGAGTTGAAAGTAGAGTATATTTTCTTGATGGTTGATATGGACACTAATCTCTCATCGCCCATTAGTAAGTTCTTGTTTGTTATTGTTTCCATGGTATGCATATATCAACTATAAAAGAATGCTCTGTGTTCTAGATTTGGCTCTATGTTCATTTGGTGTAAACGCACTCATTAACAAAAATTTGATAAAATCAGACCACGTTGGAAGGAGAAAAAAATAAGCCACCATTTAAAACAGATGTAGAAGACAGTCATAGCGCAGCAGTCGGTCAAATTACAGCATTGACAAGGATGGCATATTTATACAAAAATTAATTGATATTTTATATAGGTACTTGGTATTAGACGGGAAAAACTGAGGTAGGCTCAAACATAAACTGAAGCAAAAGAAAAGGATGTTGAGAAAGAAAAGATATTCGTAAGGATAAAGTCTACATTTTAGATAAATCAATACCTTCAAATCTTGATTTCTTTTGAACGTCTTCTTGCACAAAGGACAATTATGGGGTCTTTCATCACTGTGAGTAACACTATGTGCTTTCAAGGTACTATTGCTGGGATACACTCGGCCACAATCTTTACAACAATATATTTCATCACCATGACACTCTTTATGGCGTTGCAGGTTCCCATCTGATTTAAATCTAAAATTATGAAAAAATAATATGAATATAATATCATCTAAGTCTTTACAAAATATGAAATAAATTAGCAAATAAATATTAAAATATATAAGACTTACATTCTTCCACAGATATCACATGTGTATTTACTTTTTGGTAAATGACTCTCCATATGAATCTTCAAATTAGTTTTAGTTGAGAAATCTTTCAAACAAATGGGGCATATAACTCTTCCGTTTGCATTTATTTTCAAATTACTCTTATTTTTAAAATGTAGCCATGTATGATTTTGTAACGCCAAATTAGAATTAAAGCTACGTGGACATAATGGACATGAATAATATTCATCATCGCAACTTGATCTTTTAGTTAATTTTATAGGTTTTAAATCAGGAAGAGATTTCGAGCCTCTGTCGTTTTCAGTTTTAAAGCCACGATTTTCCATTTGAACTGACTCTATTTTTAATGGGTCCGTAGGATCCGTATGAATTTTTTCTTTCTTTATTTTCTCTTGAAGCCCATTTTGGGATATTGTTGGCATGTTAGGATCTCTTGTCAATATCAAATTATCATCCACCACTTCGTAACTTTCTCCACTATCGCTGTCATTTATTTCGCATTTTAAAAACATCATAGGATCTAATCTCACTTCCACCTCTGTATCTTCTTCTATATGATATTTATGTCCATTGATCTTTTTATCTTTCAAAAAACATTCGTTTTTAGCATATTTATCACTGGATTTTGCATCTAGTATTTCCAAGTATTCTATCAATTTTTCCTGGGATTTTTGAGCCATTTCAGAAAACAGTCTGAAGGAGTCTAATCTTGTGCAACAACTTATACATATTGTTTTGGGTAATCTGTCACCAGAAGCAATCTGTAAACAAAAAATTTAATTACCATTAGAGAGCTAAAAATAAGGGTCAATACAACATAATGCATTTATTGAATAAGTATTTTTCAAAAATCATAAAATCTCATATTATATAATTTAAAATAGAGATAAAAGTATCATTTATGTTTTTCAAAATGTTTACAATTTAAAAATTAACATTTTTTATGTCAAAAAAGTCTGGTAAAAAAATAATCGATGAATTATGCATATGGCGTAATTATTTTGCAAGCAGCTCACCTCGATATGAAGATATTTCACTATGTTATCGCGTAACATCATTTTCTCACCCTCATCACTGAAAATCATGATGCCTACTTCGTGAGCAATAGTACAAATACGACAGAAATGCTCGAAATTCGGTTCAGTTTCCATATTGTGTACGAAATATCACTGCAGTGTCCAGTTCCATCTCAATTCGTTGCAAACATAAATACCTACTACTACACAAGTACATGTACTATTTTCCAAATTCAATATACCCCATACAAACACACATTTTACGATTTTATTCTTTGCGAAATAGGTACCTTTTCGTTTTAACCAACCTTTAGGTTGACTACCCTGTTTCTGTGTGTACTTCGACGCCGACGCCATAATGAATGCGTCGCTTTTGACATTAGGGGAAAATATGCGATGCAATGTAGGTCTTGTGTGTTCAGCGGGGGTTGCTTTCTCGTCTCATGATTTATTATTATTGCGTGGTAATTTGAAAAGTGAGTACGTTTATATGTCTTCATCACGAAAATGAATATCATAACATAGTTTTATCACTTTTAAAATTACGCCGTACATTATTTTCATCCCTAATATTTTATATTGTCTTGAAAGACTATTTTGTTTTTCAATCGTACTGTAGAAAAATTCGATGGTTTGTTTGTAATGCGATATGCGCTCAGTACATCTTCATCATTTAAGTGGAAGCTATTTCATTGAAAATTTATCTATTTTGTCGCCAATAATATGACAATAATTTTTAATGAAGTAAAATCATCAAACGCTAGGTCAAAAATACTAACCCACCCTTACATCTTGTGTAAGTATTAATAATAATACAAGCATTATATTTATAGCATCGGAAATCAACATACATTCGTACCCTCATACATAGGCTGTTGATACGACATGCTTAATTATTTTCCTTTGCTTTGATAAGAATTTTCGATAAAAATAGGTAGGTATATTTTTGCCGCGTATATAATTTTGATTTGTGAATTGACTTCCAAACTCATCTCAAATTCATTTATTTTCTGTCTAATAAATAGTTAGTTTCGAAGATTTCTTATATTATTATTTATACCTACAAATCAAATAAATGAATAAAAAAAACCTTTCCACAATAAATACGCTTAAATAAAAAACGTATAGGTACAAAATTTAATTTTCAAAAATGTACATAGGTATTTTTTAAGGGCTGCCAACTTTGTTGTGACCTTTTGCCAAACCCGGAAAATTTTAATCAAACCAATTAGTAATATTAGTATCCCTAGATCTAAAAAAATTCAGAATATCAGAATACCACAGTCCGATTCGTATTGGGTACACAAAAATCACGTGGAAGGCTAATAAATAAATAAAAAAAATCACGCTTCACAAAAATAGCTATCTTTATAACTAAAAGTATTGTGTTATGTTTGTGAAGAATGCCTAAACTGAATTCTCTCACTCGGTCAAATAAATAAATTAGGTGTCTATATTTTATTGCTATCAGCTGTTGGTTAAAAAATAACGATGGTATAAAAAGTACGTTAGCGCGCAATTAATTATATATTATTATTAACCGAATCATAATTATTGAAATGCAAATCCCCAATGTTATTTTTTTGCAAAACACATAAAAGCATAAATCTATCCTAATCGGAAAGAATGAAAAATTAAGTTCTTATGCTGACTATATATAGATAGTTCCGTTTTTAAATAATAACATCAATAGCTCTTAAACGTTTTTTTTTTATTTATTAGTTTTACAATACATAATAATAAATTTGTATCGATATACCTACCTATTTCTGGCATTTCCATGTCTGCCAATTTTTTTTCTTATCGTTTTTTTTAATATACTTAGGCCCGCTTGCGCCATCAGACGGACTAAATATGGCGTAGTCTGGAACTAGTAAACCAGAGATCAAGTCCACAAATAAAATTGTCTTGCACCAGCCATTTTTGATCTATGGTTTACTATTTCTGGGATGCCAGGTGTATAATGATAAATGGGTTACTTCCCGAGATTTATCGAAAAATATACTTATGATAACATAAACTTTATCGATTGTAAAATTAACCTTAATTAAGTTTTAATAAATATTTATATTTTACATGACAATTAATCTCACGAAAAGTGATTTTATGATCTCTAGAGACTAACGTGGCAGCATAATATCCTAAATTTAAATAATTATTTTACTATGGTCACTCTAGATGCACGCATGCGCACAAACGTTGTTATTGTTTAGAACCATTTGACGTTTGTCAAATTATGTTATAATGCGAGTTCCAAAATGATTTTTGTTTCTTGGAAAGCCGGAATCTTTCAAATATCTCATGTTATATTAGATTTGTAATCTTCAATGTGGTTGTGTTAAGAACGCTCATACTGGATTTTGGGTTTATCTGACTTGTTATTTGTTTGCATACGTTTGTGCTCGCCTGAAATTCTTTGAAGTTTCTCTATACTATCACTGGCTTATCTAGGAACATGGAACGCGGATCCTAGATCACTCACCTATTTCTTTATTACAGTTAAAATAAACATCTCTCATCACAACAGCTTTCGCCTTTGCGATGAGTGATGACAACAAAGACTTCTATTTCTTAGTTGATAGTAAACTGCTCCAATGAGATCAATTATTAAATGCACAAGGATGACTTTTTTCCTTTTCAAACTTTATTTTATCTACGCTCTTACTATTTCATTTTCTCCGGGTCTTCTACTACCCTCTTGAAAGTACCAAATTCCCACAGGAGTATGTTAGCACCTCCGTTGAGAACCTACGCTTTAACTGGAAGATATTCCATTGTGCGACACCATTTCTTTGTCAACTGCTCTATGGCTTAAATGAAACTATCCACTGTTTTTTTTTATATTTTCTTTAATTACAAAAATAATAAACATAAGTGCTATGCACAATATGAACAACAATAAGTTTTAAAAAAAACTCTTTTACATTTCATAAAGGAGATGGCATTCTCAGAAAATTTGTTGAAATTACATTGTGTGATAGAATTACACAAGACTTTCTTTTTTTGAAATGGATTATCAGCAAGCACCTTCTGCCCAAAGCATTGAAGATCTATTCGGGTGTGTTTATACCAAACGAATGTAAACCTAGAGTTGGAAAATAGAGCATATGTTCTTGATCGTTGATATAGTCACCAAGAAACTAACAACGAGAAACAAAATGACAAAGAACTGTCGTCGCCCATTAATTGGTTCTAGCTCGTAGTTTCCATGGTGTCCAATATCAACGATTAAAACTCTATTTTCCAGCTCTGGGTCTATGTTCGTTAGATATAAAAGCAAAAACACAGTAGGATTTCTCGTTTATTTACAGATTATGGCAACCAATAAAAGGCAATACAAATTGAATGAAATAAAACATAAGGGGCATAGTATAAAATAGTGTACTATTGATGTCCTTAAAAAGGAGGTAAAAGAGAAAAAATGTTCATTAGCTCATGAAAGAATTTGAGAAATTATTGCTCATTTTTACCAAGGAACAGGAATATGAATATTTTTCTACATATTCTTTATTTCTTGTTATTTACCTTCTAACATGCTTACTTAGTACTTATTATAATTTTTATATTACTTAATTGTTTTGTTAATCAAATATATTATGGTATCATATGGCAATCATAAGGGGTATAATGATCTCCATGGATCATATTATTGTACACATACTTGGCCAAAACTATCCCTTATGCAGTGAGTTCCTAGGGAACGGTGTGTCGTCTGACAAGACGGCGTCTTTCAAAATTATATGTCATTGTTTTTTGTTAATACGGAAACAATATTGACAATGTTCTCAACTGACATATTCACCGCTATTTATAGTAGCAGCGTATCCGTAGGAAAACAACCCATTACTAAGTTTTTTTAGTCACGTTATGTATAAAATTGTAACATACATAGTGAAATAATTATACCATTTCATAAAAATTTTATCAATACAAGATTTAACTTTTAAGGATACTAATATTTGAATCTCCTTTAAATGAATAAATTTGAACAGGTCTCTCCTACTATAAATTAATTTTAATAAAAATGATCTCCTTGGTGATAGTCTTAAATCCCTTGTGAAGTATAAGGAGTTGCAGATGTTGACTGGTAGACAAAATCTTGTACCAACTTTTACACGCTGCTACTAAATGATAAATAATAGTTGATCCTGATGATTTTTCATTGTATATGGAAGAAGACTTTTAAAGAACATACTACATAATTACGTTCATCTTCATTTTCACATAGAGTTCAAAAGGAGAATGATGATGATATTTGGACCTCTAAGGATTCCACTTGATTGTCTCGGGTTTATTATATCCTTAAGAGAAATTTAAGGCCATTTACTGCAGTCGCTGATGCATATTCCTAGATCGTAGCATTTTACCAAATTCCACTGCAAACTGCTCCCTTCAATATTTAGATTTCTTTCTCAGTTTCATTTCTGTAAATAAAAATACATTTGCATGTAATAGGTTGCTATTGAAATAAGTTTGTTATCAGTTGACTAGGGAAACATGACATGTTAAGAGTATTATGTGTATAAAATAATAATATGATGCAGGAAAACTTACACATATCCTACTCCGCCCCCTCTCCTGTATACTCGTCTCTCATTACTTCCATATACCCCCTATTGTCCCCTCCATACCCACGCTCGTTGTCCCCTCCATACCCACGCTCATTGTCCCCTGGCCTCACTGGCCCTTCTGTACCCTCTCCGCCTTCAAAGGCGCCCCGTACCCATTCTGGCCATCTCCAGCATTGCAGCCCCTGTCACCTTCGCTGACATTGGACCCGCTGTAACCACCTGACTGTCCTTTCTTGGTGTTGGCACCACCGTACCCTCTAGAGTTAGCGCCTCCTTAGGTGTTACATTATAAGCTCCGTTGTTGTAGTCTGCTCCTGAAAAATCATGTTTATATGAGGAAGTATGCCCAACAGTAACTCATACATTGGCAATAATAAAAGGATAATAATGCATTGATTTTCTAGAAAAGCGACTGTAACATTACGAACAGTCTTTTTTTAGACATGTACAAAGAAATAAAATGCTCTGAACCACGACGTCAAATTGTTAAATTTAAAAACTTTTGCAATAGTTGTTAGTAATTTTGAAAATTAGCTTTTTGGTCGCACGGGTAGGTACACTTTTCAAGGAAACAATATTGCATGAGAGAAAATGTCTGAAACAACATCTCAACCCTGATAGCTATGTGGGAGCCAACTCAGGCTACCAATTGTCCAACATCACTGTAGGACTCGGTAGGAGGTCAATTATACATTTTATATATTAGCCACAAAGCCTCCAATGATATTTTAAGCGAATTACGAGAAAGAAACCAATTTTGTAAATAAAAAGAATCAAAAATACACAAACCTTGTTTTCCCCATTGGGAGCAATTCTAGCTGGGGCGCCGTGGGCACCTGAGGCACTCATCCCAGTTGCTGGTGGGGGCACAGAGTATTGAGCAGCATAACCGCCACTTCCTCCATATCCGCCGGCGTATTCTGAAATTCAACAACAAGATTTAACATTAGGTTATATTCAAATCGTATATAAGATAACCTCGAAATCATTAGGAGTGACTAAACTGGAGTATTACCGAATTGAATTTAGTTCCATTTATTGTAAACATACTAGATAATAATATAATATACGGTAAACATTTCACTGAAGCCGGGAAGGTGGTAATGCACATGAAAGATATTGTTGCGTTTATAATAACTACATATTATGAACAATACAAAAATGAATTGATTGGATATCAAATGTTATTAAAACTTACTATCTTCATTTGCAATCCAAATTTCTCTTCAACATTTGTCCACGTCATTTTGATATTGTAGTTTTAACAAAAACCGCGGCCACTGATTATACATAATAACGTATTTGACAGTTGATAACTCGAAAGCACCGAACTTAGTACCCGACTAGCGATGTTAACCGTTCTATTTTGGTGGTTTAACTTTTTGCTATTTATTTGGTCGCTTGATCTCTGGTCAGTGGTGGTGCAAGACAAAATTTCGTTATTTGGTCTTCTTTTCCACTAACCAAGGTTAAATCCCTTGGTGCAAGGGGCCCGTAGGTATACATATTATTTAAGTACATCATATATCTAAAAAAAATATACTAGCACCGCCATCTATTGGGTAATAGATTATCTTTTATTCTTGGTATCGCCATGGTAAAAAATAATTTACCGGCATCTTTAGAAGATAATATTTTATGTTATATTAATCTCTTCCTCTATGAATGAAGTGACATCCATGACGTCTATTTGACATATAGTGTGAGCTCGCGGTTCGGGTTTTGTTAAAATAGGATGTTTTTAGATAAATAATCTAACAGAATGGGTGGTTCACAAAGTACTAGGAATATTAGTATCACTAATGATTCTCCAATTCATGTTTCCGAAGCAGTTATGAATAGAATGGCGCAATCGGAACCTTCTAATGTCAATGTTAGAATCTTTATTACATAATGTAAAATTGTCAGTGAAATTGGTTGTGGTTTGTGTATAGTTTGATAAATTGGTGCTAATTGTCACTTGTTAATTATGACAAAAAATGAAGCGAACCTTTGAACATTTGTGTTCAATATTTCATTTAGCTTTAATTAATTTTCGGTTCTCTAAAAAAATATTACAGAATGTTCGTGGTGTCTTTTGATTTTAGAAGTACCCTGTGGGTCCAATACCTCCCAGTTTACCTAGAAGTGACTATAAAACGGAGGAAGAATTTTGGAAGAAAAATATAAATAATTTAAAGAATACACATTATTCTATGAAGCAAAAGATGGAACAAGAATTTGATGAGGCTGTGGCAGAAACTGCACACATGTATAAAAAAGCGCAAACATCTTACGTTCCACCACCTTGTTTGGATTATGAAGCTACGGTAAAAGTTTTACAAATTTCTTTCAACATATTTGGCTAAAAATAATTTATGTAAAAAGGATTGTTGTGTTCATTGTTATTGTTACGAAACTTATAAACATAAATAAAAGATTGATTTTGAGATTATAAGTAGTGTCTTTAACACTAGAGAGTTTTTGTGAGCCTCGGTTCTTTTACTAGTGTCAAAATTGATTTAGGTAATTCATATAATCTTGAGATAGAAAAAAGTTCACATGTTTTTTTATTTTTTTTTAGTTTTGCCATAACATTTCAGAGAATGTATCATGACTTGATGATGCGTAATAAATTTCAATTTTTTACTGAACAATTTCTTCCATATTCTCTTTCCATTATTCAAATACATTTCTGTCTCACTTCCTATTTCCACCCATTAACTGGACAGAGTATTGTCAGTCTAGTATTAAATAGTCATTTCCATCACAGATGTCGTAATTGACAAAAAACATGAGTTAAACACATTCTTCTTTAGATTATAAATTGTTTTGTATGTTTTAACTTCCGAAAGTATTCAGTTTGAGCCATTGAATTCTAATACGTACTACTATTAATTTTATCCGAAAATTTGTCTATGAAAATATGTCATTTAGGCACCTATATGTCTGATAAATGGTCATTGCATTTTAAAATATAATTTTTTTTCTGGAATAATTTTGTTTACATACATAGATACCTTATTCAAAAGTCTCTAGAAAATAAACTTAATATTAAAATTATTTGCTATCCTGATTGTCATAATAATTTAAAGCAGCGAGTTGGAAAGAGAACACACATAGCTCTCCCTTGTTAGTTTATAACATAAATATTTTTTCATTTTTGTACCGAATGCCATTTCACATAATACATAGTACACATAATCCAATGGTCTAAATACATACATTCTTCTATGTTTAGTTTTCAGCCCCCGTAGACAAATTCAAACTGGCGTTCGACTACAAACGAAGATTTCGCCAATGTATAGTGCGAAAATATTATCTGTCCACTGGAACATATAAACAATTATTTAAACTAAGCAATGACACTTATATACAAATATAAAAAGTCGACAGCTAATTTTCTTCCTACTCTACATTGTCGAAGAATTCGTTTGTAGTCGATCGCCAACTGTATTTTGTCTAGGCCCTCTGGTGTTATTTTTTTTTGTAGTGTATCTCGTGTCCATGACACAAATGTTGTTCAACCTTGTCAATTTTAATTTCCTGTGGTTTCTTCATTTTAAATAAATAATATTGTTTTTTCTATTTTGATTTGATATGGAAACCTTCTTTGTGAACTTACAAATTCATTTATCAAATTATTATTTTGATTTCAGGCAATCAAGTGCTATAAAGAGAATCCTACTCAGTCATTGTTATGTGCGAAATTTGTGAATGATTATAACAAGTGTGTGTCCAATAAAAGAGTAGAAAAGATGGTGTCTGGAGCATAGCTTAGAATTATTAATTGTATATTGAGTTTGTTGTAACATTAAACTATATTAAGAAGCAATTGTTTTTTATTATGGGCTTTAATAAATAAATAACACTCTTCTATACTCATAGGTGTGTGTCAGTATAGCCGCTGGAATTTAATGTTGCTTGAAACATTCTCTACCAGTCAACCGATCCCGTCCAATCTGATACAGGATTCCAATCCCGAGTAGAAATGTCAAGTTATAATAACACATAGAAATTTATTGACCCAACCACCCCTGATCGTAAGAAAAGCCCATGTTGGGGTTTATACCTTCAAGAAAAACATGGTGATGGCTGATGGATATATACCGACGATCTTTTCCTCTTGTTGCAAAATACCTTTATACTGCCGTTGATGGCTGTTTTTCTTATATTGAAGAATCATTCATCGAAGATATCCAATTTGCCAAAATTGCAATATTTATAAAATTTCAAACAGATGATGTTCATTGCCTTTCAGTAAATGAAAGTTTCTTACTTTCACCACTTAGAAGTAAGTGTATTTTGTTCAGGCTCTCAAGCTCATACACTTTTGCATTTCTGAAAAGGTGCATTTTCATACAATATTTCAGATCTAACTGCCGTAGTAATGGACCGTTATCCGACGAATAAGCTCAGAATAAACAAATCTTCCATGACAGTATCCCAAATGGTATGCCAACCTAGGTATAAGAAGTTACTATGATAGTTTGACATTCCATTTGGGACGCTGTCATGCAAGATTTGATGAATAGCGTTATATTACTGTGGCAGTAAATGTTTTATTCCTATGTTACATTGTTGAGTAACAACCTTCTTCACTATTGCTGTGCTGTTAAAGCCACTGCTTTATTTTAAATACTTAAATTTACCAGATGTACATAACGTTTTATTTTATATAATTTGGTATATTTGCTTACGTATTACCTACTCAATTTGCTTAAATTATATTACGTTGTCATATTACAACAATTTACATTTTATTATGTCTGCAATTCAAGCTATCTTATCATTTATGCTTGTTTACTTAGACTTAAATAGGTGTATAATGATAGTTATAAATTATAATAATTATATCTACAATCTGGCAAGTTTTCGGTCCCTATCTTACAAACCCAAAAATATTTCAGTAAGTAATTTTTAATGTGATAAAAGTGTTGCAGTAAAATGTTTTAACATATATTATCATTATGTTGTATGATAAATAATTTGCAAGAAAATTACTATGTTTATGAAAATGTAAATAGGTACCTACTGTTTTGTTTCCTTGATTTCTTGTGTGACTAATTTATTGGAAATATGAATAAAAACTCAAATATTTTTTATGGTGATGATTTTAAGTTATAATGCAAAGCTACGAGTTGTATTTTGGAAAGTAAACTATTCAAGATAGTGATTTCACATATTTATTTATTTATTTCATAGAGACACCAACAGAACACTGAACAACGCAAACAAAATAAAAACATGAAACAAACACATAGAATATCCAGCGCTCCAATAACAGGTATCTCCCGCATAGCTATTGTACATAGTTAGGTGGGTACAATCAACGTCTGAACATTTTAAAAAAACTCATAAAAAAACCTTTCACTGCATAGGCATATTAAGTTAAAAAAAACACATATGATTTCATCGTCAGAAAAAATCAAATAAACAAAGTTGAATTTTTGAAAACCATAGTGGCTTACTATGTAGGTGGTGAATTAGGAGAGTGGCTGGAATGATACTCAAACCAGGTGATAATTTTGTTTCATAAAAAGACATCTTTTACTCTCAGTAGTATGAGCAAAAAATATAGCTACCTTTTATTCATTCATTTTATTCAACTTTGAATTTTTTTTTCAATTATTGGTAATATTTTTCTATTAAAGAGCAGTAAGGTATTATATTATTCTCTTTGTTAAAGAGAAAAGAGTTCAGATTGTTTTTGAAAAATATATTTTGTTAAATTACGACCTCATTCATGCACAGTGTTGCCACCTTTGTAAAAATTTTGACCCGGACACAAACAAAAAGGTCATTCTGAAAATTTGGTATCCGTAAAGGTGAAAGTTCATTAAAAAGGTAATTTGATTAACAATTTATGACCTGGAAATTTTTAGTTTCACCCGGACACCCATAAGCACGTTGCGAAACCCGGACTGTCGTAAAACCCAAACATGTGATAACACTATTCATTCATAACCTACTTACTTATTTCGTAATTAGGTGACCAAATTTCAATCCACCAAAAACTTAAATTTATTTCGTTTAAACTATCTTTTTTTCAGTTTTCCTATAACAGAACCATTAATTATTTTTAATTTTTAGAAAAGATTGAATATTATGATGTTGGCTAGAGCTTTTAACCAAGTGATAGCTTAAAAACCAATATTGACGTTGAAAGATTGACAGCAGCTGTCATACGCATATTTGTAAACAAAAATAACGTACCTAATAATGTTTTTGTGAAAAAATCAGACTTTACAAGCTAGACTAAACATTATACCGCTTAATGCAAGTAAAGCTAAGAATAAAATGTTGCTAATAGGTAAAGTATTTAGTGCATTTTCTCTTGAATTACTTGTTATAATCTACCGGACGAGTAGTGTCGAGTTGTGTTCAGTCGCGGCACACACTTCCAATGTACTTTTAATAGTTTAAAACACGCATGAGACGTGAGTACTAACATATATATTATTGATTCTAATGTGCATGGGACATATCTATTACTTATTATTGTTTATTAAAATATTTTTTAAGTATAAAAAAATAATCAAATTCATAGCCCAAAAATAGCAAATAGCTTAGCAAATCTTTTGTTGTGCACAATTTAAGACAAGAGCATACCATATTTACATAAAAAAATTAGTTCCGTTGTAATGCTGGTCATCCAGATTGAGTGGTGCGTAATCTAACAGAGCAAGAGCTGGTAGTTAATTGAGTATGTCAGTAGAACAGATTTGAGTAGTGTATTCTTTATCAGTCCTATTGTTTTTTAATGCATATGCCATGTTTGACCTGGCAGTTACAAATTCAGTTGTATGTTTCTCAGCCAGTTGGCTGCGTTCATAGTGACCCCATGAATCTGATTGAGACTGCGCTCAAAACAAAAAATTGGGCTCTGGGGAAAGCCTCATTGATGCATAAGGTCCTATTGTTGAGAAATGAAGTTAAATAGTTACCAGGTTATTATTCAACTGCTAGACTGTTTTTGAAAAATAGGCTTCAGTTGTTCACATTCGAAAAGTGTGTGGTCTTTTTACCATTCATGGGCTATTTAAGATGAATAGCTTGGGCCAAAGGCGGATCCAGCTTTGGCGCCAGGGGGGGGTCACAAAGTAAAAAAAGGTCATTTCCAAAATTTGGTATCTATCTAGAAACTTAACTTTTCCTAAAAAAAAAGGTCATTTACACAATTTGGTATCTGGAAACTATGCTTTTCCTAAAAAAATTAATAAATGTCACTACTGTACTTAACAATTATTGTCATGGTCAAGAAGTCATGACCCCCCCCTGGATCCGCGCTTGCTTGTGACAGATGTGATACCTATCCATGATAAGTAATAAGATATCACACCATGTATGGGGTAGACAGAGAGAATGGATCTTCACTACTTTTTAACTGAACCCGCTTCCTTTGCTTCTTCCATGGAAATAAGTATCTCATTCAACCTCTTATGTTTCTTTTGGTTCTAACCTTCTCTTGCTTGAGGATAGAATCAATGTGTTTGATCCATGTCATTCTTGGTCGACCACAACTTTCCTTATAAATTCTTTTTTTAATCCTATTTGCATCCATTCTTTCAGCATGTACAAATCATCTCAACTTATTAACTTTCATGTTTATAACATTGCTAACTTCCATACCACATTCCTTCTTAATTTTTGTTAACGATAAATCATTTCCAGTACATTTATTAATAGCTGTTATTTTTTTCTAACTACTTTTCTGGATTTGAACATTTGAGATTAAAGATTTTGAACAAACAGACGTTATCATTTTATTTGTATAGATTAATTCAAATAGTTAAACTGAGATGATAATATTATAATAGCTGATATAGAAGGAGTAGTTTGTGAAACATCACATATATTTTATTACCATCTACCTATTGAACAAAGAGATTTGTTTATTGACTTTATTCTAGAGACCATTGTTACCTTATTAGAGAATGTCACCATCAGCGGTGCCTGTGTCAATAAATTCATCCTATATTCTGTTGCTTATTCAGTTTTATGTAGAATTTCAAAAAATAATTGCAAATATACAGAGTTTACTTCTTTGTTTTAGAATATTGATAATAAAAATTAGTTGGAACTCCCTAGAAAAATGAATTCTATATCTAAATACAGACCTATAAACCCGAGGTCTGTTTGTAATAGTTTTTCAGCATTCTGTCTATGGTAAGATGTTCCATTGTTTAATTTTTTAATAAAATTCTAACTTGTTTTTAACAGATTTGTGATGTTTTACATTAATTGATATTCCAGGTGGACAACTAGTATTTATAAGTTGGGAATAAAAAAAGATATTGATTTGAGCGACGTTTACCAACCATTAAAAGAATATTCCTCTGGTAAGTGTTTTTCCACACAACCTAAAATAATTGATATTCTTATGTTGGTAATTTGTTAATTTTTTATTATAGAATCTTTGGGAAATAAATCGTGGAATCTTTGGAATGTCGAAAAAAGTAAAAAGAATCCGAAAATATACAGAGTTATGTTTAAATTATTCGGCTGGGAAATATGTTTATATTTTATTCTTGCGCTTTTAAGAGAATGTATTTTGAGGTGATGACGTTTTAAAATAATAGTGCAATTTATATTTTTTTTTCGTAATTACTCAATTGAAATAATAAATGATTAAATTTCAGAGTAGCTCAGCCAATATTCTTGGGTTATTTCATGTCTTACTATGTGTCTGGTCACCATTCGATAACAGTTGAACAATCAACTCTATCAGCTGCCGGCTTGGTTGTATGCTCTTTGCTATATTCTGTGTTTGGACATCCTTGTGCCATGGGGGTATTTCACCTTGGCATGAAGTATAGGGCCACATTGTGTTCATTAGTTTATAGAAAGGTACACCATTGATAATTTACTGGAAATATTGCTCATTTATTGAAACACTGACATTATTTAATGCTTGTTTTTTTTTCAGTCTCTACACCTTCATAATAATGTTCTCAGTAAAACAAATCTAGGACATATGATAAATTTATTATCCAACGATGTGAGACGATTTGATATGGGAACAGTTTTACTTAATTATCTGATAGTCTCACCCATTCAGATGTGTATAATGACATACTTCATATGGAAAGAAATTGGAGTTTCATCGTTATTTGGTCTCACAGTGTTGGTTGCACAAATTCCTTTTCAATGTAAAATATTCAACCATGTTAATAAAATATTGTTTTGATAATATACAAAAAAGTGAACTATGTATGTATTTTTTTATAGTTTGGATGGGTACTCGTATATCAAAAGTTAGAGCTCAAACTGCAGTACTGACAGATAAACGTATTCAACTTTTGAATGAAATGATCTCGGGAATACAAGTTATCAAAATTTATTGCTGGGAAGATTTGTTTACAAACCTCATAAATATTTGCAGAGTGTAAGTTAAGTCAATTAAATTATAATTTACTAGCTTCCAGTATAGTTATATGAAATATATTTTACTCATATTGTTTAGAATTGACATTATTGTTATATTATGTTCGACAGTTATTCAGAGTTCTGCCATTGTCCTAACTTTTGTCTGTATGCCGGTTTTTTTTAACCTAATAAGTTTTCTTAAATGTTGAACAGTGTCATTTTACACAATAGGTGATGCGTTATTTTATCTAGCTAACTTTCAAAAAGTTTTTTTATAGTCTTTTAGAGATTTTGAAAAATGTACCTGGTACTTACATACTTATGATCATAGAAACTATTTTATTTTATTTCTACTAAAATATTGTTTTTTTTTCAGGAATGAAATTAAAAAAATCAGATATACATCGTTTTTACGTGCCATAAATATTTCATTTAGGGTTTTCAATACCCGACTTTGTATATTTGTCAGTCTTATTTGTTATGTTTTACTTGGAAACGAAATTGATTCCCAAAAAGTGTTTGTAGTAGTGTGTTTTTACGAAATCTTGAAACAAACTATGACTGTATGGTTCCCAGATTGTAAGCAAATTATTTTTCTTTTATCTTTTTTTTATATATTCTAACATAATATCGAAATATTTTTGTAATATTTTTCTTTCATCTGTTTTCAGCTATAAATCAAATGAAGGAACTGATTGCAACTTTCAGAAGATTTGAAAATTTTCTTTCAAAAGAAGAAGCCATTGTCAAGGACGGTTATAAAAAATCTGAAAATAATGTAGATGAAGTTTTTGAACCTTTACTGACTGATATTAAATTTAAATTTTCTTCTCTGAGCAAGGCTGAAGAGGATGATCAAAATGTTAACACTGAGAATGATAATACGGAACCTGCTGCTTCTGATCAGATTAAATCAAAGAATAATATAATTATGGCTAAAAATGTATTTGCAAAGTGGGATACCAACAGTGATCATTATACTCTGAAAGATATCTCCTTCAAAATTCCTAACGGAAGGTTAATATATTAAGATTTTCTTAAAATGGTAATAATATTTATGGTTTTGACAAATTTTTGTAGTTCAATAAATATTTTTTAACTGCAGATTGATAGCAATAACAGGATGTGTAGCATCAGGCAAGAGTTCCTTGTTATTCACCATTCTTCGGGAGTTGGATTGTTTGAAGGGATATTTAGAGTGTAATGGATCAACATCATACTCATCACAAATACCTTGGCTCTTCACAGGTATATATTCATTACGTACTTAACACCAGTAAAGTATACCTATAAGCAAAAATAGTGAGTAGGTAAGAAGTAAAAAACAAACAACAACAAAAAAATGTATAGGGATGTAGGCCAAGGATGAGGGACAGGAATAAGGGACCTGGAAAGATATAGAAAAAGTTAATGCTCTGGCATCTGGTGTATCCTTGATTTTTTCTAAACGGACTTTTTGTGTTAAGATTTTGGCTAACTCATATAGAAAGATAAATAAACTATTATTTGCCTTTCATCACCAATATTGGTCATGTTATTGGCGCTACCTGTTATATTTATACGTATTGTTTACTCAGCTCTGAGGTTACCAATAGTTAAATGTAATTTAAATCGATGGCTAATAATATGTTCTGTTCTGTTCAGCCTTCTATTTTCTGTCTGATAAGTCAAATTGTTATTTAAGCATATCTAAAACCCATAATAAGTTAAAACAATTGAATAAGCTTCCCCCTCTACCCAAGACTTCTCTCTATAAGGGGATATGATGTTATATTTTATTTAAATAATTATTGTAGTCCATATTCATTTGTCATATTATTGTATTCAATAAAAATGCCTTGAAGATTTCTATCCTTTTCAGTATCAAACATGTTATTTATATAAGTACTTATTGCAACTATTATATTAATTCTTTTAGGCACTATTAGAGAAAATATTTTATTTGGATCGGAAATGAATGAAGATCGTTATGGAGATGTGTGTGAAGTGTGCGCGCTAGAGGAAGATTTTGAAATACTACCTGATGGAGACATCACTCTGGTTGGTGATAGAGGAATCATGTTAAGCGGAGGTATTTCAGATATATTCATCACATAAGTGATTAACTAAAAGTATAAATATTTTGTTGTATGTCTATTGAGAAAATGTATGGGGAGATGCCAAATTTCTTCATCAATGGAGGCCATCCAGTCCATAGCTGTGGGCAATAAGTAAAAATCCTTTCGAATACTGTAGTAAGGACCTTTTTGACCGATATCATTACTTTGAACTTTTTCGGAGGACCTTAAAACTATTTTTACTTGAGTTCCTCTCAGGAGCATAATGACAAACTCTGGTTTCATTTACAGTAACTATGTGACCCAAAGCGCTTCTAGAATTTTCATTACAGAGTTCAAACTGTCTATACAAAATTCAGATCGTGAATCTGTGTTATCATATGCAATACTTTTTTATTAATAGGACAGCGTGCCCGAGTTGGATTAGCTCGAGCCATATATAAAGAAGCTGATATTTACTTACTGGATGATCCATTGTCAGCTGTGGACTCCAAAGTAGGACGTTGGCTGTTTGATAACTGTATAATAAACACTTTAAAAAAGAATGGGAAAACTGTAGTACTAGTCACACACCAAGTTCAGTATTTGAATGAAGCTGATCAAGTTAGTACATTTGAATATTTTGCATTAAACTTCTATTTTTTAACTATATATCACTTGATTGAATGTGTTAATTATTTCCATCATCAGTTCACATTTGACTTCTGCAAAATATAGGCTTTCACGTTCTTCTCGATATAACCTGATGGTGTTTTATTCACTTACTGGGGTCCATTTAACACCATCCACTCATCTTGTTACTTTTAAACCTCCATTAAGTATTCTCCAATCCTGTCATTTCTTTTTTAATTTGTCCTTATTATTCTTTGAAAAAAAATGTGTGAAGGCTGCAGAATACGCTAATCTAATGAGCTACTTAACTCTGTCTTTCAATACCTCAAAGCTACTCATTCACCGTCTATTCTTCTCCTTACTCTGAATTCTTCTTTGATTATAACTTTTTAATCATTTCAACTTCTTTCACTGAAGGTTTAAGTGAGTGATATCTATGTTTGTCTGAATAACTTTAATATGTAATATGTAATAAGTTTGTTGTTTTTTAGATAATTATAATGAAGGATGGTTCAATCATCTCTGATGGAACGTTTGAGGAATTGAAGACGCATGATGAATTCATGAAACTGCTATCCATAGACGTTGCTATCACAGATGTTGACAAAAATTACAAAGAAACACATAAGGCTGATGATTTAGATAAAGTAATAATTTTCTTTATTATTATTATCTTATTCCTTAATGATAGAATAACCAGGGGGGTGAGTACGTAAGGGCTAAAGCACAACTAACTACTGCCTAGTGTAGTTAGCGCGAGTACGTAACGTCTGACTTAACTACAAATGTTGTTAGTTGTGCCTTTCAACGTGGTTATTATAACAGCGTCTGTAGCGTGGCATTCCAGTGTAGTTAGCAGTAGTTACAGTGGCGTATCGAGGGGGGGGCGGAGGGGCGGACCGCCCTGGGCGCCTCTATTGAGAGGGCGGTAAAATCTGCTTGTGCTTAATAAGCGACCAGATTGATAAAAACGGAATTTTTAGTTTTATTAAAAATAACATTTCGGGTTGAGGTCTTTTGACAAAAAACATTTGCGGTTAATCCGCTGGTAGAGAAATCAGTGTCAGAAGTTAGTTCTGCCCTCAAACTGAATTTTTAAACTAACCTGTATACTATATTTTTGTGCTGTAAGTATGTAAATTAAAATAAATACGCTTACTTTTTTATTTTGATTTTTTTTTCATTTTCGGGCTGTTTTTTTTTAATTATATAGGGGGGGGGCAAATTTTAAAAGGGTGTGGGGGGGGGGGGCAAAATTTAGCCCGCCCCGGGCGGCGAAAACCCACGGTACGCTACTGAGTAGTTAGGCTGTTTATGTGGTTTAGAGCTGTCAAAGTACAAATGTACTTAAGTCGTGGTTATGTGTAGTTAGATTGATGTGTGGTTAGTCGTGCTATAGCAAAAGTTACCTACTCACTACCCAGAGTTTCAAGAACACCGAGTGAAGCTTTTTTTTTTGTTGACCACATTGGTGTGAAGTTGGCGCATAATACGCACTGTCAACACGAAAACACTAATCTGTCAGTTTATAATCTGTTTTCAATCATGTCAAACAAAAATTGTACGGGTATCAGCTTGTACTTAATATAAACGTGAAAAAGTAATGTTTTCTTTCTAATTTGAATGTATTTCTTCTTCTACAGTTACACACAAACAAAAGAAAATTGTCTATGAAAAGTCAAAGCAAGGAGGATTCCCAAAAGGGTAAAGTCAAATGGAAAGTTTACAAATCCTATATAAAAGCTTGTGGAACTAAGCCAGTTCTATGCTTGTTTTTACTATTAGCCATATTAACGCAGTTCTTTACATCTGGATTTGACTATTGGACTAAATATTGGTGAGATTTGTTTCATCATTAGTACATTATCTTAATTTCTTATAAGATTTTTCATTTTATAAAATGAATTTGTGCTCACTCAAAGTGAACACAAGTACGCTCTTTGATTCTTTCACTGTAAGCTATAAAAACTTGTGTCGTGAAATAAAAAAATTAAAGGAAATGTGTTGTTTAATTTTTATGTTTATAACATCTATATATTTCAGGGTTATGTTGCAAGAAACAGACGCAGTCAATATTACTACAGAAAAAAGTATTGATCAGGGCAATACCAGTGTAAATTATACAAATTCTGTACAATATATTATGTCATATGACTTTACTTACTTTATCTATGATTATTTGGAAATGTTTGTATTTACATGTAAGTTGTTTTCTGCCTTTTTTGAGGATATTATTATTATTACATACAGTAATATATGCAACATCCATTTCATCTCAATGTCAAAAATCAATGGCTCTGCTGGGCATACCGATGCATAGTCAATCAATCAATTCTCCCTTTTACACCCCAGTCAGGGGCATAGGGAGGCAACAAGAGCTCTCCATTGCGCTCGATCTTGCGCAATGTTTATGACCTCCTCCCACACCATGTCCATGTCCCGATGCATAGTAACTTATCTAAATGTCACCAGTGGTGATACAGTTACTCCTAAATGTTTAAATTTATCCAATCTGTACCATTAGTATAAGTTTTGGATGATCGAATATTAAAACGATCATCGAAAGAGTTTCAAAAATTTTCCATCCAAAAATGATCGAATGATTCAATCGTTTGTTTATCGAACACTATTTTCACGCTAATAAGCGCTTATTAGCGTGCGCACTTAGCTTTCGATCAAACTCGTACTAGCCCCACTGGAGTTCTGATGACAAGTACAAACATTAAAATAATTTATGAAATAAACTTATGAAAAAATAATTTAAATTTCAGTGATATTACTCGGGTTAATGATTTTGTCTCTATCCCGCACCCTGATGTTTTACTCTATGGCTTTGAAATCTTCAATGAAGTTGCACCATGGTATGCTGAGGTCTGTGATACGCGCCACACTG
This sequence comes from Mystacides longicornis, assembly GCA_963576905.1. NCBI lineage: Eukaryota > Metazoa > Arthropoda > Insecta > Trichoptera > Leptoceridae > Mystacides > Mystacides longicornis. The sequence continues at coordinate 13,206,594 of OY756426.1, forward strand.
AGCTTTTTCCATTTTAACAGCACAGGAAAGATATTGAACAGGTTTTCTCAAGATATTGGCGCTGTTGACGATTTACTTCCACTTCTAGTCATTGAAGTTGTTCAGGTATTAAAAATAACATGTTAATATTCTTGTTTGAAAAATATATCCAGCAAACTTCCTTCTATTCAGTCAACAGAAAATTCATAAAAGGTAGTCGGGTCAATCCCCTGTTATGTATGTATTTTTTGCATATACTCTCAAAATTAGCTTCGGAGAAAGGCAAAGAGCCTATCACTCAGTGAGCGATTAGGATCTCGTGGTAGCTCTCTTCTTGAAGCGATGATGAAACATATTACGGTATATACCTTGAGAAGAATGTGGTGATGGATATATGCTGCCGATGTTTTCCTTTTCTACCAAAATGCCCTTGAATTTACAAGAATATTTTCCCGTTAATGCAGTTGCTAAGCTCGATTGATAGTTCGAAACATATTTTTGGCAAATTCTTGTTCAAATCGTTGCATTACTTTAGCCATTGTTGCCTATTCTCCAGGCTAAGGCTCTGCTCTTCAATTTATTTATCATGCAATCCCTCGCTTTCTTCTTTAAACTAATCCAATTCAATAATCTTTCAAACGCAAATACTGCATTTTTAATTTGAGTTTGTCTAAATGTAATTTTTTATTTTACAGTTGGTGTATTGATTCCAGGTTTCCCTCCAGCTGGTTGGCATAGTGGTTATAGTCTCGATCATTAATCCATTCCTGTTCATCCCGTTGACTGTAATTGTGGTTCTAATATATTATCTCAAGAGGATATATCTCAAAACATCCAGAAGTATCACCAGGTGTGAAGCAGAAGGTACCATTGTCAGTTTTATTTCCATTATTTTGTACCTCACACTCTCATCATTTGCATCTCGCCCTAGAGACTTTAATATACTTGATGGTATCTCATTGTTATACTCACCTTGCTGGCATAGCTTTCCAGGCTACAACTTTACAACAAAAGATGCCCGGTTCATTTTCTGACTGTATTTTTCACTTTAACTTTATTCTGAGATTGAACTGGGCTGCTGATTATACTTTTTTAAATAAAATGAATGTAGGTTCACCAAAAGTGAACACAAATATACTTTTGACACCTTTCACACTAAGCAAAGGCTTGAGTCATGAAAGAGGAAGATGGTCAGCATCGGGGATCAAACCTGCGACCTTCAGAACGAACGTTAATGACTGAACTTGTAGACTACCAAAGACTTCAATATATTTTATTCAGTATAGTTTTTTAGAAAAATGATAGAAATATTGAATAAACAAGGGTATCTTAAAACAAGTAAAAAATAATAATTTTAAAATACTGGCTTTTCAGAATCTGCCCACAAAGTATTCTGAATGAATACTCTAGAAAAGATATATGCACGAACACAGTACTCGAAGGTCAAATGTATATTTTGAAAAGGTCAAATGTATATTTTGAAGTGTAGCCAGTAGTGAAAGTGTTAAACAAAATTAAATAGTACAGTTTACAGTAATTCCTCCTTATTTATCTTTTCATTGTCTACTTCTCTTGAATGATAATTTCTTTACCCTTTGAATATTTTTTTTATCAAGTGCTTTCTCATAAGTTAGTAATTTTCAATTTTATTTCTAGTATCTGCTATTTTGTAATTAGAAATACTTATGCTTTTTTCCTATCTACAATTTTGTAATTAGTAATACTTATGCTTTTTTCATGTACACTTGGATTTGGGTTTAATTTAGCACGCAGCTATGTATTTTCCCACTTGAGCTCTTCTATCCAAGGTTTGGCCACTATAAGAGCTATGTCAGCCAAAGGCATTGTAACCAGGCAATTTGACAATCACAACGACGTGTATAGTTCGGCTTCTCACATGTTCATAGGTGTCTCCAGGGCTTTTGCTTATTGGATGGATTTAGTTTGCGTAGTTTTTATAGCTATTGTTACCTTCAGCTTTGTATTTGGGAACGGTTAGTACTTTTACTTATTTTAATTTGCTTTGTTGATATGATTGTTGTTACTTATTTTAACTCCATTTTTACAGATTCAATAGGTGGTAATATTGGTTTAGCTATAACCCAAGTAATAGGGCTTACAACCGTTCTTCAGTGGGGAGTGAGGCAAGCAACTGCATTGGAAAATCAAATGATAAGTGTTGAGAGGTTAGTTATAAAATGTGTTATTTCGCACTTGATCAAGCCAATTGTGCAAATAATAGACAAAAATGTTTGCATTTTCATTGATAATTTTTTGTCTATTATTCACACACTTCATTTGATCAAGTATAAGTTTTCTTTCATACATATTTTGTGAATTTCATATTTACACAATTTTTTCTTATATTGTAGAATTTCTGAGTTTTCACATATATATCCCGAGCCACCATTGGAGACAGCTCTCGATAAGGATTTAGACAAAAGCTGGCCGGAATCAGGACGCATATCGGTTGACAATATTTTCTTGACCTACTCGAGGGCTGAAAATCCTACTTTGAATGGTGTGTCATTCACGATTGAACCTAAACAAAAAGTTGGCATTGTGGGAAGAACTGGATCTGGGAAGACTTCGGTTGCTAATGCTATTTTTAGATTGCATCCTTTCGAGGGTAAAATTAAAATTGACGATAAAAATATATCAAAAATGGGACTTCATACTTTGAGGAGTAGAATATCTATCATTCCACAGGAGCCTGTGCTATTTTCTGGAACTCTCAGACGGAATCTCGATCCGTTTGATAAGTACGAAGATGAAGTTTTGCTAAAAGCGCTAGAACAGGTAATGGTACAATAATTGTATTATGTTGAATGAATACTAACTATTTCCTTGGAGTGAAATTCATAATAGGTATAAAATTATTTGGTAGGTGGAATTGAAAGGAGTGCTGCATTTACAACATCCCGTGTGCGAAGGTGGCAATAATTTTAGTGTTGGTGAAAGACAACTGATATGCTTGGCCAGGGCTATTATATCTGGGAATAAAATTATTATTTTAGACGAAGCCACCGCAAATGTTGATAATAAGTGAGTTCATTTTAAATTTATTTTTACCGTGTGACTTCTTGTCCAATAAACTGGAACTTATTGCAAATTTACTGAAAAGGTCACAGGTTTGATTTGTGGTTAGGTCAGTTGGCCTGTCTCAGATTGGGCGGGATCAGTTGACTAGAAGTTCATCACAATGTTCTAAATATTTTTGGATTCTTACCCCGTTTCTGGCACTAGATCTTAGATAGAACCAACTGTTTGAAGCAATTATTTAAGAAGTAGGTAAAATTTGAACCACTACGGGCTTACGACCGTCTTCTACTACTGTTTCGAAGGCTGGCCTAGTGTGATTACTTTACATTAACAATGCCAATATTACTGTGATTTTACACCAAATGAACATAGAGCCAGATCCAGAAATAGAGCATTCCTTCCTGATAGCTGAGCAAACGACAACGAGCAAGAATTTACACCATAAACTTATTAATAGTTGATGACAATAAATGCTCCATCTCCAATTGTAGGTCTATGCTCGCTTGGTGTAAATGCACCATTACATTCAAATTTTCATTAATTATTCATACTAAAATGAATTATTTGGCAACCAACTAATCTATTTATATTCACTGCAGGCTGAATAAGCATATGTGTACCATAGGGATACTGGACTCAGGCGTGTGCAGGATGTGCGGGGAATCACTCGAGACCCCAATGCACCTCCTATGCGAATGCCTACCAATGATGCATAACAGACACAGAAATCTGGGCAAATTCCTAATGTGCCCAGATGACATCAAAGAGTTGAACGCCAACAAAATCCTGCGCTTCCTCCTGGAGGCCGGGTTGAGCGATGAACTCTAGATACAGGGCCAGTCACAAAAGTTCCATTATGGGACGCAGTGACGGCAGCCTCCATGGAGGCTGCAGGCTAGTATTCAAATAATAATAATAATAATAATCTATTTATATTTCTTCCAGGACTGACTCAATTATACAAGAAACTATCAAAGGCAAATTTGTTGACTGCACAATCATTGCGATTGCTCATAGGCTCCATACTATCATGGACTCTGATCAAGTAATTTTCTTTTTATCAAAATGAGCAATATCTAAACTTCTTCTGTAATTTGCAACCATCAAATTTATTGTTGCAGGTGATTGTGATGGATTCAGGAAGAATAGTGGAGCATGGCAGTCCGCAAGAGTTGTTGGAAAACCCAGAAGGTCTCTTTCACGCAATGGTGGAACAGACTGGCAGTTCTACAGAAAATCAATTGACTAAAATGGCTAGACATCTCAAATAAATTGACTGAATATATTTTACAATATAAAATTAATAGAAATAGTACTCCAAATTTTAAATCGAAACATCACAATTTTTGGACAATATGATTTTCTAGAAAACCTGACCACCAATAGAACGGCCGTTACACAAAGATACCTAAACATAATATTCAATATTACTCAATAATATTGCAAAAGTTTTTGAGTTTAACCTTTTTACTAAGTTTATACATTTTATTTCAGTGGGCATCTTGTTTACAGCGGTATCCAATTGACACTAAACATCAAGTTTACACTGTATCTTTCCCACTTTCATTATTTTGTTGCCAGTGAAAGAGATAAATATATAACGCTTTGTACTTATCTCAAAGAATATGGAGTTCATAGTAATACGGCCGCTTTTTTTTCTATGAAAACAAACCATAAAATTACGTATTCAGATTTCAACAGGGTATAAAAATACTGAAAATTAATACCAGGGTTACCTTTTTTTAAAAAGAGACTGTAAAATTAATAAGGCTTAAGAATTTATACATTTCTTGCCTGATAGTCATATATTTTTGTATAATAAATGTGATAGTCATGTGCCTATTTTTTATAAAATATAACCTAGCAATTGTGTTACCAAAATAAGTATTTTTTATTATAATAATTATTGTATAATCAATATTATATTTTTATAAAATATAACCTACCAATTGTGTTACCAAAATAAGTATTTTTTATTATAATAATTATTGTATAATCAATATTATATTTTTATAAAATATAACCTAGCAATTGTGTTACCAAAATAAGTATTTTTTATTATAATAATTATTGTATAATCAATATTATATTTTTGTGAGTATTTTATAAAAAAAAATATTCTATGCATTAATAGATGTTTCATTTTATTTCAAAACAAAATAATCCGTAGCTAGTACTCGTAGGCTTTTTAGCAGTAATATTATACAATACTTACCACTGACTATGAAAATATTGAATTTAGTAAGTGTGTAGGTATCTATAAAAGTTTTGAATATTTTGTGTTATAGTAACATTATACTTACATTATAAAAAAAAAAACAAATAGGTACCTAATTTTTTTAATTATTGTAACAATAATTTTGTTTTAAAAATTTACATTGTGTTTAAAATTTAAATTCAGCATAGGTATTGTTGAAAAAAAAAACGTTTTAATAATAATCATAATTTAACAAACACCAAATAAGATTCTGTGATATTTTCATGTTTTTAGTAAAGTATTTTAAATTATAATATAGTGAAGTGTGTTGATTAAAATAATAAAAAATGGATACATGGATGGAGGATCAATATTACCAACAGGCTCTATGGGAGAGATTAATAAGCTTGCCTCCTGATCCTGTTATGGATCAAATTTATTCAGCCGCATATGGAATTACAGATCCACGTGAGTACCTACATTTATTACTGTTACTGATGTCTACGTGATCTAAGGTCAATTTGGCAATTGCATCCCTGACTATGTCTCCCAATCTTCCTGTCACTAGGGTAGTTGCATTGCCTCGGCTATTGTCAACCCATGTTAAGCCTTGATTTGGTTCAGCTATCACGTTGGTGCTCCGCTCATCTCTTGATTTCACGTACCGTTATCAATTTTTGGTATTATATCAATACCAGTTCACCACTCCTAATGATTTTGCGGTTATTTTCTATGATGCACTAGATGTTTTTTTATTCAAAATGCTTTGAAAACTGAACATTGAATATGATTTATTGTTTCCATCCACAAAATATAACAAATATGTAAGTAGGTACTTACTTATAATATCAATTTAAAAAGTTTGTATTTTCTTCTACATATGCCATTTTTTTATTCACCAAATTTTTCAAAGCTGCTTTCGCCTTTCTTACTCATTTCTCATGCCAATGTAGAATTTCAAAGTTATTAGAAAGTGTGCTTAATTCAATAGCCTTCAAATTTGTTAGGACTTCTCAATAATACTTTATTTAATACCGATTCGACAATACATCAAGATTTTCAGATCTAACCTTCTTTTATACTATAAACGAAGGAAAATAAAAACGACAGACAAAGAAATGAAGATGTAAAAATAAATTAGAGGTTTTTTTGTGAGTAAAACCAGAGCTTTTTCTTTTAAAAAAAAGGTGCCGGAACTCACTTCATGTCAAGCTTAAAATAATAAAATTATATTCAAATTTCATTTAAGCGATTAATTGATTTTGAAATTAAAAAAGAAATTTGTGAAAAAAAGTGCCAGAATTCCACCGCGTTAAATGGAAAAAAAAAACACTAAGTAAAACTATTTAAATATTAAAACACCATAAAGTAATTTTTATAAAAAAAAAACTTTTATTTATCCAGCACAAGTTCTACACAATATTTTCATCACAGAGACGTCTAATAAACTTTCGTCTATATAAAACATTTTATATAGGAATAATAATGATATTATTTTACTATATAACTTTTGACTATATTAAAAATAGTTACATATTATATTAATATAATAAATAGTATTCTTATATACTTATTTTCCTATCACTTCTTTCTCCTCAGTCGTCTTAATGTTGTGGCTTTGCGATTCTCTGTATATGTTCGGACTCAATTTTTCTAGACTTGTTTTCTTCTTTACGTTCGTTATTCGTAATCTCATTTGGCTCATTCTCCTTTATGTCTTTAACTTTCGTGCTGTCGTTCTTACCTCGAGTTTTAACTTCAGGAGGGTTTTTTTCATTTTGGCTTGGAAGTTCAACTTCGTCGTTTGACCTTTGAGCCAAGATATCATTCCGTCCTGCACTTCTCCCTGAAGGTATAGCGTGGAAGGCTTCGGCAAGGTCCAAATTGATGTCCTCTAGAGGTGTATCTCCATTTCTGATATATACGGGAACATATCCTGGTTTTGGAGGAAGCAGCTGACGACTACTCATGGGGTGAGCACCTAGAAAGAAAAAAAATTCAATTTCATTTTTTGTTTATGGCAACCCATCTTAAGAGTCTCTCTATAAAAGGAGATAAGATAACAGGGATGACAGATTTGGTGTTAAATAAGTTTAAAAATAAAGAAATTAGACAGACAACCAGTCTCTTTCAGCCTGAGTAGAATGCTAAGCTTGGGGAAGGCATTTCAAATGAAAAATCAAGGAGAAATTTAAACCCTAACTCAAGACGTCTTGAAACAAGAATGTTTCAAGAATTTCATTTTCAACGAGAAGTTAGCAAAACTCATTGAACCATAGACAACAAAACGCAACCTATAAACAGTTTATTAAACGTATAATTGGGAATTTATTATAGCAGTGAATCATAATAAATAAAAACTATTAGTCATTATAATTTTATATGAATAGAACAAACGTATTTCTGAATGATTTCCATTGACCTTAAGACCTTAAGCTACGCTGAGTAAGGTATATTGATTTTGAAGGATACATAGATAACCGACATGTCTGACAGTTTGGTGCACTCATCCACTTGATTTGGTTAATTTATCTGTCTGCCTGCCCAATATCTATGGTCTATGTTTCCTGTTGTCTATTTAAATATTTTAAATCTTTTGTAGAATATTTTTTAAATGTTTTGGCTTGGAATGTCACTTCCTGGTTTCAACGCTTCATTTTAAATTACATTGTGAGTTCGAACTCAATAATAATTTTGGTGCACAAGTATGAACAAAATAGGTATTACAAATTTATAGTGTGGTTCGTTTTACCCCTGCATAAGCCTTAAAATACACACTTTTCTATACAAAGATGTCGATATAGCCAGCGGAATTTATATCCTGAGCCAATTTTTCCAGTCAAACGGTGCCAATTCCATCTGAGATAGGCTAATTCCATTAGGAAGAAGAAATTTCAAGTGAAAAACACTTTCTGACCCAGCCGGGGATCGAATCAGGAGTTCTTGATGGCTTATTTATAACACTAGGCCAGTGTTCCGCGAACTTTTCAAGGTACACCTACCACATCAAGAAATTTCAGAGGTACACCAATGTTTTTTTAGATCCCAACGAAATCAACCCCCCCCCAACGAAAAGCACCGTAACATCCCCCTCCCCCTTCACTAAACATCCATGTGGCTATTGTATACACCTACCGAAATTTGCATAAGTAGGTTGTCGCAAATGGTAATAGAATTATTAACAGTTTTCTGCTAATCGCTCCAAGGGTTTCATTATCAATACCGGCACCTTTTTTCTGAATCGGTATAGGCATGACGTGTGGAAACATTTCATAAGGAACCTGAGCTCATACATCCGGCAGTTATCTGCCTACTGTTTATACAAGTTTTACTATCCATTATTTTCTTTTGAACACATAAGCCAAATCGGAGCCATGAGCCCCTTTTAAAAACACTTGGGTCTCGATTTTTCGCGGCACACATTTTGCGGAACACTGCACTAGGCCAAGGCCACTGATGTCGTATGAGAGCCAAAAAAATAATCTAATTAAAACTATAAGGAGCATGTTCAGTGTCTTTCTAAATGGACATTAAGTTATTTTGAAAATGCATTATATATCAATTATTTAGCGCATTCTTTAACGCGCGCAGTTTTACTTCCATAGATTATGAAAACGATCACGCTACGAACGAACTGCGAAGGTACCTATTTGGCAAAATAAAAAAAGTATTTGATTAACGACGCTATCCTTACAAACAAAGATTCGTTAGCGGTACAAAATAAGGTTTTTTGTATGAAAAAATATTCCAAGAATTACGTCATCCTTAAATATTGGGATAGACGCGGTCATTTTTCACTGCCCATGATTCATGAATGAGTGATTAATAGGTATTGTTTTAAGTTGTGGAATCATACCATGGGATATAATAATACCTACTTAGGTACCTACCTATTTGATGGATGTTTCATTTATTGGGCCTCAGTATCAGAGACTACTAAACGCAAAATTCGTATCTATATAGGTATGTGATTGACCAGATTTTGCAAATTCTATATATTTTTACCCATCACGCCGTGTCCCGTAAAGGGTAGGCAGAGAGAACGGACCTCCACTCTTTTCTATCCAAGCACACTTCTTTCGCTTCTTCTACCGACAACATAAAACCTCTCCTATTCCTCTAAGGCTCTCTGGCCTTCCTTGAGAACGGAATCGATGTGTTCGATCCACGTCATTCTCGGTCGGGCACGCTTTCTTAACACTTTCATTCTCAGTAAGATTCTATATAAAAAAAACGATTGAAAACTTTTCAGTTGAAGAAAACCACATTCTGAAATTTTCTATGTACCTATATATGCGGTATCTATGGTTAGAAGATAAACGAGGACTTAATGTACCTATAGTTAGTTTAATAAACATAACGAACTACTGTATGAAAATATTTAGGTACCCAATTTAAATTATAATTTAAACTAACAGAAAAACCTGCCAGACGACAGGCATAGAAAAGGGTTATTTTTAGTTATTTGATTGTCCTGGCAAGAAAAGGGTACAGAAATGTTTATATTTTTATGAGAATTAGAAAGCATAGTTGCTAATAGCCGATAGCAGAGATGGAAAACATGGTCCATAGATTGATGAAAAACTTAACAGTTTAAAGTTGGTCACATCAAACGTAGAGTACCTAAGTAGAAGTAGTGGAAATTGAAGGTTCAAGATAAGATTTTAGTGAACAAAAAATGAACCGAAATATGATTAACGAATGTTGATCGGGCCTTAGTACCTATACATACCTAAGACAAAATCAAAAAAACTTCAAGCCTGTATCATATAATAATACGTATAGGTGCCTACACATAGACGTCCTGGAAATAAAAACTTTTATTTGTGACCAACCGCTTTCGAGTTTATGATTGACTTATCTGCATGGACCGTAATAAAGTTATCGATACGAATTTGGACGCTAATTAATTTACTGCCAATAATTTATTATTGTTATTTATGCGAAGGAAATTTACAACCTGCTTCCAATAGGTTTTATGCCCGTTGTAAATCTTTCATGTGTTGGATTTGTATTACCGCGAGTGCGTATTGATAGCATTTCAGTAACAGCGAAGGACAACATCCGATGCTTCGCAAAATTCCATTATTTTTTTAAAATTTGGATCTGTCTAATTCGAACGTGCATGATTCGCTGTAAGGTGCCGTCCATTAACCACGTGCTGTTTTTTTTTTTTTTTTTGCATTTTTTTAGACCCCCCCCTTCCCTCTGGTGATATTTGATGATGTTTCAGAATTCCCCCTACCTCCCCTCCGAAATCACGTTTATTTTTTTGAAAGTGCAACTGTGTTTCTTTAAATTCATTTTAAAAAAATAAATGCAAGTGAGTTTCTTACTAGACCCTCCTCCCCCCTACGAGATCTTTCGTGATTTTTTACTGTAATCTCCCCCTCCCCTTTTTGAGCTTACGTGATTGGAATGGACGGCCCCTGACGTATGATGAGAGACCAAAATATTGTTTTAAAGATATTGAGATAGATAAAGTATTGATGAGTCAATACTCATATTCGAGAAAAGTTGACCATTTGATCCCTATTTTTTATCGTTTAATCGGCATCCGGAATCTCACATTCTTCTTAGAAAACACTATTATTTGGTTAACGTTAAATCATATTATGAAACTATGGGTTGAATAAGGTATATGTTTGCTAACAGTCTTTTATTAGGAAGATATTTAGGTATATACCACAAGCGATTATGTAAAATGAGGTTTTTGTAATAAAAACGATGGCTTTTGAACTTGAATTATTAATTACATTGTGAATCTTGCATATACGTCGTAATTGCATGTAGAATATGAGTAATATATAAACTTAAGTGACGTAAAATAAGACTTAAGTGCAACAAAATTAACACATGACTCATATTGTGTGTGCAATGAAAATTGTATCATACTGCATGGAATCTTTTGCAGACAGACTTGTTAGCTAGATCCTAGATACACGCACTTTAATAGAAAGATGACCAGATATTCCAGACACAAAAAGCCGGTTATTCTGAGGTAATACGCACATAAAATCGCTTCATTCCACCGTCCCACAGGCGAACTAGTCAAGCTTGTGCATATAGACTATAGAGTTATGAAAACCCTGGATGAATGGTGAACTTTTATGTATCGAAATAAAAATTAATAAAAACTTTGTGTTAGGTAGTAAATTTTCTACTCATTTTCGCACTGGGTTCGCTTTCCGGTCGGGTAAAAAATATGTTTCTGAGTGTTTGTACACTTGAAAATTTTGAAAAGTTTTGTGATGATTTCGAAATCCCTAAAAAATATTTAAATTATTTCGCCGAAAATGATGCATACTTAAATGTTGAATATTTAAGTAAAACTATGAAAATAATTCGTATGATCATCACAATCATACTACAATTAATACATACTTGTAAATGCCTACTCACCTACACATTTCACGTTTACCTATAACACAATTTGTGGCCATTGCTCTCTTTTTTACCCATCACGCCGTATTCCTTGAGGGGTAGGCAAAGACGAAGGATCTCTACTCTTTTCTAACCAGCTGGTGCAAGGTTGGTGACCACTGGCTATTATTTGTCAAATAAACGAATATATTTTACTGATAACTTTAAAAAATTAAGAAAAAAATTCTGGACCGGTTAGCATTTGGACACGGTGTGAGAGGAGGTAATTAAAGCCGCGCATGCAAGATCGAGCGTGGTGGAGAGTTCTTGTTGCCTCCCTATGCCCCTAAGTGGGGTCAAAAAGGGAGTGTTGAATTGAATAGCATAACATATACCTACTTACACTATGAGATGAAATTATAAATTTAAAAAAATAATTACTAATAGTTTATCATTCACTAAAACACTAATATTGTACGTACTGGTTCGCTAAAAAACAAATATTATGTATGATTGGACGGGATTGCATCACTGTAACAATTCTGTCGGCTACTTTTTTTATTTGAAAAATTCCGTTATGAATGTTTGGGAGAAAAACTAGTTACGTGTTTACAAGTGTCTTCGTTATCAGATTATCGGCAGGTACCTACTCTATAAATCTGAAAGAATGGATGCAAGGAGACGTGTCTGAGCTGAATTGACGATGGCCGATAATATCGGTGCCGTCTTAATGGAGGGCCAACTCAAGATTTAAAGGAATAGGAGACTTGGCCCTATGCAGAACGTTATGCTTTTAAATGACGCAAAAAGATTTGTCTGGATAGGAATTAATGGAACTCCTAAATCTTTGCCTGCCCCCTTAGAGATACTGCGTGATGGGAAAAAAAGTAGATACTCTATGTTACAAAAAGTTTTTAAAAAATGTGTAGTAATACCTAATTAAATTAACTGCTGTAGAAAGATCCTATATGGATAAGTAAGCATACCTTATTGATGATTAATATCTTTTTTATACTTAACTGGTCTCATCTAATATGGGGTAAAATGCTAATTACGGAGTAAAACTCAAAGTGAAAAACGCTAAACCCAAATCCATACGAAAATCTACCCTCTTTATAATCCATATGTTCAATCAGTAGGAAAACTTAAATGTGTTAAATAAATGATAGCAAAAATAAATGACTGGTGTATGACTTAAATGGCAGGATAGCTGGCAGAATTAATGCTGAAAGCATTATCTACCAGTCAACCGGTTTTGTCTAATCCGAAAGAGAAATTCAACCTCAAGTATAAATTTCGGGTGAAAAAATTACTTCCGTAAATATGACACGTCTTGAAATATATAGAACTCGAGAGCTCTTGGTCAGAACTCAGGGATTAATCGACTAGGCTACTGAGGTCTGTGTATATACATACTTTATAAAATGCAAATATATACTCGTAAATAGGTAGATCAATATTATATTCCGTATTTTTTTTCTACTAAAATTGAACTTTTTCTGCGTAGAATCAGTACACTTAAAATATAATTAGGTACCAACTTACATATTATAAAAGCTTTCAATTTTGATGACAACTTTGAATGAAAACAATCAAGTACCTACCTCTAAATAAGTGACGAATCATTTTCGAATTCAAAATTGTTTATAAGTACTTAGTACATAAATATATAGAAGCGCTTTTGCTTTGTGTTGATAAGTTTTGAAAGCACTGTTGTAAAGCACGACCTAGTGAAAAAAATGACAGTATGTAAACAAGAAAATATTATAATTACCTGTATAAGCACATAGAACTAATGTTGCTACTAAAACAAACGTTATCCGGACCATTTTGAAACTAAAGTTAAGACTTATTAAACTTAAGTATTGGTGGCACAGAGAAAGAGTGCTAGCTGCTTGAAGGGTAAAACTGTACTGAGTTTAGAGGCGGCCCACTATAGAGAACAGAAATCATAATATGACGGTCGTATTATGTAGGTATGCGGTATCATCTCTTGTAGCTGATGTGGACTGTGGAGTCTTCGCTAGAGCTAATGGCGATGACCGCATCGCAGGCTTTGTTAACTTGTACAAGTCGCGAAACTTTACGAGTGTAATTGCGGCGCCGCAAGCAACATTTTAGCATCCGCTCTGTTGGATGGGCGGACTCAATCCTGCTCTTCCGGATGTTCGCCGTATCATTATAAACACCCCTGTGGTTTAATAACAATTGTTAAAAAGTATGTTAAAAGTTGAGTTTGAAGAATATAAATTAAAAAATTAAGTCTTATTAGAGCAATTACTATATAGCTTTTACGCTTCTACATTGCACTACTGCGTCTAAATTTAATCAAATGTATGTGATATTAGAAATCTATGTTACCCAATGACACGCTCGAAATGTACCTGTCTGTTTTTGTCTTATTAAGGTGCAAAAATCTATGCAGTCGGGAGATGGAAGTCCTGCAAGGCAGGAATAGAGATGGCTAAGGACACTTCATGCAAAGTTTGGGAATAAAATAATATTTATTTAAAATGAAGTGGTTACGATATTTGATACCAGCGCATTACAAACGTCAGGGTAACCAGCGCGACTTGATACGGATGGAACATTTCTTAAATAAGCCGAATGCCTGTTTTTTAAGGTTCTGAAAACGAGGAAAATAGTCTTTCACTGCGCTCGTTTTCTTCGCGGCAAAATTGAAAGATTCGGATAAGGTCCAGAGTGGCTACTCTTGAAATTCAATCCCGATTTGAATATCGGCCGTTTATACCTTTACTAATAAAAGTACTTACTTGTATAATTCCTTATTTATACATTTTTTCATATAGCTATACCGATTTCAAAATAAATCTGCCTGGAACTATTTTTATGCTCGGTAACTAAACTAACCTAGATTTAAATTTCCTAATGTCATAGTAATTAAGACTGAAATTGGATCAGAATCGTTATTTATATACAGAATAAGGCCCGATCGTTGATATTACACAAGATTGGCATTAGTGGAGGTTTCTTTATGCCTCTTTATGTGGGTAGGATTGATTGTTTGATATTCTTGTAGAAAATGTTGCATACATCCTTATGAAATTGCAGCGTTGTTAGCCAGTGCTTATGTCTTCTCATCTTGGAAGCTTTCTGCATGTGCTGGTAACACATCATCACAATGGAGATATTCCTCGTGGAAGTAACTTGACAAGGCACCTACCTATCTGCATAAGGCAGTAAAATGCTTTCAGACATTAACCACATAACGCGTGTCTACATATGAGCCAGTACTCCCGCAGCTGTCATAAATTGCACTTCCGTTTGAAGAATACAGAAGATGTTTGACGAGTTTTTAAAATTCGATGGTTTCGAAAAACTAGCGTAAAAATGCAAAGAAAGATGCTGCATTATATTATATTTTGTACTGAGATATTTTATTGAATAAATGTTTATTATTATTATTAAATGAAATAGATTCTTACGATGTTTCATTTGTTGTATTCTTATCCGCTCCGGATAACAGAATAACTATTTAAAAATTGAAAAATGTTTACCTGACAACCATTGACATTAAAAAAATTGGTACGCAGATTTTTTATGGATTTTTTTCGAGCTTTCTCCTTACTATGAATATTGTTTTACAAATTTGGAATCAATATTCATAGTAAGGACTGCAGGAGAACGTCTGTCGGGAAAGCTAGTTTGTAATAAAAACTTTTTACAGTACAAAAATGTATGTTATATATAATTCAAAGGGGAACATTATAATCATCAGAAGTTGGTCAAGTGCTACGTGTGGTCCATCCTGCTATACGAATTTGAATTTTGAACTCTCAATGTTACTCGTAGTAACATGAACAGAATGGAGGCGTTTGAGATGTGGGTTCACCGTAGAATTCTCCATATTCAATGCACAGACGTGCTCAGCAGCCCAAATAACTACAGCACCTGAAATAAATCATATATTTTGAAGGATTCTTTGATTAATTTAATTAAACACAGTGAGAAATTCAGGTTATTTAAAATTAATCTGAATTTCTCACTGTGTTTACTGAAGTATTATCTTATACTCTGTGGTTGCACTAAAAACTTTCTTAGATACTTTAAGCCGGCGTTATTTCACATTTCAAATTCACTTTATTGTACACAGATGTTGTAAAGTAAATCTCTGTTCATCTACGGCTGAATACCTAGTCCAAATATAACCAAAAAGACAATTACTTAGCTGGGATTTTCATGATATTATAATCGAAATTTAAAATCGTGTTTTATTTATTTTTTATTTAATGCGATTGCGATTTTTAAGATCAGATCTTAAAACTTTTTTGTTTTAGCAAAACATGATTGTTTGATAAAATGATATTATACCTTCAGTATAAATATACCTACACGATACAACTTTATGTAGGTATATTAAAGGATGTTTCCAAACGATGAATCAGCCCCAATACCTTAACATTTTAATTATGACATCAGCTTCGATGAATTTAAGACTTCCAATGCTATGATATAAACTCGTCTAGCCGAACATTAGACAGGCAGTCAACCAATAGACCGTTAGATGTAGATGTGAAGTATAGTAACGGCATACTAAATTATTTTTCTCTAGTATTCTCGTCAATAGTGTATGATGTTGTGGTTCTCATTGCAATAGTTGAAACTATCATAATAGCAATCAGTTTGAATGGTCCGCTTGAGCATAATATTTGTCGATTTATTCTGAAACATGACAGAATTAAAAAATATTATTACGTTTCAACTTTTGTAGCATATCGGAAACATTTGGTTTTTGAAACTTATCATCTATTTTAGAATAGCCCAAAACACTGACTGATCGATTAAAGCGGCCTACTCGTTAGGCGGCGAAATCTATGTAGTGGTGCGTGAGTACTGTTGTATAAAACGAGCGAATACGCACAATAACTCTATACAGGTTTCGCTTCATTTCAAGTAATAATAATAATGTGTAGTCAAGTAATAATAATAATGGGTAAAAATACACATAATTAACCAAATCGGCGGGCTCATTGCGTAGGGAAATTTCTTCCAACCAATCTACATAAAGTATGTAGGTACCATAATTCATGTGCCGAATCCGTAAAAATGGGTGATGACTGATGAGTGACCCCTATTTAATAATATTTTGTGATAATTCACTCTTGAGAGAGTGATCAATAAAAAACTAAGCTCAACCTAGATTAATATTATCTACTGAAAGATAGAACGTTTAAGATTTTTAAAAGTATTATTAGGTACATCAAATTTGATAGACCTCTTGAGAGCAGCGTTGTCATCAAATATAATTGCCAATAAGATTAAATATTCCAAGAAATATAAGAAGTTTAAAAAAATAACCTGATGTAAAAGGATGAAACGTATCTGAACTGGCTAAAGCTAAAGAATTTTACTGCACTAATCCTGCTACCTGATGGACTCAGTCGAGAATTTTTTTCAATTGTGATTTACTTGATTACCTTAGAAGGTACTTAAATAGTATAAATCCAAAGCGATATACTTAAGCAATAAGTAGGTAAGTGATGCTATGTTGTAAATACTAGAGTAATTTTAGAACTATATTAAAATAATGCCGTGAGGTTGCCGGCGAAGAATGGCACCTCTGCTCTTTTTGCTGATTTTTCGAGCATCCTGTAAGAGGCAGGAAATCTAAAAATCAGATCGGGACCGTGAGGTTGACCACTTCACGTCCTTAAATCTCAACTGGTCAGAAAAGGCACAATGAGACTCGGACGCCTTTAAGCGCAATAGAGAGCTCTTGATGCCTCCCTATGCTCCCGAGTGGGGCTTAGGCCCCCGCATTGCTGGTGGGTTTGGGGGTAGTTCGCGGCGGGCTTGATTTGTCCGGGGCCGGCTTTTTGGTTTGATTGCTTCGATCGAGCTAGGAGGTCGGTTTCGTGCGGGTCGGATTTGCTGCGGATTGGTCTCCACCGGGCTGGCTTGCGGTGTGCGTGGTCTTAAAGGGAGAATGTATGTATGTATGTATTAAGTTTTTTAAGTTAAATATATTCACTTGCTTATAATTTTTCGAATGTGTTGCGGCATTATTTGAAAATCAGACACCGATGGTTGTCGACCACACGTTAAAGGCAAGTTTTGTGAATCATTTCCTATTAGTATGCACAATAAACGGATAACCGATTCACGCCCCTCAAATAACATCCACGAATGTATTCGGTAAGTCCAAGATCTCGCAGGTAGAGTGCACGATCTGACATTGAAATAAAATAACCAATAATCACCGGGTCTACATATTGCGCTATTATGATTCGATCGAGAACTTAATGTTACCATCAAAATAGTTTTACAACTGTATCCAAACATTCACATGTTAATAATTAACAATTATTGTTAATATGGTTGCATCATTGTTTATGATTCCATAAATGCAGTTCCTTTATGCTTTGAAGCGCACGTTTCAAATCTCCTTATTTCCTCTTCTCTTAACGCGTTGTTAATCCATCGTCCAGATTCTTCTCAATCCTGGCCAGCTCATTTCACGATGCTGAAGCCGTCCAAACTCAAAATTTGGAGACCATACTAGTTTTTCATAAGGAAAGGAGAGTTATTTATTTTATTTTTTATTTTATTTTATTTTAACATTAATATACAGACAGTGAAATTGATACAAAAATAAGACAGTACATGAACAATTTCGAAACACACACCAGTTAAGTATATACATTTAGACTTATACACCAATGAAGTATACACATTAAATGTAAAAATACAAAGTACCTAAATTTTAAGTACTCGGCTCAGATACTGGGAAAGGGAAAAGGGGAAAAGAGGACAGGGTAAAGGTAATGTATTGTTTCTGCTTGTTTTGAGAAAGAGTAGGAGCAATTTCAAATAAGTTTGCCCGCACTGGTCGGACTCTTAATGCGATAGCAAATGTTCAATCACAGACCTCTTAAAAACCTGCTGGGAAGAATTGTACAGGTTGACGTCCTTGAAAAAAGCATTAAAATTTGTGCAAGATCTTTGAAAGAAAGAGCTTTGAGCATAGTTTGTACTACATCTAGGCATTCTGAATATTGGTGGCGATCTTGTGGGTCTAGAAGGACAATTAAAACTTATTCCCCCAAGAAGATCGCTGGAGTCGACAAATCCATTTACAATCTTGAATAAATACACCTGGTCTGTTACAGTTCGTCTGTTTTCTAGAGTTAGTATGTTATGGTAACGTGCAGACTGTGGATAAGAGTTAAAACTAATTTTTGATCTAAAGTTAAGATGTTTTAATAGTTTGTTCTGTACTTGTTCGATCCTGTTGATGTTAGTAACGTATTGGGGGTTCCATACAACAGTGGCGAAATCCAAGATGCTACGTATATATGTATAGTATAAAATTTTGATTGTTTTTGTTGATTTGAAAGGTTTTGATATTCTGATTATAAAATTTAACTTCCTAAAAGCCCTATCAACAATGTTATCTATATGAGTCTTGAATGTCATCTTACTGTCCAGCACTACACCAAGGTCTCTCACATTTGAACATCTACCAACAGTCTCCACGTCTATCAAATAGTTGTGTCTAATAGGATTTTTACTTCTGGTAAATGAAATTATGTTACATTTTTTTATGTTTAAGAAGAGTTGATTATTTGTGCAGTAATTGTGCAAGCGTGACAAATCCGATTGAAGATCGAGGCAATCAGAAACAGTAGATATTTTTTTATAAATTTTATTGTCGTCAGCATATACCAGAGTTACCATATTAAACGACAATTTTTTTCCACAGACATTTCAATCAGTAAATCGTTCAAGTTCCTTTCCACCCCACTTAGAGGCGTATAGGGAGGCAACAACAGCTCTCCATTGTGCTTGTTTTTGCGTAATATTTATGACCTCCTCACATACCATGCATGTCCAAATCCTAAGGTCTGCTTCGAAGAAGCGGGACACGGTATGTGGGGGTCTCGTTTTTGGGACCATGATGGGAGGAAGAACTGCGCTCTCCTCGGCCAACTGTTATTCGCCATCCTTAACACATGTCCCAGCCAAATACATTTCGTCTCCATAATGGTTAAAATTTTGGGCCTGCGCTGGGTCAAACGGAAGTGAATTAATATTATTATTGTAGGGCGTAAGAGTTTAAATTATTCAGTGTGATATTGAAGTGAATCGTAGCATAGTGGTAGGACCTCAGACCATCGTTTCGTATGCCAGCGGTTTCGTTCCTGGGCACTCCCGTCTTTCTCCTTTATGGCGCAAGTAGGTATGGGTAAGCTGTGCTTGATGTAAAATATTTCAACATGGTAGGTATGTGAGTTCATATGTGAAGTGAAGCATAGATCTTTTGAAAAAAAAAATCAACATAGCTTTTAAACAAGAATCTCTAAAAGTACACAATGATTGTTGAAAAACCATCATAAAAATTTATTTTCCAAACCTTTTTCAAGAATTTTTTTTAACTTTTAGCAAGAAGTGTAATTAAGAAGTGTAAGCAGACAATATCTTAAATGTTCAGTAATGAAGTGTTTAGTCTGAGATACTGGTAATGAAAGGTAAAAAGGTGTTCTCCGTTAAATTGTCTGAACTAAATGACGCTACCAGTATTAACAGTACAGTAACTCTGACATTACTGACATGGTGATAATGACCGTAGGATCTTCGTATGTGGTCATTCCGGAGCTAGGTCATACTGTAAGCGTAATGTGATCTAACTTACGTACCTACCTACACTCGTCCAAGATTTTTTTCTACCCGAGTTCGTATGATGGAAGCTATACGGTTGAAAAAGATATCAAAAGTCCATATCTTCCTGGAACGAAAGGGAATTTTGTTTCTGTATTTGATCGTTTTCTATGGCACGATCATGACACTTTGGAGATCAGGAAAGACTGCTGAAATTTGAGAAAGGGTTTCTGAGACGGGTTATAGGACCGGAAATAGTGCGCTGACGGAACAACCATTGTTAAAGAAGATAATCAAGGATATATCTAACCAGATCCAGGGAAGCGAGATCCACTTAAAATCTTTAATACAATATGCCCATACGCAGAAGCTGCCGGGAAACCAAGACATTCTTTTAATTTAATTACACAAAAACATTTAACACAAAAAGCTGCAGCCATATCGGGATGCCTTAGAGAGGCGTTATGGAAAAATGACCATATGAATCCCTAGCGAGGTCAGAATATACGAAACATGCGTCCGTCCAATATGACCTACGGTATAGAATCCAGAACCCCACAGTCCAAACCATGAACCTCCTTCGTACGAGTGAGATGAAGGTTCTGAGAAACCTCCGGTAAAACCCTTTGCGATAGAGTCAGAAACACGGAGATCCGAAGGATCTGTGAAGTCGAGGACATTGTAAGGAGGGGAAGACAGATGAGACGGTTTTGGAACGATCACATTTCAAGAATGGAAGACACAAGAGCAGCATAAATCGCCAGAGACAGCATACTACAATCAAGCAGGATGACCACCTAAATGCTGCAGGGCGGAGGGACAGTTGGCACTCAGCTTCCCAAGAGGACAAAGTAGCAGGAACAACAGGCTAGCAGGCCTAATCAAAGAGGAGGAAGAAGAACTTTATATCTAAATCACACTTTTTTATGTAAATTCACTCAATAAATTACGAAAATATAGATGACGTTTATAAGAAAACGTATATGTACTTATTAGGTAAGTAAGTATATGAAAAAAATATTCTAGGCTTTTAGGCAAACAGGCTTTTAGAAATGTTCAGTGGACTAATAAATGACACCATTGACTGTTCTTAGTATCCTAAAGATCATAAGACGAGATGCAATTTTAAAATTAAAATACAGTTAAATGTGATTTAGGGTAAGCAGTATAGTAACTGGCCACTTAAGGATTCAAACATTTATATCTCGCTCATTTATCAAGATATTTTTCCAAAAAAAATATTTTATACAAAACAATTGTTTTGTTTACAATTTGCAGTATTACATTTTTCAGATTTATTGAGTTTTGTACTTAAAAAAAAATAATTCCTAAAAAGTGGTCAAAAAGTACAGTAACTGGCCACCTGATACAGTAACTGGCATAGGTAATATGACAGTAACTGGCCACCATACATGTTTTCAAGATTAGCTGAAAAATTATCAAATTATTTGTTTTAAAGTAAAATTAAGTTTACAGTAAAACAAAAAAATGTTTAATCATACTATTTTTGTATAAAAAATGTTGTTTCAGTACGAAAAACACAATTTAAAAACAATATAAATAAAATACTTTGGAAATTCATTATAATTTGACACTTTTTTGCAGATATGTAGATTTAAACATAATATAATACAATATTAAGTATTTCAATTAAAAAGTAACGAAAGTATGAGAGATAATTGAAGCTCAAAACATTGTCACATGTTGTAGAATGATGGAAAATGGTACAAAAATAATTGTAAAAATAAGTCCTGAAAAATTTCTTAATGTACAGAGATGCGTGAGACACCCGGGGGACGTCAAACTCAGAAGAAATGGCTGAAAAACTTACCATCCACTTCCCAATACCATGACTAAGGTTTCTAAATATGCAAATTTAAAATTAGTACATGTTGCGATCCATGGGTAAGTCAATGCTTGATATATATGCTAAGAAGAAATTCCTACGAAGAAATGAGAAACAAAACTTGATTTATAGATATCATGAATGGTTGGCAAAATTGAAGAGACAATGTGCAGGATATGTATCAAGGCAAGATCCCGTTTCCCTTAAGAACTTGCCTTCGCAGAAGACGATGGAATATAGGGTTTAAGATGGATGAAATAGTTATGATCTGGATCGCAAGAGGAGAAACTTTGCATAACATGGCACCATGGTGTTGATAAAGGAAGCAGAAGTAATAATGATTATTTAAATACTTTCAACCATGGGAAATATCTGTGACGACCCAGAAAAATCTGAGCTTAAATCATCAACATAAAAATAAATTAGAGAGAGGAGATTCTCTACTTCACCTACGGGAATACGAACTCGGTGTAATCAATTTTCCTTTGATGACCCCAAGTAGACGAAAAAGGAAGCTACGAGATAGCTTCACTGCGTTCCTGTACATTAATAATCACATCCTCCCACCCCTGTGAACACTTTTGGTCTAACTAAAGGTTGTGTCTACCCTGATAAGCTCTCCTGTTTCTCGGACCGACCGACTCGGAACGACGGTCCCGATGTAGGGCTCGTCTTATAACCATGTTGATAAGGAGACTGGCTCCATCTCTTCCACTTATGCCAAAATTCATAAGTTCTTCTTTAAAGTGTTTCCCTCGTGCACGAAACCCTGAGGGGTGGCCAACGTTCCTCATATTTTAAACAACTTTGATTGTCCGGTTATTCCAGATCGCATATTCCTCTTTTGACCCATCTGTAGGATTTCTTTGTGACCTCAGGTATTTCTTTGTGACCTCAGGTATTTCCCTCTCCTCCCATGGACTTATTAAGGTGAAAATCCATGACACAATTGAATATAAGGAACTAAGATGCAGCCTTTCAAAATCAAAAAAACACAATAATTATAGTAACTGGCCACCCAAATTTAGTAACTGGCCACCCATGCCAGTTACTGTAACGGATGCTCCTATTGAAATGGGGGTTTTAAATAACGAAAATAAATACTATGAATACTACGAATATGGTTTAAAATTGCATAATTTCGAACTTGATTAAAAAACATAGTAACTGGCACCCTTGACCAGTTACTGTCTAATCATCAAATTCTTGATTCTGTTACTGGCCACCCCTCGGTATTATTTTAAAAATCCATTATTTCATCCCTAATTTCTGTGAATATTGTAGAAGCAAGCTTTCTTTATGAAATAAAATAATAATATCATCAAAAAACTACCAAAAATTTACAGTAAACACATTTGATGTATACCACTTCTCCTTAACAAATGGACAAGGAATTAGTGATATTTTATACAAAAGTAGCTACCTCATGAAAAAATCGCACAAAACTGACACAAATGAATGTCCGATTTCAATTAAATATACAACATAAATTTGAAGAGTGCATGTAGAAATAAACGAGCTATCAGCCTATCGATGTTACGGAACAGATATTCTCACCCAAGTCTTATTTTTAAAGAAAAATGATCGAGGTGGCCAGTTACTGTTAATGGCCAGTTATTGTACTGCTTACCCTACTACTGAGTAACAGAAAGGCAGTTCCATACAATTCATTTACCGTGTTAGAACATTAAAGTGTACAACGTACATTGAATGTAATGTGATTTATTATGTTACATACAGTAATAATGTGTGCTCATATTCTTAAAAAAAAATGCTTTCCCTATTCCGTATCAGATAGTTCTCTTCTGTAATAAGTACCTACGCTTAAAGGTTGATAAATACGAGCCATCTGTACATGATATTAATCATGGCGTTTGTATCGTTCCACTAACTCGACACATGGAAATAATGTGCAATGTAACACATTCAATATAAATACGATAGATTTCTTGAATCTCAAATGACAATATTATTTTCCAGCTGTTTCTATACGATTGACACATTCGTATCATTTCTTTTATTGGCGATGTTGTATAATATAACGATAATTTATAGAAAGAAATCGCAGAACCTCAGATCAATCTACATTGATCAAATCTAGATCATTGCTTGTCAGTTTGACAGACGTGATCACGTTTTACAATGTTATTATTCAACATTGGGAGTTTGTTTGTTATTTATTTCAGTTAGAACATAGTAACATTCATTACAAAAGTATTGAGTTTATACTCAATACTAAAAGTGTTTTTTTTTTAATTTTGTATATCAACAGCTTTCAAAATAAACAGCTCGAATACGATTGAACTGTTTTATTTATTTATTTATACTTTTCTTTGATGCCAAAACAATAAAAATTGTTAGTTATATACAAGCACATGCACAACATAAACAATCAACATACGGAGAGCTTACCGCAACAAAATTGCGATACCTAACAACGAACTTAACCAATTATAATATAGCATAAATATTACATGATCGATTGTGTATTATCCTATAACCAGCCCCCGTAGACAATTTAAATTTTTTCGAACGAATTTTTCGTCAATGTAGAGTGCGAAAAAAAATGAACTGTCTTCTGGAACAGACAAACAAATTGTTCAACCCAAAAAAAACACATAAAAAAAATAAAATAAAAAGTAGACAGTTAATTTTCTTCCTACTCTACTACATTGTAGAAAAATTTAAATTGTCTAGGGCCCCTCCTGGATAAGCGTTAAAATCTAGAACCTACTTAGAAGTTTTCTAGCAACACAATGTATAGTTTAACATTTTAATTAAATTTAGGTATATAAAAACGCACCTATACTGCAATAATAATATATTCATAATAATGTAGGAACAGTATGTAAACAAGACGGAGTCTTAAAAGAATCGAAGCATCACGATTCGATTACGGACCTCGTTAGCTAAGGATGATTCCACACCACGAGCGAAAATCACGAGTATTTATTAAATCATCATTCATCATTATGTACTCATCAGAAACCTATTAATCATTCCTATAAAAATACATTAACAAATGATATTAAGTTATTATTTCGTGCGTAATTACATGCGTATCATATTATTATGGCGAAATAATATTAAGCTGTTTTTACCGACAGCTTTTTTGTTCAAGTTCATGGTCATGGTTATAAGTCACTTAACTACTTATTAGTACTGTAATAAGACATGTTCACTTTGCGATCATTTTACGCTACATGTTTTTATTATTATTCATTTTGTACTGCTTCTGAGTTCCGTTTGATCTAGGGTCGGACTTTCTTCTGAGAGCAACTTGGCTATTTTTCAAATTCACAAAGTTTGTGATATTCGTTATGGCGAAATAATAAGCTGTTTTTACCGACAGCTTTTTTTTGTTCAAGTTCATGGTCGTGGTTTAAGTCACTTAAGTACTTAGTGCTGTAATAAGTCAAGTTCACTTTGCGATCATTTTACGCCACATTTTTTTATTATT
This sequence comes from Mystacides longicornis, assembly GCA_963576905.1. Classification (NCBI taxonomy): domain Eukaryota; kingdom Metazoa; phylum Arthropoda; class Insecta; order Trichoptera; family Leptoceridae; genus Mystacides; species Mystacides longicornis. The sequence continues at coordinate 13,232,100 of OY756426.1, forward strand.
CTTCTACATTTTTGTACTGTTCTTGGTTTTGATCTAAAATAGGACTTTCTTCTGAAAGCAAAGCAGCACGCAACTATTTTTCAAAATCACAAAGTTTGTGATATTAGTTTTGAAACAATTTTGTTACGAATCGTATACATTTTTTTTTCAAAATAGTTAGCTTTGTACATTATTTTTGACATTTAGATTGCCGGGCCAATAGGCAATAAATATGAGACAATAACAAAAATGGATAAAGTCATATCCTGGCGCCAAATATATGACAGCAGTTGCAGTCTTTAAATTTGGTTGCTCTCTTGTTCTCAATAATTTCCAACTTTTTTCTCTATGTTTCATAAATTATTAAATTTCTACTTGTTACATACATGAGATTTTTCGACATGTTGAACATGTTGAGAATTCTCATGATTAAGAGTTTCGGAGACAAACATTACCACCTAATGGCGAACGTTGTTAACGTAAAGTCATCACACTAAGCCAGCCTTTGAAATAACAGTAGAAGACGGTCGTAAGCCCGTAATGGTTTGTTCCATTTAAAAATCGAACATTAGTCATGAATTATTAGAGTCATTAGTTGTTATATTTTCTCAAATAAGGGTTATTTTTGCCTTCCTCGGCTTAATACGAGCTTTTTGAACACAGGACATTGTCTTATGATTATTTCTCTATTATTTCTCATACATATTTTCCTTCTTTTTCACTTTTGACCTGGCTTCCGAGAGGTTGGAATAGCTTCCTTAAACCCATCCTGTCATCCTTGTTTATTCTTTTTATAGTATCCATTATTTTAGCATGTCGAAACCATCTCCACTTGTAGAGCTTTCATCTCTAGTTCATTACATAACTACTACATAACTCTTTTTACACCCAGGAAATCATGTTGATTGTTAATCACCATATGAAATAGTTTGTGTCAAAAAAAAAATGCCTTAAAAGTTTTCTATGGATATAAAAACAAGGAAAGGAGTGGGAATTCGATTATGAGATCATTAAAATTAAGAAGAACTCTCTAGAGAATCAATGAAAGTGAATAAGAATAGGACATTCTTTTGTCAAACATTAGGATTCATCACAATTCCCAGATAACCAGTTTTTTTATCTTATTGTTTAATTGCAGATCGATAGTAGGTATGAAAATACATGTAACAAACCTTTCACTTTTCCAAATAATATTCACTTCTTGTGGACTGGACTTCCACCTCTTAGGAAAAAGTTAGTAATAAATAAACAAAAAAAAAAGTTATTGATATATCTACACTTATTGCCTACAATAACTTTTCAGTTTGAGTAATCTATAATTTGAATAAAACAAGTAAGTATTTCATAATATTATTATTTTTTGGTATTTTTTATTCCATCTTACTCTTTATTTAAATCATAAAAAATATTTACAAAAAAATCAAATCCTTAATATCACAAATTCACTTAAACATTATCATTAGCATTTCCCATCAATCATTTGGATTGTTATATTTTATTCATTCGATCGCCAACCTTGAAATATAAAATAAATGCAGTGAGATAATCAATCTTGCACAATTTAAACTTCACGCAAACAAAGTATGTACGTAGTTTCAGGCGGATGTCGTTTTATCCTTGATGAGCCAGGGCGAAGGCGTGAAGTCTACTGATATCCTGAAATTATTTAACGACCAAACTAAGAATTTGTCACACTTGATGAAAAAAAAAACTTTACTTTTCTTAATGGTAAGAACTGTTTACATACCTTTTGAATGATCGGTTTTGGTGCTTCTGCTGCTTCATCATTCGGCCTGTAGTAGATTCCATCAGGTAAATTATCCTCGTCCTTCACTTTTTGCAAGAAGAAAAGGGCTGGTACTCTTCCTCGGGGATCTGCAGGGAACGCTCTTTGACCCAATTCATTGTTGTTTTCCTCTGGTTTATCGTTGTTCTCTTCGGGACCTCTTCTGTTTAAAGGAATCGGCAGAATATTGACGACGTAAACACTTTTAGTCCTCTCCGTGGGCCCTTCGAAGTTCTTCTCATCCTCTCTCAAGTTTCTGATTCTTGTAATCTCGGTGTCTCCGAGTTGTCTGTTTTGTTTTCTCTGCGCTTCTGTGAGTGTTGTAAACAAACAACTCATGAAAAAAAATGTAAGAACGAAAGCTTTTATCGCTTGCATGATTGTAGGCAGGAATGTCTTGGTCAACTAATGGACTACTCCGAGGAAGCCGGCTATATATACGTTAATCAGTGAAGTAGCGATAAACTTTTCGCAAAAGTCAACTGCTCTTATTCATTGCAAATCGTTGTTAATAAATTCATCTGTAACAAACACATTTTTTAAATAAAGTAATCAATTGAATTTTATTTAGACATCCAATGTTAAAATCTGTTATATGTTTTTAGTAATAATGATGAGCGAACAATTTTCGAGCCGTTATTCCAACTTTACGGTTTCTTAAAGTTTTAACACTTTAAAACCTAGTAGGTATATTTTTACAAACAAAATTTTTAAATTATACGTACCTCTTTTTTCTTCTAAAGACGCTGATCCTTCCTCGTCATCAGTTAATCTTCTTCTTCTTCGATGGCTCTAGAGCCCGAACCGAATCTTGGCATCATTGACAACGCCTCTAACTCCTGCTCTGCGGCTCGCCAATCTGTCACCTGCATATATGTTGCCGCATGCTTCTTATCTTCGTTCTACCATCTGTGCCCAGGTCATCCGACTCGTCGTCTTCCGCCCAGGTAACCCACAAGGATCCTCCTAATGACCTGTGACGATGGAATTCTTTTCAGATGCCCAACCTAATCAGCCCTGCGTGCAGAAAGCCTGAAAGTTTGTAGATATTATATATCTCTTTACCTGTTCCTTCAGGTTTCTCAGGGCCCTAGAATTTTACGCCGCTCTCCCCTATCAAATATATCAGAATTTCCCGTGACATCCGTCAGATGTCTGCAAGGTGGTGGTGATAAATTTTTCAAAAGTATAATATGTATGACCTTTCCTCGTACATCCACGCCGTTTCCGTTGTTGTATTTCACCTACAGGCCGAAAAAATTCTCGCGTCATAAGGATTTTTAACGGTGATTGAGTTGCATTGGGTTCCTAGGGAGCGGTCCGTCGTCTGACAAGACACCAGTGTTATCAATGTTTTTTTGTTATTACGGTAACAATATTGACATTGTTCAAAGTTGACATTCACCGCTACCGCTATAGCAGTTGATAGATTGTTCTAAAAGGATCGGTTCTTTCTTCAATCGCATAACTGTGTGAAAATCATTGTTGGCACAATATCTTTCTATAATTCCATAAAGAATTACAGTTGTGATAAAAATAATTGCAAATTAAGCGTAATTAAACCAAGTCGTAGCGCATTTTTATGGTTTCTTTTTATCCTTGGCAATGAAAGGCGTACAGTATGTTGGTGTTGCCACCACTGCAAAAATGGTAAACATCGATCTAGGTATAGGTACTACTTATTATATGTAAGTGGTGCGATGGTAAAAACTGGTTCTATATGTTGCGATTATCAATACAAAATAAGAATAAAAATAATAATTAATACAACAAGAGAACAAAATGAGTTTCAAAGCTACGCTCATGATTGTTTTCATCTGAAGACCCTTGCCTACCACCTACCTAATCTATGTATATATTAATACGTGAAGCAAAAACTATGTGACCATTTCTACGATAATTGCGCGGACGAAGGAGGAGATGAAATTTCGCACACTTATAGTTTATATAGAGAAGGAGTGGCGAATACTAATATTTTTTTTAATTTATGCTTTAAAAATTGATTAAATAAAAAAAAACGTTACAACCACCACTGTAATGTTATGTATTTGATACTCACACACACTTCGATGTACCTATTTGACATTGACGCATGTATTCTTTTGTTTATCTGTGGTCAAATTGAGAATAGATTAATATGGTTTGTCTTTAATAATAATAGGAAAAACTTTGTACATATCAATGTCATAATGTTCAAACTTATAATTTAAATAAGTTATGGTCGAATTTCGAGCACTGGTCGACCACTAGTTCTAATTATTATCTCGCTTCATACTTCGTGCTGTATGTTGTGTGTATTATTATTTGTTTGGGTTTTTACGATATGTTTTTTTATCAACATTGCCGGGAGATGTTTGTGGAACATTTTACAATCATGTACGTATAATTATTTACTAACAAATTTGCCCGGGCGTGGTCTACAGTGAAAACTGTAACATTTTACGCCATCGGAATTATACAAGGTGATCTCAAACAATAGAATATGAACTATAATGTAATTAGGTCAAAATTTCAGAATATTTCATTTAATAACAATAAGTTAAGGTCACAATCTTGACCATCCTTAAACAGGATAATATGTTTGAATTCTTATGTATAAAGAAGGATCGAAATTGGAAATTTAATAATGCTATTGGGATCCTAAGAACTTGTATCTATGTATTTTTCATTTTAGTATAATCGTTGCATAATATGAATGTTTGGTTAATAATAGAATAATTCCTATAAAAACTGAAGAATCGCTCATCAGAATGACAACTTAATAATTATGAATCGAGGTTTGAACTTTTTTCCTGTTCGTTGTCGCAATTGAAAATTCCAAAACCCTAATTGATTTGAATTGTGAAATTCTCAACTTTAATAACAATTTTAAAATCCGTAAAACTGGTTGCTTTTCCATGTAGAAGTTTTACATCTTTCTAAATATTTTTTTGCAATTTTCTACTGCTAAAAATATCTTGTTTGTCCAAGCTTGTACAAAGATTCACTTATTTACCAACAATAATATTATTCCATTTGATTATCAATACATATGATGGACTAAAAGAGGTGGGATGTTCATAGTTACCTTTTAATGAAGGCAGGTTCTCCTACTCTAAATGGAAAAACCTCGACGTGAAAATCAGCAATAAGATTAAAATTCATAAAACTTGTGCGCAACCCATTATGACGTACGATATAGAGTGTAGAGTGGATGCCACCATAACAAAAAATGCACTGAGAGTATCAGAAATGAAAACTTTAAGAAGAATTGCTGGGAAGACCCTCAGAGTTAGGATAAAGAATACGAGGGTACGGAAAATATACAAGGTTGAAGCTATAGTAAAATGGGAGAGGCAAAGAAGAAGATACTGGTATGCACATGTGGGGAGAATGAACTCGTCCAGACCCCCCCCCCCCCCCCTTCTCACAAAAAGCTTCTCCTACTGATCCTAAAGTTGTAAATGGTAAATATTATTAAAGTATTTTAGTATAAATGAATGAAAGTTCTTTACTACTCTAACTACATAAACAACGTTCATACTTGATTTAATGTTGGGCATAAGATCGACCTTCTTCAGTAGCAAAAGATACTACTCTAACTACATAGACAACGTTCATACTTGATTTAATGTTGGGCATAAGATCGACCTTCTTCAGTAGCAAAAGATACTACTCTAACTACATAGACAACGTTCATACTTGATTTAATGTTGGGCATAAGATCGACCTTCTTTAGTAACAAAAGTTACATCCATAACATCTAAGCGCTTATGCGTATACGAAATGAACCATCGTTAAAAAAAAGACACTCAGATTTTTTTTCCTTCAATCCATCAGAATAGACTCAATAATCCTGAGGAAAATCGCCATTCCCCATTCATCGTATAGCTCCATCTGTAGGAGTGACAAGTGGGATTAGAAGACTTACAAATGCGTTTCGACGTGTTTGGTGCATGATTTATATAAAATCGTACGTTACAATAGGATCGTAAATGTATGTCATTAGGTTTTTTTATATCCAGTTGTTAATTATTTAAATTTAACAAACGAGAATTCACAGTGATCTCTTAGATAGAGATGACTATAATTTTGTTTACAACGCAGACTTAACGAATGACGATGTTGCCAATTACTAAGAATCGTGAGTCCCTGGATCTACGCAACAATACAATGAGGCTATTTATTAAAGTCAAAAGTTGTGAACGCCTACCTATAGGTACTATGCATAACAGGAAATTTCTGATTTTTATCCCACCTTGATCCTAGCTAAATGATATAATTATTAACTTCGCGTTGTTTTTAAACCTATCGTGTTGTGATCATAAAAGGGTAGGCAAAGAGACGAAACAACATCCCATAGCTTCGTGTTATATAATTTTTATAATTAGCTTATCCTGTTTATTTCACTTTTCACTACGACCTGGACGATCACAATACCGATCCAATTTCAATCTTACTAGTATCATACTTAGATTTTCATTTTTATGCATTAAACAAGTTCCACATTGGTCTATTTTAAATTCGGAATTGCTTTACGAAAAAATAAGGATTATACAAGTATTTATAGTAGGTATTAAAAGTATTGATGGTCGACATTGAGATCAGGATTGGGTTTCAAGAGTAATCCACCTGGTCTTCGTAGAAGACGAAATCAATGTAATCGATTAGGTTTTTTTGTCATACTTATTTAAAATTATTCTTTTTGCCAATTTGTATGCCTGTTTGGTCTGATAATCCAGCATTCCAAGCAGGTATGTTTCTAGTGTGTTAGTCTTAGTCCGCACTTCTGTAAATGATGCCGAATGAGAATTAGCCGAGGACAAGGCTATACAATTGTATTCTCCCATCAGAATTCCGAAGACGAGGAAAACCCTTTCATGTGTTCTGCACCTTCGAATCAGAGCTAAGTAAGGGAAGAGGTCATTGCAAAATTGGGGCAGAGAAGAGCTCTTGTTGTTACCTGTCCTTTTCTATGTCTTTCGAACATAAAAAACTATCGTAGAATGGTAGGAAGGTATCTACATGCATCAGTCACTACCTTGTTAGTCTTGTTACTATCATCAACTCTTTTGGATAAATTCTGAGAAATATAGACGATGTCGCTTTGTTCTTCAGTAAGAATGAGTGTGCGTTACCCACAATCTTCAGACCCCAGATGGAAGAAAGAAAAGCGTTCTCCTCAACCACATCTGTTTTGGCTTCATTAATCCTTGTCCTAGTCGGATCCATCTCTTTACCAGTGAGACGAAGTTTTTGTGCTCGTTAAAACATTTTAATCCCATTATATGTACTTACCTTATTCCTATTTTTGGTTCACAGTTGTAGGTAATGTTTTTTTCTAAAGTCAATATGTTTCTCCGCATTGCCATAGTGACATTACCTATTTATGCGTTTCTCTTATCAAACATTGTATTTACACACTGTGGTTTTTTTACAGACTTAGCTATCAAATTCAGACTGAAAATATACGTACAATGAAGTAGGTTTTAATGAACTGATAAAGCTTTACCAAATTCAAGAAATTATTTGTGTCTACATACAATTTTTTGTAATCAAGTTTTAAACATTTTGTTTTCTCAGAGGCTTATATTATGCTAGTAGCTTTATAACAAAAAAATATCGGCTATTTAACTACTTATTCAATTAACAAAAAGTAACAGTTATAGTTAGGTAGGTATAACCGAAATTATATCCCTTTATAGAAAAATGGAGCCCTTTTTCCGTGCTCATCACGTGAATAGCTGGACTAATTTCGCAAATTCTCAGTGCTTTTTTACAATATATGTAATTTAATTCTATGTTTGAAATTAAATTGGCGTTTGACAGAAACTGTTAATTGGTACGATTGACAGAATGCGGATGGAAAATGTATTGCTTAAATATATGGTAGGAATTATATAATATGTTAAAAGGTAGGTACCTATAAAATTGATCATTATACAAATTTGAATTCAATATTCGTAGTAAGGAATAATACTTATAGGAAAACATATCTGTCGGGAAAGCTAGTATGTGTTTTTCCAAGAAAACTTCTTACAGTGTTTCAATGGTTCATAAGTTTCTGTCAAGTTTGGTACTGTTCATTGGTATATAATAGTCAATATTCAATGATGTTTCTGACGAGCAGTCGCGTACCGTACATGCGCACCTGCTTGTACAAATAATTTTAAACGTTATTCGCAAGATGTCGTAATTTAATAAGTTAACTGTTAAGTATATTATTAATCCAACCATATCTTTACGACGAGTTGTACAATAAATTTAAAACCTTTATTACCTACTGTTTGCCATTTTTATAAAGAATCTTTGTTTGATTTGTTAATTCTGGCAACGGGAGCAATAAAACAATAATTATGTACACACATTTAAAAAAATAAATAAATAATATTATAAATAGATATTACCTATACCTACAGAACTATACAATATTGCACTACACCTCAATTCTAATAACTTGATAGGTGCTTGGTTTTCTTCTGACCGCCCGGAACTGCTGATTCCTGACCGCATTCGGAGGAGTCAAGTCAGAATGGATAGGTCTAAAATTTGGATTTCTTTGTTTGATATTTGTTGGGCCAGGGAAAACAATTGAAGATCCAAATTCCCTCTGACCTCTTATGTCGATATTTGGATTGAAATTAATGGGTCTAGATGGAGGAGGGCGATTTGGAATCGGTAACCTGTTCATTCCTTGAAATACAGCTGCGGAAGACTGGCTGCCTGCACTACTTCCAGAAAAGCCATTACCACTTTGCCCAAATCCAAAACCAGCTCCTTGAGCAACACCGTTTCCGAAAGATCCGGACGAACCGTGTCCGTTAGAAAAGGAATTGCCTAAAAATGACCCCGCTTGACTTGCACCTTGTCCAAAAGCAGAGGAACCCCCGTGTATCCCAATGGAGTTAGCGGCACTTTGACTTTGAGCGTGGCTATTTGAAAAACCTTGTCCAAAAATATTTCCCGCGGTGCTTCCTGCAGAAGAACCTGACGAAGCTGATTGGAAGCCATGAAGACCGCCTGAGAAACTCGACGATTGGCTGTTTGATTGGCTTCCAGATAGGGAAGATCTGAAAAAAAAATATAACAAATATTACGCTAGGAGTTTACAACTTTTAGTAGATTTTTAATTATTATGAACATGACAGATTGCACTATAGTTGCATAGCTATTATAACCATCAGTAATTTTGCTTCAAAATACCATTTGTCTTGTATTTATTCTAGTTTTCAATTAGTTTTCGGTTGGTTAATATTTTGAATTACTCGACAACACTAATTTAGGATTAAATTTGTATAAAGTCACGTACAAGGCTGAGTTTTGTAACTGAGAGATAAACAATGCGCTTTGATTCGTACTAAGTGCTGGGTAGTCGTCCAACTCCTTAAAGAGTCAAAGTCAATGAGACGAGTTCGTACCTACACGAGCAGAAGGGCTAGCATATGTCATTAGAATAATAAATAATAAACAACCGTGACATAGTTTCTTTTGCTCTAGGACTCCGATCTAAAATTTGAGTTAATTCTTTGTTAATTATTATGATTTTGGAAGCCTCCTAAAAATGTTAATTTTATATAGAGGGAGACCCAAGAAAATTGGCATCTCATAAGAGGATATCCAGAACCGTAGAATATACAACCTCCAGACTAAAAGAGCCATCTCCATCAGCTAACAGAGGCAATAAGTTGGGAAAGTGAAGAAGAAGAAGAAAGGTAACTAGCATAGAATTTATCAATTCAGCGATGGGATCCAAATGTCTCATTGATTTCAAAACATCTTTTCTATGCTAGTTTGCTATGGAAAGTTTGAGGAGGAACTATTTAATACTATCCAAATTATCCCTTGGACATTTAAGCACTGAGTAGGAAGCAAACGCATTGAGAAACGGGAGGCTTTTAAAAGATAAATACGTCTTGCATTATAAAAGAAAATTAAATATTTGAAACTATGAATAAATAAAATAATGCTAAAACTCAGAGCATCCTTGAAATCATATGAGGCAAATATTCTGAGTGGATCATGAATGAATATTAAAAAAAACTGTGAGAGAAAAGAATTAAAAGAAGCTGGAGATCCATTGGAAAATTGGTCGGTAAATTTTAGGGCGGAGACGGTGGCATTGAGCGATCTTCAGGAAGTCAGGTCAGATGTCTATACATGGAGGAAAGATTCGAAAAGAAAATTCTTTGCAAAGACCTTCATCCGTTCGTTTTTTTTTATTTGGACAAGATATACGATAAATCACTCATTCGTCTCATCAACACGTCTGAATGTCATCAAGACACTTTGTATACGAACATTTCCTGTATATTTATTACTGTAATGATCCATTGTACCCACTGATGGTGGTTCCGTATGGCCCAATTCCAACAAGCAGCGTGCCAATCTACATACTGATTGTCTATCATTTGCTACATTATCATTTGGGAAAACCTATTGAGAAAGGCTATTCAATAGCACTCTGTACTCAGCATAACTTGGCGAGCGCAGGTGATACATAATAATGACACGAATGCCAAGCATGATCTAATACTTAAGATTTATGATTTGACAGATAGATCCTTTAAGTATATTTCTTACATAATAGTGGGAATTGTGATACATATATTATCAATAGAAATTGTTTTTGCTTAGCATTCATTTTTACTTATTATTTTGTTGTGTTCAAATTTTGAATGTAAACAATCCCCAGTTCACTTTTTTATACATTAACATGAAATGAATCATTGAGGTTGATACAAGTATTACCATTAAATTACATCGACTATTTTTAATGTGTTTATCATTTTTTGCTGATTTTGCGAGCATCCTGTAAGAGGCAGGAAATCGAAAAATCAGATCGGGACCGTGAAGTTGACCACTTCACGTCCTTAAATCTCAACTGGTCAGAAAAGGCACGGTGTGCCTCGGACGCCTTCAAGCGCAATGGAGAGCTCTTGATGTCTCCCTATACTGCCGAGTGGGTCTTAGGACCCCGCATTGCTGGTTGGTTTGGGGGTGATTCGCGGCGGACTTGATTTGTCCGGGGCCGGCTTTTTTGTTTGATTGCTTCGATCGAGCTGGGAGGTCGGGTTTGCTGCGGATTGGTCTCCTCCGGGCTGGCGGGGGGCTTTAAAGGGAGAATGTGTGTGTGTGTTATCATTTGGAGTCGCACCTAAGGCAGTATCATTTCAATTTAACAGAAGGGGTAAAAGAGATTCATTTATTTTTTGTCTGTTGTCCATCGAACACATAAACACCAAATATCGATGTAAGATTATAAATAAGTACCATTATGTCAGCATTCCATTTTCATGCTAATTGTTTCTTTCTTTAGTTTAATGGTTGAATAACCCAACAATAGCGTGGCCTTGGTGTTAGATTGGACTGGCAAACTTCTTTGATATTATTTACCCGACTATAATTATAATTTAAAATAGCATACTAAGTTAATTATAAAAAAAATAGAAGGTTCATACTAATTCTTTGCAAAAACATGCGTCCGTCCAGTTATGACCTACGGCATCCAGAGCCGACATTGTCCGACCGAATAACCTCGTTCTTACGAGTGAGGTGAAGATTCTGAGAAACTCCGGAAAACCCCATCGCGATAGAGTCAAAAACACGGAGATCCGAAGTATCTGCGAATTCGAGGACGTTGCATGTAAAGTGGGGAAGACAGAGGAGACGATTTCTGAACGAACACGTCTCAAGAATGGAAGACACAAGAGCGCGAAAATCGCCAGAGACAATTAACATACCACAAGGAAGCAGACCTCCAGGACGACCCCCTAAACGCTGGAGGGACAGTTGGCACTCAGCTTCCTAAGAGGACAACGTAGCAACTACATACGTTGAATGTACCTACGTTTATAACAATAAATTGAAATTTGTACAGTTTTTTTTTCTTTGTTAAACAATTTTCAATGTCAATTTATCTAAAGATTTTGTTTAAAAGGACAATTTGAGATTCACATAAGAAGTATGTAAATTAAACGATAACAGTATAAAATCATACTGAACACTGGTTATAAATACTCGCAAATTGTGATGTCACCGAAAAAAAATTACAAAAATTTATTATTCTTTGATGTAGGTATGTACTTTAATATGTTTGGCGAAGTCGCCGATTTTTACACTGTCAGCCATATAGGTTCAAAATCCTTTGGAAATGCTTTGTTAAGCATATGCTTAAAATCTTAATATTGAAATGCGTTGTTTTTTTTTTGTTTATGTATTTCTTGTTGTTGATGAATGTTTGAAATGCGTTGTTTTTTCAATAAATCGAATATACCTACATTAATGATGTTCGATTTTTCAATTCTATGAATAAACAACTACAACAGGCTTACGACCGTCTTCTACTGTTATTTCGAAGGCTGGTTAAGTACCTATAATGACTTTACGTCAACAACGTTCAAATTCCCGAAACTCCTAATTATGAGAATTTTCAACGTGTCGAAAAATCCTATGTTCCCGGCCCGACAGGAAAAGTTTCCTTGATGACATTTATATAACGTTTATTTTAGTTAAGGAGGTCTTTGAACTTTGTAGCACAAAAATAATAGATTTACATAAAACGCCATTGAAACGATTCTCTATACAAAGTACGTATAATAATTACCAACATCTAACCTTCTTTTGTAGTAAAATCTTGACAAATTGAATAATAATTATCGGTAATTTCAAGAATGATAAAGCGACAATTATTAAAGGTGGGTGGAGTTATTTCCTGTTTGACAACTATTTACTTAAACATCAATTCTATACCTACCTGTTTTTTAGCTTATCTACCAACGATTTAGTAAAATTATTTAAAAAAACAAATAATATATGTACCTATGTTCAATAGTCTAATATTAAAAGTATTCAGGTTATTTTATCTTTGTTTGATGAGTGGGGAAAATAAAAGGAAATGAAGCAAATAGGCTGTATTCTATCTTCTATTTTCCCGCTTAGAATGTAAAAAAAAACTTGTTTTCTTTAAATCAGTAAAGTTATATGTTTTTGCTATAGGTAGCAACATATTGCAGATGTGTGATGTTATTTTATTAAATTAGCTTTTAATATTGTAGAAGTGATGTTTTCGAAAAAGTTTGTAAACAAATAATGTACAAACGTGTTCATTGATGAAACTTTTCTCAGCCATACTTACTATTTGATGTTCATATCTCTGTAATCGATCACTGATATCAGTTGTTTTTAAATAATAATTAGGTATTGATTTTGCGCATTATAATTAGTAAATCTCTTATAGATTGCGGCAAACTATTTGACTCAACTGTTTGGTGTTTGGGAACTGTTGACGCAGGTTCAGTGTGAGATAGTATAATTTTACAGATTTTGATTATTTTCATTTCTTCCATCACTAACAAAGTGTATGATAACGTCACTAAAATTAACAGTTTGCGTTCATTTTTAATGATTTCTTTTTATTAACGGTTTGTTTCAAGAGTTTTGCCGGCTTCTTATATATTTTTGAGTTGTTACTTAAAGAGCATTAACATACCCTAGGAATCCTTGATTGCCCCCAAAACTAGACGATTGACTGGACGACTGCGAGACTTGAAATCCTCCTTGCGACAATCCACCAACATTTATACTATGACTACCAGACTGACTGGCTCCACCGGCTCCGGAAAATCCATGACTGACTGACGCTGAAAATCCTCCATTATTTGTTGGCACTACACCAAAGCCGCCTGTAAATCCAAATCTTGGAGAAGGGGCGTTTGTTTCTATGTTTTTAGTTTTTGGTATCACTTCGTTATCTTCTCGTTTTAGGGTTGTGGGATCACGCTCCAGATGTTCTATGACAGGTAGAACAGGGGGTGTTATCACATCGTCTTTGGCACTTGGTTCTTCCACAAACACTATCGCGTCTCTGCTGGCCGGTAAGGCGTTTATGGAGCCCACCAGGACCAGGCATATCACCACTGTCACTTTCATTGTGATGTAGTATGTAGCGGTTATCGTTTGACACTAACCGGTGTGCGGTAATGTTCAGCTTTAAAACATCGTCGAGACGGAAGGTCATCTAAATCCTAACATTCCGGACGGTGTGTGGATCTCTGTGTGTGTGCTCGCTGCTCACCCATACAATACAGCACCGTTCATGGTTCCGATATTAATTTCACCATTATTGATGGCACTGCAAAGGACGAACGTGATGCAAATTTAATAAATCAGAAAACAGTGCCGTAGCTTGCATTTCTAGCGCACATCGTTCTTCAATTTAGTTTGGCGATATGCATTCACAAATTATACAAAAGGGCTTGCAAATAGGTACTTATTATTCTCACTCACACAGTGGAGAATATGTCTGTGACAACTGTCTTAAAAATGATGTCCTTTCTCCTACTGCTGAAATATCCCATGGCTATTATTAAGTAATATCAAAAAAGGTGCTAATAGATATGGTACGAAAATAGCGATTCTGACCTGGGATCTCGCGTTAAATAACACTATCATGTGTCATGTAAGCGTTACAGAGTCAAGGACCTGGGCGATTATAACTAAGATAATTACAAGTTATTTAAAGCATACATCGTCATGACTATTTTACACAGCAGACCTAGCGGACCATTATCCTTGAAATGAAAATAGTTTAACCTATTCCTTTGAAATCTAAACAAAAAAAAAATTCTAGAAGATTTTTTTGCTCCATTTCTCCTTTCGGTTTAATTTGGAAAATTCAAATTAGCAACAGATTGGTCATTTGGATCGAAAATGCTTAGTAATAAAAGATACCAACAACAACAACAAAACTGTAAAATACGACTAGGTATATTTAGCGATAATTTAAAACAATCCTGAGACCAGCACTGTTCGAGTAAGGTTACAATCTGTACCTTTTGAAGGTGTCATGAAATCCCCCAGGTAAGTACTGAATTATATGAAGACTTGCCCAACATGGCATCTGGTTCAGGAGGATATTGTCCTTAGGGAAAACCACTTTTGCAATATACGGATGCTTTTTTTTCTGGCTGGTATTTGAACCAGATTGCGCGACCCTGTGGTGTAATTGACCGATCCATTAATCTAAAGATATATTATGTAACTTGGTTCTAAGGTGTTTCTTTGTATGTCTTAGTTTGAATTCGATTAAATTTGGTTGGATTTAGTGTCTGTGTCTAATGTCTATGGTAAGCAACACCAAAACTTTTACTAGAGCCAGAACAGAGAGCGAACAAGCTATCATATTAGCAGATTTGAGAAATATACCTACAATTCTTGAACTCATCCTCAAAGTTTTAAGAAAATTTTAGGAAGAAGGAATTTTGGCAGAAGACAGTCGTCATGGCTGTGAAAATCCGAGCTTGGAAGGGAATTAGATGAGTGGAAGGAGTTTTCGCAAGACAAAGAGAGGAAAAAACTGGTCAAAAACAGCACAAAATGGAAAAAGGTGGAAAACATTAGAAGAGGCCTAGATCCAGCATCAGTGGAGGAACAGCTGACAAAGAAGAAGAACAGACAGAGAGATTTTTTGCTCAGGGAGACTAGCTTGAGATGGAAAAAGTCTCTGAGATCTGGAAATTCGCTATCTGATTGTGGAGGTCTCTAGAACGGTTCTCATTTACAGATTTGACTTAAAATTGTGTTCGGATGAACAATCTGTGGGAAAAGTTACTTACTTTGATGAATATTATCTACAGCTCAAACGTTGCTCCCTAAATATCATCTTCAACTTTTTCTATCCGCTAACGTAGCTTTCTGTCTGTCACCTACAAATAAATACATTGCCATGTCGTCTTTATAGGATGAGAATAATATGTTCATCCAGGATATTCTCTTGTGACTCTAATGATATCAAAACACTCGGATGTGTGAAACTGCTTAATCCAATGTGTTCCTGAGCCTGAAACCATTACATTTATAAGTTATATGTATTTGGGGTTCAGGCAGATGATGTCCTGTAAAGGCGCATGATCCAGGGCAATGGAGAGCTCTTGTGCCTCCCTATGATCTCCCGTATTGTGGGTCGGTTTGGGCCCAGTGCAGATGTATTTGACACACCTATGTGAATGTATGCTTGTCCACAGTCATCTCTGCGAAAAAAAAGTAGGCATATAAGACTTATATTAATATTTCTGTCAAATAAATATGACATTAAGGGTAGTGATCATCATAACCATGAATAAATCCACCAACTTGAACTTTAGATTTTTGTAATTTTTTCTCTTTTTACGACATCCCCTGCTGTATCTTAGCCCCTTTTACAGCACGAAACATCACCTTTTGTGTTTCGTAAATTTTCAGAGAGCTGAAGAAATTTCTTTTTTAAATACTTGGTTATACTCGTTTTTTTTTCGTTTTTTTCATTTTTTCATTTTATCTTTTTTTTAGCCAATGTGCTTATGTTCAAATTGAGGTCGATCAACAGAAGATAATTCAGGGTAGTACACATAATCTGAAATTTCCACAAAAATTTACAGTTGGTGATAAAAATATATCGTTCAGTAGGTAGTCAAAGCTTGTAAGATGACTATTTTTTTCAAACTACATATCTAGTATTCTTATACACAATCTGGTTTTTCCCTACTACAAATAAAAATAAATAAAGTGTGGGTTGTCATTCTAATGGTGTTACAATAATAACTATCAGTGTTAGCCTATTGTTTATAAATCTTAGACAAATATAATTTACATATTGAACAATGATTTATCGACCTTCTTATTCCACTTGTCCTCAGTTTATGCCATTGTATTCTGATGCAGATCCTCCTACAGCTCAAGTTCATAAGGCGCTTCAAAACGACTCCCATTCATATTCTTTTACAATATATAAATCGTATGCAACCTCGTAATAACTGAAAACACCGTGCAAGCTATGAATCATTTTATCAAAATACTTTCGTGATTTTAACATAGATGGCGGGAGGTTTTTTTATTCTTGTGCTAATAAAATAGATGGGTATCTATTTAATATAATATGTTATTTTTTGAAAGAATGCTATAGTGGCCCATCAAAAAAGTCTAGTTCAACGACCTAATTTAAAAGTAAAGGACAAAAAACAAACAAAAAAATTGTTTTTTTTTTTCACAAATTTTCAATTCAATATTAATTTATTTATACTATCAAGTTTCCTTTTTATATCCCTACTTTTATTTATTCTTGTAGATTATAAGCAGATTTTCCGCCTTTCAAATGAGTTTAATTTAAAGAAAATATGCTGCTTATCAAGAGAGATACATAAATAAAAACATTCCTATATGAATTTTTCAATAACAATATTAATGTAAAGTGCCGTTATAAAAGAAGAAAGAGAAATTTCCAAAAAAATCGCATTTTCATCGAGGATTTTTGTTTATTATTCGCACGCCAACAACCCACCATTTAGGCACACTAATTGCATAGGTACTCGTTTGGAAAATTAACTGCATCAGATTACTTGCGATTTTTAATTATGTTGGATGCTAGGTGGTGAGTGGTGTGGTCCCTTTTATCATAGTAACCTATGGGATACAAATATATTATTATTTAAGCAATTCACCCAAAATAATGACTAGGTATTGATATAACTTACATTTTTTATTATTTTTTTGTGGTGATAAGTAATAATGATTCTTTAAATGTAAATGGGTTCCTCTTTGGAATTTTCATCTTCGCAAAGTTAAACCTATAGAAAGATTTTAGGAAAAATCAACAATACGGATAATCAATCAACCCGTTTCCTATTGTTAATTGTTTTTAAAACTTTAATTTTATATACCTAATACTGTATCCATGTTTGTATCCATGCATAATTCGTTGAGTTTCGCCGGTAAGATAAATAATGAATCATCGACTATCGATGCACGACATAAACACACTCTTTTACTAAAAGGAGTTTTATAGGATCCATTATTATATTTGAAATTAATGACCCTGTTCGCCAGCTAACTTTGGCATGACATATTCTGTATGAAATGAGGATATATGCATAATTCCAATTGCATTAGACAAATGAGAGGAAATAAAGCAAATAATTACTTAACTGTTTTATTGAAATCATCGTAGCTGTATCACTAAACTTTGATTGTGCAACAATAAGTATAGTGATATCAATACAAAACGAACGCTGTTATCTTATATTTATAATATTTTATTATTATATTATATTATTTTGATTTAAAATAGACGGGTTACAAGAGTCAACATGTACTCCACATTTACCTCATTCAGGACCGGATCAACACAAATACACTCCTTGACTCTTTCACAGGAAGCTACTTAAAGCTTGTGTCGTGAAAGAGGTCGGTACCTGGGATCTGCATGAAACAGTGCGAAAGCCGGCGTCGTATCCGCTTAGTCTACCAACAACTTTAAATATCTTCTTCTGGTTGTGCCATATCTGGTCTTCTGACGTTGGTAACCATTTTTGCGATGCCTTCGATATTCTCTCACGTTGCTCATCCAAGATATTTGCATTCAGCCAGAACTTAAATTAATATATTACCTATAATATACATGATTATATACCGACCTCGGTAGCCTAGTTGTACTAGCGTGAACTTCAGATCCGAGGTCCCGGGTTCGATTTCTGGTCAGGTCAGGGTATGTTTTTCACTTGAAATTTCTACTCGGAGTTGGCCTGTCTCAGATTGGACGGGACCGGTTGACGTATCAACGGGAGTGTAGTAGGAAGTAAAAACTCTGCATGACATACGGTGTGAATTTCACATATAAACCTATACCTAGTTGCTAAAATTTAAATGGTTTGTCGTTTCTATCAATTTACGTCCTGCTTTTATGCTCCGATTGCACCTATGGAAGATCCGCCCCTGCTCAATACAGTGATATAAGTAAAATAATTTCAGCGAAATCGCTCGGTTTCAGTTCATTCAATCAAGAAATTTATTTCGTTTTGAACATGGCGCGGGTTGAGTGGATTTTCTTTGTTTTTCTGGCATTGTTTGTTTCTGTATTTTTCATACCTTCTGGTGTTGAAGCCGCAAATATCTCCATAAATTCGGTACGTACATATTTATTGTTTTCTTGGTTTAAACAAATTATTATTTTTTAAATTCAATGTCTTGATTGTGTACAAAATGTTGTGGAAGCACGTATAAACTAATTTAAAAAAAAAAGTTTCGTTGAAGGGTAATGCATTAAATTTTACTGACCCATCACGACGTCTTCCTTAGCCTTGTTGAACGTTTTCTTTAAGCCTTATAAACTTGTCTGTTTTTCTATTTGCTTTCATTCTTTCAACATGCTCAATCCATCTCAACTTATTGACTTTCATATTTATAACAATGCTGAATTCCACACCACATTCCTTCCTAATATCCTCATTCTTTTTCATGTCCGAGTCTTTCCACGTATTCTTCGTAGAGCTGTCATCTCTACTGCATTTTTTTTGACCATCGTTGATTTTTTTTTTATACAAAAAGGTCAAGGGACCATATGCCCCTCATGTCACTGTGCGACCAAAATAGGTCTATTGTGCCATCCTTAAATTTATCCTTAGAAAGCAGCCTCTTATTGTGCCTCGTCTCCAGAGGTCTCTTGCAGAGTGGAAGTGTCTCTTCCCGGGTCCTACCCCCCCCCCCCCCGATAGTAATCTCCTTAGTCGTCTTTGATGCCCTCTAAATACAGGTCAACATCATTTATGGTAACAGGATTAAGTTATGCACTAGTTGCTATATAGCTTGCCTTTCCATGGAAAAAAAATTTCAAAGAAATCAAACGCTGCAGCGTTTCCACCCCTACTTCCAATACTTCCTAAATTCCATACTCGTTCAAGACATTCATTTTCTACGTATGTAGGTATATACCTAATATGTAAAATATATTGAAAATAGTAGGTACCTAAATGAGAGGACACAATGTCATTGCCTTATCACGAGGAATGGCACTAGGTGTGAATTCATATACAGACAGGCCAAAAGCTATACCACTTTTTCCCAGCATCATTGTACATAATATTACGGTGAAAAATATTTTAATGAAATGCCATTGAACATTAGGGAAGTTTAAACGGGTGTTGATTGGGTCCTCTTGTTAGGTATGTTGAAGGCCCACGTACCTATAGGGAACGTAATTATTTTAAATTTGTTGTCCTCGTCTGTGTTTTTTGTGTGTTCTTTGTTTATTTGCATTATATCTAAGTACCTACATAAATATCATGGCACAACTTCTCTCTACACAAACTTTATGAGTTTTATGAGAGAGGAAGAAACTATTAATAATAATACGAATATATATAATAATGAAATAAAATGTAAATTATAACTATTGTAAGAAATTGATTGAATAAATAAATAAAAAAAATAAAAGTTAAGATTAACTTACATTTAAATTGGGTTACTTTTTCGTTTGAATTCAATGTTTATTTTTTGTGAACTTAAATTGTCATAATAAGTTTGTCATAAATTATTAACAAGCTGAGAACTTTCAAAATACGCTATAAAATATTTATTTTTAACACCTAAAAGTTTGCTGTTCATAGTTTGTGTTACGATGATTTTTACTGCCATATATTCCTTAAAATCCTAGATAATTTTATAATGGGAGAGCTATTTAGGTTTTCTCTATGTGACTGAAAAATAATCAGTATTTTTTTGGCACTGCGTTTATTTTGTTTTTGAGTGATTCGGCGTAATCAATATTGGTATAGGATAAAAATGCGTCCCATTGCATGATTGATTGTGCGGAAGAATATAATGATTAAATAATAAAATAATGTTTCAATTGTAAAATTATTTAAGTAATGTAGCTATTTTTTGTGCTATATAAAAGGATTATTTGAGAGAGTTTCTACATTCTAAGTTTTAAATAAAAATTAACTTCATTTTTGTAGTTTCTTTCAGTTGTTCGTCTTTACATAGACACATAGATCGACAGTACATAGGTATTTTTAAAAACAATGTTTGTTTATTTGTTTGGTGTAAAGAGTTAACCATCATGTCAAACAGTTTTATTTTTATCGATAAAATAAAATAATACAATAATTTTATATATTTTAGAGAAACCACAATCCAGATGGAAACAGTGGGTTCAAATATTACAGTTCAACCACCAGAACGGAGAGGAAATTTTCCAATGTTAACGGCAGAAAAGAATCGAGAGCGTATAGAGTGACTACCATCAACGATAATGGAAAAATCACTAGAATAGAGGAACCTCTGAACACCAGGTATACATAAGGCAATCGGCTGAAATATATAACAGCACACCAGGGATACATAAGGCAATCGGTTGAAATATATAACAGCACACCAGGGATACATAAGGCAATCGGTTGAAATATATAACAGCACACCAGGGATACATAAGGCAATCGGTTGAAATATATAACAGCACACCAGGGATACATAAGGCAATCTGCAGAAATATATAACATCAAATATTTGTATAATATGCCCTTCTTTAGCTACCTATAAATTATTCTAGAATATTTATTTCAATATTAACATCGTTTTAACCAAAATGTGGGATTTATATATATGCGTATGGTATCAATGGCGCTTTAATTAAAATTTTCACAAAATAAATAAATAAAAAGAATTTAAAAATGTCAAATTATAAAATTTAAAATCATAAAATAAAATTTTTATCCCGAAGCCAATCCTTGGCTTCAGTCGTCTGGATATTAAAAAGTTTATCCAATGTTCCAATGTGGGATATTTTGGTGACTACAAGAAACTTCACTATTCTCTGTTAATTCGACATAGGTAATTGAAGTTTTCATAAAACCATAAAACCAATGATCTCTTATCACAAAAAATATACAATTTCTCATCGAGACTCTTATCGAAAGATACAAAACCTGACCAATAACAATGCAACGACAAAAATAAAATTCAAGTGAATGGAACGTGGAACTTCTTAAACTTATTATCAAATCTGAATTAGATACATTCAGAAGACCAGGATGTTTTTTTATCAAAAATCTATTCCAGGATGATAATATTTCTTAATATTTATCATTCGAATAATGTATGTATTTTTTATTGTCTTATATTGTTTTGATTGTAATATAATAGGATGCTACCTATACCTCTATGATCCCCAGAGGCGCTCTCTAAATCAATACTAACAGATAAATAACCCTCGTTAGTTACAAGGAAGAAACTCGTACAAAACATAGAGAGATCCTTAATTATTAGAACACAAGTATAGACGATAGACACACAACACGTTTAGAGAAGAGTTGTTTTTGATTAAAAACCTTTGTCCGTCCAAGACTTACCTCAGAGCCGAGGCGCTAGTGACTTAGACCGGTACACAAATTGTCTTTTTGTTCGTTTCATTTGCATTTGATTGTTGACTGAGTGTTTGTTTTGTATTCTAATTACTTCATTACACAGATTTACCTCAATCCTTCAACAAAATGAGGATATTGGCTGTTTTATTAACTGTATTTTTCGTCACCGTCCAGTGTTACGGAGATGACAATGATAAAGGTACATATAATTCAAGTTATTTTCTTTAACTTCTATAAAGGTAAAATTAATCACGAGCTCATTTCGAGATAATTATTTCACTTTTATCGTAGAGAATGTCATACTAAGATTCTTTTGTTACTGACTCTAAAGTTTTATATGTGAAACCAGGATATTTTTGTGGGCATTTAACGCGTGTTTGTGCGATGCCTGAGGTTTTTGATAAAAGCTTCAGTACATTTTCATATAGAAATTTAATATACTTATGAGAATGATGCAAGATTTTCCTCTTGAGTTTTAGCCATTTCCATTTTGTTCTTTATATGTATATAATTTGTATGTATACTATACACTGAAACGCTTAATTTTAAGACTACGTATTGTGATTTATTTATTCTCTTTATTAAACATATACCTATATTGTGAGGTTTCTTTGTTGAATAAACAAACACTTTTCTATACTATTTGAAACGTATTAACTGTAACGAATTCGCAGTAAACATTAGAAGTACTTCAATAATCCCAGTGCAAGTCTGCGGCTCCTGATGATCTGTTTAGCAGGTTGAAATTTGCTCATGCAAGGAAATTGAAATCAAACTTGTAAAATATTTTGGATATCACAAAACGTATCAAACATTCATTTTCCAAACATTTGATTTTCTTCCGTAGTCATTATAGATCCCGGTCACAAGGATAAGTATAGCAATTTTATGACTGTCAACGAATGAAACAATGTCACTTGTAATGTGATCGACTTCATATCCTAATTAGCCTTTGCACGTAGGTACTTCACCAATTGTTCAAATTACCTTCAAACATTTATTTGAGAAGCAAAGACTTCCTATCGTAATAATTGACGCCTAGCTACTAGTATAATAGACATTTTGCCATGAACTTTAAATCTCTTGGTATTGAAAATATGCTCTGTATTTATATATTTTTTCACGTATGATAAATTCGCCCTTTTTATCTTTCCAATTTTCTTTATCTTACCTATTTGTTTCAACAAACATGAGACTCATTCAATGGGGGACAATAATTTAGTTTAGGGACATATTTTTTTTAAATATAAGTTTATAGTTGTCTTCTGTTATATTATGTTTTGATATAATAAAGTTTTATTTTATAATTTATTAATGCAATGGTTTGTTTTCTTGGAAGTTACTCTTTAGTGAGTCTCCTGGTTTTGGCAGTAGCATTTGGGGTAAGGACCACACAAAACAAACCTGAAGAGAGTTCTAAACAAGCAGAATTCAATAATCAGATTGATTTCTGAGTACCCAAAACTAACAACAAGTATGGTGATCGCACTCTATTGTGCTTAGTTCCTAAGTTGTTCAATTCACTGGCAATGAAACTAAAAAAAAAATAACAAATTGGAAAATTAAAATTATTATTTAAGAATTGGCTCTGTAAACATAGAAATATGTGTATATGATATGATATAGATACTGATGCCAAATGATAAAAATAATCGTAATTATATTACAATACTGTTGGAATTTTTTTTTCAATATTTGAAGCCAATATTGAAGATTGACTAGTTGGATTTGGAACCATTGGGGCTTATGACCCTCGCATTAGCGGCTGGTTTAGAATGATCATTTTACACTATAGAAACTATTCACCATTAGGTTCCATTGATCCAGGTATTTTACCTCTCCAGCGATGTCGGAGGCAGGCTTTGAACCAACGTTCCTACGCTGTGTGTGTAGAAACCTGCCAACCAACTAGTCAATCTACAATATTGGCTTCAAATATTGAAAAAAAAATTCCATCATAAATAAGAACCATCTAGGTATAGTAATGTAGATAAAGTTATCAAAATATTACGAATACACAAAACTGTATAAATAAAAGATATGTCATAAGGTCAATCCTGCAAATCAAATATATTTTGAGGCTGGATAAGCTTTGAAAACTTGATGGCGATCGTGGTTAAAGATAAAAGTGGGTGGTAGACTAGCACTTCCATCGCCGATAAGTAGGTACTTAACGTATCTAATGTCCAACAAAATCTTTACTTTCTTTGAAAGATGTCGGAAGTGTATTTTGCCATTGAGCCAACTTAAGAAACACTAATAGGCATCCTTAGAGTTCCAAATTTAAAATTTGCTATTAAAAAAGTAACGCGCGCAATGGAGAGCTCTTGTTGCCTCCATATATGCTCCTGAGTGGGGTGTAAAAGGGAGAATTGATTAATAAAAAAAAACATAGAAATTGTGGTGTACAAAAATATTGAAATCAATGCTTAAAAAAAAGATACCAAAGTCTATAATATAAAATAAGTTAATTGGGTAGATATGAGTTTTTCTAGGTTACTTCGTTTATCACTTTTCTCAAATTCAGTTTGACACTTGTCTTTTCTCACAAAGCAATGATTATGTTGTTGATCCGTAAACAACGCAAATGACATTTTATCAGAACTCGGGATCTGTGGTAGGCACATTTTATAACATACGTTGATTTCACGGTCATCTATACAAAACAACGTTCGGTCATGTGAACCTACCTAATGTCGTGTAGTTGTTATATCTCAAACTCTGACCGGTTTACTATGTCGTACTACCAACTTCGCATTATCAGTCTGGGACCCTATTCTAGAATGATGATCGATGGATTTCTAATAGGATTGTTATGACATTCGTATGTTTTCTTAAAGAATTCATACGAAAGTCATAAAAATTCTATTAGAAAACGTATCGATCGACACTTAGAGTCCCTGATGTCTCACCAGTCACCAATGGCCCTATTTATATATATATATATATATATATATATATATACAGAAGCAGTGACCTGGGCTGATATATATATATATATATATATATATATATATATATATATATATATATATATATATATATATATATATATATACATATATATCAGCCCAGGTCACTGCTTCTGTAACGGTGACGTCATTGCTGCTAATTTTATTAATGAGTCTGTGCTTACTCAAAGTGAACACAAATACACTCTTAGAAAGTTACTTAAAGCATATTGTGTCGTGAGAGAGGAAGATAGTCGCGACACTTGGGATTGAACCCACGACCTCCAATACGTAACCGCTAGGCTACCAACCACTTTACATACTTACTTAATCCACGTTCGCTCCCAGTGTGGAGCATGTGAACGCCACGAATTTCCTCCAAGCCTTTTTATCTTGCGCCCAGTTGCACAGCTTCATCCCAGCTTAGTCCAGACTCTTGTAGAACCGCGGTGAATGCCCGCTTGATTGTTAATTTTGGCCTGCCTCGCCTTCTTGTACCATCCGGATTGTAGAAAATGTTTGCGTATTCAAGACTCTCGCGGGACATACGGAGAACTTGGTCAAGCCAGCTCAATCTGCGATTCTGGATCACTGAAGTGATTGGCTGTTGTGCTGTTCTGGCACGTACAGTCTCATTTGAGACATAGTGGTACCACCTAATCCCCAAAATCTGTCGTAAAAATCTGTTCTCAACACTAAGGATCTTCTTCTGTTGAGCCTCTGTCAGATTCCAGGATTCACAACCATATATAACAACACTGGCATGCGTTAAAGAGGTGACATTTAGTCTTGATGGAGAAGTTGGTGGATTACCACAGTTTCCGCATGTTGTTAAAGGACTATTAATATTGAAGAGAATTTATGAAGTTTATTATTATCTATCATTTTCAAATTCGAAATGGTTCACCTAAATGTCAGGTCAGTAAAGTATCTGTCTTAATGAAAATATACAATTACGTCGAATACATTACTTTTCGTGAGGCATTCGGATTGATTTCTTCTTCGCCCATAAAAGTTGAGTCCTCAAATGCACCTATAATCTCGTCCCCGATGTTCTGGATGCTCCCCGCGAACTTTCTGGTTTGCACTCCTCAACCACATGCCTCACCATCTGTACATCTCACAATCAGGATTATCCCTTTCTTGACCACCTACACACCAAGAAGTTACAACATCCGTGTTCCGTTCATACCCTATTTTGCTGTACCCAAACCTTTCGTGGGAGATCTGCTGGAACTTTGGATGTGGGATCTGTAATAATCTGTTTATTGGTGATATTTTGTTGTGACTCATCTTTCTTTCCATTTGGTTCCAAGATGAATCACAAATAAAGGACGAGTTACTTATCGTTGTTATAAAAAAGCAATGTAGAATCAGTGTAAAACAGTGTGTACTTATCGTTGTTATAAATGTTCGTAAAAATTACAGTATCACTTCACTGGATGGCGGTCTGTCAGCAAATGGGGTCGGTGATGGTGTGCAGCGGGATGGTGGTGTGTGCAACCGATGGTCGCGGGTCGGCGATGACCTTAATGTCTCTGTGTTTTTCATCCCTTTCTATGTTGTGATTTTTGTTTTTTCTTCTGAAGTCCTCGCGTTTGTTTTGTGCTTGGTGAAGACCAATGTCACCTTTATCTCTTGCGTGGCGTTGGCAGTGTCGTCTATTGTGTTTGACATGTTCTATTTTGATATGTTTGACCCGTTGTTGTCTGCATGTGGTGAGGGCAGCTGTTTTGTGATGGGTGTTTGTTGTGATGAAGGAAGGATGGACTTTCATAACTTTGGATCATATTGTGTCTCTAAGGTGTCGGGAGATGATGTACTAAAGTGCCCAGCGATGTTCACTATATACAGGTACGCCACATATTTCGAAACATATGTTGATTATTTCGATCTCTATTGTAATGGAGGATGATGGTGACTTGTTTTTTTCGGAAACTGAGATACTAGAACCCTCAGATTGTAAAGGGAGATACAGTAATTCAAATCTAAAGATGATTCAGGTTAATATTAGAAGTGTAGTTAGGAACTTTGATAACTTTGTGACGTTTTTGATGTCAGCCTCGCTTGACCCGGATTTAATAATTTTGACAGAATGCTGGTTGGAGAACAAAGACTTAAGCATCAGTTTAGATGGATATAAAATGTTCCAATCAACTAACCACAAAAATAGATCTGAGGGAGTAATTGTGTTTGTTAGGGAGTCTTTAGGCCCGATAAATAATGTTGTGAATGCTAGTGTTGCGAATGTGGTAAGTATTACTTGCTTAAAAAGCGGTATATCATTTCTCGGAATGTATCGGTCCCCATCACAGACAGACATGGATGAGTTTCTGAGAATTCTTGACCGTCTTCTGACTGAATTGCCTAAAGGTAAAATAAATATAATAGCTGGAGATTTTAACATAAATATATTAGAGAAGAATAAACATGTTGAGGAGTATAAATGTTTGTTGTCGGAGCATGGTTTTGTGTCGGCGATAAATAAACCTACCAGAGAAACACAGTTTACAAAGACCTGTATCGACCACATATTTGTTAGAAGTAAAATAAATTTTAATTCGGGTATTATCAGAACTTCTTTCTCGGATCATTATACCACTATAATAGAATTTAAAGAGAAAATGAAACCCAATAATAGGAAAACTGTCAATAAAATTAACTTCGATGCGCTTTTAAAAGAACTTGAAAGAGAAAGCTGGTCGGATGTCTTTACTGCCGACGACCCAAATTTGGTGTTGGAGTGCTTTATACGAACGTTGAGTGATCACATTAAACGCAATACATTAACTAAAACAATCCCTAATTCTAAGTTTAAAATAAAACCTTGGATAACTGATGGTCTGCTTAAGTGTATCCGAAAGCGAGACAGGCTGCATAGGCAGACAATGAGGTTCCCGTCGAACGAGGAGCTTGCAAGGTATTACTCACGGTACAAAGGTACTTGCCATCGGACAATTAAAACTACAAAAATGAATTATTATAAGAGAAAAATCGAGGAAAGTAATCATCACGTCAAGACAATCTGGAACGTTGTTCGTGAATATACTTCCCAAAGACGAAAGGAGACTGCTGTGGAGCAGCTAAGGATAGATGGAGGATTGATCGATGATAAGATAATGATAGCGGAATGCATGAATGAATATTTTGTGAATGTGGGTTCAAATGTGAGTAATAATATATTAAATCGTATAAATAAGACAGAGGGGGAACTTGTGAATGACTTTGTTATGAATGGGGGGGGTGTCGATCGGGGATATAGTCTAATACCGATCACGGAATATGAAACAATGGCCATAATAAATTTGATTAGAACGGATAGTGCCGTGGGGCCAGATGGTGTCTCCGCAAAGATACTCAAAATCGCCAAACATCATATAGTATATCCCTTAACACATATGATAAACATTAGTATAGGTTGTGGAGTGTTCCCGAGGCATCTGAAGGAGGCGGTCATTATACCAATATACAAGGAAGGAGATTGTCGAGACCCTTGTAACTATCGCCCGATCGCATTATTGAACGTTATTTCTAAAATCTACGAAAAAGCTGTCAATTTGCAATTAATACGATATTTTGAAGACAACAGCAAGTTGTCAAAATCACAGTTTGGCTTTAGAACTGGCAAGGGTACTAATGATGCCATTGCCGAGGTGACAGAGTTCTTGACAAGGGCATTGGACAACCGTGAGAAGTGCATAGGAGTTTATTTGGATCTAGCAAAAGCATTTGACTCGGTGTCGCATCCTATATTAATTAAAAAGCTTGAGAATATTGGTCTGTCTGCCTCATCCTTGAGATGGTTTGAATCTTACTTGACGGAAAGAAGGCAAGCGGTTAGAATAAATAATATTACGAGTCAATATCTACCAGTCCGGTGGGGCATTCCGCAGGGTAGCGTGCTGGGGCCAACATTGTTCATTGCATATATAAACGATATAATAGAGTTTTCATGTGAGGGCCGTGTAGTTTCTTTCGCAGATGATACGGTTTTATTGTTTAGATCGGCAACATGGACAGGGGTATTTGAAACTGCTGAGGGAGCATTAAATAAAATAAAAATATTATTAGATAAAAGTTTGTTATCATTAAACGCAAGGAAAACAAAGTATATGACATTCAGCATAGACGTCAGGCAGCAGCCTGGTGACGAGCAAACCATTAGGGTGCACGAATGTGGCCGGACCTCGGGTTTGTGCGCTTGTGTGGTACTAGATAGGGTCAACACATATAAATACTTAGGTATAAATATAGATAATAACCTAAGATGGGCCTACCATGTCGATGTTCTGGCGGGGAGGATCAGGCAACTCATTTATGTGTTTCGAAACTTGAGGGAAATCTTTGATGGCAAGAGGCTGAGGGCAATATATTACTCACTTGGACAGTCCCGTTTAATGTATGGTATCTTGGGATGGGGCGGAATGGCGAAAACCAACCTCCATCCACTCAATGTGGCCCAAAGGGCGCTGCTTAGAGTGATGTATCGGAGGCCGTATGGATATCCGTCGGACTCGTTATATTTTGAAAGCGCAGTTTTGGATGTGAGACAATTGTATATGAGAGAGTTGTTGAAACATACGCATAGAAATCTCGCAATGTACAGTGACTCGCAAAACTATGTTATAAATATTAACACGAGAAACAGACCGCTGCTCCGGCCGCAACGTGTGAACACGGCATTTGCCCAGCGCCATTTTGTCTTTTTGGGTCCAAGACTGTACAGTAAGGTGTTTCCGACTCTCAGTGAGTCGCTCAATCCTGCCCAGACTAATCTAAAGAGTCTGATGACAAGATGGCTACTGGAGAGGGGAAGGGATGCGTCAGAGAGAGAACTTACATTCATTGAGAGATGAGGGCAGGGGGAGACAGGTAGGGGTGGTCAATTGTTGTGGGATTCGTTGTTTTTGATCTGGAATGGATGTGTGTATGTATGTGATGGCGTGTATAGGATAGTGTGTGTACATGTATATGTCCTGATCGTTTTCCTTTTTTTCATTTTCTACTATTTTGTTTCTTCTGTGTTCTGATTGTTTTGTTTGTGTTTTTTTTTTCTCTTTTGTGTCTTTGTGTCTTCCATAGTACAGTGCCGCTATAATTAAAAATTAGTATCACCTCAACACAGGCTGTCGTCTAGTGAGGTGATAAATTCCAAATATGTACCTATATAAATTTCAAATATGTACCTATGTAAAAGTTGGAAAAATAAAGAAATAGAAATAGAAAATAGTTTATTTGTTTACCTACAATACCATTAGGTTGTTATTGAGGTTTAAAAAATGCGGCATTAAAATGGAGGCAGCGATTGTACAACTCACAAAACAGGTAACAAAATCTGTCACATGGAAATGGGTGATCGTTTCTCCTAGTCTCACAATATTATATGGACATGTTTATTGTTGACAACATTAACTAGATGCGCAGATTTCTTATAAGACTAACATTTTATTTAAGTTTTTATAATAATAAAGGAGAAATAATAATATTATCTTATAATATAAATGAAAGTCGAGTTATTTTGAACACTTATAACTCGAGATCGGCTGGACAGATTCTTTCGATGTTTGATTTATTGGATTCTTTTCCACTCCGGATAACAGAATAACTAATAAAAGGTTGAAAATGGATAAGAAATTATATAAAAAATATAATATTAAAGTTGGCCGGTGACAGGCCGAGGAGAGCGCTGTTCTTCCTCCCATCAGGGTCCCGAAGACGAGGAAGACCCTCTCATACTGTGTTCCGCTCCTTGGAAGCAGAGCTGAGGAATTTGCACATGGTGTTGGAGGACATAAACATTGCGCAAGATCGAGCGCCATTGAGAGTTCTTATTGCCTCCCTAAGTGGGGCGTAAAGGGAGTTTGGATTGGATAATATTAAAGTTAGTATGGAACGGATTTCCTGCGACGCCATAACAACAAAATTGTTATTTACTGCACATGATGGTAGTTCACTCTCATTCTCGCAAACGTAATTGCCGCTCTTACAGTAGCCCATCCCACTTACTCCAATTTTCATACAAAGTCAACATCGGGCACTATTCTAATGCGGTGTTCATACTAGGCGATATTATAAGGCCAGACGATTTCGCTTGCATAAAAAAAATATCGCTCGGTCGCCCCATGACCGTGTGATGTGCTCATACGAGTCCACCGACATACATTCGATCTAGTGTCGAGTGCGCTGATTTTGACGTAGTTTTAAAAATGGCGGACGTCGAGGTGAAGTTACGGAGTGTTTGGGGTTAGTTGAAAATGTTGTTTTAGACGATATAAGGACACTACTAAGGGAGCGTTCAAGTATTACGTAACGCAATTTTTGAAGATTTTTTACCCCCCCTCCCCCCCATGTAACGCGCCGTAACGTTTTTCTGTACCCCCCCTCCCCCCCCCCCTAAATGTTACGTAACACTCTGGAAGTGACTATTTTTTACTGAACTCTCGTATAATACTATTTATTATGTTCCATAAGTTTTTCTTTATTTTTTCTTTTGATGTTTTTCAAATTTCATTGGTATTTTTTTGACATAGATGCGTTGGAAAGTCAGCATGAGAGCCTTTATAGGCCAAGAACAGTTGATTATGTAAATCCCCCGCTTTTGTGGACATTATAGCAGGCCCCCCACATTATTTCCTGGGCCCCGTTGCTAAAAGTCATGATGGGCCCCCCTCTCACTACCAAAAAAATAATTTTCGACCCTTTTTTTACAATATACATTTTTAACTTTTATTACAATTATTTTTCATCTAATCAAACACACATTTAAAACACATCGTAAATTTATTTTAAAGACTGGTAAAAACATAATTGAACAAATAAAATCTTAAATATTTTTGTTTGCTTGATTATTCACACAGATAAAATAATAACTGTCGTAGGAAATTGGTGGTTACATTAGAAACCATGGATTAATAACCATACATTACGAACCATGGTTGTATGTATTTATTAACGAATTGTCCATGCACACTTCGTACCGCCTCACTATTAATCACCATGCTCTAAATCAGGGATGCACAGACTTAGGGAACATGAGCCAAGGACGGGCCGCACTAAAACTTTCAATCTTTTGATTTCGTATTTCACCGATTTGTAAAAGTAAAATGCTTTGTTTCATAGTGCCTTTTCACATTACATAATATATTCCCTCGGAATGGCAATAGAGCTATTGCATATCAAACAGACAATATTATTAGGCGATGAAACAAAAAAGTATTTCTCGGTCCAAATATCTTGAAACTGCCGATTTTCATATTTAACCTTACGTTTGTCCCTGGCTTATCCATATTTACATTGATACATGTGCTTGGTACGATGAGAAGAACAGGTACGTAGTAAACCTGCACAAGAAAGTGGAAGGTAGCTACTTAATGCTGCATTTTTATTACTAACAATTCAAAAGTTTCAATTAAAAGTCAAGAAATATTTTTATTTACCACTTCCACAGTCGATATTTCACACAAGAAACCAAAAAAGTAACTAAAATAAACAATTTTTTTAATACATAAGGGGGCGTTCAAGTATTACGTAACGCAATTTTTGAAGATTTTTGACCCCCCCTCCCCCCATGTAACGCGCCGTAACGTTTTTCTGTACCCCCCTCCCCCCCCCTAAATGTTACGTAACACCCAAGAGACTATTTTTTTACTGAACTCTCGTAAAAAAAATAAAAGGGTTTCAAAGGGTTCCTTTGCTAACTTCGGAGAAAAAAAATTACTATTTAGGTATATGTTCCATAAATTTATCTTTATTTTTTCTTTTGCTGTTTTCCAAATTTTGGCATAGCTGCGTTGGCAAGTCCAGTTGATGATGCAAATCCCCCCTTTTGACCACTAACGAATGCTGACAACGAAAATAAAATAAAAATGACGTAAGTATAATACAAAAAAAAAAAAAAAAAAAAAAAAAAAAAAAAAAAAAAAAAAAAAAACAGTCGAGGGATTCCCCGTAAAAAATAAAAGATTTGCTAACTTGGGAGGGTGAAATAAAAATTACATACAATGCAGTCGAAGGACTCCCCGTAAGACTTAAACGAAAAAGGTTCCTTTTTTCGCAGAGCGAAAAATTCTTACGCTTAGGGTGAAAACACGTAGAAAGCCGATTCCGACCGGCGCAAAGAATGTTGTCTATGGTTTCAATGCATTTAAATGGGCATGCCGGAAAGCAGGTTTCTGCTTTTGCTGTGCGTATCCCCATTCAACTGCATAGAAACATTCTTTGCGCCGGTCGGCGCGGGTCGGATTCGGCATTCTACGTGTTTCCACCAAAAGCTTTAACATCGGAGAACAAAATAAAAATGACGTACGGTACAATCGAGGGACTTTCCGTAAAACATTGTCGAAAAGGGTTCCTTTGCTAACTTCGGAGAAAAAAAATGATGTACAGTACAATCGAGGGACTTCCCGTAAAACATAAACGAAAAGGGTGCCCAACTTCGGAGAAAAAAAAACAAAAATGACGTACAGTACAATCGAGGGATTCCCCGTAAAACATAAACGAAAAGGATTGCCCAACTTGGAAGATTTATTTCCCAATTTTTTTTTATTTAAGAAAAAAAATACCGTTACGTAACGAGTTGTTCAAACCCCCCCCCTCCCGCCCTCGTAACGCACAGTAACGTTTTGCAAGACCCCCCCTCCCCCCCAAATTGCGTTACGTAATACTTGAACGGCCCCTAATTTAGGAAAAATAAAAAAAACGCAGATATTGTGTGCGGAATTGGATTCTAAGGAGAAATAAATTTGGAGCAGTGTTGTCATCTGTCAAGAAACAGAACATACGGACGCCGCGCATATCTGCGCATGCGTGCATCGTTCCACCAGAAACAAAAGTTGAAAGGCAGTCAACTTGAGGCGATATCGCTTTCAATCATTTTTATCGCTTCAGATTTATCGACAATCTGATCACACGGTTCAATTGGCTGGCGATATTTTGGTGTCCTGGCGATCTTCGCCTCCTGTGAACACCGTATAAGTGTGCATTTACACCAAACGAAAATAGAGTTAGAAGTAGAGTATACTTTTTTTATCTTTGATATTGGGCACCGTGAAAACAACAAGAACTAATTAATGGGCGATGACAGATTATATACGCGATCATGATAATGAGTCGTTTGTTATAAACGCAACCTTATTTATATTTTTTGCCACTTTTAGTCGCCTGGATAGTAGATATTTTTATGCTATCTTTCCCAAAATGAGCAGGTCATTGTATTGAATACGGTAGTAAATGAGGTGGTTGGTAGACCAGCGGTTACGACGCCGGCTTTCGCACTGTTTCGTGCGGAGGTCGCGGGTTCAAATCCCGGCCGTGCCGACCATTTTCCACTTTCAAGACACAAGCATTTGCTTAGTGTGAAAGATGTCAAAAGTGTTTTTGAGTGAGCACAGATTCATTTAAAAAAAATATTCATAACAATTAATTCGAACTTACGTATCACGATTAATTAAACAGATCATTTTTTTATATTCGAACTTACCATTTGTTATTCTATTTATACTTTATTTATATTTTGACTAATGAATAAGGATAGCACAATAGACTTTATACTAGTCTTACATGAAATTATTAAAACAACCAACATTGTTATATAGAGCCATATGGGATTGCTACCATTGTTCAACCTCTTAAGAACCCGTGGCCACGAATGTGCGATGTTTAGATGTTGGCATTTTTTGTCCGGGTTTTTCCCACACGCCTCGTCTTTTTATCTGACCATCATCATCAGCAACGTGGTCATTACAAATATGTCTGTATGTCCATCTTCATGTGTATTGTTTTTATTCGCTTCGACGTTATTTAAAAGCGATTGAATATTTTTTTCTTACATGTTAGTTTATTCGGTGTGATTAGTCATTGAAATAATTAGAAACTTACCTACGTATTAGGAATCTCAAAATAATCTAGACTAAAAAATAATTATTATTTGATGATAGATAAAGAATAGTTGTCAAGGTCAGAAGATAAAACCTTACTTACAAGAACGGACTGTGTGTTTTCTTTCACCCTTTTAATCCAAGAAATCTTGTTCATTAATAGGCCTATGTATTTGGTGAAACAACATGATCAACATTTTGATAATAATATACATATTATGTAGAAACTTGGTTTTCATCCTGTTTCTTCATTTTGTCCCAAGTTGACATTCGATCAGCTTCGGAGATCCTGATGACCACCATAAAACACTCATACTAGGGATCAATCTTTTTAAAAAGTCAGAAAATTTTGCAAGAGACTTTTCTGACTCATGTGAAACCTATTACGCCTAACGAAAAATAAAATGAGAGAGTATTTATAATACTTCATTCTGATCAATATAAAAAAAATTGAGGTGCACAAAATTTTTCACATCAGTCATATTGCCACCAACACTAAAGAGAAGGTTTGGTGATCTTTCTAACTTTTGGTGGTTTAGTGTAGGTTTATTCTTTATGTTATTTATGCTTACCAGTAATTAACTTTTATATTTTCTCATTTCAGTCCACTTGAGGATGATCCGGGCATCAACTGGAGTTTACAGTGGTCACGTAAATGGGCAACAATTCGGGGGCAGTTACTACGCTCCAGATAATGGACCCCCGGTGCATCACAGATACGGACCTAGTCAAGAACCACATCGGGGCTCTTCCTCCAACTACAAACCAAATCTTCAAAACCGATTTGGTGATTCACAGAACGAGCCACCAAGGAGACCAACGGGAAGTGGAAGCGGGTCATTTGCTGGAGCATCCGCAGGAAGCTTTGGGGGAGCTGGAGGCAGTTATGGCTCTTCCACTCCGGAACACTACCCGTTCCCAAGTGCTCAAACTCATCCATTCAATTCTCCTTATGAGTTCAATGATTTTCTGCAAAACTTTTTCTTGACGTTCAATAATAATTTAGCTTCGTAAGTAATATTGTTATTAATTTTTCATAGCATATACTATTTCGTTGCCGTCATTTTAAATAACACCGCAGTTCTTATTTCAGAGCTTTCCAGAAAAATGCTGACATCCAGCGCGATGCCTTCATGGCTGCTATGCATGCCTTTAACGAGGCTTCCAAACAACGATTTGGTGGCGTTCCCAACTTGAACTATGGAGGATATGGTGGTGCTAGTAGCGGAGCATTTTCTTCCGGTTCTCTGGGACCAAGTGGTGGTATTATATCTACAGGAGTCTATCCTGAAAATCCTGTAAGTTTATAACTTTTTTTTTTACCCATCACGCCGTTTCCCGAAGGGGGTAGGCAGAGAGTACGGATTTCCATTCTTTCCTATCCAAACAAACCTCTTTCGCTTCTTCCAAACGCATAACATTCCGCATACATGCTCTTCTATTCCTTTTGCTCCTGACTTGGCCCTCCTCTAAGACTGAACCGATATGATCGGACCATGTCATTCGAGGTCGGCCTCGTCTGCGTGCACCCATTCTTTCAGATTTATATATTCTTTTTGTCATTCTCTCTAAATGCCCAAACCACCTTAATTTATTAACTTTCATCCTATAGTCACTACGCTAACATCCACTAATAACACATTCTTTTCTAATATTTTTATTCCTCACCTTATCAATCAGTCTCTTTTCGCATATCCTACACAGTGATCTCATTTCGACAGCATTTATTCCAACTTCCAGATTTTTCGTCCATGTCCATGTTTCACTCCCATACATCATGGATGGTATCAGGATTGCATTATGCATCAGCTGTTTGGATTTAATAGATACGTTCTTATTTCTCTTTTTAAATGAGATCCTTACAAAAAACACTCTTACATTATGGTTTTATTAACGGTAAAAAAAAATCTAGCTAAATTCTATACAAACTACTGTATTTAACAGAACTATTCCGAGTACCTACAGGCAAAAAATACTGGAGTACTGAGTACAAGTACTTTGCCCAAATTATACTCGAGTACAAGTACTCGGTGAGATATACAAAGTTCCGAGTACATCAGTGATTAATGTAACGCAAAATATTTTATAAACACATTTATTTGCCTTGCGCATGTTTCAGCCGCGGCAGGTCACCACATGAAAATATCATGCGCTCTCTATTCTATGCACCTGATTCAGTCAAGGGGCTAAAACCTAATGTAACTGCGAGCAATTGAAACGACTATTACAAAAAACGCACAAGTCATGTAATTAAAAATTTACAAAAAAGTTATTAAAATAATATTACGTTTATTTGTTTAAAAAAATAAATTTTCTAATATCTACTTTGTTATTTGAGTACGTTAAATATACTCGAGTACTTTAAATGTACTCGTGTACTTTAAATGTACTCTAGTACTTACTCAAAAACGCATCGAATACAAGTACATTATTGAGAAAAGTACTCGTGGACTGAGTACCGCACAGCTCTGGTATTAAGCTATCATAAATAGTAAATATGCTTACAAAATTATAAATTATAATAATTTATTTAATTTTCCAGTCCAAACCCAACATTCACACGAGATTTGGAAACGACAATAACAATAATTCTAAGCCGGGGAAACCAGGAAACGTTGTCGGAATATCTACATCTGCCTTTTCATCCACTTCTGATGTCAATGGTAAGAAGACAACTCAGAAACAGGCCACCACATCCATCAACGAAAACGGCAAAGTGACCACATACACTGTTCAAAATTAATTTAAGACTTTATGAATGTTTTGTGTTTTAAACCACTTTAATTATAGCGTGTCTATTTTTTTTTAAAGATTGACAAAGTTTTGTTTCAAAACTGATTTTTATTTTCAAAGTCTATTGAGCTTGTCCAGTGACACTTTTATATCAAATTCTGCGTTTTATATCAAAATTTTATTATCAGATTTTTAATACAAACAGTTTTGTTTTGTTTTTTTTTTACCCAATATATTATATTTAAATTAATTAATTAATTAAGTACCTACTTATTACATTAAACTTTTTTATGTTTATTTTCACCAGTTTAATTACGAATCACATTCCTTAATATTAATCACAGCTTCTTTTTTGTTTCACACTAAACGGAGGCGACAATTTGTCGTCCACAATCTGCTTCGTGGTTGTTTCGATTGGATACCACGGAATTTCAGGAGGCTTGGGATAAAAATCTGCTCGTCCAGGATACACAGGTTCTCGAGTACATTTACAAACGTTCCTATAAGTGGGAACAAATCCTGCACTATCTTTTCGATCACCGTATCCGTTATAAGGATAATTGTCTCCGGGCATACTTGGATAAGATGGCTTCCAATTACTGGTCCATCCACTTGGAATACGAACTCCTTTTTGTTCATTGTTATTTGGATAATTCCTGTTCCAGTCTAATTCCGGAGGTGTGAGGCGATCTACAGGCTTATTTGGTGCTGTAGGATTGATGATGATTTCTTCACCGTTGTATGGACTTCTGATTATAGAAGAAGGTTCTTCATTTTCATTGCGAGCTTTGTTTTCGTCTTCTTGATTTTTCCAATTAATATCTTCGTACCTAACTCCATTATATCCTTTGAACACTGGAACTTCTCCGCTGTCCGCATTGTCGGATTTTTTGTTAGCTTTATCTGGATCAATGTCTGATGAAACTATGACATGAACATCCGTAGAAACTTTATTGCCTTTTAACTTTTTGTCAGATATGTTCGCGTCTACCGTGACGATACATTTGTCATGCTTGCACACGACATTTTCTTCGGAGTCGCCGTCTTCTTCTTTGATAATGACAGTCCTCTTGTATGAAGACAGTTTCTGAGGGGATAGTTTATCTTCGGCTATACGATAAACTTCAACGGGAAGTTTGAGCAAATTCGATTTTGAATTCTCTGGATTTGTGAAGCTAACTTTTGGTGCTATTTCCATAGGCTGAACTGAAATCAAGATAAAATAATCAGAACAAAATTCTCGTCCAATTACTGAAAAAAATTGGTTAGTTTCCAATCTAGTCACAAATTGAGATTCCAGTGCCCACAATTTTCCTCTTGATTCATTGCTTTGTGTCAAAGATGTAGAAGTGGAATTCTGTTAACATTGATTTAATATTAAATATTCTTTGAAACTTCTCACCTGCAGACAGACACAAGGTGTAAAGGATGAAACAATGCACTACTGTAGACATGTTGTTATTATTTACTTTATTGATGAGATGACTTCAACACGCAGATTAAAACTGGATGTCGGTCTCTTGTTTCACGAAGACAATAGTAAATTTTACAAAATCACATTTAATTGAGCATTTATTTACACAATTATCATTGGCGTAGCTTAAAATAATTATATGAGAAACTTGTTAAAAATAGCCTTTGTTTAGAATTATTTACACAAATCAAAAAACGGTATCGGTCGTATTATCAATGATGGCATTGAGTGAACATTTTCATTGATTTGCAAATAATCTTCTATCAGTTTATTTCCTGGATTTTGATACAACAACAACAAAAAATGTATCAACACTATAAAATGATGAGAATGGATTAATATTTAACCAATAAGTAAGAAACTTGGATAATCGTCTCCATTCTTTCATCTTTCTGCCTCTCTGCTCAAGTTAGCTATCCAGATCGCTCTTATCATCCAAACAACTGAGCTACAGTTTGCTTCTACTTCTGATCTACCAATCTGGGCTTTCTATTACGAATAACTGGCAAGTAGGTACCAGATTAACACAATTAAAATAAACTCGAATTTCGGACAATACCAGCAGGCCTATAGACAAATTGCATTTGGCGATCGACTACAAACGAATTTTTCAACAATGTAGAGTAAGTAGGCAGAAAATTAACTGTCCACTTTTTATATTTTCATCTAAGTGTCATTGTTTGGTTTTAATAATTGTTTATAATATGTTCCAGTGGTCATCTCATTTTATTCGCACTATACATTGACGAAATCTTCGTTTGTAGTCGAACGCCAATTTCAAAATGTCTACGGGGCATGGAAAATCGTGAGCAAGACGGACTGATAATGATTTGTGCAATTGTTTGATGATGATGATGATGTTAGATGATTTTGTTTGGCGCCATTTAATGGATCTGCATCTCAAGGGCGCGCGGGAAACTCTGTGGGAAGAGTGTCTTCAGTTTGCTCCTGAATGTACTGATGGGCTGGTCCTTTCTTAGTATGGGGCATGTTGTGAGCTTTGAAAGTCCACGTCTAATTTTCAGACTTCTTTTTCAAAATAATACAGTGTAAAATGGTTCAATACAAATCCTTTAAATTCTGAAACACCTGTATTTTATTTATAAATGGTGTAAAACGAGGATACTCCGCTACGCCAATGTTTTGAACCTAAAAATCACAATGTCCACAGCATGTAATGAGTGTGTCATTGAAGGAGCAATATTGATGCACGCCACCAGATTAGTGCAGAGATTACCTCTAATGTGACATCCGATTAAAATCTCCGGAGGCGCTCAGTCAGTTTCACGACAAACTATTTATTCTGCATTCCTTCCACGCTGACAAACATGTTACACAATGGACTACAAATCTTTTTAACTATGTTTATCTTCTCCAGAAGGAACTAAATAGATAAACAATTATCACACTCTATTTCGATGCAAGAAAAATGGACAAAGAGAAAGAGCATTAGAGCTAGAAACCCTCGTGGAAAAGATGTGCCAGAGACTGCATCGCTGGAGAGCGGCAGAGGTGTACAATAGTGTACATGGAAAAGGTAAATAAGGCAAAGAAGGATGACGAGTGCAGTGCGCAGCAGTAGAAAATAGACAGATTGTTAACCTTTCTGGGTAGGCCAAGCGGCAGGATCTGCATGAAAGATAAACAATAAAACTGCTGCATAAGCATTTTCTCAGCAAAATACAGTCCGAGTTAGTCGATTTTTAGTTGTGGAATAACTAACGTTTTCTTTTTTTGGTATTGTTGAATCTTTTGCTCTGTCAATCTGTTCCCTTTGGAGCTTGCTCATCACCCAGAAACCATTTTAAAATATGAATTTATCCACATGAATTTTGGAAGGTTGTACCTCGCTCCTTTTTTTTGCACCTTGGTAATCTCTTATGTCAACAATATAAAAATGCCTATAATATTTGAATTAAAATCGGAACTTCTTAATTCAAATTTGACCATTAGCGCTGGATAGATTTACGTTGCTGGCTGAACGATGAATAGAACCCAGATTCTGAAATAAAAACCAGAATTGAGATATCGAGGTCCACCTTTTACAAAATGTAAAATCATAGGTAGGATTATATGATTTAAATCTGGCATTGTGATTAAGCACTCTATGGAGAGTTGTAAAGGCGTAGATACCTATATCGGTGCTGTTGTATGGAATGGATGTTAGACCCTAAAAATCTCAATGTTAGATAAGCTAGAGGTATTCGAGATGTGGTTATGTATGTAGAAGATTGTTGCGCATCCATGAGTCGACAGGAGCTTTAATGAGAGGGGCATGATCCAAAAAGAAAGAGAGCTTTTGGCCTCAAAAAGAGTCGTAGGTTCGTAAGGCAGCATAATTTGTCCACATATTCCGTGGCTGATAATTGTCCATATTATATTCTTCTTTCGACTGATGATTCAGGGGAAAATAGAGGAGAGAAAGGGTAGGCATGAGGTGGAAGAGTCTCTTGGCTCAATAAGCTTAAGAAGTGGTTTGGAATATCGGATGCGGCTAAGAGGCTGACTCGTGATTGTTAGAAATTCGGAGAGATGGTCGTTGAAAGTCACAGGAAGAAGAAAAATAATGAGTTAGTAGTGGATCCATTGCAAGAAATAAGCAACAATAATAAAAAAAAATATATAACCAAGCACATCTATAACCAAGAAAGTCGGGTTAGTGCGAACACTTACCTATAACTCGAGATCGGCTTAACAGATATTTACCATTTTTGGTTTGTTGGATTCTCCTACGCTCCGGATAACAGTATAATTCATAAAAAAACGAAAAATGGATATCAGATAAAATAAAATTTAATATTAAACTTAGTATGGAATGGATTTACTGACAACAACGCCATCTGTGAAAAATTCGATTACAACACAATTTTTATTTTATATACCTGAACAATAGATTTTCTAAACATTGGTACGTAGATTTTTGATAGAATTTCTTTCAAGCTTCCAGAAATAATTTTTAACATTCAATCATAACACACTTCTTAAACGTATTTTTGTATAAATAACAAATTTGAAATCAATATTCATAGTAAGAAGTACAGAAGAACGTCTGTCGGGAAAGCTAGTGACACGTTCAAATATTTTATATCATAAAAATGACGTAAACGACATGTTACCCTCTAACGAAGATTTAATTAAACAAAGTTTAATTATTTTATCTCTGAACAAACAATGGTTTGATCAGATGTAGAGTTCACCTGAGGTTTTCAACTATATAGGTACCTACATGATTAAAATCTTCTTTACAAAAAATAATGGTAGGTATCGAAACATGCAAATAAAGTAATTTACAAAACCTGCAGGTGTTGTGGTATACTTGCTATAAATGCTTTAAGAACAAGTTTTATTAAATATCTATAGCTAATAGGTATTAGAATACATTGACTAACTACACCGCCTACCCAGCGATTCCTCGCGGGCTTCACATACACATCTAGGTGTGTGAGTTTCGTTGTTTGAAAGTACACAGGCATCCCATAAGATACCACGTCAGTCCCCTTGAGTACAAATAATTATTATTCTTCTCAAAGGTCAGACCATCAGTTGTTGTTGTAAATTGTGTGTGGACAAGAACTTTAGGTACCTACCTACACTCTACAGCCAGCCATCTTTAATTGACGCCTCGAATCTAAAATCTACATAAAAAGTTTTTTGATCAAACATGAAGTCAATTTTTATAGTTGGGGGGTTATGTTTGCGGATGGTGGATGGATGCAGAAGGAGCAAGCTGTACAGGAATGGCAAATATGGGGGACAGATATGTTCAGGAGGAGACGATTCCAGGCTGAAAAGAAGATGCGTCTATAAGCTTCCAGCTGATATGGTAAGGATACTACTTTGATGAAAGGTTTCTTTAAAAATCATAAAGCATAATAATTATATGTTGCTTTAAGAAAAAATAATAAGAGTTAATTTATATAATTTATAAAAACAATAGTAACAATAAAAAAAAACAAAAAGAAATTCGCCCAACGTGGGGCTCGAACCCACGACCCTGAGATTAAGAGTCTCATGCTCTACCGACTGAGCTAGCCGGGCTGGTGTTAGCCCGGAGAAAACATTTATATTTAAATAAACTCAGCCAATAAAATAAAGAGCCCTCTGTATAATAAAGTTGAAGACTCTAGCGACATCTGTGTAAAAAAGTTGCAGACTCCAGCGAGAACAAACTAAAATGTTACTCTCATTTAATCATAGATGGCGCTAATCTTAAAATAAAAATACATTTATATTTTCAAATAATTACATATTAGGATTATTTTTCAACCACATTTCATTTTGACCATACGGATTGTAAAAAGTGGAAAATAATGATCACACAAAATATTTTTACATTAACAGGTACAATAATTTAATTTGTTTTGACAAAAATAACTCTTAAAAACCCGTACCAGAACTAGACACTTTAATTTTTGTCCCTACTCGCAATTATTCGCTCAACGCTATGACACACAACTATAACATCAAAATAAAATATTATTTGATCAATTATTATGTAATTAATCAATTTTTTATCTTTATCTGTATGAAAATTGCATGTAATTTCTTATGTAAAGCGACGGATGAGTGGGTAAACATTTGTATGGAAACTTTTGCAGCGACTCTATAGAATATTTCTGTAAGTTCTGTGCCGTTACGAAATTCGATTTTTTTTATTTCACATTCCGAATTTATTCAAATTGTCTATTGATTAGATTAATGATTAATGTCATTATTTTTTACCCATCACGGCGTGTTCCGTAAAGGGTAGGCAAAGAGAACGGGCATGAATTCTCTCGAATCACACCCACACCACATCTAGAGTGCAGAGAGGTTAAAAAAAAAAAACCTGCCCTACATAATAATATAGTTTTAACTCGGTCTTACTTTAAAAAGATACGACATAATAATATATCGATCCATGTAACTCTCGGTCGACCACTCCTTTCAGCCTTTTTGTAATCCTATTCGCATCCATTCTTTCAACATGTAAAAACCATTAACAAAATATTTAGCTTATTGTAGCTTACTGTGAAAGAGTCCATGAGTGTATTTGTGTTCACTTTGAGTGACCACAGATTCATTTAAAATTTCATACACATGGTAAGTAGTGTGTTCTTATATAAAGATTGAAATAATTATTGTTCTGAAATAAAGCAATATAAAAATTGTAGATATTTTTATAAAATAAATTTTGAAGTCAACTGTGTTATTTATAAAGTCTTCTAAACAAAACTGCATCATTTCATTAAGTAAATAAGTCACTCCATTACTAGCGTGAAATCAATTGCATTAAGTGCTGTTTTGCCAATACTCAATACAGTGATGGTGCGATCTTTCAAACATGGAAAGTCTTTTCTTTGCTCACATACGAATAACATATCCCGTATGTGTCGGTCCTATAAGGTATATAAAGCTTTTCCAAAGCGAGGGAAATTAATAGCAGCTAAGTGTTCTCCTGTGATCGGCTAAAAGCATTCGTGAATCAGCTGAAAAATAATCTATGTGAAGTACCTACTT
The DNA here is from genome assembly GCA_963576905.1 of Mystacides longicornis. Taxonomy (NCBI): domain Eukaryota; kingdom Metazoa; phylum Arthropoda; class Insecta; order Trichoptera; family Leptoceridae; genus Mystacides; species Mystacides longicornis. The sequence continues at coordinate 13,276,547 of OY756426.1, forward strand.
ACCCTGGAAATATATGAGAGGAATTGAACTTAAATCATATTGCATTTTGGAAATCTTATGTAAAAGAGTCTTTTGTTTGTTTAAAACCGCACATAACTGACAGTAGGGGCAAGTGGTGTAGGTACCATCGAAGGCGTGTACGTTCGCACAGTTTCAAAAAATCTTACTTGCAAAAAAATACAAAACTGTTGAATTTACGCACATTTTTCGACTATGCATGGTAACACTCAGTGTAGTTTTGTATGCTCGAGTGATAGCCGCAAATCACATCAATTTCCAAAGTTTTTTCATACAAAAAGTAAGTTTTTTTATCAATTTTTATCAGATTTTTTTAGAAAATATCTTATCTTGCTTATTATATGATATAATTTGATGGTTAACATAACCTCAAAATTATTTATTATTGACATTTTAATAATTCTATGCTCTGAGTGTACCTTCGAACTGTTTGAAAAAATAAAAAATCGTAAAAAAATCTCCAATGTGTACCGAAAATATTAAGCAGGCTGTTGAAGATTGTCGAATGGGCATTCCATCAGTCGGGAAAGCCACAGTTTCCCATACAAAATGTATCGTGTTACTCACTTAACTTTCCTGACTACCTTCCGATAAAACATAGAATACGGATACTGAAATAAAAATTACATTGTAGACACACCTTGCTTATTTTAAAACAAATTGGTGCCCAGGTGCCGACCATAACGATAACGACAGCTTTTAAGTACCTTACTATGAAAGAATCAGAGAGTATTTGTGATCACTTTGAGTGAGCACAGATTCATTTTTATGAAAACTAAAAAAAAATATTAATACTCCTACATGGAAAGGTAGCTTAATAGAGCTTTTTTTTAAATTAATCTGGGCTCACTCAAATATACTTTTGACCTCTTTCACAGTTACCTATTTGGGTTGTATCGTGAAAGTGGAAATGGTTGGTGCGTACGAAAACCCTCGACTGATACCACTGGACTACTATCAACAATAAATGAGAGAGTATGAAGTTTTTGTTTTAAATTATGTAGTGATCTTGAATAAAGAATGAGAACAAACATCACATAATGGAAAGACAAGACATATCACAATAATAATTATTACAATTACGGAGGACATAGAGAAGAGCAGGTAACCTACTTGAAAAGGGTCTGTATAAGTAAATACTTACTTAAAAGGTTCATATTGATATTTACCTCTGAACGCTTTGAGCGATATGTAAGAACTTTGACACCAGAATAAATCAATTCTTTTAGTCACTAGACATCTTTCGGTGAATCATAAAATAACGGGACGATATTATGAGACTCAATAATGATAATAGGGATGTCTCTGTCTGATAATAATAATATGTAGGTACTTATAATCTCCCACTATTGAAGGGTGCAGTCTGATCTGATCGATGTCATCAGGCTTTGGCGTTGGTGGTGAGATAATTCCCACAGAATAACGCGTTCATAATCTACATTGATACGCTGTCCCATTGATTACGCATCATTTGATTCAATCCTATGTGTGCTATCTGCCGGCATTATAAATAAATAACTACCTCGTTACAAACAGTTTGATTTAAAGTTATTAGGTATATTATACGTAGACATTACTTTTCGAATTGTTTAAATATCTTAGGTATCATTTAACCCTATTTATTTATTTATCGTATGGTCATATAAGTACATCACATCTTTACAGGTATAGAAACAATTTAGATACTTGTATAGTGGAAATAAAATACGCACTAAGTGCCAAAATATTCATTTTGAGATAATCTAATAAAACTGATTTTTCCCCCATATAGACCTAGCTCCAGGTCATGGAGATCAACAAACAACCAACTGAATTCATTCACAAGAATCAGTGAGAGCCTTTGAGTGTTTCAACAGTATAAAAAACAACCAATTTTAATTTAAAAATACACAAAGAAAATGCTTACAATAGAAGTTCAGAAAACCAGATCATGTTAACTTTTATTACAGATTATTAATTAAATATACTTACTAAGTATAGGAAAACTAGAAAAATATCTGGAAAAAAATACCATCTCGATAATTTAATGCGGATCTATTCCCTGACAGGTTTTTTCACTTGAAATTTACTACCGTTTTTCTCGGTTTATTATCCTGTCTTACAAAAATTAAGAAGGAATTTTTTTTATCAAGCATAAATCTCCGCCATCCATATTGTAAACCTTTGTACAGGAAAATGTCATAAATAAATAGTAAAAACAAACACAATGTGATAATTTTTTTATCACTTTGATTGCCCACAGTAGTTTATGATTTAAAAAAAAAAGTTTGATTAAGGTAGTTTGTTTTTTATATGTAAGAAAAAGTAACTATAATTTTTTAATGTCAGACTCTTAATCAACTAAATTAAGAGAACTTGAGATTTCATGCCGAACACCCTACATCCATTCTTCCCAATCTTCCCCACAAATCTAACATCTTATTCGACTTATTGTCAAGCTACAATAACAACCACAAGCTTCCTAACTTACAATCCAAATGCGTTGACTACATCGCAGGTGTCCATGTCCACACGAAAAGAATGAGCTAATAGAAAATTTAGTGACAAGTATTAATTAATGATACTTTATTGTCATTATCATATCACAAACAATCCATATTGGTCTGTCACACGCACGGTGACTCGTTGCAATCTAGAAACCACTATTTTATTGAGAATAATTTTATTGACGATTTAAAAAATAAAACTATAATAATACGCCCTGGAGACCTGGAGCGACACGCTGGGGTGCTATGGATGCAGACTGCGCAGGAGAGATCGACATGGAGGAACATGGAGGAGGTTTTCGTCCAGGAGTGGACGGCGATAAGCTGAAGAAGAAGAAGAAGACCTAGTACTACGATGATTTTTGATCTGTTTTTTTACACCTTTAGATCATCGATGTGGACTTAGTGCAATATTTAGGCTATTGGCAATGATTTATAGAACATTTCCTCATACTCAACTCATTTTTTTATTTCCACTATACAATTATATTATCGATATTAAAATATATTATGAACGTCAGTTGTAATGGCTTGGAGTATCTTGTATTATTTAACCATATGAACCCGAATTAAGCGAATTGGTAACTATTTTACGATAAAGATCTATGCAAATAGACGTTTTGTAAAAAAAAATGCAGCCCTTTTTTGGAAAAACGCCTAGGATTATATTTTGAACCAATAGGTTTTCATGAGGTAGTATATTTGGGATTATTTCAACCATTAGTGATTTGTGAGAAAAATTATTATTATAATTGGTATTTGTAGAAAAAATAAACGACTATCTACAAAAATACAGCTGTACGACTTATTTTTTTTGACCAAACAAATGAAATAAAAATTAAAAAACCATAAAACATCTACCTGACGGTCATCAGATTGGCAGTACTCCGACCCACTATCAAAAATTTTTTTTTTTTTTTTTTCCAAAAGAAAAGTACATAATACAATATAATATAGTTATGTGTCATGGAATATATTGCCTCACTAGACCTAAGCCTGTTCCGAGACAATACTAATAAATATAGTAATGTTCAAAAACTGTACCATCACTTTTACCTATGTATATTCCAACAAACGTTGTACCTATTTCAGATTTATCCATTCTAAAAAAATGTATACACGTAAGACTTTGAACAAATGATTATGAAAAACTCATGGGACATTATATCCCAAAATTATTGTTCGTAAAATACTAAAAGCAAAAAATGGTACTGTTTTGTATAAAAAATTGTGTATACTGACATTGATTTACCAATAAATAAAATACCATTCCCAAAAAATGTCACATTCTTGATGGTTTTGTATATAAAAGGCTACCACTTCAGTATCATACATATGTGTAATGTATATAGGGACATAAATAATACATTTTTATGAAGCTAGACATAAAATGAAACATTAGAAATATTATTAGCGCTTTGAAAGAAAGAAAAATTGAAATGCACGAATCAATATTGAATGTTGTAAATTATCTGTAACTAATGTGACGTGTGCCAGCACTGATAACTATATACCTAGACCGACGCGTGTGCATATAGTGTTACTCGGTACATAATAATATGTTATATGTTTTATATCCGGATCCGGAGTGTTGTATGAACGCCAGTCCTAATGTTGAGATTCACGAGTGTAGGAAGCTTTTAATACAGCTCAATGGATGAGAATCGTTTGCATATGTTCGAGATTAGTCTTGCAACTTGAATTATTATTATTAATGATTTCTCATAACAAGCGCATGCATGAATGTCTACTACTTTAGTATGAAAAATCTCAGGAAAAACACACAAATAAATATTTAAGATTCTGATGAAAATTTTAATTAATGAATAGATATTAAGTAAGTATAATAAAAGTGTTCGATATAAGCAGAGTTCAATTCAAATGTTCAACTATGGAAGCTAAACCCTCTCCGAAATCATTTTTTGGCTACGGCCTTGTACTGATCGTTAACATTCTGCTGAATTTCTGCAAAAGGAGAAGAAATTGCTAGGAGGAAGATCCTGCGATTAAGAGAAAGAAACATGTGCACTTCTTCAATGCAACAATTCATGGTATAAATCATAAAGGATTTGATCTAGTCAACAATAATTAATTACTTAACATGCTTATTATCATGACTAGATAAATAACCCCACGTAAAACGTTTCTTGTTACAGGATACTTTAAAACACAACACGAGATTTAAATAAAAGGAAAATTTATGCGTAATATTAAATCAAAATTAATATCATAAGCTATTTGACAGGTCCAAAGCATGGTTTAATCAAACTTGACATGATATATTTCGCATTGGGAGACTAAGATGATGAATTATAATTTACAATCAAACACGAAATAAAAACAATAATTTAATGTATAATTTATAATCACCGGTTCTGGTGATTTAAGGCCGGAGACAGGCCATTACGGGACACAACACACACAATTTATTGACGATACATAACGAGTCCAGAATAAAATTTAATGATATTTTAAACTCGCTGCACATATTTCCAAGTATTTACGCATTTATAATAACACTCCATAAATCGTGAAAAGAATCAACAAAGATATAACGCTAATGTCCCCGCTGAATTCGTGAGCAATGCGTGTTCAATTTATTTTGGAACACTTCTACACTTTTGTGTGCGAATTATACAAATTTAATATTATAGACAGGCGAGATTTGAATCCTTCCTTGATCATTAAACTCTTCACCATGTTTGTGGATGTTGATTTTTGTTGCGACTTGTCATGTTTTTAGAAATAGCAATTTGATTTTTACATTAATTTGTGTTGTGTTAACATTTATATTGTTATTAAATTAATCTGGGCTCAGTTCAAACTTTCGACATCTTTCTCAGAAAGCAATCCTTATGAAGGAAGAAATGGGTGGCATCATGATTCGAATTACATTTCCCACCACCCGTTCAACCACTTATGTAAAATCAGCTATTGCAAATCGTTAAAGCATCAATTCTTATTAGTCCAAGATTATATAAGCGCCAGGATAGATATACCAAAATTAATTCGACTTTATTTTATTTTTATTAATAAACATGACATTGTTTAGCATGAATAAATCCTATATCAGTCATTTTTTCGACAAAAAATCCAGTTCAAGATAAATTAAATAAAATACCTAAATGTTTTTTTCAAACTGTCAATATACCTACTTATAGATATGAAAGAAAAAAAATATTAAGCTAATTAAAAAAAAAACAAGGTATCTAAACTATTATTTTTCTCGTAATAAGGGTAGGTAGTTGAAGATTTTTTCGTATTTAGAGCCTCAAATCACACACCCAATTTCGATTTATTTTAAAAAGCTAGTATTGCATGGTAATTAATATTTGTAATGATAATTTTTCGAATCAAAATGTTCATAGCCTCGACGAGTTTTGAGATTTAGAGCCCCGAAGTTGTTTTAACAATAGAAAATTTTACCATTTTCACTAAAGGGGGCGTTAAGGGGTTACTTATTTGGTTTGTTATATTATGTATTTCATAAACGACTCAATAAAATTCGTATTCCACGAACAACTTTGTAATGAATGTGGGTAAACTTGAAATTATATACCACGACATTCAGAATATATTATGCCATATATATTCGCATTGGGGAAGTGAGTAAGTACCTACTAGTGAAAAGTTTTTACCGAGTAAGCTTCATCGTGTTGGCTCTGCTGGTTATTTTAATACGGAAACAAAACTTTCTTCGCTGTGTGATGATTAATTTGTGGTTAGAATATTCACAGCGATGCAGTTTAATCCATTGGTTAAGTTATTATTAAAAGCTTTTTAAGCGTTAACGAAATTTCACTATACATGCTTCTCGGTGCATTGGACAGAATGGTAACTCAAATAAAATGAAACTCAATAGATGATTGTTATTTGAATCGATCCAACTCAACTATTTTTCGTTGTACTCAAGATGTTGCTAAACTTATTGCCGAACTAGGAATGTATTAGGTATGTTTTTACAGATACACAAATTAAAACTACATAATATGTGAATAAACAGTCCGTGGGGTTGCCGGCTAAGAATGGCAGCTCTGCTCTTTTTCCTGGTTTTCGAGCATCCTGTAAGAGGCAGGAAAACGAAAAATCAGATCGGGACCGTGAGATAGACCACCTCACGTCTTTTTAAACCCCAAATGGTCAGAAAATGCACGAGAAATATGCCTAAAATGCCTGGACTCTTTCAGGGAGGAGCGGGGGGGGGGGGGGGGGGTCTGGGCACCTGATGGTGTCCCCCATGTGATCTTAAAAACTGCGCAGTGGGAAGCTCTTGTTGCCTTCCTATGCTCCTAAATGTAAATGGGGTTAAAAGCGAGAAAGAAAAAGAATAAACAGTGTTGATAGGCAATAAGATATATTATTAAACATTTGATAATACAATCTTCTTACTTCATTAGTATAAAAAAAGTCTATAACACAATATAGGTAGGTACCTACTGTAATTGTTATCAATCTGCTGGGCTGACATTAACCAAGTGGACAGATAAAGAGTCATTAATTGATCGAATCGTTTGATTCCGGATCCTTTCAGTCGGGATGTCACTCAGGACCACTTGAAACTGTCACCGGGTCATTCTCTATCGCTGGAGATTAGAGCGGCTATTGTTAACCACGACACACACTCAAGGACAACAACTAATGTACGTCTTACATAATTCCATATTAAATTGGTTAAGTTCGTCCGTGACTTCCCAACTAGCAAAATCTGTACTTGTAGCACTCCCAAGAGTAAAATTTTGTAGACTTATAAGATACCTATAGCATACTTTAACCCTGGATTTGGGCGCAGTTATAGGAGCATTTATTTCTATAACGATCCTATAATCTGTTCTTATAAGAGACTTATAGCATTCTTCAATCACAAGATTTGGACGCACTTACAGGAGCATTAATTTCTATATCGATCTTATAACGAGCTTACAGAATGTAAATAATCAAATAATACACTTGACGAAGCGCAATTGGTTCTATAATGATCTTCAGCTATGCATTCACAAGCATAAATACTCCTATAAGTATCTGCCATAAGTATCTTACCAGACCAATCTTGTTTAATGTTTACTGGTAAAGTACTGTATAAAGTAAGTTTTGTTATGCTTTTTGTGCGTCGTGGAAGTTTTTTGTTCTTGTTTTAAATACTAAAAATGTAAGTACATTTTCTATTATTAATATAATACATTTATTAATAAACAGCAAAATATAATTGATAAAGGACACTCATCTATCCACTGTTGGGAACGTGGGAAGTCATTTTTACTGTAAATATGTACCGCAATTTTATTATTTTATTCACGCGCTTCGGAAAAAAGCTCAATTTACAGTTGTTGTAGAATTTTTATTTCATCAGTTTTATATGAAAATTCGCCATTTTTAAAAATACTCTGCATTGAGTACTTTACAGAACCATTATAGGTACATTGTTACTTATAACAGTTTCAATCAAGATAACACATTGCCTCCATTTTAACAAATTAGGGTAGATCAATTTGAACCTCATTATTGTTAGAAGTTTTTTTTACTTATTTCTTGATGTCTTCAGTTAAATATTTCGACTTATTTTCGATAAATTTAGATAACTGACAAATTGTACGGAATATGCAAGTCAGTTGATGACAGTGGAGGCTGTTTTTATATTAAAAACAATAAAATCTCTGGAAATACGAACCAGGTTTGAATTTTTTACATATTACAGTCTACACAAATGTAGTATTTGCAATCAAAATTTCCTTAAGAAAGTAACGCGGGAGGAATTCACGAATTATTTAATGTGAAAACCACATGAGTGTTATATTTTCTATAAAAACTTTTCTCAATAAAACAAAAAAAAATAGTTTGCGATGTCATAATCGAGAACAATTTTGATTAGATTGATAAGAATTATAATAGGAAAATGTGTATGATGTAATAATACTATAGGTACTATATTCAAATTGATATTTTCGAATTTTTGGCTTTACAACCTATACAAAATGTAGTATTTGCAATCAAAATCCCCTCTAGGAATAAACGCGGGAGTAATTCGCTAATTATTTAATGTGAAAACAACATGAGCGTTATATTTGCTATGAAAACTTTTCTCCATAAAACAATAAAATAGTGGTCTGCGAATTCATAATCGAGAAAACCCATATGAATGTAATATTTGTAAATAAAAGTTCACTGTTATCAACCAGTTCAGAAAGGCATTTGGGCTTTTTATTATTGCCTCGTCTCTAAATACATTAATAATTATTGGGTAGACATAAAGGTGCACATAATAGGCAATGTATGCAAAAAAAAATATAGGTACCTAAAAGTTATATTACTAGGAACAATTATTTTGAATAGAATTTATTAGAATTACAATAAGAAAATGTATATGTACTACATATATAAGTAAATTCAAATTGATATTCTCGAATTCTTGATATTACAGTCTACACAAATGTAGTATTTGCAATCAAAATTTCCTTAAGAAAGTAACGCGGGAGGAATTCACGAATTATTTAATGTGAAAACCACGTGAGTGTTATATTTTCTATAAAAACTTTTCTCAAAAAAACAAAAAAAAATAGTTTTCGATGTCATAATCGAGAACAATTTTGATTAGATTGATAAGAATTATAATAGGAAAATGTGTATGATGTAATAATACTATAGCTACTATATTCAAATTGATATTTTCGAATTTTTTGCTTTACAACCTATACAAAATGTAGTATTTGCAATCAAAATTTCCTTAAGAAAGTAACGCGGGAGGAATTCACGAATTATTTAATGTGAAAACCACATGAGTGTTATATTTTCTATAAAAACTTTTCTCAATAAAACAAAAAAAAATAGTTTTCGATGTCATAATCGAGAACAATTTTGATTAGATTGATAAGAATTATAATAGAAAAATGTGTATGATGTAATAATACTATAGCTACTATATTCAAATTGATATTTTCGAATTTTTGGCTTTACAACCTATACAAAATGTAGTATTTGCAATCAAAATTTCCTTAAGAAAGTAACGCGGGAGGAATTCACGAATTATTTAATGTGAAAACCACATGAGTGTTATATTTTCTATAAAAACTTTTCTCAATAAAACAAAAAAAAATAGTTTTCGATGTCATAATCGAGAACAATTTTGATTAGATTGATAAGAATTATAATAGAAAAATGTGTATGATGTAATAATACTATAGCTACTATATTCAAATTGATATTTTCGAATTTTTGGCTTTACAACCTATACAAAATGTAGTATTTGCAATCAAAATTTCCTTAAGAAAGTAACGCGGGAGGAATTCACGAATTATTTAATGTGAAAACCACATGAGTGTTATATTTTCTATAAAAACTTTTCTCAATAAAACAAAAAAAAATAGTTTTCGATGTCATAATCGATAACAATTTTGATTAGATTGATAAGAATTATAATAGAAAAATGTGTATGATGTAATAATACTATAGCTAGATACTATATTCAAATTGATATTTTCGAATTTTTGGCTTTACAACCTATACAAAATGTAGTATTTGCAATCAAAATTTCCTTAAGAAAGTAACGCGGGAGGAATTCACGAATTATTTAATGTGAAAACCACATGAGTGTTATATTTTCTATAAAAACTTTTCTCAATAAAACAAAAAAAAATAGTTTTCGATGTCATAATCGAGAACAATTTTGATTAGATTGATAAGAATTATAATAGAAAAATGTGTATGATGTAATAATACTATAGCTACTATATTCAAATTGATATTTTCGAATTTTTGGCTTTACAACCTATACAAAATGTAGTATTTGCAATCAAAATTTCCTTAAGAAAGTAACGCGGGAGGAATTCACGAATTATTTAATGTGAAAACCACATGAGTGTTATATTTTCTATAAAAACTTTTCTCAATAAAACAAAAAAAAATAGTTTTCGATGTCATAATCGAGAACAATTTTGATTAGATTGATAAGAATTATAATAGGAAAATGTGTATGATGTAATAATACTATAGGTACTATATTCAAATTGATATTTTCGAATTTTTGGCTTTACAACCTATACAAAATGTAGTATTTGCAATCAAAATCCCCTCTAGGAATAAACGCGGGAGTAATTCGCTAATTATTTAATGTGAAAACAACATTTTCACGAAGAATAAAAACATTTGAACCACCTCGACAAAATGACTGGCGTTTACCTATAAAGTGACTGAGTTAGTAGTTTTGTGTATATTTGCTCTTATAACGTATTAATTAAGTACTGTTGGTTTTGTAAGAGTCTTACACTAGGCTATAGCAGCGAGAACTTATAATGATCTCAGCCAAGTATGTTAAAGAATCTAGTTTAAAGACTATTTGCACTTATAGTGTTCTTTTGAAGTACTATTTGTTTCATATGAGTCTTGAACAAGACTTTATGACGATTACTTATAATGATCTCGGCGAAGTATTTTATAGGATTCTTTTATCTTACAAAATGCTACTTTAGGATCAGCATTTTTCTCAGGACTATTAAGTCTTAGTGCATGCTCTTATAGGATTAGTCCTCCTATAACTTACCTATAAAATAGTCTTGTAGCTATCTATAAGTCTGAAATACAAAATCAAATGCTCTTGAGATTATCAACGCTTGTAGAATGCCATTATAAGTAAGAGTATCCTATAACTGTCCTGTGCGATAGTTTTGTAGCAAACTATAAGACTGAGATATAAAAACGAATGCTCTTGAGAATATTAAGGCTTGTAAAATGCTATTATAAGTAATACAGTCTACAACAATGCCATTATAAGAGGTTTATAAGTATTGAAAGACTTATAATCTTTCGTTATAGGATTACTTTGCTAGTTGGGTTGTTATTCTCATTTAAACGTTAACCCCAGGAGAAATATTTTTCATACCTTTTTTATTTGTCTTTAATGCGGTGTTCAGACGAGGCGAATATCGCCAGGACACTAAAATATCTCCAGCCAATTGAACCGTGTGAACAGATTGTCGATAAATCTGAAGCGATATCGTCTCAAGTTGAACGCCTTTCAACTTTTGTATCTGGTGGAAGGACTCACGCATGCGCAGATATGCGCGGCGTCCGTATGTTCTGTTTCTTGACAGTTGACAGCACTGATCTAAATTTATTTCTCCTTAGAATCCAATTCCGCACCCAATATCTGCGTTTTTTTTATTTTTCCTCAATTAGGAGTCTTTTTATATCGTCTAAAACAATATTTTCAACTAACTCCAATTACTCCGCGACTTCTACCTCGACGTCCGCCATTTTTAAAACAATCAGCGCAACTGACAGATTGAATGTATGTCGGTGGACTCGTGTGAACACATTAGACGATCAATGGGCAACCGAGCGATATTTTTTTTATGCAAGCGAAATCGTCTTGCCTTACATCGCCCCGTCTGAACACCGCATAAGTCGATAGTCGGCATCCGAAGTGTGGAAAAGCTGTTCCAAGCGGCGCAGGATAGAGAAAGATTCGCCGAAGTGATCGCAAACAATTAAAAATACTAACTAATACGACAATATTTAAATACATAATTTTTGTCCCTTAAATACAGCAGTTTTTAACTGTAAAAAAACATAAGTAGCCAACGACAAACTCTGTTGCAACTAGATCTGTCGTGGTTATACAGGATGGGACATAATGGACTCCCTAGTTTCAAACACTCACTGTAGAGCGCGCAGGTGGGTTAGCGGACTGGGAGTAGTAGCGTTAGGTGGGGGAATCGACGCCATTTTCATTTCAAGCAGTCGCCATGCAGTGGTCCGGTGAGCATCGAGGCTTTGTCGTAGAAACGTTCTTTAAAAACAATGATAGCCTACGAAAAGCCCTCTGCGTCGACACCACATTATCATTGTTTTTAACTATCGTTTCTACGGTATCACATAGCTTTCGTATCTCCCAAGCGATACAAGTCTAAGGTGGCAATCGATTCTTCGAATTCACGTCAAATCAAGTGCCAATCATCCAGAACAGATGAACACTATATAAGTAATATGGTATTCAATATGTAATTTTGGTTGCACAAATATATATCTACACCTTTTTATGTTGGTTGCTATGTTCGCTAATATTTCCTCATATGTTCAGTAGTAACCCGAGTACGCAAAACCACCGTTTAGCAAATAAACTCACAATATTTCCACCCCCTTGCCCATAATAATACGTCGCCGTGTTTGCGGAATAAATGTGAGCATAATCAGGGCATTACTATTCACCCTGTGACGTCATATTGTATTATTGTAATTTCTTTATTTCATATCAGCTCACGTACGACTAATTTCACCTCCGACCAGTCGTACAGATGTCGCGCACGCTGGCTCCACCATCATTTTTCATGAGTGATATTACTTCAAGGGACAGAACGTTCCATCATCTATATAAAATATGATGATATAATGAAATTTCTTATAGTTGATGTAGAAAATCCTTCAAAAAGTCTTATCCCGAGAATTTTAGGAAATAATGAAGATAAGGAAAAAGCATATGCTTCACCAAATACAAATTGGTTCACCGGATAATGAAAGGGAAAATAGATGGAAGATATGGAAATGGCAGATTTACCCAAATACAGCAGCAGGAAGAACTCTTCCGGTGGATAACCCAGTATAGGTACAGAGAGGCTACTCCATCATGATGGGTGGTAGGCGACGACGAGCGGATCTGAAATGGCACAGAAAGAAGAAGAATTCTTATCGTGTGTCGGTTTCATATTATGTATCTCTTTCAACCAGAATATTTAAAGGTGTCGCCACACTGTTAACAGTTATCTTACTAGAGTATGCACCAACTTCCAAGACTACCTACTCTGAAACTGTGTATAGTGTATTCTCTGCAGAGTTGTTTTAATTTAGCCTAGAGTGTTTTGAATAAACTTACCAAGTGTACACAACCGCATACAGAGATGTCCAATAAATTGTAGATACATTATTGCTAAAGCTAGACTTCCCTTACTTGAGTTTGAGTGGTTTATGAAAATATGCTCTAACTTTTGTTGACACTTCTAGAATCAAAAGACCGCTCTAGCCCTAACTAGATCAATTTTAACTAAACAATGTTCAGTATGTTGTTGCCTTAAGAGCACTCACTGGTAAACGACTTTTGTATAGGTATGTATAAATTGAGTACTGAAATTTAGTGTGACACACTGACAACATTTTACCTCTCATACTCATCTTCAATTTCTACTTCTGTTTAGAAAAACAAATAACTTATACTAAATACTTGTTTCCATACAAAAGTAAGGAACTACCCACATCAACATAAACAACAGATAAAGTTTCTAAGTACCTACTTTCATGTATTGATTAAACTCCTCCGAAAATACATTAACTACATCCGTGTAATTTCACGGTTCAAATAACCACGGGAACTTTCGCCAAAGTTTCGGAACCAAGGATTAGTAAACCGGGTACGGGTCAGTGTGTGCGATACGAGGGCTTTTGCTACTAGAAATAGCAATCATTATTATATTATTATTTGTCTAAAATGTAGCGCGGTCGATATGATTCCAATGTGCAATGTGCGCTTAATGTCCCTCTCAGCCTGCGTAGGTGCGAGATGAAGCGTCCTTGTGTTGACGAATGAGTCACTCTGATGGTAATCCTGCTTCTTCCCCAAAAATAATAATCACTTTATATGGAGTGCCTTGTTAGAAAATCACTAGGGAACAATATACATCGATGCTGATAATGGCTTCTGTGAAATTTGTAATATAATGTTGTCCACGATTTTGTCACAAATACTCAAGTAGATACATAATATGAGCTTTTATTATTTTACATGATGGACTCACATGATTTTGTTTTCATATTGGACATATACGACTGGAGACATTTGATTGAACGGACTTAGATGTTTTTGTTTAATAATGCTCTAAGATTTGTTAGCTTTTTAAGAGTTTTTTTATATCGATTTGTGACGATTGTAGATTGATAATAGATTGATATTATTCGTATTGGTATATTGGCTTGTAACACCCTTTACGTAGATTTTGTAAGGTATATTAGCTTTTTTTAAGCAAGATTATAAGAGATCTAACGGATCAAACCACTCGTCACCACTACCATAGAGTTATTGATTGACCTTGCTGGGCCACAAAATAAGGAAGCCTATAAAAGAAACCTACGCGCCTATGCCTCGACTGTCATCCAGAAGGCAATAGGAGGCGCAGTAGGTTACTCCAGTCAGAAGGTTGTACGAGGCATCGAGGTGCTAGAGTCCGCTGGGATGAGGCGGCAAGGACTGTGGTGAACATGGTGAGGTCTTGTGGAGTCCTGGAGTCCATATGTTTCCACTAGGGAGTAGGGAGCGAACAAGGTCGAAACAAAGTTTTTTGACAATTTTATCAAATAGCCATTTACAAAACAAATTCTTAAAATATGTATATAGTAAGTGGACCGACAAAAATATAATTCTAAAAGAATAACCACGATATTAGATGATAATCCAAAGTTTAATATAATGATTCTTTTCTAGGATTCGTTCCTTCGAAACAGGGGTCAGGGATTTGTAGTGTGGGAGCAGGTCATAAACATTATACGCAAGATGGAGCGCAAGGGAGAGATCTTTTTGCCTCCCTATGCCCCTAAGTGGGGTATAAAGAGAGTTTGGATTGGATTGGATTTCTAGGATAGTGAATCAAATTATTGGTATGTCTCGATCTACATTTAAATTTTTGACGGGATCAGATAGGACGTAATAAAAGTCCTAATCCCAGAAACTCTCTATTTCCCTATCTTTCCATTACAAAAGTGCAATAAATCTCTTGAAAGGATACAAGTCCTTAAACACACTTACATTTAAACTTGTTTAGCGACTATCAGAGTTATTATCTTTGAATCACAAGGGATGGGTGTATGGCAGTGGTGTTTTCTCATTTGTGATCCCTTTAATTCTAGCCACCCCTACCCTGCTATCAGGACAGGGATGACGATTGAAGAGCAATTTCCAATATGTCCGCTAGGGACCACTGAGGACCCCTGGGGCACTCTTTAACCCCTCCCCTATCAAACGAATGAATAAAAAGTCTACCTACATCTTAATTTTGTATCACTATTTGAAAGTCGAATCTCTTGCACACGAGAAACTGTCTAAATCTACACATATCAAATTAATATGCCCTGTTACACTTGGATTAGGAAAAAATTGCTTAAGTTTGTTCAAAGAAACTTAATCAAAATTTAATAGGACAACTTATTCATTCTCCAAATTCATATTATTGTGTGAATTATGATTTTGAATAAGAATGACCATATTTTGTGATTGAGGCATGCAAAAATCATCCATGATGATTGGATGGAATGCCGGAAAGGGTAAAACTAACTAACTTGATCATTGTGTCCTTGATTGAGTTATGTTTAAGAATACGACTTTGCTTTCTTTAATAGATATTGTTTTTTGATAAGACAAGCTCCTGATATTATGTTGAATTTCAGCAGTTTATCTCAAAAAAATAGTCTCAGAGTTCTTATTTGCTTATCTCGAACCTCTCATTAGACGTTTACGCTTTCGGAATTTGCATATACAACTCCTAAAGGAGTTTAACAACAATGAAATATTGTTTATACGTGATCCTTTTATTCCATGCCTATATAGGAGTATATTTTCAGGTTTAATTCATCCTGTCCAATGTCCATAGTACATTATTTTTCCATGAATGTTTTCAGTTGATTTTAAAGCAACTCTGTTGACACAGCACTTTAATAAAAACTTACAAATAAGAACCTCAAATCAAGTGTCTAAATACTTTAAATGGTTAAATCAAGGCCGTAGTAAGATATTTCTTAAGTAAGAACCAATGAGACCACCTTATGTTTTTCTACTTCTCCATTGCGCGACTTAGCTAATCGTATTACGAAATTATTTTCTGGCTACGGTCTTGGGTCAAATGAGGCAAAAATCATAGTAATTTTGAGCCATATATTTTGTGCTTATTCATCAGCACGCAAATCCATTTGTTCTACTTAATCAAAAGATCTTTTTGAGAAGATGTTGTGGATCGTTTCAATAACTGGGTTCGATTCGTCCCATCCACACTCATCCCAGGAGAATTATGAAGAATGTAAATTGAACAATTTAGTTTTTTCTCTCATTTCTTATTCCACTTGGGCGGCTGCAGATCTCCCTCTGCACATAATAAACACCCTACACAAGAGCATACGCAGGGTCTCTGGGAGATACCACACATTGCACATTACAATTTCGTCTGTTCTTGACTGATATATCAGTGAAGTAACCTTAACATATAAAATACGGAACAAAAAATAATATCGAGTATTTTCTTTTATTGATATAAAAGGATTAAATGAAAAACATACTACACGGTACGTTTTTATAATTCATATTCAGAACATTTTACTTTTTTACGGCACCCAAATTACATAAGTAGGTATATTATTAGAACAATTAATGTGGTTTACTTGCAACAAACATTTATCTTAATTTCATATAAAAAACTTGTGTAATTAGATCATCAGTTCTTCTACGCATTTGTAATGAATTTATTGTTTCAAACGCTATTCTTTTATATAGAATTCGTGGTTCAATTCCATAAAAAAATAGATTCTTCATTTATTGATCATAAACCTATAGACGGACTTTTAGTTTGTTAAAAACAAATTTATTAGTAGGTACTAAATAATGTGCAGTTTTTTTTTTTTATAAATGAATCTGTGCTCACTCGAAGTGAACACAAATACACTTTCTGACATCTTTCACGGCATTTCTTTATATATAAATTTTATTTCTTTATATATAAAGATTCTTTAATGAGAAAAATATGTTTTGGAATATTTTTTATCGCAATTATAATTACCTATGTAGATAACAAACGATATTCTGAACAACGTGTACACTGTCAAGTTTTCTAAAATGGGGTAATAATAATTAAAAATAATTTAAGACTTCTTTTATTCAAGGGTATGGTATGGAGGGATCTATTGTGCGACAAAACTTGTGTTACATCTCTGCAATTATATAAATCGAGTCAACAGCGAGATCGAAGCCCGGGGTAGCCCCGACCCTCAGTTCAAGAAAATTGTTCAAATAAAAAAAACTTTTCACACTATGTGTATTGTAATGTTGCATCTATTCAAAAATAATAAGTACCTACATAACTGTAATATGGGGTGGTTGTGCTGTAGATACTTCCCTATGAACTACATTGAGGGGTAGGCGGAGAGGATAATTGTGTTGGCAGTCTTACAAGGAGAGGGCGAGGAATTCTCTAATGGTCTCCTTTATACACCGAGCTGCACCGCTGGGTAGATGTGCATTTTAACGTGATCAAAGGTTCTCAGAGCGTTAACAAGTTCTATTCAGATATAATATTGAATAACGTTTGACTCGACGCTAGCAAGATGAAATATAATACACGGCTACGAAGACATATTGAAAGTATAAAGAAAGGTTTTGTGGACTCACCATGATTCAGTTTCATATAGAAGGTTTAACAAGCTACGTTGATGCTATGGCTTCTGCAAATAACGCTCTTTAAGTATTTTATCTATGTGTGGAAAATTATTTATACTTCTCATGTCAACCGTTTTCATTTCTGAACAATGGCCTCCTTCAACATCTTCCACCTATCCTTATTTTAGACCTTGTCATACATTCGGTGCTTTCTAAGAACACGGTGTTGTTTCTTTTTTAATTGAACTGGATTTTTTGCAGTTTTCATTTAGTCCATTAATTGAAACCTTCATAAATAACCCCCAAATGCTGAATCATATGTTAATGGATCTTCTCCTTATGACCTTTTCTGAATTTGTGGAACTTATTCTTTTCCGAACTGTCATTTCGAAGCGCAGTATTTTAATTAGGTACACATTGCGGTCAACTGAGTCTAAAAAGCCCAAGATAGAGCGGCGTAGGAGGAGATGGAGGAGACCATTTTCCAGTAGTGGATGGGAAAAGGCTGATCGGAAAATTTTAATTCACCGACTTAGAGAAGATATTCGTACTGGTAAAATCGGCACTAATCGTCAGCTAATATTTTTGCCCAGAACCGCAGATTGAGCTGGCTTGGTCACATACTCCTCGTTTGCTCGAGAATCTTGAATATGTAAGCCTTTTCTACAATCCGTAAGGGATTTGAAGACGAAGCAGGCCAAAATTAACAATCAAGAGGAAATTTTCCACGGTTTTTCAAGGTGCTGGCCTAAGCTAGGAAGAAGCTGTAATTGACGAAAGATAAAGAGGCTTATAAGAATTTGGTGGAGTCTACATGCTCCACACTGGGAGCGACGTGGATTAATAGAGTATCCGATATATCTTCGATCCTAAAAAGCGGTCCATAAAATCGTAAAAATATATTATGATATAGTTTAAAAACTCTCACTGCCTTACATTTTAAAACACAATCAACCAATCAATACTGCATTAGGAAGTTGTAGACTGCAGCATTAATTATGAATTATTTTTATGTGATATTAATAATGTCCCGCTGTGGAATGCAGTTTGGAGAATATTTTTCGATTCTAAATAAGAGTATAATTCAATATAAATAGTAATAAAATTGTAAAGTAATTATTGCGGCCCTCATGCATAACAAATCATTTTAATTCGATTAACCGTTAAATCGGTTATTCTATTTGTAGCGGGCTGTATTTTATAGGGAGATGCGATATGTAATTACACTACAATGAGACTTAAATTTATTATTTCAACAATTCGATAATCATTGTTTGATTCTTGTTGAAGATTGTTATATTTTTACTACCTTATTCTTTCGGTCGATGTAAATTTCAGTACTTAACGAATATTTAGAGCCATTTTATGCTGAATTTCTCAACTCGCCTCTCCCATAGTAAAGCCATCAGGTTTGCATTGGTCGAGTAGCAAGTAATTTAGTATTGATTTATATTTAGTATGTCACTAATAGGCGACAGTAGGGTGAAAGCAGCCACGACCGGGAGAAAGAGCTACAGGATGAACGTTTGGAAAGAAGCTTCACAGGAACCCTTAGTCATTCATAATCTTGAACATTTCGTTAGTTTGATAACAGCAGGCCTTTGAATTTGATTGGAAAAATTGTTTGAGATATAAAAATTAAAAGGCAACAAATCAAATACTTACTTACAATTTTTCACAAACTTTCATACACATTCGATGTAAGAACAATATTATGGAATTGAAACATGAAAGGGGGTGTGCAACGGGAAGCTTAGAGAAATGATAATGGCAGCACACATTAACAAACGGCTCTAAATGGAGGATATTTTATAAAATGTTAATGTCGAAAGCACTCGTTTGAATAAATAGAATAAAAAATTGCGAGTGTCCAATGTTTATTTATACGTATGACCTTTAATTCGGCAATGATTTAGGGCCGGCGGCGCTGCGCACGATCACTAATCAAATAACCGCGCAATTTTGGAGGGTTTATTTTTAATTTCATCCCCTTCACGGCTTGTTATTGAATGGGAATATTTATGACATCCCTCGCATCCCTAACAGCATCCCATTGTTGCACTGTCCCGATATATTATACCGGCACAATGACACAGGCGTGTGGCAGCCACCATATTATCTCTGTATCTCTGACACTCCACATAGCATCATCAGACTGTATATAGCATCCACCAATAGTTATTATAGAGATTATTTAGAAATAATATTATGATAGCATCGGATACCCGGCTTTGGATAAAGCTGCATTGTGATATTCATTTGACCAAATAGGTAAGCACATGAATATGATTCTGCACAGAGTACAAGAATAATATAATCATAGAAACTTATGTACCTACCTACTAACTTTCTATAATTTTACATTCCTTCTCCGTCAGTGTAAGTACTTCCACACAAATTATAGCATTCGATATGCACGCAATTGTTTTATCCTAACGACAGCACAATAAATCCCTATGTATACAAGTCATGCATATCGCAACCTTGTTACCATAATCCATAAAATGATATATGGGTGTGACAGGTGGACTAAGACAAAAAATTGGATTGTAGTGTAAACACAGAGATGAGAGCTCTACAAAGAATATGCGAAAAAATCTGTGGAGCGTGGAAAGAGTGAGAATATAAGGAAGGAAAGTGGTTTAAAAGCGAATGTCTCTGA
Source organism: Mystacides longicornis (assembly GCA_963576905.1). Taxonomy (NCBI): domain Eukaryota; kingdom Metazoa; phylum Arthropoda; class Insecta; order Trichoptera; family Leptoceridae; genus Mystacides; species Mystacides longicornis. The sequence continues at coordinate 13,297,104 of OY756426.1, forward strand.
TGTTAAAATAACTATCTAGGTTTTCCATCCTGCTATAAAAATCGGACCATAAATTCAGAGCGTACATAAGCAAGTTCATTGTTCCTAAGTGGTTCCAAAAAGGGACAAAATATGAATACACATTTTTCAGAACATTTAACAACCTGTACGTTGAAGCTCTGGAGTAACCTGAAAAGGCTGCAGCTATTAATGGACGATTCTAAATCATACTATCTGGAAAATTAGCATATTATGAACATCCAAGGTAAGGTGATAATATACAAACAAGACTTATTAATTGATCAAGAATAAATCCAGAGCCTACACCATCAGAACCAAAAGTCTCCTTCGCGCCAACGAAAAGAAAGAACTCTGAAATATCACTGGTAAAACCGAATGGTATGCGAAGTTGAAGACATTGTCAGATGAGGACGACACAGAAGAAGAATCTAGAACGAGCGTTTATCCAGGATGGCGCCGAAAACAGGAGCCGTAAGGGCGGCTATAGATGGCATTCCTCGATCTGGAATTCTTTAGATTACCTAAAATATGGAAGGAAATGAGTAGGTATACGTCACAAGAACTTAACATAAAAGGCCTAGTGAAAGAGTAAGAATAACACACATTAACTTGAATAAGGAATATAACAAAAAAGGAAACGATTGCTGTTTTCTTGAGAATATTAACGAAAAAGAGAGGTGCATTATTCATACTAACTTTAAGTTGTATAGAACTAGGTTGAAAAGTGGCACGTACAAGCTATCAAGTAAGAGGAAAGCCTTTATATTTTCTAAAGCTTTTTGTATACAGAATTGGTTCTGAAAGCAATGTATACACAAAGGCTACATCTGCGGGCGCTTCTAAAACCTCCCTTCATATGAAGGTGACTCGATAAAAAAAATTCAAAGCAATATTTAATGTACACGAGAGGTCATGTGTGTAAACCGAGCTACTTAAGCTATTCATTCTATGATACTTTGGCACGAATAACCCACCGAAGAGAAGTTTGAAGATTGGAAAGTATGTAGCTTGGTGTAATAATGGTCGTCATAATGATGAACTCAACAATGCGGTTATCTTCTTCCGAGTTCAGTCCTTCGTTATGAGGGGACCGCGCTATGCAAATACATAATTGCTTCCAATTTAGTTATAAACCTACCTTACTTCCTATTGTACTTATTACTAAGCTTATTACTCGAGTTTGTTAAGTTCGACCTTATCTCAGAATTTTCCAATACGTTTACTTATTCGTTTGTAAGTCGATATTCGTTGCAATGACAATGATAAAAATACTATATCGACGAAATACATTTTGTGATAATCGATCAGAGACTACTTAAGGAAGATATTTATTTATTTACTAGCTTCCCCGACAGACAGATTATAAATATTGAATTAGAATTTAAAAGAACGATAAAAATGACTTTTAATCGACCAATACATCTGCTTTAAACAACACATTTTCCATCCGAATTCTTCCAATCGCACCAACTATGAAACAACTGACAGTTTCTGTCAAACGAAAATTGAATCAAAATAAGATTTATACAATTTTCGCGTTTTAATTTAAAAAAATGCGTTTCACTGTAAACATTAATGGTATAATCAAACAAATAATGACCCTTATGAATGCCTGTCGTCTGACAGGTTTTGCTGTTAGTCTTGCCGTAGAGAAATCTCGCTAGACGTGACGGCTCGCTTATAAAAATCTGTCATCCGCCGGCCGTTTGCAATTTAAATCTACCTCTGAAAATCAAAGAAACAATTGGGAGAAATAAACTTGGATTAATTACGGAGCAAGCTTTATATTCTAGTTTTGTTCTCTCTGCCTACCCCCTACGGGACGGAGCGATGAGTGAAAAAAATGATGAAGTCAGCGATAGAATACTTCATTATTAACGGGTTATCTACATAATAATTCAGAAATGTTTGTCTGCTTTCTATCGTATATGTGAACATCACGCTCAAAATACAAATGCTACGTCAGATATGAATCTGCGCAGAGCCGTGCAAAATGCCGGAGAGGGTTCTTAAATACAATTTGCTTCATTAACTTTAATATATTTAGAGCTATTTAAAAAACTCTATTTTTTAGGATCTTATTCATACAAATTTTTCAAAAGAGACAGTAGTTTGGAAAAAAAATTAATCATGTAAACATTCAATGGAATCTTGGTATTACGGTATGAAAATGTAATTAAATAATTGGAGATTGATTTGTTATAATATTATATACTGATCAAGCCTGACAATCGGAATCAAAAACGTAAAGCAAGACGGGTATAAGCTAGTGCATTATAAGAAAAACATTATAGCTGATTTTAATACTAAACTTGACAAAAAATGCATAATTATTTATTTCATACCCGACTATTAGCAACTAATAGCAAGATTACGCTGGGCTGGGCACATAATACGAATGAACGAAGAAGCCCACCAGACGATTAACCCTCACACATCCCGAAGGTCGTAGAAGAGCAGGAAGACCCAAACTACGGTGGATGGACGGTGTTAACACGGATGCAGGTGTCATTGGACTGAGGAGCTGGACGGCAGCACTCAGAAGGACGGAGTGGAAAAAATCTCTTGACTCAGCCAGGGTCCACCCAGGACTGTCGTGCTGATGATACCCGACTATTACGGGACACCATCCAGAATCTCGTCAATTGTGAATTGTCATTTTTATACCAGGAACTTACCTACAATAATATTTTAAGAGAATTTGTTATGTTCAACCCACATTACGTAAAAATATCTATGCCATGTACCTACTGAATTTTGATAGTTTTCATGCTATGTCAACATTAAATTCATTAAAAAAATAATTTATGTAAATATATAAAAATAAAGTCATTTTATGTCGAAAAAAAAAAGAAAAAAATATTCCCGTACCGGGAATCGAACCCGAGCCTCCTGGGTGAAAGCCAGGTATCCTAGCCACTAGACCATACGGGAGTTGTACAGAGCGTCGGAGACTTATAATAAATATAATACACCTAATAATACAACTTATATTTAAAAAAATTTTCGTCTTTATGTATTTTTTTTATATCGTGTTAAGTTAATATTAATTATTGTTATCAATACATACGTAGGTCAATGATAAAAATACAGTAGGTACCAACCATTATGTTTATACAATTTACTTTGAAATGGTTACATGCATTTATTTTCTATCGGTAATAGGTACGACCATGTCACTGATTCTAAGTTAATTAAAAAATTTAAATTAACTTCACCCTCATTCGAAAGGGGCTTATAAATATTCATTATGTAATTGTGTATTATATTTATAAAAACAACATCAAAATAATATAATATTGTTATGAAAATAAGCAAGTACGTGGGTATTTTATAATGTCTATCGCCCCTCGTCAAAAGTTACTCAATCCGGGAGAAAGTTCCTAGGAACCTACCCATGGACTTTCTCGGAACCTACTTTCAACCACCACAAATTAATCACGTCATGAAGAAAAACCGTCAAGCATTGGCGGCGTCACTATATTGTTTGCCTCTAAATATAATGGAAAATGACGTTTTTTTTACTGATGAATACGGGTAAGTAATTAAAGTGTTTATTTTTAAATGCATGAGTATCAAAATGGCTTAAAATCAAATGAATAATCGTGCGCTAAGTTCGTCGTGAATAATTTTAATATTAGTTCATTATTTTGTATGAAAACATGTATAGCGCCCCTGTAGAAGAAACTCGTAAACTGTGCAGGCCGTACGGAGCGGCGCGCGGCGTACGTACATTTCCCTTTGACTGTAATTGCGAGTGTTCCGAGAGAGAAATATTTAGTTTTAAATATTTTTTCTGCTGCCGATTTATACCAGATAATGTGACTTCAGAGACATTTTGATAACTTATTCTATAAACTATGATGATATTATTTCATAGTTTTATTTGAATTCTCAACAAAGTGTCTAGATTAGATACACTTGCATGTAGTAAAGTTGATTTCCAAAAAATGAAAAACCAGCAATACCTTATACATACTTATGCCCATAAAAAGTATGCCCATAAAAAGGTAAAAAGCAAAGGAAAAATGGTTGAAAGAGTAAAATATCTGATGTCCGTTTGATACAGTCTATGAAAACACACTTTTTAAAAGACATCTGGAATGGTTGGTTTGCTTATAAATGTATTTAGTGTCTATATATTATTTGCATATTATTTGGAACTAAAAATTGTGTTCCTTAAGGGGTTCCTCCCATAATCTTTTCCAAAACCTTCATCAACAGTTTAATTTTCCGATTTTCGAAAATATTTTACAATCTTAACAATAAAATTATTTAAAAATTCCCACAAGGTAAAGCCCGATGCAATGGCTCAAAAGCTTCAAAATAAAATAAAACGAATAAAAATAATAAACTAACGTGCAGTTTAAAAACAAAGTAAAAATAAACAAAACAAGAAAAAAAAAAACAAATTCAGTAAAACTTAAGAAAAATAACTACCGAACACAATATACACAACAGTAATGACCAGGGGATATCAAAAACAGAATAATGTCAAAATTTTACATCAAAAACAGACAGTGATGTCCAATTCCCGAGGCCAAAGCTTGACGTGATTGAGCTTTCTATATTCAAGGAGGGTTCATAAAACTTTCATATATTATTATTTTATTATTATATCGCAAAAAACGTCACACTATACTAAGATATAGCTAAAAAACGTAAAGTGTAAACGTATTTTCACTGACTAACAACCTAACAACATATTTTGTGATTTGGTTTCAATGAAAATTTCCTCCTTTCTTGATTATTATTAAATACGCCACTGCCTAATCTTGTAACAAGAAAAGAAAAAGTACCTAACTAAGATAAATTAGCGGTTGGCGGAACTTTGCTGTAAAGATAATTAGATTCTAAAATAAACACAAAACATGAAGATTTACTTCAAGTATGGCTATAGGAGTAATCAACGTTGGGTGAGCAGGTGCTGTTTAACATTATGAGAGGTATTTTATGCTTGTAACCCAAAAATTCTGCATAAATATAAGAATAGAATGAGGCATTTGAAATTTTGGTATATTATGTGTTAGGGTTTCATGTTTAACGGGGACGTTCAATCACATGACTTTTGCGACTGGGAGATGAGAATTCTGTATATACGAATCTTTCTTGTAGGAGCATCAAAAAGACGAGACATGAATGACATGATCGTTTTCTGGTACTGATGAGAGAATTTTATTCAAAGAGAAAGGTTTCTGGCACTACAGACAAGGTTTTCAAGAGAGCTTTGCTGCATTCTTTAGTCACATTACCGAGCTGATAAATGGAACATGGACCCTGTAAGCTAGCATGTGTCAGCTGGGCAGGGTCCAACCAGTAGCTCATGTAGCTACGAAGGCCCTCAGTATCACCGACACGCTTACGCACCAGATGTCGATAGATCGGGAGACAGCAGCGGGTCCATCATTGTTGAAGCTCCGATCACCAAGGGTTGTGAGAGGTTGTAGAAATGAAACAAGCTTTCAATCTTGAAGGCAGACGTCCGGCGAGTTGGTCTTCTAGAAGTGGTCCCAGTGAATAGTGGAGTATCTCAAGTAGATTCCAGTAGTCGACTCAACTCGCCGTACATTTTGCGATTTTATTTATATAAAAATCGAGAACAAAGAAAACCAATCACAGGACTGGTTTAAATTAACCAATCAACGGTCTCTATTTTAGGAAAAATGGTCAACATTTTTCACTATCAATTTGTGACATTTTTCATTATATCTTTTGAAATACATAATTTATATTGATCAAATAATAATTAAAGCATACATATTTATCAGGCAATGAAAACTAACGAACAGAGAGGTGCGGGACATGTCTGGCTGGCATGATATTTCAAATAAAGTACCAAAAGTACATAAGTTCCCTTTTACGTGAATCTCACCAGCTCCCATCGAATTGATGTTTGAAGCCGAGGCTCTCGGACGCAGCCACAGGTTTTTGTCATAATTCGCCAGGCTTTGTCAATTCAAAAACCCTGGCCATTCCAAAAGTTTTAGTACTTTTACAAATGTTACATTTATAAATTGACATTTAGGCGTCTCTCTGCACGTAGTGTATGATACTCTTAGTAGTACATACTATCCTATACATTATTATAATCAAAAAATATAAATCAATAATTAACCCATTAAAAGTGTTTATAATTAGTTCAAAAGATTCTAAAGGCAATGACTCTAATATGTATTAGGAAAAGCAACCTAAACACAGTATAAAAATCTAATATTTCTATACTTAGTAATTTGATCAATTTTAATACAAAAATTAATTCCAATAAAATCTGGACTAATTAACCAAGTTGATTATTCCTGTTCGATTTGACATCAAACGCTTCTCTTATTTCTAGCAGACGGTTCGTCTCCAGAGCGATGTATACTTACATCAGATGTGTCCTATGCTTATAGATATGTAGGTTTTCACGTTTTCCTAGATATGAAAACTTGAATATCTCCAGTTACATTCAATGTATGAACTTGTGGTTTTCACCAACTTATGTAAGACTTAATTACCCACAAACTAGTATAAAAATAATCCCCATACGAATATATTTATGTACCTAAAAATGATTAGCAATGGTAATAAATCCCTCTAAAATGTACTCTTACCTAGTGCCTTAATTAATCTTGACCTTATTTCCCAAGATTTTGCACATATTCCAATTGATACATTTAGAGAACACTAATTACTACATATTAGTAAAAGAAAAAATGGAAAAACATTCAAAACAGCAAGGAAAACTCAATATCAATACAACAGTGCTGATAATAAATCAAGTACCACAACACATCGATATTGTGAAGTGTACCTACACTCAGCGCTTGTCAAAAATTGGTATGACAGTGATTTTGTGTATGTGTGGGTGAATACATATTTATTAAAAATCTGAGTGTATGTGTGCCTTGTCCTCCTATAATAGTATAGTACATATCGTGAGTATCTACTCAGCCATCAGACAAAGATTTCTTCGGCGTAGGACAAAGGTATAAATATGGGTCACACTTCATACAGATGCTCATTAATAAATATGATTCGATGCTGGAGTGATGTGTCTAATACAGACCCAAAAAGTCTTTGATGAATCATAAACGGTCTAACGGGGTACAAGAAAGAAACGAGCACAACCATGCATAAAAAATAGGTAATCGAAGTGTTGGATTGAGCACCAGAATTCAGAATTGACCAAAATAGCGATAATTTTCATAAAATGGTCGCCAAAGTTCTATACTTAGAGGTTGCTGCATTTTGGAGTAGGTAAGACATAGAAGGTTGTAGTTATAGTAAAGTTTGGTATAATAATATCTATACCTACCCCATTTTGAAGGAAACATCATAAAGCTAAGAAATTACTTGAGACGGGCAGGGCGATCCCTTCATAAGTGCATGTAGCACCTCGTGTAAGACTTATTGTTATGGCTGAAGGAATGTTAGGCACCAGGTGTACTGCACCAAGTATCTAATGGGAAAGGTAATCATCCTTGCTCTCCATAATATCTGTGCAAAGTTTGTAAGTTACGAACTTTATTTTACAATTTAGCAAAGTGGGAACATAATGGTACTTACTTATCTATCAATCTGCTTTAAAGAAAGTCCTTTTTTGTAATGGTCAGTGGGGCTAGTACGAGTTTCATCGAAAGCTATTTGCACGTTAATAAGCGCTTATTAGCGTGCTAATAGTGTTCTAAATTCAAAGGATCGAATCGTTCGATCATTTTTGTATGTAAATTTTTCGAAACTCTTTCGATGATCGTTTCGATATTCGATCATCGAAAACTTATACTAGGGCTACAGGTGAAGAAACACTCAAGTCTATGTCTTTAAGTTTCAAATTCATTTCGAACGCTCCGCGTAAAGAACTATGATAAAAGAGTAGTAAGCATAGAGAGTACCTATACGCGTCCCGTTATTCTAATTAGGATTTTAAAATCTGTTCGAAATTCAAAAATTCAATCGATAATAACTGTTTTTTGTGGCGTATGATCTCTATTTGTTTGAAAAAGTAAAAACAATTTATTTTCTATGATTCTAAATAATATGTTCGAATTTCAAACCAGTGGGGCTACTACGAGTTTAATCGATATAATAAGCGCTTATTAACGTGCAAATAATATAGTGTTCTAAAATCAAAGGATGCAATCGTTCGATCATTTTTTTATGTAAATTTTTCGAAACTCTTTCGATGATCGTTTCGATATTCGATCATCGAAAACTTATACTAGTGGTACTGTTTTGAAAAATGGTGACTTCTATATAGTGACGTGTAGGTATATTATCATCCTTACCTTTGACAGTTGAGCTACTAATGCATCACAGTTTAATAAAATGGCTTACACTGTTTCTACATTAAAGAGTAATCACGGATAGTCTCACTATAATGCGGTTTCCCTAATCTTCCCCAGTCATACTCTTAATATAATCAGACATTAATGAGAGTAGGTACCATCTAGTTTATTATTATGTTGGTAGGCCTTATAGTTGAGGGGTGCCTTGACGAGTGTGATGGGTCTTCTATATATTTTGTAGGAAGTTTAATTAAACCATAATCAGATCTAGACACTATGGGATGCGATTGTTATGTTAATGCGTTTTATATTACAAACATCTACTTATTCAATGCGTACAGATAGCGTACAGGTACCTACGTCTATATTATTAAAAATGCACATATTATTATGCTAAAACCCCGACACCTGAATGCAGATCTGCTTTGAGTCACTAATGTGAAGGACCAAACTGAATTGACAGCTTATGTTTCTTTAAAAAATATTTGCATGGTAGAGTCAATTCAAAACCTACACTCATTGAGACTATGCAATGGAAATTGAGTTTAGATCCTAAAAATTTGCATAGTAACGAGATACAAAACAACTCTGTCTTAATGTGAAAGGCCCCCCATTCACGATCACTCCATCCGTCCCAATGGAGTGATGTCACTCCAAAAACTGACTGTGTCATATCATATCTGTCTTTACTGCCTACGCATAAATGATATGCGTATAAGTACACTATAATTTGTGTATCTATTAGTGTGTTCATTGATTCTAAGAATAAAAATACATCGTGCTACATTATAGAGACAGTCGTATGACTTCTTTCAACGTCGTGTTGTGAGATAAACGGTAGCTACCCACTAATGAATAAATCAATTAATGACCTGTATGAAACACGTGCGCAAATAATGTTTTTAGAGGTAATGAACGTTGCTATCATTGCAATTTTATTTCTGTCATTAACGCTGATATTATTGAATGTATATTTTGACGCTTCGCTCACCTCCCATATGGTCTAGTGGCTAGGATACCTGGCTTTCACCCAGGAGGCTCGGGTTCGATTCCCGGTATGGGAAAATACTTTTTTGTTTTCTTGTGATTACTGTGTTACCAGTATTAGCTACCACATTTTTTTCGCATTTCGGTTATGTACCTTATTCCACGGTAGGAGCTCGTTTTATTTGAAGTTTAATTTTAAGAATTCAATTTTAATTTACCAGTTATGCAAACCAAATTATTGTATATGTTGCCTAAATTTATCAGAATCATTCTTGAAGTGACCTTTTTTGTAAGATTGAAATGCACTGTTTGACTGTAGGCAGAGGGAACTAACTACATATCTTCCAATTTTTATCTGTTTGCAGACCTTGGGATCTTTCCTCTTTTTGGGGCGGCTATCCTGGTGGTTCTCTATCTCTCAGGAGCTCTCTTTTAAAACGTTTATTCTGTTCTTTTTCATAATATCCTCTACTTTAAGTATTGAAGGATTCATGTAAAATATTACCAAATGTAAAAGTCTTAAATTAAGTTCATCAAGTTACACTATTTATATATGTACCCAAAACATCCAACAGGCAGACATTTGACAGTAGGCAACGGGGAAGATTATTGTAATGCCAATGGAGGATATCAGCCATCAATGACTAAACCATCCCCCTTGTGGATGAAATGCCAAAGAGGAGAAAAAAATATCAACCAATTGAGATAATAACCAACATTTTTTTATTTACCCTGAAGTAATTTCTCTTATCATAAAGAATTAGGTATATAAACAATTTATTAGAATAATCTTTTTGTGTCACCCAGGATTTTTTTACCTACTTAATGGTATGTAAATTAAAATACCTTGCTTAAATGAAATTTAGAATATTCCATAAAGTTTTTGAGTTCACTTTCGGTTTAGGTAATAAATTTCATTTCTTAGCATAGAATTTCGTACGTAATATTTCAAACAGGAAAGTGCGAATTCTTCGAAGAAATTTCCCGTTATGGTCTTTCGATTAATTGAGCGAATGGAATTTCAAAACCTTGGACTCGTCGGCGCATCGCTGCATCTTCCCTCACCCCTGGGACATCCTGATAGCTGCACTACCCCCCGCCCCCAGTGTGGTGATAAATGATAGCTACCCTGGTACATGTACCTAAGGAATGAGGGTTGGCTGGGAGGCTGCACACTACAATGGGATGGTATCTCCGGGGGAGACGCGTGGATGTGGATAAGACATTTAATACTGGTGCTGGGAGATATACATTATCTTCACATTGTCCTTCTTAAGACAATCTAACATACCTATAAAAATATGTAGTACTTATGTATCTAATGGCAGCAAAACCTCTCGGAGGACAGGCGTATAAAAGGGTCATTAATTGTTTATTTTTCTTTCTGTGTCCTGAACGTTGACTATCACTCTGGTGGTGAATGCCCAACACTACTTGTTATCCCTGTCTACTCAAGAATGAATATATAACAACTAATGACTCCAACAATTCATTACTGATGTTCGATTTTTAAATGGAACAAACCACCACGGGCTTTCGACCATCTTCTACTGTTATTTCGAAAGCTGGCTAAGTGTGATCACTAAGTTAACAACGTTCTCCATTAGGTGGTAATTTTTAAGTCTCCGAAACTCCTAATCATGAGAATTCTCGACATGTTCAACACGTCGAAATATCTCATGTATACAAAAAGTAGATATTCAATAATCACTCAAGAATGTTTTGGAGCCAAGTTCTCGGCCGTCAGCCCAACCCACGTCGACCCTCTAGTCATCTCTAAGTAATTCTTGAGTTCATTTAACGGTACATATTTCTCCCCTCTAAGTACATGACCCATATGGAGGACACCTTCCGGACCTTAACATTTGTCAGCAACTCTCAATCAACTCTCGTGTCCTTAGCAGGACTCTTGTGTTGCTGACCATGGCTGTCCATTGTATGCGGAGCATTCTCCGGTGTACCTCTACTGACATATTAAACGCTTCCAATCGGTTCATGGTACTAACTTTGAATGTTCATGATTCAGCTCCGTATCATTTAACCAATCTCTGACGGTGTTTCATATTTTGATTGTCCTTAACAGTTATATCGTCCTTTAATCCCAATTTTAGTTTTATTTTGGGATTTTACTTCCTCCCGTTGAGAACTGCGGGCACTCCTTTCTCGTAGCAACAGTTGTATGTATAGAATCGCTGATCTAGTATCACATATTTTTTCAATATTATAAATTTTTCTCGCGGATATTACTTGGCCTCAATAATCGTCGTGGAATATCGGCATACCAATGAATACTCTATTTGCAAGTATGAATTTTTCGGTATGAAAAATATTTCGCATGATGTTTGAGTGTTTCAACGAAAATGTCTCGAGTTACAGATGAACTTAAACAATTATTATACTTGATGATTGATAATGATGTGTCATTTTAAATTTAAATTGTTTGACAAAATTTTAAAACAAATCCAAAGCCCGTTGTGGTCATATAGAAATATTGACCATTAAAAATCAAACATTAATAATGTAAGAATCAAATGAAAGATATGTGAGTAATATGCCATTGCGAAGGGTTAGAATTATTAGAATCAATGATCGTTTAATCACTATAATCTATAATATAAAAGAAAGTCGGGTTAGTGCGAACACTTATATATAACTCGAGATCGGCTGAACAGATTTTTATGATGTTTTACTAATTGGATTCATCTCCGCTCCGAATAACAGAATACCTGATAAAATTTTGAAAAAATAAATGGATAAGAAATAATATTAAAGCTAGTATTGAACGGATTTCATGCGACGCCATCGCCATCTATGAAAAAATCTATAACAACAAAACTTTTTTTATCTTACAACCATTGAATACGCTGATTTTTTATGGATTTTTTTTCGAGATTTCAAAAATAATTTTTTAACATTCAAACATTTTTTTTTTGTATTGAAATCAATATTCATAGTAAGGACTGCACGACAAGGTCTGTCGGGAAAACTAGTTTAGTATAAAATGTCCTTTTATAAAAATAAAATTTCCCATACCGGGAATCGAACCCGAGCCTCCTGGGTGAAAGCCAGGTATCCTAGCCACTAGACCATATGGGAGACGAGTTCGGCTGGTCACATTCATTAATATAACAAAAATCAAATTAAATTTTCATCGTTTGGCTTATTATCAATTGCAAGATGAAAATCTTGAAAGTTTACACAGCTGAAAAACACTATACATACATAAGTACATACTGAAATTAAACTGTAGTGTTTATGAATATTCTCATCAATGCTCGTCTCCCATATGGTCTAGTGGCTAGGATACCTGGCTTTCACCCAGGAGGCTCGGGTTCGATTCCCGGTATGGGAAATTTATTTTTACAAAAATGTAAGAACCATTTTTTATATATTTTTTTCGTTTATTGGATAATTTACGGTAATTAAGTGAATAAATTAATCAATTTTAAAAATATTTTTTTATTTTAAAAATTTCGTTTTTACCGCATTTTTATTTAGATACTTTTAAGAACGGAAGAAAACGTAGATGAAAATGAATAAAAAATATAAAAACCAAAAAAATAAAAAAATATACTAAAAATGCTTTTATCTTTACTCAGGCAATATGTCACCCACTTATTGACAGCAGGGCTAAACATATTTAGTCCGTCGACACAATGATCGATCATGCCAACACAGTGGACCCTCTGCATTACTTTCAAGACGTTGACACAATATTTGCTAACTTTATACTGCAATATCCCCCCCCCCCTAATCTGAGGGGACGCACAAAGAGTGTTTGGTTAAGAATCACCTTCTTTCTCTATTTCTTCCCATAATCGCAGTTTCCTCCATTATCGCTACACACAAGACATCAGCTTATTCAATACGGTTATGGTCTTTTTAGTCTTATCTTAAACGAACCGGGTTTTTTATATCCACATTTTTCTCAATTATGTATATCAGTCGAATATATATATATACCTACCTACAGTCTGTTCAGTAAAAAATATTCATAGCAAGTTAACTTTTTTTGGTGTTTGGTTACTTATTGCTGTCATATACTATTTGTTAGTTATTTAGCATCTCTGCTATAAGTAACCGATTTGTTAGTGTTAGTACCTACCTATTAAATTGCGAGATATTTTTCATTGCCAATATCTTTTTCTTTTTTTATTTGTTTTTTTATTCATTGTTATGTAACGATTTCCATATTTTGAAGTGGTAAATTTTAAATATTTCATAATTCGAATTTTAATTCCAAAGTGTTAGGATAAATTGAAAATCCAAAAGAGTTAAATTAATAATTGGACAACTTTATTCAGCACTCATCGTCAACAACAAAAATACAAGAAGAAAAAAAATAGCCTCTTTTGTTATTGCAATACACAATGGAACATTTTCAAATTCAAATTTCTATTACAATTAAAAAATAGCCTCTTTTGTTATTGCAATACACAATGGAACATTTTCAAATTCAAATTTCTATTACAATTAAAAAATAGCCTCTTTTGTTATTGCAATACACAATAGAACATTTTCAAATTCAAATTTCTATTACAATTAAAACTATGAACATTGACAAGTAAGTAGGTACCATACTTTTCTCAACACAAAGGTTTTTAAATACCTATGGTTTCACTAATTTTTAGTGATTCCTTGCAATCTGTTTTATCTGGCGATGGGGCACGTTTGTTATACATAGTCAAATATAACATATTTTTATAAACAAGGACCATTTTGGGTATTCTATGTTTTTGGAAAATTTTTAGACATTTTAGATTGGTATAATATTTAGCTCGTCCGTTGGTCAACCAAATTTGATAAATATTTCAGTAAACATCCGATATTCCAAAAGAAGGTTTCATCCATATACCTACTGTATTCCCTTTGAACTTCTTATGCCCCTCTCGCTCCGTCTTACCTGACAAGCCAGGCTTGCGCAGGCAAGACCACAGGTAAGACAGAGCGTGTGGTAGGGGCATAAGTAGCTTATTTTAAAAAAAAAAAAATATTTTTTCGAATATAACATGAAAGAAATATTTTCCGACAAACCTGTTCCGATGCAGTGATCAATAACTTCTCGCATAATTGGTCCATTACAACATGAACCTATCAAGTCTCAGGAAGGGGGCAGAGAGTACTTACTCCCTGTATAAACAATACGCTCATTTCCTATCAATCCTACCTTCTGTTGATTTTACATCCCTTATTCCACTCACCCCCCGCACCCTTTAATGCATCAACAGTTAGGCGTTTCATTAAACCACCCATATTGAGATAGGAAAAGGAAGATTGGTAGGTACTACAAAAATAAAAGAAAAAAAATGCATGAAAATATCATATTTTCAAATCGCCCATTTCTTTTATTTCCCTCGTTCCGCAGTTTATCCTAGTAAATGAATATCTTATGAAAATGCAATAGCTTTATGAATTAAATGATATTGGGATTTGGGAATCGTTTTATCGACCACAGAAATTTAAGGTAAAGTAACTTATTTCCATGGATCAGTGTTGGACAAAATCAATGTGCCATTGTCTTCAACACTATTTACTCTAGAATATGTATCTAGCAACTAATGACTCTTTTTTAAATGGAACAAACCAATACGGGATTACGACCGTCTTCTACTGTTATTTCGAAGGCTGGCTTATTTGCTCTATTTTTGTCCTTCTTCTAAGGATTTGTTCGATACTCCTGGAGATTTGCAAAGCTTCCCAAGTGTCAATGACTTAAAAAGATGAACCTAGATAAAGAAAAAATAGAAAACATTTGGTTCTGAATAACTTATTGCGACTCGATTAGGTCCAATTTGAAAAAAGCTATCGAGTCGCAACCGATTTCCACACATTTCCCCGGAGATGCATAAAAATCAAATAAAAAAAATAATATTCCTGGGCAGATATACGTTATATCTTCACACAGGTTGAAACTTGAAACAACGTATTACACTTTCAGTTGCTTGTTTTAATGACTTAACAAACTAAATCAGTATCATCTCTGAGGTCATTCTCGCGTTGACGTTATCAAAGGATTGGCGAAAGCACTCTGGCTCATCAGAAAAAACCTTAGAAGTGCGTTTTTTTAAACTAGCTTTTAAACTAGCACCAGAGACACTCATAATAGAATAAAAGGAAACAAAGGTACCTACGTAAAATTTACTCAATTTAATTTAAGTTGGCATGTCTCACTTCTTGAATGAGAGAATTTCTTAACTCTTTTTTGCTATCATGCGGTAGTTAATATAATTTGTCAATAAAATATTCAGCAGCCCGTTTTAGTTTATTGTTTATTTGGTAATAATCTCTCTCGGCCATGTTTGCTTTTATTACCCGCTTCACAAATTTTGCGACTTGAATACGTAATTCGGGATTTTATAACCGTGGTCCCGCATTCTTGCCACTGCTGGCGTACCCTCTTATTTCATCGGAATACTCATTTTATTCCCGTTATAATAAACGATGGATGTTTAGAGTCGTGTTATGTTTATTTAATTGTTATTTTATGTTATGCGGAAGTCTTGTTTGAGATATGAAAATTTCAAGGTAATAAACTTTCATATTTTGGAATAGTTTTGGACTCAAAACGTATTGTTACTCTCAAAAGACCAATCCAAACTCCCTTTTCATATACTTGGGGGAATATATCAACTTGTCTGGGACACGGATGCTGAATGAAAAAAAATCAAAGAAACACAGATGCACTACACAACAATTGAAAAAAAAAACGGCAAAAAAACTTTCTACATTCTTTGTACGAAAAAAATTACACGAGATCGCGAAGGGAGGGAGGAAGTGGGAGGGTAATATAATACGTCACCAAATATCACCAGGGGGAGGGGGGTCTAAAAAGTTGTAAAAAAATCACGTGATCAATTGACGGCTCCATTAAAAAAAACACAATTAGTCGGAAAAACATCGAAAGTTTAAAGAAGCAATAATCATTAATTATTTTCATTAGAAAATATAATTTTGATAAAACAAAAACATTAAAAAAAAATATTTTCGTTCCGCAGTCGGTAGGATTCGAACCTACGCTCCCAGAGGGAATCTGATTTCTAGTCAGACGCCTTAACCGCTCGGCCACGACTGCTACACGGGTGAGTGTCAAAATTACCGTACAGTTTCTCGGGATACTTTGTAGGCGAAAATAACACGTAGGTACCTACTGACTGCGATACTAGTGTACCACTCTATTGGAGTTTTCTTACATTTTTATACTGCTTAGATGCGCATTTAACATTTTGTTCTTTCCTAGTTTCAAATAAAAAATGTAGATTGATTAAAATAATTATGATGATGTACCTAATAAAGAAGGCAGTGTGTAATAAACATTATTTCTCTGCATCTATTCTTCAATTATCATTGTTGTGAAATGTTACTTTTAGTGCGATTAGAGATGAGTTAAATATAATATTGTCACTCTAAATACAATGAACACGAGTTCATTGGAGGGGTAGAGGAGTTTTTTAAGCCTCAAGGGACTTAGAGGTAATACAGTTCACTCACATTGACATTCTTACTCCCTATGGATTATGCCATAGAAAGAATTTGTAAGAAGATGAAAGAAGATTACGAATGAAAGAGTTTTAAAGCTTAGATACCTCTACACCTCACCTTAACATTCAAATGGAATAAAATTACTTTTCATATTTTATTGCAAGCAGGTTTTCAGACAAGTAAGAAATATCAAGTCTTACTACACTCAACCCTTGCAATCAAATAACCCTGTCTTTATTTATTTTTGAATCTACAGCTACACTATGCCATATTATTATGAAAAAAACTTTACTCCTCCTTCAGAGAATCAGGTGTTTGTATTATAACCTTAAGATCTGTATTAGAAAAGCTCAGAATGCTCGAGAAGATAGAAGTTGAGATGAGAAGGAATGGATACAAACAGAATAGGTAGTAAAGAAGAATGTATATAAGGCTGAAAGGAAAGGTGTAAGAAGACGTGGTCGGCTGCAATGACGTGGATGAAACACATTATTTCCAACTTCAGGGACTGCCAACTTAAAAAAAAAAGAGGTTATGCTTTTTATTATTTGAGTTCTTTACTTTTTATTAACCTATCATTCTAGACTCATACATACCTATACTCATCTCAAACTCCACTTAGGGGCATAGAGGCAATAAGAGCTCTCCACTGTTGCTGATCCTGCACAATGTTTATGACCTCCTCCCACACCATGTCCAAATCATTCAGCTCTGCTTTAAAGGAGTGGAACCCAGTATGAGAGAGTCTTCCTTTTTCTCGGGACCCTAATGGGAGGAAGAACAGCGCTCACCTTGACCAACTATAATGGCATCCTTAACATATGTCGCTGCCATATCCATCCACAACGGTTGAGGTGATGGGCCTGCGCTGGGTGTGCCAACGTGTAGCGTCGTTTGTGAGTCAGTGATACCATCTTATACCCAAGATTCTTCTGAGGCAATTCTTTTCAAATGTAGATATTTTTTGTGCCTGAGCGACGAGCGTTGTTCAGGTGCCAGGACTCACGCGCATACAGAAGAATGGGCAACACACAGTTTACATTTTGTCTCGATACTAAAACCCGATGCTTTCCATACCTTGATCGTATTGTTAAAGGCGCCACTTGCCATACCGATACGTATCAGAAGCTCAGCCCCGAGGTCACTAGCGGTGGTAATGGTTGCTCCCAAATATTTAAATACAATAACCCAGGAGACCGTCCATGGTTATCGGGGCAGGCTTTATTTACCATGAGCTTCGTTTTACTGTCATTGACTCGAAGGCCATGGCTTGCTTTTTTGAGGCAGAGTCTTGAAACACGCTGTAATTCCGTACTGAACAACGTTAGGTTGTCCACATATTCCAGGTATCCCTCTAGCTCATTGCATGGATTTTCTCAAGAGGAAGTATAAGAAAATCTAATAAGGAAAAAATAACAAAAAAAAAACAAAATATATATTATTGGATATTTTTTATTAAAAAAATGTACAAAGTTGAACTATTCACTATAATACACTTATTAAACAGACTAAATCAATAATTGTAAACTTACAAATAAAATAAATAATATATTAACATAATTACAAAAAGGACAGTCATTTACTATGTAAAATTGTAAGTCGGGAAAATTTTTTCATTATATTTGAAATAACAGTTTTTTACATTAAAATCAATGGAATAAAGGAATGCAACAATTGGGTAAAAAAATCAATTTTGTAAATTCAAACTGAATTATTGGGTATATGTACAAAAATTTACAAATTTAAAAAATAATCTAAATACAAAACAAATAGAAAAATATACAGTACAAGAAAATATACATCAGCACTGGGTCAATACAATTTTTTTAGTACGAATTTAAGATAATGTCCTAGACTAGTGTTTGGCACAGTTTAAGATTAAGATGTCTTATGAAGAAATAAAAATGCGTACTAATCAATAAACAACAAATTTTTATATTTACAAAATTGTGATCATAAATATATTTATCTAGATACATTTTTAAGCATTTACTATTATTTTTGAACATTTTTTTTAACTGACGAATAACATTGCTATCAATCAAACTAAAAAAATGTATATAAGAAACATTTGATTGATTAGTGCAATTAAATTTTTTTTACATCTGTCCTAATGAGTTTCTGATTTTCAATGATAAACCTCGAATTTGCTATGCTTAGTTAATGGAAATCAAATATGATTGACAGAATTCTAACATATTGCATTAGAAAGTGGTAATTTATGAAAACAAGATTTTTTGCACTAATCAATAAAATTTTACTTAAATATATTATTCAAAATCAGTCTGTATACTATAATGGTTATATAATTTAAATAAGGCTCGTACGAAAAGCTTAAGGCAGTCTCGGAGATAAAAAAATGATATAAGTCATGCACTGGGTAATTAATTTCAATAAATTTATAGGCACAATTAAATTTGCTAAATATTTCCTTTCTTTAAACTAACTCCCATAGTAAATGCAACAAAACTAATAAATCTACATCTTGCAGTCTTGAAATAATACAACATGGCTATTTATAGTTATTATTACTATTATATACACAGCTATTAGCCAATTTATTTCTAGCAAATCAATGTTCATACAATATAATATTATCACAACAGCTTTAGCCACAAGCCAAAATACCATACACACACAAAAAACACACATCCATAGTATGTTTAATATAAACAATACAACACACAGCACATACAAAACAACATTGCAATATAAACAGAATTCAAAATTAACTAAACAAATCGTGAAACACACCAAAATTATTGTGTTTCTCAACAAAATTTTGTGATGAGATTAAAATGAAATCACTTCCACTTTGTTAAGTATGTAGCAAGTAAGACTTGCGAGTGAAATGCGAGTGAGTCCAAAGTTGCTCTATTCAGTTGAATAAGTTATTTATTATATTGATATGCCACCGAGGGCTGCAGTGACAAACAGAGTTCGTTTGCGGTATGCTACGCATATGGGAAAGGAGCGCACGATGAGTATACTCGCAAACAGTAGAGCATGATTTTATTAGTGTTATGTTAACAGTCGCAGTACTTATTAGCTCGCTCCTGCACTAACATATCCACTTGCTACTTAAAAAAATGGATACGGCAAATATAAACATAATCGACTAAAAATTGGTTCACATTGATCACTTTTTACTATTTTTCTCCAGATTTTTTTTGAACATGGTTAATTATCTGTTCTAAATGAAACAATTGTGGTAATGTTGAGAAACACAGACAGCGTGGTGATGGTATTAATAGTTGTTTTGACAGAAATCTTTTTGCAATTCGCCACAGTTTACTTCATCCTGTCTAGTGATTAACACATGTCGGTTATCTTAGTGGGGGATTAAGGTCTACATAACAATGTTTATGGATTTGATTTGTGGAATAATTTTTCTTCTTTATCTTTTTAAACGTATCTGGTGAGTTGCGTGTAGAAGTCTTGTAGGAATATTTGTAGCTGTGGAACAGTGGGTCGATCGTCTGGGGAAATCGCCCAACAGTACGCCATCACCGCAAATCTGAAATGACAAAAAACACTAATTAGACATGTCCATTGATGGAAGGCAGAGAGAATTTACCTCCACCAACACTAGCTTCCATACCACATTCCTTCCTTATATACACCTTCCTATCCGTATCCCACAGTCTTCATAGAGCTCTCATCTCTACTGCATTTACAATAGATTCGTCTTTTTCATCAATGTCCTCATATCACATCAATACATCATTGATGGTAACAGGATTGCGTTATGCACTAGTTTTTTTAGCTTGTAGTGAGACATTGTTGTTCCTCATAATAGGGCTTAGTGCAAAGACCTTCCTATGTTCGATTTCAATACACTCTTTCCATACCTACTTAACATACTCATTCACTTGCCCAATGTATTCATTTTACAGTTCGTTCTTGCCTTGTCCCTTACAAAGACCAAAACCTTTGTTTTTTTTACTTGCTTTTTAGGACACTATCACACTCAGCCATAAGTATTAATTGATCATCTGCAAACATCAGTGCAGATATCAGATATCATTGTTATATTCAGTTTAAGTTTTTAGATCACACAGACCAGGAAATATTAAATCTTGAAGTACTACTTACAATTCATCAGGGCAATTTATTGGCTGTGATAATCTGTATGCGTCTCTGAGGTAGGCTCCCATCTCGAACGGATCAATTTCCAAATAGGGCTGTTGTGCTAGCGTGGTCAACTCCCAAAGAAGGACACCAAATGCCCACACATCAGACGCTGGAGAGAAGCACCGCCTCTGAAGAGCTTCAGCCGAAAGCCATTTCACTGGACGATTTTCATTGTCGCCCAAGCAGTGGTAGTCGGCTGGGAAGAGATCTCTGGCGAGGGCGTTGTCGGTTATTTGAACGCGCAGTTTATCGTCAACACTGAAAAAAATGAAAGAGTTAATAACTGAAACAAATTTATACAAATTTGCCAACAAAATCAATATTTACCAAGAGTTAAGTGAGAGTCAAAAATGCTAAGGAAAAATGTATTAGAATGTCACATAATACTAAAGCCTAGTTCACACTACTTTTGAATTTTAGTCCTGTACCTAGCGAGTAATTTAGTACTCAACTAAACGTATCTTGAACACCCAACTCTACTTCGATTTAGTGAGAACGTGTTTTGAACTAGGCAAAAAAGTCATAATAAACCATAGGCAAAGTAATCACGAAGCGGCTGTCTAATGGGTCACGTATGTGCAGATAAAATAAATTCATTTGGTTATACTTACACACAATTTCTTGCGGCGATGTCCCTGTGAACGAGGTGTTTTTTGTGCAAATACTGTAAGCCGTGGGTGATCTGCAGGGCCATGTCGACTACCTCCTGAGTGGTCAGCGTGTGCGCCACTCCTTCCGCGGACACCTTGCATTTCTGCAAAAACTTCTTCATATTCTGGTAGCCTCCATGAGGATAGATCAGGAACGGGGCAGTGTGGTCTTCTATGGACACACCCAAAACGGTCAGGATATTTCGATGTTGGAGACCATACATCGCCATTCCTTCTTGCAGTAGAAGCGATATTTGTATTTGAGAGGCGTGCTCCGTTACTGTTTTGACGAGGACTTCTTGATCTCTCGAGTCCTCGTCGGTATACGAACCCCTGTACACTCGACCGAAAGTTCCTTCTAGTACCACACTACGAAGTCTGACACGACATCTGTGAACAAAATAAATAAGTTATAAATTTGATATCACGGAAAAAATATAATAAAGCGATGATTTTAAAAGCTTTTTTTAACGTTAAGAAAAAACACGAGGCGAAAACATAACATTTTAGATAATAGTACACTTAAGAAAACTTCAGCAATAACGATTTAATTTTATTACACCTATGTGGTATAAAACGATGGATTTTAAGACATAAATAACAACAATGTTCTCACTTATATTCCACTAGAGACTTCATAAAAAAATAACAATATAATATACAAAATTGATCTCCTCGTATATATTTCTATCTCGCCTTCACCAGTGACACCATAGATTAAATCTGGAAATGGAAAGACTAAATTTTTTTTATAATAATAATGATATTATGAACACATGTTCATCCAGTAAGAAATGTCACACGTTAATAATTTGAATAATTTATTTAAGACGCCGAGAGTTTTTTCGTTGTGTATTAAAATAATAAAAAAAGAAAACAAGGAAATTTAGTCTAGAGAATAATAATTTTATTATACAAACACCATAAATTTAATCGTTTCAACACAAGTGTGCAATAAAAAATTCGACTAAAAAATATGACGCCAAGTATTCAAAAGTGTTTAGTAGGTACGTATTGTTTTGACTAAACGAACCTTATAGACACCTAACGAGTTGAAATTAATTATCGTTTTTAAACGAATTAAGATATAAATGAAGTGATTAATTGTTAACAAACAGACCGTCAGGGGGTGACAGCCGAAATTGTGACGTATTAAGCGCGTCATTAACGACGCGACAAAGAGGTGATTTACGCTCGATTAAAGCTCTCAGTATAGAAATACCCTAAATTGCAGTCATCTTTATTTATATATAGTTAACAAATGAGATTTTAAAGCAACCCATAACTTATACTTAAAACTAAGGTGACAACGACGCAATTTCGACTATGCAATGGTTTTCTACAAAAACGGACCTCCAATTGAATGACCGAATGTAATTTTCAAAATTATGAACTAATAGGTATAGTAAAAGTTTTCGAATTTAACCTTTTTATTAAGTTTATACATTTTATTTCAGTGGTCATCATATTTACTGCGGTATCAAGCTACGGTAATTGACACTAAACGTTAAGATTACACTGTCTCATTCCCGCGTTCATTATTTTACTGCCAGTGAAAGAGATAGATATAGAAATACTTGTCTATAGAATGCGTCGTTAGAGTTACGGTCGCTTTTCTAGCATAAGCTTACTTGAAAGATTCATATCGTCATTAAGACCACATCTTTATACACGCAATACTTGGCAATAGGATAGTCGGCTCCAATATTTCCAAGAGTATTTGCTCGTTATCGTAAAACTTTTCAGGATCACTCCGTAGGAGTTAAGAAAGCCAACCTAGAGTAGGAATGGCAAATGAAGAATAAGACAAGTGCCAGCAACTACAGAATCGTACACACTGGAAGGTAGTCAGCAAGATTACTCTTCGTGTCATTCCACATGGGAATGCTAGTCCATCCATCCCATGTACATTTAGGTTAGATATGCGCAATAATTGATTCGTAAGCCAAATGCCAAAAGTAAGACTTAATTGTCATTATTTTAAAAGTGCTCAAAGTAAATCTTATTAGAAAGCCAACGTAGATACATTATTTATAAACCAAAATGTTAAGATATCTCCTTTTATTTATTTTAGGCGTATTTCAAAGAAGAAGAAAAATGGTCATTGACAGTGTTGATAAATGACGGCGCTCAGAATTCTTATTAAAAATAACATCTCACTGCGAGATGAAAAGATAGTGTTGGACGCCTCTCGAATTTATTTGTTTCAACTTTTAGATAAAGGAGAAAAACTGACAGTTGCTGGAGCCTTGACAATACTTAGAAATAATGAAAATAGTATGAAAGAAAATATTGTGTTGAAAAATATACAAGGAAACTTTACATAAGGCAAGTGCTGAAAAGGCGTCAGTACGTATAGGAAACAATGGAAAGCATAGACTAGACTAGACCAATGAGTTCGAAATTGGTCTATATCGACCCTAAGAGATCTACGAGGATCTGCAAGGGGTCTGTGACATCCAAAAAAATAAGAGTCCATTAAATAAGAATGTGATTAAAATGGAATAAAACTTAAAATGTGATTTTTAAACTTATTCACGTTGTATTGGTAGAAATTTCAATATTTCAACTGAAAAACATGATAAGGGAGCTATGAGAAAAAAATCAATACGTTGGCATCAGATTGGACGGAACCGGTTGATTGGGAAACATTGCCTCAGGTAAGTTCATTTGGCTGTACTGTCACCTTTGACTAGTAAAGTATAGAGGTAATATCGATATCTAAGTGATATAAGTCTGCTTGTTTCTTGTACATACATAAGTGACTTGTTAAGAATATAGCATGTTTCTCCGTCTTAGAGAACACGAATGCAGGGGAAATATAAGGTATGTACTTCTACGACATGTCGGCTATTTGATGATAGCAGGATGCACTATATGTACCAAGTAAACGAGAAATTCTTATAATAGAGGGAGAGTCCTCAGTCCCCGCTGCCTACTCTTCAAATTATCACGTCGGAAATGTCAAGTCCAGGGATAGCTAGAGGGACTGGGGTGATTCTAAAGGTGCGTCATTGTCATACAATAAGTAGTAGATTGCAACCGAGTTGTATGAATGGGATGAGATCGCGGATATGAAGTGTCGACATTTCAGCTCATATCACGGTAAAAAGGGGACACGACGCGAGGAAATTGAAAATTTTAGTAATAAAATACTCAAAGAAACATTCCTATGTATCAAATATTTCAGCTTTGAACGATACGCTATGAGATTGTTTTATTTAAAAAAAAAAAACATGTGAAAGAGTATTGAACGGTAACTTGTGTCACAACAAGACAGTCCTACCACAATCCCCTGATGTAGGAGGTTCAACGGAAATTTCAGAATATTTTCATCCAATAATCAGCTCTTCTCATCAGTGTTAAAAGGTTGATAATTATTATGGCCATTAGCAAGGTACTTACGCAGGAGAATGTAGGTATACTACGACAAAAGCAAACTTGATATGCGGAAGAATCGTGTGGGGCGGAATATTCAATTACCGCGTCATGTGGGTGAAAAGCAATGTCCAATGTCCACACGCTGCGGCCGTCACGTATAATATTAGGTTACCCGCGGTTTCCTATTTATGCGTCAAATCCACGTACCACATTGCAGCACGCAGTGTGCCGTAAAATCAGAGAAAGGATACAATACTCTTGTTTTTGGGCGACAACTTTCAATACTTCATTATTTTGATTGAGTCCTGATTAACAACAAGGTATTTTATGGTCTTGGTATTGAAAATATTGCACAGGCAGCTCTAAATGGGTTGCAAGATCTATACATAAATAAACAGGAGTAGGTTATTGAATACAAATAAGACCCTTATATACGGTTTAAGAAGACATTATTGAAACTGAACGAGATCGAGCGCAGAGCAGAGGTCTTGTTGCCTCCTATGCCTTTTAAGTAGGGTCAAAAAGAGAGAATGAAGTTATTTGATAAGGGAAGCGGATCGATTCACGAAGGTCATAGAGAGGATGGTCACTGAAGCCGCGAAATGGAATGGTAGCCTCGAACAGCAAAACAAGGAATTGCCAGAACACAATATAGTGATGGTAGTTGACGAAGCTGGACGGCGAGTGAAAGCGACGAAGTTATTTTGAAGAGCGATGAAGAAGCCCTGGTTGAGACAGAAGTGAACATCTATAGGACTACATTCCAACCAAACCAATCGACTTGTTTACAAAGGCTAAGCAGCAGAACATAATCGATAATTCATAACAATTATTAGGTTTCAATACTCTTGTCTACCATGGCACGTAGTGCAGAGTTGGTGAGTGCTATAACCGCTGTGCGCCATTACGGCACACGTGGGGCTAGTTAGCTGGTCGGAGCACTTGGTCCGGAGCGTAATAATACTAAACGAGATGCTCTCAGGGCCGCGACAGGGAATTAGATGCGCCTCAGAGAGGGGCGATTGGACAGAATTTGAATACAAAATTAAAATACAGTATCTAGGTAGTAGGTACAAAAGTCCTCTTGCTGCCACTAGATGCGGCATTTAAGTTTGTAGAATGAGAAGACAAAAGAGGGTTGTGCTATAAACACAAAAGAGCTACAATAGATGCTATGTCGAACGGGTGGAAAGGTTCGGCAGGACATGTTTGTAATGAGGATATAACGGAAAAAAACGTAGGCAAACGCTACGGCTGACAAATTTGAGCTAACGGATCAGAATCCAAGAAGCAGATAAGAGTGAAAGCCAATACCTGGGGAATCTGAATAAGCCTACTTTAAAAAAGGAGGAAAATGTCAATTAAGGTAGGAATGAAAATAAAGAAATGAAAATTAAAACAAATAATTATGGAAGTAAATAAGCTGATATGGGCAAGAAATGATGAAACAAATAATGGTAATTGAACAATAATTACCATAATGCATAAAAAAGGAGTAAATAACGAATTTAGCCTCAAGCAAGACAAGGTCAGAGATAAATTTTTTTTTTTTTTTTTTATTGATATAAATATAGAACATAATTATTTACAAAAAAACAAGTATATTACTATGATTGAGTCACGCCAAATCTAAAGATTTGTCGGCGTGTTCAAATGATGCATGAAGAGAAAGGGGAAAAACTCGAAACTGAGAAAAAGGGGAAACTTCAGGTCTCGCGTTCTTTGAAGTGTGGAGTTGATTGTTCTACACAGGGTTGATTGGTTAAAAATATAAGAAAGTCAAAACGAGTTCTATAGAAAAACATTTCCCCGTCCAATGGTTCCTCTTGCGTACTTGTCAAGGGGAATTGGTCGTGTTGTGAGCGGTGTCGACAGGTCGGGCACGTCGCGGGCGCAGCGTATGCACCTCGGGCGTGGGCCCGCGCATAAATCACGAGCTCGACGAGGGTTAATTGATCGCCGACAATTCCACGGAGCCCGCCGGCTCTGATTAAACCATTGGACTCTCACACCAACCACTTTGCATACTTCTCATTACCTAGGTATAACTCATACCGAACTCAAAGAACAATTCGGGACTAATTATTTCTAACATAAATCACGTATTGCGGGAAGATAATGAGAGAACCCCTAAACAATTTCATATCGACTATTTTAATGATTAAACATCTATTTGGTTCTTTGTGTTACAGAACAAATAAATCATTTTAATAAGGACTCGAGTCTTGAGATGTTTGAGTTTGGTTCTTAAAATAATATTATTAGGTGTTGAAGGTATGATGTTTGTAAGAATATAAAAATAAATTAAAATAAATATAGTAGCTTGTACTCTTTGCAATGGTGTACCAGGCAGTGTCGTGTCGACAGGTAATAATAACCACATACTCCCTTCCAGCTATGCCTCTGCAGGCAGCTCCACTGATCACACAGCCTCTGACTATCCTCTGAGGTTCACACACATTAAGTCATCGAACACTACGTCCAAAGATAATGAAGCAATTTTACGAAACAGCGGGGAACAATTAATAATATTGAATAAGTTAACAGCGAGTCCCTTACCTTTGAATAGTCAGCTCTGCGATCCTCTCGTGCAAATCTTTCGATCGTTCGTCAACCACCGAGTAGCTGGGCATCCGTCTGAAGCTCGCGTAGCTTCCACCCGATTTACAGGAGGATCCGCTAGTCCCAGTAAAAGTAGTGTGAGGTATGGCGGTGTCCACGGAGAGGAAGGTGGTGTGTGCCTGAGCGCTGGATCTGGATCTCGTGTCTTGCAGGATCTCCCCTTGTCTTCTTGCCTTGTTATTCCTCACGTAGCAGGTGGCCACCAGCAACGTCACAACTGTGATCATGGCTAGAGCGCACCCCACAGCTATATAGAATATATTGGCGGAGGTATTTGCAGTCGGCGCTGTGTCCACCGAGACGTGAGTGCCCTGTATCCTCCTATTCAAATCCTCCTTTAGACATATCTTCTTCCTTCTGAATAGCAGCCTCGTTATGTTTTGCGAAGCCTTGTCGAGGGTGATATTGATTGCTATAGCGACGTCCACTTCTGCGGCCAGGTGTCCCGAGCATGGCAGCGCCACTCGGAAGGTCTGAGCGGCTGTTGGTATTCCACCCGTTTTGCTGACGTTTAGGGAGGCAGCGGAGATCACAGCAGAGTTGGATACGTCCACGTGAATGTTGTAAGGCAGCTGGAACAAAGAGAACGAAAAAATTAGACACTTAACGTCAATATAAACACGTTACCACTGTTACCAGACATTCTATACGCTATGCACAGCATACAGCCCCAAATCAATAATTTTCCAATTACAGCGATGCGATTGAGCAAATAGACGTCGTGATGTACGCGGAGATGTATTATAGGTGTGTAGGTAAACACACTCATCAATAAAGGTATAGAGGCGCACCAAACTACATAAAGATAATGGAGACCAAATTGCTAGTCTCGTACGGAGGTATTATTCTTTTCTTCAAATAACGATGGAATAATAAGGCTGATTGGTTGGTTCGTACGTAACGCATGCCGGCTTGATGGGAAGTTAAAAATGTTCCACATTATCACGCAATCACTCCTACATAATGCGAATGAAATAAGATGTTTCAACTGATTGGTCGCGATTCAAGACAACCTTCAAGAAAGTTCGTAGACTATTGAATCAAAAACCACGATTGTGTGTGGAGCAGGGTAGGGTAATAAGCTAGTATGATTATTTACTTATCGACATTACAATATATAAGGAATGCCTCGTTTAAAATATTACAAAAAAAACATATCGATAATAGTTGACTATAAAACAATAACCCAAGATGTAAAGAGTGAGAGGGGAGACGTGATTACGAGAACGACAGAGATGGGGAGAGTTTATATTTCTAACCTGTAATTTGTGGCCGGAGCCCGCATCTATGCTGCCATCATACTCCCGAGATGAGGAGTGACCACAGAAAACACTTTACTTCAGTTCATTGAACATTCATAGAATTACTAATGTACTTTAGATCAAAAGTTACTGACGTGGATGGGTAAATAAACACAAGAAAAAATAAAAGACATCAAACAACATAAGTAGGTATATACACTAGGTAGGTACCTGTGTTTTTCCCGTAATTTCTAAGAATCTTTAGTCATCATTCTTGAGCAGAATTTTTAAGATATTAAGAGGCCTTGTAGGCATATACTTGAGATATTGAACTAGATCATATAATTGAGTATATGCTTATTAGTGAAACGAACTAAGATAATTAAGTTTTAGACCAAATTCAACGAGTTTGTTAATTACATGCATTATAGTGAATAGGCCAAGATGCCAGGTGGAACATTCCACAATTTATTACCGGTACTAGACGAATAGGGCCAACCTTAGCTACGTTGTAAAATCTTAAATTTACCTGAATTATATTCAAGTAGTTAATTAGTTTTCGTTTTTATTTGTAGAATTATTATATTGTAACATAATATTTCAAAAAAGTTGGTTTAAATGGGTTCAATTCTTTCGACGTATATATACAGTAGCTCACATGTGATCTACTTCCTACTACACCGCCATCTTTTGATTTTTTAAAAAGTAAAGCAATTATAGAGGAATTGTTTTGATTTCAAACTTCTGACCCATCGAACTTCATCCTGCATCTGAATCAACGATAACTATTACATAATGCAATGAATTATTAGCTAAATTTAATTAAGTTTTTACATCGTAAATTGCATTTTATTCATGTAATAAGCCAAAATTATTTTTTTAATTGGGTTAGGTCGAAGGTCGACGGGCGGGACAGCTAGTTAATAATAAATGATAAAAATACTCCAAATTTTTAGCTGTACTGAATAAAACATTCAGGAAAAACTCTCATGTGAATTAGCTAATTAATTAAAAAAAGAATGAAATAATTAAGACACTTTATTAGAGAAATGTAATCCGATAAAAACGTGAACACAAAAAATATCTCGAAACACACATAAATTCTTGGTCGATCTATACCAACACCAACATTGTTACAAGCAAGGAAAATAACCAACCCTATCAATTTAATGTTATTCTTAGGTAAGCCTTCAAATCAAATAACTTTCAGACATATGTAGATTGTAGGTTCTTGCAATTGGAGACTTCACAAACTTTTGAAGTGAGTCTTAGAGATACTAAGCCAAATTAGCTGCAAAAGATTGTTTGATTCGTACCAGGAAACAAACATGGATGGTCTCAAATAGAAATATTCAGCAATGGTGACTTTGATCTTGTTCCAGAAAAAGATAAAGTTTAAGGTGAAGGAATCATTTACAAAACAAACACTAAAATTCCAATAAAATGTGGGCTGTCCACACCAGATATAAAGAGGGGCAAAGCAACTCGTATAGTATAGTTACGGGTATGTTGACTGGACATGTAAGTATGTATTAGTTATACCGGTCGATGTATTAACTATAACAAGCGTATTGTTTCTGATGTATTTCACGACCATGTTTCGAGAGCATAAATCAATTTGTTAACCGATGTTAATAATAACTCGATGGTCCGTTGAAAGCAATTTGACGAGATCACTACAACACACACGCCCATGGGCAGATTTTAAATAACTTTGTGTCCGATATTTATTTGAATAATGTACGTCGTTCAGCCTCGAAAGCCAATCTGCCGGTGTGTGGTCTCTGACCTTTCCAATCTGGGGGAAATTTAAACCCATTCTACCCGCGAACTAAAACAATACCAATCTTGGTAGATGTTATCGTATCCATCCGGCAATAGGCTATTGTTAATTTTAATCAGCTTGTTTGTTTATTATTATTCCTTTTATCAGCAAAGTTTATAACACAAAAGAGATATGCATTGTAAACTATAGGAAGCTACAAACCTTCCTAACTCAATACCTTTCAGAATCAAAGCTGTCTAGAAAAATGTTAGTTCAAATGACAGAAAAATAACAAACAATAGATAGTAACAAAGAGTTTCAAATAACACAGCTTTCGTAAACCACAAACAGCCATTACCAAGTGGACAGGTCTCCCTTTGAATGCTCGTCACAATAAAAACTAAGCACCCATGTTTTTAAATCATCAAAAAAGCAATGTTGGGCAATTTGATACAATGCACATAATATTATTATAAAAGAGAGAACCAGTTCTTTAAGAAAAATTCTCTCATTGGCAAACAATTTTAAACAATGATCAATACGATAAAATTAATTAAATGCTAATTTGTACGAATCTCGATGGAAAAAACGGTTATTGATTCAGAAAATAAAGTTCGGGAAACCAGAATAATATTCAGAGAACTTATTCGAGAGCAATTCGGAAGCGTCGCATCGATGCAGTATTCAATACCGGATGTTAACAGGTATTCACATATTGGAGATGATGATAACTTTAAACAAAAAATGCAATTCAGACTATGAACTAGTAATAATTTTATATTTATTACGTATGAAAATTATGAAATGCCATAAAAGAAAAGAAAAAGAAACAGAACATCTGCCCTCAACAGGCTATCATAATATTTTTAAGT
The DNA here is from genome assembly GCA_963576905.1 of Mystacides longicornis. Taxonomy (NCBI): domain Eukaryota; kingdom Metazoa; phylum Arthropoda; class Insecta; order Trichoptera; family Leptoceridae; genus Mystacides; species Mystacides longicornis. Next base: position 13,328,502 of record OY756426.1, read on the forward strand.
TTTGACTCATACGTGACGTGTAGACCAGACTAGTTTGACTGTACCAATGGTTGAATGAAAGATTTCCTCTTTGGCGTATTGAGAGAAAGAGGAACCATGACGTTTACCCTAGGCAAAGCGCGATAATTGTAAGATATATAGATAAGTCCGTCGTTGAAGTATTATGTTCCTACGTGGACGGAAAACCTTGGCAAATCTAGGTAGGCGTAACTTTGGTGTAATGCTTAAAATTCAAGATATGTCTTACTCATTACTGTTTCTGATGTTTGGAGGTGCTATACTAGAAACGCTCCTTACCCGAGCTATCCAAAAACAGGTCCTACGCACTTGTTCAAATAGACGTAAGAAGACCAAATTACAAGAAGGAAGCCATAAGAGCGATCGAGATGATAAACCGGAGGAGAGCGACAGAGGTCATAGAGCCAAAGATTATAATGAAGGTAGAAGAACAAAAATGGAGTTCAAATGAGAAACAAATGGGGTTCAAACCAAAACATCAGATTCATCTAAACATATGAAGATATAAGATAAATACGTATGAGGCCGTACCTATGTTATAAAATCATCAAACGCACAAAGCGCACAATAGTGACGTAGAACGAATTTATTCGCCGTTATAACCATAAACGGATGCAATATTTAAAAAAAGCAAGGGCATTTCACGTGGATAAAAACGGCAAGAATTCGAGACATGTGTGTCCGTGTGCTGTCAGTCAATGGAGACGGATGACATAACAAGTGACGTGGCATCCCAACAAAAAGCTTGGTCCGTCAGCCGTAGCGGCGTTTTAAGTTTTAACCATATCACTCGCAACAAATCGAAATTCCACAGCGAATCGTTTCGGGCGAATCTACCACCTGAGAAAGAATGGTGACAAATTAACAATATGGAGTCAAATCTTCTTATTAATTAAATTGTTCACACTAAGTAAGTTACAAATAATGTGTAGTTCTGACTTGCCCATCGGAAGAATCTTTAACATAGAAAGTTGGTCGATTTCCTTGAAGACATCTGGCAAGAGTATGGCAGGTTATCCTTCTCGCTTTGTAGATTTTGTAAAACATTAATAAGATTTTATAAGATTAATAAGATGTTCCAAAGGGATTCCAAATCAATGAAGGACGTTCATAGAGTAAATAAAATATTCTTATTATAGACCTTTGTACAACGCTTTTAGAACATAATGTAATATGGGTAACTTAAATATTTCATCACAAATTTTGAAAATGCAGGTCTCAAAAATACAATCCGGGTAAAAAATATACAAAAATAAAAAATACTCCGGTGAGATCTCGGTGACCTCACGGCTGTGGGATATTTTCTTTTGTTTGTTCAGCATGCAGCGTATTTCGCAGAGATTTGCATACTGCACCGCGTGTTTATACAGCGTGGTAGATGTGCACAGCCCGGAGACAGGGCGATAGGTTAACCTTCTTACTATACGGCTAGGGTGGGACGAGGAATAAAGTGTCTTATTTCAATTCTAAGCCTTCGAAAGTATTGTGTTTGTTACTGGTTGAAGACTTGTCTACTATTTCTACTAGGAGTTGGGGGAAGGGGGGGGGAGGGACATTCAAATATATTGGGTAAATAATCGAAAAAAATCAATAGAAAAATGATGTAAAGACGGAACAAATGGGATGCACAGAATCTTAGGAAAGTCTGGAAAAATGTAGGATGCGAACGAAATTTAGAACATTTATAGAAAACAAATATTCCTTACAAATTTTTCAATTATTGAATAATATTTATATGCTTTACAAAAAGTCTTACATCTGTTAAAAACTTTGCCAGCCAAAACCTAAGAAATCATAAAAATCGAATTAACAAGAAATATGTGCATCAGAAGGGAAAGACCGAAGAAGTGTGGGTCGCTGAATCGATAAAGTGGAAGGAGGACATTGTACGGGCCGTTATGGCTAAGTGGATACACTGAGAGAAATTTTGTCATGATGAAGGCACGTACAGTAAATGGTTTTATAAAAACCGCAGAATACAAGAAAAAATCATAAACTTTTATGAAAAAAACCATTATCATTGAAATAATCAATTCACCTAATCTGCTTATTTCCATTCCCAAGAATGGAATTTCCGAAATTCTCGTATCAGGGAATTATTCAAGTAATTCATAGAAAGAAACAAGTTTACTTGTTTTACGTTTTTCTCAGTAAGAATAGAAATAATGTAAATGCTGTATGTCATTGATTAAACTAATGTAACTGGAATAAAACAATGATTCAATTTATAATAATTTAAAATATCCCGTACAGGAATTGTTTCTTTCTATTACGGAGATGGTTTATATGAAAACGCAACATCATTGGTATTTTCAATGATGGAGCATGGAGTTTTTTCCTGGACATCCGTACAATTTCAAAAACCTATGCAAGTCAAATATATTTCTGTTGTAAATTCCATTATTTCTTTGGTTTTGAGTAAAGCCAGTACAAATAATAGGATACTAGGTAAGAGCTGGTAGGTAATGGAAAATAGCTAGTAAACTTGAAAAATCCAATGACAATAATTAATTTCAACAGAAACAAGTAAATACGAGAATTTCGCAAGGACAACGTGAAAAAATCCAGGCCCTTGACTTTCTCCCGTGCGGCACATGTTAAAACCAAGTTCGTACGGGGTTTTCACAAGTACGTCCGTGATTTCCAGACGGAGTAGGGATATTTTTTTACCAGACGCAATCGACCTACCTCTTAGATCTACCATTAGTTTGCTTGAGCTCGTAGATGCAAGACTTGTTTACTCATTACTTAAAAGTTTATACTAAAATCATTTTACAAACTATGTACCTAGTTATATTTCTCTATACAATGTGTTATCTGGATAATTATTAATCAAACGAATTGTACGAACAAAAGACAAACATTTTACGTTGAAATTGCAATTGGCACTTTAAATTGAAATAGATACCTTAATTCAAACTTCGTGGTCATATTTATTTTCTCTTCAGGTTAACAACCTATTTTCTTATAAATAAGTAGGTATACTTAACAGATTTTTTTTTTCAATGAATTTGGAAATTATTTTTTGGGAAATAATTTTTTTTTCTATTTTATTTTAAAGACCTTCAATTGAGATCAAGTGTTTTTTCTTAAAAAAAAATAATATTATCAATTTATTGCTATATTTTTTTTGTAATTAAGTGCCGTATAAGGATAATAAATAAATATAAAAGACAAAATAAAATATCTATGAAATTACGATTTTTTTTGGGAAATTCTTCTTCTTTTTCTTTTATAAGTGAAGTCTTAAAAAAGAAGAATATTCCAAAAAAACTTCCGCTATTTCATCGTTAATTTTTTTATTCGTACAATTCGTTTGATCAAGTTTTGAAATTAACACATTGTAGATGTTAGGTAAACATGTGTGATCCATACCTACGGAAGACAACTGAGGGATAGCCTGAGAAGACGGTGTATTCTCCCAGCTGTTTGGCGAGTTTCCTCAAGGAGGCTATGCGTCACCAACTCATCAGTTTATAATTTAGATGAAACTTCACAAAACGAGCTGAATGTAATCTAGGGAGACGCAAAAATTTCATCAAGTCATCAATACCTCCATAGTGTCTTGCTTTGATAAACTGGGAGAAAACGTATCAAGTACGAAGAAGACAAACTCAATCACCTGGATGTGTGGAATTTTTAGATCTAGGTAGGTATTGAGAGCTTAGATAGCAATGATGTAATAGGTAAGAAAGGGGTTGCTACCTGGTTGAATCAATTACAGCATTGTTTTTTGCTCGTAATGTACTAGAAAATAAAAAGTCTCTTCCTTAGGTATATCAATGAAGTAATGGGTTGTACCAAGCACGGCATTGGTATTTCCTCGTACTATACTAGAAAATATAAAGGACTTTACTTAGATATATCAATGAAGTAACGGGTTGTACCAAGTACGTCATTGGTTTTTTCTCGTACGCTACTAGAAAATATACAGGCCCTTACTTAGATTTTTCAATGATGTAACGGTTTATACCACGTACGGCATTGATTTTTTCCCGTACGTTAATAGGAAATATGAAGTCTCTTACTTAGATATATCAATGACGGCATTGCTTTTTCCAATGAACTATCATTTAAAAATTCAATGACATTGCATAGATCAATTCCTCTCCAATACCTGCTAATTTCCAGTAAACCGTACGGGAAAATACCTCGTATGAAAATTCAATGACGGAGCATTGAAAAAACCAATGCTTCACTCTGAGTCAAAAAAAACAGTTCTTACGAGAAAAAACTCAAGAAATACGAGCTTTTCCCCCTTACTTTTCTCTCAGTGTAGGGATGACCAGAAGCAGGGAGTGGCAAGAACTTGAGGAGGCGCCTGTCCAGCAGTGGACGAATACGGGCTAGTTATATGTGCATCTGAAGATTTTCGCTGCTGTAGAAAGTGTAAAAGAGAATGGAACAATCATGTCGACAGCATTTATAATAACGGGTACCTACCCGGGAACTAGGCACATGAAACTCTTACTCCGGGAGCTAAATGAAACAAATTAAGAAAATCTTAAAAAAAAATCGTTCGATTCTAAAAATCTGTTCACTTATTGGAATGAGTCGTGCGACGTAGTCTGAAGGTACTCCACGGCTGGGCGCTGTTGAGGGATCAGATAAGCCGCAGGATCAGCGGCCAGGAGTCACGGAATCAAGATAATACGGGCCAGCTCTCTCCGGTGCAGTCTGCAGGGAGACGCGAGGATACAATAGGTACAACACCAGCATCATTCAGCAAATAATGCATACCTTCTCACACACATGCAAGGCAATGTTTGCACACAACAACCTTGTGGGATGCGATGTATTGGCGCGATAACAACGGAAGCTTAATTTCGCGTGAAAGCCTTCCGTTAATTCATGGGTCGGACGAATATTATAGGCCCTAAATACAACGTTAATATTCTCGTCCGATATTAAATGACACATCATTCGTGCGAAGTTTTGTTTTATTTATAGTAGCTAACTAAAAAAACCGAGTATTTTCTTTCATCAAGATTACCTATAATATGTGCTGATACTCATCTACAAAAGGTTTTTTTACTATAATTTCACTATGATTATCCGATCATTTAAGAAATATGTTGAAAACTTTAAATTTTGGAATAATTTGTGTCTAACATTACTACGGTTATAATTGGAAGGTACACCGCTGATTAAGATAGTCTAAGGTTTTCTTGTGATGCGATGACAAAGGAAAATAATGAGGAACATACCGGGCGACCAGCAAGACTCTGCCATGTGAAGTGCAACTCCCCGATGTTGGCTGGAACGGGTACGATGAAATCCAACGCGTAATCGTTGATCTGACCATTCCTGACGTAGTACAGCTCAGCCGTGAGTCCTGGAAATAAAATAAAAAAAACAATCAGGTATTGCATCACAACCAATATAACAGAAAACACCGTACATTTGTTAATAATTATCAACAAGAAAATGACTACCATGGTGTTCAAGAGTTCAAGCCGACTGTCTTCAAACTATATGAGGAAAGAATCGTATTGAGTAAAAATCTGCTAAAGAAAATGTAATTAAAAAATACTGCAAAAATATAATTGTGTATTTTACGATTAAGTATTGTGTCAGAGATTGTAAAGAGATATGTTCACTTATTTAGTTTGCAGAAGAACTGACTTGGGTTGGTCTCTCTAAATGTAGGTAACTACAATTAACGCGACCAACAGTGCTATTGAGTATAATATGCATTTAAAAACATTAATAGAGTTTGAAAAGTATGACTGTCTGACGATTGATTGATTTGTAACCCTGTCGAGGTGTAATATTGAGAGTAAGATTGCACATTTGCAGAGAAGATAATATTATGCAGTTGGTACGACAAGGACCGGCTGCCATCTACGGGTTTGCAGACAATGCGCCATGAATCATTACTAGTTATGAGTCCAGGCAACGAGGCGGTCCGTCAACTGCTCCTCCGAGATCACTGACAGTCAACTTATCACGTTGGACGTGACAAGAACTGGTATTTTACAATCCAGGTTCAATGAGGTAATATTTTACCCAACTGTATTGTAAGATGGATGGGGCAATTCCTAGAGTCTGGCAGACGTGGGATGCCAGAGTGGTTAGGTGTCACATCTGGCGATTGATAGCTGTTGCTGCGTACACGCAGTCGTGAAAACGCAAAAATATAATTCATAAAAGAGAGAGAGAGCTTCGGAGGGAATATTATGGTTAGTTGGTGCTCTCGGCGACAACACCTCCGCATTACTTTAAGATTCAAAGTGGCAGGTCACGATCCAAGCGATCGATCAGGTCACGCTTTGCATTGCTCTCGATTCGCATTGCATTTCCAATATTTCGACATAAGCAGATTTACGTGGATAGCCATTATATCCGTATATAAGAACAATGTTAACGGCAATGTAATTAAATAGGTTTAATTGCAGTAGAAATGAGAGTTCAATAATATAGAATGTTTGGACAAAGATACTTTGTGGTTACCGTGATCGACCAAGAATGAAGTGGTGATTTCATCCTTGAATAAAAGGTCAGGTTAGAAGGAAAAGAGAAGAAAGAAGGTATGTTCATTACGCCTAAGCTTTGTGGGGCTTGATCAAGATAAAACATTTTATACGAAGCTAGTCATACAAACTTAACAAGTACCTATAATCGATTGGACAATAATTTTATACATGTATTGTTACCCTATTAAAAAGGTCGTCGATTATTGATTTCTTCGAAAAAAAAAACATCGCGATGTATAATTTGATATTTTTCAAAGTAAACATCCTTATCGAACTAATAATTTCATCCAGGTAGTCGTAGGCTTAACTGCTAAGGTTACGGACCAAAAAAAGAGACCCAAATATTGTAAATAATGCGATATAATTGGAGGGGACGAAGGTAAGGGCGTGCAGAGGCGGCGACAGCCAATGCAGTCAATGGGATTAACGAAATTGCACAACTTCATTGTTCTCTTTCAAAAATCTACACGGATTTCTTTACTCACGCTCCCTACAATGACAGATCGTTTATATATTTTCGTCCAGATTCTCCGCTTTCATTGTCGTTAACTAGATTTACTCGATCGATATTATTTGGGGTTGACACGGACGTAATAATAATATAATCTAATTTAACCAACAAACAATCGCGTGAAAGTGGCGTGCATGGGAAACAATCGGCCTACTATAAAGTGTAAAATTGTTTCTGAATTGTCTCCGAAAGCCGAAATGAAGATGCGAAAAATCCATAAAATGTATTATTATTTTCGAAAGCCGTCTATACCTACTATCATTTTAGTACTTTAAATGAGAAAACTGATTAGGAAGTAGGTCATTAATTAATAAATAAGAATCTATGGCAGATTTTGTTACAAAAAAAAATTGTAAATGAATATTTAAAAATTATAGGTAGTTTAAAATTTTATATATCGATGGTTAACTAGCAATACCTCATAACCCACAAAATTAAAAAAATGAGTTAAGTATACAGAAATGTGTAAAAGTGTAACTAAAATTAGAGCTGGTTACTCCATTTTTTCACAAAATGTCATTTAGAATGTTATAACTAAACTGTAATACAAAATTGTCATTGTTAATTCATAATTACGATTTTGAAACAGTTTTTATGCCCTCCTTGTAAATTTTTGTCAATGTGGGTTAGGAGGTATTGCTTGTTAACCATCGATATCCATTTTTTCATTTTCATCCTTGTGGTCGACAAGCTTTACACCTTGCAGCTAAACCTGCAATAAAGCTCATCACCTCTTCTCTGTGTACTGTGTAGGTGTACATAGGCAACACATCCATTGTATAGTGTATATTATAAGTTTTACACACTGTTTTTGAAGAAGGAGGAATAAACTATACCTAAACACCTACTAGTAGGTATATATAGACATTTAAATATAAAAATATACAGGTATATTTTAAAATAATTTTCTAAAAGAACTGTGTACGAAATAACGGTGACGGTCAAGCGTCTAAATTCATAAGTGATATACAGTATTATATGAATCACATTCATATCGTACGATCACGATTCAAAAGTTTCTAACATAAAAGTTGGAAATAATTAATAGTTATCGTAGTCTTTTACAAGATTTGTATGACTAATAATTCATTCACGTTTTCAGCTGGACGTTTCCAGATAAAAATGATTATTTATCTAAATACTAAACAATGTATTATGCATATTTTAGCTGTTTTTTTTTTAATTATGTTGCATATTTTTTGATAAATTCTACTGTTTTGCATATTCTATAGAATATAAACTTACTTAGAAGTTGATAAAAATCTACATAATAATTTAAAAATGTTTTTTAATTTGCCTTTATCGTTGCTCTATCGTATGTTAGAGCATCACGCCTAAACCGCCGGCTGAACCGATTTCACTAATTCTTTTTTTGTCGTTTTGGCTTTTATCAGTAGAAGGTTCTTATGAAAGAAAAAATTAAGAAAGTTGCGTGGTAAATTGGGAAATTAAATAAAACTCGCATTAGCCCCTCCTTCTCTATCTAATTAATAATTCTGAAATGTTTTTTATTTGATTTTTACCGTATGTGATAGCATGACGCTCAAAATACAAATGCTACGTCAGATATGAATCTGCACAGAGCCGTGCAAAATGCCGGAGAAGGTTCTTTAATACAATTTGCTGCATTAACTTTAATATATTTAGAGCTATTTAAAAACCCTATTTTTTAGGATCTTCATACAAAATTTTAATAAACATTAAAAGTGTAATTCTTCTTTTTCTGTGCTTATGTCAGTTATAGAGGTCTACAAAGCAATGGGAAGCTAGACTAGAACCTGTTTAATTACCTACCGAACAAGCCTGACAATCGGAATAAAAAACGTAAAGCAAGACGGGTATAAGCTAGTGCCGAAATAAAATAAATGTTGACAAGCTCCCATATATAAAAGCATCAAGAAGCTAAAAAAGTCCAGGGACCCAATTCTCGAATGTCGCCCAATGTGTTTTCTAATAGAATTTTAATGACTTTCGTATGTTTTAAGAACTCATACGAAAGTCATAAAAATTCTGTTAAAAAAACCCATCGATCGACAATCAGGAACAGGGTCTCAGGGCTCAATTCAGCTGGATAAAACAATCGAGGAGTGATATCGATGCTAATTAAATTCGCAGCAAGACACGATTCGTAAATATCTTCATACTTTGACACGTTGCATATTTTGATTTAAGATACTTACATATATCAACATTTCATCTTGCATGTAATCCGGTCTATAGTTTAATGTAAATTTCGTGTAGGCAGAAAAGTCGTATGAATAAATTAAGTGACAGAGGAGGTGATGTATTAGATATTATTTGGAATAGAATCAATCGTCACACTCGATGTACAAGTATTCGTGTTTTTTAGAAAGTTGTAGGTGTGTTCGGTATTGGCTTGTCGGGTACGTGTAACTAATTGGTTTATGATAGATAACAAATTATTGAGTTATAAATAAATACTCGTTAATATCCAACAGATCTCATTTTATTATGAAAAAGCCGTAGTATGCGATGTAAATTGAGTAACATCGCAGGGTCACATAATGACAAATTATTTCCGTTATTTTATTGCATCGATACATTGTTACTTACCATAAAAAAATATAAAGTAAGATTCTTAATATGTATTACAATTACCGTTAATTACTCTTGTGCCAATGTCAAGTTAAAATAAGCAGAGAGTTCTGACTCAGGCGGGAATTGAATCGGGATATTCAAGGAAGTGAGTTTTTTGGAGATTTGTCGTCTATACACATTCAGGTCGGTAGAATGAGAAAGGTTATAATATCTACGGTCAGGGATTAGGGATATCCAATTAAGCAAATAAATGAAGATGAAGAGACAGGGTGATAAAGCGTAGGTACCATGGTAGAAGCAAATATCTAATATGGAGACGAATGTTCGAATAAAAAAGCAGAGGCTTGCCACCCACCATGTCGTTTTTTTTTTTTATTAAAATGAATCTGTGCTCACTCAAAGTGAACACAAATACACCCCTTGACTCTTTCACAGTAAGCTACTGAAAGCTTGTGTCGTGAAAGAGGAAGATGGTCGGCACCTGGGATCGAACCACGACGTCCGCAGTACGAAAGCCGGTGTTGTAACCGCTGGGTCACCAACCACTTCAAAAAAAGGATAGATGCAAAAAGGAGAAGGGACGAGTGTAGAGTCTGTCTGTTGACTGTTAAGGGATGCATGGATGCTAAAATTACTGAAATTAATGGGACATGTTATAAAATAAAATAAATAAATAGTAAATATGAGAAATGTTTATTTATTTATTTATTATATTTAAGAAAGTTACAAATACAAATTATAAATTTAGCTTATCTAAACCTTATGTTATAACGATGGAAGAAGCAAGGAAAAGATAGAAATGAGAAATTCGTTCTATGTAGCTGCCTACCCCTTAAGAGACACGACGTTATGAGATAAAAAAATGACAAATACCACAAATAAATGGTATATTTCCAAAAAGAAAAGTCTGTTAAAAACTATAAAATAATATGGGCGAGTATTTAAATTTATTGGCTGAAATAATTGTGAACAGTTTACTTCATGAAATGATGTGTTAAATGGTCATTAATAAAATAGTGGGCTTTCCAATGGGTCTCATACAAATTTCATTGATTCAAGTTCAATCAAAGATCATAAATAATATTCCGTGTCTGTAGGTCCGGTCTAAGTGATGTGATAATATTCGAGAAATGGCGCATAAATAAGTCGAGTGAAATTAAGATTGTCATCGTTAACTCTATGGCGTTTCCTATATTTATAATTACAACATTCTGCTGTTGTGGGAGTGTGAAGAAAATAGAGGTGGAACCTCGACACACGTATAATAATTGGAAGTTACGAGGTGAACGTGGGCCACATGGAACCCGATACAATAGCTCGTACGTGTGGGTGATGGTTGAGTGCAACAAATCACATAACGCCTAACCTTTATTTTCACACATACAATGCGACTGAAAATAAATCTGTATGAAACATATTGTATCTACTATTACTGTATGCACCCCGCTTTCTTCCAACAAGTAAGTACTTACAGGTAGGAAAATATGTATAGTTTAAAGTATTTGGAAAACTGTCTTAAATTATATTTCGTATAGGTTATTAGAAATGTACTTTCAACAATCATCCAATGTACAAAAACATTGATAATATCTTTGAATTTTTTATTACAAATAATAATATGTGCAAACAAACTAACCCCAATATTACACACTTAATTAGTTTAACATCCTCTCCCTCATCCCTTAACTAAGATCTAAATCTAATAAAGTAAACTTCTTATATAGCAATGCATTTTGGTTTCCTAATTTTTGAGTCATTTTGTTCCAAGGAAGGATTTGGAGACCATTTAAAACTAACATCAACTAGAGAAGATAAAGATACGTGCTATATATTCTACGTTTCACATTTAGTCTTTATATTATGTTTATCACTAAGGGTGAGAACATTATGTTGGATGGTGATATTTTCGTTATAAATAAAGAAATATACCCTCAAGTCTTTTGAAAAAGGTGGTCAGGAAGTTTGGTCATGGAACGTGAATAACCGAAGACTTTTCTGCATCTATGTCAATGACAAAGCTTCAAGGGAAGTAGTTCGTTGAATGGTATTAAAAAGATACACTCGACACATCCCTCTAAGAAGAAGTTTCTCTTCAGATCTACAATATCATATCATATCTACAATGAGATTTTTTTTGAAAAGAGATTTGTTAATAAGTTTATAAACGTCTGTCAGACGGAGGAGTGTAATACAGAAACCACCCATATCTACACTACCTAAAGAAATTGTTTATATTGGAGATGTCTGGCTGAACACATTTCACGTGGGCCGTTAAATGGAAGACACCATTCGAGACGCGACGAGATATCACTCTTGTAGTTCTTTTTTAAGTCTCGCATAAACAATCCGGTGAAATTAATTACTTCACCAGGTCCGACACCTTAAGTATTCTTTTTACATTTTCAAGAAGAACACGCCAGGCAACGACACGGGTTTTTATGGGACCCATTAATTTTTCAGACGGGATTGTTCTCTGTTAATCGCATTCGTCTGCCTATGGTGTAAGAGAATACACACTCAACATGCTCGTGCTAGTCTTTCCGATAATACACAAATCTTATGCAAGTGCATAAGTAAAAAGTAGCGATAAAAGTAAAGACATGACTCATTTCATCCGAAAGCATTCATTCGTTCTGTTGTGTATGTGGGCTTTTTCGTTATGCACATTTTATTACTCCGATAAGCTTTCATACCTGCTCATTTTTTGGTCTCCCAACATGGCGAAATGTGTCGTTATGTCGAGTGGATTGAGAAGCAATGAGAAAACATTGTGAATATAATTTCGTGCTGAAGACTTGAAAGAGGAGTTCGACGAAATAATCAAGAAACAAAAAGGTAGAATCGAAGCTTAATAAAGACTTTGGAATGGTTCAATTTTTCATATACAGCTTTTTTGTGAGCAATGTTAATTTTAAGCGAAAAAATAAATTTATTCGCCCATTGATCGATAATTTTTTCTGACAAATCCACCCCAATTGACGCTTTATTGTAAACAATTAAACGGTGGGTGTTTCGTTTTATTGTGCTCTCGTACATGAAATCATTAGGGAGGCGGGGAGTTCTCGCAAATTGAACCAAAAAAAGCACCTCAGATCACACAGTGGCTTTTATAATCGAATCTCGGCGTCTCACCTTACCCATTGTGGAACTGACGCGGGGGATCAAAACAGATATAGCATCCGCATTGCGAGGCATGAAAGAAAGAATAAAAAAATATTCGTACATTGTGAGGATCCTTTATGAGTAACGGGAAGTACTTACCCCAATGCAAGGCTCTATACCCGGGTACCATCAGCGAATGCAACGCGAGGCACAAAGGAAGGGGATATTTGGCCAGGGTGTTCGTACGAGTCCATTGTGACGAAGACGTTTGTTCAGATGCTGCATTGTGTTACCATAAGAGACGGTGTGAACATCTGACAAGGAACGCAAAAAAACGGATAACATTTTTTGGTAAATTCAGAGGGGGGGATGTCGCCTGAAACAATGGGCAATCACGACATAATAAAATACTTTATCCATTGTCTGTAAATATATCCACGGATTTCGGCAAAATAAGTAAGTCGTATGAAAAGATAACAACTCGCATTAATGATACAATAGTCATTCATAAGCCTATTGTGATCGATTTTTTTTTATGTTAAGAGAATGATGAGTATCATCGAAATTTCATATAGGTATCCGATTCATATTCGCTGACGGTTCTTAAGCGTTTTGATTGATAATGCAATGCTTAGGGTGCATATTATGTACTTGTACATACTACTCATAGTATATGGAATATACATGAGTCTTGTGATCGGATTTCAAAAAAAAAAATAGATTTCACTGAAATTAATTTTCTCGACGTTTTCGAGGGTTTTTTTTTTAATTTTTAAATTTCCGCGTACCCGTAACCGTACGCGTACGCCAAAAATGTGTGCGCACCCATAACTCACAGTAATTCTTATCTGATTTGATTGAAATTTGGTAGAACGGTTAGCCCCTCGATGTAGATGAGTCAGTAAAATGTTGAGATCTGTACCTTCAGGGGAACCCTCTTAAAGTATCCAAAGAAAATTTCACTTGTTCTAGAAAAAGGGCTAAAAAAGAAAAAAAATTGGTATACGGGTTGGTCTTATGTTCCTACACAAGTACCTACGTAAAAGTTGAGGTCCGTAACTTCGGTGGGTCCCCCTTAAAGTACCGATTAATATTGAATATGTAGTTCTAAAGCAGATAAAAAAAGCTCCAATAGTCGATATCATTTTGAAGTTTCTATAATAATTCCAAGTATAAATTCATTTTAATCGTAAAGTTATGAATTTTTATGCAAAAATATGTTTTACAAGACAAGGCTGTTATAATATACTATGAGTTCTGGGCTACCCTAGGTTAGCAGCTTTTTGTTCAGGTTGTGAGAGATGTCTTGATGGAATGTTTCCAATTTATCAATAACGAGGTAATCACCCGAAGCACTTGAATAAAAAACAGACAAGGTCGTTAAGTAGGTCCCAACTCCGAAAGAGATGGGAGAGAAGTTTGAGTTTGATAAGAGTCACGTTTTTTATTTCAAATCTTACCTTGCTCTATATACGTATAGATAGACCACGTCCGTCGGTTAGATATCTATTATTTATAAGACGACACTCCAGTTGTTAGACAAAATAAAAAGATTCCTAACAACCAGCAAGCTGCCAGCAAGCAAACCGCTCGTCAGCATGACGCGGCGTAATGTCAGCAACGCCTTATTGGCGTGACTCGTTAGAATGGGAATCAGTGTTGGCGTTCCTACCTGTCCAACCCGGGCCAAACAAACAAAACGGATTGTCTCATTATGTAGTAACGAAATGAGAAAATATTTTGAGTTTTAATGAGATGGTGCGTAGGAAGGGAACATCAAACTCTGCATCAAATCGTAATTTTACGAGACCATATTTCCTTTCTTCATACAGAGAAATGAGAGCTTAATGGTTACAACATTAGCAGTATATAGCAACAAACCTATTAGTTTGAGTGGAGGCATTTAGAAGGGAATAATGCAAACAGTACTGGCAATGCACTAATTTCAAATGATCCAGAAGAAGATTTTAGGATGACCACGGAGTTAGACAGGGATGTGTATTGAGTCCTTTCATTTTCAATATTATTTTGCATTTTTTACGTTGTTCTACGGGTCCATCACCCGAGCAATAGTTACTATATACTATGAGAAATAATTATGAAATTTCAATAACGAATGCTTACACAACTTACTCGTCAAACATTTGATATGATTTGCTTGAGGAGAGCGAAGAAAATATCGTTCTTCACACTAGATGCAATAAAGAACATAGACCAAAAACTGAAGGTATTCATGTCGTGTAGATATTTAAACAAACTAGATGTAGGCATCTTATAACAACACCCAGTTTAATCTAATTTATTTAGCTAAAATGACACAGATAACATTTTAATAAAACATATTTAAAAGCCCGTGGGTGGACGAAGCTGTCGTGTCACAATGACAGCGTATTAATGTAAATGTCACGCTCGATCAACAAGCACAGAGTAGAGCAAACAAAAAACCGAAAGCCAGGTAGGTGCTCGTAGTCGTAAGTCAAATATTGTAATTCAAAGTGACGGCTACCTTTCTGTATGGGGAATTTGGGCCTGTATCCGAGCACTATACAGCTAAGACTATATAAGATGATCATACGATTCACTAGTCTAAAATAACAGTTTCCAATATTATGGTAGGTACTAGATCGTTTGTCTGGAGTTATAAAGATCGAGACAATCTACGGAATATATCATTTTTTGCAATTTTAAGCTTGTCCAGATTTTTTGTAATCTATACGTGTTATTAATAATTTTTATTCTAATTTAATTCAAAATTTGAAAGTTATTTTGCTCATAGTTGTTGAAACTTGTTCTACTAAGGACAAAAAAAATGTGGGGGATAATGAGACCTGTATGGAATGTAGAAATATGCAATTTATCAATTGTTTTCTGAAAAAAAAAATTTACACATTTGTTGGTTAATCAAAGCGTCAAAATAGGATGAGTGAAAACTATATAATTTACCAAAGTGTATAAAAAATATTATGTTACAACGCGACAAGTAGGTAAACATGTAATAAAAAAAATAATTACTATACCTACATTTA
Organism: Mystacides longicornis; assembly: GCA_963576905.1. Lineage (NCBI taxonomy): Eukaryota > Metazoa > Arthropoda > Insecta > Trichoptera > Leptoceridae > Mystacides > Mystacides longicornis. The sequence goes on from OY756426.1 coordinate 13,344,194, forward strand.
CATAATACCTAAAATAAATTAACGAGTCCTTGTTTGTATTCAAAACGAAACCATATGCCACCTCCGAATGTGGGAAAAAATTATCACAACAATAATTATTATAGAAAGATGGTGGGGAGGTACCTACGAACCCCCAAGCCCCCGATGCAGCCAGGTCCCACATCTGTTGCTAGGGAGTGGCTTTGACAAAAAAAGGTGGCACTTGTCGCACGGAAAGTTATTGGAGCGTTGTAATTTTGTTGTTGTTGATTGCACAAAACCTCAAAGCAATGGGATAAAGTGGGATCCCGACGTGGAACTGATACGCATCGATACACAGACACATAATGCAAAAGCTTTGTGAGAATATTTCGATACATTTCTACGCTACCGACTGCTTGGAATAAAAGGGTTATCCTAATTAAATTACTACCAAACAGAATTGAAATAGCCAACGATCTTTTCAGCCAAAAGCTTCTAACTATATTATGTTTTTGTCAAATTTCTTGAAACACATATTAACATAAATATACATCTTACACTTATTTTCAAACCGCCTTCAAGCTGTCTGAAATCCTGACATTGGTACTGGCAAGCTGCTGCTTCAAGTACTGATTAATTTCTCGATGGAAGACAGATGGAGACAACTTTGGACCGCATCGTCGGTAAGGAATCAGAACCTAACAGCTGACCCGACAAAATATTTACCATTTAGTTCTCATTCAAAGAGGGACTACAGGACTTGCAAGTACTATTAATATAGTTACAGGTGAAAAAGAAAACTCAGTTTTGTTTAAGTAGACCCAGCATCTGAAATTGCTGAACCCACCTAGTAAAAAAATACCAACCTTCAGAACAATCCTGAATATCTCTACAGATTTAGCCAAAATATTTCTTCTAAATGAAAACACTAAAATAAAATATTTAGAGAAAAGCTAAATGAATAATTCAAAAATAAGTTTGAAATTACAGAAATACGTAATTTGTGGAAGAAATAATACCTACATATATGTATAGTATAAACACGTTGTTTATAATAATAATTATTTTTTATTATTAACTCCACCAAGAATGCATGTCCAGTTAAAAAAAAAACTCCGTTTTTCGTAAATTTGTCATAAAAACATCAGTTCAAACGATAGTTAATTCTTAGGTATGACACTTATCATTAATAATTAATTACGCATTAGACTTTATCCTTTGAGGTAACCACTTGTCATTAAAAGGAGCTGAATAAATCGTCTTCATTATTATTATTACCTGGAACAATTTGTAGGAATAAACTTCAGCCCCTTTCATACTTCGTAAGTAGTAACGTACAAAAAGGAATTTTCATTAATTCTTACCGCATAAGATGTTAGGCTCCTAAATTAACTATAATATCGTCGTATAAAAATACGAAAAATATCATCAAGGGAGGGTTGAAAGAAACAAAATGTAACATCAAAACGAAAGGGAAAAAAATATAACGGAAGAGAGAGAGAAAGAGAAATACGAGGGAGCAATAATAAGAAGGGGCTCTGAGAAGGCGAGGATCTCCGGGGAGACATTAACCTGAATCGCTGCGGGAAGGTAGGGATCGTGACATACGCAGAAATCGAACAGGTGGAAGCAGGTGAAGCCAGGGAAAACCAAAAATATTTAAAAAATGTAAATAGAAAATTTCAAAGAAGTACGTTATATTGATAAGCGTAAAAGAAATAAAAAACTAGCAGGGTATTTTAGAATAGGTAGGTATATGAGACCAAAATTTTCAAGATATCAAACATAGGATTGGGGTTCGAAGGACCAGTGGGGTATACCATGCTGGAAGAAGAAGATCTCGCAATATTTCTGGCTAGTCAGACTCTTTAGCATCCCCGTTCCGGACAATGTGTAAACATCATGTGAATCATAGCATATGACGAGAGAATGAACTCTGGTTAACCAATACAGAAAATCACAAGGGGGAGTATTCTGTCTCAATCACAAGTCGCAGTAACCCGATTTGGCACTCTTAGGAGAGAAAAATTATTAAGTTACTCATGAAAGAAAATAACCCAAAAACCGTCAAGATTCCTAATAAAAACTATTGCATTCTTTAAATCTATAAAAAAAAACATAGGTTAACTTATGAAAAAGGTTCCAAAGTGGACAAGTGGTGAAAAGCTTATGTCTCGCAATTATTTACAGTCGTAAAGAAAATTATCACTAAGCACTAGTAATTGAATTCTGAAAATGATATGAAACCTTTATGTACACAAAGCAGTTGAATATATCAGGAATCTGGAGCGAATAAAAGCAGTAAGAAAAAGAGTAAGGATAAGGATTTTGAAATGAAAGAATAATAATTGAGATACCGAACGGTTTCGGGGTCAAAAACGTGTTGCACTTAAGCAATAATGGCTAAATTGGGGAAAGCCGCAATCTGGTACAAAAACCAGCAATATAAAGACTACGAAGGGATCTAATGAAATGGGGAAAAAGAAAATTATTTTATAAGGTTATTATACCCACCTTCGTAGCGGTTACGCAAATTAAATGGGTTTATTTCCAAAACAAATGTGCGATTATGTATTTTTTTATTACCTCGAAGACTCCTACACAAAGTTGCAATTTGAAACTGTGGCATAAAATAGAAAAAAAAAACATTTTTATAAAATTATTCGAAGAATTCGAAACAGAACAACTGCTAAAATAAAACACTGTAATGAAATTATTTCTTATATAAAAACGTATTGCTTTTATTTTTGGTATGTGGTAGAGTATAGACAACAACGAAAAAACGTAAAATAGGTGAAGCACGTTCGCTTGTATAGTATGGTAGAAAACCCTACAATATGTTACCAAAAATGTAACACAAAAGAAAATACGTAGAAGTAGGTTGTACATCCATGTGAGTGAGTGGTAGGTGTCTTGTGTGTGCGTGGGTTAGGAAATTGACTCACGAAATAACATTATTTCTTATAACGAAACAGGGTGATGGGAAAAATAAATAAGAGCATACCAGATTATAAGACCAAAAGAGCCTTACTGAATTTACCAAAGTTTGCTAGATATCTTATTCACATTGCTACGTTATTCGGATCAGAAACATAGATCATGATGTTCATGAGAAATTTAAAGTTGGTCCTTCGAGCCAGTTTATTATAAATATAATGGTCCTTCGAGCCGGTTTATTATAAATATAATGGTCCTTCGAGCCGGTTTATTATAAATATAATGGTCCGTCGAGCCGGTTGAAAAGTTACTAAATTAAGCACCATTTTTAATACAGGACGTACCATATTTAATGTAATTCATAGTAGGTACATAGATGAAGGTTTGATAACAATCATTAAACAAAGAGTTTCATTTATAGCATTTAAATATTTTATTCCTGATATACACTGATTAAATCAATTATAGTATCTTTTCCATAACAGGAGCACCATATATGTAATGTTTTGGTCACAAACCTCGTGACTAGAATGTTTGTGTCGTTTACAAAAGGGCGAGTCGACTTAAAAAGGCTCAAAATAATATAACTCCGCGGAGAAAAGACAGTGTTCTTTATATAGGATGTACGAGCCATAATACAGGCTACACGGGGACGTATCGTTATATACATGGATACAGTAAGCAAATAAAGTTTATCTAAAGTTCGCGATCCATGCAGGGAATGGAGGAGAGGCGCACGTGCTTCTGCACCGAACACCCACTCGACACTCTGCTTGAGAACGGAGAGTGATATAACGCATCTACCCACTGTGGAAATTTCAAACAAAATACGTGCTCGGACCTTCATCTATATGCACGCAAACATCGTGTTCCAGAGAATTTTGTAAACTGCCTACGTAAAAACGAGTGATACAAAATAGAGGATCAATTTTTTTAAGATTGGCGATCTTCTTGCTGATGCTTAAAAGTTAGTTCAGAGTATACAAATGTAAAAAGATTTTTTTTTTATCATATTTTCCGGATAAAACTTTTATTGAATTAATGATTTGTACATATAAGTTGTTAGTTTATTCAGCATATCGCTCTTGAAGTAAATTTATTGGTTCTGAAATTTAGGGATTATTGGTTTCAAAATCTCTTCTTTTGTGTCTCTACTCAAAAGTTCGCTTGTCCTAAGCAGATTCAAAATGATGTTATGTAATCGTTTCTCTGAAGTTGCTTTAAGTTTATTTAATGGGACTCCGAAGAAAACAGTAGACATACTTCACATTTATCGAGCGTCCAAGTCAACACTCTAAAGTTCTTCAATGGTGAAAGGAGAGTACTGGACAAACACAAAGCGTACAATGCAATAATACGACCCGCCTACGTCCAGCGAACTGTGTACACAACAGTGAAAAGTGTGCAAATAAATTGAGAACATCTCCAACACAACACGAGCAGTAATGAGATTTAATTAAATTAAAAAAAAACTCCTCGCTCGGTTCATGCCTACGCGATTCGAAGATTTATTCGACTTCTATTATCCGCACACTTCCCACTTGCACTAAATAATCGCTTTAAACGAATTCAAACGAACGCCCTTTGTTTGTTCGGGCAAAATTTATAGCCGGGATATTTTTTTGTCATTATAAAAAACCAACACAATTACAGACACAATATATACTTATTATAGGAACAGTTTAATTTTACAAACAACCCAAGTAGGTACCCATACTGTATATTATAGAGCCTATTTAAATTATACAAGGCGGGTCATAATCTATTCTGACGGTTCCCGCTGCTCCGGACATGTTAAACGGACACGATTGTTAATGGAAAAAGTATCCCGTAGATGTACTCGGGTACTATGTGTGGGTACTGTAATTTATTTTACAATCTACGTTTAAATTAAACATGGCTTGTAAAAACAACGCGTGATATATGATCTTTATACTAATCTTAACAAATAAATCGATACAGATGAAACGAAAAAACTATGTGTGAGTAAAGCGTTCAACGTGTATCTGTAAATGAAGAAAATATGAAATGAGTACCTACTATTTTTATACATAAAAAAAATTCACAGAATGTTTGATGGTCTATAGGTACATCCGAGTCCTGTGTGAGATTAATGATTTCTATAAAATTAAAAAATCCACGCGAAAGAATTTTGTTGATATTATTGGTGCTAGCCGTGTTAATGATGTTTTTTTTTCGATATACTTACCTAATAATAATTAAATAATTTTGTTAAGATAATACAGAAATTTACACATTGCTTTTTAAAGAAAGAACTAATGAGGAATACTAATCGATTAAGGTTCGATCGAAAATACTGCGCTCAGGACCCTATTCTGTAGCAAGTGTAGGGTAGTCACTTGAGAAAAAGTGACTACCCTACACTTGCTACAGAATAGGGGTAAGTACAGTTCCGAATATTAATCGGCTTAAGCGATAGATCTTATAATTTTTAGATTCTATTCGATTCAACGTTAGCGGAAGAACGAATAATAGGTACCTACAAAAATGGCCAGCTTCCAGGTGCTTCAATTCGTTATTGACTAAGATTAAAATTAATTGAAAGTGTTTTAGGCAGGTGTCCGACGCCAGCTCGTTAACGTTCTTTATGGCTTACCAGAATTCAACTACAACTACATACCATGTTGTCGGATGTTCTCCTAATTATATATTCCTTCGCACGACATAGCATACAAAATATATCAAAAAGTTCTACATAGTATCGCGTAGGTATTATATGACGTGTGTGATGGAATGATTTCTTAGAACAATCAATTATTACGAATTTGCATGTGGTTACAAGAGTAGAATAGCAATAATATTAACAACGATAAATAATGATTTATTTGCACAACGCATTATCAATTATAAAAAAAAAATACTATAAAGCCCACACATAATACTATATTAAAAATATAATGGATCGTATTTACATACATAATGGCATTGTCAGTCAGGTCGGATAGTGATTTATCAATTAGCATGATGTAAACTTTAAATAAACACGAATGCCAGCACAATGACGCGATAATTGACTCTAGCACGGTGCCGTGGATATTCGTTTGTATGTAGAGAGGTGTGTACTGTGTACCACAATGCGATCTACAGAAGGAATGTGTAGAGATTGCACACAGAGCCGATGGTGAATACGAAATTACAATACGAGGTACTGTAAAAACACGATTCGATCAAAATTTATGAAGAAGGTTAAAAAAAAGGTCCGCGTCGAGTCGAAGTCGAACAAATCATTCGCAATAATTTTACGAACAGACGAACGTTCCAACTCTCCGGTGTACAGTTTACATAAGATAAATAAACACGAACGAAGTCAAACATGTCTTGTGTCAACTGAGAGGCAGTGTTTGACAAGGCACTTGACTACTAATTGAGATTAACATAATGTCACTGAGAGAAGAAACCAGAATGTACACGAGTGAACAGGAACGAAGAGCAAACACGGTTATTGACAACACCGTGCAACTTCTCGTTCTCATCATGACATACGAACGCCTTTGGCCTTTGGTTACAAACTATATTTCAAATTAAGTTCTTGGAAACGTGAACACGTACTCGAATGCATATGCATGAATATGTGTGGACAACAAAACATCTTTCATTATAACAACGTATTTGAATGATGTGTAGGTTTAGTTTCATCAAATCGAATTTTTAAAATTAAATACATAATCGCCGGTGAGGACCTGGGAGAACGTTTCACTGGAGGTTCTCAAAAGAATTGGAAAACCAGCAACGGCCAAACTAAATATTGTGAAGTAGCAAAAAGCCGAGAGCGCAGCGAGTCTCTCAGGTAAACGGCGTTTATTTCAGTTGAAGAGGGCGAACGAATACATAACCCGTCGTCAAGTGGGTTGAAATGACGAAGCCCAAATGGCCCTCGACTTCGTATACAAGTGGCTATTCTGGATATGATAAAACAACACTTCCAAATATATTCGTGAAAATCATAATATTTCGATTGGAGAGTGGATGTTCTTAAATAAACAAAGCTTGGAAAAATATTGGACAAGACACAATCACGGGGCTGATGAAAACCAACACTAGAGCTGAGTATCCGGGGAGATACAAAGTTGGTGATGTCACGGCTGTAAAAGATTTTTTCAGAGCAACATTAATTCCTGTGTGGTGGTGGGGTTTATAAATAATTCTCAGGTATAATAAGACAGCCCATTCATCTAAGTGCACTTGTACCCGCCTTTACCCAAAAAAGTCGTCTTCAAGCCATCAAAAGCACGTCAGCCGTAAGCTCGGTAGCTGCTAGAAGTGCAAATTTCATTGAGCATCAAATTTGTAAAACATCCGAAAATAGAAATAAATACCAGGCTCTACAAGGCACAGGAAGAATTGATAATATGTTAAATGAACTAAGATTTGGCCGACTGTTTCGGAATCACATAAATGAGTATAATTGCGCCCATTATCTTGCTCAGATGGGATGACAAACTTTCGACTAAGTACAATAGAAGGACGCCGTACTCTGATGACTTAGGTTCTTCGAAAAAAAATGCTCAGATAATCACCTCATTTTGATCAATAATCTACTGACATTTGCACAATCAGAAACGGTATTACGAAGAGCGTAAACTATCTCAAAAGCGCAAACTAATGATGCCAATGAAGTGTAAGAAAATTACCTATGTTTATACTCGATTGATTTCATCGATTCTAAGCAGGCAGCCGTGGAATAGATAATAATAATATTATACTGTGTACCGTAATAAGGTTATAAGTTTCACAAGATTGTTTCGTGTTTTGAACGCGATGATGGTTTACTCGAGATATCGAATAATTAGATTAACGAGAGAACTGAATGGACCGGTAGGTATTAACTAAGCGAAAGGAAGTAATTTATTCTTGGAACAATGTGATCACATCCTATCTGTGTGTTGGTATTTTGTAGTATTGTCGTGTATAATAAATACTCTGGCTGGCAAGAACTTATTACAATATTACGAAGACAGTTAGCTATGCAAATTTCTTTATAATCGTGGAAAGAAACGGAAGCTAAAGATTTATTCAAATGAAAATAATTCTATCGATGAGAAACTTTAAGCCAAACAAAAACTTGTGGCAGTTAACCAATGTCTTATAAAAAAAGGTTGCAGTATCGCGTATAACCGGCAAGATTTATGTATTAGTGTACCTTAATCCGGGACAATGTGCCTTATACGAATAGAATAGCATTAAATTCTAATAGGTATAGAACCTAAAGTTAAAATATTGAAATTGTTCAATTCGTTTATCTAAGAAATAGTCGCATTGCGTAGAAACGGTTCAAGAATATAAGAGATTTAAGTAAAACAATAATTATTATTGCACCATATTATGTTATATTGTGAAATTATTACAAAAATGGTTGTTAAGTCCACGGGTAGGTACTGCTGAACGAGTAGCCGGAAGATATCACAGGTAATATTGGATTAAGTTGCCTAATCTCTTGATTTACTTTTGTACGGCGCTCGCTTTTGTGATTCTCCGAGAGAACAGAAGAACCGTTTAATGTCAATGTTTGTTCTGTGCAAGTAATAACATATCAATTGTACGTACGTGAGAGTGCGGGTGTACAATATGGTATGGAGCAGATGTTGGGGTGATATTATGTATGGTTATTCGGTAGCTGAATTTTTCCACCGCGATAATATTCAGAAAAAGGCCGACAAAGGAGTCCCTTATCTAGCGGCAACCCCAGCGATCTCTTATCACCGCTCGTTGTTGCGGGAGCGTGGCCACTTCAACCACAAATACGTTTTGTAAAAAGCATAATAATTGCTTCAAGACGTAGTAGCGTGTGTTTGGTAAAAGCCACTATTGCCAGACTCAGAACATTACCTTTTCATCGGATAATTCAAATTTTATTGAGGCTAATGCCACACCACGAGAGATCAGCATAGCTTAACCAGGAGTCTTGCTAAGTTTAAGATGCACCATGGACACACAATTAAATTTTGGTTGAAAATTCAGTACTTACCTACTTATGTGTTAAAAACATAAAACCATAGCTTTTCAAGACCTCGATAGGTATGAGATGATTTGACGATATTGAGAAAGTGGCCGGCAGTAAACGGTAGAGAATGGCAAGAGATAGGGAATCGTGAAAGTCGGGAAGGGAGGCCGAGTCCAATACTGGACGAGTGAAGGCTGATGATGATGATAAGTATGGAGAATTGGAAGGTTTGTAAAAGGAATCGGGAAGTTATGAGGATGAGTTTCATAAATACGCACCTATGAAACAGAAATTTTTATTTATACTACTTGAAAAGCTAAAAGCCAGGATAAATGAGAAAAACACCATCTTTATTTACGTCTAGTGCAACTTTTTCCCATTTCAGTTTTAGAATGAGAAAGTTCTTAAGGTGTTTATTTGATGGGTTCCAAAGTTGCTCCCTTCTGAAAACTGCGGCATTTTAAAAACATTCATTGTCGGAAACTGCAGTCTTTAGGCGACTGACAAAAATTAACAAACGTGTTAGTTCGCGTAGCACAGTTTTAAAGCTCTCAGTATGGTCAGTTAGACAGGACCATATCTCTTAGCTCTCTTGACAGTGTGGTCATAGGCTCGACGGCATCTTTCCCGGGACACGAGTAATTCGAGTCATAAACTAAATTAACCCGACGATGATTGCTTTAGTTTTAGTATGTAGGTATATATATACAAAGTGAATTAAAAACCGACCGGAAAACGAACTTTATATAAGACGAATGTTAAAACGGATTGAATTTTTATTGTATTTTTTATTAGTTCTAGCCTAAATTATACAAACAAGGGTTTACCTCATCAAATAATAAAACAATTTCTGTACGTGTGTAGGTATATAAAGAGAGAATAAAATCTTTTGATCTTCACCGCTGCTGGGCCATGCGTCTTCCTATATACCACTACGAAAGCGCGGTCGCCCTCACCTACCAACCTGCAGGGAAGCTCCAGACATTCCTGATATCTAACATTAAAAGGGATAATATCTACGTTGAGTCAATGATTGTACATTAAATATGAAGACATTGATTGGTATTCCCAAATTCACGTTCCAACTAAACGCAAGAAGCTCTTGCTTAGAACGATTGCCAGTAGTTACGTAACTAATGTATTGGATAAAACATTTTCAGAATACAGAAATGTCAAAAGTCTCAATAAAAATTGGATACGACGCAACTCAATCGTTTGTTTTTCATTTCAGAATAGCCGTCATTGAGAGACAAAATGAAGCAATACCATATGAAGTGGTTGGTAGACTAGCGGCTACGACGCCGGTTTTCGTACTGTTTCGTTTGGAGGTCGTGGGTTCGACCAGTCGCCGACCATCTTCCTCTTTCACGACACAAGCTTTAAGTAGCTCACTGTGAAAGAGTCAAAGAAAGTTTTTGTGTTCACTTTGAGTGAGCACAGATTCATTTTTATAAAAACATTATCGCATCAGTTGCGTAAAACAGATAGTATAGGGTGGTTATTGAATAAAAAAAAAGACGGAACTGCAATCCGGAACTACGTGCAGATTGAGAACAGCGTAAGACAGGGCAAGAAAGGAAAGGAATCATTGAAGAAATTGTAATAAAAAAAGATAAATACACGAGAGTATCAATCAGTCCATCGAATACAAACGCAATAAACGTATTTAGGGAAAAAAAACACATAATTAATTATTTGGTATGACACCACTGAATTATTCAGACATGTGATAGGTATGCGTAGAAAAATCCACTATATAAACAATTTTTGTGCGAGTATTCATTTATTTTAAAACGCAAAGGTTATAGTTTGTATGTACCTATACGGTAAAGGTTTTTTAGCAAATTTCAAAAACACAAACCTTCCAGATGGCGAAATTAAGTGGTTAGGTACCTAGACGGACGGGCTTGGATCAGTAAGTACGGGTCGAAATTTTAAGAAGATGACATGCATGGTTCAGAATCTACATGTAAAAAAATCTACTGTTGAAATTTGTCTCGACAGTAGGTATAAACATTCCATTGTGTGTAACACAATACATATGTAAGTACATATTGTCTTTTTACTGGTTATTATCGTCAAAATTTTTGAAAATGGACTAAGTTCATAATTTGAACGGGGTGTATTAAAAAATATTCACATATTTTTATTTATAGAGGTTGCAGTGTGACAAATGATAAAATGTCACTATTTGTCCCACCAAATCGTAGGAGGGCACAGAGTACCTATTAATTCAATATTTGGGTGCTATCTATAGTGGGTGTTTTATGAAGTAAAAAAAATATCATATTAAATAAATAAAAAATATTAATATATTTAAATTGTTATCTAAAAGTGACAATCTACCACCGAAGACCAATCCCGGTTGAGAGCATTATTTTTCTTCTTATATTTTGACAATAACATATTATTACAACAATATGTTTTTATAAGAGTATATAATATTTTTTTTAAAAGTAGATATCCATTTAAATAAATAACGACAGCGGATACGCGTTCTTTTGTTAATAAAACGATATGATGTCTCATTCAAATCTTTTGGTCCCATCTACAATATAAATAAATAAATAAACGCTTATTACCAACGAATTTTTACCAGTCGAAAACGATAATAAAAAAATAACAATATTTTATTTATGTACATAACGATAAGGGATTGATAAAAAGTGGCACCTACATACAATATGGGTATTAAATTGCGTTTTGTCACGATCGAAGCATTGCGACCAATATAAATAAAAATATTATTCGAAATCAATATTTATTTATTTATTTTATTCACGAGGCATTGGACGATAATAATTGTCATTTGATTCAAGTAGATTGGAATAAAACTGTTTCCAGCACAAAATTAAATTATTGATACTCGTAAGAAATGCACGTTAAAATTCGGGTATTATAATGTACCTACTTCGAAAAAAAAGGAAAAGGATGCCGAATTAGGGTAGACAATTAAGAAGCATGTCGTTTTTTTTAATTAAAGAAAAAGAACATATCTATAGGGCTAGATTTTTTTCGAGGCTGTGGTATATAATATATACCATACATATTATGTACCTGTAGTATCTGTAAATATAGTTTTTTAACGCTGGCTGGCACAAATGTTGGCTTTCGGCATTTCAGATTTCCATAAAATATAGTAACTTAATCACCATCAGATATGATCGGAGGACACCATCAGGTCATAAATTTCTCACTTCTTTTTCAGTAATTCAATAATCTTCATTATACAAAGAAAGAAAATTTTAAAGCTAGAACTATTTGACTGTAATATTCCAATAAGTATTGTAAATTTAGGGTGCCTTAAGCACCTAGGAGACGAGTCGGTGCAAAAATAAGTAACTTCTAACGAGAAAAAAACCCTCATTACATAGTACCTATCCAGGTGGTTAAATACTGATCACCGCACTCTATACCTACAGATGCATCAGTAATGGATACAATCTGGACATTTCATGATTTCAATGAGACAATAATAAGAAATGTGTAAGAATTTAATGTAGCTATACACTTATCACCACACTGTTCGAGCAAACCTCAGAGAAAGAAAATAATAAAAATAGTGTAATGTGAAAAAGGTTTTGTTTGGAAAAGTCCCAAAAGCATCCCAAGAAATGTTGTTCGTAGAAACACTAAACGAAGTGTATTTAAGTCGAACAATTGGCTTCATAATAACTAAATCTACATCGGGACCACAGGGGTTGCGCATTGTTGTCAATATTTATTTATTTACCCAAAGAATAAGTAAACAAACATTGAAGCGAGTATGGTGACATAATGACACGTCATACTAAGAAAGAACCTATACCAACCAGGAAAAAAGACCTCACGCATTTTTGTGAGCAGTTGTTATAAAAATGTATATTGATCAATTGGCCAGTCAGGAATCAGGATCGCGCAGGACATAACAGTTTCCAAGTGACGTTCGGTCAGTTTGAATCAAAGCATCTCTCGATTCAATGCAGACAGCAGCTGACGGTAAAATCCACGAAAATAGATTGCCCACTTCCGAGTAATCACTCGAGACTTCCTACCCCGTTGTGCGAGCGATAAATAAAATGCAATGGACCACACCTCATCACGGTGAAATTTTGAACCGAGTGACTCGATTTTTTTTGCCAAAAATCACCATTTTATGTCACATACCTTAATGTATATGTATACTCACATAATTTATTACCTATCGCAAAAAAAAACATGAAAAGAAGTGAACTACTAATTTTGTACATACCAAATTTCTTTTCATAGGTATCTAATTAATTATTATGAATCAAGTAAAATTTCATCGTAAACAAATTTAAATTGATGTTCAATATTGAAAAATTTAATACACATGATAAGTATGTTTTATTTAAATGATAGGTATGTTTCTTAAGATTGGAATTATTGTTATGAGTTTTGAAAATTAGGGGATTGTTTATGACGATACAATTTATTTAAATCTATGAGGACTACTTCAACCAAGAATGTTGATATTTTTTATGTAAAAATTTGTCAATGTTTTTAATATAAAAATTTATAAAATCTTTAGTAGATTTTTAATAACGGCCCGCTAGGCCGCAGTTTGCCCAGGCTTGCTATAAGAGCATAGGGTAAGAACACGTAGAAAGCCGATTCTGACCCGCGCCGACTAGCTCAAAGATTGTTGTCTATGGTTTCAATGCATTTAAATGGGCATGCCGGAAAGCGGGTTTCAAATGTATAGTAACATTTATTGCGCCTGTCGTCGCGGGTCGGAATCGGCTTTCTACATGGTCTTAGCCATAGATATGATAGTATTTTCCTGGTGTTACATAACTGAATATTCACGTTAACACTGAACATTAGTTTATTTTCATTTGATTAATTTGCAAATTTCTGCACTTAAACAAGGTTGACAATAACAATGACATTTCACTATGTTCATAAATCAAGAACTGTGATTTTTCTACTGTCCTTACATACTATTTACTATACCCTTCAGTAAAACAAGGAACAAAACAACTTGCTATGTTTGCCTTATAACATTCGTCGATGATGAGTACCATCCATTCATTATTGTATTGATAAGCTTTGACACTGTTTAGCACGACAGTAAAAAACTCTTGCGCCAAACAGTGTTTACAATACAGAAAAATAATAATGTGACAATTAAATATACACAAATAACAAGAAAACAATTTCAAACTATTTCTACCAAACGTGACCACCAAATTTTCTTATGTATCCAAATTGTTTTTCAATAAGTGACTGTCTTGCGAGTATAATAGTTTGCGTGATGTTTTGAAGAGTATAAAACTAATCAGCATTCAGTCGTGTGCAGCAGAGAAAGGAAACCACAAAAACCTCCCGTACAATGTGTGTGGTCCCGGTAATTGCGGATAGCGAGCGGGACACTCCTTCCGTGTCTTGCCTTTGCGTGGGCTCCCTTACCACCATCATAATATGGACACGGGCTCCCGTTCGCGCTACTCCCAGTCTTCCGAATAGACAACAACGAACCATCAGCTAACTCGTAGAGATGTAATCCTAAATAAAGCCTAGTTCACATTGGTCGAGTAGCGAACAAATTAGTAGCAAAACTTGTCTGACATATAAAATTTAGTCGAGTAGTTTAGCGGACAGTTTAATAAGTTGATCCATTTTGTTGGGCAAGTAGCGCCCCCCCCCCCCCACACGTCTTTTATACATTCATGTACACTGGATATTATATTAATACAAAACAATGATCTATATTATGCCTTTGAATCAACCCCTACATTGTTCTGAAGACTTCTTGTTTTAAATACCCTCCATAATTATAAACTGTACTCGCATTTAGAGCGAATGATTTTAGCTACTAAATTACTTGCTACGACCTGGTGAGAACTAGCCTTTAATGCTTCGGACGGGCTTGGTAATGAAGTATGGGGGCGTGGAACATCGGTTCGCATTGCCTCTTACGATGAAATAATTAAAGGAAATTATTATTCATGATGGTATTATGGCCTGCTAACGAGATCTTCTTGGGAGACGGTCAGAAAACATACCGATGGGACCCATTAACTGATGCCATTACTTCAATTACGTACGTAGTTACTCTTCTAGAAAAAAAATAATGAGGTAAACCTACTTCAAAAGTTATAATTGAAATCTCTCCATATCAACAAGACAATCCAACTTCGACAACGAGAAGTTCCATTATTGGGGGACGATAGGCTTGAAAGATTTTTTTAATGAAAAATTGGGCCTTGACAGATACATTATAAAGTAGCTGATGAGCCAAATTAAGGAAACTTGATTCTTGATAATAAATTTTGAAAAATACCGGGTGCACTATTCTTAGTTGGTATTTAGCTGAATTGTGATACGACAAAAAAACCTTATGGGAGATTGGGGCTCACCCATCAAAGTGAATACATATACATTTTTGACGTCATTCACAGGAAGCAAAGCTTATTGAAGGAGGAAGAATATGGTCGGCATTTGGATTGAAGCTACGACTTTCAAAAAAGAAAGTCGGCGACTGAATCACTAGGCAACCTACCATTTCATACTCGTACCCACATGAACACGAAAACGATATTATTTTATATTTCATCAATACTATGGAACAATAGTCATAAGTACTAAAGGGCACATTATTTTGGATTACGAAGATTTTCAAACTGTTAATTTTGGTGTTGAATGATTTGAGTATCCAATTATGGATCTAAATTTAAAATACTGCCGTCAACAGCATTATGCAATATTGGTGTTATAAATCAATTTTCTTGACGTGTGAAACGCCGATACAATATAAATTATCCCGATGTACGAAGTGACAGGTAGGTTCCTGATGGAAACAAACAAGGAGATTCGTACGAGGAAACGCGCCAGGATGTGGCTGTCACAGAAAGCCAATAATCTCCTCTCACACCGGCATACTGCGCGCGAATACGAAGGGAACTCACGTACGTTTCTCGTCGACATTATAATGAAATAATATGTGTAAAGCTCGTGTTTATTTTTACAAGTCCAAAATAAATAAGTAAGCGTAAGAAATGCACCAAAGATGACAAAACTTTGAATAATTCCTTGATAAAATAACATTTTAGCTAGGGGTTGTATTGAAACGACATAAATAAATAAAGCGCTGACAGGGCGACGCGTTTTACAAACAATCGTACCTACGAGAGTGATGATTGAATGACATTATGGGCTGTATTTTCAGAAATGATGACAACAGGACGGCGATAATAGAATAAGTAAGAAATGTGGATAAATTGTGTGTGGCGCTCAACCCTATTTGCCAACGGTTTTGAACCCGAGGGTTATCTAGTCATGGTCATATCCATTATAATTCTAATGACACTCTTCGAGCTTGTTATATGCAGCCTCTAGTTACAAAGAATAACATGTTCAACAGCAGAATCACAGTGGCAGTTTAAGCGAATTCTCACAGCGTTTTTCTTTTTCAATAAAAATGGGTTGTGTGCTACAGAAAGCAATAGAAAAACAGAATCTAAAGGTTCAACCGAGTGGAGAATACGAGGTAAACCAACACTTGCTATCTAGATAAAGTAGTGCTTTCAAATCTGAAACATGCTCCGCCTAAAAGCACCATATGAATATCACTATAACAAGTTAGTAGTATTTCGATATACAGAAACTTGATACCTACCGTTAAAAGATGAAGAAACCCGTTACTTTAATTGACTATAGGGTTAACAAATTTGGATCGGTGCGCTAAAAATAATCTAGCAATTATTAATACGGAAATTTTTAATTAAAAAGAGTCAACTTTAAAAAAGCCTGTATCATATTGAACATTACAAACAATTTGATGGCCTATGAACGTAAACTTTTAAAATCAATTACCTGGAGAATTATTTTCGTAAATAACAATTAATTGGTGTTTTTTATAATTACTGTACGCATCTAATCAAACTAACAAACTATGTATGTTGAAGCTATTTAATATTTATATACAGCAATAGGATTATAATTAAAAGTAAACGTGTTATAAAATAATTTGTATTATCTTTGCAGTTGTTAAGTTTATTTATACGACGGGGTTCCGATATCCAACTGATCACCTCATTATTTTTGCTAAAATGCTATGTTTTCTTTGAGACAAGTATAAAGCATTATATTATGTTTATCTCTTTCAATGCCAAAGGTAAAATGAGTGCGAAAGAGGCAGCGTAAGCCGTATCAGTAATATCATTGCGCGTAGCTTGGGTACCGTAGTAACGTCCACTGAAATATTATTATTCAATGCATTAGGGCATTAGGGCGATTAAATACGGGTCCCTAACTAGTAACCTGCCGGACCTGCAATTAAAAGGCCGTAATACCTACATAAAAATACTTATATTTTCTATATTTTATTTCGGTGGCGTCTTGTTTACTGCGGTATCTGCGGTTTACTTTGTACAACATACTTGTCTCAAAGAATACTGCGTTTTTTTGTAATACATACCTAATACAACCGCTTGGTTTTTTTAGCAAAGCTTTCGCTGTGTTATACTGGACATAGAGAAGCGCTATGAAAGACCAAGTTAAAACTAAAGTCGAACAAATATCTAGGTATCAAAATAAGGTAAGTTACTACGTGTGGTTTGATAACTCGCCAGGCCCTTCGTAGTTCGAAATTCACAACAATTCAATATTGAAATACAATCGACCCTGAATATTTTTTTGTCAACATTACAAAATTAAACCGTGTCCAATCAAAATACTCAGAAAATAAACCCCCAGTTTAGGGTATTGTTGTTAATAATAAAAAGAAGAGAATAAAAAAAAAACTATTCAACACGAACACAATGAATATTTGACAAAATATGGGTGTCATAAATCAAGGCGTTTAAAGAACTGTGTGGAGCTACTCGCGTGCATTGTGCGCTTGTCCGGCGTTCTCTGGAGTTTGTATTATAAAATACGCGTAAGATTTATTAGGATTGTATGAATGTTTTGAAAATCGGCCATTGTTGGTTTAATGCAAATAAAAATATCAGGGGACACGTTGTTCGTCAAGAAAAATAAATAAAATAATAAGCGTGTGATGTTTGTTCAAAATAATGTACTCAAAACACTATTTAGTGATGTGTATAATGTTGAATACCTACATTAGTTGCTGGTGTGAATAAACAACAAAAAAAAATTGGTTCATGACATAACGCTATGTTACGATTGTTAAACCCATATACAAACCAGTTTGTGTATTTAAACTTATTTTCCAAATCCAAAGAGGGGGTGACGGGGTGTAAAATGGTAGGTACTTTCGTTATCAAAGATTCGTTATTTTTTTACCTGAAACAATAAGAAAAGGACAGAATTATAATGCTGTTGCTCACAACATAATATAAAAAAGCATATATAATTAATGTTATAACAAATAGACAATAAGCAAATACGATATTCTACAGTTTTGGCAGTAAAATAAAAGGCGGCCATGCTTATCGAAAGCATTAAATTATGTGCAGGTAGGTGCTATCAAAAGAATCAAATATTACATGTAGGTGAATATATAAATTAAGGTGCTCGAATAAAACCTGCAAACTCAGAAAGAGATAAAAGAAATTCAATAAAGGATGCTGATTATCCAAAGAAAATTTAAAAGAAGGTACCTATCTAAGTATATAAAATTACAGAAAAGACGTAATATTTCAAGTCTAAGCGGAAATGCTACCCGCATTGAAAAATCAAGTAAAAAGAGCGTAGTGATTGTGAAGTAGAAAACTCGAGTGTCTTTTAGAATGAAAGAGCCATGTATGCGCTTCTCTGCCGGTGATTTTGAATTAAAGAGGCACCCAAAGTGAACTACTGCAGTTCAGCAAATCTTCATTGCGGCTGACTGACATCGCCAAGTCTTTTGAATAATTTAGTATTACAAAGTGAGTTCTCGAAGCGCACAATCTCCAACGTGTATGTAGCGTATCTAGGAGCTGGGTGAAAGACTTGAAAAGCTTGTCAAAGAAAATCACTGAGTTATGCTGTAAGTTGATCTATAGAAATACGTTTTCTTTGGCAGTTTTCAACATTCTTGGTGTATAAGTATGAAAATTAGTTGAGTTGGGTTTAAAACCCTATGTGGATTCATTCTCGGGTTGTAGGATTACCAATAATAGCCCGTCCGTACACAATAATGCAATGCCGAGAGGTGTTAGCGTGGGGTTGAATTAAATGAGATGTAAGAAAATATTTTGATCCGAAGACAGGGACACAAAAAAGAGGGATATAAAATACGGGATAGGGGAAATAAAACATCTTCCCGCCAGATCCGGGAAGCGTAAGCCGGACTAATCCCTCAAATGAAATGACGTGCTCCCGCATAACGCAGGGCCCAAGAGGGATACAAAACGACAAAAATGAAAATTAATAGACCACGTGTACCTGCATATTGTAATGAAGAGATTTTGGTTCAGATATTTGAAGAATGCAACTAATCTCCAAATTATATTGAGTGACAATTGAGTGTTTCGAAGGATTATAAAGCTCGGGGATTTTCATACAGTTTAACTGCGTACCTAATTGTTTTATCAAATAAAATGTACGATTATGACTAAATTGGAACACATCTTAAAAATAGAGCCGGGCAATATTTTATAACATCCACTTACCTATTATTCAAATAGAGTAGTAGCGGATAAACCATCTGATGGATCGTTTTATAAAGTTGCGTTAAATTGATCCGACGATGTATTACGGTAGAACAAGAAGCCATACGATAATTCTCAAAGTGTACGACACATTAGTATGAATAATTATTTACTTGAATACTTTAATTATTAGTATGTTATTGGTAATCTACTAGTTCTTTATTGATTGGTAACATTGTGTTTTGAATTGCTGTTGATTTTAAATTTATTAACCGCGAATTATCGATAAGAAACCCAAGTAAATCATATTATCGTGTGAATCAAGTGGTGATGTATGACTGACATTGATCGTACAACAAAATAATCGGTGAGTGCTTTATTATACGCATTTTACTGTTTTTACAAATCTGCAAAGAAATCCAACGAAAAGTGCAACAAGATTCAACCCACAAATACGTCACAGCTCTTAGCCAATCACGCATCATTGTGTACGCAGAGTCCGTTGTTACCTGTGACCTTCGCGCCTAGGCTGTCCGCCTATGAAACAGGGTTGTCACATAGCCCGTAGGATTTCTCTCAACTGCAAACAAATTGGCCAAATAATTTAGATCATACTTTTCGTTGAAATGGATTCTCTTGAAATCATCTCATTGGTAAAAAAGGCTGCCAATGCCCTATCTGATACAATAAACGAACCTGGAAAATTCACAAAAGATCACATATCTAAGCTCATGCCAATAACAATAGAATTTATGTCCGCAATGAGCATGGCTAGCGCTAAAATTGCTGCCCAGGAGAAAGAAATATCAATGCTGAGAGATAGAGTCGAAAAGCTTGAAGCAACGAACCCAAACTCAAGCAAGACAGATGAGATCTGTGAAACATTGGCAGAGCTCACTGAAAGAAATGAAAGATCCCGTAACATTATAATGTTCAATGTCCCAGAATTGGATGATAAAATACCTCAATCTGACTACAAGACGCAAGAAAGGAAACAGGTTGCTGAACTGATAGACAATGCGGGATGCATAAGAAGTGCTGGTATAATTAGAGTCCACCGACTGGGCCTACGACAAAGTAACAAGATACGACCTATTAAGGTAGTTTTTGACAACAGTGAGGACCCGAGAGAAATTATATATAGCAGGAGAGCTTTACCTCCGTCTATAAATGTGAAACCAGACTACACCGTGACCCAGAGAAACTACCAAAAGACATTATGGACCGAGATTGAAGCAAGAAAAAGTAAAGGTGAAGAAAACCTGGGGATAAAATTTGTCAACGGAACACCAAAAATAGTTGTTAACCATCATAAAAAAAACTTCAAACAATAGTAAACTTTTATTACCAAAATGTTAGAGGCATAAGAACTAAGCTTTGTGAATTGAGACAAAAAATACCAACCCTTTCAAACTCTGTATATTTACTATCCGAGACGTGGCTCAACAAACAAATTTCGGACTCAGAACTAGGATTGCAATCGTATACTATCTATAGAGCCGACAGAAGCTCCAGTACCAGCAACAAGTCTAGGGGTGGCGGTGTCTTGATAGCGGTGGATAGCGGTATACCTTCCCAACTTATTGAAGCAAAATGCAACAGCATCGAACAACTGTTTGTAAAAATTAAACTGAATAGCGAGACTATAATAGTGGGGTGTGTGTATATCCCACCGGGATCACAAGTCGATGTGTACCAAAAATTCTGCGAAGAATTGGAATCACTACATTCTAAATTCACACAACACGCCTTCCTGGTAGTGGGCGATTATAACCTGCCTAATATATCTTGGAACGAACCTGATGGTCATCCTACAAACGAAGACAATAGTGAACATGCCAGGGAACTGATCGATACAACAAACTTTTTAAATTTAAAACAGATAAATTTTACTTATAACAATCAGCGTAAATTATTAGATCTGGTATTTACCAACCATTCAGCTGTTTCGGTGGAAGAGAGTGTGGACGAACTGCTACCTATAGATGGATATCATCCCCCAATAGTCATCACAGCGACATCGTCTTATTACGAGGACACCGCAGGAGACATTTATGCATATAGGTACCACAAGTGTGACTACAATTCTATTAATGATCACCTGTTCAGGTGTGATTGGACCTTTCTGCGTGGTCCCGACGTCGAGGAGGTACTCCGATCCTTTTACCGAATACTCTACAGTACCATAGAGAAGTATGTACCATACGAGAGGGTCTGCCATTCTTCTTATCCTAAGTGGTTTTCAAACGAATTAATTAACTTAATCAACGATAAGAAGATTCTTCATAAGAAATTTAAACAGACCAAACTCAAGAAGGATTACGATGACTTTTGCGGACTTAGATCGAGATGTGCCGCCCTCAGATCAACCTGCTGGCGTAAGTACGTAACTGAAGCTGAGAGCATCACACGAAATATGAAGGACCTGTGGAATTTCCATAAATCTATTAGTAAATCCAAACAAGGTTTTCCTTCTGAGATGTTCCTGAATAACGTAAGAGTGAGTGGCTTGAGTGACACGGTTGATGCGTTCGCAAAATTCTTTGGAAGTGTATACGACAAATCTGGTGGAGGTCATACTGGCTTCATTCCAACTAAAACTGTTCACATGACGTCTACTAGTATAGACTTCAATGTTGTGTTTCGAAAACTGTCCCGTCTTGATTCTAACAAATCGGCAGGGCCTGATGATATTCCTCCTTTGTTCCTTAGGAATTGCACACCGTCTTTATTGGTCCCACTAACCTACATTTTCAACATCTCATTGTGCTCTGGTGTCTTCCCGTCTATATGGAAGACCGGCCATATAGTACCCATTCATAAGAAAGGCAACAAGCATAACATAGAGAACTATAGACCAATCTGTATCCAATCGGCTTTGGCCAAGATTTTCGAATCTCTTGTTTTAGATAACATAATGCCTGAACTGAATAGTTTAATTGTACCACAACAACATGGCTTCATGCCAGAAAGATCAACAATGACAAACTTGGCTGTATACGAGTCAAACATATCCAACAGTATCGAGAAGGGTTTTCAGGTTGACAGTGTGTATACTGACTTCAGTAAGGCGTTTGATAAGGTGTCCCATTGCATACTTACTGAAAAGCTGAAAATTTTGGGGATTGGAGGTGTGCTCTTGGACTGGCTGACTAGTTATTTGAATAGTAGGGTTCTTCACGTAAAAATTCAGGAATACAAATCTTGTCCCATATATGCAACAAGTGGCTTACCACAAGGAAGCCATTTTGGTCCTATCTTTTTTCTCCTATTCATAAATGATATTAGTAATGTATTGCGAGACGTCGAATTTCTTATGTTTGCAGATGACTTGAAGATGTATAAAGAGATAACCTGTCTGTCTGACTGTCTGATTGTTCAGGAAAATTTGAATAGATTGTATGAATGGTGTGTTAAAAATAATTTATTCCTAAATGTGGAAAAATGTCAAATTGTCCAATTTAGTAGAAAACGTAATAAAATCTGTTTTACATATAATATCAATGGGGCGGACTTGAATCTGATGAATCATGTTCGCGACTTGGGAGTTACTTTTGATAGCGGACTCTCCTTTGTACCACATATAACCGATATTGTTAATAGAGCAATGCAAACCATGGGGTTTGTACTCAGGACAACCAGCTGCTTCAACAACCTCTATTCCATTACGCTCTTGTACACCACCCTGGTGCGTTCAATTGTTGAGTACAACTCCCCAATTTGGTCGCCTACATACAGAACTCACATCGACGGTTTAGAAAGAATCCAACGCAAATTCCTTAGATTTATCAATTTTAAGCTAAAAATTCCTAAATCAGAGATTAACTATGAACACCTAATGTCTATCTTGAGGATCGACACACTGGAAGATAGGAGAACCTTTTTTGACCTTGTGTGTATTTATAAGATAATTAACTCTTATTTTGACAGCCCTGAATTGATTTCATTGATTAAACTGCGGGTACCTGGTCGATGTACTAGGAACCGCGACACATTTCATTGTGACAATATAACTACAAACTTTATTCGACATACTATCATGCCCAGACTGCACAATACGGCTAATTTATATCTGAGAGATGTGGATGTTTTTACGGTGGGCTTTAATTTGTTCAAATCACTTGCATGGGAATCCATAAAGAATGGATAGGCGCCCAGCTTTAACACAATGTTGTCTTTTAATGCCTCTTGTTTGTCTTTTTTTTTTTTCGTTGCACTTTGATGTAAATTTGTTCGCTCATGATCTTGCTGTGGACCTCTAAACATTCCTCCCGCTTCTTTCTTTTGCTCAAATACGATAACATGGGCATATAATATCTAAATAACTTAATATTATAAATGGGCCATTGAACACGGGTCGCCAAAACCTAACTCTTCTAACGTAGTCTTAATTTTACACTCTGTCACATGCGCATTCTCACTCACATCCGTTCATCATGACAGCCACTCAAGCATACGTAAATGAACAATATATTGTTGTTATCTCAGGCAACTAACTCATCTTTAAGTAATGATTTTTGTGAAGCATAACAGTCAAGCAATGGCGGACGTATGTTTTCAATTCAAATGTCACTGCTGTCACATAAGTACATGGCTGTCGGCGCTGTCGCCGTTTACTACCAGCCAGTTCAGAAATTGTGCGTTGTGTGTTGCCACTAGAATTATTGTTTGTCATGCCAATATAATAAAATGCTTCACTTCTTGATAATCCTGGATTGTATTAAATAATGATTCTGCATTGGGAGGCTACTTGTTTATTTTTTAATCATATTTTTTTAATTTTGTTATATTGAATCTGTATTATTGAATTGTTATTTTAATGATTTCCTTTTTTAATACCTAAATTTTTGTGATAAGATCAATAATTGATTGTTTGAGTTTAAAAATAAATCTTTCATTTTTTATATATCTATGTCTGATACATACTAAATGCTCGCATATGGTTGAAATTGATTTGTCTAATTGATGTTTTGTTTTTGTTTTTTTTTAATTTTGTATACTATAGGTATCTGTTGTATATTTAACTGAGAAGTTTTCCAAAAAATATTTTTATGAATGTAGTATCTATGTACATACTTTTTATAACCATTTCTGTAAAAGGCTTTAGCCGTTGATTTAATAAATAAATAAATAAATAAATAAATAAATAAATAAATAAATGTTCAAGAGACATTTGTTATAATGAACGAAATTATCGCCTTTGACAAGGGTGACGAATTGGTTCTCTCTACAAACATACGAGTCTTCCATATTAACTAGAAAAATATTAATAATATAATTCAAACTTGAAGTTTGTTTGAGTATTAGAACCACAGGTGAATAGTTGGACGTACGCAGCCGTCTTTGGACTCAATAAAAAGTCCTACCCGCATTGTTTTCGTTCAGGAGATGCGATGACTGCCGTTCCAAATTTCATTATGCGTGACAAATTTGACAGCTGCGTTAAACACAATAAAAATTGATGGAACGAGAGGACGGACAAGGAACATGATTCATTAAAAAAAGGATTAGTCCCTAAGACGACGTCCTGTGTTCTGTGTTGTTGCGATCGGGAGGGAGGTAATAAAAACTAAAAATAATACAAAGCTCGGCTTCCTATCTGGATGCATCCCAGTTCACACAGATTATATTATATTATAACGTGAATGGGGGTTTTATTCAAGTAAACACAAAGATAATTTAGAAATCTTCCACTCTAACCAAAATACGTGTCGCGAAATAAGAAATCTGAGATGGAGAACCCACGAGCTAGATCATACACACAATCAATATAATTTACCTGATATTCCTCCAACTAAACGAGAAAGATTATAAACTACTTTATTTAAAAAAAAATCTTAGCGTTATTTGTGACGCGCAAAACTAAAATATATTTATTACGTGTAATTTATTTTGACGTGAAGAAAACGAGGCAATCAATTATTGGGTTGTTTAAAGAAGTTCCAACTGAAAGCCACGTCTTGTTGCGGCATTCAACTCTGATTGGGCAATTAATTTATCAGTCAAACTGAATACGTTGGAAATAGAAACGGCGAACGGTAAAGTTTTTAACCGGCAACACCATGAACATAGTTAGTTATAGTATTATTTAGATATGGCGACTAATTTAAATGTTAAATGAAACAATAATTCTTTAGACAAAATAAACACACGAGATCGTGACGTGGATAGATTGGGGAATTTACACAGAACATTTAGAAAACAACATATTGAGTCGTTCACGTGTCGATGTGAATTAATGAAACGCCTCACGGTCGGAATGAAGAATCACCTACGCCATGTGAATCTGCCCTCCCGGAGATCACAGGTGAAAATGGTACACAGACATTATTATTCACAGAAAATGTTTTAAGGTAAATTTGAATAGTGAATATTAATACCAGACGGGTACACGAAAGGTAACATAATCAATAAGAATGACGGTCTAGTAGGTACCTGGTACATATTATTGGCAATGTTTATTCATATTCTCTGGTTTCTATTATAGGGATTACTTGACAGCAACAGCAAAGATCTACTTATCAATTTCTCTCAGTTCTTAGTCCACCTCCTCAATTCTAGCCCATAGCACATATCGCGTTAGTTGCACCTTCGTTTGATTTTGGTTATAAAAGTCAGTTCTCAAAGAGATCTTCTGTGGAAGACTCGCTGAAAGAAGAAGCATTGGAAGGCCCAAGCTGAGATGGCTGGGCAGAGCTGATAGAGGCGTTAGATTGCCGGGGGTGGACAATTGGTGGACGACAGGGTGGCATGGAGAAATCTTCTGAAAAAGACCCACTCAGGGTTGTAGCGCCACGGAAGCGTGTACGTAGTCACGGAATAAGTTAATAATATTTGCTACTTATCAAACAGAAGTCATCAATTTATCAACTTATAGATAAAAACAGATTGGTTCCGTAAGACAGAGACAAGAGGAGACATAAATAAACGATAAATAGGGTAATGTCAGTAGATCATGCTCGCTAAACGTACGTGTAACTCCCGTTATATCATAGTTTACAATATACTGACAGATACAGTTCAAACATTGTGGAACGTGGTGTGTCTGGAATGTCGATAGAACGAGAAAATAATATGACTCTACATACAAGTAGTGTCTCTAGGGAGGAATTTGAAACACAGCCAAGGGAAAACGTTAGAGAAGAAGCGCGAATAAAAACTCCAAACAATAAAGTTGCATATAAGAAGAAAATTGTTAGAACTTAGATGTTTTGGGCAGAAGGTGCTTGGTGATAGTCCATTTCAAAATAAAAATGAAAGATAATCAAATTTAAATGAAAAAACTTTTTAAATATTCCACAATTTTATTACACCTGACATGTTTCGGTTTACTTCCACCAAGAAAAATGCATGTTCAACAACTTATAAATTTTATAAAAATGAAAGAGTCTTGCATAGTTCTATCAACATTTTTTATTAAAAAATAAACAGCTTTGCGGAGACTACCGTATCCCATTATTCCTAAAAATCTATACGATATAATTACTTCTTTTAATTCATGCCCTAAATGTGTATAAAGAAACAGTAAAAATAAGGTTTATTAATAAGTGAACCTTTAATAGTCCATTCGTGTGGATAATTTAATTTTCCCCTGTGAAATAGTGGATTATACCACCAGTGTTTAATTGAAACAAAACACCATCATTGTATGGGGGCTGGTATGTAATTAGCACCGTTCATCCCATTAATAAACTACATACCTGTCATCACACTATGAACGCGATGGTTCTGTAGCGAAAATAAAAACAGGACAGCAGAATATGATCATTCTTCCATATATTTGGGCAAAGTGAGCAAATATTAAGGAATATCATTGCAACAAGACCTTTGATATAAATATTCATATGTACTTATTTTATAAGCTTACATCTAGAAAAAAAAAAGTTTTTTTTTTGCCGGATTGGGGAAGATTTTCTTGTGGTTTTTACGCCAAGTGTATTATACTTTTTTGGAGTAGGTCCGTTAGACAAATCGAAATAAAAAATAAAAAACACCGAATTGTGATTTTTTTTTTTTTTTTTAGCTCTGCACTCGTTTTCGAGTGATTCGGCTAATTGAAAACGTTGTATTTCTGAGGTTTTTAAGATTTTCTTCTTGATTTTTTACATCAGCCTTTCCTTCATTCTTCAGCTATTGGAAAAGCATATTTTTACTTTCCTAAATGGAGTACCTACTTTGTTCACAATTTTAAATTTTAGGTCAAAAGGTGGAAAATTGAAAAAAACTCTAAAAAGTTAAATAACTCGAAAACCACTGGTATTTTACCCCTGGTTAATGGGAATAAAATTGCAAATTTTCTCTAGTATAGCCCCTTACAAGGAATATATTGAATTACCAGTCACCATGTATATGATGAGTTGGTGTTCAGGCCCGTTGGTTAAACTGTAGGAATATTTAAAGTATTAAGTGACTATGAATTGAAATTGTAAATATCATGATATTAAACATAACCATTATGTACCTATGTGAATTTTATCTTCTTCGGATTATCATTTACACAATATTATAATGTCTGCCTTAAGTGTATACAAATAAATAAATAATTATGCATACATAAAAGTAAAATGCAATATTCATGAATCGAAGATTTTTATGTTATCTGGTAACATCGGTACACGAACGTTTCGTGATTTATCTTTTGGAGACACCACGCTGGTCGGGCTTGAGTGGTTTACACTAGGAAGATTCTTCGTGTCTCTACCTTCATAACGTAAAGACGAATCAGGGGTGGCAAATGTTTTAAAAAGAAGATAGAAAGAAACATTCTTTTCATACATTAAGTAAGTATACAATTTAAGATTTTATCAAAATATGGTAAACTTTTGGTATCAATAGTGTTCCCTGTGGCATCCCTGCTGATCCGAGAGGCGCCCCGTGGCTAGGGTTTGAGTGAAGGCTTCATGCGTGTTCTTTCAATTTATTCTCCAAAGTGATGGTCTTATCATAAGTCTCCATCAGAATAACACTGTACATTGAATTTGAAAAAGACAAAATAACGTTTTTATTCATAGACATGTCTGGTGCCAAACGGTCATGTTAAAACTACCCCTACCCTTGAATAAAATTTTGGAGAGTGTAGTTTGATTATTTCAGGTAATGTTGTGTGCCTTATAGCATAGCCATATGGTATGACACGAATCTTGAATCACTTGATAAGTGAGCAAAAATATGCATTCGAAGAGATCCTTCTGAATTGCATAGATTAAAAAAATATATTATACCTATTTTCTTTCTTCTTTATTGCTTTGTTTTAAGCCACTACGGTTTCTGAAGCATCAAGGAGAATGGAAGGCTGTTATTTATTTCATTGCTAAACTGGCTTAGTGAGATCTCACAACGTTCTCAATATTGCCATTAGGTCAAATTTCTTTAAGCTTTTCATTTTTCATGCGTTTTATGAAATCACATGAAGATGCAGGTGAATTAATTTTTATTAAATATTTCGAAACTGAATTTTCTGGAAATTAATTAAAATTTTTATACGCAAATAAGAAGTAGGTAGAAAATAAAGATATAGATAAAAATATAAAAGGAACTATAAAATTATCGTTAAGAAAACCAATTACACCACATACAAACTTGAAGCTGTAGTGTGATCGTGTAGAGAGCAATGAAAATATGAAATGGAGTGGCATTTATTAGATGTAGAAATGCGGGTCCCCTCGTTATTCCAGGGACCAGAACTCGTTTGGGCCAAGCCACATGGACACTTTAGAGAACATAAGCTGCATATAAAACAGCCATTAAAATAATACGACTCACATTGACACGACGCATTACAAAATACATCAGATATTATAGGTACTTATATATTGCACCCAGATTCGATACAATATTTTCTCACAATAACTGTCATACATAGATAAAACACATAAACTCAGGATGTCTAAGAAAATCAAAAGCTTATTATGCTATTATTAAAAATTTAATTGTAAGAGGGAACATTCATTCTTCAGCAAAATGATATGTTCATTTTAAAAACAAATCAGTACACAACCATTTATGTATCTGAAGTATTTTTGTTCAAAATGAACACATAAGTAGAGATGGGCATTATAACGACAGCTGATAAAAATATTAGATAAATAAAAATAACGCATAATATAACGATATTTATAAGTAATAGTTAGAACAAAAATAATAGTCTACCCCTATTATTAATATATAGGCAATATTAGGCGAATGAAAATAATACTAATAATACTGATTATGAAAACGACCTTTTTTTTAGGAAAAAGTCAAGTTTCCATATACCAAATTTTGGAAATGACCTTTTTTTTAGAAAAAAGTCAAGTTTCTAGATACCAAATTTTGGAAATGACCTTTTTTTTAGGAAAAAATCATGTTTCTAGATACCAAATGTTCATTTAGGCTTATAAAATAAAATAGCTTTAAACTTTTAATATTAACGTTATTTTCAATGCAACGAAAATTGCTGTAACGTTTTTGAATTTAAGCCGTTAGTCCCATAAGTATTCTTGCACAGTAAGCTACTATTTAGCTTATATTATGAAAGAGGAAGATTTTCGGCACCTGGGATCGAGGCAGCAAGAGACAATACAAAAGTCGGTGTTGGAACTGCTAGGCTACCAACCAACCAGTTCTTTATGTACTCGTATACAACCATTATGAAATAAATACGGACAGAAGCATATCTTAACAGACGGATAGGAGTGTCAGAAAAAGAATTCGTATTACTAGCAAAACATTCTAAAGATGATACATGAGAAGATTATTATCAGAATATAAGATGATTACGAAAGTGGTTTATATATGGTCGTTTTCTGAATTTCTGGATTACTGAATTGCACCGCCACCGAAAGATATTATGGAAGCGATCTCTAAATATGATACCTTAATATTATGTATTGCGGTGTTCAGACGAGGCGAATATCGCCAGGACACTAAAATATCGCCAGCCAATTGAACCGTGTGAACAGATTGTCGATAAATCTGAAGCGATAAAAATGGTTGAAAGCGATATCGTCTCAAGTTGAACGCCTTTCAACTTTTGTATCTGGTGGAACGATTCACGCATGCGCAGTAATGCGCGGCGTCCGTATGTTCTGTTTCTTGACAGTTGACAGCACTGCTCTAAATTTATTTCTCCTTAGAATCCAATTCCGCACCCAATATCTGCGTTTTTTTTTATTTTTCCTCAATTAGGAGTCTTTTTATATCGTCTAAAACAATATTTTCAACTAACTCCAATTACTCCGCGACTTCTACCTCGACGTCCGCCATTTTTAAAACAATCAGCGCACCTGACAGATTGAATGTATGTCGGTGGACTCGTGTGAACAAATCAGACGATCAATGGGCGACCGAGCGATATTTTTTTTATGCAAGCGAAATCGTCTGGCCTTACATCGCACCGTCTGAACACCGCATAAAGGTAGAGAGACAAACTTAAAATTTTTCCATATTTTAAGAAAATCGAATTTTTATGCAAAAAATCAAAACGTATTCAAAAATATGCATTCTTCTTAGTTATAAAAATGTTTCATTATAGGAACATCACCGATTCTAGCATTTTAAGTGTTGAATAAAATAAGTCCATAAACATGACAAAACAAACACCATTCGTGTAAACTAAAATAAACACCTCGACAAATTTCTAATGAAACGGTTAAATTTTATTCCGAATAGTTTAATTTTTTAAAAAATCGGCGATATAACGGTGACCGAAGACAAGGCGACACCTTATGGAATAATTTGAGAGTCGAATACCTGGCGGTAATGGCGATCAATAAACGATAAATAAGAATCTTTATCGTCGGTGAGTGTCATCTCTCGAATACCATTCATACTAGAAAATTTGTCACCGAGGAATATTCATGGACCAAGCACATAATAACAACTCTAACACGAAACGAGATATAAAAATATTATCTACGCTAATAAAAATACGTTCTCTAGGACAGAATTGAATATATAATTTTGTGAACGGCCTATGTACCTACCTACGAATTTTGTCATTTCATACAAGAAAAAAAAAGCATTTGGAATTAAATGAAATTTCCTTGACACATCAAACACCTTAAACGACAATATTTTTTGTATCTCGGTATTATTCTATTCATTTTTATCAATATCGACTTTTGTCGTTTTCGAAAATACAGCTGAAATTGGAAATTTTGGTAAGTAATGTAGTTTTATAGATTGTTATATTTTATATATGTAGATCATTCTTCTTCTTCTTATGGTCGCTCACAATTTGACCTCCAGAGACAGAAGCCAGTGCGTACAAGTTCTGTAGTCCCTCTTTGTTCGAATGTTTGTGTCATCCCACATACGCATGCTGGTGAGTCCATCCATCCACATTTCTGTAGGTTTGAAGGCTTGAAGCGGTGCAGCCTACGTCACATCATTTTATAGATGTGAAATAATTATGTTTATTAAAATTTAATGTTTTGGTCATTTTTTTCCAATTTAAAAAACCAAGTGATTTAAGATAAGTATATATAAAGTATAGGTAGGTAAGATTAAATTAAAATATATATTTTTCGAGTGCTACTTAAAACAAGGTAAAAATATCAAGGAGAAAAAACCAATATCAATAATAATATTATTAAGAGTTGTGGATTATCGAACCGAGGATAATATTGTCTAATGAGAAGTTCAATAAATATTGACTTTGTTATCTCAGCGTATTGGATTAACGACGTTTATTAGCGGAGGGACACCTTGTAATGGTCTCGAAGCTCGTAAAAACTGTACAAAGTATCTTACTAATTTTATAAATGTTAATTGGTTTCAAAATAGTATTTACGACAGCATTAAGATTGAATTGTTCCGATTACTATATGGACAACGATATAGAGCAATGGTACTCAACCTTTTTTATCGTCGGGCCACATACATATTTTAAAAGTTGCGCGGGCCGCATCCCCCCTTCGGGTAAGAACACGTAGAAAGCCGATTTCGACCGGCGCAAAGAATGTTATACCAAATTATTCATACTTAAGTTTCAAAAAAATATATACTAGAAATAATTCTATAACCCGATTAAACTGCCAATTAAAAAAAAATCCACTTAAGCAAGTGAGATATGCCCTAGATCGACTTTTTGCGTAACATCCAAAAGGGTTTTTCAATAGAAACGTCCGTACTTTGACAGTTAACAGGGGCCATTCAGCTGAAATGAAATACATCAAAATGCCTCTCATTTTTTCTATTTACTTTATCAAATTTAAAAAATGAAAAAAAAATATGTGCATATTTTATCCAACAAGGTATCACGTTCGATCAACATTAGCTTATTTTACGGTCACCTAGATCCATACGCCCACTATTGGATGTATGAGTGTAAACACCTTATAGTTTAATAGGTAAGGTCGTTTGTAAGGACAATCCTCTTCAGGTTTCTTGGAATGGAGTTGCAAGTTTTTTAAATAATATTTCGGATAAAAAGTGTGCCGGGCCGCACAGAAAAGCTTGGCGGGCCGCATGCGGTCCGCGGGCAGCAGGTTGAGTATCGATGATATAGAGGATAAAAAAAACACTTTCAGCAAATAATTGTGATCAACGCGTGCAAAGACTTATTGAAAAATTCTTAATCTTGTGCTTTGAATTTACTAGGTAGAATGTTGGATCCTTAAACTCTCGGGAACACATACAATTGAGGCAACGAAATGTCGTAGAAAATTTACATAGATCTCGCTTGGACGGATAGTTTCCAGACATTTTTATACGGATGAACAATACATACATATCTAATGATGGCCGGAAAAAGGCAAAGTGCATCCCTTAAAAATATGACATGAATAATAAAAATATAGTAAAATAGTAGGTAATTCATTTTATGTGTTTTACAACTTTTTCATTGTAAGGTAGAAACACGAGACACATTTAAGCCGTATAAAACGTGACATTTGTATTCATATTGACTTGGATTTGTCTGATGTTGCGTGACGTGCCTTTGTATCGCTGATATTTCCATATTGTATAACAATTAAATTCTTAACAATAAAATAGGACATGAGACAGAAAGCTCGGAAAAATGATAGCCCACCTGCTTTAGGAAAGACAGGGTATAAAGTAAGATTTATTAGTTAGATATAAACAAATCATTTGCTAGACCAAACTTAAAATCAACTTAGTCATTATAAAAATAATATTTTATGTTTTACAAACGTACCTACCATGTAATAAAATTGAGTCGGAGGCGACGTACATAGAACAATGAGAAACTGGAATCGAACACAAGACGGACTAATCATAATTTATATTAGAATCACATGTCAACTGGAAACCCACACTCGCACCTACCCAACGACTGGCTCGGTGGAGTGTTTTATTATTCCATGTCGTAAAACAGAACTACACGAGTAATCAAACACGAACTTCATTCACAAACATAAATCAACCATGATTGATTTATTTAAGTAATCTCTAACAAATTTCGAAGCAACGGATTTTTAGAATCAGCAATAGGAACATGAAATGTATGTTATATGCAAATTTATAATATTATTGAGGATATTTTTGACAACTTTGGTAAAAAAATGAATGTAGATAATGAAAAAAAAAGCGTGGAATGTTAGCAAATTGATATGATTTATGTTCTTATGAAAGAATAAATTAAGAAAGTTGCGCGGATAATTAGAAAATCAATGAAAACTCTAAGTACGTATCCTTCTTATTACTTTTAACTATATGGATTTCATTCCAAATTTAAAAATTAATATTTAACAGGAACTGTCAGTTGTTTGATAGTTGGTACGGTTGAGAGAATTTCGATGGAAAATATGATTTGAAACAGATGCATAGATCTAAATTACATGGGTTAAAAGGTAAAAAAGCTTATATAGCATAGGTACTTATGAACTCAGGACGAGGTCTGTTGGGAAAGCTAGTAGATGATAAAAAACAAGTAGGTAACTGTTCAAATTTTAGCTTCTTACCTTTAAACAATACAATGTTTTAATTCATCGGGTATTATATTGTTAAAGAAGTATAAGTTTTTCCTACATTAAACATACATAAATCCTTTCCAGTAAAAACTAAGAATTACTAAACAATAATCGAGGATATTTTTTACACAATTTTTCAAATCAACATATTTGCTCTTTTCTATTCATAGACACACTGGTGCAGGAGAATTCAATTCATAGTCATAACTCATTTATTAATTTTCTTTTTTCTCAATATTTATTCAACTGTTTGTAAACATACTTTTTTTACTGAATGACTGCCTATTCAGTAAACATACCACATTCGATCCAAAAAATCTACACATTATTATCCGTTAATATCATCTGATAAACGAGTGTCCCATGTAATCATTCAATGAAGGGCTGCAGGACTTGCAAGATGTGAAAGGAGTCGTAAATGGCAAAGAATGTCTTGGATCCAAGTTAACGATGAAATGGAAAAAGCTGCATAGTGAGTGAAAGAAGCAAGAAAAAAAAACGTGTTTCCACTTACGCGGACGCCTAGTCCGGTACGGAAGTGAAGAGACTGCCGATTAGTAATGAATAATAGTTTTGATTGAAACTATTCGAGTAGTGGGCTTACGGCTAACTATTAACATTCGTAAGATAACTAAACGGCCGGAATTTAAATATATCCCATTTATAATATTAACGAAGTGACAATAATTAAGTCAGGTTGGACCGCTTATTAATCGAGTAAGCGCCTCGTTAGTACGCAACCGGGTGGGCGGCACTGTCACAAATTATTACCTACTGGTAGTAGGTATCTATTGATTCGTTTAGATATCGAAATTTTCTGCTCTCTCTTAACTGACAAAATTTGGTATTTATCATTATTGAAAATGTGTACTAAGAGTTCTTGCAAATTTATTATAGATTCATTATGAAGAGTTGAATATTGCGACTATATTTCCATCCATAGACTTAGAAATCACAGAATTCTTGATTGCTGTTTTGTAACTACCCGTTCCCACTATGTCGCGTATGGGCTCCGACTTTTATTCTGATATCGTCATCTTTGTTACCACTGAGCCGTTTAGGAACTGTGGTAACAAAGTGGGAAAATTTCGAATCCTTTGACGAGTAGTGGGAAAAGGGAGTAAAAAGCCGAAAACAACCCATTCGATACAACCCATGCGATCCACGCTATCCAATCCTTCATCTCGTCATAAGTGCTCCCACAGTAAGCTTTCATTGCATATTTAAGTTTTTTTCCAATACTGTGGTTTGATTATCTGATAAATTGTTAGGAAAACCCCAGACTCTAATCCATACCACCGATTATGAACGCGATAAAACTTTCATTTTATAACAATTACCAAGTGACAGATAAAAACAAGTTATTATTCGTAGATTACTTTTTTGGGATGAAATCTAATTTTTCAGGGGTCCATTTGTTGCCGGAAACAATTCCAGAAAAGTGTCAGCTTCGTGCATGGTCAGTACGAATGTAATGATTATTAAACGCATACCAATACAGTATGTATAATATCATCAAATATTTCGCTACATCCATTCCCGTCTCATTTGCGTAATGGACAATGCTTGTACCCGTAATGGATACAGCGCGTAGTATTCCAACGGAACATCATTTGATTACGAGGACAAATCGGGGACGCGAGTCTATATCAAAGAAAATAAATCCCTCGAGACCAGAAAACGAATATGACTGAACTGATTCGAATAAATAAAGGGTTGCAACTTCAAAAGCTCATTTGTGAAGCTGCATTGGAAAATAAGGCAAAATATTTGTGCATAGTTTTACTGGCGAGTTTTTAACACAATTAATTCAATGATACAAGGGACTATAATAATAAACATATAAAATTTTTAGGCTTATACAAGAACAAAATAGTGTTATAATTATTATATTACCTATGTACTTTAAACTGTTATGTTTCAATAAAATTTATTATTATTATTATTCTGTTTTAAGAGTTATTTTTTCCAAATCACATCTAAGTATGTTCGTAAAATAAAACAACGACAGTAGAAATAAGGTAAAAACTCAGATGCGAAATGTTTAAGATTAAAGCTTAATAGAGGTACTCGAGAGCGCGAAATTTATGACATGTGACGCAAGCAATAAACTCCGTCATATATCACGGGAGAACTACATTAACGATCGCGCAAGACTTAGCGAATTGTCTGTCGCTCAAGAATAAATTACAATACCTACGCCAAATGTAGGCGAGACAGGAGTAGATACAAAGTATTAAGTCCTTCAGGCCGCGTGATAAATAACTATGTAAATAGAGGATGATAAGCCGGAGACACGCCACCGATGGAGGGTGACAAAATGTAAAAATTGTCACGCACCCCTTGTTTTGAATATTTCAGAATCTATCATCCATCGAAAGGGTGCATATGGTCTCGCATGCCCATCGGGGTAGCTGCATGAAGAGGGTTCGACGGAATTATTACAAAAAGGCTTAATTTGAATCTACATCGGATTTCACTCACTGTTGCACTTCATAGAGCCGAAATACAAATAATACGAGTGATAATTGACGTACGCTGGTAGTGATGTGCGAATAGCAAACATCAATTCTAACAACTGTCAATATTTATTTATTTACACAAAATCAGAGGGATGATCTAAATTAAAATCTTGACGAATCCTGTTGATAAACACGGGAAGAGTTTATGTTTAATCAATACAATGACATGTATGCACTAACACCTCTGCAT
Organism: Mystacides longicornis; assembly: GCA_963576905.1. Taxonomy (NCBI): domain Eukaryota; kingdom Metazoa; phylum Arthropoda; class Insecta; order Trichoptera; family Leptoceridae; genus Mystacides; species Mystacides longicornis. The sequence goes on from OY756426.1 coordinate 13,381,222, forward strand.
GTTTTAAAACCTAACTACAAATTTGTACCTTCAGTCGCCTCTCTCTTTGCACAATAATTAATGAAGTCGTTCATCAAATTTAAAGGGAAAATATGTGAATATGATCTCTAAAAGTATGTATATTTTTCTTCTTCGTGTGCCTCTCCTAACAGAAGTTGGCGACCATCATCACTCCGGAGCCAGCCTTATTGATGATGCTGCATCTGGAATTCTAATTCACTGTGTAAAATTTTTGAGCCAAGATAATCTTTTCCTACCCATAACCCATTCTTCTTTCTATTTCCCTGAATTTGTAGGATTTTCAAAAATTGTAGGAGGGAATATTTTCGCATGGCCAAAGTATGCAGACTAACGACTCTTGACAGTGGTCGGGAGCTCCTTTTATTTTTGAATCATGCCTAGGACTCTCTCATTAGACACCTTGTCGACCCACGAGATGCGCAACAATCTACACAATCTAGGATCTCAAAATGAGATCCGTTATAATGGAATGAACTCTTGCTGCAAATGTGCCACCGTCGTCTTGTACATCCCATATGCAAGAAAGTCCTCCAGAATAAGAAATACCTAGTACTTATGCAATAAGCATGTATAAATTATGAAATTAAAAAAGGTTACACAGCTCGTTTGCTAGCCTCGAAGAAGAATTATTGCAGGTACAAGGCAATAACTCATTACCAATAAAATATTGAACATCTCATTGATATCGAGTGAGGGAGGAGTGAGACGCATGGGCAGGAGAGGGAGAGGGAATGTTTGCACGATGCCCGCCGCACTGGATCACGGTTAAGCGCTTGAAGTGTTGTGAAAGAGTTGGAGCCCGCGGCGAGGCGGGGCCTTTGATGCTGTCAAAAACGCTCTGCCCCCGCGTGATAAGAAGATTGGAGAGAACCGCGCAGTTACGGACACAGTCGTTCTTTCTGTCCATACATACTTATGTTGTCTAACTTCTCTGTTAAAACAAATGGTTAGATCGTTTAAAATACCTGAACTCACGGCGACATCGGAACTCACCAGTTTTGCTGATGAATTGAAGTGTTTGACAACAAAAATATTCCCCCCTAATAACTGTTTTGATATTATCATCTACCTTATTAAGAAAAAGCCCGAATCAATGTAGACCTACGGCAACATTTATATTTTTTTGTAAATTAAAAAAAAACTAAGATAACAAGTATAAAAAACGAAATATGTACCTAATTCAAATTTTTTGTTTACTACATATTATGTAGTAAACAAAAAATTTGAATTAGGTACAGAATATACATAGCATTATACTTTCTTGACCGCCATCTATAGTATAAAAGAAAGTCTGGTCAGTGCGAACACTCTGATGTAATGCAACTAATACAATTAATAATTAGTGTTAAGTTTAAGAAGTGTAAAAATAATGATGCCCAGTTCGTCCCAGGGTCCCCCGCTGTCTGGTCTAATAGCAACCGCCTGAGAGGGTGTCACTAGCAGGACGAGGCTGCTGCGTCAAGGATGTGTACGTTGTAGGATGTACATGCTCCAGCAGACGGAGCCTCCGCTAATTGTTGCTCACTCTAACTAGCCGTTTCCTGCGAACCCTTTAACTGCGCCCCGGTTAACTCGTGCAGTTTGTTTAACTGTAACGCCAAATTAAAGGAAGGAGAAAAACAACAAACAGAACAGGTGGGCTGTATGATATTTTTTATAATTAAACCATTATTTGACAATATTTCAAGCCGTGTTGCGAAAGAAATTGGTTGGAAGCGGTATCCTCCGTCAACGACTCGAGTAAGTTGGAACACCATGCTGATGGTCTCGAATGTCGATCGATGGGTTTTCTAATCCACTTTTCTGAAAATTCTATTAGAAAACCTATCGATTAACATTCGGGAATCGGGTCCCTAGGTTCAAATTTGCTTTACTTACTATGAAAAGCAAGTGTATTATTGATGCGTTTATACTTTGGTGAGACTGATTTACATATAAAAAGCAGCTAAACTTCATTCCTTCTTCAAGGTGGCTACTTTTTTTTTTATCTAATCCAGAATCTGAATGGTCAATACCTTGTAATATTTTACTTAATATCTTATTAAAATAAAAAATCTGGGCTCAGCAAGTGAAGACTTTTGATATATTTCATTACGAAAATCGTGAAGTGAACTGGGAATCGAATCTACGACCTTCAAAACGAAGATCACTGTACCGCTAGGCTTAATTAAACTTGCAACTTCTTTTTCTTATCTGGACTGACCGTTTAATTCTACGTTATCCTCGTCTATATATATATTCATTTCAATTTTACCAATTATGCTACATAGTATTTGAAACCTTTCAGTTCTCGTTGTCCACGTAGAAGTTTCGCTTTTGTTTTGCATTAAAAAAAATATTCGCATTCAAACACATACGAAAGTAAAAAATATAGTAGGATCTACATTACTGATTAGGTGGCAACCTTGTTGGTGCGATTTTGCGGATATTAAATCCTTCATCTGTTAGGAGATAAATTGGCAATAAGACAGCACGAACATAACGACTATTCCGACACGTTCCTACAATATAATACTTATACACTCTGCTGGTGATAATAGTATGAGATATTAGACGTGTACAGGCAACGGTCTGCTGGTATACCTGCCTGCCTGCCTAGTATAATATACATAGAACCAATATGATATTATTCAAATACCTCCATCTACGATCGTTCATCTCTCCCTCGTTAGCTGCTCGAGTACCGGGAGTTCAAAATTAGACTGAAGACGCGTTTTAAATTCGTCTCGAATAAGCGAATGGCTGTGCAATAAAAATGAACACAATGCGTTTTATATGGAAGCGGGATAAAAATAACTCGTGGAATGAGTCAAGAAAAACTTGATTAAAATTCTCGTAAAATTTCCATGAAGGCATATGCAAGAAATACGCAGAAGAGTATAGGCATGATGAAATAGAACGAAAAAAAACTGGGAGGAATAAGTACGTAAAAATATTAGTTCATCGATGTTTTGGGCACGAAGTGCATGGTCATAGTTCATATCAAAATAAAAATAAAAGAGTCTTGTATAGTTCTATCACAAATTTTAAAAAATACATTATTATTATAGCGATGAAGAAGTATATCAGGTATTTCGGAATTCGTTAACACTAAAGAAAAGTCATTCCATGAAAAAAAAATACCTACATGATAACATGCCGAAAATGTCATTCAGGCGGATCGCATTGCAGTTCGTAAACCTGTAAAGACTGCGAAAGAATTAATTGGGCTTAAACGTAAATACAAATATGAAAAATTAATGAAATTATCCATTGAATAGTGGACTCAATATTATTCAAACACCTTTAGGTAGAGGACAGAGGTGACACAAAATCTGAACCAGAGACAGACAACACAAACGAAGGTGTTTTGCAGAAACCATTTTCAACAAGGGGAGACGAGGTCTTAATTTCAATGGATGACTAAGGGACAAGTTTGGAGCAAGGAAATTACTGGCTCTCCATATCTGGAACTGGTTTAAGCAAACTACAAAATATAAGGGGTTTTACCTACTAAACTACGATTCTATGGTTCATTAAATCCTGACCACCCTGTTCCAAAGCATCATCGTTACCAACAAAATAAAAAATATTGGCACATATATCTCTACCTATAACGTTTGTAATATTAATAACATGTTTTTATGTTCGAATCCTTTTAACGTAAGCCGCGGTAGTTGGCACTAGAGCGAGTATAGGCACATCGAGCCTCGTAACTAAATCGTTTCCTTTCTTTTATTTATTTTTTGTAAAGAGATAATAATATAACCGATCAATCGAACGTATAACCAAAACTGAATACATTAATAAAATTCTATAAAGAGATTACAATCGTATGAACTAGCTTAGGTACACGTGATAAAATAAGATATAGGTATAGAATCATTCTCCAATTAAATCAATCTAGATTCAATTTAGCTTTAAGAAATTCAACAAAGGTTCGTACGAACTTCTATTTAAAATCGTTCAATTTAATATTGCATAGATATGTATACTTTATAAAATTATGCCAAAAGAAGAATTACAAAATAAAGGTTTTCGAGTCTAAGTGTGCGTTTACACAAAAGGAACATAGAGCCGAATCTAGAAACAAAGCATACTTTCTTTTAAGTTAATATTGGACATCATGGAAACGATAACAAACAAGAACTAATAAAAATTAGATGGGCGATTACAGATAAGTTTCATATCAACGATCAAGACAATATACTCTACTTCCAGCTCTCGCACTATGGTCGTCTGGTTGTAAATGCACCTTTATAATAACTATTCTATAATCATGAACTGTAATCAAATCTATTCTGGATTACCTTTCTTCACCATGCCCCATCAAAATTTCTTCGAAAACATTCGATGATAAAGACTCAATCAACTCAAAGAGGTCATTTAAGTAAAAACGTAATAAGTAAAGGATATATTTGCCTTACTTGCTTCCTTAGAAATGCAAAGTCAATTTCCATCCACATTCTCTCCTAGAAGTCTCTCAGATAAATTAAAAATCTACAAAAATCGAATACGCTGACTACTCGAAAATCCCGGTGAATAAAATATAAAAAAAAAACATTATGGAGTACCAATATAAAAATGTAATATTATTATGTTGGCATTATAAAACAATAATGAATTAGTCAAAATTGTAATTTCTCAATGGAGTGTGGAGCACGTTATGATCTGTCGTCGCTTTCCCGGGACCTCGTCTTCATCCCGCGCGTTTGAAGAATTAAGCGCGGGTCTCATTACGGGGCAGGCCGGCTCCAGAGGAGCGACAGAGACCACAAGACAAGACGAGGTAATTGGAGTGGTTGTTGTTGTTGTAGGATATAATTGTTATTAGAGCAGGTTACAATAATGTGTTATTATTATTGAGGCTGCGGTGTATGACTGTACGGCGCAGGTATGCAGGGCGAGATGTAAATAATAATGGCCTCAACACATCTCACCTCTGACAAATATTCAGGTCCTTAACTTGTATGCTTGTCCGTGCATCGTAATTGAATACAAACATGCACCAAAAGCTTTCCCCAATGCGAATTTTTAAATCGCTCTATAACATCATTATGTCAATTTCGGGAAAAGATTATGCTGTTTTACAAAGTATTGATAAAGACGTTGAAACAAATTACGGAGTGACCCCGTTGTGTGCAAGTCTTCAGGAAGATAAAAATTGCCTTACTAAATGATCCATATTCAGCAGTGGATGGTTGCCGACATTCGTGGTTGAGGTCTAAGGTTCGAACCCCGTTGCCGACCATCTTCCGCCTTCACAACATAAGCGTTGCTTTCTGTGAAATATGTCAAAAGTCTATTTGGGTTAGTCCAGATATAAATTTAAAAAATATCACTAATGGATTGAGAATTCTTTTTCAAACGCTATTAATAAGATGAACACTGGATTTTGTTGTGACTTTAAGGTTCTAAAATGCATTTGGAATTCTGTAAACTGAACTAATATTCCAATGAATGGTGTAAGCGGCCGTACAATTCTCCATAATATCGTATATTTGGCGGCTGACATCTACTTCTTGCAAATAATACAAGTCTTCAATTACTACTTATTTGATTATATCAGCAATAGTAGTAAACGGTTTCTATATAAGCGTAGTGCGCGACCCAAAAAGACAACAAGAGATTTTACTGAACAAAACTTTGTATCTTACCGACTTTAATAACCTCCTCACAACCATATTTCACAAGAAAACCCTACACATAAAATGTAGGTTTGAAGGGAGCGTTGCGGGTGCAGTTTCTAGTATACAGTATAGTTATAAAGAACTCAGGTGAGTGAGTGAGTAGGACGGTCACTCGATGATAGTGCGCTTACGTGTGTGGGAGTGGGAAGACGCGTGTGTCTCGGCTGCTGCAGCGGAGATCCGCACCATAACGAGGTGTTAATAAGGAACGTTATGTCGAGAGGAACAGCTGGTGTTAACGAGTTGGTAGCGAGACTCCAAACCCAAAAGGCGGGAATTAAAAATTATCATCGTAAATGCTAGTACCACTACCTGCATAATACAAGAAGTACTAATTTGTGTTATATTATGTTCTACCAAACTACAGGTTCCTTCAAACATATTGATAAACAGTTCTCGTTAAAGTATAGTAAAACCAGTAAGTACATACTGCTTCCTAGTAAAAATGCTGAAAAGGGTGAAAAGTATTATTTTTTCAATGAAGTAGGTACTCAAGACGAATATGGCAAACTGAGATTCTTTGTAATAGAATACCCATCGATTCATCAAAAGAAAAAAAAAACGGTGTTTCTTTCCTAGCTTAAAAATATATGATTAACTAAAGCTTGAAAAATAAGTTAATTGTAATCGGCAAAAAAAAACATACCAGAAGCAGTGGCAATATATATATTCGATTTGGAAACCACAAGTCAAGTTCTTACCTGAAATAAAAAAAAAAAACGTTGGTTATATCTCAAATCACAACATTAAATATTATTTTAAAAATTTTATAACCTAAGATCGGTATGACATGTAAAAATCGACGTACAAATGCAACATGGGAGCCATTAAAATGTTAATGTAAAAGTCGTGTAGAGTTTTTCGTTCGAACTTGTACATAAGATTCGTTTCCTGTCTCCCGTAAATCTAGGCGTCCCGGTATTCCTGTTACGCGATCATTCATTATCCCCGAACAAGTCTCCCGGTTCACACATCGACAGAAGGACAAAAAACATTCAGATATGTAACATAAGACGACACACAAGAACGTTCCGCAAACCTAATGACCTGTTTCACATGTTTTGCCTTGAGAATGACTCCATCGTCAGACGTTGCCATGTGTCGGGCGTTAGTTTTTCTCCCTGGTCGAATTCCACGAGTGATTTATGGAGTTGCACATTAGCGGAGACATATGGAGTAATTTTCTAATAAGCTGTATCGAGAGTATGTGCCACACTCAGATAAGTTGAAAAAATTACATCATCATTATGCGGTTATTTATTACCAGTTTGTTGTTAAATCCGTAGATAGTAGAAACAAAATTCAAAACTCTTTTAGCGATTCCAGTTCCTGGACAAAAAGCAACTGCGTTTAACCATCGTGGATATTTCAATCAAAGAAATTATAATCTGCTAAAATGTTAAGCACTTGCATAATAGGTTTGATATTACACCAATCCATCTGTATGTAGAAGAAGACACATCTATTGGAGGTTCAACAATTATTGCCTGTATGAACTTGACTATAATATTATTACATATAACATACAGCTTTTTGTCTTATGATTAAAAATAGCAACTGTTGTATCATCTTTATGAAGTTTACCAAAATACCCAGTACTTAGTAAGTTCGGTGATGTAGTTCGATTATGTAGTCAACATTGCATTATTTGACACTGGTCAAATCAAACCCATTTTTCATTACAACTTAGGTTTAAGATATCTTATGGCAAAAGAAAAGGGTCTACATTTAAATAAGAAAAAAATACATCTATTGCGGCAGTCATATTTATAATATAAGCAACTTTATATGAGAAGTAGAGGCAAGATGATGACTATAAAACATGTTACATTTATTAACGTGACAGGCGAAATATCAAATTATTTACGCAAATAAAATGGTTCTGTATTAGATGTACATGATATTAATATTAATAAATAGTTGAACGTATTACGCGGTCTATAATTGGCTTCAGCGTCTAACAAATAATAATATCTGTTACATAATAATGGAATGGTGATACGCGTGAACCGGGGCTCGATAAGTGATGGTGGCGGCGATGAAGACACCGAGGCGAGAGGGCAACCGAAATTGGGCGGAGTTCACACGAGTCCACCTGATGAAGCGTGAAGAAGAACAATATTAATGCTAGAGTACCAGTTAACGAGACAGTCTAGCGGCAACGAACAGAACCAATGTTTACAATAACTAAACGGGGCTCTTGCGAAGACTTTAGTTTGAAAAACAAATCAACGATGTAAGAATTTAATTTTCGTAACTCCACTTGACTTTCGTTAAGGAGCATAGAGATTGGAAAACAAACATCCAGCTTTTTGCTTCACATAATCACAAACTGACCAATGGTTAACTAAAGAAATACTACTCGTTTAAGGTTAACAAAGCGCATTGTTTGTCGAGCTAAATACAGTATAGGCTGGGCTCAGACCGTCAAACGTTAGGCATTAATTAACATCCTGAAAGTGGAGGAGTGTTCCAAAAGAAGAAACACAATTACACAAAGCATCACGGGTATTATAATCTACTTAAGTGTTTGACTAAGTACGTGATTATAGAATATGGGCAAACACTAACGGCTTTATAGATTGAACGACACGAGACATTGATGGGTTACTAACAAGTCGGCGTTTTCTCATTTCGTTAATTAGATGTAGTCCTCTCTATATAGGCTGACTAACTACACTATAGCTAGAATTTTTTTTTTTTTTTTTTTTTCTTTTATGGCATTCACCTTCTGGAGAAAGTGTTATTTGCCATTATCATGTAGGGGCTTATGTACTATTATTATATATTAAGGGCTCAAATTAAAATTATACACACGTTAAACGAAACAACCAAGTAAAAAAAAAAAAAAAAAAAAAAAAACAAAATAAAACACAATCCCATCATATTCTCACGTCATTTCTCATTATAAACTTTGATATGATTCTGTACACTGATGGATCAAAGTTGCAAACCAGATGCTGCATTGATGTGGGAAGCCGTGTTCCACATTTGACCAAGTCCAAATAGAATCCCGGGTATAACCCTCTATTTGCACAATTAAAAAATATATGGTCTATAGTTTCTTCTTCTAATCCACAGTCACAGATGTTCGATGGCACGATGTTTATTCTAAATAAGAACTGTTTAGTACATACATGGCCAAGTTTAATTCTACAAATAACCGAGGAGCTTTGTCTAGGTAGAGTCAACTTATTAAACCATGGTGTGCGATTTATGATGGGGTTCATAGCTCTATACTTGCACTGGTTATCCTCCCATCTATCCTGCCAATCTTGATACATTTTTGTTTTTTGTATTGGGAAGAAATCCGCCACCGGAACCGACCAGCGAGATGAGGCGGTCGATCCTGCCGCCCCCTTAGCCAGCAGATCAACAGCCTCATTCCCCCTGATTCCCGTATGGCCCGGTATCCAGCCAAGTACGATATTCCTATCTTCCATGTGGAGTTTATACAACAGTTCTTTTGTTTGCAGGATTATACCATCCGACGGGTATTGAAACGATGAACTAGCGATCTTTTGTATGGCACTAAGTGAATCACTTAATATAAGATAGTTTTTAAACTCGCTTTGGGATACAAATTCCAAGGCCTCCAAAATCGCCACGCACTCCGCCGAAAAAATTGTGAATTCTCCCGGCAAAGGTATACCCCTCCCACATCCGTCAGACTGGCTAAAGTATGCTGCACCCGTTGAGTTATTTCCTTGCTCCTTCGAACCGTCCGTAAATAATAATCTGTAACCTTTCCAATCCTCATTGATTAGTTTATCAAATTTGGAGGCTGCGTTTGTGATGAATTTCGAATTAAAAAATTTAACAGTTTTCGGAATATAGAGAAGAGAAGGGAAGCAAACGGAATATATGGGTAGAGTATCGGATTGAGAAATTCTGTTTTTTAGTTCGATAATTGTGTTATAACTCAGGACCATATTTGGGGTAGCTTTTTTTCCCCAGTATCGCTTTTTATTTTTTATCATTTCGTTTAAATAGCTAATCTTTGGTAATAGAATGTTGTTTTTATCAGTGTGGCATCTGAGGATAAACTTATCACTCAGAAATTGCCTTCTCAAATCCAGAGGCGGTTCAGACGCCTCCACACGCATAGCGTCAGCAGGTGATGATCTCATGGCCCCTAGAGCGATTCTGAGTCCTTCATTTTGAATTTTCTCTAATTTTTTACAGTTACTCTTAGAGAGAGGGGACATGAGAAAGCAACAATAGTCCAACTTCGAACGAACGAGAGAGCTGAACATAAGCTTCAGGATTCTTGGGTGCGAACCCCACCAAACCCTTGAAACTGATCGCATGGCATTAAGTCCATTCTGACATCCGTTTACAATATAGGAAACAGCAGCATTCCACGTGAGCTTACTATCAAATATCATTCCTAAGAATTTCAATTCCTGAGTTTGCAACAACAGAGTGTCATCGATGTTAATTGAACATGGTTGGGGGTTCCGAGATTTTGAAAAAATTATGGTCCTACATTTAGATGGGTTTAGGGAAAGCCCTAAAAGACTTAATTTGTCTGACAAAACTTTCAAATAATTATTCATTATAGTTTCCGATCTTTTTATATTTTTAATGGTACAGTAAATGAGAAAATCATCTGCATAATTTAAAAGTTTCACTTCAGGGGATATATCTTTGAATATGTCGTATATGTATGCATTAAACAGGAACGGGCTTATGACCGATCCTTGTGGAAGCCCTTTAGATACCCTCCTACTATACATTTTACCAGAGGATCCTTCCACTAAGAGAGTTCGTTCGCACAAGATGTTTCTTATTAACAATATGATTTTGTGTGGAATTTTGAGTTTCTCTAGTTTAGCCATAAGCACATTTAGTAAAACGTTATCGTAAGCACCCGATATGTCTAGGCTGACGCCGACAACATGCTTCGACTCTGAAAAAGCACAATGCACATCAGTAGTTAGATGAGCAACGCTCTCAACTGTTGACTTTCCCCTTCTAAAACCAAACATGAGTGGAGAGAAACTTTTATTTCTCTCCACCCACCAATCCAGACGCCTCTTCAAGACATGCTCCACAACCTTCAACAAGACACTCGAGAGAGCGATCGGCCTAAAGGATGGTTCCGAAAATATATCGGCTTGGGGTTTCGGTATGGGAACAACTAATTGTTGTTTCCACGAAACTGGCAATGTACAGTGTTGAAAACTTAAATTAACAATCTGAAGGAAATAATTCAAGATGGGATCTCCAGCTCTGGCTAAAAGGCTATACGGAATGCCATCAATACCTGGCGCTGAGTCTTTGGTCATTTTCAGAATGGACTTTAATTCTTCTAAAGAGATCGGGGAACTAAATATTGAGTCTTCAGATGATGTTAGTGGAATATGTTGTAAAGGTGAGGGTAGATCGGATGGAGTCTCCTCCTCAAGCGGTACATATGGGGATGCCAATTTGTCGATAAATCTTTGTAGATCTGATTCAGGAATATTTTTTGGTTTGTTCATATTAAAAATACCTCGGAATCTGCGAATATTTGTCCAAACCAAACTTATTGGGGTCTGAGGTGAAAGAGAAGAACAAAAAGTTACCCAAGCTGCCTTTTTCTTTTTTTTAAATAATTTTTTTGCTTGAGCTTGAATGTTTTTCAGCTTCAAAAGGTTTTCCAGACTCCCATTGAGCCTATACTGTCTACAGGCTTCTCTTCTGTTTTGGACAATTTTTTCGCAAACTTCATCCCACCAAGGAGGTAATATTGATCGGGAGGGTTTGATCGTGTGATTGTTTATTTGGAATTTAGAGGAACTGGTTAATAAATTGCTTAAAGATTCAAAGCATTCATTTATATTACTCACAGAAGGACTAGGCAAGGATTCACAAGAGATCTCAGAGTGTGCTCTGAATTTCTCCCAATCGGTGTTTTTTAGGTTATATTTATTAATTTTTTTCCGAGGGTGCTTTGACGTGTTTTTTGGATTATTTCTACCGTCAACCGCTGTGCGAGAGCTCCATTCTATTAAGATTGGGAAGTGGTCACTACCCCCAACCTCTTCAAGAACTTTCCAGTTGAAGTAGGGTGAGATTTCACTACTAGTCAGAGATAAATCAGGAACACTGGGTGCTTGATTGGGAATCGGTATTCGGGTGGCAGTACCATCGTTCAAAACGCATAAGTCGAGATCACTGAGAGAATCTACAATTTCCTTACCCAGTCTGTCGGCACTGTGCCCACCCCATAAGGGATGATGAGCATTCAGGTCTCCAAATAGTACCACTGGTTTTGGAGATTTATCAATAATTGTCTTAATATAATTGAAAGAGTTTTGTGAAATATTAGGTGCTATGTAGACTGAAATAAGAGTTATGTCGAGGACTCTGACAGCGACGATTTCAAAAGGACATGATGTGGGCTTTAAACGTATGGGAGTGTATGGAATAGTATCCTTTATCAAAATAGCCGCCCCACCATAACCTGAAGGTCGATCGTCTCTCACACAGCCAAATCCAGGGACACTAAAATGTCTCTCCGGCTTCAGCCATGTCTCTGAAAGGGCCAATATTGACAGGTTGTAATTTTTGATAAGGTTCAAGATATCTGTTTTGTTACAAATCGCACTTCTGCTATTAAATTGCAATATGTTAATAGTCATTTTTGATAAAAAAGAAATAATATTATAATAATAGTAAAATAGGATATCTGTCTAAGAATAACAGATACTAAACGGACTATTCAGATGTAAATGAAGTTTGAAGGTTTTGAATTTGATTTGCGCAAGTGTCTGGAATATTAACAAGTAGCCTATCGGCGGATATATTATCAAGTTTTCTTAGAATTTGGTTATCATTAGTTTGAGATGAGAAAAATTTACCTGAGTTCAAAAAGTTTGTAATCTTGGTCAGAGCTCTGATCACATCCAAAAGATCCTCCTCGCACTCAACAGAGGCACTCTGCTCTGAGAGTCTTGGGAGAGCAAAGCCATTCTCCGGTTCGGGGACATTACCATTAGGAGCGATCAGCAATGATTTAAGTTCTTTAAGAATTTTACTTAAGCTTTGACCACTACTTGTTTTTTCAGTTGGGTTGGATGGAAGTTGTGTATTTTTTTTGTTAGAGCTTTTAGTTTGCAATGAAGGGGAGAGGGTGGGCGAACGTGGGGGTGAAAAAGTTTTTGGAGCATTTACAGAGAGTACCGAGGAATATGCAGGCTTGCTTTTCGGAAATTGAGCGCTAGCTTCATAATATGATAAACTATTTTCTGCCATAACTCTCTTGATATTCTTTTGTCTCGCCAGTTCAGGGCATAGGACACTGACTGCCGTATGATGACCTCCGCAATTAACACATGTAGCTATATCACCATTTTCTGTGCATTTATCTCCCGTATGGTCTCCTTTACAACGATAGCAAACTGCCTTTCCCCTACATTGCAACTTTGTATGGCCGAATTTAGAGCATTTGTAGCATTGAACTGTCGGTTGGACGTATGTTTCCACGGGTAATCTATTATAAAATAGATATACATGTGATGGCAGCCTTTGTCCCTCAAAGGTCACCACAACAGATCGTGTGGGCTTCCACACATCTCGACCGTCTACTGTTTTTTCAGTTGTTCGATAATTGAGCCGTCGGACCTTTATAGTTTTTCCCATTCCTTGCGGTGAGGTGATATTTGATATCAACTCATCCTCTGGAATGTCTGATGGTATACCTCGTATGACCCCCATACGAGTTGCCAGAAATCTAGGGATGTACGAAATATATCCACTTTTTTTCAATACTAAGTCTGTTAAAAAACTATTTGCAGAAGTAAAATTAAGAAATTCTATAGAGATTTTTTGACGTCCTATTGATTTAATTCTCGATATATTCTGAGAGGAATTGATTTTATTTTTAAGTAAAAAAGAGCCAAATTTAATAGAGTCGATGTTATCGAATTCTTGTTTCTCGTTTTTTTTCTGTACGTGAATTACATACGGCGGCAAGAACGAAGAATTGTACGTAAATTGTTCAGGTGTTTGTTTATCATCGATAGTAATATTCGGTCTTTTAGCCTCTGGTATAATTATTGTTGTCGCATCGTTGTCAGCGGCTCGCTTAACCGCCGGCGCGGCTTCGCCGGGTGCGGGCGAGGGGGCGGGGCCCCCTCCCGCGGACGCCATGCGCCCACGCGCTCTTATATTCTAAATTATACACAAATATTTCAAAGAAAAAATAATATAAAAAATAAATACATAAACTTATTTAAATATGAAAACAAAATGGAACGAACTCACCGAGTGTACTTGTAAAACAAACAAAAAATAATACTTTTAAATTGAATGAAATACTGAAAAAAACCACTAGACTATGTAGCACAGCGAAAAACACGTCCGTCCACAGCTATTAACAACACAAGTCCTTCATATCTAGAATTGGAACCATAATAATACACTGTTCGGTTAGAGAGATTTTTAATCCCACGCAATACTTTTACAGCACTAATGGTGCTCAAAAATAAGAAATATTATACTATTTAAAAGGCTTTTCACTCTCATCGACACATCGGAAATAGTTTCATGTAGGGACCGACATAAATATTTCAAATAAAAACAATAATAATTATTGGATCAAATGTAATTTCAGTAAATAAAATAGAGAATCAATATACGATTGTGTTGAATCTATTTTCATATTATGTATATATTTTTATCCTCAACTGCGTGCAACAGCCTCAAAATCCGTCTGTATTTTTAGTGTGACCTGCGAGACAAATCGGTTTCTACGTAGCCTATAGCGGTTACGACGCCGGATTTCGTGCTGTTTCGTTGTGTGTTCGATCACAGGTGCCGAGTATCTTCCTCTTTCACGACACAAGCTTTAAGTAGTTAATGATATATCAACAACTGGTGACCTTCTAATACTGTTCGATTCTAAATAGTATGAACAAACTTTAAGCAGTTTACTGTGAAAAAAGTCAATTTGTGTTCACTTTGAGAGAGTGAATAAAATAAATAAATAAATCTTTATTGGACACAAAAAAATACAGTGTTAATACAATTGTGAAAAACTACCAAAAGGCGGACTTATTGCTGCAAAGCAATGTCTTACAGCCAACCTCAATTATTCATCCAGAAATCCAGAGTGCAGATTAATTTAATAAAAAAAAAAATATTTTTGAACCAAAAAAGGAGTTGGTTGTAGCCAGGTATACATTTGTGGAATATGTCCTAAAAATTTAAATTTCAGAAAAAAACTATTGAAAGTAGGCTTTTAATAAAACCAAGAACCAACATCTAACGTATGAGTTCAGTCCCAATTTTTCCTGATGACATTTGATTAATTCCATCAGCTAAAAATGATGAATCGGTTGTAAAAATTTATTTTGTTTTTATTCTTGACGGAAAGCTCCTCGTGGAAAAATAGTATCGCATTAAGAACAAATATAATACGTATTACGAAACATGTGAGGCAAAATAAAGCTATTATACAGTGTCAAAAATGATTTTATGAATTTAAATTTAATTTATCATAATATTAGGTAACCATCTATATTTCAACATACCTCTAGCATTAACGACTGTATTTTTTTTAATTACGTAATACAATATTCAAATGCGAGTCTATATATCAAATCCCACAGACAAGTAAGTCTTTATTTTAATCACCACTTCAACAAAATATAATCCCCCTCTTGAGGATGACATAAGATTTAATTATCGGGTATGCGGTGGAGTGGAGTCGTAATGCCATCGACACGGCATATGGCGGGGGTTGAGCAACAAAAAATCTCGTAGATTAACAGACAAGTTCCAGGAATCCGGAGAACAGCTTTCGAGATGGAGGAAGAGTCGCGGTGTCCGATGACAGAAATATGGAAAGCGGAAAGTCGAAGAAACACAACACGTTTCGGAGACGTGTTAACATATTTACAGGCCCATCGTGCAGACAATATGTTCGATGTTAACCAGACTCGATGTTTTGAAAGATTTAAAGACGGATTATTTAAATAATTATTGTTACTTCTTGAAAAGTGAATGAATCGCAACTTAGGCAGAGCAGAATCATTTCGGTTCGGTGCAATACCATATTGGAGTTGGTGCATTCAATATTGCGCTAGAAAAAGCCATAAGAGATTCGGGTATCGAGTTGAATGATACCATATACACAAAGTCGGTCCAAATGCTTATGACATAGACATCATTGCTAGAGTCATCCCTGAAAGAGGCATTTCTGGTACTGGAGACATCCGCTGGAAGTATGGGACTTCAGATCAACGAGTCAAAGACGAAGTACATGCCAATTACAATGCTACCCGGAATTGGCCAACCCCCAATAACCAACAGTAACTACACCTTTGAAACAGAGTGGAGCAATTTGTGTATCTTGGCTCCATCATCCACTGCGATAATAACGTAAGTGTGGAGATCGGAAGGAGGATTTTTGCAGCCAATCGCTTCTACTTCGGTCTTGTGGCACAACTTAAGTCTCGCCTACTATCCAGGAAGACGAAAGCCACGCTCTATAAGACTCCAGAAAAGGAAGGAAGGCCAAAGCTGCGATGGTTGGATGATGTTGTTGCAGACTGCAGGGCTCTGGGGCATAGGAACAGGAAGGTGGCAGCCGGCGACAGGGAGGTTTGGAGACATTTCTTGGAGGCAGCTAAGACCCACCAAGGGTTGTGACGTTGAGGATGTATGTATGTACTGGTGCATTTCAATGTTATGTACCTATGTAATTGTTGACTAAAAAGCAAATAAAATCATTTGAACGGGTGTAAATTTAAAATTTGAAAACTGAATTCGAAAAAAGAGTAAGAGTCTGACGTTATATCAGAACTAAAAGTTCCCCACATAATTATGGCTCTCTTTGCAACATACTTAAACTGGCTCCATAGTTTATCAAATAAGTTTCCTCTCAATATTGGCAACGTATCGGAGCAGCAATTACCTCCCTACCGCTCCTATGAAGACTTTAAAATCTAAATAATTATTGCGCTGATCGAGTGGACTACGTACTACTTGTAGACTACCGCAACAATAATAATTATTATCGTTTCTTCGTTGGTGTTCCTTCAATAATACCGAAGCGTTTTCGTTGAGTTATGGCTTATTTAAGTATTTTTTTTTTGCATACATAGTCAAGACAGACCGTAGCACTTTTTCAATTAACCTTATGAATTATTATTATAAACGAGACGAAAAAAATATGGCTATCGGCACCAAATCCGCCTTCCATTGTAATTAGTTTTTTTCGAATACAAGGCGCAAGATGAAAAAAAATCTATAAGAAGAAAACTGGGAACAACTTATACGGGTAACATAATTGAATGTTTGTTTAAGAAGTTGTAATTTATACGCGCAGAGTAAAAATAACAATCTCAAAGCAGGTACTGTTAAAATTTGTTGCCAGCCATCTCGAAGCGAATATAAATTTCCGCAAAATTTCAATCACGCAGGGGGCAACATTCGCTAACTACGTACATACTAGTCAACTAAATAACCACGGGTCGGTAGCGCCCGTGAGAAAGACGTCGAGCCATTAAAGGCTGGCAAATTGTTATAAAATAATAAGTGATTTGTAGTCGACGGACGTGTTATATTGTGACAAATAATAATAATGCCTCGTAAATAACACCGAGTTATTCGAATTAAATCGCTATTCCGCGAACTATCTCTAATATAACATTATACAAAGATCGACGTAAACTTATGGAAAATACGTGATCAAGTTGTAGAGGATTATTTAAGCAGAAATAATATATTCTGACATGGAGATGTTCTAGTAATAATCATCAAATACCTAAATACTATGATCGGGAACAAGGTACAAAAGGATGGAACATTCCCGCATGTATGTATTTGGTATTGCCTGTATGAAATACGTATGCGGTGTTATTCTTTATAATATGCCATCCGTTTTGTTTTATTAATTCCTCACATCCAATAATGGGAGTTTCAACACGTTGTTGCCCTCAAACTGTGCGACGCGTAATGCCCACAAAACCGTTTATATTTTATATACAAGTACACATCAATAAATCACATTCTCTCAAATCATAATAATACGTAAGATTTTTCCTTCTCAAAGTGCTTCCAAAGAACGCACTTTGAGAAGGTAATTCACGTCTTTGAAACTCTCCAGAAAAAGCAGCGCTATCCTTGGACAACTACAATTTGACGGCATTTGTCATTGTGGTAAAGCTGAGAGACTGGTGAGACTGCGCTGGGTGGGCAATGTGGGCATGGGCAAGTAAAGAAAGGTAAACTCATACGTTTTTAGTATGGTTCTGGAATTTTGGTCATTTTTTAAAAGTTAGATACTTAACAAAGGAGTCGATTTTGTTTGCTCTCGTATTAGCACAGGGGTTCAGGATATTAATATGAAATAACAAGATTATAGTTTAATAAGAATCAATGAACTATTTTGACAGGTATCTTGAAAAACTCTGTTCAATCGTTGCATTTAGAAAACCATTTTGAAATCGTTCGAAACATTTTAGAAACGCAACCACGTACAATTAAAACATGTAAATAAGCGATGATTTATTTCAATACACACTCGCTCGCATGTATAATTAAATACTACGGGTTTATTCCTCGGCCGGCTAGCTAACAAGGTAAGACCGTGAGGGGCGGAGAACTATAAGATCCTATCTGTGGGATATCGCTGGGTAGGTCCTCCTACGTAACCTCTACAAGGCACTCCACCTCCGGCATGCGTTTAGGACGCTCAACACAGAACTGTCTACGCTATGTAAATTAGATAGGTTATAGGTATAACAGGTAAACAGCGTAAGGTTGATGGTGTACTGCGGGTATCATATATCTTCCAGCCTGGACAGGAATACCACTATTGACCGTCAGACCACAACTGTCCAAGTGTCGCGCTGACATTGATGTATCGGTACAGCGGCCGACCTAATGGAAGACTCCAATAATTATTATTATCACTGCAGCTTTGGTAACGTTATTTCTTTCCGCAGTGACACGGTGACAAATTCGCTGAAACGAGTGCAGACATCAATTTTATACAGAGTGACAGGTGCGTACAAAGAATAATAAATAACATCAGCGAATAAATAAACATAGACGAAACGTGTATGGAACACTCAAGGTAGAATTCAACTTTTATTAATTCAATCGATGGTTGGTAAACTTAAAAATGTATAGATTGAAACCATTTATGTACTCAAACTTCTAGATTAAAGGTATTGAAACATCAATTATTCATCTAAGAAAGCCACGAATTTGTAAAAAAATAGTCAGCCACTTTAAAATCAGCTGGAGCAACAGAGCTGGATTCAATAGGAAATTGCAATGTATTGTATCACCTCAGCACGGGCTTTTGTCTAGTGGGGTGATAAATTACACTATATTAATCTGTATTTATATATGTAGGTACACATTAATGTATTATATTAATATATTTGGAAATGAAAAAAATATACTAAAATCTGACATTAAGGAGACAAGGAGAGATAAATGTTGTGTTGGCAATGTGATTCCAGGCGCGGGAGAGACTTTGAACGAGATCGGCGCAAGATCGAAAAAGGAGGAAAACTTTAGAAGAAAGAAGCAACAACCAACAGAAAAGAGGCTGCATTAGGGAATATGTAAAGAACTTCTAAAGGAGTTCGCTAAAAGCAGATTTCCGCAACACATTAGTGTGGAAAAACATGTCAGCTGTTTGAATAGAACAGAACTTGACAAAGGATCACTGCGGGTTCCAAGAAGACGAAGAAGGTAATAATGTATGTATGTTGGTAAGAACTGTAATTTTTACAACAAGCATAATAACAATGATAGAACATAGGTAGGCAGGTAGGTAGTATGTAATATTAGATAGTAGATTCATGAGAAGAAAGATAAATAAACAAATAATATGAAGTCATAATATTTCTCGGAGAGGAATGATTTATCGAGGTGTGCATTCTGATCTACGGGAGATACGGACGAAACGCTTACATATTTCATACGAAGAGATCAACGAGGTGCGATATTGTTCGAGATGAAACGGCGATGATAAATGTCTAAGTTTCAAAAGTGCCTCAACTTTCACGGTACACGCAACTATCTACAAGCCTAAAAACATACATTTAATCTCATCTAAACGATTTGATACTTTTTTTATGGACGTGTAAGGAGAATATCGAACTGCTTTGGAAAGGGAAGAATGGAGAAGATGGATGAACAATATTTTCTAACCAAGAGGAAAAGAACCTATAGGAATGGTACAAGAGGGGATGACTGCTTTTATTATCAAAGCTGTTAAAAATTTTTTTGTTTAAGTGTTTTATATAAAACTCCAATATATAAAATACAGCAAAACTTGACCAGAGATTAATCGATAGAAAATATCTCAAAGGAAGAAGAGCAAGATTCATAAATTAATGAGATGTGGGATTCTGCGAAAGAAACAACTAAACAAATCTACAAATCAATACAATATGAAATGAGAGTGTGTTAAAAACACGAACGAGAAGTCGTCAATACGAAGGGAAAGGTTGTTGTGGAATTGTATATTGGAGAGTATGGATTGACTGTGATCGATCACACTGCAGTCAAGAGATATGTACCTCAGACATTTTTGGACACACGCTGAGTGCGTTGGACTGATTGCGGACGCACAAAACTTGTTAACAACACACACTGCACATTACTGTAGCACCCCACCATATACCGAAATTATATCTGGTGGAATCGTACCAGATTTTGTTCGACATATCTTTCTTTTTTCTATCACACAAGAAATAAAATTAACATTGAGGTTAAAATTAATAAATAAAAAAATGACAGGTTCAAGTAATTTTTCAATGTAGCATGAGCACATAAAAGGTTTCATAAAACCTGACGACGATACCAGAAAACAGTATTATACCACCAGTAAGTGTTATCTAGTATTCGGTAGTTACTCTTGACCATTCACAAAGAAATGTCCGAAAATAAAAGCTTTGAAAGTGGAATGAAAAAAATATACCTATATGAAAAGCAAGACAACGGGCATAGAATTTAGGAATATAGGTACAATGATATAATAATAATATAACCATGTGAAAAACGACGAACCATAGATAAGTCAACGTCAAAATCCCCTTTTCTTAAACCATAAATAAGAGTGATGTATGAAGACGTTAATGCCACGGACAAAAGATGAAAACCTGGCGCATGACAGTATTCACTGTTTTAAATGTACCAGCCGCGATGTAACGGGGTCGCTGCGTCTTTACTTTTAACCTATTCATGCACTATTATGGCATTATCTTGGCATTACTCTATTACAACGAGAAATGTTTTCAAATGTTAGGTACTTACACGGGTTTCTATTATACATTCTGAGCGTGTTCCGTCATAGTCGAGGAATATAAAGAGGAATCACATTATTTAATATACATAGTGAGTTATCTTTCATGCCGCATCTACGGTCTAGTCACGTGCTTGCTAGGGCTCTAAACAATTTCGTAAAACTTAAAGGGACACGCTTCTAAAGAAATATGGGATAATATAATATGGATACAGGAGTATTGTGACAGCAGTTGGTAATGCAGTTTTCAAGTTAGCTAAGTTTTTGTATAAGAAATGTGTTTTAATTTTCTTCTTAGTCGAACTTTCTGATGGGAATTGCCTTTTTTCAACGCTATAATACTCCGAATGAAATTCTTTTTTATTAAATAAATGGAAAAATAACTATGCAGTATCACATTAAAAATATCTAGATGATTTCGACACCTCGGAATAGAAACCAGGACATTTTCGTCAAAACTGAGCACCTAGACACGAAAACAACTAAAGCTTTGTAGATTCTTATGTAATTTTTTTGTTACCTATATAAAATGAATCTGTACCCATTCATAGTGAACACAAATAGACTATTTGACTCTTTCACAGTAAGCTACTTAAAGCTTCTGTCGTGAAAGAAGATGGTCGGCACCTGGGATCGAACCCATGACCTCTGCATGAAGCAGTACGAAAGACGGCGTCGTAACCGCCCGGCTACCAACCACTTCTTATTTACCTATAAAAAATTGGATTTTGGTTGGATGGACAAATTTGAATCTGGATAAAAAAATGAAAACCGTAATACCGCTTTTTTCTCATTAATTTATTTAGATAATTTCATCATTCATTATTTTGTCTCTATTTTTTTTGTGAAATTTGATACTGTGTATGATTTGTTTTTGTTTTTTTTATTGCTTTCAATAAAGAAAATAAAAATAAATTGGGGAAGTATTATTTAAAGGCACCTACCAACATTTCAGTTACCATTTCACTAGGATCAGGTACACAAGATGATTGTTAATTTTTTATTCATTATTGTATAAATTTATAAAAAAAAACAGAAATTAAATAAAGACTATTTATTGAACCAAAATGAATTTACCTACAATAAAAAAATTAACTAAAATATTTCCAACACATATAGATTAAAAAAAAACTATGTGGCATTGGTTGTTGTGCCGATAGATTCTTTTATCGTTGGGTGCAAAATGTAAAAAAAAGTATTGAAAGATTCTGTAAGGTGACAATGAGGATAATCCAGGATTGAATCAGTCGAGCAAATCCGTGCGTGAGGGATTAAAAAGGGAACTAACTACCCCGAGACCATCTGTTTATTTAATTTGGCAACAAAACGTGTTGGAAGGCATTTTACAATGTCGTGTAAATAAAATGCGAGCTTTGTGTTGTTAAATTGAATAAGTTACGCTGGACTAATGCAGAATAGCTTTTGATCTAAAAAAAGAGAGAGAATTTTTGATTGATAGCGATGATTTAAAATGGGTAACAAGTTAAGTTATTATAAAAATATATTACGAGTTCGAAACCCAATATATTGTTGTTCATGGGACCAAAAAACATATTTATTTACCCATGAGAGTTTATAAATTTTTAGAAAACTATAGCTAAAAAAGTTTGTCTGATGGATAGGAAACAATGGAAGTTCGTATTTTTTTCCTACCCGCTCCAGAAAACGGCGAAATGGGTAAAAATATTATATCTAGTTTTATTTTGTATACCTACATACAAGTAACCTTTAAAAGAAAAATATTTCGTTGCTTGACAAGTTACAACGAAAAATTATTTGGTACATTTTGTTATATTAATTTACGAGAACGATTTCGGAGTTCGTTTACCTACTGAAAATTTCATTAAGTACTTATTCACTTTAAATAAATTTAGCGTATATAAAAGGAATTAGGTAATACAGTTAGGGTGTGTCAAAAGCTTTCTAGATAGGTAAATTTTAATCGACAAAATGACGCATATCGTTAAAAGTTTCAAATGATAATTACAACATGGCAAAATGAAATGCAAAATAGATTAACGCATACCTACTGTAATGGTTATTATAATATGGCACCTAAGAGGGATGGGGATATGGGGTAAAATAATATGTAATGCAACATAATAATGACATGTAGTAGTTTGTTCCTTCAAGAGGGTTGGAAGAGTGCAAAGGGTTGCATATGGTGGGATTTGTCAACCGTTTATCGCGGTGTTAATAAAAATGGTAATGCAGGGATAATTAGGTTGACATCTGTAACATGAACACTTGACGACAACAAACACGATATTCTTTTCTAAATAAGAATAGTATTTAAAGTTATATGGCCCAGGTACTGAGAAGAGCCAGGAAATAAAGCAATGCCCAAGAATGTGCTAAATGGATAGGCCATAACATCAGGCACCCGAATTATGTCATCACCATCCTCGAAGAAATTATGTAGGGGCAAAAGCCGCAGGACGGCCCAAACAAAATTTTATACACCAGATGATCGGGGACATACATAAGGCCGCAGCATCTACCGAGAACTGACAAGGCTAGTAGTAGTAACTGACAGGGAAGAGTAAAGGAACGGTGTTACATTATTGGCGTATACTGAAAAGACAAGAAGATATTTTGGTGAAACTAAATGGTAAGTAAGAAAAAGTCTTAGTTTACCTATGTGGAAAAATTTGAAGTTAGTAAATAGAAGAGAAATTCTCACTAGGTAGGTATCATAGAATGCCGTCCGATTATTAAAACCATGGAGCTGAGTTATACAATACTGCGCAGCTAACCAAACCAACATAAAAATAATATGAGAACCGGCGGAATAGGCACTGTATTTTGTATGTAGACATTTCCATTCTGTATAATAACGAAAACGTCGAAGCTAACAATAGAGGCACAAAACGGCAGAGAAGGCACTAACCCAGCCCATCCCATCTCATCCCAGCTCTCAATTCACATCGCGACAATGGAGCAAGATGGATCCATCTCAATATTAACACCGGAGGGAGGCCGTGTTGCGCCTTCTACTTTATCTACTCGCAAAAAACCGGGAGAAAACGAAATGCAAAAGTGCAGAATAGAGGCGGATAATTCCGCTCCGAACAATCTGCACTTATAGATTACACTACAGTATCGGATGTGGGGCGCGGTACCTCCTATCCTTTCCTTCTACCATTGGGAATATTGAGCGAAAATATTTTTTGAAAGAATGAATAGGTACCGCAGGACTTTTTTGTGCACAAATAGAACGTCGAACGATAAAGCTTAGTTTTTTTAACTACAGAGTATTGCTAAATTAAAATCACGGGAAAATGTCAAATGTAATGGGTAAAAAATAGCTACGACGAATCAATATGAAAAAGAAAAAGTTTATTTTCCTAGAATTCACTAGAAATATAGTTTTGGGAAGATACTTGATAGAGATTAATGTGACTCGTTACGAAGGTAAAAACAAAACAGTAGCAACGTATTTTTTAGCCCTCAAGCCACATTCTCTATCAAATAAAATACACAGTGGAGCTATATAGGTTATTGAGTGATTTTTGGAATGTTTCTATGGTTAGTTTGCTACGAGGTTTAAATGTGGGATTATGTTTCTCTTTGATGGAGACAATACAAAATATTGACGTAAGTGTATTATATACAAATTGATGAATTCGACGAAATAAAGCCCATGCAACAGACTCAAATTCTAGACTTTTAGAAGCCCGTGTTTTGAGTGCTTACAAGAAAAGGGATAGCCACATCAGATGAGAAACAAAATAATTACACAGCAGTAGGCATTGCTTGCCGTTTTGCGTTTAGTATTATTATTCATACATGGTGATAGCACCTATTGCAAGAAATAAAAAAGGGTCGAACGAAAGATAAAATAAAATAAGGCGTTGTCGGATACATACCAAAATAGGCGCAATCGAGGGCCATATAAATCAAGCAAGTAAAAACGTCAACATTAGCTAGGCCATAAATAATCTCAAGCTCCTACAACGGAAAGAATAATAATAATGTATGTGACAAATTTTATTATTAAGGAGGAAAAGAAGCAATATGTTGTCATCCTTCAACACAAAAAGGCAGATAAGAAATCCGTATAAAGGAAGGCGAGATTGATAACGCGAACGTAGGGGACACAGCATGCGGGTCTGGAGGGCGGGTGGAGCCAGGGAGGTGGGGGAGGGGCAAAATCTGATCATCTCGTGTGACTTAATAATAATATTCCATATGGTAAGATGGGATCCATCAGGAAAGGTAGTGAATAATCCTAGAGATAAGAAAAATGTAACGCATGTAAAATTAGACTCATGTGACAAAGATTTTAACATAGAAAAACCGAAACAATCCTAATATCATCTATAAGAACTTCTTAAAGAAATAGTACCTACGTACTGATTACCAACAAACTGTCAAATTGTATATTTAAAATTTAATGAGACAAAGTAATAAAAATGCCTAAATTTAAGCGTATTACTACAAACTATGCAAATCTTTTGATATCTATAATTTTTTTTATTCCTTCCCGGCTTGCAGCATTTCTACAGCTGTTTCGAAGGCTGGATTTGTGTAATAAATAGACTTTTGGTTGATTTAATATGCAAGCTACGAAATTGTAGAAAATTGATTAAATTCATTAAAATTGTATAAGTAATAAAAAAAACTAAGGACAATGTATGGTGCGCCGTTTAGTGACAACACAGTAGTCGCCTCGAGGGCGCGTGCAGAGGTTGTGGGTTCGATCCCAGGTATACGAAATATCTTCCTCTTTCACGACACATGCCAGCTTTAAGTAGCTTACTGTGAAGAATCAAAGAGTGTATTTAGTGAATTTGTGTGAGCATAGATTCAGATTTATTAAAATTAAACAAGACCATACCAGAAGAGAATGAACCAAGTAGGGAAGAATTTGTGCGGTTATAAGCGAATAGAATAAGCTATACGGACAGGTGTGTTCATAAATGAAGTAATTCCGAGAATGAGTGGATCATTTAGTGCAGTGTGTATAAAAAGTGATACTCTTGGTACAAGGTGAAACATTTAGGGTACCTACGTAAAAACAATGTATGACTTCGTCTTGAAATCGTAGGATCTTTTGCTCGATTGTGCTCGATCTATGATGGACGCCAGCATATTCGATAAATTGCGTCATGCGTAAATAAGCTATTCAACCTCTAATATAACATTAAAATCTCTCAATCGCAATTACATACTGCAGAGTTATTATTAATTCATGAGCAATGAAATTGCATTCAACGTAGTACTAAAATTTCGGCGACGTTAAATAATTTACCTACATTGAGGTACTCGAGTTATTTCATTATGTATTTGGATTGAAGTTTATATTATTGTGTCGTAATTTTTTTATCCGAACACAATATAAGATGTTTCATACAACGAATGACCCTCTGTTGAAACCAACTCCATACAGACAATTATCTTGAAAGGAGATATGAAAAAATGCTAGCAGTGTCTGATATTGGTGTAATAGGAATGTCAGGTCTGATGTCGGGTGGCAAATTCCCCGCTGATTTATGAAGAGACGAGACGGGACACACATGATAAAGATATAATATTCAATTCTGGACCATAAATTTGAGAGTCCTTATCTGTTGCGTGTGATCCCGACACACAACAACAGGGCCACGTCTCCTTCCAAACAACGAATCATCATTCAGAATAATATCTCGCATTGTTCGTAATCTAGACATTTACTCAGACTGTGTATAGAAATAAAAATGATAGATAACGCAGAAATGAAAGTCTACCTTGGTGGTCGAATGATTTTGATATTTTGCATCATCGGAAGTCGCGGTTGTTTAAGATTTTGATTATGAATTTAGCAAACAATTCAACAAAATTATGCGTTCAAGATACATCAATTATTATTGTTAAAAAACATAGTGACTATTTATTTATATGTAGTTTGGTCAAACGAGCTAAGTAGGTATATTACATATTTTTAGGGGCAAACCTATTACAACATTTAAAAAAAAAGAACATAAGTAGTAAATAGTTCGAAATAATATCGCAAGCAAAGCAAAAAGCTTGTATTTCAAACGAGTTTCTAAAGACATGCGATCGCTGACTATTGAAATTGAGAAGTGAACATTATTTTATTCAGACAGAATCTTGTATTGGGTATGTACAAAAGTAAAAACGAATTCCTAAGCTGGCAGTTAGGAAATAAATTTATACGAGATCCATACAGCAGGCATTATTATTTCTTAAGAAAATCCCCTCTGTTTTGAGAAGTCGTAAGACAAAACAAAAACAATGGATCAAAGCGACATCAGTCACAAGAGACAACGTCCAGTGCGCGGGTATAATATGAATGAGAAGCGCGCGAGGAATGCGGGTGGAAGTGTGCGTGGCACTGGGTTGACAGACGCGCGTCAGATGGAACTCATTACGGGAATGATGTATCGAATGTGACGACTTCATCAAGCATTCACATACCTACAAAAGATTTAACACGAATGCTGAATATACTTACCTACTAAATAGTAGTGGGTACACATTTTTGCTCAATACAAGAGGTATTCATTGCATCGTCTTTAAAAACGCAAACAGATATTTTATTATGTACTGTAATAGAAAATTAAATAAGCTTCCTTGATGATGGAAGCCATCTAAATGAAACTTTTACAAGTTATTAATATTATAGCACTGTTAAAAAATATAATAAGCCAACGAATGATTAATTGCGAATAAAAGTTCATGACAGTTTCATGCAGATAGATAATAAAAGTGTGGGTATTACGTGTTCTCCAATAATGTATAAGTACATAGATATAACGGTACGAATACCGTAATTACCGTAAAAATTCAATATTAAAAATGTTGTGTCTCCTGATGGATGAACTGCGTTTTTTTTCTGACAGGGCAATGCAATCAAAATACTTATAAGAAAACAAACGCAATAAACAAGACCTATCTTTCACATTATTGTAGTTCATACAATATTTTTTTTTATCTTAAGTAAGTAGCTTTTGAGCACACTACATAGTTGATTTTGAGGGGCGTTTTTTCGAGTTTGAGAAACTAATCGCATTTCTTTGAATATCGTTTGGTATAGGTACCTGAGGTTGATACAAGGACCTCAAAATGTCCAACAATAAAGAGAGCGAAATCAAAACAAAATGCAAGATTAAATATGTAAGTATATAAAAAAAGTGAATGTAACCTATAACTGTCTCGGAGGAGGCTTTGTTACGTCCACTATCCGAGAAATGCATCCCGCTAATGCCCGACGACAAAAATAAAAGAAAACTACAAATCCCGTTCAATGACAATCTGGTGCAGGATTTTGGGAGACAATGCGGATAAAGACAAAAGGCATTAGGTTTATTCGATAACATTATTTTTTTATTTTATCTTTTTATTTTTATTTTCAATAAATATACGGCCGAGGCCTTTTACAATTACAATATAGTCAAAAACAAAATAGTTGGCAAAACACAATAGACATACATTATAAAGTTAACAATTAATCCGTCCACAAACAAGATACATAGAGAATTTCCAAGCCTAAAGAGCAAGACAGTCAAGCAGGAAGGGCCGAAGATGCAGACTCCGGTGAGTGCATGCATGCAAAGGATGGACTATCAGAAGGATTCTTTGGTGATCTTCCTAAGGCGGCCGATGCTGGTGTCAAAGAAGTCAATACGACCAGCATACTCGTTACTTAATCGGTGAAGACGCGGGACAACTGTACTTTTCAAATAGTTTGTAGTGAGAGAATTATCACTATGAAACAAGAATCTTCCTCTAGTTTCGCGGGCAGGTATATGGAGCTTAATGAGACCAATAAGTGCAGGGTCGTTAAAACAATTATATTCGACTGAATCGGCAACCTGAATTATTAAGATCTAGACGTTACCTACTATTAATTAGACGAACGAAAAACTGAATTAAAAAATTTGTTACTTCTAAAAGGTACTATAAAGATAGTTAACATATCAAGGTGTATGAAATAAAATTAAAATTTAATGAAGCTAATCTGGACCCATCACCTAAAACCAAACACAGCAAAGCATTCATCATAAACATATGTACAAAAAAAACATTGAAAGGATATTATTGAGAATAATATTGCAAGCCCTTATCCCTCGACATACGAACACGAATAAGATTGAACAGCCCACCTAGCCCTGAATAAGATTGAACAGCCCACCTAGCCCTGAATAAGATTGAACAGACCACCAGCCAGATGAAGGGATGACTAAATATTGAAAGAATGCGCTCGGATGAATTTGGCGCCAAATAGTGATTGAATGGGTTGAATCTGAGGTGAAAAGGTTTTGCTTTAGCAATAGACAAAAGCGTGCTACTGATCAATTTCCATACATGATTTTGTTTTTAGACCTTTTTGGTCAAAGACCACGTCTAGGGTACCCTATAAGACTTGTACCTATCTGGATATGTGCTGTTCTTACTATGAATAACTTTAAATGACTGCCGTTGAAAGAGATAGTGGTCAAAATTGTTGTCAACCAATTTTAGGATTGTGACCAGCGAATAAGAATGCGAAAGATCGTACGGTTCCAAATCCAGCTACATCTAAAGGCTCACAATCGGCATCTTTATATTTTTGCGGTTAGAAATATGATAGTTTTTATGAATAAAGCTATAACAGGTAGCTTAAGCTCGATTCAATTGTTGTAGACTATGAAATCATTTGAAACACAAAAGATAATAATATGCTGGTCCATAGCGCACGTGCGTCGTATAGACGGATAAAAAGTAAGTATATCACGTTATCTCTCAGAAAGTCTTTTGTATGTAAATTAAATCCAAGGGCACCGCGTATACGACCCTTACTGCGAATATCTACAGATAAAATTACCATAATGGATGCCCTTTTACACCACTACAGAAGAAATCAAACATTTGGACCAAAAATTACAAAAGTATAAATATTAGACATTGTAAGTGTATCCGCTGAGAAAAATATGTTATTTGTTTATTAAAGCGATTAATAAATAAGATCGTTATATAAAGCAGAAACCTGTATTTCTTTATCAAGCCAAGTTTTTAATTTCCTGGATGAATGATTTTAATTAGGTGTTAATGGAATGAAAATAAATCGTGTTAAAAGAATTATTTCTGGCGATTGTCGATATGAAATTAAGCAGATTAGAATAAGTGCTTATACATATTTTCATTCAAAAGGGGTGTTATTTGAATCAGTATGATTTCATGTTTTTTTTTTTAACAAACTTGTCTGATAGTTCACTCGGAAACTGTGTTCGATATACTTGTATGGTGTACCTACTTATCTGCTTTTTTGGTCTCAATTAACCACAAGTCCGTAAAAAGAGCACAGCCAATAAAAAGAGGTGTTTCAAATTCAAATACAGGAACCAGGTACGAGTTCAAACGAGATGCAATAAAAGGCCAAATTTATATGACTTCCAAGAAATAAAACCTAATTGAAATGGCCTCCCAATTAATTCCAACACATAAAGTAAATAAATCTTTACCCATATAGAAAAAAAAAATACACCGACGTAAAAAAAAAGTAAAAACATGGTTGATACTTAGTCAAGACAGCGTGTATTCGTATGAAGTTTTATCATGAATAGATCTCACGGACTAAGGAGAAGAAAATAAAAATACACGGACACAATGTAACAAAACTACACAAGCGTCGAGATCAGAATGCCGATAGAAACCACGGAATAAACGTGGGGATTTTGTTCTCGGAAATACTGACGATTCGGGTGGATGGTGTAAGATGCGCTACGTGGATTAACCGTACTAATTCATTAAGAGGACACTGGCTGGGTACCTGCCCGCTCATTTCAACCGGGGACACAGAGATGCTGCGATAAGAAACACACAATTTATTGGAATGATTTGGAAAATATTAGATGTTCAAATAATGTCAAGTATCTAGGTACTATACAACATCGTTTCCAAGCGACGACAAGCTAAAAGCCAACTTGTAAATGCACAATTTTTTTTTTCGTCTTATTCTGAGAATTCGGCTATAAAATTTTGTATGTAGAATAATATAAAGAAACGCTGGTAAAATATTTAATTTCTTCACGATTCTAAACAAACCCAATAATAATTATTAATGGCAGATAAAAATATTACATTACATGCGCGTAGGTACAACAACAACAAAAAATACTAACCAATGTTTTCATGTTTCCACCATCTATGTGGTGATATGTGATACGCCTGTGAGAAAATAAAATGTAGGAATGTTCGAGTGTATGCAGCCACTAATAAATTATTTGGTTTTAAAATATACCTATAATAGGCACCTTACAATAAAATAACATACGGATATTTTATTAAGTACATAAGAGTAGAACGTCGAGCGCAAGCAATGAGAGACGGATATTTCTAGATGAAAAGAACCATAAAGGTTTTGGAAGATTGAAAGTATGAAATTTGGAAGAAGATTTGGAAGTATGAAATTACACTCTTTTCTCACATATACATAATTGTTTCTCAAAAAATTGTACAAATTAGCATTGCAAAAATCTCATTGCTTGATTTCTTCTGTTGCAATTTTACTCTCTTATTTAGTTCCATGAAACTACTTTACTATCGTAGCATCGGAAATATTTCTAAACGTTTTAGAATTAGCAACCTAAACAATCTACTATCCTTTTATATACGAAACATAAAAATTAAAATTGAATTTGGATTCTTACTATGAACAATATAATTATGCAGGTACTTATTGACAAAAAACCTTGATAAAATTTAACAAGATATTGTAATCGATCCAATTTTCCAATGCTTACAAATACTTCTGTCAGTCTTAAATGAACTATGCATTTCAAAACATTTAAAACAACATCGCTGAAAAGACTCAACGCGCAAATCATGGGATGTGCGAAGTCAAATACTCTGTCACAGAGAAAATTCTACCAAATAAGATGTCAACATACAGAATTGCACCCGTCGTATACAAAGTTAAAGAGATATGTTTTTTGATTTGGGTTTAATTTGATGACTCACGGGTCTAACTGCAGAACATACTACCTACTTTATATTTAAAATGATATTATATAATATACCTAACGCTTAACGAATAACAATACGTATTAATATGGAAATAATATTAGGACAGGTTCGATAAAATTACCCAAAATTTATTACAAACAAATATACGACGGACATGTTCCCAATAAAAAACACATTAATTCAATTTACAACGCGGACCAAGTGCGAATATCATGTTACTCCGAGAAGACACTCGATACTCTACACAAGATTATATTATTATTTTTCCAACATTTTATAGTGACATGCTGTTATTAGTACTAGCTTTCCCGACAGACCTTCTCCTATCCTAAATTTGAATTCGATTTTTTATAATGATAGATCTACAAGATTCCCGCAAATGCTAGGTCGAAGTAGGCAGGGCATCTGCAGAGAATGCCATCGTCACGGGTCACTCGGGCGGAGGAAGAAATTTGGACAGATGCGGTATATTTTCTGTAGGTGACATATATGCTAGCCGGAGAACATAAGGAGTTGAAGGCGTTGTCTATTGGACGCCAAGGCTCGGTTTGAGCTCAAGCGCTATCGAAGAACAAAAAGTACCTTTATATAAATTAACCTAATTAATAATAATAATAAATTAACCTATTTGACAGATATAATTCCGACCGATGCGTCTGTTTTAAACGATGTTTGCAGGTGATAGTCTTGACAATCGCACCAACTATCAAACGCTAATTTCTATTTGAACAATAGAAAAGTTCTATTTGTGTAAAGCTTAAGCTCCATTAAGTTTTCTTAAATTTTCTAATGTTCCGCGCCACATTCTTATTTTCTTTTTCTTTCACAAGATGTATTTCGTTGTCAACGGCAAACACAAAAAAATAATAAGCTAAATTTGTCTAGCAATTCACGCGTGATGCGATGACGAAAGGAAATTGGGTTCCATTTTTATATATACGGATTAAAGGCATTACTTAGGAACATAAAGAAGTGTCCAACGAAGCTTTTTTATTGATTGGAGACAATATAAAAATAATATTATGAAGTCGATATTTTATAGGGAGACATTGGATATTGTCGTTGTTACCTGGACACTGGACAGGTATATCTTACACAACAAGACAGTCGCTGTTCGTCTTTTTTTTATTTTGGTGACGTATCGATGTGGTCACAACTAACATCATCTCCTCGACGCCCGCGCAAGAAGGAACCCTGGGTTGCTCTGTGTCGTGTCTGACGACCACCACCCAAACTCCGATCGTATATCACCAGATTTTTTCCCCTTATTTGCTCAAGGTACTGAGTTTAACAAGCGAAATGTTTGGAGTTAATGTTATTGACAGTAAAGAAAAGATTACAGACAAACATAAAATTTATGGATAGAAATAATGAAATAAATATCGTGCCAAGATTCGATTAATCTTCTGTTATATAAAAACGGAGCGCTATTTTCCGTGGCCATCGCATCACACATAAACGGCTCAACCGATTTCGCTAATTATTTTTTTTTGTCGTGGTGGCTTTTATCAGGAGAAGGTTCTTATGTGAAAGAAAAAATTAAGAAAGTTGCGAGAAAAATTAGAAAATTAAAGAAAACTCTAAGTAGGTAACCTTTTTACTACTTTTTACAATTTTATTTATATTCCCATTTTGAAATTTTGACAGGGACTGTCAATTGTAAGATAGTTGGTGCGATTGACAGAATGCTGATGGAAAATATGGTTTAAAGCAGATGCGTCAGTCGGAATCATATTGGTCAAAAGTTCATCACAAATTCGTAATCAATAATAATTAGAGTTAAAACCACAGGACAACGTATGTCGGTAAAGCTAGTATGAAATATAATGGGAGATTGTCACGTGAAATTAAAATTTATGTTATTTATTTCCATGGAACCTGCTTGATAGAAAATATTTTGACATTTTGAATACGAAACATCTTCTTTATACCTACCTATAATTTTATAAGAAAAAAAATTCTTCAAAACGCGATTGGCAAAATAAATTTAGGTATATAAAAAAGTAATTGAAGGTTAAAAATAATTGAATTTATAAAGTCACCTATATTTTGTGTGCTGAGATAGTTTTTATGATTCGTTTCACAAAAATAGATGTGTAAAAAATAATTATGATAAACATAAACCGGATGTGTTAGGAAATCTTAGAAGAACTCAGAATCATTCCTCGGATAGATTTATCAGACTTCACTCAAGGCTATTATGTTGTTTGGAAGACGGGTACTTAGTTTTCAAATTTGGACAATGGATTCTCGCTAGAAAGAAGTGAACGAATGTACGAGCTTAATACCGTACTAAACAAAGAAACCAATCAGTATCTGACTTATAAAAAATCAACATAAATGTCATACTTAAATAAAATGTGTGAGTTTTGTTGCTTTAAAAAAACTGATTCATAATAATTATAACCACATAACATTTATTTTTGACACAGTGAGTAGTCATGTATGTCAGCAAGGTTATTATATTACCTATCAGCAATATTATAATATTGAATTTAAGGCGGGACGAAGTTTGACGGGTCGGTCAGTCAGTATAATATGTATATATTTAAAGGGATATTGGAGATAATTTTATTACACACCTTCTTAGTACCTAAAGGAAACATTTTTTATTTATTTAATTATTATTTACACAGTCGAGTTTTGTGGTGCATAATCACGAGGATGAGGCAACAACGCTCTGATCGAGTAACAAACCCAATACTAGTTCGTTCATCTATGTATTACCTAGTTATTATCATTTTATTTAGATACTAGCTGACCCGACAGTCGAACTACGACCCACCTCGGAATAAAAAAAATGTTGTGTTGAGTACGGTTCCGAATTTCGATTTCTAAAGTCAGTGGTTTTAGCCTGGCGGTTTTTTAGGGGTGTTTCGCCCTCCAACCTATAGCGGTCTATTGTGCTTCCCCTGCTTGCTCATGGTGTCTCCCAATTAGAAATTTCCCACTAATCCCAGACGCTTCAGGAAGCGTCCTCCTCCTCCACTTCTATCCTGTGTTTTAGTAGCCTGGCGATTGTACGACGCCGGTTTTTGTACAGTTTCGTACTGGAGGTCGTGGGTTCGATTCGAGGTGCCGATCATCTTCCTCTTCCACATATACCTAGTATTTAAGACATTATTATGTAGATAGATCGCAGTATATTTACTGTTGTAATACTATCCAATAAACCTAGGATTCGACGTCTGGTGCAACTCGTAAAATTATTCTTAGACTGTTTAGGGCAAACAATGCGAACAAAAGTTACTTTCGATCATTAAAATAATATAATCTACTACATCAGTATGGGTTGGTGTTGGCAGTGGCTTGTTTACTTCTGGTCGTATTTATATTCATAATAGGTATAACAAGAAAGCGAATGTTTAAATACGGTCCACATTGCACACGTGTGTGTTTGGATCGTGCACTCGTTATGTACATACATACAGTCATAGTCGGCAATAAAACAAGAAAATTCTACATCTACCAGATTAGCGCTTTTAAGAAATCACGTGCGATAATGAGCTGAAACATTTTAAACATTAAATCAATGCAGTTTAATTTTTCATTTAAATAGGTACCAATTTTATGTTGGTTATTGTCAGAAGAAGGTTCTTATGAAAGAAAACAAACAATTCAACGAAGGTAACCTTCTTGGTTCTTTTGACAATACAAATTTTTCGATTCTTTTTTTAAATTAAATTTCTTACAGTTGGTGCGATTGTCAAAATGTGACTGTTTAAAACAGATGCATCGGTCGGAAATAAATCGATTAAATAGGTATTTAATTATCATTATAAAAATATCGTCAATCGGAGGTAGAAGAAGCGCAGAGGCGTCGAAGACAGACGCCATATAATCAAAATATACTCGTTAGCTAATTCCGAACAAATAATTAACAAGATAAAAATACACGTTGCGATACAGAGAGACCACGGTTTACACACATAAATTGTAAATAATTAATTATAAATGCACACATAGTGATAAAAATGTAAATTGTGAGAGCCGGTTTTACGGATCCAATTAATTCTGAATTATTAAGTGTATATAAATATCAAAGCGATAAAAGTGAGTTAATTGGTTTTTAGTCACTGTAAAATATGGGCTATATGTTGTTAGCAAGTCAGCCTACATATTATTATATACCACTAGAACGTTGTAACAATGTGAGAATTGAAATGAAAAATGCAAATTTCCTAACAGTCTCTGAATGGATAGGACTTCCTTAATTGTGTATATCCGCTCATATTGTTATTTTTTATATTAAATACATGGGTAAAAATTAAAGGATTATAGATATAAATAATAATTTTTCCTAACAATCATGTGGCCATAAAAATGCTTTACGTTACTAAAATAAATAACACTCGTATTTATTTCTAAAACGTTGGGTAATTCATTGAGCCAATAACTACTACTATCCCATGGGCCATGACTCACAATACCAGTCTTTAATGCGATTATTGGTCTTGTAAGTGAGATATAAATTACATTAAATTAGGTATAGGTAGATTAACTTGTACCACAGTCACAAAGTATTATCAGATCAACAATTTATGTCAAAGTTAATATAATTACATGCGCAATATCAACTAAATGTGTGAGATTTCTTACTGTTTAATCATCCAAATCACAATATGGGTCAATTAAAGAAGACATGAAATTATTCCAGAAAGTTCCAGGAAATCGTATGGTAACAACACATTGTTTGCCAAATAATTTCCAGTAACAGAATAATAATTGTAATTGCATTTCAATGTACCCCAATGTTTACTGATTGTAATGTTCCCATAACAAAAATATCTCTTTGTTTATCATATAAAATTAATATTGCACTAAAATAGTTTTCTTGGAATCTTAAGTAGGTAGGTATATTAAATTTAAATCAAATAATATTTGTTTAAAGTTGAACCATCGATGAGACAACGGTGAAACAATAATTGAAATATCTAACGGGTGTATTAAACGGGTAATTGCATCCCTTTTTCTAGATCTAGACCATTTTGTTAATATCAAACTAATGGTCTAGAAAAGGGGATTCATTTTTTTTATGGAAATTTTCTATTTCTAAAGTGGAAGTTTTTTTTCGGGAAACGGCGCGATGGAAATTTTTTTTTTTATACATTTAAATAGTAAAGAGACAAAGTAACTTTTCCACGATTTAACACTGCGGCCCTTAACATTTTTCTTGGTGCCTCTATTGGGGGCTTAGAAACTTCTGCTGTACATATTTGAAACTTCTTGGTTATTGCACAAAAAGATTTTATCACCTAATTGGTAGATATAACGTGGCATTGTCTTAAATTATAGAACTTGGTTTAAATCCGTTTTAAAAAGTGGTACCTACCGAATCAAAATATTCGCTGGATATGCTCAACAGTCCGTTGCCAATAAATGGCAGGAAACCATTCCACGGTAGGCCGCCCTCTCGCTCGGTAGCTAAATATTATTTGGGATTCGTCCGTGTGCCGAGTATTTGGCGGTAAACACGAGAACCGTCCCTGATGAGATACAAACAAACTGCAGTAAGAAGACTAAATAACGATTCCTCAGGGTACGACTGCCTTGATATACGAGCAATCGCCGAGCGGTATTTTGATTTGAGGTACGAGAAATGGAATGTGATATTCGGAAGGCCTGCGATTGAAATGAAAAGGGCGAAGAGACAAACGTCCTTAAACGGCCTTCTTTTTCCAGTGAAAGGTAAGAAAGGCGTGCCGAAAAAACTAAGAACTATCGAAAAGAAACGACGAGAAGACAAACACTTTGCGGATGGGGCAAAATTTTCCAGTTAGTTTCAAAAGCAGTAAACTTCAATGACGAGCTTTTAATTTATGATAGAAATCGTAGCTTTTCCGTAAACTAAAATCGGCTAATTTAGATATAAGGTAAATAAGTTCGCTTCTTATTTATTTATCAAAAAAATAAATTGCCACAATACTATATTTGTTGTATTGAAAGCGCGCAATGGATTGGCACTTTCAATTTTATGCGAGATAGGAGCAACGTTACGGTAAGAATAATTACTCTCGTATCTCGAGCTATCTTTTTAATAGTAATTATATACCCTCAAATTACCAATTATCATAATTGCACACTGCTAACAATGTAACAATTTAAAATATAGTTAATAGTTGTTAGTTTATAAAAAAATAATACAACAACTACTGATAGCAGATGAAAGATAAACTAGAGTTCAATTTACGCGGGTTCTCACAGTACTATAGGCATGTTTTGAACAAATGAAGTCAATATAGGCGTTGACATGTAAGTTCGGTTAGTGTATGTACGTACCTATTTGTAACTGTACAACAATGGTTAGGCCCCTACATTTGGAGGAAGAAGTCGTTCGCACGAGATAGCCATCTAGATTATAATGTAAAGATACCATTTTTATACTCATAAATCTAACTTGGGCAGGATATAATTTCAACACACCACGGTATAGGAATGATTTAATTAGTCAAATTTCATTGACCCTCTTGTTTGAGAAAACAATGTAAATAACAATCCAGTTTAATGAGTTGTATGAACACCGGAAAAGCTACTTCGACCGAGTCCATTTTGAACGTTTAGGGCACATACGCAATGACGGATGGCTTACTAAGCGCCCGGAGTATAGCTTGCTAAAATCCTGGTGAGTAGTTTGGTATAAAAAACGTTCTTAAATGTTCGCAATCGTCCACAAGAGCACTTGGTGACTTCCTTAGTGTGGTGTAGTGCAAACAAACATGAGGTAACTAGGCCTAGGCGCTAAACAAACCACCTGTCAGTGTGGACTTGGCCTTTTAGTACGAGTTTACTTAATGATAACTTGGTTTACTGTTTGAATGTTAAAATCAAAAATGTGATTAAACAGTTTAATTATTGAATAATGTTCGCTGCGACGTACATTGTTCGAAGCCACATACGTGATCTTGATCGTGCTCGATAAGGCACAACACCACATCGAGCACCGAACCGTTCCCAACCGCGCACACTAAACATACCTACAACACTCACTTTACATACATTACATGATCGTGTCCCGAGCCACGGATAGAATATAGGTAGGTAATTGAAATTATTATAATCGGACGTGGAGTTAACACATTACTGTCCAATTAAATTGACAAGCCGAGATAAGGGAGAGTGTGCGCGCCGCCTTATCTGATGGACATCACGCTAATAACTTGAACCATAAAATCCTCAACATCGATACTACGTTACGCGAGTGGTGCAATATGCGCTTACATAAAAAATAATACTCGCACTTTTTTCATGAATGTAATGAAGAATTTCGATAGAATGACTTTGAAACGTGACTGGCTTTAAAATAAATATCTAAATGTACTTAGGCAGGTTCAGATTTTCGCGCAAAATATAGGTTTTGATCGAACTTTTGACTTTGACAAGAGTCCTTTTCAACTCCTTGCAAAGAAATGTAGTAAGTAGGTACTGTCCAGTCGAGCATTGGCTCAAATTTATTATCACAGAAGGATGATTAACCCATTTTTTTAAAATTAAATAAGGGTGCTAACTGCTCACTCTTGTTTATAAAACCTGTATTCTGTTTTTGTATTCCTATAAAAAAAACGAACGAATTATTGTGATAATAAATTGTGATTTTGAATATGTTTCAATATATTTCATAATAACGGACAGGAAGGAATATCATTCATGATTTGATGAAATGGCGGAAGAGGATAAATTTTTTCGAGAAAATGAAGTAATGTGTTCCTCTGATTGCTCTAACTAAAATTACAAGAATCAGCGAAGATTCAAATCATATGTTAAGTCTTATGTTTATGCGTAATGCGATGACATATAAGAAAATAAGTAGGTAGGTACGTAACTGAATTATTAAGTAGAAGATAACCCACAAAGCGGATTCCTCTGATATCTCCAGAGAGATTAAATCTCTGTACGTTGTTCTCTGTCATCATAGCGTTGTTAGCAGCCGAGTTTTGCCTCCCTCAAAATCACTGGCTTGAAGGAACAACACAAGAGACGAAAGATAATCACGTAGCCGATAATGATAGACTACCAGACGGACCTGCCGCTCCGTCCGTTCGTCTGTTTACATCGTCCAACTCTACCAAGTAGCTGCGAAGACAATACCTACAAACTTTTCTGGTTGGAGTGATTCTACCGCAACACGACTATTATACCTACTCGTTAGTTCTCAGATGGAATCGCAATAATAATAAATAAATAATTAGCGCGCGAGAGATAAGATATAATTTTGGAAAGCTCTTCGTGGCAGGCAACAGTATAATACTCCTAAAAATCTGATAGAAAAAGTTGACCCATTCTTTCTGTTTTCTCATCATTCGGTTGACCCCTATAAAAAAAAAACTTATTGCCGAGTACTTGAATTTTGAAAAAAAAAACTTAATGTTCGATAGTCGAAAGAAGAAAATTGAAAAGAATAAAAGCCCTCAACTGTTTCATTTACTGAAACTCATTCTGAAACTGATCGGTAAATCATTTCAGAAAATATACGTATATTATTTATAGAATACATATTATTTAATTGGAAGTAAAATGAGTACTAAAACTACACAAAAACTAAATAAAGTAAATCTGTAATTAAACTCAGTGCGAATACTTAAGTACCTACATAATACTAAACTATCTAGAATCGGAGAAATTATATGGATCATATGTAAAACAACTGTTAATTTGTGACATAATATTTATATTTTAGGGCAATTAGAATTCAGTTATACTTATCTCAAAGATTTTCATTTTGAAGATGCGGGTTAATTTCATGGATGAGTTATAAGTTTAGGGATTTTTTTCTACTTGAAAAGCATTTAGAGAGAGTCAATTTGTTGGATGTATGTAGGTACCTAATCTAAATAAAAAGAATACACATAAATGTCAGTGTTACGCATTAATGATGTAAACATTTTTTAAAAAGAGTCCCTATAAAAAAATTAAAACAAGGGCATCTTTAAAAAAATACTACTTCAAAATATCTTAAACTATCAACCCACATATAGTTTAATATTTCCTAATCAAATATTTCTTCAAAAAACTACCCTGCCAAAAATAACAATAACTAGGGCACACACATATTCTAGCCAAAAAGCAAATAAAGGACTAAATAGCCAAAATAGGTGAAAAAAATAATTAAAAAAAAAAACTACAGATTTGAATCGGTAGGTAGGTACTATTCAGGTTAGAGAGCTTAAATTTAAATACCTAGTTAAAATAACATAATACAATTTATTGTTACAACATACGGTGATAATTTAAAAAATATACACAATAATATACATACATCAAGCGCAGCCCACGACAGAGAGAGATTTTCAATTATCGAAAACATGTTTCGAACCCCAAACACGCCATGTTTCAAGATCATCGTGCCCGATTATGTCAATCAAATCTACAAACTAGGCTCGCAGTCAAACGGACTCAAACGCCATACATAGCCATAGGAATTCATCCACACTCTGAAACTAAATAAACACTATGCTGTTAATGTATAATTATTATTGATATTGTAAGTGTCTCACTAACGTGGGCTGGGATTTGACGGGCGAGCGCGGGAACACTTTTGAATTGACCGACGATTGGATGAGATTTGTTTCGAATCAAACGTACCGATCAACTTAGAAAAACACTTTGATAATAATTATATTTAAGTACGTTACAATCAATTAACGATATTTATTTAAGAAAAGAAATGTCCTTAAAACGCAGAATATGTCCAATAATTAGTTCATACTTTAAGCTCGAATAAGATATATTATGTCCGAACAACTTTGAGATTTATTTTTTTATATACGTTTGTAAAGTTCAAATTTTCAATTGTAAAACACAGATTGTTGCTGTAAATACACATCGAAAGTGTTCTGCTATTGTTTTCTAGGCCGGCAGAGGTTACATAGAAGCTCGATTAATCGGTCCATTTTAATCGGGTTCAATTCACGGTCTACTCAATTTTTTTACATCAAATTTCTATCCGTTGCCCTAAAAATACCTACCTCACAAATTGAAGAAAAACGCTATCTTAAACAGTTATTTCAAACATAAAAAATATTATATTAAACATTGATTTATTCTGACAAAACACATTGCAGAGAACACCTATACATTAAAAGTAGAAACAATAGAAATGTATGGCCTTAAGCTAACCTCCATCGAGATGTGTCACATCTTATACATACCTACATACATATAAATAAGGATATTCAAAACGTTGAAAGAAGCCAATATTTTTCAAATCTATACTAAAAATTAAAAAAAAGGTTGAACTGCTGAACTCGGTGTCAAACAAAAGCGTCAACTCGACAAAACACCTCAACCTCAAAAGAAATGTTGAAAAAAGACAATCGAGCATGTCCCACCTTTAACAATATCACAATAAAACGTAGAAATAAGACCCCAAGTGGGAATATTTTAACCAAACCCTCCAGGTATATATACTCAATAATAATATAATACAAAAGCTACGTATATGGGAGTGCGGGACTGCTGGCTATCCCCATAAATAAACAAGTCGATAGGTTCGAGGCCTTGTTAAGATTATTAAAAATGATAAGTTTGTCACAATAGCACGATGGGCCTCTCTGACCCTATTGACTCCACACTCCACAACAACACACACTCATAATGAACGTTTATTTGTTTATTCGTTGTTGATTTTTTTTTTAAACAAAATACTGAAACATGTTCGTGCACCGTGAGGAGTGGAACCTCGATTAAAAGCAACAATGTTGCAGGCACGACTGGAGGAAGGCCAGAGGGAAGCTTTCAACCAATTTTGTAAAATAAAACACTCATTTGTAACCATCCTGGCTACTGCTCATTTGGGTGTTAACATTTAGGCAATAGAAAAGTCAGCAACCGTTGGTAGATAATTTGAATCTTTAAACACTGAAAATATTCGTCTCTTTTTGTGATAATGGAACTCGGACGATCAGATATAACAATGAACTGGAGAACCGGCATTATTAAATTTATAAGAATACATCAGCTTCGATGATTTAGGCATGTCCGTCGAATGAAGGATAATAGAACACCGATAAAAATTCTTGCTACAAGACTACAAGTAAGTATTTAAAGAGGCAATATGAAGTATGACGAGACCGATGCTGAAGTGAATGTCTGGTGTAGAGGAGGATTTCAGAGCAGGGGGAGACTAGTTGCAGGATGTAGGCGATTGACCGGAGGAATGAGAAAAAATGATAGGATAGGTATAAGATAGTGAAGGAAAGTTTTAGTCAACAGAAAGACAATTTGATTCCTAAATAAAATAAGGTATAGTGACTTCAACATGAAATATGTAATTATTTATAATAATGTCTCTTTTCCATATTATCAGCTGGTCTCGGGTAAAGGGCAGACTATGCCTAACGCTTACCTTCACCGAGGCGAGGCAAGGAGATCGGTATCGCTCACTAACACGAACCGGTCGGGATGAAAGGCGACTCTTTATAAAGAGCAATACGAGCGCGCTGAACAAGGCAACTAATTAAGGGAGAACAACGTCCAAATACTGTTTATGTTCACAATCGCGGTAAGTAGCTATATTCCACAGAAGGCAGAGAGCGTACACTTCTACACCAACCAACAAACCGTCTACAACATACCTACTACACAAACTAACTCTCAAAAGTGAACAAAACACAGCCTCGATTGTTGGAATAATAAAAGTTCAGAAGGTAAAGAGAGGCTTCTATATCATTTAAAGGATGAAAAGAAATAATTAATGATTATTATAAGCGCATCCTTTTATAAAAAAAAATAAGCATTCTCGTCTCGAATGTCCTCTTCTACAACAACTCCTCCGTTCCAAGGTAATAAAAACGTTGTATTTAAATGCCTCTTGCGTTAAATCATAAGTCAATAAAAGTCGTTAAGGGCAACGAGCCCTGCGGAGAGTTTTATAGCAACAACACTCTGCCTAACGTGTACGTGGGTACGTTACAAAATATTCCAGCTAGGTATACCTCAAATGGAGCAGTAAAACATACAATAATGGTTATTTAAAAAAAAAATAGAAATGCTCCCGACTGATATCTATATTTTTTACACAAATCTTCAAAAAGATACATGTATGAATCCTTATACAATATATTGTACCATTTATTTTGTAAAGAGATAGAGACAGAATAGACGCGTTCGAAATGTGGTGCTGGAGAAGAATGCTTAAAATCCCATGGACAGCAAGAAGAACTAATATCTCAATTCTTCAAGAACTCCGCATCACGGTGAGATTGTCGTCTCTCTGTCTCGAACGCATACTTAAGTTTTTTGGACACATAGCTCGTAGAGGGGAAGACAGCCTTGAGAAGTTAATCATGGTCGGAAGAGCGCCTGGTACAAGACCAAGAGGCAGATCTCCGATGCGATGGACCGACCAAATAAAGCAAAATATTCCCACCACGACACTACATAGAGCCGTCCATCTGGCAGCCGACAGAACATCCTGGCGAGCAATGGTCCACAACAGAGTGCATGATGGCCACGACCCTCAGCATTGAGGACGACGACTGGTAAGGTAAGGTAAGGTATTTCGTAAAGCAAAACCAGTTCAAAATAGACCTACGTGAAACTCTTTTTATGCTTAGCAAAGTAACCAATATCTAGTTGTTATAATGAATTCGTTATTAAGAATATAATTGGATC
The DNA here is from genome assembly GCA_963576905.1 of Mystacides longicornis. Classification (NCBI taxonomy): domain Eukaryota; kingdom Metazoa; phylum Arthropoda; class Insecta; order Trichoptera; family Leptoceridae; genus Mystacides; species Mystacides longicornis. The sequence goes on from OY756426.1 coordinate 13,425,730, forward strand.
GGAATCGAGATGTAAATGCAGAATAGGCCCCTGGGCCCGATGAAATCGAGAGACAAACAATAAGTTATCAGCTAACGTATTATGTATCTGTCTGTAACTCTGCTTTCAATTGTTTACATTTCTGATCATTCATCGCTTTTCGAGTGTAACTAACACACCAGGACGAAACATAATTAAAAGTTTTATTCCAAAATTTAGACGTCATTTCAATTCTTTGACGCGAACTTTGTATCCCTAGTTTTAAATTCAGATTAATGTTTAAGTATGAGGTAAATGTTTCATATAAGAAAAATACTAAATTCTCGATATTTCCATATTGGATATTGAGTCGAGATGATCTAATGGCGGTACTCGAACCTCAGTCACAGCGTGTGTTTAGAGGAGAAACAAGAATGGTTCGGATACTAAAATATAAATTTACGAGCGGCCACTCGTCCCGGGACGCGAGATAAAAAAATAAAATCGGTTAACCCTTGAACATGTCATGTGTCGGTTGTTCATAAAATATCATCTTCTTGAATATTTTTATGATGTTTTTCTACTCGACCCCGAAGCTGTGGGGATATCAAAAATATGATAATAATAATAGACTGATATGTTTATATTATATAGAAAAAAAAACAACTCACAAACGAATCATAGACGCAAACAAACAACTCACGATATAAAAAGTTAAGAGATTGATCTCCTAACCCTAAACAACGATATCTAGAATCTTTTATTAACTTAATTTTGAGCCTGCTTCAACTCTAAGCGTCATTTTTTCTACCCGTCTGCTCCGTAAATGATGCAAAAGAATAAACTGAGCTCTTTCAGGATCCTAGCGTCTTCTTTAAATCAACATACGAGACTAAACCGTATGAAACGGTTATTTTCAGTCGTTTGGTAGAAGATTATAATAGATATTTATATAAATAAAACAGCAGAATGATAGTAAACAAGTGTCACACAATGAAATATAAGCTATCTAAGGAAGCATTCGATTCGATTTGAGTTTTCCTGATCTCTAAATCCACCTTTCGAGGAATGACCAAACCATTTTGTTAAGATGGTTCTTTCCTAAAGAATCCTATACAAAAAAAAACAGGTTTCGTGCAATATTCCTCTTTTAAATCATTTTCAATGAAAACATATTGTTTTATTTCAGAAAATCATATCCAGTACCTACACGAATTCTAAATTGCCTTGACATAAACGCTGGCGTAAATCAACAAAAATTTGTAAGTATGTATAGCGCTATCCTCTCCATAGTCTCAATGCCTAGAAAAGCACTGAAGCCGTAAAATTCTCCCTCAAGTAGGTTAATTTCAGAATATGGGGTATTGATTATCCTTTATCTTGAATGTTAGTACCTATATTATATATCTATTATAGGTTATAAGTAGAGCTAACAATAGGCCCTTCAGCTGGCTTTAGAGTGAACTAATTCATTTATACCATTTTTGAAATTGGTATAAAACTACGATTGATGATTAGTGAACCTTTGGCAGTCAAATTGATTTCATCGAATCGACCCCAAATAACTGAAGTTAATATTTGGTGATTACTCTGGCAAGCGTCCAGCTTCACAATCCTAGACAATCAATTCGCAGGATTGGACATTTCAGTTAATAGGGAGTTTCAGTTAATAGGGAGAAATCTACAACAAGAGATTGATTGCACAGATCGAGTTTTCGTTGAATATGTGTAAATTTTACTAAATTTCGTCGGGCTAAAATTAAACAAGGAAATGATTTAAACATTTTAGTAATAAATAGTTTAACTTTCAAAATCAAATACTGTATGACAATATTATAGGTCCAGTTTCATTGTAGTGACTAGAATGAAAGTTAATAAATTAAGGTGCATGGTTTGGGCATGTAGAGAGAATGAACGGTTAAGTCTTAGAGGAGGGCCAAGTCAGGAGCAAAAGAAATAGGAGAGCATGTATGCGGAATGTTATGCGTTTGGAAGAAGCCAAAGAGGTTTGTTTGGATAGAAAAGAATGGAAATCCGTACTCTCTGCCTACCCCCTTCGGGAAACGGCGTGATGGGTAAAAAAAAAAAAGTGCAGTCAATTTAAAAGACAATTTTGAATGAACATGTTAATATTTAACAATTAGGTATTACAAAAACTTTACTAACAAAATGTATGCCAATATATTTTTTTAAAAATAACTTCATAATATTAAATCAAACATTAGTATCACCAGTAGGCCGTTGCACATATTATGTACAATATGAATTATGTGTAAAGTTATTACACGCTAATTACACATTATTGTAATTTTCACGATACGCGTCCTTGATGATAAGACGAAAGTTTTATAAAAATATTTAGATAAGTAATAATTAAGTACATTTTATTTATTATGTTAGATAAAAACGTATGAAACAGTTGCATTATGATTAACCTCACACGGATCGTTTGCGCATTCGTCGATTTTTCGATATCTCGTGCATCCAATAACCAGTAGCTGGGCCGGTAGTCATATAATACAGGCCTTACGGAGATACTGGCCTGATAACTTGGCTTTAGTGAATATTTTGGCGTTACGAGGATAATCCTGTAATACTCTACTACCTAAATAATCCCTCGCTTAGACAGCTGCTCTAGTGATAAGGTAGTGATAGGAAGAACTAATAAGTAATATGTTCGCACTGTATCAAATTGTACATTGATAGGTTTAGTATAATCCATGTTGCCTTTATGACATGTTAAAGATACTACTCGTGTTGGTCGGAGATTTGAAATTAAGTCACCTATTGCCACTTAATCACTATCGTCCTCTACTGCGGGTTTATTATTATAACCTTAAAGTGGCATTAGGTGGCCAAATTTCAAATCTTCTACCATCATGAGTGTCTTCAAAATATCGGAAAAGACTACCTACAAAATATGATAGACATATTATTAAACAAGATAGGAGCCTGTTTAGAAATTATTATGGTTCATGACCTGCAGTAATAATACCTAATTACCTACCTAAGTTTTTAACCCACAAAGCTCGCTTGAAGGTAGCTATAAATCTGACCATTTTTAACATCATTTGGCGTCAATTTAAGTTATACCTAGCCCTCTGTGTAAACTGAGGAATATGAAAATGACAGTACATACTCAATTTCATCTTAGATTCATTCGAAATTGATTTTGCTTATTTTCAAAATACAGGTAACTTTTTGTGTAATCGATATAGCGGAATTATCGATAAAAATCTTAAAATTAGTAAACATAATACCACAAAATTAAAGATATCCCTATACCTTATAAATAAAAACTATTAATAATTGTATGATTTTATTTAGTTATTTATTCAAGATTTCAACAAAGGGATACATAAATACTAAATTATATAGTATTTCAAAAAAAAAATTTACATAAAAAATAAGGTTCGCATGTTTGGGCACTTCACCTTCTAAATTCGTTCGAAGGTACGTGATAAGGTGCTTAAAAAATAAATATCGCGGGCATCAAGCCAGAAGGGCGTATGAACGAATTGACTACTTTACAGGAGAGACAAAAAACTATTTATTTCCGTAACGAATGAATTTATCAATGTTATTATTTTTTATGAAATTAAGCAAAAAATAATCACAATCAAAGGGTGCCACCCAAATTCAATTTTTTTATTATTTACGCATAGATTCTGCACACACGCCCTTCTGGTTCGTTTATATACGTGAATATGGACTCAATATTTGTACATGAAATTATAAGAAAACTGAAGGGCGTAAAAACAAGTGTCGGAAACAGCTATATTTTATAGATAAAAATTATTGAGCTTATTTATTACTAATATTTAAGCCCCTTGATTCAGAAATTGAGCCAATTTTTCTAAAGCTTATACGATTTTTAATGTCTGTTCGCCCTTCTGGCTTGACAGATTTCAGTGTTACCGTGCCATTTTAACAGGAGGTCGTATATACTTTTTCTTATAATCTTCGTAATAATCACTCTCCAATTCAAAATAGATGTAATTTTAAAAAGATTTTTTTACAAAATAGATTTTGATAATAAATTAAAATATATTATGATTAACAATTATTCCATAACCTAAAATGAAAAGACTAATAACATTTTAATGTTCCTAATTTCAAGTTCTATCAATGAGTATTCCTGAAATAAAACAGAATAAAGCCAACACGATCACACTTACAAGTGTCAATTTTGAATAAAATAATTATTTTATAGTAGAGACATAAAACAAGCACTCTCATTTACCTACAGTGTTTTTCTCTAAGGCCATTAAGGGAATTTCAATAGGGAATCAATTAAAAAAGCACAAAATACTATTGGTACGCATAGTACTTACTCAAAACTTTATTTAAAAGAAATTTTAGTAGGTACATAATATTTGTAATAGGTAAAAAAACAGAAATGGATATGACGTCAATTTTTTGAAAGTTTTTTTTTTTTTTAAATGAATCTGTGCTCACTCAAAGTGAACACAAATACACTCCTTGACTCTTTCACAGTAAGCTACTGAAAGCTTGTGTCGTGAAAGAGGAAGATGGTCGGCACCTGGGATTTTACTTAAATAGTAAAAAAAAATCATAATTAAACAAAACAGATTTAAAAACCTTTATATTTATTTACATAAAAAAACAAAGAACTTCTTATTTTCTTCTGGAGACAATAAAACTCTTCACTATTTAAATTACCATTGTCATTCAGATCAACCGATAGGCTTTCGTTATAATTCTGATGACTCCTTGAATAGTCCCCAGTTGACACAAATTCCTGAAATCTTTATACTAGCTTGAATAGGCACCTATTTTTCTAAAATAAGCCTGATCGACGTTCCTGCAAGATCCAGATCGAGTTGTTATGCTCGATATTACCGCCTGCTTAAATTCCTACCAATAATTTGTTTTTGAAAAAAGTAAGTTTGGTTAATCTTTCTTAAAAGGTGGCTACCTCACATTGTTCCATTATTATATTTATTACGTGTGAATTACAAGCATTTGGGCATTTTAATATTCCAGAATATCTTAGTAATAGAAAGCTTTATGGTTCATAATTTTGAGCTTATCTTTAATCAAGGCATATCTTTACGTGCCAAATTGATTATATTATGTCAGTCCTTTGGTACATAAATTTTGGCATATTCGGATTCACGTTCAATTGTCTAATGCATTATGTCGCACTTCATGATTAAGCTATGGTCCAGTTCCAAAATTGTATGATCCAGGACATCTATTTCACAGTCTTGTGCAGCAATTATGTGGTGTAATATTGATACCATTACGGAATTTATTATTTCTTCAGAACACTAGTTAAGAAATTACAGCGCAGTGTTTCAAGACTCTGCGACGAAACAGCACGCTTTGACCTTCGAGTCAATGCCATAAAGATGGAGCTCATGGCGAAAAATGCCTACCCTGATAAACAGCTACCGATAACCATCGATGGTCACCAGGTCTCCCGGGCAGATAAATTTAAAGAACTAGGAGCAAAAAATACCACCTCTGGTGACCTAGGGGCTAAGCTCCTGCTACGTATCGGTATGACAAGTGGCGCCATTAACAACATGACCAAGATATGAAAAATGTCGGCGTTTAGTGCCGAGACGAAATGCGTGTGTGTTCTCTTTCTGGATGGGTGAGTGGTCCTGGCACTTGACCAAAGCCCTGGCTCAATAAATCTTCGCATCCAATTGAAGTGCCTTTGGAGAATTTTGGGTATAAAATGATGCCATCGCATCACGAACGACGCTATACACACCCATCGCGGGACCATCATCTCTACCATTGTGGAGAGGAGAGGGAAGTCCCTCTCATCCTGACCACATGACCCCGCCAACTGGCTGGGTCATGTCTCAGGATGATGAATGACAGTTGGCCTAGGAGAGCGTTGTTCTTCCTCCCATCAGGGTCCCGAAGACAAGGAAGACTCTCTCACACTGTGTTCCGCTCCTTCGAAGTAGAGCTGAGGGATTTGGACATGGTGTAGGAGGAGGTCATAAACATTACGCAAGATTGATCGCAATGGAGAGCTCTTGTTGCCTCCATAAATGCCCCTGAGTGAGTGTAAAAGGGAGAGTTAGTTATTTAGCTAGGATTTAACCAGTGTAACCAACAAAAATACAAACGTCCGTTCGTTAGTAGGTTGATACGTATAGGTACTGAGATGGTGTTCGCCCGGTGTTTAGGAAAAATATTACATGCACGCATCAAAATTACAGGGCGTATGTGCGTTCGCCTTTATGGCACGACAATATTACACAAACATATTCTCTCAAGTCTACGGCGTATGTTCATACGCCCTTCTGGCTCGACAATATTACACAAACATATTCTGTCAAGTCCACGGCGTATGTTCATACGCCCTTCTGGCTCGACAATATTACACAAACATATTCTGTCAAGTCCACGGCGTATGTTCATACGCCCTTCTGGCTCGACAATATTACACAAACATATTCTGTCAAGTCCACGGCGTATGTTCATACGCCCTTCTGGCTCGACAATATTACACAAACATATTCTCTCAAGTCTACGGCGTATGTTCATACGCCCTTCTGGCTCGACAATATTACACAAACATATTCTGTCAAGTCCACGGCGTATGTTCATACGCCCTTCTGGCTCAACATGATCGACAATACCATAGCATATGCCCATAATTATTTTTTTCAAAATCTCAAAATATACTAAATGGAATGCTCTTATTTTTTTAGGAGAGGTGGAGATGATGTTCAGGCATCGAATGGCATTAAAAACGAAAAATCGCATTTTTGCATGTTCGCCCTTCTGGCTTGATGCCCGCGATATCATCTCAAAAATAAACAAAAAATGTACACGTAGGTACCTACCTAAGAATAAAGTAAACAATATGTTCGGGGTGTCAAAAAAAATCTGTGTGGATACACGGAGAATCGAACAAGTCAGAGATTCACGGAATAAGGGTGACAATGTGAGATGTGGATTTTTTGTTCCAATGCGTTCCTACTTTCTCAATTGTATCGGATAGAGCGGGACCGGGATACGATCTCAAGTGGGAATAAAAGAATATGCACCTATAACAAGGTAGGTATGGACTATTATGTAGTTAACACATTTACAATAGGCGAGGTTGTAAATCCATTTTGGAGTGAGCGTGGATATACCTGCACCATGTGTGTAAGGGTATTATTATATTTTATTGTTATTATTATGGAGAATGGTCCGTCAAAAATACTCGTTGTAGTAGGTACCTACTCGAATAATATTGCATCTCATCTTGTTATATCCAAATTGGTAGTAAAATAATATTATGTGCTTTACTTTCATTGTAAAATTGATACGTATGTTCAGTTTAAAATACAACAAGAAGCAAACAAGATATTTCATTATGTTTGTCTAGTTCTGCGCTAGGTTAAATATACATAAATACAGTACCTTTCTACTTATTGTATATTATTATTTAATTAAATATGGAATACACAAAATTGTCCAAAGCTTTCATGACTTTATAGCTGTTTCCTTGAAAAAACTGTGTTTTTTTTATTTAAATTTGCAGAAAATTACTCAACTTCATCTGAAAGTTTGTTGTCTGTTTCATCAATATAAAATTTACCTACAGTTGAGAGAATTGAGAGGTTATCAAACAATCGATTAATTCATTGAGGTCTCTAGATCTAGGAATACGATTCGATTTAAAATTTCAACTTACCTAATAATCTCATGACTTCGTCCTGATTCAGATAGAGGTTGAGATGTCCAGAAGAAAAATAAAAAAGTTCTACGAGTAAGATGAACAGGGATGTAACAATTTTTCGCTTATTCATTTTGAATAATGGGTGCACTTTAGTCACAAACTTCACAAAAAACTATGATTGCGATCCGAATGTGAAATCTCATAGTGGATTCAGGACCATTGCACACTGTTTGAAACTTGTGTGCAAGCAGCCGTCCTATCTATCTATCGATGCTACTGTCACTTGTCATAATCACGCCGTAACAAACATCACCTGTCATTGATTGCACACATCTTGGAATATAACTAAATAAAAACACAGTTTTAAATATTGTTAAAAGGTCTTTTTAAATAGATATTATTAAACTTTGCGTTTTTTAAACCAAACAAACAAGACAGAATTATAAGAAATGCCAATAATCCACGATGTTTATAACACGTCAGGAAAAGAACGCGGATTATAACCAATTGATAGGTTATATATTTTCACAAAACCGCCATTAACGTTGAATAAATGGTTTCAGATGTAAATAAAGATAAAAATTAGCACAATATTCAATAAATTATGACGTTTAAAAGAAAATAACTAACATAAACAAACGGCCGTATCAAAATTAACGCGCGACGACACACAACACTCCGCCATGCCGTCAGTCACAAAACTGGTTTTACTGTTTCATAACTATGTTTTTCTGTTTCTCCACCATTTTATGGCGCTAGTGTCCACAACAAAACAAGTGTGTAAATTTCTACACAGAAATAAAACTGCCGTACGTATGTATAGCAAAGCTGATTCTACCAACTGCCATCAAAATTATTTTGGCGCTAAATTCTTTATCACAATAACTATAAAAATAGCTGATTTCTAATATGTTCCGTGTTAATTTCATGCTTCATTCGATTATACGATACTTGTTGTTAAAAATACAATTGTATTTAATTAATAAAAATTAATAATTGTGAGTCTGCTTATGCTTTATTTAATTTTTGAGCGCATTTAACAAAGAATAAAGCTTTTTTTTATAAGCATCAATTAATTATCTGTTTTTCTAATAAATAGTTCATATTTTAAATAAATGGTATAATTAAAAATAAGGTCTGTTTAATCTAAAAATTGGTGAAATTTTACCATGCCATCTGTGTACAAATCTTAATAACATTATTTTTTTTTATTATAGACCTCCACCCGGACTCGAGTGATTTTTTAATAACATTATAAGAAATAGGTTTCGATGTTTACCAGCAGATGTCTCATACTACTTAGTTAGCATAATTCAAAATATATCAGTAATTTTACGGTAGATGTCTCTTTTTATTACAATTTTTTTAAGATGTATAAAATAATAAATAAATATTATTATGTACTTTAAAATTTGATACTTTCCAATAATAATAATGGATAGGGCCAATACTACTTGGCTGGGAGAAATCTTTCAGGATAAGTCCAAGTTTAGACTCTTCATGGTTAATTCAAAATAGTAATTTTAATTTCAATAAATTAATAATTTATACAGTGTGACTGATAATACGACACATTCCTTGAAAGGGTTATACAAGAGCAAATTTGCAACAATTTTGTACCCATTACCAGGGGTCAAATGCCGGTGGTTTTCGAGTTAGGTTACTTTTTAGGTTTTTTCTTTTAAATTTTCCACCTCTTGATCGAAAACTGAAAATTGTGAAAAAGTACTTAGCTTTGGGTACTAAGAATGCATTTTCCTAATAGTAGATGAATTAAAATTATAACAAAAGACGAATTTATAACGCTGTGTATCTTGATAGAAGAGTGAATGTTCTTTATCTCTGCTTACCCCTTAAGTAGTGTGATAGGTTAGGGGGCGTTCAAGTATTACGTAACGCAATTTTTGAAGATTTTTGACCCCCCCTCCCCCCCATGTAACGCGCCGTAACGTTTTTTCTGTACCCCCCCTCCCCCCCCTAAATGTTACGTAACACCCAAGAGACTATTTTTTTACTGAACTCTCGTAAAAAAATAAAAGGGTTTCAAAGGGTTCCTTTGCTAACTTCGGAGAAAAAAAAATACTATTTATATGTTCCATAAATTTGTCTTTATTTTTTCTTTTGCTGTTTTCCAAATTTTGGCATAGCTGCGTTGGCAAGTCCAGTTGATGATGTAAATCCCCCCTTTTGACCACTAACGAATGCTGACAACGAAAATAAAATAAAAATGACGTAAGTATAATACAGTCGAGGGATTCCCCGTAAAACATAAACGAAAAGGATTGCCCAACTTGGAAGATTTATTTCCCATTTTTTTTTATTTAAGAAAAAAATACCGTTACGTAACGAGTTGTTCAAACCCCCCCTCCCGCCCTCGTAACGCACAGTAACGTTTGACAAGACCCCCCCTCCCCCCCAAATTGCGTTACGTAATACTTGAACGCCCCCTTAAAAGGAAAGGAAATGAAATGAAATTTATGTACTTACTTATATTTTTAATTTCATTATAATTTTTTATCAAATTACATTTTAAATAATCACAATAGGTAAGTTTACCTATAAATATTTATCAAAATTTATGCAGAATTATCATTTTCATTTGACTTTTTCTTTACAGCAGGAAAAATGATAGCATCCTCTATTGTAGGTTCTTTGATTATAACATCTCTGATAATTGGCACATCGCTTCTTTGGACTTTAGCTAAAAAAAGAGGAATATTTTTAACATAACAGTTTTATGCTAAGACATCCCTGTTTCCCCACCTGAATGCCAAAGAAATTTTCAACTCCAATTTACCACGGTTTTAAAACACCAGAGTTCAATTGTCATGATTTTGATAAGTTTGATTAGATTTGATTTCTGCATTATTTGTGAATATTATCTGCAAATTTTCAATTTGTATTCTTAGCCTGTTTGTGCATGTTGGAAATAAATAAATACTGGTGTAAATGTTATTGAAATGCTTTCAAATAAAATAAAATGATTTCTAAAAATATTTCACATTGATATTCAATTCTTAAATAGGTAGGTACTTATAATAATATTAACTAAGCACAAATGAGGAAAAAATAAGCTGAATCTCCCTTATGCGGAGAAGTCTAGACACTGTCTATAAAATTGTTTGAATGTCATCTACATATCTTCGTTTCTAGTACAACAAGAAATCCACCGAGTTTCAGTTAATTTCTACCTTTATAAGAATATCTGATTTTGAATAAATAAATGTATTTTTCTATACAAAGGTGTCAGTAGCTGGTGGAACTTATTGACTGATTTTTTTTTTTATAAAAATGAATCTGTGCTCAATCAAAGTGAACACAAATACACTCTTTGACTCTTGGTCGGCACCTGGGATCGAACCCATGACCTCTGATACGCAACAGTACAAAAGCCGGCATTGTAACCGCTAGACTACCAACTACTTAAATTTTTTCAGTAAGCTGGTTTTATCCAATCTGAGAGAGGCCAACTTCGGGTCGAAATTTCAAGTGAAATTCTGACCTTATGTGGTGTTCACACGGGGCGATATAAGGCCAGACGATTTCGCTTGCATAAAAAAATATCGCTCGGTTGCCCATTGATTGTGTGATGTGTTCACACGAGTCCACCGGCATACATTCAATCTGTCAGGTGCGCTGATTTTGATGTAGTTTTAAAAATGGCGGACGGAGTGTTTAGGGTAGATGAAAATGTTGTTTTAGAGGATATAAGGACACTCCTAATTAAGGAAAAATAAAAAAACACGCAGATATTGGGTGCGGAATTGGATTCTAAGGAGAAATAAGTTTGAAGCAGTGCTGTCATCTGTCAAGAAACAGAACATACAGACGCCACGCATATCTGTGCATGCGTGCATCGTTCCACCAGAAACAAAAGTTGAAAGGCGTTCAACTTGAGGCGACATAGCTTTCAACCATTTTTATCGCTTCAGATTTATCGACAATCTGTTCACACGGTTCAATTGGCTGGCGATATTTTGGTGTCCTGGCGATATTCCCTCGTGTGAACACCGCATTACGGGTGTACATCAAGATGAATATAAAAGGAAACTAATGAACTTACGATTTTCTTTAGCCTTTTTAGCATCTAAAGCAGCTAACTCTACAGGGTGTTTCCTCTTTTTATGTATTCTACAATTAGGACCATCGCTGAAGGTTTTAGGGCACCAGTCACATTTGTAAGGGGTGGCCCCTGTGTGGTTATTCACATGAGACTGAAAAAGAAAACTTATTATTATTCTGAAAGGCAGTACTGTATTAGACAGAATATAATGGAACCCCAATCCAAGCGACTTCGAAATTTTCAAAAAGATTTTAGAAAAATAATATTTATACAATATTCAAATAATGTCAAATTCAATCACAAAAACCTTTATGTAGGTAAAATCCATTTAAATATTAACCTCTATTTCTCTCATATAACATTGAAACAAAACAGATTGTGCAAGACAATTTAATAGGTATGTAGGTACTTACAGTATCGACTTGCATTAACCCCAAGCTAAAATTTAATGCAAGTCGAATTTATACAGGAAATCAAAGGGGGGGGGAATATTATGTTATATTTGAGCTAAAATAGGGAAGTTTGAAATTTTAGCAATCATAGCTATAAAGCAACTTATCAAAACATTTTTCTTAGATGAATCAAAAAATCTTCTAAAACAATGATAGTTAGTTGTTGTAGTAGAGGGGCTAGCCCCATAACTCAAATCTTGTGTAGAGATAATGACTGTCAATGGATCTAATTGAAAACAGCGGTTTTGCAAGGCAGTGTAGGACTATCGAGTTTGTCAGATTATAGAGTACAGCTGTCAAGACCCCTTACTCCTCATTTTTTCCTGGACAACCTGATTTGAAGATTTGCTTAAAATTTTACGTACAATCAACAGTAATTGGATTACAAGCCAGGGGCTGGATTATCTGTGGTCCAATAATTTGTATCATATTACTTGGGAATACCAATTAGAAAACATTATTCAATCGGGGAAATAATGTTAGTGGATTTTATCTAGATTATTTCTGATGTATCACAGTCAGATTAAACCATAGCACTTGAATTAACATCACTGAGCTGGACTAATATCGATACAAAAAGAAGCTAAATTAGTTCTAAAATATAGTACTACTTTAGCATTCTTCAACTTCAATTTTTGAAAAATATGCTGGTAAGGACACTACTTACAGTAAAGGAAGATTTCCATTTGAATTTTTTATCACAATAGCCACAGACGTATCTGTAGACATCTCTGTGGATATAGAAATGTTCAGTGAGGGTGCGCTTGGAAGTGAAGAGAGCAGAACACTCGGGACATTTGTAGGACACTCCTTTGTGATAATCCAGATGCCGTCTCAAGCGGATTTTATTCTTAAATCTAGAAAGAAATAATAGAAAGGATGAAACCGAATGCTGGAAATTACGTTTGCCAAATTCTTTTTTTCCCTTAATTTGAACAAAAGGTTGCACAGGTTACAGGCAATCCAAGAGCATACCGGAAACACAATCCCGCAAATTACATTTGTAAGAAATCATTGTAGCATGATAGTGCCAGACCTTTACATAAATGTCTCCAGCCTAAGGGTGACAACACAAAAAATGCTGATTCCGACCAGCACAAAGAATGTTTCTATAGTTTCAACGCATTTGTCCAAACCTTCAGTCCAGACTTGTAGTCAGACATTGTTATTTCTCATAATAGGTCATAGTGATATCTGTTTAGGTTTGTGAAATAAAGAGGCCTTAAACCTTTAAAATCAATGTTATTTAAAACTAATGAAACCGCTATAACGTTTTTGAATTCAAACCATTATTCCCACCTAGCTACTATATGCTGTTATTAAAACCTCAAAAAAGGACACTGTTCACTGTGCAGCGCATATAGTTTCTTATCCTCTGATTGGAGTTATATGCAAATAGGAGCATGATTTTTAACAGGACAGAAAATATCTAAACTTTATTATAATGTAATTATGTCAAAAATGTCTTCAATACATTTTGAAATTTAACAACTTTAATACTTACTTTTTAGGACACTGAGGACACGACACAGGAGCATCTTTCTGATGTACGGCTTTGTGCGCTGCCAGTGCTGCAGCTAACACAAAGCTCTTACCACATTCGTCACAAATAAACGATTTTACCTTTTCATGGATTGCTTTCTTGTGAGAAATCACGGAATATTTGCTAAGGAACCTGAAAAATATTGTTTATTTATTTTTGATTATTTTTCATCAGCCGGCATCATAGTATTCACCTATTCGCCGGTTGATAATTTACATTACACCGTCATAAAATATTCCTATCCAATCCAAACTCCCTTAACACCCCACAAAGGTAGGAAACTAGTAATAACCCCAAGTGAGTAGAAAACATTTCAGGTAACTCTTGAACATAAGCAATATCATTGCACACTTACACCATATCACATAGGTCGCAAGGATGTTTTGCTCTAACTTCTGCAGGGATGTGTACTCTTTCGTGTGATTTTATGCCTTCAATAGATGGAAACTTTTTTGGACAATGAGGACAACTATATTCTTTTTCATGTGTTTTCATATGTTTATCGTAGAAATATTGGCTTCTAAACTTTCTTGTACACACATTACACCTAAAAATATCAATACATAGGGTTACAAATAATATGTTAAACACGTAAGCCGAGAATTTATTACTCACACGATTATACTTACTTAATTCCAAATCCGTCAACATGTTTCATCAAATGTCTAAACAAACTTTGTCTAGAACGAAGTTCCTGACTGCACACGCACATAATGTAAGCTGTTTCTGAATGACTAGAGGATACGTGGCTTGTTAAATCGTTGTAATTCTTACAATCCAATTTACAAACATGACAAATGAAACTGAAATCAATTTTTTTTTTAAATTAAATTAGGTATAATTGATCAATATTAATATAAAAAGGATTTAATCTCTTCTTGAATTTAAAATTAAAATAAATTTAATGAACAGTTTTCAACTATTCTGATTAATCATAAATAAAAATAACCATTTATAAATTTTGCTTAAAAGATTACAAAATATTATACTAGTATAATTTATGCTGTAGCACTCACTTAAAAAATGGGTGTGAATTGATGGAAACTCCAGATCTTTTAAAAGAATCACTCTCAATATTATCTTCTTTATCCTCATAGATCACCTTTTCTTTTTTCTGTTTTGTTCTTTTACTTTCTTTAGGTTTCTTTTTAAGTTTATTTTTTTCCTTTTTAATTTTCAATTTACTTTTGGTTTCAATCTGTTTACTTTTACTTGCTTTGTTTCCACTGTTTTTGGGTCTGAGATTACGGACAGCTGTAATAACATTGATTTCTATATAAATAAAATCCTTAACTATCTTTACAACATGACATACAAAAATTAAAAAATAAAAGTTGAATTTAATAGAATCTGGAAAGTATTTTTATCAATCATGATGCATTCGTCAGAGAATTGATGATTCACACACAATTTTAATAATAAGTATAATGATAGTTTTGGACCTCTATATAGACGTAGAGACAAAGGAATGAGAGCACAAGGGGTTTTAGCAGGTAGGAATTGGGCACTCTCTGGTCCCTTCAGGTGTCAAGATGGATTTTACCCCATGAAGTTGATATGGAATGGGATTTTCACAATTAAAGATCTGAAATAGGGTGATGCAGATTGCTGGGGACAGTGGGATGTGTCCTCGAGAGGACAGGGAGATTTTTAAATGTTCAAGTAAGACTTAGAATTTTGTAGTATCATGTGAAAACGTACATTCAATAAGTGGGAGAGAGTCTTCGTTACAGAAATCATCATCGTGAGAATCATCCGCTTCAAACTTAATGTATCCTTCAAAATCTGTAGAGACCTCAACTTCATTCTTTATTTCCACTTTCACAAAACATTCTTCTTTTAATTTGGTTCCTTCCACAAAGTTTTTTAAGTCATCTTGTATAACTTTACATTTCAACACATACTCGTGAAATGACTTAAGAATCTGCTTGCATCCTTCACATATATACGTAGGAAGGATGTCATTCTGTGCAACCTGAAATTTAGCAAATTATTATATTATTTTATAAAAAATAAATGTATGTTTTATAAATGAAGTGGTTGGTAGACCAGTGGTATCAGTTGACGACTTTCGTAAGCACAGTGTGGGTTCGAATCCCGGTGCAGACCATTTACACTTTCACAACACAAGCTTTGCTTTATGTGAAAGATGTCGAAAGTGTATTTGTGTTCACATTGGATGAGCCCAGATTCATTAAAAAAAAAAACATTAAGGTTATGATCAATCTATAAAATATAATCACTCACTTGTATTGAAATATATTTGTAAATGAGTTCTAAATAAATTTCATTATTCTGATTAAATAAACTATCTTCATTTTCATGACATAATAATTCTGCACATAGGCGACATTTTAATTTGTCATTATCATTCATTTTCTACCTAAAAAAAAACATAAAGTTAAAACGGTGCTTAAATCTTTGAAAAGCATATAAAAAGCTCAACAAAAACATTTTGCTAACACGTCAGAACAAAGGGTTAATGTTTAAATTATTTCAAATTTGAAGATACTTGTGTAAATAAACCTCATATCAAAATAATGAGTAATTTGTGGAAATATGTAAATCTTTTCAAATTGCACATTATAATGAAGTATAATACAAGAAAGTAACAATAAGATACATACAATTCTTTTAAGCATTATGAAGAAACATTGCGCTAAAATTGTGAAGTTAAAACACAAACAATAATAATTATAACTCAGGTATATATTAAAAATAGTTTTTTCAGCAAATATTTTAGAAAAATAAATAACATGAATGTGTAAAACTTTCAGAAACTTTGAGATCTGTCAATGTTAATACTTCATACGACATACACTTCAATTTCAAAGATTCATACTTTAAATCTGATTTCATAATTATTCTCTAAAGAATTTATTGCCTTTTATCAAGTTCGAAGATTTATAAAACACTTCTTGAAACAGTGTTGATATTATTTAGATAGATTTAACAGCTTGTCAAATAGTATTGCGAAAAATTGACATTGACAGTTAGTTGACATAGACAATAACGCTTGGCTATTAGGGTCATAAATAAATATAAAAATAAATTTCTTTGGTATAAAAATCTCATTAGGTATATTTCAACACGTCATTAACTTGAAGTTTTTTTTCGTTCTCACGGTTTTCATTACTCTTTCTCATTCTCGCATAAAATTAGCAACATTATTATTAGAGGTAAACATTAAATTTATTCCTTAAAATATGCAATAAATAAAATGGTATACTTAACTGAAAAAATCATTTTACTTATTGCATATCTACAGGAATAAATTTATTCAAGTTTGTAGATCTATGTAATTCAATGGCGCTTAACCTTTTTTTGTCGGGCCACATACCTACATATTCTATTTTAAAAATTATCCAGCCCCCCCCCTCCCTCAAGGTTAAGGATGGATAAGATGAGATTTGTTTCTTAATTCCTCTCTTTTGATGGATTAGGCTATATTAATTAATAATAATTAGCTCAGATGCGCGACCAGTTGCAAGAATTTTTTTTTGTTCTGACTACCCCGCGAAATCAAACTTATATCTATAGAGACTGGAAAATAGTGGTGTTATTTTTTGTAAATTTCGATTCGTGGGTTCGATCCCAGGTGCCGACCATCTTCCTCTTTCACGACACAAGCTTAAAGCAGCTTACTGTGAAAGAGTGTATTTGTGTTCACTTTGAGTGAGCACAGATTTATTTAAAAAAAAAAAATTCGGTGTTATTTTTGAAGAAATTCGGTGTTATTTTTGCTCTAAAACAGGGAAATTCGCGTTATTTTTTCAACGTTCATTTGTTCAAAATAAAGGTAGATGTTATAGCAAATCAAAAAATAGTAATATTTACAATAAATTAACAATATTTTATAAATATACATTGTCAAATGAAAAAATCTGATCAACAAGAGATCAGAAAATATACCTACACAAAAGATCAATGTAAAAAAATATTCAATATGCACACAATTATTATTACCTACAATATTTTAATCAATGTTACAATAATTTAAACTATGCTTCATAATAAAAAAAAAATAATTCAATAAAATGTTTTTTCTCGAACGTTGTGATAATTCTCCATTTTATTAAAATACCTTCTAATAAAAAAAAAACATTTTGTTGACATTGGCGTAAATGATCTGGGACCCGTGGAAAAAAATTTGGGTGGGGTCCCTCCATAAAAAATGTCACTATGGGACCCTCCCAGCACTTAGGTATTTATTTTTTGATTTTTGCTTTAAATTATTATTTCTGAGCGAGCAACCAAAACAAAATTTTTCCTTCTTTTTGTTAGCACAGTGATGTACAAAGAGAAGAACCTCTCGAAGTCCACATTAGAGCAAGGTATCCTAATCGCTTCCAAACAATAATGCGCAAAATTATTGTTTGTCATTTTAAGTAATAATTCAAATAATATGATAATTTCCACTTTGATTATTTTTACAAAATCACATTATTTCAGTAAAATAGACAAGAAATTCGCATTATTTTTCAAAAAATCGCATTATTCGCGCTATTTGCATTAAAACCTCTAAATTCGCGTAATTCGCGCAAAAACTTCAAAATTCGCGAAAAAATCGTTTTGTCGCGATCACGAAATTTTCCAGTCTCTACTATATCTCATCGGTTGTGACCTACTGAAAGTGCACTGTCAAAATGCTTGAATGCTGATCGTATATCAAAATGCTGATCGTATCTTAAAAATTTCAGTTCGTTTTATTTAGATAAATCTTTCCAATATTACAATTATTGATTCTCTAAAAAAAATGCAAACGAAAAAATGTAGAACGGTATCTAGAAAACGCTTGCAGGTAATGCCTTTAATATTTTAACATTTCGTCATTCTATTGTCATGCGCATTGCATACATAGCTTATTCATACTTGAACAAAAAATATTATTCTATTTTTAAAATCTGTTTACTTTAGGTCGTTTGAACAGAGTAGGTATACTTATTTGTGGTACATTTTTTTTTCAACTTTCTATGCCGTTCTCAGAATCCCTTCATACAATAATAATAATGTTGACACGTTATTAGGTACCTATTTGCATTGTGAATATTGGTTATTTTTAGACGATAAACACTTAGATGAGATTAATAATAATAAAATTGTTTTGGATTTTTTAACATTAACTTAAAAATTCAAAGCATAAACAACATTTTAACAGCTATTTTAAAGCTCTGCTCTTATAAGTAGCATAGGAATGTATTTTATAAATATTGTATTCAAAATAGTAGGTATTATTTTTTCATACTTACCTCTACCTACAACTTACAACAATAAACAATACCAGGGACCTGAATTTTTCGCATTTGCGATAAACCCTACTTTATTTGCGAAATTTGCTATTTATTCACGAATATTTTCATGTTTTGGCAAAATAAAGTCGAAATACGATTATATTAAGAAAGAAACATAACGGAACCCGCAGATAGTGACAAAATTAATAACATCAACGTTTAAAAAAAGTTTTTTTTTTACCAATTCACGCCGTTTCCCGAAGGAGGTAGGCAGAGAGTACGGATTTCCATTCTGTCCTATCCAAACACCTCTTTCGCTTCTCCCAAACGCATAACATTCCGCATACATGCTCTTCTATTCCTTCTGCTCCTGACTTGGCCCTCCTCTAAGACTGAACCGATATGGTCGGACCATGTCATGCGAGGTCGGCCTCGTCTGCATTTACCCATTGTTTCAGATTTATATATCCTTTTTTGTCATTCTCTCTACATGCCCAAACCACCTTAATTTATTCACTTTAATTCTAGTCACTACGCTAACATCCACTCCACATTCCTTTCTAATATTCTCATGTGGAGTGGATGTTAGCGTAGTGACTAGGATGAAAGTTAATAAATTAAGGTGTATATGACAGCAGTCGCAGTCTTTAAATTTGGTTGCTCTCTTGTTCTCAATAATTTCCAACTTTTCTTCTCTATTTTTCATTAATTATTAAATTTCTACTTGTTTCATACATGAGAGTTTTCGACATGTTGAACATGTTGAGAATTCTCATGATTAAGAGTTTCGGAGACAAACATTACCACCTAATGGCGAACGTTGTTAACGTAAAGTGATCACACTAAGCCAGCCTTCGAAATAACAGTAGAAGACGGTCGTAAGCCCGTAGTGGTTTGTTCCATTTAAAAATCGAACATTAGTAATGAATTTTTAGAGTCGTTAGTTGTTATTTTTTCTTTAAGATCTAGTCCTGAAAAGGTCACAAGAATCTAAACATAATTAGAACGTTGTGCACCAACAAAGCCAATAGGCAATAAATATGAGACAGTAACAAAAATGGATATAGTCATATCCTGGCGCCAAATATATGACAGCAGTCGCAGTCTTTAAATTTGGTTGCTCTCTTGTTCTCAATAATTTCCAACTTTTCTTCTCTATTTTTCATTAATTATTAAATTTCTACTTGTTTCATACATGAGAGTTTTCGACATGTTGAACATGTTGAGAATTCTCATGATTAAGAGTTTCGGAGACAAACATTACCACCTAATGGCGAACGTTGTTAACGTAAAGTGATCACACTAAGCCAGCCTTCGAAATAACAGTAGAAGACGGTCGTAAGCCCGTAGTGGTTTGTTCCATTTAAAAATCGAACATTAGTAATGAATTTTTAGAGTCGTTAGTTGTTATTTTTTCTTTAAGATCTAGTCCTGAAAAGGTCACAAGAATCTAAACATAATTAGAACGTTATGCACCAACAAAGCCAATAGGCAATAAATATGAGACAGTAACAAAAATGGATATAGTCATATCCTGGCGCCAAATATATGACAGCAGTCGCAGTCTTTAAATTTGGTTGCTCTCTTGTTCTCAATAATTTCCAACTTTTCTTCTCTATTTTTCATTAATTATTCAATTTCTACTTGTTTCATACATGAGAGTTTTCGACATGTTGAACATGTTGAGAATTCTCATGATTAAGAGTTTCGGAGACAAACATTACCACCTAATGGCGAACGTTGTTAACGTAAAGTGATCACACTAAGCCAGCCTTCGAAATAACAGTAGAAGACGGTCGTAAGCCCGTAGTGGTTTGTTCCATTTAAAAATCGAACATTAGTAATGAATTTTTAGAGTCGTTAGTTGTTATTTTTTCTTTAAAAATTAAGGTGGTTTGGGTATGTAGTAAAAATGTACCTACCTTATTAAAATTAAATGCCAATTTTATGCGACTGAAGATAACATATAATGTTTCGCTGAAGATGTTAGCATCAAAGTTTATGTCTTCTACTAATATTCGTTCAGAAAGATGATAATCATCATCTTACACCACGCTATTAGGTATCTAAAATATTTTAGCACTGTACTCGTTTGCGAGTGATTCGGTGATCTAAACTTAGAACACATTAAAAACAAAAACATAACACTAATATATTTTTTTAAAACAATGGGTCTTTAGAATATGAATAATTCTATTTTCCAAGCATTCTCATATTTTTTCTTGTTCTAAATATGCCTTGCAATGGTTCAATAACTTGGATGTTGCTCTTTAGTGTGTCTCCTGGATGCAGCAGTCAAACATTTTCTTTTATCTCTTGTCTTCTGACGAAGCCACCTCTGGGCGGCTGATGCCATACGATAATAATAATTCACTGGAATCTTTTTAATATGAAAGGTTTTGTTCTTGGTTTTTTTTAAATATCTTCATATCTTAAAATTAGGTTATACCGAAATATGTAAAAGATAAAACCCAATCTTGATAAATAACACCATTTTTACCATAAAATTAACACCGAAAAAACCGTTTTACACCACTTTTATAAAAATTAACGCGAAAAATATCACTCATATTATGGAAAAAATAACACCACTTTTCCATAAAATAACGCGATAAATTCAGTTCCCTATGCTTTACAGATTAATACAATAAAATAAATATGAAATGACACAGTGAAATTGAAATATATAGAAAATAATAATAAACAACTTATTATGTGTGTAATGCAGAATTTCTGACAAAGCGTAGGCGGGATTATCGTCAAAACGATCTCTACCATCCAACCAATAAACATAAGATAAATAAAAAAGTGATGACTATTAAAAATTTGTAATACAAGAAACAAAAAGAGAAAGAAGCACAATCTGCACACTTTTGAGGAGGATAGGATTCTAAGATGGGTTGGGGAAAACGATGCATTTTTGCCCAATCTATTAAAGGAGTGTGGTAATTCCCGACTGTTCCAACAGTGAGCACCATGAACAGCAAAAAAGTTCTTAAAGAACGATGATCTGTGTGCTGGTCACTCCAGAAGACGCTCACTGTTTGATCGCAATGGCAGTACATGACTCGCCGCTAGGTAGGTACTGAAAATTTTCATTCAAGTAATTTAGGAAAGACGGCGTGTTTAGAGATGTTATGTAAGATCATAAGTTTCTTGAGGAAAAACCGTAAAAAGAGTGAATAAACCGTAATTGCAATATAATACAACCCTTATATGCATGTATATCAAAAGTTTTGGAAAAATATCTTACGTTAACAACGCTCGCCATTTAGATGGTCAAATTACCTAATTGAAATCTTCGATATTCCAATTTCCGGAAATCTCAAACACATGCACGTTCAACATAACCATATCGAGAAATTCCGGCCCCTCCTGCAGGACTCGGGAAAATAAGAAAAAATATTGTTTCGTTTAATAAATACATAGGTACATCAAATAATCAAATAGTTTTTTTTATTATAAATATGTATTGTTCTATACAATTTCGACTGCATGACATGTGCAGTTAACTAAAAAAAATATTACGTAATATTTATTTATATATAAGTATACCTGCATCTTACAAATTTCAATTTAATTTTTAACAAGATACGCTATGAAGTATTAATTATTGCTATGATATTATGATTGTAAAGTCGAGAAATCATCTTTTGGAATGATTTATTCAATCGATTATTAATAAAATTATTTGATTTGAATTGGTTAGTAGACTAGCGGTTACGACGCCGCACTGTGGACAATAACCGGGTCTGGCTCTACTAAAATCTATAACTCCTTTATTTGTAAAGATATTCTTTTCATTTTTTTACTAGCAGAAGGTTTGTTTATTATGCTGATATGAAAATAAATAAGTTTTAATGTACAGTTATTTTTTTAAGAACATTTGAAAACTGTTTTTTTTAAATAAAAATCATACTCACTAAATAGTCTATTTATTGACTTTTAATCCGATTTTAGAGTACGTAAAAGTAGTTTTGTACATAAAAGACAGATAAAATGAACTAAAAATCAAAATAAAAATGATGTATACAGGGTGTATAATATAACAAATCAAAGATACTTTACTTATAGAATCACAACTAAGCAAGTATATTTTGTTACATTTCAAATTCAAATATCTTATCTATTGCTAACAACTACTGGTATGTGTTACATATTTTTGGAAACCTTATTTTATATGGATAAATTTCAGCCATAAAAATTTTTGGTATTCTATTTGTTGTAAGTTTTTTCTTAATAATACTGTAAAATTATTTAAAAATAATATCTTCCATAAGTTTGTCGAAGGTTTTCACGTTTACCAACGTCTTCCGACGCGTTGAAATTTATGTTAAATTATAGCCTAGATATATATCCTTAACATATCAAAAAATTGGCTGCTCGGTTATGCTCTTTTAGAAGTTATGAATGATAAAATTACACCCAGTAATAGTAGAGTGCCAAAGAAAATCATATTGCTAAAACCAGGGCTGACTATCACAAAACTTATTTTTATGGTTAAACGTTGAACCATGTAAACAATTAATAAATTAAATAAAATTAAAATAATATATTGTTTCGATTTTATTCACAATAACTATTTAAAAGCATATCTTTTTGATGGACATATAAATATAAACGTGTGCGTATTAGATTTCATGACCTTCAGGATCAAAAAAGTAGATACAGAGTACCTACTTCATCAAATTCGTTCATTTTTTAAGTTACCTACCTATGGATTCCCAATAGTATTATGTTATTATAGGATCTGGAGTCTGGAGCATGAAGAAGAATATAAAATAAACCTATCTTCTATAATAGCATAAAGAAAGTAATTGTGGAAAAATATTATTATTATTATTTTAATTGTATATATTGATCATGAAGTGTAATGTAAAAGCATGATAAAAGGGTTAAAGGATATTAATACCTATTGTTTTCTGCATATTTACCATTGTAGTTTTTCAGTAATATTAAAATTAATTGTTTGAAATGTTTATCACGTTACACCCTGAATAGAACATTCTTTTTTATTTTTTTAGTTTATTTTATCTATTTTTTATAAATGAAAATTATTTTTACTTAATTTAAAATCAAATTAAAGTTCAGTAAATATATTATTAAGTGAGTATGATTATTATTTACAAAAAACAATTTTCATATAATTTAATAAAAATAATTGTACACAAAAACTTAAAAATATGTATACCATCATAATAAATAAATATTCTGCTATTATTGTGCAAAATTCAAAAACGATATCTTAAAAAATAAAAGAGTTATAGATCTTAGTAAAGCCAGCACCGGTTTTCGCAATAGGATTATCTGCGACACTCTACTTGTACCGAGTGTACTTTTTTATTCATAACTTCTAAATGAGCAAAAACGAGCAGCCAATTTTTTGATATGTTAAGGATATATACCTAGGCTATAATCTAACATAAATTTTGGCGCGTCGGGAGACGTCGGTAAAAGTGAAAACCTTCGTCAAACTCATGGAATTGATATTTTTTATGATTTTACAATATTATTAAGAAAACACTTATAATAAATAAAATACTGAAATTTTTTTGGACAAATATTTATCTATATAAAATAAGGTTTTCGATAATATATAACACATACCATTAGTTGTTAGCAATAGATAAGATATTTGAATTTGAAATGTAACAAAATATACTTGTTTAGTTTTGATTCTACAATTAATGAATCTTTGATTCGTTATATTATATACAAATAAATGTTAAAAATGTAGAAATTTGATATCATTATAATGGTTAACATTTATTTTATCAAATGCAATTAAAAATATGTGGAAAATGTGTACCTAAAAAATCATTAAATATTTGCGACTGTTCTACCATATTCCACAGTGCGCCGGCTTCCGCACTGTTTCGTGCTGAGGTCGTGGGTTCGATCCCAGGTGCCGACCATCTTCCTCTTTCATGACACAAGCTTTAAGTAGCTTACTGTAAAAGAGTCAAAGAGTGTATCTGTGTTGACTTTGAGTGAACACAGATTTATTTAAAAAATAATAATAATATCGTCGGCCTAATTATCAGAATGCGTAACTCCACAAAATATCGAAATTGGACTTTTAATGCCATCTTGTGGAGTATTTTAAAACCTATCTATTGGATTACTTCTTAAATCCTACAAAAATATTGCTAATTTGTTATGAGTTAAAAATAATACTACGTATCTCCTAGTCACCATTTTGTAATACGCGAAATGCGTAACTCCTAACTTTAGTATGGTTTCGCCTATCATGTAATGAGGACGCTAGCTGTTTTGACTAATAAAGTAAGTAAAATCAATGTTTATTGTAGTAATATTCAATATTTTATTTTGAAAAGTAATTGTATATTGTAATTTATCAACAACAAGATCAAAATATTAATTTCAATGCAGTAAACAAATTTCAAAAAGAAAATATTGGAGTTAGGAAGTTTTATTGTTTTGTTTAAAGCAAAAATGCCAATTTCTCGTAAGAAATTACGCCCTTTTATCATAAAGATTAGGAAGAAACGTTGTTTTTAACCAACTTTCATCGAGTAATAAGGCAGTTTTTTGTTTTATATTATCCACTTTTAAACTGATCATTCACCAATTGAAAGGTTTATTTAAATATAGGATACAGAAAACATCGAAACAGAATACTTATTTAAGGACTCTACTTTTTAGTTCAATTACACACAAGTATTTACGATTATTGAAATCAAGCTACCTAATTAAAGATGATTTCTGTTGAAAAGAAAAAGCTGAACCTCTGAGCATAACAAATTTTTCCAACGTTTTTCGAGTCGTTTAAAACTGGAAATATCACTGAATCGAAATACAAGATCCATAATTACATGAAAACAGAAGTTTGTAAAGACACAGTCTCAAACAACCAAGTGTTGACTATGGACTTGCAGTCAGTACAACAAAATTAATAGTACACAATTTCACCTTATATGATGGGGTTAGTTATTAGAAACCACAACTTTATTGTGGTAAGCTCGCCCTCTGTATGTTGATTCTGTGATATCTTTGTTATGTTAAGTTTTTATGTGTATATGTAAAAAATGTACGGTAAAGTATAAATAAATAAAATTTCCTATGTCAAACGAAACAAATGGAATGGGAAAAGGGAAAGGGTTACGTGTGGAATGAATCTGAAGGAAAACTTATATGTAACGATATTTCTACTATAAATAATCATGACTGCTCTAGGTAAATTCATCAACGAGAATCCGATAGGTGGTGATCAGGAACTGATATTGTACAGTGAAGGCTGTACATACCAAAATAGAAATACAAAAATAAAATAAAAACATTATTTTTCTAAGTATACCTATTGTATAAGAACTGGTGTATAAACAGCAGTTTATAAAACTTAAGAGACTGATTTTTTGCCATTGCAACTAGCGCAAGCAGGTGCGTAGTCAAATACCTAATTAATTAATTCTTAAACCATTAGATAGATTCTAAAAACTTCATATAGACTTATCAAAGATCTCTGTTGTATTCTATTTTATAAGGTTACGGAATAAAATACATATTTCCACTCCAAGTAAGTTTAAAACTTGGTCTTAAATGAACAATGATAGTTTAGTATAAAAATAAAAATAAATCAGTTTTTAATACGGATAATTTGTTTGTGATAAATTGTATAATGTTACATTCTATGAATAAAAATACCCACTTGCACTTCGTAACTCCAAACAAGGTTTCGTAGTGCAGCAAAGAAAAATTCGTAAGTCCATTTTTTTATTAATCTAGTTCGCAAATCCAAAAATAAAATGTAAAATTAAATTCATTGAGCATTTTTACAACTAGATTCATGATTGCATTAAAATAATTCCGACGCATAGTGAAATTAAACAGTTTTTCCTTGCTCCTGTAAAGTTCATCCAGAAGGAGTTAAGCATTCTGATAATTAGGCCGACGATATAAGAGTTGATTTATCAGGAACCGCGCATATTGCAAATCAACTTTTTAGTTTGTCAATCCAACTGCTCTCCGTCTTACTAAAGCTTACTGTCCGCGTCGGCAGCCGGCGCACTACCGAGCATTTCGACTCGAAAACCGGACAAAAGTGAAAAATACAAAGTACATTAATTGTCACTTAAAAAGTGATTTTTATATACATAAATAACCATTCTATCATTAACTTAACTAAGATAGAGTCTACCCTTCTTGCCGTGGCTCTCCAATCAGTTGGAAACTGCTCCTCGTTCACTAGGCGCTCATTCATCTTCGTTTCGCTCTATTCTATTAAACTTGGGTTTGGTGTTTGACATTGTCTAAAGGGAAAATGTTAAAAAAAATGTTATGGAATCTGAAGAACAAGGTATGTACTTTATTTTAATCTATAATATATTTAATTATATGACTATTTAACATTATCATGATCTAAAAAGGATATGAAAGAAAACATTCTTGTTTATTGTAAGTTATTTTTACAAATTGGTGTTTTTGTAAATGTTCCGAGTGAGATCGCGTTAGAGATTCACCATATTATCATATCGTTCAAAACCTATTCCACATCTTTCCACCAATTAAAAAAAAAGTAATTTTTATAACGCAGGAACTTTTTCAAAAATGTTGTTTTCTTATATGGATACTTTTATTATGTTTACAGATTTGACATCAAATCTTATAGATATACATGATTTAACTTCATACATGCTTTTTAAAGCAAAATTTATGGCAAAATCCCAATACCAATTCCATTTTTTGTATATTGTTTTGTAAGTTATATATTGTATCGACATAATGCATTTTTATTGATTTCCAATTTTTAATCTTCCAAAATTTAACCTTCTGAACATCAAAAGAAGATGATCGTAAGCCCGTAGTGGTTAAAATTTAAAAAATACCTCATTAAAATCGAATTGTTTTAATTATTTTGCTCGTCAGTGCGGCGTAGCGTATGCGAGCGGGAAAGCACGCCTTGCAGCATTTGCAGCCCGGCGTACTGAAGTGTGTCCGCAACGCGTACCTACTGCATCCGCGTACTACATCCATACATTTTCCATAAAAAATAAACAGTTTTAAGTAATTTGTATATTTTTCATTTATTTAAAAGGATGAATTACAATAATTATTAGCTAATGACATTATTTATTGTACAAATAGCTATACTTTTGTAATATCTGGTCAAAAATAAACACCTGAATTCACTAGCTGTACGCCGTGCGTGATGTATTTAAGCATCTGATATCAACCGGAAGTGAGTTCCAAGCTTTCGGTCCAGAAACGCTGAAGGCTCTATTGTATTTAATATTTAGGTTTTTTTGGTGGTATTGGCTTTAAATGATTTTCTGCAATTATGTTACTCAATAATAAAATATATCATGTAAGAAATGTGTAAATTGGCTACAAAACATGAACAAAACGAAATGTTTGTATGTGTCATCATTGTTGTTGGTTCGTACGTCTTACTAGTAAATTTATGGGGATGCAACCGGCAATCGTTAATCCGGTCAACGCCAACGGCCAAAACATCTCAAGATTTATTCCCTCCAACGGATTAGGTATTGCGAAAAGCTTGGACATCAGTGGATAATATTAGGAACAATGTAGAATCAGTGAATACACAACATACACGAAATGACGTCATTCTTATAAATTCAGTATATACAAATTTCAATAAATGAAGTGTGTAAACACCAAATTGTACAGGGTTTCATTCTGTTCAAGTAAAAAATGAACTAAAAAAATATGACATACCTACCTAAATGTTTTTTTTTTTTAATATTTCGTCCAATAAGTTCGCCATCAAGGACGTATATTGACGTCTATATAAATATTATAAGTTATGTATGTGTAAATTGAAGTCGTACTCAAAATTAAATCAAAACTCCCCTATGAACTCCAATCAAGAGCATAGGGAGGCAAAAAGAAGTACCTTCCTAAAATTAACAGAATAAGTGCTTACCTCAAAATACATAAGTACCTACCTAAAATTTTTAATAACTTTGGATGAATATACCCAAATGTACCTACTAGCCTGCCACCATATCGGGTTGATGGTTAGGAAACTGTATGTTTCATATCTGGGGCATATTATGCTAACTTATTTTGATGGGCAAGATACATGGACATCGTGGATCTGGTATAGAAATCAGATCGTTTGGTTGCACAATGTGCGTGATTGGACCGGAATAGGGCGAGTGCATCAGGAGCTGTTCTGAGTAGCAACAGATAGAGAGGCCTAAAGAAGTAGTGATTGACAATGTCGGAGAAACCTGATAGGGCACAAGAAGAAGAAGATTCTTATGGAAAAACCCTGACAACAAAATCAGTAACAAAATGAAAATATTATCTAAAACTTATGTTCGATCCATTACCTATGTGCCAGAAATGGAGACTCTAAGAAGCATTGCTGGGACGACCCTCGGAGAATGAGAAATACGAGGTAAGGATAATATGCAAAGTTGAAGAAATACGCAGTAATATGGGGAGGAAAGGCAGAAGATTCTGATATGCACACGTGAGGAAGATGGACTCATCACATTGCATTGGAAGGCCAACTCCATGAAAGACGACACTCGGGCAGACCACCAAAGAGTCGCTCTCCCAAGATGAGAACCCCGCCTCTTAAACAGAAACAGGTCATCATGCCTAAAAAAAGGACGAAGAAGGGTTATCATACCTATGTGCATCAAATTATTCAGGATTTCATTTGGTAATAAAAATGATTGGTATCGTCCTATCAGTGTTCGTTTTCAAGGACGAATATATCGTCGTTCTCACA
Source organism: Mystacides longicornis (assembly GCA_963576905.1). NCBI lineage: Eukaryota > Metazoa > Arthropoda > Insecta > Trichoptera > Leptoceridae > Mystacides > Mystacides longicornis. The sequence continues at coordinate 13,455,363 of OY756426.1, forward strand.
TGCAAAAAAAGAGTCATAGTCAGGTCATAGTATGTAAGTTTGAGTGCATGAAAATTTCTACCAAAATTTGTTTGATACGCCAAATTACACTTAAAATATGAGTCATATGTTTGTTATAAGTTACTTTTAAGATTAAATTGTATCTTAATAAAAATGATAAAATAAAATAAATAATTATGTAAATTTGACTACACGCAAAATTAAATTTGTGTACAAACTTTAAGAAAAAATATTTGTTCTGAATTGGTTTTGATTGATTTGTACCTAATAAATGTATACCTACGGCGCCGGAGCTGCAAAACACAGAGTTTACTAGTTTGCTGCGTCTCAATGAAAATACAAATGCCTATGTAATTTGAGTTTTCTTGTAAAAATATTTTTGTTGAAATAAAGATTTTGAATTTGAATTAAAATTTAGATAGGTACTCAATAGTTTCAAATTTATTAAAATTTGCAATTATAGGCATCTAAACTAGCCTCTCTGATGAATCTCTTTTTTTCTAAAAATTTACTATGAAGATCGTTTTAGAAATTTATTTTAAAATTAATTGAGAAAATGGAACAATTTATAAGTAATGTTACTAAAATTATTAATAACTAAAATAATATTATTAAACAGTGACGATAAAAATCGAATCTATAGTCTTCGATCGATTTATGCGTGATGCGATTTATACGAAAATAATATGTTCACGCATCTAGGTATGAATTATTGTGTGGATTTTGCTTCCAGTCGAATTGACACATAACCCATATTTGGTGTTATAGATATGGCCCACGTTACATAGAGATGCACTAATAGTGTCTGTGTTTACCACATGATGTATGGGACAGCCGGCAACGTGCGCCGGATAGCCGACTAGCCGAGTGCGAGTAATGCGAGTATAGTCAGCAGTGGTCTTGATCATTATCTGTGGGCTGGCCGTGGGACGAGAGCTCCAAGTCATTCGCGATCTGTTTTGACCAAATTACTTCATCTCGCGAAATCACCTTACGATAAACGAAAAAACAAGAAAAGTGCTTTGATAAAAAAAAACAAAGTGTATATGGATAATAAAAATTATTGTAAGATCTTTATATAAAAAAATATAAATAAAATTGCAGTGTCTATTATTAAAAAAATAACATTAAAATCAACGCTATTTATTTCAAGTATAATTACATCATTCGACTGTCTATTTGTTTTACCCAACTGTTTGAGCCAGTAGCATGGACATTAGCAATAATTGAATTGAAAAACTGATTTATGGGATTGCGTTGAAGTGGGATTTAATAAATAGAGTCTATCTCTGTCACCCATCCATATTTCCTATAGTCCAAAATTATTGCCATCTCTCTCTCCTTAACCTTGAACCTGCAATAAATGCAACGCAACGCTATCTTCAGTAATTAATTACGATTATTCCGGAACACACGCAGTGCGCGTCTCCTTCGCTTCTTGTCGCATATTTTTATCGCTTTCGCTAATTTAATCATACGCATAAAATTACTTTTTCTTAACCATCTAAACCCGCTTACTTTTGTATGCACATAATAAATATTGTATTTTGTGTTGTGTAATAAATCAGTGGAGTCATCGAAGACATCAGGGGGTCCATCCATGCAGAGTTCCATAACCAAAGGTAGGAATTTATATTCATTAATTCTCACCATATGTGCAAACCTTTGATGAGTTTTTTGATTCCATTAAACCGCATCCCGCATATACAGTCCGCTAATCCGCTCAAACATTGAATGGTCCTTACGAACCGGATTAAATTAGCTTTCTCAAAATAAATTTATTGCAAATTTATTTAATTTCGAAAAAATATTGCATTTTTTCGGAACACAAAACCGCAGTTTGAACAAGCATTGTCGATAAATTACAGATTAATTTTGTTCATTCACAGTATTAAAATATTATTAATTAATATTTTCGCCGCATTTAAAATATATTTAATTCATATTAAATTTGGAATAATTGTTGTAACGCATTCACAAGTATTGTTAAAATTGATTGCTGTTCGCTAAACGCATAGCAGCGCTAGGTACTTATTTGTACTTGTGAATTGATACTTACATACAAAAAATTAACGCACCTTAAGTTATTTATATTAAGCATAATGATCCAATCGAACTGGATAGAAAAATTAGATTTCTCAAAATAAATATAGTGCATATTTATTTAATTTTTTGAAAAGATATTTCATTTTTCGAAATACGAAACCGTTTGAACAGGCTTTAATAATAATAATAAGGTTAATTAATTGTTCTTTCATATTCTTCAAGTATATTATTTAGATATATTTCCGCTTATAATAATAATATTACAATTCAGATATCAAATTTGGTATTATTGTCATAGAATTATTCACATCGCCTATCATAAGTACATTCGTTGACTGATACGAGTTTGAAAAAATAATATTATCTCGCAAATAAATATATTTAATATTTATTTAAGTATAGAAAAAATATTACATTTTTTCTGAATACCTAAAACGCATTTTGAACATTCTTAATATTATCTAGCAAATAAATATATTAAATATTTATTTTAGTATCGAAAAAATATTGCATTTTTTCCGAATACTTAGAACGCATTTGAACAGACATAGTGTAGTGTTATATTGTTCATTTATAAAGTAAAATATTAATTTACCGCAACGATTGAAATATTGTATTTTTATTAGAAACTCTGTGAAGAATAATTATTATTATTTGGTAAAAATTCGCTCTTCACGGCGTTTCATCGCATCGCTTAGGTTCATACTTACATATCTATTAGCTGTGGTACCTTTCTGTTGAATACAAAGCGAGTAAAAATACGTTCATTGAGAACTTAAATCGCTACAAATTATAATTAATAGTATTGATTTATTGAGAAGTCGTTTTATATTGTCATTAATTGCATGATAATAATTAGTGATAGCTACTCACTGTAAATTTATTAAAATTCGCTCACGTTTGTTTATAGAGAAATATTTTTCGCTATATAGTAAATAGTAGATACATTGTTATTTATAGTTAACTTAAAATAACATAATGGTAGACCGACTTAGTATGTTGGAGGCCTTAAAGGACAGCATAGAGGAGAGAGTCAAGTCTCTTTACGCAAAGATCGCAACACTGGTTTCGAATACCAGATCGGCCTCGCAATTTTTGGTTGATTCCTCGACATTAGAGGAAGATTACAAACAGTTTAATGATACAATGGAAACTATTGTCTTATTAAAAATTAAACATGTCGATGATTATATACCGTCTTTTGAAGGTCTAAATGTTTTCAAAGATATGGTTTGTTCAATTAAATGTAAACGGGATGAATTGCTAACAGAAAAACAAAAACTTGTTTCACCATCTGTGTCTGTTACTGAGAGTACGAACTCAAAAAATCGCATAAAACTACCAGTTTTGGACATACCTAGTTTTGATGGAAATATTCAGAATTGGTCTATATTTTACGAGTCATTTAAAACAAATATTCATTTAAATACTTCGCTTGACAATTCCCAAAGAATGCAATATCTTATTGGGAAATTGACTCACGGTGCTCTAAATATGGTAGCAGGAATAATACCTACAGGTGAAAATTATAATAATATTTGGAATAGTCTGGTTAAAAAATATCAAGATGATCGCACTTTAGGATCGTTTTATATAAATAATATTCTAGACATATCTCACTCACGTCATGATTCAAAAAGTTTAAATCTCTTCATTGATAAATTGTCTGCAGGTGTAGCTGCATTCAAGCAATTAGCCATTAAAGATAATTTGGATTTTGTTTTGTTATGTTTCGCTCTAAGAAAATTAGATTCTCAAACTGTAAACGAATTTGAAATGTCAGTTAGAGAGAAGGAAATGCCCTTGCTAAGTGACTTAGTAAATTTTGTAAAAGATAAAATAAAAATAATGGAGCGTACTTCAAACAATAATAATTTGAAGAATTATAATAATAATAATTATGGAAATTATAAACAGAAAATTAATCATCGCAATGTTTCAAAGTCTTTTATGACCAATACCAAACAAAATACTTGTTCATTATGTAAAAATTCCCATACTCATTTTTATCAGTGTTCTGAGTTTAAAAAACTCAAACCAATAGAAAAGTTTAATTTTATAAAGTCGAATAATGGGTGCATAAATTGTTTAAGTTTAGCCCATAAAATAACACACTGTAGTTCTACAAATTATTGTAAACATTGTAATAAAAAGCATCATACGTTGTTGCATTTTGGTAATGAAAATGTAACTCATAATAATAATAATAATACTGAATCTGTGATGATTGCCAGTACGTCAACATCATTGCTCGCTAGTAATAATAATAAATTACATACAAAGGTAATTCTTTCTACCGCACAAGTATACGCATATTTGAATGAAAATAATAAGAGATTGATTAGATGTCTTATTGACAATTGTTCGCAAAATAATTTAATAACGCTCGCCTGTTGTAAAAAATTAAACTTACGAATTATCCCTTTACACAATTCGGTTGTCAAGGGTGTGGGAGTCAGTTCTAAACCAATTTATGGTTATACATCGTTGAAAATACAATCTCGCATTAATCAACACTCATATGAGATTCAATGTTTAATATTGGATCAAATTACTGAGGACATGCCTTCTGAATTTATCAATACTGGAAATTTTCCCAAATTAATGTCAGTACCTCTAGCTGACAATACATGGAACGTACCGGGAAATATAGATGTCATTTTGGGAGCTCAAATCTTCCCTCACATATTATTGGGAGGACGAATCAATGTAAATAATTTATCTCCTTTAATTGAAACTACATTAGGATATTTAATTATGGGAAATTTACCTAACACATCTAATAATAATAAAATTAACAGTGGCGTCTCGCAAACAATGTCGATGATTTCTCTTATCGATCAATCAGATTTAGAGACATTGTCTTATTGTACCTATTCTAACAATGAGTTAGAACAATCTTTACATAAGTTTTGGCAATTAGATGAAGTACCTAATGTACATCATTTAAGTCCAGAGGATGAGGAGTGTGAAAATAACTATTGTTCTACGGCCTTTAGAGATGGTCAAGGGCGATTTATAGTATCTCTTCCATTTTCTAAAGAACCAAATTTATTGGGTAATTCGTACGCCACTGCTCAGCGACGTCTAATGTCTCTTGAGAAAAAATTCAGAATAGATCCCACATTACGCAATCAATACAATGATGTCATTAATGACTACATAAAAAATGGTTATTTAATTGAAAGTCCCTCTCAACATGACGAAGAATATTTCAAGCCACATCGCGCTGTCATTCGACAGGATAAATTAACTTCAAAGTTGAGAATTATTCTCGACGCCAATGCAATTACGCACACCGGTGTGTCGCTAAATGATATTTTACACACTGGAAATAATTTACAAGCAGATTTGTTTTTACTTTTACTTAATTTTCGCTTATTTGCTGTAGCCATTACCGCAGATATTAAACAAATGTATTTAAGAATTGGTGTAACCGAAGAACATCAAAAATACCTAAAGATTTTATACCGCTTCAATGATGAAGAAAATGTTCGCATTTTTCAATTTAAATGTGTTCCATTTGGATTAAAGGCAAGTCCTTACTTAGCTATGCGTACAATACGCAAGCTTGCAGAAGCTGAGGTACAATCCTTTCCAAATGCCGCTAAAACCGCAACTTCGGATTTCTACATGGACGATTTAGTCAAATCAGTTCACGCCAGCCCCGGGGATCGAGAGGCTGCGAAGCTGATTAATGAGTTGATATCTTTTTTCGCTTCAGGAAACTTCGAGCTAGTAAAGTTCGCCAGTAACTCAAAAGATCTACTCGCTAAATTACCGCCGCAAAACTGTGCTTCTGTAGAGTTTTGTGATAATATGAATTTTAAGATACTGGGACTGCAATGGTCTCCAGAATCTGATATATTCTCATTTAAAATATCTCCATGCACTGACAAATGTACAAAACGAATCATGCTGTCCGTGATAGCAGGATTGTTTGACGTTTTGGGACTGGTTTCACCAGTTATCTTAACGGCTAAATTACTTATTAAAGCTTTATGGAGCGCTAAAATTGGTTGGGACGAACTGCCTCCTAGTAATATAATCAGTGCTTATCAAAGTTTGATTAATGAATTGCCATTATTATCGAACTTAAAAATTCATCGTTACCTGAACGTAGCTCCTGGATGTAAGGTTAACATTGTGGCATTTTGTGATGCGAGTCTTCAAGGTTATGGATGCGCAATTTACCTGCATGTTACGGACGCTCAGGGTAACATAACTACTAATTTAGTATGTTCTAAATCTAAAGTCGCACCAGTTAAGGTTGTATCACTCGCACGCTTAGAGCTTTGCTCTGCGTTATTGCTTTCTAAATTAGTTCGAATCGTCTATGATTCTTTCAATCCTCGATATCCTATTGAGGAAATATACGCATTTTCTGATTCCACTATCGCTTTGTCGTGGATTCATTCATCCCCGCACCGCTGGTCTATATTCGTAGCTAATCGAGTAGCCAAAATTCATGAAAATTTAGATTGCAAACATTTTTACCATATATCTGGGATTGAAAATCCAAGTGATTGTTTATCTCGTGGATTGATGCCTTCGCAAATATTGAGGCATGAATTGTGGTGGAACGCACCTAAATGGGTCTCGACTGCGCCTGACTCTTGGCCTGTCAAACCATTTATACCCACTACTTCAACAGACATACCTGAATTTAATTCAAAGACTTTAAATGTCATTGTACCAGAACCGCCTATATTATACCCGCTGATCACTCGAATATCATCATGGAATAGATTACTTCGGGCCGTCATATATGTTCTGCGATTTACTCGCAAACTACCATCTGTAAAAAACATTCAAGTTGATCATTTAAATCTTGCCGAAAGATATGTGTTGCTAACCATACAGCAGGTGCATTTTGGCAAAGAATATGCAGCTATTTCGCAGGGTAAAGAGCTGCCTTTACCTTTCAAAAGACTTGATCTTTTCATAGACAAGGAGGGTATCATTCGCATTGGAGGAAGATTGTCTAATGCAGACTTACCTTATGAAAGTAAACATCCCGCGCTTCTTCCAAAATCTGACCCTGGTGTGGATCTTTTAGTGGATCATTATCACAAAACAAATTGCCACACCGGAGCAAATTTGCTCAATTCCATTATCAAACAACGCTACTGGATTGTTTCATCCAGAAATGTTGTCAGAAAAAGAGTGAGACAATGTAATAGTTGCTTTCGTGTTAGGCCAAGGGGGACTCACCCAAAAATGGCAAATTTACCTGAATATCGGATAACTGAAACAACTAAAGCATTCGTTCATACCGGAGTGGATTATGCAGGACCCATCAATATTACCCTTTCAAGACGCCGTGGACAAAGATATCAAAAGGCATATATCTGCATTTTCAGTTGTCTCACTACGAGAGCAGTGCATGTAGAATTGGCACCCGATCTGTCAACTGATGGATTTCTTAACGCATTTAAACGATTTTTATCACGCAGAGGACCTGTTTCGTGTCTTTATTCTGATAATGGGACAAATTTCATCGGAGCAAGAGCCCAGTTGAAGGAGTTGTATACTTTGATAGCTTCTTCTGAATTTTACAAGGCTTTCGCTGAGGAACTATTGCAGCATAGGATCCAGTGGAAGCTGATACCGCCTTACAGTCCACATTTTGGTGGCTGCTGGGAATCGCAAGTTAAGAGCTTTAAAAGCCACTTATACAGGGTAATTGGAAGTCAAGTGCTGACTTATGAGGAATTATCCACTGTATTGATTCAGATAGAGGCTGTTTTGAATTGCCGGCCTCTATGTTTGCTCTCAGAGGAGCCAAATCCAGAGATTTTAACTCCAGCACATTTCTTAATGATCACGCCTCTACAATTTCTTCCCGCAGCAGATGTGTCTTCTGAACGTCCTAATTTGCTATCACGAAAACTATTGTTAGACAATTTAGTACAATCGTTTTGGAAAAAATGGAGGTTAGAATACTTGCATACTTTACAAACCAGACAGAAATGGTGCACTAAAGATAAACCCATTGAAGTGGGTACTATCGTTATTATACATCTCGATGATGTTCCACCCCTTCGGTGGCCCTTAGGAAGAATCGAAGAGGTTTTTCCTGGCTCTGATGGAGTCAATCGTGTGGCGTTGGTTAGGACCAATAATGGAACGTTTAAACGTCCAGTTGTAAAATTATGTCCTTTGCCAACCCAGTAATTTATCTTACAAGTATTCTTAGTTGTAAGTTTAGTTAATAACAATAATTCTAAATTTATTAAATATTGGTTGCTAATATAGTAACTTGTTTTTCTTTCTTTTCTTTTTTTTTTGACGGCTTGTTCAAGCGCTTTTTTGTTCATGTTCACTTTGTCATTATTTGTTGAAAGCTTCGTACGCTTTAAGCTTTCAAGGTGGGGAGAATGTTTGAGCCAGTAGCATGGACATTAGCAATAATTGAATTGAAAAACTGATTTATGGGATTGCGTTGAAGTGGGATTTAATAAATAGAGTCTATCTCTGTCACCCATCCATATTTCCTATAGTCCAAAATTATTGCCATCTCTCTCTCCTTAACCTTGAACCTGCAATAAATGCAACGCAACGCTATCTTCAGTAATTAATTACGATTATTCCGGAACACACGCAGTGCGCGTCTCCTTCGCTTCTTGTCGCATATTTTTATCGCTTTCGCTAATTTAATCATACGCATAAAATTACTTTTTCTTAACCATCTAAACCCGCTTACTTTTGTATGCACATAATAAATATTGTATTTTGTGTTGTGTAATAAATCAGTGGAGTCATCGAAGACATCAGGGGGTCCATCCATGCAGAGTTCCATAACCAAAGGTAGGAATTTATATTCATTAATTCTCACCATATGTGCAAACCTTTGATGAGTTTTTTGATTCCATTAAACCGCATCCCGCATATACAGTCCGCTAATCCGCTCAAACACCAACCTTGTTTTTAAGTTCAAAACAAATATTAAAATAGCAAAATAAACATCACTGAATTATACGTAATAAAAATACATTTCTCACGTAATAAATTATATGTTATCTATTTCATTCAATTACTTACAATCGTTAATTTATCATTGATTTATGAATTCAATCAAAGTGCATTGAGATCTAAACACAGTATCCATCCATAGCTTGGATAAGTTGCAAAACTTGCTTCTATTAAGCTAACGGCACTTCTTCGTCCGCAAGGGCGACAGTAATAATTCCAATATTACATTCTTAGTGGATGCATCTACCCGATGCAACATTTTTTTTTCATTGTACACGATTATTCGAAGTGTCTTCTATTTTCTAATTGGTGAATCATTGCATTGCCCTTAGTTCACGCTTTGTCAATTGACTCTATTCTTCATACAATACTTGTTGTTGTTGAATATTTTTAAATTGGATGAATTATGTATAGGAATCTAGAAATGCCTTTGATATCATTTGAGTAGACAAATCAGCAGTTCAAATTTTAATAATTGAATTATTACACTCACATTAGGTGGTACAATTTTATTAATTACTATAGGAAAAGTGAAAATTTTATCAACAATGTTTTGATACAATTTAAAAAATAACAGTGTATAAAATATAAAACTGTCAATATGACCAAGCTAAACAGTGTTAATTATTGTAATAATAATTTACGTGGTAAAGAAGAAAACGAAATGTTTTTAGATGCAAAACCCGTCAATCCTACCATTGTTGGGGATACCAAAACATTAAATGTAACTTACATCGAATCAGCCAAACAAGCCTATAAGAAGAGGAAGAATGTTTATCCGTTGTGCGCAATACTCCTGACTCTTGTGATTATAACTTGGCTGACAGCGCTTACAATAGTGCGGGAATACCAATTAGCTGATTTGAAGAGGGAACTTGGAGAACTTCGGGCCAGTGTAGAAGAGGTTAAGCAGCACTGCGCAGACGACCATTTATTTGATTCGCTCAAAAAGTTCGAAGAAGAGGTATGTTGTTTTGTATTAGTTACTAACCCTGCATCCGACGTTTAATTTAAGAGCAATGTCATGCGAACAAACTTGTGATTGAATAATCTCAATTGGATTCTCTTTGATGTTCCTCAACTAAACTTATGTTTTGCGTTGTATAGGATCGCACTTGCTGGACAATGCCTAGATCGAGTACACGGCGTGATGTATTATAAACGTATTTGTATACACAAGTTGAAACAGCTTCGAGGCATCAAAATCCGGAACCCGTTTTTCGGTATTGACCCACATCGTTCGCCACTGATAAGTTAACGAGTATTACAAAATATGGTTCTGACTTTTATTTTCATATCTAAACTTTAAAACTGACCATTATTGTAGATTTGCACAAGTTTGCTTACTTTGCATAGTATATTTTCCTATATTGTAAAACTTCAAAACATAAGTTGAAATTTAACGTTTGATGAAATTACTTCGAGAAAAATTTTGGGCTTCCTTTCCGTGGTTTTATACATACATTCATTTGCTGGAGGGATAAAACATGAATCTAGAAATAGTCTAAAAATAGTTTTAAAGCTATAAAACAACACACACACACTCCCTTTTACACCCCACTCAGGGGCATAGGGAGGCAACAAGAGCTCTCCATTGCGCTCGATCTTGCGCAATGTTTATGATCTCCTCCCACACTATGTCCATGTCCCTCAGCTCTGCTTCGAAGGAGCGGAACACAGTGTGAGAGGGTCTTCCTCGTCTTCGGGACCCTGATGGGAGGAAGAACAGCGCTCTCCTCGGCCAACTGTCATTCGGCATCCTTAACACATGTCCCAGCCAAGTCCATCTCCTCGCCACAATGGTAGAGGTGATGGGCTCACGCTGGGTGCGCCGGCGTATAGCGTCGTTCGTGATGCGGTGGTACCATCTTACGCGCAGAATTCTCCTTAGGAACTTCATTTCAAAGGCTGTGACTTTTTGTGCCTGGGCTTTGGTCAGGTGCCAGGACTCACACCCATACAAGATAATGGGCAACACACACGCATCAAACAGTTTACATTTCGTCTCGACACTAAACGCCGACGCTTTCCAAATCTTGGTCATGTTGTTAAAGGCGCCACTTGCCATACCGATACGTATCGGGAGCTCAGCCCCAAGGTCACCAGAGGTGGTAATGGTTGCTCCCAGGTACTTAAATTTATCCACCCGGGAGACCTGGTGACCGTCGATGGTTATCGGTAGCTGTTTATCGGGGCAGGCATTACTCGCCATGAGCTCCGTCTTACTGGCATTGACTCGAAGGCCGAGGCGTGCTGTTTCGCCGCAGAGTCTTGAAACACTGCGCTGTAATTCCTCCACTGTCGTATTGAACAACGCTAGGTCGTGCGCATAAAACAACGCTTAGGAAAATTTCAACAAAACATTTGTGTTAGATCGAATAAGTACATTACTTTATTAATACTCTTCAGCGCAAATTATTTCGTTTACTTACACCGTATTCATTTTTACTTGTCACTACAATATTCAGTTGGATTTTCCACTGACCCAAATTAAATTGAGGGAATACTTAATAATGAACAATTATTGTTATTGTTCCTAATCACAGTTATGCTGTCTGTCTTTCAGGGAAAAGTGTTATCAATTATAGATTAATGATAGGTTAATCAAAACATACTTATTCGTCCGTGTTCCTGTTATTGTTGTCCTATCATTAATTTTCATTTCTACGAAATGAGAAAACATTATTCCAAATATCTATACATTGCATATAATATATATAAATTAAATCAAGCCCGCGTTTTTTATTTACTTATTTATTTCATTTTCCACCACAGACCCATTCCAGGCACCTGCCCCCATAGACAAATTCAAATTGGCGTTCGACTACAAACGAAGATTTCGCCAATGTATAGTACGAAAAAATACACTGTCCACTGGAACATATAAACAACTAGCTAGTTACCCGTGGCTTCGCTCACGTGTTACTGTATTTATTTGCTTTCTCTTCCTAAACAATGCAGAATTAATTATATTCGCATCAAAATTAATAATAATAAGAAACATCATCAAAATTTTTTTTTATATATATATTCTAAAATTTCCATTAAATTACTATATTTTTATTTATATTTGTCGTTATTAATCTGTATTTAAAAAATATGTGCTTCTTATACAAATAGAATCAGCCCGCGAACTTAAAAATTTCGCTAACTTGACTGACATTGTTCTATGAGAATCCCAAAAAATAACTCGAATAACTTTTATGCCATCAAATGACGTTATTTGAAATCAATTTTTATATTGCTGGATATGAATAAAAAAATATTCAGGTCTCGAAAAGCAATGAAATTAGTGATCTTTAAAACACTTATTTCTATCTGCTTTGGGCATTTTTCAAGCTACAGACGTTTTTTTTAACATATCAATTTATATCTTTGATTAGTTGTTGTTTGTCTGGTCGTAGGTTCGAAATTTAGTTCATAAATATCTTATCCTGAGCAAACACGACATAAAAAGAATAAACGATATCGGTCCAGCCGTTCAGGTCGAAATAAATAACGTTAAACGTGAAAACTGTTAACGTTCCGAACGTTAACGTTTACCAAATTGAAAATGGTTTCCAAACAAAAAAAAATGCGTTTCGTCTTCAATATAATAGCAGCGTCATAATACTTCCAAAAATTTTGAGGTAACGTTTAACGTTAATTTTGAATAACTGACAGAATTATTTTTTTGACTCGGAATTTGGAACAGCATTGTTTAACGCACGTTGAACAACAGTTTTTACGTTATCTCTATGGAAATAACAACAAATTGTTAACGTTGGAGCTGTCGTTAAGATTTCGACTTGGCCTCCAGGCGTGATGCGATGACCACGTAAAGTAGGTCTCCATTTTTATAATAACGTAATATTCTCCCTTTTAAGCCCCCCCGCTCACCGCAAGCCAGCCCGGAGGAAACTAAAGCGCAGCAAACCCGATCCGCACAAAGCCAAACCCTAGCCCGATTGCCAAAAAGCCAGCCGCACACAAATCAAGCCCGTGGCGGTTCCCCCCAAACCACCCCATAATACGAGAGGCCTTGGACCCACTCAGGAGAATAGGTTAGGCATAAAGAACTCTCCATTGCGCTCGAAGTCGTCCGAGGCTCATTGTGCCTTTTCTAACCGGTTGAGTTTAAAGGAAGTGAGGTGGTCAACCTCAGTATTCTAATGGTATAAGTAATTGGCGTTCGACTTTAAACGAATTTTCGACAATGTAGAGTAGGAAGAAAATTAACTGTCCACTGTTTATATTTTTTATTAAATGAAACGGATATCGGCAACTATCCGATATCCGGTCTATCCGGCGGCGTAAATAATATCCGGATACCGAATAGTAAAAAGAGACATGTTTGGATAACTCATTGATTTGTTTATTAAAGTATCACTTAAGAAATACACCTTATAATCACAAAATAAATTCTACAACTTAGAAAATTGATTATCAAGCATAAGGTAAATTATGGAGAGTAATTCTATATAATATTTCGTTATATAGACTATTAGACTATATAGAGGAAAACAGCAGCTTTGCTGGTCTTCGTAAGTAAGGGAAGTTTAATAAAACGACGTTTCGTCATATATCATCCTGGCTGAAGATGCAGATAGTTTCCGCGATTTTTGGAACAATAACGTTCCGGCAACGGAGTCAGTCCAATTTGTTTATACCGCCTACGTAAGCGTAATTCATGCGTTGTACCCATGGTAATTTACGCACTGGCCGGGCTCTAGTAAGGACTTCTTTAGCATTCTACGAATTGTATAAATTTTTGAAAATAAAAACACCGATATTTTAAGGGGAGCGCTTTTCTTCCTCCCGCAAGGGTTCCGAAGACAAAGAAGATCTTCTCATACCGAGAGGGTCTTCCTCGTGTTCTGCTCCTTCGAAGCAGAGCTGAGGGATCTGGAAATGGTGTGTGAGGAGGTCATAATATCCGGCTAACTGCTATCCCTTTCGTCTCTATTTTTTATATGTTCCAGTGGACAGTTAATTTTTTCGCACTATACAGTGACGAAATGATATGGTCATTGACTTTCCAGTGTTTTCAAAACAATTATTTACGATCTATCCTAAAATGATGTGAGGATTTTGTAGATAATTTTAAAATTTAATATTTTGCACTTTTACTACATTTGATATAAAATAATTTACCTATTGACTTCATAATACTATTTACCTTTTTTCAACATAATATTATATCAACTTGCTATTCATGGTTTACGCAATAAATTCAAAGCAAGATTACTCACATAGTTTTTTTTTTGCTAGTGTTTTTATGAAATGGCTTCAAATATTTTGACAGATCAAGACATAAAGAATTGCAATACAATCCAGATTCTTTTCGTGAACTTACCATAAATTATTTTAGTAGAGATAATAAATTACTAAAATAGGTAGGTACCTACATAATGGTTTTAATGTCGATCGTAAAAAAAAACAATTCAGAATCGCTGTACAGGATGCATGGTACGAAAAATATATTGAAGTAGGTACTAAAGTGTTTGTCTGAATTCACGGAAAGTGAATTTCGTGGATCTCTTATATAAAAATGGAACGCTAATTTGCGCGGTCATCGTATGGGTAAGAACACGTTGAAAGCCGATTACGATCCGCGCCGACCAGCTCAAAGATTGTTGTCTATGGTTTCCATGCATTTAAATGGGCATGTCGGAAAGCGGGTTCCTGCTTTTTCTGTGGGTTTCCCCATTCAAATGCATAGTAACATTCTTTGCGCCGGTTGGCGCTAGTCAGAATCGGCATTCTACGTGTTTCTTACCCTATGAGAACAGCTGAACTTATATCGCCCATTTTTTGTCGTGTTTGCTTTTGTCTGAAGGGTCTTATGAAAGAAAAAAGTTGCACGAATAAAAATAAAATTCCATATTATTATTAGATTTTTTCTAATTTTGAAATTAAATCAGGCGTTTGACAGGAATCAGTTGTTTGATGAATGATACGATTCACGGAATGCTGATAGTAAATAATAAAATGATATGTTTTATAACAGATGCAGCGGTTACAGTAGTTAAAAAGGTAATAATGAATTGTATCATTATACTTATTCAAGTTCAATAATATAAGGACCACGTCGTCGTCTGTGTTAAATAACTTTAAACTGAAATCAACTTAAAGTTATGCATAAAATCTCGAACATATTATTTATATTCCAAGGCGGGACGAAGTTTGACGGGTCGGCTAGTTCAAAACTATATTATTATTATAGATTACGCAATAGTTTCGTCACGTGTATTGGAGAAAGTAGGTTGGGTTGGGTATACCTAGCTACGTATATATTATTATTCATACACGCTGCACCGGACCACCTCGCGGTGTATGTATGTTTATTGTATGAAACGATGTCGTCAATAAATTAAATTTTTACAAAAATTGTTAAGAAAAGTTTGAGATGTACTGCTATGATGTATGTATTTTTTATAGAAAAATAAATTATCTAGTTGTAGCGTTTCGGCGTTTTTCGATATTTTTATAAAATTCTGAAATATAGGCACTGAAACTCGTAAATTTGTCATAAAAAAAATATTTTTCTTTATAAAAAAAGTTTGAGAAATCCTGGAACTTTTTCATTAAATTATATTTTAGATATTGTATTTTTCTATATACATACACAATTTTAGGGTTCTAGATTTTATGGTTTTCGAGATATATGGAAAAATTAAATAAAATTCAAAGGTTGATAACCCCTGACTGAAAAAAAAATTCAAAATTCTGAGTATACAAATTTTGTATGCTTAAAATATTCAATAGTTTCTGAAATTTTAGGATCTGTGCATCAAGCGAATCAAAAGTTACAAAGAGGGGACGGATACACACACATACACGTTGGAAAAGTGCCCCTCACCCCCTACCCTCTAATTAATGATATCTTTTGAAAACGAAATAGTATAATTTGACTCTTTCTGAAGAAATCATTTTTTTGAAATTTCGATAAAACCAGTTTTAAACTTTTTAGGAGGCACTTAAAAATCATCCCTTTTTATATGTGCCCTTTTTCGTCCCTTTTAGTTAAATTTTGGAAAAATTGCCAAATACGCTAACACTCATTTCTATAGAAGAATTCATATGCCAAATCTCAAGTTCGTACCATGTCTAGTTTCCGAGATATTCGCATACTTTGAAAAACATTCAACCCTATTTTTCACCCCCTTAGGGGTGGAATTTCCAAAAATCCTTTCTTAGTGGAAGGTTTTGTATTGATACCTACCAGATTTCCAAATTTCACTTCTCTACGATTAGCCGTTTGGGCTGTGCGTTGATGAGTCAGTCAGTCAATCAGTCAGTCAATCAGTCAGTCAGTCAATCAGTCAGTCAGTCAGGCACTTTCCTTTATTATTATAGATTATTTATGACACTCATATAAAAATATAAAAAGTGGACAGTTAATTTTCTTCCTACTCTACATTGTCGAAGAATTCGTTTATAGTCGAACGCCAAATGCAATTTGTCTAGGCCTACTGGGGACGTCAATTTTTTACGGTTTTACATTGTATAAGTTGATAAGAATATATAGAGACGGAGACAGATCAAAACAATACAAGGTAAAGTTATCGCAATACAATAATTGCCCACAGAAAGAACATTAGAAGGGAAGAATATTGGTGTGAGCGAGCAATTACTTCTTAATGAAAATTTTATATACCTAATTGAGTTAAAAAATATGAAATAATTACAAAAATAGATAAAATAACACATGGAACTAAAATTGAAATTCACAATATGACAAAAATTAAGCACTAATTATTTTGGATGTAGTACTTGAGTCATGCCTGGGTGAAAATATGAAAAATCAGTACCTAACTTCTTCTATTTGTTAAACCTCGCTAGTTTTAGATCACTACAAAATATACAAAAACTTAAACAAGCAATACCTTTTAACCCACTTGGAAAAGAAAATTTAAAGCCCAAACGGAAGAGAAAATGCTTCCAACTTGATCAAAAATATTGCGGACGTATATCTGAAAATAATTTGATTTGATTTTAATCTGGCTTTGAAATGGTTTTTCTGTATGCTCTCGTGTAAAATTTGGCGAATGTCAGTTAACCGTAGAATATTTTATATAAACAGCCCATGTGAAGATTGGGGGAAGATGATGAGTATAATTAGTAATTCCATAACTACATATCAGGAATCAGGATTGTCTCCGATGGTCTGAGAAGAACGTGGTCTCCTCTCACGTAGGTAGGTAATAAGGAGATCAAACAACATCGGCTTCGTGTTATTATGGTTAATAAAGGTTATACGTTTGTGATTGTGATACCTCTCTTGATAGTCCCAGCACAATGAATAAAAGAATACGAAGTCGGTCGGGTCCTGTGATCTGTGATCTCGACGCATGCACGACCGCCTTGTTATAGATGTCCTTGATCAGCCAGACACAGAACCAACTGCCAAGAATCAAAGGATAAATCGTATTGTTTGGCAAAAGTTCATGGCGAAAATCATTTAGCCATTTGTGTTTTTGTACCTATACGAGTCTATAATAGAATGTATTAGGCCTCCCATTTTGCATCGTGTTCCGATTTACGATAGATAGGTCAGATCAGATCTAATCTTATGACTTTATATTATTTCTATTTTTATTCTTCAGCCATCTCGTGTCCATTGTTGAATATCGACTATTTCTTAAGGCTTCCACAGCCCCGTATTCTGCGCCAACCGCATTCACCCACACCAATCAGCTTTCTCACTTTCTTATTTCTCGCAAAAGTCGTATTTTTACAGTATTCACTGCTCTCTGTCTGTATCCGAATTGTTGCCTTCGTCGTAATTAGGTAAAAGTAAAAAAAATATGAGTTCAGATTTTTTAATATAAATTTGGTTTCTTTGCCATCCTTTGGCTTTCACCGGGGATCGAACCCACGACCTTATGAACAAAAGTCTCGCGACTTAAGCACTAGCCTTCTAACCACTTTAATAAATCTTGAATAACAAAAATCTCCTACAATCCATGTTTGTGCGTAATATGTACCTACATTAGGAATGTTAAACAAAATACAGTTTGATAGGATTTATTTTAATCATGATGTACCTAGTTCTAAATAGAACCAGGTCCTGCAAAGTATCCAAGAAAACAGATAAACAATATGTGAAATGATCAATCAACTGCTAATGCTATCACAGGAAATATGCTAAGAAAATAACCAAGCCAATAAATACAGAAAGATTAAAAAAGATAGAATGAATGATTCTACGATGAAGAGCACTTCTGGTGATGTAACCCCAATAATTGACGTTAATTATGATTGACTGCGCATTGATCAGCGCAACTCGACATATCACACGTTTGTTGCATTGATGAAGCAGCTTCCCCGTCTCTATCTTAATTAATGCAGCAGTAAGGTGATCCATATCATGGTACTAGATAATTTTCACAATATTGTTTTTATTGCTCAATACGAACGAACATAATATGTATCCATATTATTTTAATGAACATTGCATGCAGTATAGGCGTCTTGGTAATTGTGTGTTGGAGTCTCTAATGTGTTTATGGCCCAGGCACGGGGAGAGTCCAATCTAATAATAAAGTACGCAGCACACTTTGTGACATAACCGTGTTAGAATTTACGATTGTCAACACAACAGTTTGCACAAGAGTTTTATGGAATTTCGTCTGATAAGTTGTGTTATTAACAAATATTTTCGCAAGTAGGTTCTTAATACAAAAACATACCTAATAAAGCTATTCCTTAATAAACCTTATTTCTGAGAAATATAAATGCTATCTATTATAATAGGAGTCGTGCATTAATCACGTGCAATTTTTAAGCGGCTTTTCGGAACCTTCCTTCTTTCAGGTGATAATTAAAATTGCCTACTAACAAGCATCCCTGGCTGTACCAATCAACATTTCAAAGGATTTGGTTTTTGAAAGGGATGAAGCAAGAACGAATTGTAAAATAACCGTAGAAAATGAATGTCTTGACCAAATGAATGAGTACCTATGTGTATTTAGGAATTATATTTATTAGGGATGGAAATTGGAAAGTATGAAAAACAAATCTAACGTGGGAAAGTGGCTGATAGCGGGATCAAACACATCGATTCCGTCTACAAGGAAGACCGGGTAAGAAATAAGAGAAATAGTTGTATGTGAAATAGAATGTCGGAAGAAGAAGCAAAACAAGTAGGTATGCTTGGATAGAAAGAAGTGGAGGTCCGTTCTCTCGGCCTATCCCTTACGGAATACAGCGTGATGAGTAAAATTAAATATCTTTTAATTATGTTCATTTAAGAGCACATTAAACATGGATAGATATAGACACCTGTCAGTTATGTTCGGAAGAAACTAGTCCCAATTTTTTTACATAACAAACCTCTAAACTCGAAAGTGAACACGAAAGACTCAACAATAATTGAACCTATTTTGAAAAAAAAGATTACGCGAACATAATTATTGTATTTAAAACTTGAGAGTATGCAAGTTTTTTTTTTTTTTTAATTTTTTGGCGTATCATCCAGTATGCAAGTTAAAACTCTGAAATGTTTGTTCATAATAATTTTAATATTAATAACTCGTGTATAAAAATGCTGTACAAATACCTGCATAATTTTTAAATGCCGTCAAAAGAGCAGTGTTTATCTGATCATTGAAAGAAATGAGAACCACATGGCTACTCCAAGCTGATGGTCGACGTTTACAAATCTGTAATAATACGAGTGATTTGACGTGCATCCCATCTGCTTATGCCGTCAAGTACATTAATGTGATGCACTCACTCATCTTGCATCTTGCTAATGTCAAGATTATTCACGATTTTTAAATTAGATATATCTTGTTTTGCTTTAATTGTAAAGCTTAATTTTAACATAAATGGTAATTGCTCACCATTTTTCATATTCGCAAATGATGCAGCGTTCAAATGTGTGTTATTTAAAACATCTGTTATCTTCTAATGTACAACTCCAATATAATTATTTTCTTTCCTTTTTTGCTCTCCTATTGTTTTTGCATCTGTTACAACTTTACGGCTTTGGTTTGGTCAATTTGAACTCTGTTCCCGTATATGTGTCTTCTGTTGCTATATACAATTTTCAATATTTGACAGTTATAGGTTTTTAAAGTGTGCCGGGTTCGACAAGATTTCGTGTAGGTACTTGGTGAGTGAGCAATTTAATGGCTCATTTCTCATCTATACGGCAAAGATTTTGTGTCAAAGAAAGTTCTCACATAAAACACAGTAAAAACAGTGGCGACGATATCCAATTAATTAAATGAGACACACGACATAATGGAAACGGACTGTTTTGGTGGCTTTAAAACAGGAAACAGTCATCAGTCAAAAATTCTATTGGTCCAAAATTGAAATAAATATTCATATAAAATTTGTCAACATGTTTTCTTGTCTAAAAGAAATATTTATTTCTTTGTCATTAGCAAAAACCTACGTCTTTATAATACAACTTTTCCCTTGAGGTTGAGGAAGGACAGTCTTCCAAAGTTTATTTTGTTTAAATCGTTAGCTCTTTTTGGTGTCAATTTACTTATTAGCTCAGTGTCTAGTTGATCACAATGTGTCTCTGTCCTCTGCTGATATGTGAACCAAAATATCTGATTAAGTATCGCAACACCCGATTCATCCCACGCTCAATACAAGAGGAGTGCACAGCGGCGCACTTCTCCGAGGAAACACATTTATATTGCGGTCACATGTGCTGGATGTCCTTGATTTGTTTTGGTAAATATGGCAAATAATAGTGATTAGATTGAACGAGTCTAGCGGTGATAGCACCAATGGATATCGTAATGGTCCAGCTACGTGTTTTTTGATTTGGAGCCAAACTATTTGTTTATTTATAGGTGATGCAGTACAGCGCTCGTTACAGACCATTAATACAGAGGTAACGTAATCATCAATACAGTGTACGTTAAGAATTTGTTCTCATTTTTTTCATTTTCATCATCTTTAATTCGTCCAGCCTATATGCGATATGGGTATTCCATTCGTCAACCCAAGGCCGTAGGCATTAAATCATTTCGGAGAGGGTTAGGCTTAGTCACGAAGTGCGGAACTGTAGAAAAACATAAACGAATTGCACGAGTACATACTTAGCCAGCTAAAGAAATATCTTCATTTCCGACTACGGCCTTGCACCCACCTAATGTCATCAGACCACCTTAATATTAGCCTAACTAGTTTTCTTCGACCTATTTTTTGTCTACAATAAAGGTTTTTTTTGGTTAAATTCATCATTTTTTCTTTTCCTGCCGCGTCAGATGAAATCCTTCAGACTTTATCTGTTAATACACCATACTGTAACGATAAAACAATTCATAAATATTTTAGTTATGTAGGTGCCATCACATCAAATATCTGAAATCGTTTTTATACTGAAAAATAATTTAAGTACTTACCAAATGCTCAGTGAATCCAAATGCACAGTATATAAGTTTTATAGGTACCTACTTACCTAATGTTATGTAAGACCCTTAACACGTTTTTCCGTATAAAAAATGATTAATTTAAGGAATACTTTAAAGTTAGTTAAATTTAAGTTTTCTGAATACTTTAAAATTAAAAATACCTATCTAAAATTATATTATTTATTAATCTTTTATCTCAAGAAAAGTCTTACAAACATACGCACAGTAGTAAAAACCGATTTTCACATAATATTATGATGATAGTTCAAACTTCGATTAAAACTGCACATTGCATGCGATTGCATATTAAAAATAGGAAATAAAAACGATCGCTGAATTTGGGCAAATTATTTTTTGGCGACCAATCTTTTGGGTCACTCGGTGTATTTGTCCATTATTATGCTCCCCCACTCTAATAAACCTGCATGCAGATGTTTGAGGTAAGAATAGACGAATTCCTCTATGATTGATCGTATTATATGAATATACTTTATACATTCTTATATTCATAACGATCAATTCTAACGGATATTTTCATTATTCTACGAATAGTTTTCATATTTTAATAATAAAAAACGTGAAACGAAATACGTATAGATGCATTATAACGTTGATAAAGATTGATTAAAACTATGTACTTAATAATATGCAAATAGGCATCAAACTTAACTCAAGGTCAAAGACAAGAATATGGGCTAACATCTTCAGAAATATCTTCTTTTTAAGAGTTTTCTTTAACCTGAATTTCGGTAAAACATTATAAGACTCTATCTGAGAAATTGATATCTACCTGTTATTCGAGCACTAGAGATTCTATAATATTGTTTCATGATTTTTGTTGGTGTAGGTATCTTATATAATATAATAATGTTCATAGCAAAAGGTAGATATGCCTTATTGCTTAACTTACAAGATAGTAGGTACTCTTATATTCGCGTCTTTGAGGTTTATCCTTCAGGGAATTCTCGCAAACATAATAATATGTACGTTCAAAAACATTTTTTTGTAATTTATTTCTTCTTTTGAGACTCAGATATTGGTCAGAGCCTCTGTGGGATATCAATCTGATTTTGACCCTTGCAACTTTTTTGAAAAATTTCATTAAAGTGGTAACTTCTTCTTCTTTAAGTGCCCTGTCGGGGTTGGCCCCAACGTTGGCGATCACTTCAACGAATCTTTCTCTATCCTGCGCCGTCTGGAACAGCTCCTCCACACCTCGGATGTCGGTCTAGTCCTAGTCTCTTATGTTGCGCAGACATGATGTTTCTCTCCGGCCAGGTCATCGGCGTCTCTCAATTTTGCCCCTTAATATCTGATACATGAGATGATATTTTCCCCCGCAGTACGCAGCCTAAGTATGAAATCTTGTGAACTTTGATAGTTGGCCTGGTTGTAACTCTCTGTCTACTCCAGCTCGCCTTAGGACTTCAGCATTTGTTATCATGTCTGTACAGGGAGATACCAAGTTGTCATCATCTTTTGAGAACGGAGCTAGTTTTAAATAGTTCAGATATAAGAATAAAAATCATGCTTTTCGTTCGCATAAAATTTGACTGGTACTGGGGGTACTGTCAATGGGTTACATTAAAAATACATTTCACCGCTTATAATGTATCGGTCGCGAATTGAATATTTTTACACTGAAGTTGGCGATAAACAAGGTGTGAATGATTTCACCGATACACTCATTCAATTTATTTATGTAGACCATAAGTTATGGGTTCGTAGATCTTTGACCTGACACATCGCGAATTAAATTTATTATTATTTTTATCTCTGGTAAACTTTTTTCGATCGGGAAGATTTTTAAACAGTTCTATTAATATAAACATTTCTTGTGATGTTTACAAAATGTTTCCTGCTCAAATTAATTGATTCACTTTTTACACACATTACCGCATTTTAAACAAAAAACCCACTCTTTAATGTACACGAATTCTTGTAAAATATGTACCTAGTTTGTTTTATTATTATGGATTGAGAATTTATTATAACATGCGGTTTTATTAGCATCTCTTAAAGTCTGTACACAGTAAATTTATTTAAAGTGATTAGATAAATGTATTTTCGTGTGGCCATCATGAACATCTTTAGCTTTAAGAGTGACAACTGTCATATTTAAGCAGAAAAAGACCACCAGGCCACAGCACATAACAAAGTAGTGGTGATGATCACTTTATTCAATTAAAGACAGAAAATAAAAACAGGTCTGTAATAAAAAGTAGCGGAAGATATTATGTTTATTCATGTAGATTCCATTTTTGTGGTAAAAATGAGGGCTGTTGGAAGAAGAAGAAAATATATGGTTATATCCATAGTAGGTATCTTTTTTAATCTCTGTGTGATTGCTCATAATGGAATATCCAGTGACCAGAAAATTTCGCTAATGCAAAACCGCAATGTCTGATAAAAGGTACAAGCCTTTCGGCTACCAGTTCCTCTGACAGGTCACCAGTAGATAGGCATGCCAGGATCTTATACGGTTTGGAGTTAATTTATCAAAGAAAATCTTCCCAAGGTGTGAGGGTGTCATATTATAAGGAAAACACGCGCAGTCATGACATTAATAATTCTAAAGCATCAACTACAAATTTTATGTTTTGCTTATTTACACTTAAGCATTGAATTCGATTCTGGGAATAAACGATGTTGATAAAGTTTTTTTTTTTTTTTTTTTTTTAATAAAAAATGAATCTGTGCTCACTCAAAGTGAACACAAATACACTCCTTGACTCTTTCACAGTAAGCTACTTAAAGCTTGTGTCGTGAAAGAGGAAGATGGTCGGCACCTGGGATCGAACCACGACGTCCGCAGTACGAAAGCCGGCGTTATAACCGCTGGGTCACCAACCACTTCATAAAGTATAGTAGGTAATAAATGCTGACAAAAACGACCGCGGAGGCAGAGGTAGTTTGTTAGAGGTAGTTCAAATACTTAGCAGAGTGAAGTGGAGCAATGGAATAATTCATGGATCAGAAATTTCAATGAATCATTTTACTTGTTGTGGTTTAGTACGTGGAATATAATATTACCTATGTACTGTATGTTAACAGTTTTCTTACAATAACTTTAATAATTCGCATGCTAATAATTATGCTGTATTTAGCGGCCTAAATTTGTGCAGATTGAAAAACAATAGAACCAAAATCCAGCTTATATTCGATATTATCTTTAAACCATGCTTTGAGATACCAGCTTAAAATTGTTAGATATCAGCTTAAAAATCATTTTCAAATCTTTCTAGTAAATAAAGAAAGAAAAAAAATCAAGAAACAACCAAATAATTATATTGGTCTTTCCACGCCTTATAAATGTCTATCTTTCTTACCATTTAAGACCAATTGTGGCAACTCGTAATCTCGTAACCGCCTCAGTATTAAAATAATATTTGCTCTCAGCTCTCCATTTGATTCCATAGTTTGTTACCAAATCTATCTCTTCAACTTATTCTGTTTGACTATTTGAACTTGTTTCGTTTCTTAGCATTAAAAGCACTTTAGTCGATAATACTTCATCGTAACTAATATTATTTAACAATATGTTTCATTAATGTGGCAAATGTAATGTATTATTACTACGAATTCCCCGATGACTTTGATCCGTGCAACCTCCATGTGTGCCGCGACATTCTTAGGCAAGTTAATAGGTAGGTACTCAAGACATTAAAATAACATGCAGATGTTTTGACTCCGTCTGAGACAAATTGTACAGGCATACTTTCTGCGTGTCTTAACTACCTTTTATTTTCTTCAACGCCGCGACTCGACTCACTCCAAGAATGTCGTGGGACCTTTTTTTTATTTATTTATTTATTGCAAGACTAAACAAAGCGAGCGATTCTCAAACCAACAGCACATCAAGTCACAATATTGCGGTCGAAGCACAGCTGCACTGTACCAACAGTAGAGAATAATTCGGATGTTAAAAATATGCAGTGGTATCGAGTTTCGCCGCTGTGCTCATCACTGAGAAAAACAAAACAAATAAAACGTCCAAACAATTGAATCTGGGATACCTACTCCAATAACTAACTTAACATCAATCAGCTGAACAAATAAATATGTTCAATTATTTCTTTGTAATTAAAATCACATATGTTTTCAACATTTCTTTTTGCTCGATGTTTGCTAATTCGCGGAATGGATTCCGTATAATTTATTAATAGAATTAGAGTAAATGGTTTTTCTAATTTATTATTATCAGAAAGATACACATTGCTGCAAAAGCGTCGCCAGCATAAGGCCTAGGGGGGGGGGGGGGGCAAAGCACGGTCTTATAATTTTGGTTGCTTTGCAGTTAGCTTCATTTTTCTAATCTCTAGGCTGCTTCTAATCCCCCCCTTGGCGACGCCCTTGCATTTCTGACTTGATAAATAAGCAGCTGTAAGAATTTAATCAGTGCAAATAAAAATTTAGGGAGCATATTGATAAGAGAGTGTGGTAAAGATAACGTAAACTTCATTTATCACCATATCATTTATTCAATACCTTATTTGAAAAAACCTTTAAAAGATGGACAAAAAGTTGGGGATCAACATCTTTAATAGCTCCGAAGAATAGGGCAGCATGGCCTAAATCGAGAAAGAGGATGAATAATGTAAATGACCAAAATTATTTTGCCGAAAGAGCAATTTTATCTTTATTGACGTAAAATTTATGATATAAAGTGACAAAATGCCTGTACGTACAGAACAAAGAAACGAAAAAGGAGATAATGTTGTGGTCAGCGAATATGTTTTTCTATGCTCTGACTCTGCGGTAAGACAATGCCTTTAACCCTATTCGAGCTGCTTTTATAAGAACTGACTCATTAATGAACAATACAAGTGCGTCAATTTCTATTTTAAATCGTGACAAAAACTACAATACTCTATCAGTTTATTTAATACTAGCTTTCCCCCACAGACGTTGTCCTGTGATCCAACTATGAATATTGAATTCGAATTTAAAAGAATGTAAAAAAATATCATTACGACCGATGCATCTGTTTTAAGGCACATATTTTCCATCTGAATTCTGTCAATTGCACCAACTAACAAACAACTGACAGGTTGAGTCAAACGACAATTTGATTTCAAAATTAAATTATTCACTTTTCGAGTTTTAATTTATAAAAATGCTCTTCAATGTTTGCAAATTATAAAAAGCATGAAAAAAATTCTATTAAAAATTTGCGTGCCAATATTTTTAATGTCAACGGTAAATAAAACATTTTTCTGTATATTTTTCGCAGATGGCGTTGTTGTATCGAAATTCGTTTCATACTTACTCTAATATTAGGTATATTTTATATTATTTGCTATCCATTTTCAATATTTTATTAGTAATTCTGTTATACGGAGTGGAGAAGAATTAAATAAACCAAAAATGATAAAAATCTGTTCAGCCGATTTCGATAAATGTTCGCACTAACCCGACTTTCTTTTATATTATAGATTCTTATTAAACTTATATAATATTACTATCAAGGGAAGAGTTTTACCACAGATATTTCCCTTAGCCTCTTTGTGGTACACATTTTTAAAGGCATCGTTATAATATCTTATTAGGGCACTAAATGCATTTCCTTTTTTTAAGTTGTTTATCCCTCCAGGTATAAAGTTTTCTTTTCTTTTAAGTAGGTTATAAAGAGTCTGTTTATTTAAGGCCTCTTTTTCCCTATTGCTTAATATCATTATACCTCTCTCTGTGGTCTTGAATATTTTCTTCTCTAGCTATAAATAATTATAAATAGAGGTAATCAGCTTTTGGTCTCTTGGGGTTGTTTAGTAAGAAATTCAGTTCACTGTTTAGCTGTTTCTTTGTAACAAACATCACATTTTTAAATAGGGCTTTAAGATGTGTTCCCAATATAATCTGATCTGTTTTGTTTAGTATTTTTTTGGCGTTTCTGTTCTGATTACATTATTATTCGTCTGATAATAAATAAATGAATTATTGCATGTATTTATTTATATGTACACTTATTAAGATAGGTATTCAATATACTAAATGCACCGATACTCGGGTGAAAGCTCATTATTTATCAGATGTAAAAATAAATAGACAGGGCTGCAAATGTACGTACTGAGAAAGCACTCAGTGATTTTGACACATTCCTGCATACATTATGGGATATATTATTTGGTGCGGATAAAAATGCCGTATCATCGTGTTGGAGACACGCTGGTGACATCTCAATAATCCAATAAAGTGTAATGCTGAAGTGCCGCAACTCAATGGACAGAGCAATTATATTTTTTCATCGCATATCATCAGCTTACATACGAGCCTGTCACCTTGTTATGCGCGAACCGTGTACCGATGAAAGTCAAAGGATAATAAGCTCGGATGGGTGACGAACTGTTTGACGAATGGGCCTGGAAATATGCGCGTATAATCGCGTCATCGTGCGCTCCATTTCTTATAACGTTTTGGACGATTTCATATGCGATTTAAAGAGTGCAGAAAAAATATATCAGTTGTGTAATTTTATGCATACAGAGCGATTTAAATATAGTCAGTATTATTCTTTATAACGGTGTTTCTTAGAATCAGTGAATATTAATGTTTATTTTTTAAATTTGCTCTCTTGGTCTCAAAAAATCTGCAGACTTACGTACCAATTTCTTCTTCTTAATGTGCCCAACAGGTTTCCCCGACGTTGGCAATCACTTCTTTAAAGGCCTCTCTATCTCTTGCTATACTCGGACGGAACAGCTCCTGCACTCGCCCTATTCCGGTCCAATCTCGCACATTGCGCAACCAAGAGATCTGCCTTCTACCAGGTCCACGGTGTCCACTTGCCACTCAAAATAAGCTGGAGGATTTCATATTTTCCCCACGCATAATATGACCCAGATATGGAATGTTGGCGGACTTTAATGTTTTTCAGGAACTCTTTGCAGTCAGCTCTCCTCAGTATCTCTGAATTATGACGTGAAGGCTAATATCTCGAATAGCCTGATTTTCGTTTATCTTTTTAAATATTTAGACTCACCCAAAGTGCTCACATTAAGGCAGCCCTCAAAAAAAAACAATAGAAAAATGTCGTACCTACCTACACTTCTGATGCCTTTTACAGAAAGCAAAGCATGCGTTGTGAAAGAGAAAGATAGTCTGCACCGCACTAGGAAGTGGCTACTGAACCGCTAGGCTAACAGTCACTTCACTTAT
Organism: Mystacides longicornis; assembly: GCA_963576905.1. Lineage (NCBI taxonomy): Eukaryota > Metazoa > Arthropoda > Insecta > Trichoptera > Leptoceridae > Mystacides > Mystacides longicornis. The sequence goes on from OY756426.1 coordinate 13,483,904, forward strand.
GTTATACCTACATTAATTGAATTGACTGGAGCAATTCGTCAAAACTACCACCTTATCAAGGCCGCAGCCCGAAATCTGCTATTACCTACGTACGGTAACCCGTTTGTGTTTTTCTACTCTTCCACTGCCCAATTAAGCTAAACCCCTCCGAAATTTTCTCTGGCTACGGACTTACACCTAATGAAGCACTTCGTTAATACTAATATGGTCAAACCAAATCAAACAGTTATTACTGACTATTTTCTTTACCTACCTTCCGATAGATCTTGCTGCTAGTTTTATGATATTTTAGATTAATGGAATGTTTGTGATTTTATGCGACTTTTTATCGATATAAATACCATTTTTTTGTTTATAAAGTGCAACAAAGGTGCTATGGCATTTGTCACCAAATAACCCTTTTATACCCAATAATATTATTTTGTTTGGGTTCCTACTTAGGCATATATTAACTGAGATAACAATACTATTACCATGAGTCATGCATGTCCTTTCTAGGAAAAGTTACCAGAAATACAATGTACCGTGCACGTCCATTGTTCGCAGTTAGATAGAAATTTCAAAGAATCGGTAAATATGTACCATTTTTGTTTGTATAATCCGCAACTCATTGTTGCCCATTCAATCAATCATTTAGTTGTAGATAACGAAGATCTAAAGCCGCGCCAAGAATAATAATATTATATTTTTTTGCTTCCAGAGAAATTTACTGGAATCTTTCTAGAAATGTTTTGTTTGGCTAATGCATCCTCTTATAGAAAAGTATTTCTATGTTATTAAAGTATAGCATCGTTCGTGATGCGATGGTCCCCTCATGTACTCTAAATTCTCCTGAGACACTTCGTGTCAAACGCGGAGTTAGGACTCACACTTATACAAGAGAATAGGCAACACACACATCAAACCGTTTACATTTCGTCTCGACACTAAGTGCCAACGCTTTCCTTACCATTGAAATGTTAAAGGCGCCACTTGCATACCTACGTACGTATAAGCAATAATTTAAACCAAACAATGACATTTTTATTAAAAATATAAAAAGTAGACAGTTAATTTTCTAACTACTCTAGGTACATTGTCGAAAAATTCGTTTGTAGTCGATCTCCAAATGCAATCTGTCTATATCTGCTGGTGATCATCGACGGTTATCGCTAGTTGTTCATCAGGGCAGGAATTATTTGAATGAGCTCCACCTTATTGACTAGAAGGCCGAGCTGTGATGTTGCGTCGCTGTGTCTTCATTCTCAACTCTTGTATTTTTCTACTGTAAACACCCGAAAATAGCTTACATACTTGATTTTATTGCATATTAATTTAAATTATATAATGTAGGTATAACTATGAATCCAACGATTTTTTACAATATTAATTAGTATATGCATAATATGTTTTTAAAAAATAATTCAACAATAAAGATGATTTATTGGTACAGTGAAGAAAAAGAAGTTTGTGAATTATATTATAAAAATAACAGGTATCACATTAAGTACCAAATAAAGAGGATGAAATATTCAATATTCAGAAAAAGAGTTAAAACAAAACAAGAAAATGACTGGTATCCTCAAATTCACGTTCCAACTCAACGCAAAAAGCTCTTGCTTAGAACTTAGTCGGTTGCCAATAGTTACGCATCTAATGACTATTATTCTGAAATGAAAAACAGATGATTGAGTTGCGTCGTATCCAATTTTTATTGAGACTTTTGACATTTCCCTATTCTGAAAATATTTTATCCAACACATTAATTGCGTAACTTCTGGCAACCGATTAAGTTCTAAGCCAAAACTTCTATTCTGCAATAACATAGCTCCTCGTATCCAATATTTGTTGCGTATTTTGACAGTTCTACCTATTCTGAATATATTCAATCCAACAAAACAATTGTGTAACTACTGGCAACCAACCGAGTTCTACGCAAGAACTTTTTTGGTGTTGTTTCAATTAAGGGCTCATACACATATTGTCAAGTAGCAAGAAGTATATGTGCGAGTGCGAATTGCGCATTAAAATTGCAGGAGACGATTGCAAGTCCACTTCTGTGAAGTGAGAGTTGGTGCGAATCCAAAGTTGCTCTGCCGATTTCAATGTGTTCTTTATTTTCTTTTCTCTCCACCGGGGCAGCACTGCGAACAGGGTGCGCGCATGCATGCATGCTACAAATATGGGAAAGTAAAGCGGGCATTGTACTCTCAAAAATAGACCCCGCTTCTATCACTGTTAAGTTCACTTCCAACTCGAAGTTCTCTCCTCACAATCTTATAACACTTCTTAATCGCACCGGCACACGCACTCGCACATACTAATTAACAATGTGTACGCCGGCCTTAAGATCCGTTGTTTATGTTGACATGGTAATATTTTGTATACATTTTATCTATCACGCGGGAATGGCGCAATGATCTATTGTACATATAAAACGTTATAGTTCCGAAATTGGCCACTGCGAGCCAATAATTATTGCGCGGGCTATACACTTTTTGACAGAACATTTGACAGGACTGTTGTGTTTTTCCATAGAAATACCATAAAGAACTCAATGCTCTTTCAGAATAACCATTTTAATGCGTATTGAATTGTGATTGTCAAACACCAATAAAGCACCATTCTATTTGTCACTTGGGAATAGCGTGGTGATCTTCTGTACATAGATAACGTTGTATGTAGTTCCAAAATTGGCCACCGCGAGCCAAAAAGGATTGCACCGGCTATACACTTTTTGACAGAACTGTTATGATTTTTCCAAAGAAATAAAATAACATGTCATTAGCTCGTCTATAATAAACATTTTATCAACGATTGGATTTTGATTGCCATGGAGTCAGTTTAAATCATTGATTGCGTTGAGTCGGAGCGTGAGTTTCAGAATACCAGTCAATGTCTTGGATAAAACATTTTCAGAATAGAGAAATGTCAAAAGTCTCAATAAAAATTGGATACGACGCAACTCAATCGTTTGTTTTTCATTTCAGAATAACAGTCATTAGTCAATATTTATTGCATGCTTGAAATACTTTCAATGACAAAATAACACAAGAAAACATTAGGTACCTACTTAAATTCACTAATGTTCCTTTTTATCTGAAGAAAACAGATGTACATAGGTACTTACTCAAATTATTTTAGACTAATTCATCACAGGACACTGAAATCATGCAGGTAGACAATTTTTGGCATTTGTAAAATTTTACTTTTAAGAAAATTTCTTTCGTGTGTTATTTTGTCGTATGTGAATTAATTTTGAATGTAGGTTATTATGTCATGTTTATCATTCTTTGAAGAATTTGGTGAAAATCTTTTATTAAAAGCATCTTATTGATAAGCGTATGTACAGTCCTTATAATATTATTAGTTTGATGACAAATTCACGCGCTTCATCTTTATTCATCTTGTTGGGATAGTTTCAAGCGGCGGCGCCAACTTCATTATTTGACTAATGACTAATTTAAATGCGGTTAATTTTACATCCGCGTCATGTCAAGACACCGTCGAGGTACGTGTCAACGTGTTATGTTATTCTTTTACTTGTCAAAACTTGGGTTATTTAATTAAAATTGACAACAGCGGGCTACAATCTATATATTAATACGTGAAGGGAAAACTTTGTGCCCCTTTTTACGAAAAATGAGCGGACGGAGGAGTATGAAATTTCGCACACTTACAGTTTATATAGAGAAGGGGTGGCGAATGCTAATATTTTTTTTTAATCGTACATAAAAATGGATTAAATCAATACCTAATAAAAACCTTACGCACACTACTGTAATGTTTTGTATTTGACACACACACACACTTCGATGTATTTCACATTGACACAGACTTTGTTTATCTGTGGTCATGGTAATGTTTATCAATAATACCTAATAGAAAAATCTTTGTAATCAACATTTCAAATTTGACGTGTCCATGTCATTGTTTTTGAAAGAAAATTGTGAAATTCCGCTCGCTCAATATATTATAGTTTAAATTAATTATGGTCGAATTTCGACCAATGAACTGGACCACTAGTAATTATTATTGTACACTAACGTGTTAATTTAATTTTATTTCTCTTGGACGAAAATAAAATAGCAAAATAGTGTATCCATTTTTTAAATAATATTTTTGTCTTTCATCTTTTCACACTGATTCGTTGTTGAAATTAAAATTCTTTAAATGAATTATTTGTACAAGAAAATGCTTTGAAGTGAAGTTTTCAATTTTGTTATTACAATAAAAATACGTGTTTTCGATACCAATAATCTTATCTCTTAGCTACGTATCTCGATCTGTGGGGATATTACGAGTTTAATCGAATGCTATTTGCACGCTAATAAGCGCTTACTAGCGTACAAATAGTATTCTAACATCAAATGATCGAATTGTTCGATTATTTTGTATTGAAATTTTTTCGATTATCGTTTCAATATTCGATTATTGAAAACTTATACTAGGGGTCCAGTGGACCGATTTAGCCATTTGTTTTTTTCTAATAATTCTTGAAAGTTCAAGTAAGCATAAGGCTATGTTCTAACTGAAAAGTGATCGCGTGACCACGCGTTGAGCGATCATAGAATGTTCTCAATTTGAACCATCCGTCCGCGTTTGAGTATATTTCAAATTAGGACACACGGTAAAGCGATGAGAATATCAGGATTAATTGCAAAAAACTACAGGTAAGTAATTTAGTTTTTTTAAATGTTTTTTTGTGATGTGTTTTTTTATGATGATTTTGATGAACCAGATTCCATTTTGTCTACCAACATTGAATATATATCTAATTATGTATTCGCCTGTCTAGTGAACGTGTCATTTCTAGTTATTTAACAGAATAAAGATAAATGTTGTCCATTAGTCAGGCTGACTAGATCAAATTTCCGGTCAAGTAGACATCGCGATGAAACCGATACTTCTCACTAGTTAATGGAGTCAACTTGAGGCAAATCACATACAATATTATGTATAGGTACATGGAATTTGGACAATATTATTCGTAGGTAATTATAGCATCTAACGGTTTCTGACATAAATTTAAAAAAAAAGTTAATTTATTTTTTATTATTTATATACTATCAAAAAATCACTACTCAGCATAACAGGTACAACCCCTTTGCGCTTAGCAATATCGATGAATTTGGTGTAATTTATTTAGATATATATTTGATCAATAAACGTCATAAGATGCCTTATAATAAAAATAGCAAAATAAAAAGTAAGTACAGAGACAGTATAACACTTCAAAACTGAAATAGGTAATTCTGAATGATAAACATAAGAGCAAAAAAAAACATAACAAATTATACATATACTGCTATTTTGACTTTTTATTTTTAATAGACAATAATATTTCCGCTAAATGAATATACACACAGTTAATTTAATTATTTTAAGGCGCATGAGTCGATTATCTTTGTACTCAATGTTTCCATACCTATATTATATTCTGAGTGTCTCTGAGGCAAATACGTCAAACAATCCTTACAAAATTTCTATTCAATATCAAGCCAATTATATAATATTTCGACAAACTCTTGAGCACTCACTCTTAATGAGTAAGTAACTTTGATCCTTGTTAAATATAACGTAATTAGACTTAAATAAATGAAAAAAATTGTATGATGTACGCGGCGTAACAATCTTGAACTTGTTGATTAAAAAGTGTCCATGTCACCTCAAAGAAACCATCCACTGCAGCTTTGATTTTTTCACGGTAGAAGATCTTGAACAATTTTATTTTTCCATTACAAATATCCTTCCCTTTCAGTGTGTCACAATAGAGGATTTTTTTTATTGTAAGTTACTGGAACTGAAGTTTGCTTAAGATGTAGGTGAGCCGATATTTTCCGAGTCATCTTGTATGTAATAATAATGGTTATTGTAATTTCATTTCATTGATTGTCACACGTATAAGTCTCCTTGAATATCAACTGGTCTCCTACTCTCCTATATAATTTGATTATGATCAATAAATATCAAGCCCGCCATTCGTTAATAATTGTCTCTCAGAATGGGACTGATAAGTGGTGACAAGAACGATATATTCCTATTGGTACTCCGACCTCATTCCAACTTTGATTACACCTTTCACGTATAAAAAATACTCACACCTAATTCCTCAGACACAAATCACTCATTCCTATTGACCTTGCACCAGCAGCACAGCTCGTTTCGTTCACTCACTCGAAATAAGGTAACAATGTTAAGGTCTTTGAACATTATTGTATGTTAATCAATTTTGAAGGTAAGGAACTTAAACTTCAATAAAATATAACGAACTAAACATGCATTCTAGGTGGATAGTTAAATTATAGGCGAGCGTTTACTTTACACCATGTGCAAACATATAACCAGAGCTGGAAATAATGTTTTCTTGATTGTGGATGTAATGATCTGGGTGTAAGATGGTACCACCGCATCACGAACGACGCTATACGCCGGCGCACCCAGCGTGAGCCCATCACCTCTACCATTGTGGGGAGGAGATGGACTTGGCTGGGACATGTGTTAAGGATGCCGAATGACAGTTGGCCGAGGAGAGCGCTGTTCTTCCTCCCATCAGGGTCCGGAAGACGAGGAAGACCCTCTCACACTGTTTTCCGCTCCTTCAAAGCAGAGCTGAGGGACATGGACATGGTGTGAGGAGGTCATAAACATTGCGCAAGATCGAGCGCAATGGAGAGCTCTTGTTGCCTCCCTATGCCCCTGAGTGGGGTGTAAAAGGGAGAATTGATTGATTGATTGATTGATCGTGGAAATCGTTACCAAGGAAACAACAACGAGAAAAAATCAAAACCATGACGCGCGTAATCTGTCATCGCCTAATTTCTTGATCGTTGTTCTTTCTATGGTGTCCAATATCGATAATAAAAGAAGTATGCTGTATTTGAAGCTCCGGATTTATGTTCGTTTGGTGTTAACGCACACTTATATTTTTACTTCTCAATTTTTCCATTTTACTTAAGTTTCCACTGTATAATCAAAGCGTTTCAAATACACATTACATAGATCACTCTCTCGAGAGTGAATTGCCATATTGCAAAGAAGAAGAAGAATAAGTAAATACATAATATCACCTAAACTTTTTTGGTTCCATCTTCCGTAAAGTAATTGGCTTTCCTTATCTTCTCAAGAAGTGATTAGAGTGTTTGGTTCTGACGATCAAGAAAATGGGTTCGAGTCCGGTCATGGGTTTTTTTTAAATTCTGGACACAGGAATATTTCTAAAGTATTTGATCACAAAAATGCCAGTTTTGAAACAGCAGTATTATAGAGTCATATGAATGTATGTATGAATGTAAAGTTGAGATCAAATAGTTGATATAGGTGCTTTCTTTATTTCTGAAGGGCGTGTGTTCGATTTCAGGTGCCGCCCATCTTTCGCTTTCACAACCCAAGCTTTGTTTTCTACGACAGATATCAATAGTGTATTAATTTGTATTCACTATATAGGTGAGCCCGGATAATTGAAAAAAAATCAACGTAGTTGTAAGTTACTTAGATTACAGTATCCGATGTTTTGTTTTAAAAACCCCTACAAACCAGTAAGACTTTATTAGAATTTATTTAGCACCATCGTTAATCTCACTGAACGCAATATCTCTGTAGATCCGTCCAAGTTTACTTAATAGTAAAATAAACCACAGGAGCGATAAAGATCAGAGAAAAACAAATTTCATTACTTGTCCGTAAAGTAATAATATTAATAATGCTTTTAACATAAGGTGCACTTCCAGCATCGCACTCAATAGAAATGATTTGCGAGTGTCGGATGGAGAATTATTATGTAAAGTTTTATTGAGATTAATTGCAGCGGAGTGGTATCTAGAGGAGTGGATGTACTGTAGTTTGTAAGTAGAACGAACATGGTGAGGGTTAAACAATAAATTCAATTGGATCATATGTGGTTTACATGTGACGTAAAAGATGGCTATTATTGTTCTCTGCATTAAATCTACACGTGATACTCATTTATTTGAATGCAAGAAATGTCATCAATGAAATCAATCTCATCAAGGATGCCAACCGAAGTTAGAAATGGAAAACAAAAAGAAACCATGATTTCTGATTCTACCTGGAACCAAAATAGATTCAAACGTAAGCGCCTATGTCCAATATAAAATGTCCACATAAGTATTAGGTATGCATTAGTTCATTAGTGGATGAATGGAACTTTTACAATCATAGGTATTTGAAAACCAAAATATTACACATATTATACCTTTTTGGAATGAATTTAAAATTTTTATAAATCTTATAACTCAAACACTATCGACGTTTGAATCTTCAAAAGATTCGCTAACGACTTTCTTCTACAGTTTCAAATATTTTATTGTCATTTTTTGTAGTTACCTACAACCTACATTACCACTAGTATAAGTTTTCGATGTTCGAATATCGAAACGATCATCGAAAGAGTTTTGAAAAATTTCCATACAAAAATGATCAAACGATTCGATCGTTTGATTTTCGAACACTATTATCACGCTAATAAGCGCTTATTAGCGTGCAGTTAGCTTTCGATTAAACTCGCACTAGCACCACCAGTTCTCAAGTTGGCTTAGTTCTCTTATGAGATCACCAACTTTATTAAATAAATGTTGTATACTAAGTATACTTTGGATAGTTGGCAAAAGCAGTTTATGGCGCTTAACATCAGTATAACTCGGCATTTGCTGTACCTGCTACCTACACATAATTGAATCCATTAGGTGTAAACTGATAAAACATATTATGTTATTCCCAAATAATTGAGTTACAGCTACGAGAGTGTATCCTACTTAGAGAAACAATTGAAAATATTTATCTCACAATATGATTTGCCTTATTATGTAGTTATGGAGAAGAAAATTCAGACCTCGAAAAATAGCTCATTGTATGCAAATTGAATCGTTTAATAATCGCTGAGCAAATTACAAATGGTTTCAAAGAAATTAATGCCAGTTAGAGATCATTGCCTGGATGATATTTTCCTTCTTGTCCTTATGCTTGTATTTTTTCTTTGAAACGCCCACTTGGATCCCTTTTCAAGAAGTGATTGAACTATTTTGACGTAGGTTGACAATCTAATTAACTTACATTAGGTACATATGCTTTTAAAATGTATAGGTAGTTATTGTTTTAAAGATAATGTTTCCAATTATGTTTTTCTCTGAATTCTTTCCGTAAAAAAGTGATGGTTATTTATGAATTTATAGCCTACATCCCAAGTTGAACAAAGAATGTTGCTATTTCAATTTTGAGGTTGAAATTCTGATCGAAGCTCTGGTGAATCGCTTTACATACATCACAATATTGTACTCGGGTAGGTACCTAGTAACTCAAACGTTGTCTAATTTAGAATCCTAAAAAGAGTTACCCAACAACGTGCTAAATGGATAGGCCATAACATCTGGCACCCGGGTCTGCTCACAGCCCTCATCGAACGAATGATTATGGACAAAAACCACAAATGCCGCTGCAGGTGATCAAGGGCATGCATTGTAGCTCCTACCAGGAACTGTGGAGTTGGTCAGTGACAAGAAACAGTAGAGGAACGAAATAGTCAATTTTGGTGCATATAAATCCTAGGATTCTATAAGATATCAATTTTTGGTGGAGACCAATAATTATTATGAAAAGCACGACCCAAATGATCAATAATTGTGAAAAAAGTGTTATTGTATGCCCTGCATGAGTAACTATGATCTCCACTACTCTTTGAATAGAAAAACGAATACCAGATGTTTTGCGTGAAATTAAAAGCGTGTAGTTAATTCTTCCAAGTTTGCGCACTCACCGGTTTTCTAACAATATTACTTAATATAACTATCCGACAAATACGAAAATAAACTTGCCATATGTGTGAAGTATATACACCTATGTTAGAATAGCCCAATACACTGTCTGATTGAATGACAAACTAACGCCGCCTGCCAGGATAGTTCAACATGAACCATTCGTAGTGGTGCTGAAAGTACCTACTCACACCCACAGATATCCCATACCAGTCCCGCGGCAGTTAGGTATAAAAGATTTATTTTTCAAAAATAACTTACAATCTTAGCAATCAAATTCTTCGAAAACTAAGTACGAAACTTCGAAAAATCTCGCAAGGCTATGCTTGTATGTGGCTGTATCAATTAAATCAAATATATTACAAGGTGAATACGTACAGCTCAATGGCAGGAAATAGTAAACTAAAAAGATATGCCATAAAAAAAACTAATGAATTAATTATAAAAGCGAAGAACATTCTCTATTTCTGGAGCGAATGACCAAAAAATATACAAAATTGAAACATTTTAGCCCAATCAAAATCAGGTCGTTGAACTTTCGTTCAATAAAAAAGCTCATCAGTCAGATTTCAATGATAGGTGTGTGAAAAAAAAATAAGCGGATGTAAACCGCCTTTAATTGCGCAAAAAAGTTTCCAAATCGAATATTTCTCCAGAAATAGAGTAGATATATAACTGCATCATATTATGGTGACGGGTGACCTCTAGTAGTAAGTAACATATTATTTTATCACCTATGTCTAATTAGTTCGTAAGTTGCGAACACAATGGGCAGTGTAATATTACAGTTTGACGATGTTTGCGAACAGATGTGTCGTTGACATCATTCTTTACCTACTCACCTATGTCGTGTGTGAAGACCAAATATTATTTCTTGACATACCCGTGTGATCAACTCATGCTGCCCACTGTTGGTAATATGATAAGGTTTTTTTTTTTTCTTTTTTTTATGCATTTCCACTCACAAAATATGATAAGGTTCTGCGTCTCAGATAACCACAGAAAGTGTGTTATCGCAATGTAAACATTCGTTTGAATATGAGCGCATTCCTATATTGAACCTGGCTAGGCTCTTTAAGATTGACCATGTACTTACATTGTATCGACCGAATAATAATGAATAGGAATACTTTTTTTCACGCAGAATAATCTTCTTACCTCCGCTATCTTTCTTTACTTCAACTACTATTTATTTCTTTATTTCCATTTTCGTATTAAGTATCATTTAATTTCTAGAGTTTTCACTCCCGATATACAGTGCAATTTTCCCTTAAATGTTTAAAAAACAATGTTTTCAAAGAATCTGAATTCACTCATTCGATACCACTAATTTTTATCATTAAATTTGTCTAAAAAAAACACAAATGTCAACCTCACTTGCATGTGGATAGACCCGATAGAAAGCCAACACAAGCTCTGGCGACATAGTTACTTGCAGAAAAACCTGTAGCGAAAACCTATAACAGCCCGCCTGGACAGCGTGGTATGGTATCATTTTCAGTGACTCTCTAGCCCGCTAAATCGAGATTTGTTCAGCAGTGGTTTAAATGGGCTGGAAAGATAAAATAAAATCTATTGATAAAGGAATATGATCTGCTCTGGGTCTCGAATCAACGATTAAACGGAACGAATGTCGGCATCTCACCCACTTCACTAATCTATATAATATTTGTCTTGAACACTGACTGACTGACTGACTGACTGCCTGACTGACTGATGTCATTAACGCCGCTAGATGGCGCGCCACTCGCAACTAAAGACAAATAATATTATTCTTCTAATACAATATGGCTGACAGCAGTGACAACTGACAGTAACATAATGATATTATTATTGCCTGGTGGCTGAGCACTTTTTTTAAAGGTCTTGACGTAGAGAAAAACAATTTTTTGGGTTATTAAAAAGCTCACATGCGAAGTCATCCATAAGAAAGCAAAGTGTACCAAATTAGGAAACTTTTACGCACAGCGGGACTTCATAGTGAAGAAAAGCCTTTCTAATGCCATGAGTGCAATAAAAAGTTTGCGGTTTCAAGTAATTTAAAGAATGACATACGAACTCATATCGGAGAAAAGCCATACGAATGCAATAAAAAGTTCAACCAATCAAATAATTTAAACAACCAATGACATGCTAAAAGCTATTTGAATGGTAAGTTTGCAATAAAAAGTTTAATTTCATTTTTAAGTTTGCATAAATGGTTCAATCAACCGTGTGCTGTAAAGTATCACTTGCGAATTCGGCAAAAAAATTGACAAATCAGGAAACTTTTACGCACAGCCGGACTTCGCTTTACTAATGCAATGTGTTCAATAAAAAGTTTGTGAACTCATAGTGGAGAAAAGCCATACGAATGCAACCATTGCGATAAAAAGTTTAATCAATCAAATGATAAAATCATGATAAAAGCCATTTAAATGCATATTTTGTTAGAAAAAGTTCAAAATTAGTTTAAAGTCTGACATATGAATTCGGCCATATTTAGCATAGTTTGTTTGAAAAAGTTTACCAAATCAGATCTTTAAATCACAGACGCGATTTCATTGCCAAGAAAACTCTTACTAATGCAATGTGTGTAATAAAAAGTTTTTTTTTTGCATTTTTATAAATAGTTATAGTATCATGAATAGTTATAATCTATCATCGAGTGCTTTACAGTCACACAAATGAATTCGGCCATAAGAAAACAAAGTTTCCATGAAAAAGTTTACCAAATCACGAATCTTTAATTCACACACACGAGATCATACGAATACATTCAATACGAATGCCATGTTTTCAATAAAAAGTTTACACACCTAGAGTAATTTTTTAAAGATTTTCATGTGAATTTGTAGCGTTGAAAAGCCATTCATATGCAACGTTTGTTATAAAAAGTTCACGTTGTTTTTTGAGTTTTCACGAAGAATTCAATTAATCAAGTGTTTTAAAGTCTCATATAAGAATTCGGCAATACGAATGCAAAGTTTACATGAAAAAGTTTAATCAATCAAATCGGTAAATACCCACATGCCAAAAGCTATTTGAATGTACAGTTTGTAATTAAAAGTTTAAGTTGTAGGTATTTGAGTTTTCATAAAGAGTTGAATCAACCAAGTATTTTGAAGTCTCACATGTGAATGCTCACAGCTATGCTATGAGAAAGTAAAGTTTGCATAAAAAAGGCCATAGGTGGGCGCCACGGGCGCCTTTAAAAAACTAGACTATACGAATGCAATATATGCAATAAAAAGTTGTATCAATCAAAGAAACACCCACATGCTAAATGCCATTTGAATGCTAACTTTGTAATGAAAAGTTGAATTTGTTTTTTAAGTTTGCATAAATGAATAGTTCAATTACCTGTGTACTTAGAAAACTCTCAGGAAACTCAAAAGTAGACACGCGACTTCATACCGGAGAAAAGCCTTACGAATGAAATCTTTGCAATAAAAAGTTCATAGACTCAACTAATTTAATGATTCACATGCGAAGTCACAGCGGAGAAAAGCTATACGAATGCAATATATGCAATAAAAAGTTGTATCAATCAAAGAATTTTAAACACCCACATGCTAAATGCCAATGCTAACTTTGTAATAAAAACTTGAATTTGTTTTTTTAAGTTTGCATAAATTAATAGTTTAATTACCTGTGTACATAGAAAACTCTCAGGAAACTCAAAAGTAGGCACGCGACTTCATACCGGAGAAAAGCCTTACGAATGCCATGTTTTCAATAAAAAGTTTACACACTAAAGTAATTTTTTAAAGATTTTCATGTGAATTCCTATGAAAATTCCTAGAAAAGCCATACATATGCAAAGTTTGTTATAAAAAGTTCAAGTTTTTTTTTTAATTTTCATAGAGTTCTATTATCAAGTGCTTTAAAGTCTTACCTACATATGAATTCGGCCATAAGAAAACAAAGTTTTGCCAATGAAAATTTTTACCAAATCACGAATCTTTATTCCACCACGCGACATCATAGCAGCGAAAAGCCGTACGAATGCAATGTTTTCAATAAAAAGTTTACACACTAAAGTATTTTTTTAATGATTCTCATGTGAATTAATAATGTAGAGAAGCCATACATATGCAAAGTTTGCATGAAAAAGTTTACCAAATCAGAAAACTAACGTACACACGCGACTTCATAGCGGAAAAAGCCTTACGAATGCAATGTTTGAAATAAAAAGTTTGATCAATCATATAGTTGAATACCCACATGCTAAAAGCTATTTGAATGTAAAGTTTGTATTTAAAAGTTTAAGTTCATAGGTGGGCGCCACGGGCGCCTTTAAAAAACTAGTTTACCAATAACATTCAATTCCAAATTAAATTTTCCTTCGTAAATACAAATGTATATGTAGCTACATTCAATAGTGCAAATATTAACTACCTACCTACAATTATTGTGTACCTACAATTATTGTGCATTTACATAATGTATGTTAAAAATCAAATTCTTTACAATAAACTATGCAGATAAAAGTGAGGAATGATTTTTTCTGGAAGAGGTCTCATTTAAAAAAAAATGATATGTCCGTTGTCCCTATAAACCTCCTAAGGGCCATAAGGGCCATGTCCTAGAGTAAAAAAATATTTGATTCTTAGGACAGGACATTAAATGAATTTCTATGGATTGATTTGATAAATAAAAAAAATATTTCGTATGGTGTTTCTGGATGATGATATTTTATCACATCCAATAAACTTTAATCACTCTATTGAGCAAACCGTTTTGAATATAAAGTGACATCTGTCGATGTACGTGAAAAAGTTTTTCCTCCCAAAGCTTTATAACGAATGTGATATTCGCCCGCTTTAGAGGCTTCATGACCGTCGCGTAAAGTGTTTTCACCAGATGTCCGTATAGTAGGTACGTAATTAAATTTCTCAACGTTCGATAGAAATATGTATTTACCTGCATAAAAATTATATTGTATGGAGAAAAATAACATAACAGCCCAGAGGCAAAACAAAACCTAAAACAGGCGACTTTCTTTTAAATCGCTTATCTATAGCTTAGACACCGGCAAAAAACCTTCATATTATAGGTACCTATCTACCTAGTGCTATTCAATGAATTTTAGAGGCACTTGAAAGGGTTCCGCGTAAATTTCGGTGGACGATATTTTTTATCAGAATTATTTTTCTATTTTGTTTATGCATATTATGGTAAAGACCTGGCTATTACAAATTTAATGGAAGGTTTCTTAACCAATTGGCTGCGTCAGAAGTGACCCCGTGAATTTCAGTTAGACCGCGCTGGAAACCGAAAATTGGAAACTCAACTATGTGGCCCATAGTTTGGCGGCGGTTTGATAAATATTTATTATCACACAATATAATATTATAATAAAAATTATTTTCTATATAATCTTTCTAAACAAAGTATGAGTTCAATACCACTCCTTGGAGGGTGTTACAAGTAGAAAAGGTTAAAATGTAACAAACATTGCATAAACCAGGAATAAATATTTTTTTAAAATAAAATTTATAAGTTGTTGAACATGGATTTTTCTTGGTGGAAGTAATTTAAATAATCAAATTTAAATAAAAAACTTTTTAACTATTCCACAAATTTATTGTACCTGACATGTTTCGAAGGGGCACGCCCTTCATGGTCACAGGTTATTTGAAACTGTTTCAAATAACCTGTGACCATGAAGGGCGTGCCCCTTCGAAACATGTCAGGTACAATAAATTTGTGGAATAGTTAAAAAGTTTTTTATTTAAATATTTTTTTATTCTGGGTTAGGTCGAAGCTCGACGGGCGGGTCAGCTAGTTTGTAAATAAAAAGTAATGACATAATAAAAAATATAAGATTTTGGAAAATTTGAAGTGAACCGCATAAACTGGGTTCGAACCCCATATCTTCCACGGCACATAGTTGGTTGTTGCAAAATATCTCGAAAGCACTAAGACTTTTGATTTTTCTTAGGGAGTGTTCAAGATGAAAAGCGAATTCGATTGAATAATTTTCATGAGCTCAGTCTGTTTTATTTCTCATACTTAAATTAATGAATGAATACTTAATTTAGGAATACTTATAATGAATGAGGAAAAATTATATTTGAGCAGATTGAAATAATTTTACATACATTTTTCTATAATGTTTACTACTGTACTTTTCGTCTCTAACGTCTGAGAACAATAGAGTTCCACGCAAGTCGGGGGGATTCTAAGAGCACTCCGCACCCTTTTAGATAGACGACATCTCATCGACACATTCCTCCAACATTCCTTCGCAAATAACCGTCGGAACACGTTCATTCAGAATAATACGTTAAAGTACGTTGCCGGCATTTGTGTGATAATAAAATAGGTTATACCTAGTACGTAGCTGGTTAATTTAATTTAAATTGGCGTTTGACAGTCTATTCGATTGATAGAAAGCGTTATTATTTTATCATTTTAAAATTCGAATTCTACATTCACAGTAAGGGCAGGACAAAGTTTGTCGGGAAAGCTAGTCGTTTAATAATTGTAGAGTTTCATGTTTTCATATTGAAATGTTTCATCGTATTATCGTAAAGTTTCATCTTTTCATATTGAAATGTTTCATCGTAGGTATTATTATTGTAAAGTTTCATCTTTTTATATTGAAATGTTTCATCGTAGGTATTATTATTGTAAAGTTTCATCTTTTTATATTGAAATGTTTCATCGTATTATTATCGTAAAATTTCATCTTTTCATATTGAAATGTTTCATTGTATAATCAGGGTAAATGTTATTTTTTCATATTGAAAAAGTTTGAAATTCATAATTGATTTGATTCACTTAATTCTATTACTCTTTCATTCATTTTAGAAATCGCATAATGCGTATAAACATATACTAAACGTGTATAATGATTTAAATTAATCGTTTCTCAGAGCTTTATTTTATTAGGAATAACAAAGAACTCAAAACTTCTTCTTAATTTAGGCCTTGTGTTCATCAATTCAAGGTTGTCCTCTTGCGAACTTGATTGCCAGCTTTCCTTTCATCTTTTCGATAGTCTTTCTGGGAGGCGTCTCCAATCTCCATGTGGTTGGATGGCAATGCCATTTGAGGGAGTCGTATAGAGACTCAATACTTTTGAGTCTCTATACGACTACAGTTTGAAAAATTACCTTATAGTGAAGAAGATACCACTTTCTGAGACTTTTCTTTCCATATAATGTTTCTTGGATATACTGAGATGTATAAATGTTTTAAGATTATTCTTCAAAGTTTTTTATTATAATTTATTTTTACCCTGTTGTCTGCTTGTGTTAATCAGAATACCTAATAAATAAATATATATGTTTTCTAATAGTTACTTTTCTTGAAACTGTAATTTATTAAGAAAGAAATTTATGTAATTTCATATGCTTACGATTACGAAGTTGCTATAGCCTTATTTTATACCTACCATTATTTGTTACACTTATGTATAGACCGTTCTTTGAAGCAGAGCTTGAGAGAGACGAGAAAAAGTGTAGCTACAAAACCTTTTCTTTGTACAAAGCCCCATAGAGAGGTCTCTGTCTCTCAAAGTAAAAAGCTTGTTTGGTATAATAGTTCAAGGAAGGTGACATCAAATAACGCAGTTGTTTTTAATGCGAAGTCGTAACATAAGACTTCTACTTTCAAATTGATCATGTAATTGAATTACCCGAACTCCATCTTCTCACACTTGTACTAAAATGGTGATGTATTTAGATTCTCTCGAGAACATCTGAATAAATATATTTTATATACCTATAGCAAATAAGAGCGACAGAAATTTGATTAAGTACTCACTCAAAACTAACCACTTGTTAATTTCCCAAATTTCCCAGATATACACTTTCAACATTTTAGAATATTTCGCTCTCTACAATATTGTCGACATTTTACTTATTCCTACTATAAATTTAAGTGTAGGTATTCATTTGAATATGACGGAAAAAAACTCGTTATCTATGAAAACCAAACAATATATTTTTTACAATATTTTTTTTAATAGTGTCCTTTTGGAAGAATATATCGATTTACAAAGGCCTTGTGTTATGTTTTTAAAGTGTTATGTATGTAAAAATAAAAATGGTTTAAACTCTAACTACCCACAAAACCTACATGAAAGATCTTAAGGCCCGTACTCACTTGCGCCGCGAACGTGTAACATTGCATTAATTTAATCGAAAGGACAAAAATTGATATAGTCATATTCTGGCGCCAAATACATGACAGCAGTCGCAGTCGTTAAAGTTTGTTGCTCTCTTGTTCTCAATAATTTCCAACTTTTATCTCTATATTTCATTAATTTTTAAATATCTACTTGTTGCACACACGAGATTTTTCGACATGTTGAACATGTTGAGAATTCTCATGATTAGGAGTTTCGGAGACTTAAACATTACCACCTAATGGCGAACGTTATTGTTAACTTAAAGTGATGACACTAAGCCAGCCTTAGAAATAACAGTAGAAGATGATCGTAAGCCCGTTGTGGTTTGTTCCATTTTGAAAATCGAACATCAGTAATGAATTGTTAGAGTCATTAGTTGTTACATATTCGGAAAGGTTAAGTGCATAGGTGATTCAAAAAGCGAACGCGAGCGAAACACATGTATTCTTTGATAAAAATCTATGCAACGATACGCGTTCGCGGCGCAAGTGAGTACCGAGCCTAAGGATTCTATATAGATTAACAAAATTGATACGGATATGTCTCAAAATAATGGCAATCACGTTGAGCGTCTCCTGAGAGCCTGCGCACGAATATCATTATAATTTGGGGAGCTATGATTATTACTCCTTCGGTAGGTATAATAATTCAAGATATTATGTAATATCAATGAAACCGCACACGTTTTCATCAGAAAGCCCAGCGATTCTAAAACTTTTTAGAGCCTTTTCACCTAAAAATAAATATTTTTTCATGAAAAATCTTGGCCTCCATTTAAATTTATCATTAAAGATAGCTTATTTCATCATTTTACTTTAATAAAAAGGATCGCACTCAGCATATAATATGCCTTTTCGCTGAGTGCGAAAATAATTATGACATTGTGTGGATGTGATAATCTTCTAGTGTAAATACATTTAAGTCTCTCCTTATTTAATGACATCCATAGTATGATGACAAAATAATCCACAAAACCTGCAAAAATACAACATAATACAAAACAACATACCTACCTACAAAAAAATCTCCTACGTCCTTCTACCCTTCCTTCCCTATTGCAGTTTTTATAACAAATTTAAAAAGTAATATATGATAAAAGTGCAAAGACTGCATACCATTATTAATAGTGTGCATAATGGTAAAAAATTGAGGAACGGATCAAGAGAGTAAAACACTCGGCTGCCGTAGCGCATGCGAGAAAATTTTATAGATATTATCAATTTTCGGTGTCATGTCCTAAGCCCACAGCAGACGAATGGTTGCAATCGCCACCTTTCATACTGATGGTTGTAGGTTCGATTCCCGGTGCAGACCATCTTTTTTTTTTCGTTTTTT
Source organism: Mystacides longicornis (assembly GCA_963576905.1). NCBI lineage: Eukaryota > Metazoa > Arthropoda > Insecta > Trichoptera > Leptoceridae > Mystacides > Mystacides longicornis. Next base: position 13,503,110 of record OY756426.1, read on the forward strand.
TTCTGTGAAAGATGTCTAAAGTGTATTTGTGTTCACTTTGGGTGAGCCCAATTCATGAAAGAAAAAATTAGGTTCGTTAGCAAGCTTTCTACAATTTTACATGACTGTGTTAGGTTAATTAGGTATAGAGGAGGGATACCTTTCCAGCTTTTCCCTCGAATTTTTGGCACATTTGATTTTTTGGCGCGAATCTGATTCCCTGTGCATACTATGCTACCCGGTAGGCAGGCGTGGGCAGCCGAATGTTTTGCTTTCTTGAACCGTTTCTAAAAATTGGGATACACAATATAAATCGCGATGTAAAAATGTTATGAACCTACATACATATTATTATAATATTGAATATTGTAAATTGATTAAAAGCTGACTGCATCCAATAAAAAAATAAAATAGAGTAAATTTATGATGAGTGATTAGCCTATTGCATAACTTAGAACAGAAACATTATAATACCTTGTCAGTGTTACTCAGGTTTTCCGTAACTTAAAAAAACATTTTTTTTAATTTCCGTCTATATCCGGTATCGCAGAGCGCTCGTACAAAGGAGATTTGCTTTTAAAATTCTTAATATGCATATAATGCCAATAGCCGCAGTGTTTTACAAGAATCCAGCTAAAAAATCTCCTTACTTGCAACAAAGCATGTAATGCTCATGTGTACACATTTGCCCTCCGCACTATTTGGAAACCAGTGATTTAGACAATATAACACTCATCTCCTTGTATAACATCGAAAATATAACAATATTTTTATGCATAGGTTGTCAACATTTATTAAAAACAAGTTTTAAGTCAACTTTGTTAAGATTTAATGTGGTACATATATTATATGATTTCCCACCAAATATATTTAATGCGGGGGTTCAGGTAGTTGGTGTCCCCCCTGTGATGACTCAAGATCGAGCGCAATGGAGGACTCTCTTTGCCTCCCTATGCTCCTGAGTGGCAAAGTTTGCTTTAATTTTTGGTATATTTAGATATAATAATGCCTGCCCCGATAAACAGCTACCGATAACCATCGATGGTCACCAGGTCTCCCGGGTGGATAAATTTAAGTACCTGGGAGCAACCATTACCACCTCTGGTGACCTCGGGGCTGAGCTCCCGATACGCATCGGTATGGCGAGTGGCGCCTTTAACAACATGACCAAGATTTGGAAAGCGTCGGCGTTTAGTGTCGAGACGAAATGTAAACTGTTTGATGCGTGTGTGTTGCCCATTCTCTTGTATGGGTGTGAGTCCTGGCACATGACCAAGGCCCAGGCACAAAAAGTCTCAGCCTTTGAGATGAAGTGCCTAAGGAGAATTCTGGGCGTAAGATGGTACCACTGCATCACGACCGACGCTATACGCCGGCGCACCCAGCGTGAGCCCATCACCTCCACCATTGTGGGGAGGAGATGGACTTGGCTGGGACATGTGTTAAGGATGCCGAATGACAGTTGGCCGAGGAGAGCGCTGTTCTTCCTCCCATCAGGGTCCCGAAGACGAGGAAGACCCTCTCACACTGTGTTCCGCTCCTTCGAAGCAGAGCTGAGGGACATGGACATGGTGTGGGAGGAGGTCATAAACATTGCGCAAGATCGAGCGCAATGGAGAGCTCTTGTTGCCTCCCTATGCCCCTAAGTGGGGTCTTAAGGGAGTTTGGATTGGATATTTAGATATAACATTGTTAGTACGAAAAATAGTTCCCGTAAGTTTTGTCTTATGAAAATACTGTGTTATGGACGAACTTACCATTTATATATATGATACTTAATATAATTTTTTTTGTGCTCTAGTCGGAAGATACAATATTTTGTGATATCCGAAGTTGTAGAAACACTGAGATCCTCACATTTTCACCCTTGAATAAAGGTGTTCTAAGACCAATAATAAGACTGGCTTACCACAGATTATATTATAATATCTATGATATATACTCTTTAAAATAACAAGTAATTCAAATACTAATCCTTCAATTGTTGGACCGATCCGGAATCCCTTAATTTGTATTATGATGTATCGAATTTCATACCCCTTGCCTAGCTAGACAAAGGGTATAAAGAAATCTTTTCACCAAATAGGCTTAATTCCTTTTTATCCTATGAAATACGTAATTGAAAGAGTTATTTATCATATGTATCTTACAGAAAGTTTAGCTCTAAGACGCTAATCGATGCTCACCGTCTTTGGCTTGAAATCTGAATGAAGCCCACGACGACCTAAAATGCTGGTCCTTGAACAACTGGAAGAAGGCGGAGGCCAAGACTCGATATGGACTATAGCGCCATCAGAGTGAGCATGAAGAGTCTTCGAAATGGAATTATCAATCAATTGCCGTGGCGTCCGACCAAACAATTGTGAAGAATCATTTCACAGTTATTGAATTTCTAACTTATTCATAAAAAATATAAACAAATATTCGTATTCATACTTTGAATTCACAACACCTGGATAATGTTTACCTTCACGACGCCGACGCTTCAGCTACACGTGTAGTATTCTTCTTCCTGTGAAGATGGTCCTTATCGAGTCACACACTCGAATTTTTCCAAGTACAATATGGATTTTACCCATCCATATTATTTTTCATTCATAATAGGCACGGCAAAGAAAGGTTTTGTATCCTATATTCTGATGTTTGTTTCTTCAAACATTAATACCTACCTACACCTACACTCTTACACATTTCAGCCTTGTTTATTAAACTTCGTACAAACAAACATGCTGGGTTATGTAAAAGAAGTAAAATAAATTTTCTCCACACTTATTTTCTACTATAGAACATTGTCGTTCACAAAATATACGTCATGTGTAAATTTAACTGCTCCCAAATATTAGATGCACATTTGATACACCAAAATAAACAATGAATGTCAATTATCTATATATTAATACGTGAAGGAAAAACTTTTTACGAAAATTGCGCGAACGGAGAAGTATGAAATTTCGCACACATAATTTCTATAGAGAAGAAATGGCGAATGCTAATTTTTTTTTTGTAAATTATGCATAAAAATAGATTGAGTCAATAAAAAAATACTACGCACACTACTGTATTGTTATGTATTTCATACTCACACGCACTTCGATGTATTTGACATTATTTGACACAGATCTTTTGTTTATCTGTGGTCAAATTGAGAATATATAACAATGTTTTTTCTATTAAATAACCATAGAAAAAACCTTGAACATATCAACATTTCAAATTTGACGTATCCATTTCATTATTTTTGAAAGAATATTGTGTAATGGAGCTCGCCCAGTCTTTGACAAAGGGATCTTAATAATGTTCAAACTTATAATCTAAATTAGTTATGGTCGAATTTCGAGCACTGGCCGACCACTACTCTATCCAAATCGATGTAGATCTCGATCTATTTTGAAAATTCCTGTATATTCTTATAATATAAAAGAGAGTCGGGTTAGTGCGAGCACTTATAACTTTAATAATAAAAGGCTAAACTGTATAAAATTGATAGATTTCAGTACGATTTCAAGTATCAATTTGGCAAGTGAAAGCTTTGTTACTTAGCGAATTATTTTCTATCCATTAGATCTTTTAACAACATTTTTATTGAGCCTTCTGTTCAGTTAAGTTGGAGTTTCAGTAATAGTTCAATTAGATATTTCAAGTGGAATTTTTTATGAAAATATTATTTTTATTTTTTTTTAAGTATCTTACAAAGTCAATGAGAAAAAGTAGAACAATTTTTATTACATTATTTATTTTTTGTACTGGAGAGCTTTCATCATTGATCAATCAGCAATCAGACGCTTTAGTTCTACGCCCATTGAATGTTTATTTTTTCATTTATTTGCCGTGAACTCTTTTGTCTAACATTTAATATGTATTTGATTAAGTATCTAGTATTTATTTGATTCAAAGGCCGAAGCGGACATTTACAAAATGGAAATTACAAATTAAAACATAATAGAGTTTTACGCAAAATACTTACAGTAAGAATAAACTTAAGAGCCGGACACTCAAATCACCGAACTGAGTTTTGTCCCCGCTTCCCCGCGCATACCTCGTCATATTGTGCGTGAGACAGGTTGAACTTTCTTCTCGCTGTCTCTGTCACTTAACTACCCTGCTGACACAATGATATTTTGTTCATTTCTTTATCCTTAGTCAAAATGCAATCGGAGTCAGGGTTGGCAGCCAAACCATAAATATCAGGTTAATTAATACATTTAAAAGTTTGTGTCATGTCAAATAATGGATATTTTTCAAATTGAATATAATGATTATTTATAAATAAAACTAACTTTGCAGTATTACAATATATTAGAGTTTTTATCCGAAATATAATCTATTGTAATACTGCAAAGTTAGTTTTATTTATAAATATTTATAATGACTCAGTATTACAAAGTTGAAAATAGTGTGTTTGAAGAATTAAAATATAATGATGTTCTATAAGTACTATTTGAGTTCGTATTCGTTGAGTGCGTATTTCGACGAAGTTGAGTGACATTAATAAGACCAACTTTTTAATAGCTTATTGAATAAACGCACATGAGTTTTGTTTTACTAAAGTACACTCTTATCGGTAGGTATAGCCGGCGGAAGTTAACTTAAAGCATTTTCTACCAATCAATCGGTCCCGTCTAATCTTAGACAAGATTCAAACCCCGAGTAGAGGTTGGCTTCAATTAAGTTTATTTTCTTTTTATTTTTGTGTAACATAAAAACTTTTTTGTTCATATAATATATTGTAGGTACGTATGTAGTTATAAACCAATTACTATATTATCAACGTACTATTTACGCAATTTTGTTGATGATAGGTTCTTTGACTTAGCTACTGATAAAAGTCAAGAATTATGTGGTAAAAACTTATTATATCTAATTAAGATATTACGATAAAAAATACGTCAAAACGTAATTCTATATTATTTTATGGAAAAAAAAATTTAATTTAAAAATATTTGTAAAGAAAAAAATGTAGAAGGGAAAAAAACATGTAAAAAATAAATAAATATAAAATTTTTGACAACCATGGATTCTCACAAATATTGTATTTAGCCCCAAATGACCAACATTAGAAAGTGGAGGGTTTCTGCAGAAAAAAACTACAGAGTACAGAGCGACACGTCCGCCCGCCACAACGTTCTCTCACGAATGAAGAATTTTAGGATTTGTATGGAGCCTATACAGTTTTTGTTTCTAAAGGAAAAGGTCCTAAGCGCCCAATCACTTTTTACCGATTAATTAGAAAACTATATTAAATGGAAGTAAAAAAGACGATGGTTTTGAAGAAAATTAAAAGACACGCATTTTGGTATATTTTAAAGCGTTTTTTATTGAGTAGATAGCCTACTAAACCGTTATGATTTATAAAAATATAGAGCAAACTTTGAATTTTTTTTCTATCGATCTAAATTTGGAAAATATAAATTCAAATTGGAAGACTTGATAGCCAAAGCTCTAACTTAAAGCACACTTCCCTTTTTGTTGTGCTACGATACCTATTAAGGGAACAACGTTTATATAAAAACAGCCATTTTCGAGTGTCCGGCTCTTAAGGCAAACCCTGCAAACCCATGAAAAATATAAATTTGTCTACATGATAATTCAGTTATGTGGAAATTGTCGCTGAAAATAAAGATGTTACGTCAGATATTATTAAAACCTTTAGAAATGTTCATGGATTCAAAGCTTTCAAGAAAAATATATATGTTTTAGGATTCTTAGAGTAAACATGAATAGCCATCTTTTGAAACAAAATTACTTATGTAAATGTTGAATGGAGTAATTCATTCTCTTTTTTTAATTTTAAGCTTGAGAACACTGATAAAGTAAAAATTCCAAAAACATATGAATAATAGGTATATACAGAGCTTGGTTACATAATATGTAACCATGCTTTTGCTAAAGCTCTATATGGAAACACGCGGAGATTATAATTATAATTTATTCCACTAGTTTTCATTTTGAGTGGAACGGTAAAAAGACCTAGTATACGAATACGAATATACTTGTAAGTAAAATAATGATAACATAACATAACATTCCCCTTTTAAGGCCCCCCGCACACCACCCGGAGGAGAGCAATCCGCAGCAAACCCGACCCGCACAAAGCCGACTCCCCAGCCCGTTTGATGCAATCGGACAAAAATAATGATAAAAACCATTATTAATTACAAGCATTAGCAATAAAAAAATAAATCGAATGTTATAAAAAAAAAAACAAAATAAATGATGACGCCAATGCGATGTAATAGATATTTTTATATCCGAACATTATAGATACATCAGAAAGAGATTTAGTAGGTACATTGTTTTGGGTTTACATAGAATGTATCGGTCTATTAGAAAACCTATTAAAGTTTGGTGTCTACGTTAATTAGAAATCTCCCGTACTACACAATTCTAATCTCAAAATGTGTTCTTACAGGATGTTCCCAGAGATAACAGACACTTCGAGTTTCACCAACAATTTCTGGGTTTTCTTGTTCTTATCTCTGACCCTAAAACGGAACGTGTTAAGTCTGGCTACAACATGAACATTAAGGGGGAATGGGGGCAGATTGATAAATTTTTTCGTAGTCTTAAAACACAATGCAGGAAAGCACTTCGCAGATCTATGTGTAGTCTATTGACATAACTTTAAAATGATTTCTATAAATTGCATGCAGAATCTCCTGTTATATTAAAATTGTTTTAACAAAAAAATCTTTTGTATGAAAGTGCCCCACTATCGGTCTAAAACGCCACATAGATACACACACAACGACAAATATATCACATTATATAGCCATATTGTTCATTGACATCGAATTATGATAACAATAAAATTACTAATTCTAAAAATACTACCTATAAAATTTAGAAATTTAAATAAAATTTAAGTACCTGGGAGCAACCATTGCCACCACTGGTGACCTCGGGGCTGAGCTCCCGATACGTATCGGTATGGCAAGTGGCGCCTTCAACAACATGAAGATATGGAAGGCGTCGGCGTTTAGTGTCGAGACGAAATGTAAACTGTTTGATGCGTGTGTGTTGCCCATTCTCCTGTATGGGTGTGAGTCCTGGCACCTGACTCGAAGTGCCTCAGGAAAATTTTGGGTATAAGATGGTACCACCGCATCACGAATGACGCTATACGCCGGCGCACCCAGCGTGAGCCCATCACCTCTACTATTATGTGGAGGAGATGGACTTGGCTGGGACATGTGTTAAGGATGCCGAATGACAGTTGGCCGAGGAGAGCGCTGTTCTTCCTCCCATCAGGGTCCCGGAGACGATGAAGACCCTCTCATACTGTGTTCCGCTCCTTCGAGGCAGAGCTGAGGAATCTGGACATGGTGTGGGAGGAGGTCATTAACGTTGCGCAAGATCGAGCGCAATGGAGAGCTCTTGTTGCCTCCCTATGCCCCTAAGTGGGGTCTAAAGGGAGTTTGGATTGGATTGGATAAAATTTAGAAATAAGTTATTTGATTACTGCATTTAGTGTAAAAAATAATTTTTCGTGGCTCGAAATGCGCGTTTAGTTGTATAAATATTTTTAATTTCTCAAAAGTGTGTGCCAGTTGCACACTCTAAATGAACAATACGGACAAAGATGTCTTTCGTTGTTCAAATCAAACGATCTATTAACTTACGCCATATTTTTTGTCCGCGTAGGTAAAACAATAATTATTTCAACACCTATGGTATATGTGATTGTACCCTTGTATAAATTTGCCCTCACTCCCTCTACAAATTAATGGTAGGTTGTAGAATAGTGTTGGATCCCTATGTTTTACAATTGGTATTTCTAATGTCAAAGCATTACTTACAATGTTCGGTATATTTGTTAATAATAAGTATATGCGGTGTATGATACAGATTGTTCGTCTTTCTAGTTTGTATTAGACGTTTTAATGTGCGGTTAATTTATGTAGGAATTCCAAAATAGATTTAACACATGTCATTGCCTTGATACAAACTAATCCATTACGACTGAGTGTTTGGGGCTCGTCATCGCATAGTTTGGCTTGAATGATTTATCATCTCTATTCAACAATACTTAATTATTTATTTGATTTCTATGTAAATCGCTTCACACTATAAATATTATGGCAAAAAGCAGTTCAAAGGTCATTTCAATGCAAACTTTCGTACTTTTACCAACATGTTGTGCATGCCTATCAATTGCAATCTAGGTATAAGTAAGTATTAAATAAAAATTTGTTTAAAATATTGAAGGAACCGAATTACCACTTGCACCCATCAAATATTGTATTAAACCCAACGATAAAGATCCCAGACGGGAAATCAAAAAGGTTGTTTAAATGTAGAAGTATTGATGAAGGAAACATGTTTCGAAATAAAGCAAAAACCCGGATCTTGACATGGTAGGGGATTTTACTAACTACAATTAGAGGTCAACTCTCAAGTCACGTGGTTGATTTTTAGCTAATTTTTTACCCCTTATCCACTAAGTTAATCGTGGTGAAGTTTCAGATTTATGCAATGGTTTTCAAGAAAAGTGGACTCTTAATTGAACGGCTGTTATACATATAAAAATCTAATTTTCGATATTACGTACTAACTCATATTGCAAAAGATTTGCATTAAACCTTTTTCCATTCATTTCATTTCAGTGAGCGTCTTGTTTATTATAGTATCCAATCTACGCTTATTGACAAGTGATAAACAGAAGTGGTTGGTGACCCAGCGGTTACAACGCCGGCTTTCGTACTGCGGACGTCGTGGTTCGATCCCAGGTGCCGACCATCTTCCTCTTTCACGACACAAGCTTTCAGTAGCTTACTGTGAAAGAGTCATGGAGTGTATTTGTGTTCACTTTGAGTGAGCACAGATTCATTTAAAAAAAAAAAAATATATACTGCTTTGTTCCTGTCTCAATGAATACTGATGCGTTTTCTTTTTCTAGGGAAACTAGACAAGTCATAAACGATAAATCAATCCTTAAAATTTAAAAACTTGGAATAATTTGAAAATAGTATAATAATTTACTTCTTCAATTTGAAATAATAAGTAGGTACACGGGATATTTTTACGCACCTCCCCCCTTTTCGATATCACGGGATTAATTATTATTATTGACGTCTATTCATCTTACCATAATAATTCAGTAAAATTTGTTTTAAATTGGTTTTATTCTTTCAACGATTTATACAATAAGTTAACAGGTTTCACATGTGATTAATTTTCTACTACACCGCCATCTCTTGGTTTTTTTTTAAAGTAAAACAATTATAGAGGAATTGTTTTTATTTTAAACTTATGACCCATCGAACTTCATCCCGCATCCGAATCAACGATAATTATTTTTTTAGTTATATATACTCTTTATTCATTAAAATAATAAAAACAATACAAGTCCTTTTAAGGCTTTTACAAGCCTTGTCAACAGGTTATTTACATAATTATTACAAAACATAAAAATAGTTCGATTGTTTCGGTTGATTAGGTATCTTATCATAGTCACACTAGATATATACATACAATGACTGGTATTCTCAAATTCACGTTCCAACTCAACGCAAGAAGCTCTTGCTTAGAACTTAATCGGTTGCCAGTAGTTACGTATCTAATGTATTGGTTAAAATATTTTATATAGAAATGTCAAAAGTCTCAATAAAAATTGGATACGACGAAACTCAATCGTCTGTTTTTCATTTCGGAATAAAAGTCAATATTGCTGACTACCATGATAGATAAATTTATATAAAACAAAAGATTGATACATATTTTTATGTAAATGCGAGAATGTATGTATGTAAGGGCGTGATTGCAAGTATGTAAGGCCGTGTGTGAATGTAAAAATAGTAAGTCTGAATATAAAATAAAAGAAAAATAATAAATTAAAACATAATATGTTTGTTTTGCAAAACATCAAATATTTGAAACTGGCACAAATCGTCCCTCAAGGGATGGGATGCCATAAACATAATAATAATAATAAAAGATTGATGCAAACAAAACTAATCATACATGTTATTATATCATTATAGGCAGATTATACACATTTACACATTATATTGCACGTCAAACATTACCAAATAAGTACAAAGAATCTATATAGGTACTATTCTTCATGACTATTTTTTTTATCATTTACTTTTAAATAAAATCAATCACACATGTTACTCACCAAACCCCACAACTCGCACGAAAATATCTCACAATGCATCAATGATATCCATATTACTCACAAAGAATCTTAATCTCACCTAGTCTTTGGGTATCTTTAATATTACATAGTGCAATAAATTATTAGCTAAATTTAATTTAGTTTTAATGTCGTAAATCACATTTTATTCATGTAATAAGTCAAAATTATTTTTTCATTCTGGGCTAGGTCGACGGGCGGGTCAGCCAGTAGGAAATAAATGAACTCTTGATTGAAGAAAAGTCCCCTGTCTAGATAATTTAATTCTATATAAGGACAAAAGTATCGTGATGCCGTGTGTAATTGACAGGATCACGGCTGTCAATTACCTTTTGTTTTAATTGTGAAATTTTGACAAAGGGGTGATATATGAGTAGGTACATTATTATCTTCATTCCGCTGTGAGTCTACATACAAACACAACCTATGTGAAACGATGTCCTTTCTCGCAAAGCAATATTGTGTACTACACACTTCGTGATAAAAGTCACGTATGCGTTGATTCCAGAAATTGTCCATTTAGGTGGAATAGACAATTCTGGTCTCTTTTATGTATTTGATAAAATATTGCTTAGATAATAATTTGACTTATTACTACACTAGTTTATACCCGTCTTGCTTTACGTTTTTGATTCTGATTGTCAGGCTTGATCGGTAGGTAATTAAACAGGTTCTAGTCTAGCTTCCCATTGCTTAACAGACCTCTGTAACTGACATTAGCACAGAAAAAGAAGAATGACACTTTTAATGTTTATTAAAAAGAAACAAGAAAAATTATAGTTTGACACTCACATGAAAAAAATCTGCATGTATCATAATATGTTACATCTCACACTTGATTCAATTTCACTGTTCAATCGAACCTACCTACATAATATGCTAGTTTTACTCTCTCTATGGTTTGAATCTCAGCTACATTCCCTACACCCTCTATGTGTGATAAAGGCAGCTGTTTTACCGACCTCGAATGTCACTAAAATATGTCTAGGAATTATTTAACAAATTTTTACATTAAATCTTTATTTATTGAGAATAATAAGATTTGAATAACATTTATATGTATAACAAATCAATCTGCAATTATTTTATTACATTTTCATACCGTAATACCAAGATTCCATTCAATGTTTACATGAGTAATTTTGTTTCCAAAAGATGGCTTACTGTCTTTTTGAGAAATTTGTATGAAGATCCTAAAAATAGAGTTTTTTAAATAACTCTAAATATATTAAAGTTAATACAGCAAATTGTATTTAAGAACCTTCTCCGGCATTTTGCACGGCTCTGCGTAGATTCATATCTGACGTAGCATTTGTATTTTGAGCGTGATGCTCCGACATACGATAAAAAGCAAATATACAAACATTTCTGAATTATTATGTAGACTAGCTTATACCCGTCTTGCTTTACGTTTTTGATTCCGATTGTCAGGCTTGATCGGTAGGTAATTAAACAGGTTCTAGTCTAGCTTCCCATTGCTTTGTAGACCTCTATAACTTAACTGACATAAGCACAGAAAAAGAAGAATGACACTTTTAATGTTTATTAAAATTTTGTATGAAGATCCTAAAAAATAGGGTTTTTTTAAATAGCTCTAAATATATTAAAGTTAATGCAGCAAATTGTATTTAAGAACCTTCTCCGGCATTTTGCACGGCTCTGTGCAGATTTATATCTGACGTAGCATTTGTATTTTGAGCGTCATGCTATGACATACGGTAAAAAGCAAATAAAAAACATTTCTGAATTATTATGTAGATAAAGAAGGAGGGGCTAATGCGAGTTTTATTAAATTTCCCAATTTACCACGCAAATTTCTTAATTTTTTCTTTCATAAGAACCTTCTACTGATAAAAGCGAACACGACAAAAAATTAGTGAAATCGGTTCAGCCGTTTAGGCGTGATGCTCTAACATACGATAGAGCAACGATAAAAGGCAAATTAAAAAACATTTCTAAATTATTATAATAGATTAAAAGATATGTATGACACATTATTAATTTTTAAATATCTTCAAGATTTATATGATAAATTTATACGGTAATAGTTTATTCAATTCTTTCTCACACTTTTATTTAAATTATAATTTTATTTTTGTAAGTTCATTAAAAAAAGTGTACAAAACAATATATATATATATATATTATTGTTTTGTACACTTTTTTTGTATAAATATTTGCAAACTTTGCTAGTTTATAATTTTTTTTCAACAAATACATTTTCGACATCTTTCACATAAAGCAAAGCTTGTGTTGTGAAAGTGGAAATGGTCCGCACCGGGATTCGAACCCACAACCTCCAATACGCTGTGCGTACGATACCACTGGTCTACCGACCACTACTAATAGTATATTATATATGTTTGTAATTTCTTTAACAACATTATAAAACAACTGTCTATTTGCTAAGTTAAATAAAATAAAAATAATATTAATATATGTATATTTTTGATAATTACCCAATAGTAATAATTCATAAAGAAGGTCAAGGCTCGATATATGGGCTGTAGCGCCATTGGAGAGAATAATTCATTAGGTTTAATGAAAAAATAAACACTTGTAGGTACTTAATATGTTTTTTTAATTTTCAGGGACGTGTTTTAATTAACTAGAATAAGTTCACATTATAAGGAGTGCTTATTTATCATTCGTTTTTAAAACAACAACAAAAAATACCTTACTCAAATGACGGCTGAAAGTCTGAATTTAGGATGGAATTTTACTTGAAGAAAGCCAACGGTATCCACTCTCCGTAACATCACGAGACAAAAAGATAACACAAAAATAAAAAAGTATTAAAGTATTTTTCGCATACCTCTGGACAATGTGAGTAGAAAACGGATCACAGAAATGGCGGAAGCTTTTTTAAAAATATTTTCAGTACAAAAATAAAAGAGCTAGAGAATAGACATTCAATTCAACGATTTTATTCAACTTTGTCGCATTAAGATCCTTGAATTGAGGTAAATCTTTTATTTATTTTTATTTATTAATCACATTAACGGCTAAAGCCTTTTACATAAATATTAATAACAATATCATATAAGATAATTTCATCATCAAGAGCAATAAACCAACAAAATTACACAAAAGATAGAAAACCATACAGATAAAATCAACTACAAAAAAAATAAACAAAACAAAATCAGAATTATCAATTCAATCTCAAACAAAATAATACAAATCTCAAAAACTTTCGTCCAAACAATAAATAAACGAATGGATTTGATAATAATAATAGGCAAATAAAACATAAGAAATTAAAAACAATACCACAACGAACAACAATTAAAAAAACCTACAAATAGGACAAAATCAGAGTAGAATCAACTCGTCCATAAAGGAAACATTTGGAAAAATATCATTATTTAGCAATAAAAATATACCCATACTTTGTATAGGTGCATAACAGTACATAATAATAAAAAAACAAAAAAAAACTAGTAGGCAGATAAATAAAATTAAAATCTTACACATAACTTCAATTTTCTTGTTCCACATTATTGTCATATCTCTCAGATTGCCTAAAAAAACGATCAAAAATAGGAACAGAGAATTCAGATTTAGTGTCAAACCTATTTGCTGAATTAATTATTTATTCATATTATTTTGAGTTTATTCATGTAGAATTTTCATTTCGAGCCGTAATAATATTCTGATAGTATTAATCTAGCTAACTATATATATAAAAGACAACGTTGTTTCTACCTGTGTCCGATCGTAGACTTTGAAAATATCCAACCGATGTGCCCTCATGAGAACGGTGATAGTTACAAAGGACCGCTAAAACAATGGGAAGAAAACCAAATAGTACTCCTTTTAAAGCATAGTATAGCACAAACTTATTGACTTAAGGAAGGATAAAGGATCTCCTTGTAGCTTTGTCAAATAATAAAAAAAAATACTACTACACTAAATTTCCTTTTTTGTGTTCAATGAACTGATTTATTTTTTTCGCTGGAAGACGTTTCCAAGGCAGACCATCAAAAGACTATGCTAGGATATCTCGGAATCGTCCTCGCAAGAGGCCAACCCTGCGTATCGTTTTATCATTTATTTTATGTATTGTATGAGCGTCCATTATATCATTTCTTTTTTAAGCGTTGTAGTATATACCACGGGTATCCGCTAGTACGTGATTAAAGTAATAAAGTTATTATGAAATCATATGGAGGTTTATTATAATGAGAGAATATGAAAGGAAACAAGGATTAAATATGAAGTTCATTAGTGATTCTTGTGTTTATACTGACGTGATAGATTGCTGTTATTTCTCCCAGGCAACTCCAACTATATCAACAGGTTGTTAGCTCCGTACTATTAGGTACAGACTTTTTCTCGGGGGAATTAATTAGTAACGAGAAGGTATGTGGATGGGCGTATTTATTATTTGACCTTTAAAAGTACTGTGGAAGGATGTGCGAATAGGGGAAAAGAATACATTCTAATATGTACATACATTTTTTCCTTTTACACATCGCTTCAATCAATTTCACAGTTCAGCGAGTCTCTATGAAAATTTTAGTGGGCCTGTTAATGGTAGCGTTCAGTGGATATAAGGCCGGTTTTATAAACGACAGAAAGACCTTACACTAATTTCTATTTTTTTTTTAATTTAGAGCCTTTATAATAATAAAAATAATAAATAACACTCGTCTATACAAAGGTGTCGGTATAGCCGGCATAACTTAATGCTTGAAGCATTCTCTGCTAGTCAACCGGACCCGTCCAATCTGAGACAGGATTTCAGCCCCGAGTAGAAATTTCAAGTGAAAAAATACATTGAAAATTTCTGACGCGACTGGGAATCGAACCCGGGACCTCTTGATCTGAAGTCGGAGCCTTTTCCACTAGGCTACCGAGGTCGGTCTTTTTGCTGCACTATGGCATAAAAGATCTCTAAAAAATCAGTAAAAATTATTTTATGCATATTTTCGCAACTTTTCACCGTATTTTTGGGACAAATATTCCATTTCGGCTGTTTTTTTTTTCAACAAATCGACTACTATTATTCTTTTATTGCTGCATATGAGTCTGAGTACCTAAATGAAGGGCAATGGACGAAAAATTCAATCTCTAATATAAATTAAAGTCGGGTTAGTGCGAACACTTATAACTCGAGATTGGTTCAACAGATTCTTCCGATGTGTGATTTATTGGATTCTTCTCCGCTCCGGATAACAGAATAACTAATAAAAAGTTAAAAAAATGCATAAGAAATAAATTATAGTATTAAAGTTAGTATGGAACGAATTTCATTCGACGCCATCATTGAAATAATCAAACAACAATATTGTCTTCTGCACCTGCACCCTCTCATTCTCGCATACGTAATTGTCACTCTTACAATAGCTCATTTCAATTACTCCACCGTTTCGGGCGTTTTTAGAAATTTTTCATACAAAGTCAACCAAATTGCGCGCCAATATCCTAGCGTATCCTTTCTGAGCTTTGAATACGAATGGAATATGGACGTTTTAGTATTCATATTTTAATGTTATTTAACATAAATTAGTTTATTTTTGTTTCTGGAGGCGCAGTGCACAATAAACAGGCCGCCTCTGGTTAGGACTAAAGGGTCCACAGGAAAAATAAATATTTCATTATATCACTAGAAGAAGAAATTGCTCAATAAGCAAAATTGGTATGCAATACAAAAACTAACAAACTATCACGAACGGCTAACTTTACTGACATTTTAGGCAGAAATTTAACTGACGGATGTTTACAGGATCAGGCCTTACTTATTATCTTCCTATAGAATTACTCTCTTTGAGAAATTTTCCATTATCTTCGAACTTGATATATTTTTTTTAATGTTGTAGTATCTATGATCTTGATTAAATAAAAAAAAATGTAACCTCTGACCTCTATGAGACGGCTACGTTGTCCTACCAATAATAGAGATCCGCTCCAATACTCAATAACGTCTGACGTGTGTCAGGTCCCCCTAGGACCTCGAGTGGGTCATTGTCTCCACGTGATTCGGAGAGGGTCCTGATTTATCCGTTGAATATCAATCGGATTAATTTAATATTTCATTAAAGGAAGAAATGTAGCTATGACTATTCAAAGAATATCTCTCCGTCTATACCTACTTATTGAGTGTGTCTTGAACCCGAACGAATAATTTACTTTTTATTACAAAATCGGAAAAGAGGAAAAGAATTTAATGACTGCCTTTCTTATAAAAATATTAAGCGGTTTTTTCATTTTTCAAAAGAAATTGTTGGCACATAAATAGGTAGGTACCTATATCAATAATTTCGTTCATATTATGAGTCGTATAAGAACTTTTTTTAAATTAAATTAGATACGATTTTCATTTATTTATTTACTTTCATTTGAGTATTCATTATTTTTTATAAGTAGATACACACTTGCTCAAAATAACAAATAAAAAAAATAAAAGTTCCACAATCACGAAATCAAACAAAATGATTACATATTAAAATTATATGCATATTTTGATGAGGAACGCGGAGAAGCTAAATAGCTTAGATTTCAAGATCCAATAAAACGGAGCTCATACCGAATCATGCCTACTCTGATAAACATTTTTTTGTCATTTACCATCGATGATCATCCCAGGTATCCCTGGTGGTTAAATTTAAAGCTTGGATCTTGGAAAATTTTTTGAACACTGGTGACCTAGCGGCTGAACTTCCGATACGTATCGATCGAGATAGCAGGTGACGCCTATAACAACTTTGACCAAGTATGGATTTTGTCAAATACATTTTGTTTCATTGACATTTTCAGACCAGGGTCGTATTGAAAGTTGATATATTTTTTGTATTTCTACGGCTTCAGAGCCTTTTTTATTAGATAATTTATTAAACAAACAAAAACATTAGCAACACTTGACAGTATGTTATGAATAACATTAAATCAATAAAAAAACATTACGCACACTTCTCTATTTGATACTACTATTATTTGATACTCACACACACACACACCCTCACACACCCTCACACACACCCTCACACACCCTCACACACTGATGTATTTGACATTGACACATACGCATATATTCTTTTGTTTGCCTGGATCACCACGGGAGTCAGACAGGGCTGCGTATTGGCTCCTTTGATATTCATTATTGTCATGGACTTTCTGTTGAGAAAGTCCATGCAAGGAGCAAGAGGTATACCGATAACACAGAGAGATGGTCTAATGGGCGAACTGTGCGATCTGGAGTACCTACGCGGATGACCTAGCGTTGTTCAGTACGTCAGTGGAGGAATCACCTACAGCGCAGTGTTTCAAGACTCTGCGACGAAACACCACGCCTTGGCCTTGGAGTCAATGCCAGTAAAACGGAGCTCATGGCGAATAATAGCTAAGGGTAGGAAGCATAAAATGGGTGACAGTAAGATTGATGGAAAAAATGATAAGGAGAGGAAAGGTTGTCACTGGCAACAGCAATTATGTGTTTGTTTTATGTTATTTCAAAAAGTAAAGGTCCTTATAAAATAAATTCATGTATATTTTTTAATTAATAGGTAAATAACTTATAATTTTTTATATGAACGGAGTCAATATAATATTGTCTAAATAGACGCCGACGAATCAAAGGGAAATATTTTATTAAGAGGAAAACAAATAATATTCCAAAAATAAAGAGGCCCGAATGAAAAATGCTCATTTTATTTTGTTACGAAGAAATATTTAATTCATTGAGCCCTTTGAAGAAACGGCGTGGTAAAATCATTTAATAATTTGAATTACATAAGCCTCAATATAATAAAAAAAAAGATGTTATCTGAAAGAGAAAAAAAAAACATTTTCAATTTCCAACAAATTATCTCTCGGAAACTGTAATCTTTCACAGAAACAAATTTGTTTCGTTACAAATATATCACGTTCGAAGACATCTTGTTGATTTTATCTGATAGAATGTATAACAACTAACTTCCGACTGATGGGTTCGAGAATATCTTCTATTTTAAAATAAAGCAGACTTGTTCTTAAGCGAATGATGAATATTTGCATCCTTGGAGAGATTTTCTTCCTTCTTTCCTTTTTCCTTCCCCCAATAAGCCACTAATATTTGTTGTTATTGATTAGCTTTAAGTGATATTATTTTTAATGCATATTTCATTTTGATATTAGAGCACAAATGTGCCATCTGTAATTGGGTTAATTATAAATATATATATTAATTGTACAAATTTGTAATAAAACCTGTAGATGAGCCAATAAATAAAATAAAAAAAATAAGCGTTGTGAATATAAAATGGTCAAATACAACTGCAAAAAAATAAAGTGAATTTGAATAATGCATCGGCAAGGTTTTTGAAATGATGGTTTTCCCTCATACTTCAATTAGGGTGCGAATGACAACAAAACACTAATTGACAAATTAAAAAGGATTATAGTAAAAAACGGGTTTAAAAAAATTTGAAGCTGCACATCTACAATGTAGCGCCGCGTTGTTTGCCTTTCTGTTTTAAATTTGTAGGTATAAAACCACAATCAATCATCAGCCTTTTGGTCTAGGCCCACAAGTCTATTGCCTCTCATCCTTCTTTGTTTTCACTTAACCCAGGTTGTGGGTCGTGACACATGGCACGTCTTCAATCATACTTTTATAAGGTCTCCCAAGTATTTATAGGTCTCCTACTGTTACTATCTTTATGAAATACTAGAGGTCCTCCCCAGCTTCGCACGGGTAGATAGATACTTAAAAATAATTTAGTTTTCAGACAGATCCCTAACTTTTTCAAAATATTTTATAGCATAAATATGTTAATCTGGAATAATTGCATTGCAATGTATCGTGTCACGTCACTTTACCACCGTGACTACTTTGCGCGGTATTTCTACTAAACTTGACACGACTCCCCTCAGCCCTCCCCGGCTCCCATACGCACTCTGCATCGGATAAGTTGAGATGATAAGAGACTATGCTTTTTTTCCAATACTCACATTTTTAAACTCGTGATAACTTTCGAATGGAATGTCCGAATTGAATAATTCAAAAAGTTATACAAACATATTGAAGCAGACTTGAATATGAACTAATTTATTTTAATAAGGAGTAATACCAAGATACCAATAAAGAGCTTTTTCTAAAGGTGACATTTTATTGGGTTTTTTTAAATAAAAAAACACTTATTGTGGCATAACTATAATAGTTAGACATATGCTGTCGCGATACTTTTTGTAAATAATGATGTCTTCTACAAAATTGTAGAACATTGTTTTATTCTATCATCATTAGTTTTCACAGCGTTCGCGATAAAAAGAATATTTTAGGTAAATTTTTTACACCTTGGGTTACATTATTGAAGTTTTCGTAGGTTACCCACTTTTTTTTGGAAATTAAATATAGCCTATGTTCACCGCCGATATTGTAGCTTCCCAAAAGTGAAAGAATTTTTCAAATCGGTTCAGTAGTTTTGGAGCCTATTCGAAGCAAACAAACAAACAAACAAACAAACAAACAAAAAATCAAATCTTTCCTCTTTATATATTAGTATAGATTAAGCCTTCGCAGGTGTTTTACCCCTGATCTTCTTACTCGGTACGCTTTATGTGGTTCCCTTCTGGCTAATTGACAGTCCTCAGCCTATGCAACACACCGTAAAAGTTAAAAAATACCATCAGCTAAAATATGATAATATTAATCTTTCTTTATACAATATTCTGCAGGGAAGATTTGAAATATATAAAGCAGTCCCATGGCAGCTTGTCAATATTTTTATTCTTCTATCAAAAAGCTGAATAAGCGTCAGATTTTTTCGGTTTCCCTGCTATGAATATTCATAGTCTCCGCATTAAACACCTTGTTACCTTTCTTCCTCTCATCCCCATGTGCCGCCAGGTAACCTGCCCGGATTCCTGGCGCTATTTGTCTGGTTTATCAGACATCTGTCTCCCTAGACGAATGTCTTTTGTTTTGTTTTGTTTCATTTAATTGATTTTTCGAATAATTTCATTTAATAAGTACGTAATTTATTTTCTATATTATGTTGCATTTTTTGAAGCACTAGATCAGTTTATCGTTGAGCTTTCTAATGAAAAAAAATGGGCCTTCAGTCAAAGAGTTCTATATATAGAGCGGCTTACTTGCCTTGTATTTTATCTGTCCTCAATATGAGGCAGTTAACCGCTGCGTATTTTTTATGAATTCAGTCTGTCACAGACGTTGCTAGGTGTCGCATCGTGTTGACTACATAATGTTTTCTTCAAATGCCCTAATGTTTGATAAGAAACTGCTCCAATTATACAATAAGTTAATAAAAGTGACAATATTGTATCTTTTAATCCTTCAAAACAATTTATTACATGTTTTTTTCATTTAATAATTAATGATATTTTCTACAATATATTTCAATATTATTTGACATATCGATACCTCAATATGCAAATTGGGTAACTCCAAAAAAGTAACTTTTCGGGATGAAAAAAAACTACATATTTTTTATACATAACGATGCTATAATTTGAAAAAAAAAAACCGCAAAGTTGAGAAGTATGATGGTGGAACGGGGCCCAGGTCTCGTAACCTTTAGGTTAGCAATCACAAGTGAAAGTAACAGAAAAAATTTCATTCCTTAACTCATCTTCTTATACATCTTCCTTCAAACTTATCAGATATGCAAAAACTCTTCAAGTCATAATTTAATGAAATCGTTGTTCATGTACACTCATGCCCTTTTGTTTTTTTTATCATTTTACTTCGTGATCCAAGGTTTGCTTTTTCTGTTTTAAGTATAATTTTCTGCCCAAGTATTTCATATTTCTCTTTTTTCTGGTTTAAATTTGAGGCCCTTGAAAATTTATGTGCTACATATTTTCCTTCTTTTAATTTTGCAAGATTGATATCTCTCAGTTTTCACCAGAATCTGAGTATTCTGTTGACCGTAATGTTCTTGCAATCTCTTACAACATTAAAATAAAAAAACTTCCTTATTCTGTGCTTGTAATAATATTCAATCAAACGATTTGTCTTAATCAATGTCATGAGTATACAGTTTCATCTTGAATTTATCCAAGACAATTCTCAATCTCAATCAAGATCAATCAATCAATCTCAGTCTGCATAGGGAATAGAGTTGCGCATTTTAAACGTTGTAATACTAACAAACTTTTCCCTTTTTTTCTTAAGATGTTATTAAGACATTTTATTATTATGTTGGATTTGCCGAAATCACCAAGAATGTGTATTAGAATATAGAATTTTTATATCATCATTAGGTAAGTCATTTTGTCAAAAATGCAGTTACCCATGTTGCATATCAATGTATCGACACTATAGCAACATAATAATATCACTGTTGCTTAGTGAACAGTTTGTTACTATAGTCAACAAATATCTACTGACATATAAACAATGCACTAAGTAAAAAGGTTGAATTCCATTACATTTGCAGTATAAGTTATTTATATGGAAAATTGATATTTTCTAAGTCATCGTTATGAATGTTTTCGGCGCATTATTTAAACACAATTGGAACATCACCCGCACACCTCCCGTCCCTCCCACCAAACTGGACACAAATTTAAAGTGAATTATCTTCCTATCTCTATTTATAGAACTCTTTGCCTTCAGTACACGCTCATCAATATTAATGTTGAAATTTGCTGATCTCCAAAATTCTGAATTCGGATAATCGTGCTATTTTAGATTGTCGTAGGTTGATTGATCATACAACTCACCCACGGTGCCCTGTTCACAGGAATAACTCACATAGGGTTTTTTAATGTGTACCTACCTACATAATCGGATTTAAATTATATCCTCGAAATACCTTATTCAATAGATAAAGATAATGTATGTTTTTGTTCAACCTTTCAACTCCCTAAATATTAGCAAAAATTAAAATAAAAGTTTAAAAAATCACATGGTATCTTTTTTTTTCTTTATTCCATTTCCGCTCCCTAGTTGGAGAGCATAATATGATCTCCACAAGTCCTCGCCATAGGTCCTGTCTTTCTCTTTCTTCTCACAGCCGCATCCCAGTCAACACCAAGCCCCTGAAAGTCACAAGTAGAGCCTTTTAATTGTTTGTTTGTCATATTCTTCGTAGGATTCCTTAGTACCTGATTGTCAGATATGTACTAAAACTAGTTATGTATCAGTTTCCGCATGTCAATCGGGTCTGTCTCAGCCCAGAGATCAACATCAACATTGGGTAGAAATTTTTAATGAAAAACGCTTCGAAGAATTCTCATCAACGAGGTTGAGTGGACAATTACATTAAACCATGAAAAATCTCATGTGAAATAATATTTGTTTTTAGGTTGATTGTGCAATGTGCATAGAAAATTTTCTCCAATTTAACATTAATACAATGTTTTTCGTTGTTGGCAGCCAAAGGGTTAATGGTTGGTTACCTAAGTGATGAGAAGAATTTTCTTTTATATTTATCGCCTCCCTGTACGAAAAAGATAGGGCAACTTGTATAATTTAAGCGGATAGACAAGTACCTAATGAATAATGAAAATGCTTCACGAGATAAAAAGCACCTGAAAGGAAAAATATATAATATTGTTTTCTTTCACCTGTGTTCGTTCTCTCTACACACAACCACGGGTTTTCCAGTTAAGTGTTTACCTTTGGTTCACTGCCTCATACATATGGATGTGGTTGGGTTGGTCGAAACCTTAAAAGTTTCCTTCGTTTACGTGGTCATTTTTCTGTCAATGATTGTATGTATGTGCCCTAAATTGAGTCGAAAATTATCTCGTGAAGCTGAAACCAATTTACCTGTTGACAAAGGTCAAACCATCGTCAGTCTATACGCAAAACATTTCTTCCTGGTGGATTTATAAAGTAGGTACTTTTGCGGGTTATTTGATTGAGCTGTCGGCAAATCACGTTGGGTGTTCGTCCTATTCAAGCGACAAATCGATTTGTGGAAGATGTGGGCTTTTGAGTAGCGAATCAAACACGTGTAGATAAATTTATATATTAGTAATCAGATATGAGCCTATATTACACAATAATTAAATTAATCACCGTAATTTCATGTAGCGCTGCGAACATTATATTGAAGTATTTTAAATTCATTTTTCGTTTTCATTTCCGAGAGTCTACTTGTATTCTTCCTCTAAATATTGTTTTCCAGAACACTCTATCTGCTACTAAGTATACTTCCGTATGAAGTATCGTCGTGTGTAGGTATATTATTTTGTTTTATTCGGCCCAGCACGTCAGCGATCAGGGGTTCTAGACAATTTAAATTTTACTTAAATTAATTCCACCAAGTATGCATGTCCAACAATTAGTTAATTTTATTAATTTGAATTTTGCCAAAGGATTTTTCATTAATGTAGAGTAGGAAGAAAATTAACTGTCCACTTTTTATATTTTTATATAAGTAAGTGTCTTTGTTTGATTTAAATAATCTCCAATATAAAATAATGTCGGGTTAGTGCGAACACTTATAACTCGAGATCGGTTGAACTGATTCTTCTGATGTTTGATTTATTGGATTCTTCTTCGCTCCGGATAATAGAATAACCAATAAAAAGTTGATAAAATGGATTAGAAATATTATAAAATATAATACTAAAGTTACTATAGAACGGATTTCTTGCGACTCCAGCGCCATCCGTGAAATTTCCTTAACAACATTTACCTGACAACCAGAGTTTCAAAACGCTGGCACGCAGATTATTGATAATCTCTTTTAAGCTTTCAGAAATAATTTTTCAACATTATGTTTTATTAAAAAGTATTTTTGTATAACATACAAATTTGAAATCAATATTCATAGTAAGGAGTACAGGACAACGTCTGTCGGGAAAGCTAGTTGTTTATATGTTCCAGTGGAAAGTTCATTTTCTTCGCACTCTACATTGACGTGTTGAGTTCGCGAAAATCAAATTGTCTACGAGGGCCTTCGTGTTCTTGTACCTAGTGCTCTTCCAACCATTATTGGATTTTCAAGTCTACATACATAACATACCCCCCCCCCCCCCCCGTACCTAAGGTCTCCCGCATACCGCTAGCCAGCCCGGAGGAGACCAATCACGAAACCGACCTCGTTCGACGCTCATTGTGCCTTTTCTGACAGGTTGAGGTTTAAGGACGTGAGGTGCATGGTCAACCTCACGGTCCCGATCAGATTTTTAGATTTCCTGCGTCTTACAGGATGCTCGAAAAACCAGCAAAAAGAGCAGAGATGCTATTCTTAGCCAGCAACCCTAGGACATTTTCAAGTCCATTATCAAAAAAAAATATTTGAATACAGTCTCACCGTGATGTAGATATGTGATATCTTGAATATTTGAGGTGTTTCCAGCAGTCCAAGAAATTTTCAGCTTTATTTTATTCTAGCTCTAGTGTCCTAGAGTCAACAACTCCACTCCATAAAATAAAATCGAAAACACAAGAGTGCGTACTATTTTCAATTTCAATTTCTGGATATGTGTTTGGCCTTAATGGCGGGTACGTTGTAGCAGGTATAAAGGTGACCACAATGTTTCTGAATATTATGTTCCTGTCCGTCAATATTTTGTAGAGACTGGTTATCGCACTTAGGCCGAATTTGTAAGTGCTACTTTAGAATCCGCATTAAAAATATCTTGGCTATCTTCTAGTTTACGATTCAGGAATTCAGAGGTATAAAAGTTACGTAATTGACCTCATAGTGGAGCATGTTGTAGCTATAAATTCCTTCCAAATAACGTTACTGTGCGCTTTTTCAAACACATCATTCTAATCCAAACCGTCAGCGTCGATCCGTTTATCAGCATCATATGCAGAACATTAGTTCCGATTTTTCCACGTCTTTTAATTGGAGAAATTCAACAGTCATGACTTAAGCGTGATCAAGTATATAAGATTGAAGAAGATTGCGTTTGTGAGAGACCGCATAATTCGCCTTCAGATTTATGAATCAGAGATTAAATCCTCCTGTTAAACTTACAGTATAAAAAAAAACACATTATTTGTAACTTTGTAATACTTGGTCATTATATTAATTTATAAAGAAAACAAACTTTGCAATATTACTATACCTAGTACTTAAGTTTGCAAAGTTTGTAAGTACTGCAAAGTTTGTTTGGCATTTATTTTTTAGTTTTTGCACATACTTAGAATTATTATCGCTTCATTCAACTTTTGTAAGTACATCGTTGTTGGACATAAAAATAACACATGTGCTAATTTAAGTGCACGGAAACTTAACTGGTTAAACGGTAAGAATGTTTAGACATTTTAGAATAATGTATTTAAATTTGCGTGCATTTAAATTACCACGTGTGTCTCATTATATGTGAAACAACGATGATGTTTTATTGAAGGTAGCCCTGAAATTACTTTTGACTCGATTTTGTCATTAATCGTTTTTTCTTTTACCATGTCAACAGGCAAACAAGAAGAGTGTCGAGGATGGAACTGACGGAGCAGTCAGCAATAAGTACGACAATGCTGATGAAGATTATTACTTTGACTACTCGGAACAAGATCAAGCACGACCCAGGCTTCTTGATGATGATGATATAGACGATGTTGATTTTCTTGGGGAAGTCATGGAAGCCAAACGTCCTGAAAATATAAGATTCTTGACGAAGGATAAAGACGATCAGTTAACGGGTAATTATAACTATTTTATACATCATCGTAATATTAACTCTTTTCAAGCCAGATAAACGGTACAATTCGGCAGAACTGCTCTGTTGTATTTACAAGAGTGGACCATTTGCACCATTAAAGTTGTCTCAAAGGTCTTTCCAACTTTGAAGATCGATTTTTTGAAACAGCTTATTATTTGATGCTTTTTATTCCTGTCAGAACGCATTCGTTGCAGAGCCAGGAAATTAGCTTTCTCCCTTTTACAACCTTCTATACGCTAGTCTTTATTTTCTTTGGTTTGGATAAAGATACATTTTAATGATCGGATAGAGTGAACAGACATTTTATTATTTGGTAACATGAACCAAATAGGATAAATATTGGCTTTGACATTGATCAACAACTCTGACTCTTATGTTCATGACCAAACAAATCCGTAACATTCTGTTATAAAAACACATTTCGAATTCTTTCATTCGATTCATACATCTCAGTTTGTATAACTAACATTTCTTTCGCTTCGTCCACCGACATACTATTTCTCATACAACATCTATTGCTCTTACTTCTGACCTGGCTTTCCTTCAGGACGGAATCGATGTGTTCGATCCACGTCATTCAACGGTTCGCCACGCCTTCTTACACCTTTCTTTCAGCCTTATAAATTGTCTTTGTCATTCTGTTTTCATCCATTCTCTACACATCCCAAACCATCTCAACTTATTAATTTTCATCTTTTTGTCCCAACACTAACTTCCATACCACATTACTTCCAAATATTCACTACTCTATACTCATTCATTTCCATATTGCACGGAGTCTTTCTGCATATTCTTCGTAGAGTTCCCACATCTACTGTAGGATTTATAATTACTATCTTCTTTATAGTCTCCAATTCTACATCCATACATCACTGATGGTAACAGGATTGTGTTATGAACTAGTTTTTTTAGCTTGTAGTAAGACGTTGTTTCTCATAATAATAGGTCTTAATGCATCGCTCACCAAAGGCACACAGTCGACAGTCAAATATTCTTATACACTGCAAATCAATTTAAGGTTAAGCAATTGTTCTTGAGTATGAGTGCCGAGTAAGATCGGCTTTTAATTATAAAATTCCTTTTCGAGATTGCTTTTAAATACCTACTTTTCCATTTCATTCACGATCACTCCATCCGTCCAAATGGACCGATGTCACTCCAATATTACTGTATGTGGGGAAAACCAAATGCCTGTTAATGAATTATTTTTTTAGGGGATTTGTTGCGCTCCGATTTATTGTGGTCTATTGTTCTTCCCCTACTTGTGGTGCTTCCCAATTAGAACTTCCCCACTTATCCCGGATGCTTCAAGAATTCCAGTATGAGAAGGGGATCCAAGGCGATGAAGTCCTCCACCTCTATCCTGTGTTTACCAAAACTTCTTGCTCTCGCATAAACTACTGCATCGTAGTCTGTAACTACGTGGTGAAACGTTCTACCTCTTCTTCGCAGAATCTACAGGTTCCATCATATTCGAGTCGCAGCTTCTTCAGGTGTTCCCTAAGTCTGATAATGGATGATATTCAGGCAGTCCAAAATCCATAACTCGGTCCAAATTCGTCTCATTTTGCTTTTGCCATAATCCTTTCACCAAGGTACACGTGTTGCTGATTTAGATTTAATAATAGCAAAATGCGTGTATTAACCTAGTGATATTTCGTTATAATGATTGAAAAAAAAATTCAAGTTGCACTTCTGTCACAATGAACTACATCCGTTGGATTGCATCCATTTGGAGTGATCGTTAATGGGACTAATTTTTTGGTTGTAATCCAAACGGATGACAATTGTTCGATTTCGTCAATTTGGAGTGGTCGTGAATGAGACTAATTTTTTGGTTGTAATCCAAACGGATGACAATTATTGGATTCCGTCCATTCGTTAATGGGACTAATTTTTTGGTTGTAATCCAAACGGATGACAATTATTGGATTCCGTCCATTCGTTAATGGGACTAACTTTTTGGTTGTAATCCAAACGGATGCCAATTATTGGATTGCGTCCATTTGGAGTGGTCGTGAATGGCGGGCTTAAGATATTTAGTTTAGGAAGAAATCTAGATACGTAAGAAAGTACCTACGCACCGATATCCCGCAAAAAAAGAATTTACAACAATTTGATGAAATGAAGGGGAATAATGGACAATTTGCAAGGAATGGAATGGAATGGTGAAATGTAAGAAGCTATTACGTCATTCTCAGAAACAGAATATTGTATTCCGCTTATTATTAAAAGATCGTTCCACTTACACAAGTCGTATGTACCTACTGGATGATGTTCGTCCCACTTCGTTCGTTCATAATAATTCTCGACATGTATTTCATTAAATTTTGATATCGTACATAGGTAAGATAGAAGGGTTGTTAATAACAAATAAAGAAAACATAGCATCAATATCTTAAAATTTAAATTGCTATCATTGGTTTTCTTCTTAATTTCTTGTTTTTTATATTGTCAGGAGAATGTTCTTATAATTATTCATATTTTTGAATTTTCATTGACTTTGACATACGTCAGTTGTTTGATAGTTGGTAAGATTGTCAGAATGTGACCTGTAAATATAGGTTAAAATAACATTGGTTAAACAGAACTAACATTAGACAGGATAACGTTGGGAAAGCTAGTAGGTACTTCAATGTCTACATTTTCAAAACGGGCATTTCGGTGAAGCAAAATGAACTTAATTTCAGGCTAACCGTTGACTTCGGTAACATCGCAACTCTAGTTCCACCTCGTTATTTCAGGCCTACCTATAATTTCGGTAACACCGCAACTCTAGTTTCAACTGTTGATTTCAGACCTTCTGTTACTTTCGGTAACACTGCAACTTAGAATTTATTTTATTTTGTATACAACGAATTCCTGAATTTAGTTTAGTTGTTACAAATTGTTAATTCACCTTAATGCCTTTTGTCTGAGTCTGTAAGTTCTGGGAAAATGAATATTTTTATTTTCATTAGGTTGCCAGATAATGTAAGGTATTTATTAGCGTACAATGCACCCTTTTAAAACATTTTTACAACCTTCTGTGTTGTTTTCTTGACTTTTTGTTTCGTAACTATGTTTTTTGTAAACTGAAATTTACAAAGCTGAGCTTTACGTTTTGTATTGTGTAACGAACTGACGTGTTGTATGGAAGATATTAACACTTATGTTACTTTGAACTTTAATTATTATACCTGTCATCTATACTAATATATAAAGAGGAAAAATTTGATTTTTTGTTTGTTTGTTTGCATCGAATAGGCTCCAAAACTACTGAACCGATTTGAAAAATTCTTTCACTTTTGGGAAGCTACACTATCCCCGGTGAACATAGGCTATATTTAATTTTCAAAAATATTTGGGATCCTTACTAAAACTCCAATAATGTAACCCAAGGTGTAAAAAAAATACCTAAAATATTCTTTACATCGCGTGCGCTGTAAAAACTATTGATGATAGAATGAAATAATGTACTACGACTTTGTAGAAGACATCAATATGTACAAAAAATGTCGCGACAGCATAATATGTCCAACTTTTATAGTTAAGCCACAATAAGTGTTCTTTTATTTAAAAAAAAAAATTGAAATGCGGCAGAGATATGGCGTCACTGGGGTACGAGCCGGACGGGAGGGTACCATTAGAATGCTATTTTGATAAAGTTAGGGATCTATTATAAAGATCATAAAAAAAACTGAATTATTTTTTATAAATACCTATCTACCCGTGCGAAGCTGGGACAGACTTCTAGTACATAATACTTTGAAATCACCCTAAGCTTATTTCACACTGAAAAAATTGCCTTCTATTCCTTCCCAATCTCATGACATCTTCAACTTCGCATAATAATATTTACCTTAGGTACTTTTGAAATTCTTAACCGATCTCTGACGGTCTTCCCTGCAATGCTTTTAGAATCTTCATTTCTGAAACTCTGAGGGACATTTCGTACATACGTTTATTTAATAGATTTTCATTTTGCTGTTGAATTTCGTGTCGCCGTTTTTCCATTTAGAGTTTCTTAAAAATAATTTTATTTCATTTAATTTAATTTAAAATCATTATACCCACACTGTTTTCGGTTCTTTTTACCATCAGTTTAAATTCATTATTTTCAGTTGGCTTACTTAAAAAGTCGTAAACTGTGTTAATATTAAACCGTTTATCTATATATTAATACGTGAAAGAATAACTTTATACACCTTTTTACGAAAATTGCGCCTACGGAGGAGTATGAAATTTCGCACACTTATAGTATATAGTTTGTATAGAGAAAGAGTGGCGAATGCTATTTTTTTTGAAATTATGCATAATAAATACATTAATCAATAAAAAAAATACAAACACTACTGTAATGTTATGTATATTTGATACTTACACATCCATAGATGTATTTGACATTGACACAGACGCATGTATTATTTTGTTTATCTGTGGTCAAATTGAGTATAGATTAATATTGTTTGTCTTTAATAATAATAATGGAAAAAACTTTGTACATATCAACATTGTTTTTGAAACAAAATTGTTAAATAGCGCTCGCTCAATCTTTGGCAATGGAACCATAATAGTGTTCAAACTTTTAATTTAAATAAGTTTGTTATGGTCGAATTTCGAGCACTGGTCGACCACTAGTAGAAGTAGATACACAAAATATTGAGAAGAGATTTTCTCATATAGTCGTACGTTGCCGTAGTACTTCATTAAGCCCTTACTAAGCACATCTTCCAGCAAGACGATATTGTTACGCTGTTATACTGCTGTGATAAACACTTGCCTTGTTCACGTCCTTTGTGTTCAGTTGAAGGTGAACTGAACACGAACAAAAGAGCATTTTCTTCAGGACGACTACACTTTCACATTTGTCAATTATTGTGTCAACATTTAAGACAATGAATGGAGTTAAATGAATTTAAACATTAACTACGTACATTGCCGTCAATACTTTGGATTTTTTCCATTGACATTGACTTGGCTTGATTAGTTTTGTTAGATCTTTTTAAGGATTGCTCAATGCTAATGGGTTCAATTCACATTATATTATGTATACCCAGTGGCGTACCGAGGGGGGGGGGGGTGGAGGGGCGGATCGCCCCGGGCGCCTCTAATAGCAGGGCGGCAAAATATGCTCGCGCTATACCTACTATACGTCCGGTTTTCGAAATGACCTTTTTTTTTTTTTTAGGAAATGTCATGTTTCCAGATACCAAATTTTAGAATTTTTTTTTTAGGAAAAGTTATGTTTCCAGATACCAAATTTTAGAAATGATCTTTTTTTTTTTAGGAAAAGTTATGTGGGGGCGCCAAAGGTTGTGGTTCCCGCCCCGGGCGCCGCAATAACCCACGGAACGCCACTGTGTATACCTAAGCAATGATTACTTCTTTAAATTTATCCCGATC
The DNA here is from genome assembly GCA_963576905.1 of Mystacides longicornis. Lineage (NCBI taxonomy): Eukaryota > Metazoa > Arthropoda > Insecta > Trichoptera > Leptoceridae > Mystacides > Mystacides longicornis. The sequence continues at coordinate 13,534,188 of OY756426.1, forward strand.
ATAAAACGATGCAAATTTATATACCTAATGCTTAATTCAAACATAACGTTCGATTTTATTCGTCGCTGATCCTTGCAGATATAATTGCAGAAGATACATACTATTCCATTGCCTTTATTTGAAGTTTATATAAATTTAAAAAAAAGCAGGATCTTAACAATGAGATACTCGGTTAAAGAGATAGTTATCTTTTGAAAATAAATTATCATTTTAAAAGTAAAATTCCACAAACGCAAAAGTTCAAATGATTTTTTTTAAATATATTTGAATAACAACAATGAATAATAAATTGTTAACAAAGAATTTGAATATGGACAGATTATTCATGTACTGTAAACAGGTAAATGAGAATAGGTATATCGATGTTATTTTATTTTGAGAAAATAAATAATAATGTAGGTAATGAATTCCTCTTCATACATATTCTATTCATCATTTTGTGGAATTTGACTATCAATATAAAGACAAAAATTGTTAGAGTGAGCCTTTTTCAATAAAATTTTCTCGTTAAACGAAACTAAAACCAGGGCAAAAATTCTAAACCTTCTGAAAAAATATAACGATGAAACAAAAAAAAGCCAAGTTTAATATAAATTCCAAAAAGCTGAATTAAAAATTTATGTTATGATTTATTATTTTCCCCCGGACGAAAACTCTGTATTTTAAATAAAGCAGCGGCTTCATTTGTTTCGTCCTTCCTTACCTAGAAAGGTAGGAGGACAATATCATTAAAATAATCATAATCAATATCGATATCTGTAAAAGACAAATACCCCTATTCGCTATCAGATCCACTAAATTTAAAAATTCACCAAAAAAGTGTATGCAAAGGTAACTTTTAACTGACTGTTCCACTTAAATTATCACGATTCCTCTAAAATGACCCGCTATTCGATCAATTTAAGCGGCACCTTAGAAAGACCCGCCAAAAATTTTAGAGGAACCGCTTAAATTTTGTCAAAATCGTGTCTTGTTTTTCAGTCACCTCTCTTAAAAATAACAATCAAAACAAAAAAAAAGTTATCATTTTCAGTAAATATATCATTTTGCTCTTGTTTTCATCACAAAAGATACGTTCATAGTGTTATATTTCTTGATCAAGATGAATTTGTTTGAGAAAAAGGAAATTTGACGGCCATGATGATAATTTTGACATGGGGAAATTATTCATTTGAAATCACTTGAAGCTATATTCACTTCGATCGATTTCTTAAGGAATATCGCTTGGATTGATTGAAATCACATGGAATTGCCCGGGAAATTCAAAATTTTAGTCAATGCTAAATTTTAGCGGATCTGATAGGGAATACTTAGGGGTAAATATGTTTCTATGTATGTCATTTAAAAACTCTGAAACTATTCATCCGATGTGCTACAAAGCGGTTTCATTAGAAGGGATAGCTAAAATGGTTTGTTACCAATATCCATACACAAACAAACAAAACATATATCTACCTTTAATTAGCTTAAACGCCATAATAGTGCGTACATATATGGTTTTAAACCACTAAAACTTATTTTTAACGCATTTGTATGAGACTTTTAATCAGTTTAATCATGTCAAACAATCGTGTTAGTAGTTATGTATCCGCTAGTAATGTAGGTCATTCATAGTTTCCCCCTTCAAAACTCACTCAGGGTCATGGGGAGGCAACAAGAGCTCTCCATGCGCTCAATTTTGCGCCATCACAAGGGAGACAATAGCTGCCTGAACCCACATATCCTGATAAGGCTCAGGCCTCCGAGGCTTCTTTATTGGGGTTTAAAGGCGTGAGGGGATCCCGATCTGATTCTTCGAATTCCTACTACTTACAGAATGCTGGAAAAACTAGCAAAAAGAGTAGCGGTGCTATTCTTAGCCGGCAACCCTACAGCTGTAGGTATATAAACAATTAATGTAATGTTAGTTAAAAAAAAAAACAAAAAACTGGTTTGGAACAAATCTCTAATATAAAAAGAAAGTCGGGTTAGTGCGAACACTTATAACTCGAGATCGGCTGAACAGATTCTTCCGATGTTTGATTTATTGGATTCTTCTCCGCTCCGGATAACAGAATAACTATTAAAATTTTGAAAAATGCATAAGAAATAATATTAAAGCTAGTATGGAACGGATTTCCTGCGACGCCAACGCCATCTATGAAAAATTCTAAAACAATAATAAAAAAGCTGCTAACCTAGGGTAGCCCAGAACTCATAGTATAGTATATTATAACAGCCAGAAGACAATTATTATCTTCTCTAGAACAACATATTCAATATTAATCGGTACTTTACAGGGGACCCACTGAAGTTACGGAACAAGTGAAATTTTCTCTGGATACTTTAAGAGGGTTCCCCTGAAGGTACAGATCTCAACATTTTACTGACTCATCTACATCGAGGGGCTAACCGTTCTACCAAATTTCAATCAAATCGGATAAGAATTACTATGAGTTATGGGTGCGCACACATTTTTGGTGTACGCATACGGATACGCGGAAATTTTCTTCCTCTTCTAAAAAAAATATATTTTTGGAATCTACACCCTCGAAAACGTCGAGAAAATTAATTTCAGCGAAATCTATTTTTTTTTTTTAAATCCGATCACAAGACTCGTGTATATTCCATATACTATGAGTAATTATTGTTTACTTGTCAACTATTGACATGGTTTTATTGGTACGCAGATTATTGATGGATTTTTTTTTCGAGTTTTCAGAATTGTTTAACATTCAAACATATTTTAAACGTATTTTTGTATAAATTACAAATCAATATTCATAGTAAGGATTATAGGACTACGTTTGTCGGGAAAGCTTGTTATTAATATAAGTCGGTAAAGTTACGGAGACAGCTATATAAATGACGGCGTGTGATTATTTTATTTGTAAGTTTATTCACCGACTTAATTGATTTAGCACCTCAATAAATCTAAGCCCTTCGCCAACAAATTAATGTTTCCTCTTTGTTCACATTTTTTTTCACATTCGTTGACTCAAAACAGCGAATGTCTCGAGGCGATTCAATCTCCTAAAACCCGACCCACCACTTAATTTGAATCGTGTTGTACCTACTGTTTACAATTCCTTTGAGATTTTTTTCGCATACGGAAAATACTATAAAATAGCCGTATGCTTTGTTTGCAGAGTGTTAATAAATTTGAATTGAACAAATAAAAGAATACATCGAAAAAAAAAGGATGTTGAAAAATTTTTGAGGAATTTGAGATATTGTATTTGGTTTGTCTGGAATTAAAACGTGGTCCTTTCAACCTTTTCAAATTATTCATTTGTGACAACTTGATCATTTGGTTAAATGTTTTTTCAGTAGGTATCCCGTAAGAAACCGGCTATCAAAAATCAGCTCAGGAACATTCTCCATTTTCTCATAAGCTAGAAATAATCAGAGGATGTTTTGGAATTGTCATCATTTCGCGGAGAGGGGAGAATGGATCATAACATTCGGCATTTTGTGGCTTAAATCCATAATTTTACACATTATTAAATCATTTTTTGCAATTTTGGTCATACTATAACTCTAAACACAACACGCCTGCATTTGTTGAGTCGTGGTTTTAACCATTCTGTAAACGTGACTTTTCAGTCGTAATGTTTATTATTTGGTTTGACAAAGTTGCATTCGCATGTTCCTCTCGATTTAAAATAATATATTGATTTTTTTTTTCAAAAATTAGTCACATCAGCCTCCGTAAATGAGCCCTGAGAAGGTTTTCTTTTTTTTTTTTTTTTATTATTGAAAACATTAATTATTACACACTTAATCAATTAATATGAAGTTGTTCTCTCTTTAAGTTGGAGATCTCTCATCACATTATACTTTAATAGAAACCATATTTATGTTTGCTAATGTTATCTTTTGATTTACAGCTCGCAGCCGACGCTCATCTGCCTATGAGTCATCTGACGAAGCCACAACTCAGAACCTAGGTCGAGTTGTCAACAGAACAAACACCGACACAAGGTATCTAAACGATAAAACAGCGTACAAAAGGACATTAAATATAAACGAGATAGACTCAAACGAAAGGTACACAGTTAAATAGGACCATTTTTGGTGCGAGGTCTAACATAAGCACTCTGCTGTATCATTATACTGCACAATTTTTATTCATTCATCATAATGTCACATGGACATAACAACTCATTAAAATTATGGGGTATAGGTACATTATTTCACTAACATTGTCTCAAATGGCGCAGCAATATTTGGGATCTAAAGTTAACTAATACTTTGAAGTAAATAATCATTAATCTGTGTCATGAGGTTGCTAAAGGATAACACATTCTAACATTGTTCATACTACGATGATATTATCATAAAAGTCATTAATTTCAAATTTGTTAGTACCTACATATATAAATTACATTCTCTCAATCACATGTTTTTTTTTATTATTTGATTTAATTATGTAACAAATTAATTGTTTACCGGATTTTAAAGTTTATATTTCATATGGCAAGAACAGTTATTATGGGTATATTATACCTTTAGGGATCTACGTTTTTTTTTTCTAAGTTTTCAACTTTTGATTTCTCACATTTGTTAGCATACCTATATTATTTATTTGTGTCACCCAACAAGTCTTCAATTTTCAAAACTAGGATAAAAAATATACAAATTCTATTACTCACCTATATCTTATGCTACATTTACACGCTTGCCATGGCTTGGCAAGCCACCACAAGCTCCAATCCTTCGAAAAAGGTTGGACGCCATTTACACGTAGGCGTGCGCGTCGGTATTTTTATACATTTGCCGCAAATTCCTTTGATCTGTGTCAAAATCCGACACTTGTTGCAAGCGTAGGCAAGCTCCACAAGCCAAGGCAAATACCCTGTTACACGTTGGTGTTTGTGGTGGTTTGCCAAGCCGTGGCAAGCGTGTAAATGCAGCATCAGAGGGGACGAGAATTGGATTCAGCAAGTTTTGAACGGTAGTGGGAGGAGTGGGACGAGGTAGTTAAGGACTCATTACACTCAACGCTTACCCGAGCGATTAAGTTGCTTCGGATAAAAAGAAAAATTCCCTCCTTCTTAGAATTTAATATGAGGTAGCGGTATAAAATGACACACTTTACTAATAGGTACATTGGATTATTATCTCATGTTTGCGTTTTAAAGTTATACATCGCAATTCTAGAAAATTCAAAAAAGTTTTTGAAAAAAGCTTTTGGAAATACTCAGAAATCCGCTACGGAGAAAGAAAACAGTGGGTTAATACGGATATAATTGTACGTATTATATAAAAAGTAGATAAGTATCGTTAATTATTTGGGCTGCAGATAATATAGAATTTATGATTTATTGGCGGGAAGCAAAGAAAAATAAAACAAATTAACCCCATAAAATACTAGTATTTCTCGCTTGACAATGACTATTATATATTTACTTTTTCAATAAATCATTTTACTCACTCCATTATGTGTGAATTTTTCATGTATTTTTTTTATGTATTTATGTATCTTATAGAATAATTATATTGTCAACTGGGTTGGCTGGCAGAGATCTTCTAAGATAAGTCCGCCCTTTGAAACGTACAAATATTTATCCTTATATTGTTATACAGACAGCAATAAAGCTTTTATTTATTTAATGACTGTTTAGCGGTTTATTTTTAAATGAAATATTATCCATACCCCAGTGTAAGGTGGCCTTAAATATTAAAAAAAACACAACAACCCTACTTAGACGTATTTCTCGAGCAATCTGTGGCGGCAAACTGATTTCAAAATAAACGGGTAGGTACGTGGTATTGGCAGTCCTTTCACTCGTTCTCATCTTACCGTTCAAAACTCGCTGAATCCCATCTCAAAATATCGACCACTATACGGTCTGTGTTATAACGTACCTTATTCAAAGAATGGTTCAATGCTACTGGTAGATAACGTGTTCTGTTATATCTAATTGGATAACATGATAGATCTCTTTTAAAATATTTTCTGTGAATGTAGGTAACATTTTTAAATGAAATTAGTTATAATGATGGGCTTGTAAAAATGTATTTCAAAAACGGACATCAGGTCTCATTATTATTATTTAAGTAATTTAAAATTCGGGTGGAGGTCTATAAAATAAAAATAAAAAGTAATTTAAAAACTGCAAGTAGGTATGAGATACGTATTTTTACTAACAAGCTAAGGAATAAATTTGGTATGAAGGATTTTAGTTTGGAAAATTCACTTCTACTTTTATTTTTCTTTAAAGACGTTCAATTGAAAACAGCGAAAATAAGTAGGGTTTCCTGGAAATGTTTTACTACTACTTTTTTGTACACCTAAGTAAAAAAAAAAAAAAAATGTTTTTTTTTCTGTAGACCAACTTATGGAGTGGGGAAGCCGTTTTCCAAGGTGACCGCTAGGAGTGTAGACGAAGATGATAATTTGAACTACAGAAGTCCCTACAACGATAGATACAGGATGCCAGCTGTGGAAAAAGGACCGTTGTATATGGTAAGAAAAAGAATCCATACAACACTAACTGCTCAAGAAACTTTTTAATGATTTCTCCCTCTCCGTCTTCATTATTTCTTTACTTTACTTTGACGCTGAATTTTGCGTCTCTCCGTAAATGTCAACTACTTATTGAAGCAAGTAGAAGCTATCTTAAATTGGGTTTTCAGTCCATTTCCAAACGATTGATTTATACATTACTAGCTTTCCCGACAGACGTTGTCCTGTGGTTCTAACCCGAGGCTCCCCGTTCATATGTAAATAATGTGCACTGCGCCCCCATAAAAATAACATAATTAATTCGATTGAGTTAAGCTAATAAAATATTAACATTAAAATATTTCTAAAACATCCATATTTCATTCGTATTCAAAACTCAGGCGAGAACAACACGAGAATATAATATGCGCGCACAGACATTATACCTCTATGTGCCCGATGTTGACTTTGTATGAAAATTGGAGGAAGTGGGATGGGCTACTGTAAGAGCGGCATTCACGTATGCGAGAATGAGAGGGAACTACCATCATAGCGTTGGCGCGTCGCAGAAAGTCCGTTCCATACTAACTTTAATATTATATTTTATATCATTTCTTATCCATTTTTTTTTCAATTTTTTATTAGTTATTCTGTTATCCGGAGCGGAGAAGAATCTAATAAATCAAACATCGAAAAAATCTGTTCAGCCGATCTCGAGTTATAAGTGTTCGCACTAACCCGACTTTCATTTATATTAGAGATCATGGCAGTTAATATTTTCTTAACGAATCCGGGCTCACCCTTAGCCAAACCGAAAATAGATAGATATTTATAAAATCTATGTACCTACCACTTCAAGAAAATCTTTTTTCGGGCCTTTGAAACTGAGGTGAGACCTTAGAATGTCGTCGACTGAACCTTTAGGCTACCAACCATTTCTCCAAATTCCAACCGGATGATGATAATGAATAACAGTAAACAACGTAATTCACGAAAAAATACGCTTTTTAAATGTAAATATTATCTAGCAGTAAAACTTTTCGGACGAATATAAAAAAGGGTCATTAAATGTTTGATTGTCTTTTAAACCAATTAAGTCCACCCTCAACTGGTTGATTCGTGCCATTGCTTCGCTATATTCGGAAAGTACTGCGTGTGTGAAGGTGAACAGTCACCTTTCACTGGAGTTCTATCTTACGAAAGGTGTGAAGCAAGGGTGCGTCATGTCACCCTGGTTGTTCAATTTGTTCTTTGATTTTTGCGTCAGTGGGTTAAAAGATATAAATATAGGGGTTGAATTAAATGGAATAAAGGTATGTGCGCTTATGTATGCAGATGATTTAGTACTTATTGCTGAGTGTGAAAATGATTTGCAAGAACTTGTGTCAAGTGTGTTTGAAAATTGTGCAAAGAATGGTCTAAAAATGAATGTAAGCAAAACAAAGGTTTTGGTATTCGAAAGGGATGAAGCAAGAACGAACTGCAAAGTAACCGTAGAAAATGAATGTCTTGAGCAAGTGAATGAGTATGTGTATTTAGGAAGCATGTTTAGTCGTGATGGAAAGTATGAAAAAGAAATTGAACGTAGGAAAGTTGCTGGTTGCAGGGTGGGCGGTGCACTAAGACCTATATTGAGAAACAACAAGGTCTCACTACAAGCAAAGAAACTAGTGCATAACGCAATCCTGCTACCATCGATGATGTATGGTTGTGAAACGTGGACATGGACGAAAAAAGAAGAATGTAGTATAAATGCAGTAGAGATGAAATCTCTACGAAGAATATGTGGAAAAACTTTGTGGGATATGGAGAGGAATGAAAATATTATGAAAGAATGTGGTATGGAAGTAAGTGTTGTGACAAAGATGAAAGTTAATAAGTTGAGATGTTTTGGGCATGTGGAAAGAATGGATGCAAACAGAATGACAAAGATAATTCATCAGGCTGAAAGGAAAGGTGTAAGAAAGCGTGGGCGACCGAGAATGACGTGGATCGAACACATCGATTCCGTCCTCAAGGAAGGCCAGGTAAGAAGTAAGAGAAATAGGAGAAGCTGCATGAGAAATGGTATGTCGGTGGAAGAAGCGAAAGAAGTACATATGCTTGGATAGAAAAGAGTGGAGGTCCGTTCTCTCTGCCTACCCCGTACGGGACACGGCGTGATGGGTAAAAAAAAAATCCGAGTCCCGATTTTACTTTACTACTATGGGGATTGCGGTCAATTTGACATTTCTTACCGTAGCAATAGTTGTATGTAGAAACATCTGATCATCATGTTCCACATATTATTTCGTCAATATAATATTTTCCACGTACACTATTATTGTCATTGTGATGAATATCGATATCCAGATGAATGATATAAGCATGAAAAATATTTCTCTTCTTCTTCTTCTTATTCCTCGTTGGGTTAAAATACTTCAACTATAATACCGGATTACGGACGAACTTACCAATAATTATAATGTAAAATCAGCCTCTCAACTGTAGTTCAATGAAAAGATTCGCAATTTTCTCATATTTCTATGTAACTTCTAATATTTATGAAAAATTACCATTTTATCGAACGCTTCCAGTTTTTTTTTTCAGAAGTATTTAACTGAAAAAATAAGAAAGTTATTAGGAGTAGGTATAATCACTCAACATTTATGAGCACTCAAACGGTATCGCTAGGGAGTTGGCACATCATAAAATTCCCAAATGTTTTACAATCAACCTTTTTTTAATGTTTCATTACCTTAAGTAGACCTGGAGCTGTATATACAAGAATTATGCTGCGGTTATTTATGAAACCAATTTAGATAAAATATTTTAAGTTAAATTGAACTTAATTCTGTTTGTGCGGCTGCGTGGTTTTTGGTAATAAATCCTTATACCTAATCGTTTTCTCATAATATAATATTATAGTAATATCAAGCGGTCGTTTATCTAGGTATACAAACTATTGAAAAACTAAACAAAATTATTTGATAACCAGTACGTACCACGAATTATTGACAAGGCTGTTGTGGAGTAAATAAAAAACTGTAACTTTTCAAAGCTCTGTGTCTCCCTGGGTCCCTGGAATATTATTTTCAAATATTTGTATAAGGACAATACATTGATTAACACCGTCTACTAGCAGAGTTACACTCCAAGAACCGAGTACTTCATTTTACTCGCGAAATATAAGGCTAGGACGGACGGCGCTCCAACAACGCCTTACCGTGTGTTCTAATTGGAAAGCGTTCGCGCGTCGATTCTCATATACTCAAACGCGGACGGACCGTTCAAATTGATAACATTGTATGATCGCTCAACGCTCGATTATTTTTCGAATAGAACACGGCATTATGGGTCCCAACCATAGCTTTACGTTATGTTTTCTACGAGTGGAAAAGAAAATCGACAGAAGCTTCACTTCTGACAGTGAATTAATGAAAGCGCGAAAGATATACAGTGTAAGCCGTATCTCTAGGGTCATTGCGCGTAGTTTAGGCTTAAAAGGCTACGCAATCGTTAAGTCTTACATAGGACATGCAATCTTTGATAGTTTCTCACAATATTTTCCCTCTTTTCTTAGACTATTCGGCTGTTATATGTATGCTGCCATTGCCTCCTGCGGTTAGACTCCAAACTTTCCTTACATCTTTGAGAGGTTTGGGGAGTATCGTATCAGCGCTCCATAGCTTTTAAGCGTTTTGTTCTTTCGGATTTGTCCCAAGTACCAGTCTCGCTTTCCACGCCCCTTCATTTCATAGTGTAATATTTCGGTGTTCTTCTCGACAACCGAAATGTATTAAAGAAAACACAATATCTCTCACTTGATAATTATATTATTACTTAAATAAAAAAGTACAAAATATTCACAAGTCACAAAAAAGCTCTTATCTCTCCAATCGATAGTCTCAGAATAAATCACTTTGATTTAACAATAATCATCTCCTAGTGATTATTGTTCCCATTTTAATAATTTAATTTTAATGTTTATTAAAATAATCGCCCTCTATAGAATATTCATACTATACAATGGTTTGCTCCCTAGCTATAATCACAATATATTACACTCCCCTTCCTAAAAAAAAATCCCCCACTTTGTACAGAAAAAAAAACTTTATCCTCTGCTAAATAAATTAAACTCAAAAAAGAACTCTTAACCTCTCTGGTTAAATACATTAAACAAAATAAAAAATAAACTCTTAACCTCTCAGGTTAAATACTTTAAATAAAAAAAATAAAAATAACCTCTCAGGTTAACCAATTAAACAATCAATTCGTTACATAAATCAACAGGAGAAGAAAAAAAAATTAACTTAAAGAGAAACCAAAAAAAAAATGTTCCTTTAACTAAAACAAAAAAAATATAACTAAAAAATCTTTCATTCCATCATGTTGGGCGTGGTCTTAGTCTTCTATTCCATGGTGAGAATCCGCCGTCATGTCTCTGTAATGAAGAAAAAGGTTCATCAGTCGATTTGTCCGACAAATCGGCCAATGAGACCCCTTCTAATAAATCTCTTTTATCAGAATGGATCTCTCGGCTCTCATCAACAATGCCTTCTAAATTCTTTTTAACATATTTCAACTGGTCGAAGTGTCTTTTCCACACTAAATTCCTAACTTTTACTAGATATACTCTATCTGAGATGACCTTCATTATAGTTCCGTAGACCCAATTTCGTTGGTTTATTGGCCTAAAATCCTTCACCAAAACCGTCTCCCCTACCCTCAGTGACCCTTTCTTAAATTTTTTTCCCCCATAATAATGCTTTTGCCTTTCTGTGCTTCGCTCTAATTTATCTTTAACTTTGTCTGGAATTGTGTTTGATTCATTTAACATGTCTGAAGGCAAAGCCACTTGAAATCTATTTCTTATTTTTCTACCAAACATTAAAACTGCCGGTTCACAGCCTGTAGATGAATGAGGGGTGTTTCGATAATCTACTAAAAACCCGTCTACTTTATCCTGAATATCGATAAGATTTTTACCCCCATGAACTGTCTTTCTTAAGAAGTTTTTCATTATTCTTACTGCATTTTCAGCCAACCCATTTGATTGTTGGTGTTGCACTGGTGATGTCATATGAGAAATACCCCAATTTTGAAACTGTTTACGGCATTCTTGTGAAATTAAATTGTGTGCGTTATCACTAACTATTATCTCAGGAAATCCAAATATGTTACACAGTCGTTTTAGTTCATGAATGATTTGAAAAGAAGATGTGTTCTTTAAAACAATACACTCAATCCATTTTGATGTAGCATCTACGACAACTAAATAATTCACATCTTCAAACTGAAACAAATCTATATGAATTCTATACCACACTATTCCCGGATTTTCCCATGGTGTCAGTATTGATTTATGTGGGTTTTCCTGACATTTTCTACAGATTTCACAGTCTTCCACTGTATTTGATATATCTTTATTTAAATTTGGCCAAAAATAATAATTTCTAGCTAAGTTCTTTAACTTCACTATCCCTTGGTGGGAATTGTGTAAACTTTCTAAAATTTTCTTTCTTAACGATAACGGAACTACAATTCTATGATTTAGTATGAGACAATCTTTATAAATAGATAAACTATCCCTTAGTTTGAAATATTCCCATAATTCTGAGTTTTTGTCTATCTTTTCATTCCAACCCTTCTGTAAAAATCTTATAACCGTAGGAATTACCCCGTCTGATTTAGATTCCTCTTGAATTTCATCAAATGTAACGTTACCCCCTTTTTCTTCCAAAACGAAAACATCCTTTAAATTATTTATACAGTTTAAAAGCTTAAAGTTATTCAACTCCAAAACATCTAACAATTCAATGCCCTCCCCTGGACATCTTGATAAAAAATCCGAACAATTATTTTCCGATTTTATATATTCAATCTTGTAATCAAATGCTGAAAGAATCACCCCATATCGCTGTAGACGATTAGCTGCTAATTGTGGGATATCTTTGTCTTGTTTTAATATCCGTGATAACGCTTGGTTGTCTACCGCTAAAGTGAAATGTCTCCCATAGAGGTTTTGTGAAATGTGAAATGTCTCCCATAGAGGGAGAACCATTTCTGCAAAGAATACACTATCGCCAAAGCCTCAATATCTAATATGGAATAGTGTTTTTCCGTTTCGGTTAACTTTCTCGAAATGAAAGCAACTGGTCTTTCCGATCCATTCTCAAATACGTGTGATAATGTTCCTGAGATTCCTTCTAATGACCCATCTGTTGTGAGTTTTAACGGTAAATTTGGATTATAATGGATCAATAATAGATCTGATGTTAAAATCTCTTTCACCTTTGAAACTGCTCTATTACATTCATCTGTCCATTCCCACTTAGTGTTCTTTTTTAATAAATGGTATAGTGGAGATAAAATTTCAGACATATTAGGAATGAAATTTCGGTAATAATTTACCATACCCAATAAACTTCTAACTTGAGTTATATTCTCAGGAATCTTAGCCTTCTTAATCGCTTCCACTTTATCTACTAATGGTTCTAAACCCTTTTCCGAAATCCTATGACCTAAATAATCAACTGATTTAGAAAAAAAAACGCATTTTGATTCGTTTATTGATAACCCACATTCCTTTAACCTTTCAAATAAAGCTAACAAATTATTAAATAATTCTTCCTCATTTTCTCCTGAAACTAAAATATCATCGATATAAACTGCAATGTTCTTTAAACCCTGTGTTACTGAATCAATAACTTGCATAAATAAAGCCGGAGAAACCTTCAACCCGAAAATGAGAGTCCTATATCTGAACAAACCCATGTGAGTTGAAATAGTTGTAAATTGTCTGCATTCTTCCTTCAACCCAATTTGACAATAAGCTGATTTTAGATCTATCTTAGCAAACAATTTTCCCTTACTTACTTTTTCTAATAAGTTATTAACATTTGGCAACGGATAATTTATATTTATAACATAAGGATTAATAGTTCTCTTAAAATCAGCACACAATCGTACTCTCCCATCGGCCTTTGGAATAATTACTAAAGGGCTACCATACTGCGACACCTTAACTTTTTCAATTATGCCTTGCTGTAACATAATATTTAATTCATCCTCAACTTTTTCTCTCAACGCGATTGGAACCGGTCTTGGATTACAAAATTTTATGGGATGATTTTCAACCATTTCAAACCCCACTTCATATTTTGAAAACCTTCCAATAGCTTCTCCAAAAACCTCGGGAAATCTACTTTTCAATGTAGTTATATATTGTTCTTTATGTGGCGTATTGCTTAAACTTGCTACCTGTAATTCTGAGAATAGAATTCCAAATTCCCTCATAAAATCTCGACCCAATAGAATTTCTCTTCCATGATCTACCACTACAAATTGTAAATTTTTATTTGTGTTTTTATATTCTACTTCCACTTTTATTGCTCCTAAGACTGATAATTGTGTGTCTGCATAACCTTTTTATTCTGAGTTATACTGTTGCAAATTAATTCTGTTAAAGAACTGTTTGTATATTTTCGCTGGCATTACGCAAACTGATGCCCCTGAGTCTATGAGAGCTGAAACTATTTTATTTTCTAACCTAACCTGTACATTGAAATCCTCATTGTTTTCATGCATAGTAAAAATGGATTTAATTTCACCTGTTTCTGTTTTCTTTCTATTATTTAAATTGACTCTACACTGTGTTTTTATGTGTCCCTTCAAGCCACATCTAAAACATATGATTTCTGCATTTTTAAAATTTAATTTACTCTTTCTGTCTGAATTGAACCTTTTTTCTGTATTGTTGTTGTTGTAACTGTCAAATCTATTTGTGACATTATTATCGACAGAAGATTTCAAAAATCTACTATGCGACTGCACCTGAGCAGCTGACTTATTTATTACATTGGTGGTGTTTTCACCCGATTCCCGCTCAATTATGAATGTTTCACATAGAGATGCCATTTTAACTATTTCTTCAAATTTTATCATTTTAATTTCTTCTGGTTTAGCAACTAGTTTATCTTGTATTTTAAAATTAATTAAATTTAAAATAAAAATGTCTTTTAGAGTTTCATCTAACCTCTCTTCAAATTTACAATGATCTGATAATTTTTTTAATCTAACTGCAAATTCTTTTACCGATTCATGTAAAAACTGTTTACATAAGTAAAATCTTTTTCTACCTTCATATATATTAATTTCCGTATCACAATACTCCTTTAATTTTTTAAATAATTCGTCTAATTCTACATCTGTGACCTTCTTTGGTATACACAGATCTACCAATAATGAAAATGTTTCTTCATGTAAAGAATTTAGAAAGATTGCACGCTTTTGATCCTTTGAGATAGTATTCTCATCATATAATAAAAGATTTTGTTCGAATCTTGTACAGAACGTGTCCCATTTATCTATTTTATGATAAAAAGTCGGCGTATTCCCCTGGAATAACCTAATACATGGACCACTACTTGAAACTACTGGTTTTGCCATTGTATTCTATTTGATTCAATTTTATTGTAACAATTTACCCCCAAAAAAAAATTTCCAATATAACAAAAATAAATATCAATTTTTAAATATAATATAATAAAACAGGTACTGATCTTAAAACAATGTTGTTCTTCAATGTTGATTCCCTGCTCGGCCCCTGGATGAACCCGACCGTTCCTCTGACTTGGTTGACCCTCAGTGACCTTGCAGACTGCACCTGACCCTGATTCTGGAGACCTTTGGTTGTTTTGCTGCCCTCTTTTTGCTCTTAGTGATCTTGCAGACTGCACCTTCTGACCCTTGATACAGACGACCTCTGCTTTGCTGCACTCCTTCTTGTCCTTGACAAAACTGACCTTTGGTCTGTCCTTGAAAGACCTCGTCGCTGGTGTCCAATAATTGCTGTTGGCTTCACCCTGTGAATTTCTTTGTCTTCTTCTTTGTAGGTTTGTTTCTAAACCGACTGCGCCATTGATATTTCGGTGTTCTTCTCGACAACCGAAATGTATTAAAGAAAACACAATATCTCTCACTTGATAATTATATTATTACTTAAATAAAAAAGTACAAAATATTCACAAGTCACAAAAAAGCTCTTATCTCTCCAATCGATAGTCTCAGAATAAATCACTTTGATTTAACAATAATCATCTCCTAGTGATTATTGTTCCCATTTTAATAATTTAATTTTAATGTTTATTAAAATAATCGCCCTCTATAGAATATTCATACTATACAATGGTTTGCTCCCTAGCTATAATCACAATATATTACACATAGTACAAGCATAATATGCCTTTCGCCTTTCTATAAAACTAGACCTTCTTTAAATGAATTTCTTGACAAAAACTGTGCTGTAAAAAATATTG
This sequence comes from Mystacides longicornis, assembly GCA_963576905.1. Classification (NCBI taxonomy): domain Eukaryota; kingdom Metazoa; phylum Arthropoda; class Insecta; order Trichoptera; family Leptoceridae; genus Mystacides; species Mystacides longicornis. The sequence goes on from OY756426.1 coordinate 13,549,917, forward strand.
AATATCGCCAACAGAAAATCACCATATATATTCCGTGCACATTATATTCTTTCCATGACCTGTGACCTTAAAATATGAATTAATCTCTTAGCTTTTTAAAAATTCACAAGTGCTTTTTCATTGCTGAAGCAGAAATTCATTTACCTATTAAATACTTTTCTTACTAACCAGTAAATTGGATTTATTCTGAAAATGTTTGGAAAAGGGATTTATCGGTATTAAATAGATAGTCTAAATGAAAAACTTTACGACCATTTAGCCGTTAGGAAGAGCTTATAAGCTCTTGGGATTTGGTGTTCGCAGTGTTGTATCGATGTTCAAAACATTCTAAACTAGCCAAAAATTTATTGACCAACCAGATAAAACTAATTTGTGGATAACATTATGACATATGAATCTTTGTAGTACTTTTCGCAAAAGTGAGGTGACTTTAACACGCAAGGTGACTGTGAAACATCTTATTCATCCGATTCTTTTTGTGAGATAGTTTCGGTTGTTTATCATTTTCGAGATAGAACAAATTATGATACCTATACAACCGAAGTTATCTCAGAAAAAGAATCGGATTGTAGTCCAATAATAATGACGGTTTTTTTTTTCTTCCGTAGGTACACATTGAATTTGACATTATGTGAATTTTACATGTTTTGTAGGACATATTTTAATGGCATATGCATGGCCGTGTATGATTAAAAACGAAACAAAATCACTCATAGATGTGTGAGATTCGGTTTCTGAAAAAAAGTGTCAAACGTCTACAAAATATGAATAATTTTTATACTCTCCATTACATAAATATTTTGATACTTCGCAGTGTTATTAGTATGATTTAGTTTGTGTTTCAACAGAAATTAACATTTTTTTAATGATATAAACAAAGGCAAGATATTATTTAAGAATATTTTTTTAGCGGTTTTTTTTTCGACACATTTTTTATTTCTGTATTAGCACTGTTTTTAAGTATATACTTGTAAAATATGGGTGCTCAAATGGGGTTCAGGTTGGGTTTGATTTTTTCTCAATAACCCTTTTTCGTATACTCATATTTTTCACTGTTATACGGATACCCATCGTGCCATAATAATGTAATAGTGTTTTTCGAATGAGTATGTCCGTTATTAAAAATAATTCACCATATGTAGGTATATTAAAAAAAAATCAATGTATGTAGATCCACTTCACGGCATACCTACTATCTTATAATGTTTAACGGAACTACATTTTTATAAAAAATCCAATATGGTTGCACATGGTTGGCAATAAATTCTGTAATGATATAGATATTATTCTGTGATTCAGTGTACGCTGTGAGAAGATGTGCTGTGAGTAGGTTTGTCCGGCACTATGGTGCGGCTCTGGATTTGTAGTTTTTTTTTCCGTACGAGTGTTTCCCTTTTCCTTCCCCACCCTTTCTTTTGTGAGGTTTTGCGGATGCCACTTATTTTGTTAATTATTGTTGTGCTTTTGTTGAGTAATTTTGTTATTTCTTAAATTGAGTTTTTTTAGTTTATTTTTATTTATTTGAGTTTTTTTTTTTTATTTTAAGTTGTGCAATTTTGTCATTTCTTTAATTTGTAAAATTTGTATTAAATGGCCACTTGGCCGTTTATTATGTTAATAAATAAATAAATATTTTAATACATTTTTAGAAGGACTTTGAGGTAGTAATTAGATTTTGATTTAAATATTTATCGAAAAGAGATCAACAGTATCCTCATTCAATATTCTAAAATACTAACAATGCCGCAGTAAATAAGTACTAAAGGTACAAAATATCGATTTCATTAAAATTACAGACGTTTTGACTTGCTGCTGTAATCTATTTTAATCTCTGGATAATTATCTAGGACGGCCTCTGAAAGGTCAAGTTATTAAGTCTTTTATTCATTAAACAATGTTTAGTATTTAGTCGACGTGCAGTAGATTCTTATATTTCAAATCAACTGGAAAAAGGGGTATTTAAGTCATAAAAATAAATTAATTTGATACCGATTGGTACCGTGGTAAAGGTTAGAAAAACCGTGAACTTTGTTTGAGTTACACCATCACGTTTTCATCGTAACTGCGCAAGATCAAGCGCAGTAGGGAGCTCATGTTTCCTCCCTATGCTCCTAATTGGGGATTAAACTAAGTATTGATTTGATTTATCGGTTTATTGGATTTGTCTCCATCCCAAATAGCCTGATAAAGATCAAAATAAATGGAAACATACCTACATAAATTTTGTATGAAACGAACATTTAAAATTTTAATAGATGTATACAACGTTTGACGGGTTAACTTACCTACCTACTTAAAAAATAAATAAAAAATGTTCGATCTCGATTTTCATAAAGAGTTTATTTTTACATTAAACATTTTTTCTTTTGTTTCTATACTAATAAGAATTATTATGAAAGTTACACAGAGTAGCTGTCTTTTGATTTTTAAATGATAAATTAATTAACGGTTTGAAGTGTGAATGCACTGTCACAGAATATTTTTTTTACCAGGTTCGAACTTATCACTACCAGAATATCGTAGACTGGTTTTTCACGAATTTTTCTCTTTGAAAGGAAAATTAAGCGAAAGAAATTTATAAAGATTTTAATTTCTTTCAAACTTTTTTAAAGAATACCTAGTTGATAAGTATCCGAAAGCATATGAGCTGATAATACGAGATGTGTTTTTTCTCGAAAATAAACAGGTCGATTCCCTAATAATTCCAGTAAAATTAACACCGACAAAAATTTAAAATTCGCGGATTCGAATGTATACGAATATATGTAGCTGCAATTAACATTAAACAAATAATGATATGAAAATTAGATTTTGTGTACCTAAATATCTTGACTATCATGAAACCGTATTAGTTTATTGTTTGAGTATGTTAATAATTTTAATAATCAATGTTTTTTTTTGTTACCAGAGCAATCCAGGAAATATGCGAAGCAACGACGACAGAAGGCACTACAAGAAAGTGGAAGCGGTCGAACTATTTGATGAGAAAGATCCTCCAAGAAATTACTTAACTCGGAGCCCCAACCTGCTAGTAGCGCATTATCATGGCGACGCTAATAACGAATCCAAAATTGTTGGATACGACAGTAAGTTTTTTAAAAAACCCTTACAATTAGCGGCCTCTTATTCATAAAAAAATTAATTCTAATTTTTCTTAAAGCTGAATGATGCTGAAGTTAAAAATTAACAATTTCATAATAGTATCAATCAAGTCAATGGAACAACACAATACAATACGATACGACGTTTATATGGCTTCAACAATAGTTGTATTGCCACTAATATGAACTGTTTTGTACTAACTAGTGTCAGAGACATTTGAAAGAAGGGTATCAATAAATATTTATAATTTAAAGGAAAACTTCTGGTGCAAGCACTATTCAAATATCAATTTAAATGTTAATCATAACTAATTGAACCTATTTGCACAATCATTAATTCGCACAATACTTTCATAGTCAATCTGTTGGCTGATCGGTAGCGTGACGTTTGATGGTACTGGAGGTCGTGGGTTCGATCTTAGGCAGGTACCTATTATCTTCCTCTTTCATGACATAAGCTTCACGTAGCTTACTGTGAAAGGAGTCAAAGACTGTAATTTAATTTCACTCTAATAAAATAAGTATTGTGGAAAAGTTTAAATTACAATTAAAAACATATGTCATGACTGTGGATCAAATCAGGAACGATCCGACAAAGATTTTTCATCTGGAACACTTCCTTATAACAGTTATTGTATGTAACACTTTTTATAGTAATTTGTAAATAAGATGGGTCATAATTGAAAGAGTCAAGAGAATCATAAGATACCGAGAGTGAGATTAATGAGCTAATATTATATATTCCATATTTTAATGAGCTCCTTTATAAAAATATGTTTGGATGTTAAAAAAAATTGAAAACTTGAAAGAAATTCTAACAATAATCTGCGTACCAGTGTTTTGAAACTCAATGGTTGTCGGGTAAATAAAAATTGTGTTGTTATTGAATTTTCACAGATGGCGTTGTTGTTGTTAGGAACTTTATATAACTATAACTATAATCCATACTAACTTTAATGTTATATTTTATATTTCAAATAACCTCTGACCATGAAGGGCGGGCATGCCTTCGAAACATTTCAGGTATAATAAAATTGTTGAAGAGTTAAATTTTTTTTATTTATATTTTATAATTTTTCTTATCCATTTTTCAACTTTTTAAAAGTTATTCTGTTATCCGGAGCGGAGAAGTATCCAATAAATAAAACATCGTATAAATCTGTTAGCCGATCTCGAGTTATAAGTGTTCGCACTAACCCGACTTTGTTTTGTATCTATAGATTTATAACGATTCATTGACGGTAATACCCCCTACTGTGTGTATTTTAAAACATTTCTATGATGTCTATTATACCCCCAGTATGTTACAAATTACAAGCAAATTGTAAAGAAGCGAGTAATCTATTATCAAAATGTAGCATGTCATGCCCTCCCATCTTGTTCGTTATTGTGCTCTAAATATATTTGCTCTTTATGGCGGATGAGTTTTAGTGCTAACCTTTCATAATAAGTACCTACGATGTCCCATAGTTCTGAGAAAACCATCTGAATGGAAAGACTCGAGTCACATATCTCAAGGAAGGTTTTATGTTTCCTTTGAAACGTCGAGAATCGATAAAATGTCTTCGTATGATTGTGTGCAATAAATGAAGTCAGAGATAAAATGAAGATCGACATGATTAGATTTCCTGACAACATTGCAGCAATCAGCTAATGAAAATCTCTCAGAAGTTCTGATAACTAAAAAAAAGAATGTCTTGAACAAAGATTGCAACATGCGGATAGTCCAAAAAAATTTTTTTTTCGAAGCAACCGCGTGATTTTGTGTATGTATAACTCCGTTTTAAGAAAATGAATAATTATTACAAAAAAATATTGATGTTTTCGGCGGAAACTTTGTGAAATCCCATATTGAATAAGTACTTATAATAAAATTATTATTATTGACAATAAAACTCTGTTTATTTCAGATAAAAAAAAAAAAATAAACAGAGTTTTATTTTAAATAATAATAATTTTATTATAAGTACCACCTATTAAAAAAAATTGCTGAACTTTTCAAGAAATAATTTGTTTATTAAAAAATATGAATATTTTCTTTTCAACACTAATTTAATCGGTTCAGTTCATAAGAACTGTGAAGTAATATCTTTTTTCAATTTTAATATATTACAGTGGGGTAAAATATTTAAAGCTTTATTAGAAAAGCTGGATTTCATGTAACAGAATAAGATAACCCTGATCAAAAATTAAACAAAATATCAACGCAACGACACTTCATAGAGCCGTAAATTTGACAGCGGACAGAAAATCCTCGAAATCAAAGAGGATGATGAATAGTAAGATAAGACAAAAAAAAATCAAACGTTCACACGGGTTTAGAGAATCTTTCACAGATAAGAGGTTGGTAAACAGCAAAGCTTGTATCATGAAAGAGCATAAGGAGAGCGCCAGTATTCGAACGCAATAAGAGAGTAAAAAATCCTCTTTTAAGCTACAAAAAAAAAACGGCCTCTAGAAAGAGAATTCAAATAATTTTCAATTTACAACACCACTGGGAATATTATAATATAACATCAATCAAGATAATATATCTCGCGCCGAATTTAATTACGACATCGTTGTCTTTCATAGAGTGTCACGTTCAGACAGTTTGGGAGTTCTAAAGACAATAATAATATCTAGACTCAACTTCGTACTGAGATCTCGAATAATTTCCGTTTGTCATACTTTGACATTACATTTTGTAAATCGGCTTGGGAATATTACTTTATGAATAAATAAAAGCACAAACGACTGCTGTCAAATATATTATAGGAGAATTATTTAGGCTGTAAACTTAAACGAAGTATAAACTGTTGAGAATATTAGATTTATATCAACAAAATGTTAAAAGCGTCATAAAATAATATAACCTAAATCTCTTTATATAAAAATGAAGCCCTATTTTCCGTGGTCATCGCAACATCGCAACGGCTGGACCGATTTCGCTAATTGTTTTCTTTTGCCAGGAGATAGTTCTCATGAAAATAAAATTAATGAAAATTGCAAATTAGAAAATTTAAGAAAACTTTGTACAAGTAGGTAACCTTTATAGTGATTTTAACAATTTATTTTTACTTTTTATTTATTTTTACAAATTTTGAAATTAAATTGGGGTTTGAGAAACAATGTATCTCCTGTGGATACAGAATATCTAGTTAAAAACAGATTGCGTAGAGCGGAATCACATTGGTTAAATATGTAGGTTATTAAGTAATTTTAACGAATATATCATATCAACTATCTATCAATAAAGTCATTTACAGCCGGTTTCAAAAAAACGACTAAATAACTCTTTAGCTAAAGGAACTTTTAAAATTTAAAGCCTTCTTTAAGTTGACGCGTTTCATAAAAAAATATTTTAAAGTTGGTAGCAGTTGATAGTGTTACCATGGAAATCTATGGAAAACATAGGTTGTTTACTAATACTTTCGCGGAATTTCTGTTAATCTGTCAATTTCGTTTCTCAATATAGCATCAATGTGCCGTTATTGTTGTTAATTTATTATTATGGTTTATGAATTAGTAAAAGGAATCATTAAACAATAATATTCTTACTATTTTGCCATGTTTTCTACTCTATTTTAGTGATTTTTGTCCACAATGTCACCGTATACAAATGTTCATAATTTGTGACAGTTAAAGCGCCACGAAATTTTCTATGAACTCCGGTGGTAAAAGATTGAACTACACTAAAGTCGACTTTAGTGCCAATAACGAGACTTTAACAAAAAGTCGGCTTTAAATGTCATTTTGCTGTTATGAAACGTGTTATTTTTTAAAGGAAACTTAAAGTCTCCTTAATTTTTTATGAAACCGGCTTTTAGATCTAGTCCTAATAATGCAATCAAGAATCTAGACAAAGTTAGAAAATTCAAAGTATTCTAATTATGAATACACGTTCAATACAATTTGAGTAGACGTCACAATTTACATGAGTACCTACTATTTTTAATGTTAACATGTAAATTGTGACGTCTACTACATTGTTTTGAACGTTTATTCATTGAATCGCGTTCACAATATGTGGTCTAAAGTTGATAACATGCGCTATTGTTATTGTTTTATTTTTCCCCTACAGGTAATGGACGCGTGCCGCATATGCACGAAGTGCCCTTCACAGCTTGGTCCCCGGCTCCTTGGCTTGCATTCAATGAAATGAGCACTTCTTTCTCCATGGTCAACGGGGCTCTATTGATTCCGGAAAGTGGGATTTACTTCGTATATGCCCAGGTCAGTTACCTTTGTACTAAACTGTTCTTATGTATTAACTCCTTCATATCGTCAAATATCGGCGTAGAATACCTTACATTAATTCTTCAAACACATTATTTTCAACTTTGTAATACTTAGACATTATAAATGTTTATAAATAAAAATAACTTTGCAGTATTACAATATACAAGTCTAATAAACTCTCCGCTGACGATGGTCGCATAGTCGACCGAAAATATATTTCGGAAAAAATATATAACCTATTGTAATACTGCAAAGTTATTTTTATTTATAAACATTACCTTACATTAGATACCCCCTTAATTTGAAATGATTCTAACTAAATTTTAAGCAACGATTTTGTTTTTGATTTGAAATGGTTCAAACGTCGGCTAGAACAATTACACAAAATATGAAAAGTATAAAGCTCTTACGTCCAATTATGGTTACAAGTGGTCGCCCAGAGGTCGAAATTTGATTATTTCTATGTGTTATATCTCTAATATAAATTAAAGTCGGGTTAGTGCGAACACTTATAACTCGAGATCGGCTCCTCAACAGATTCTTCCGATGTGTGATTTATTGGATTCTTCTCCGCTCAGGATAACAGAATAACTAATAAAAAGTTGAAAAATGGAAAATAAATAATATAAAATGTAATATCAAAGTTAGTATGAAACGAATTTCATGCGACACCATCTTTGAAAAATCTAACAAAAAAAATATTGTTTTCTGCACATGCACCCTCTCATTCTCGCATACGTAATTGCCACTCTCACAGTACCTACCTATCGCATTTCACTTTCTCCACAGTTTCGTGCGTTTTAGAAATTTTTCATACAAATTCAACCAAATTGCGCGCATATATGTAATTATATTATGATATCCCGTCTGAGCTTTGAATATGAATGAAATATGGACGTTTTAGAATTAATATTTTAATGTTATTATTTAATTAGTTTATTACTGTTTCTGGAGGCGCAGTGCATGCACAGTGAACGGGCTGCCTCTGGTTAGGACCAAAGGGTCTACAGGACAGCGTCTGTCGGGAAAGCTAGTTAGATATATTAAACGAGCGCTATTTTACAATTTTCTTTCAAAAACAATGACATGGATATTGGATACATCAAATTTGAAATGTTGATATGTATCTACAAAGTTTTTTCTGTTATTTTTAAAGACAGACAATATTAATTTGTCAAATACATCGAAGTGTGTGAAAGTATCAAATACATAGCATTACAGTAGTGTTTGTAATGTTTTTTATTGATTAATGTATTTTTATGCATAATTTGAAAAAATATTAGCATTTGTCACCCTTGTGTGCGAAATTTCATACTCTTCCGACCGTGCAATTTTCGTAAAAAGGATTATAAAATTTTTGTTTCACGTATTAATATATTATAGATAATTGCACAGTTTCCTTTTTGTTAATCATATTAATGCAACATATTGATTTAATACAATTGAGAGCATGATTTTTCAACCAAACTCGATTAAAGTAAACTGATGCTCATTGAAAAACCCAAAATTCGGAAATATAAATTCATCTCTTTTTTTTTTTCTTGTAATTCAATAGCAGTTTTCGGCATGAATGGTAACTGCGTATTTTCGTCGATTCGAAACGTAAAATCCAATTCTTTTTTATTGTTTCTCTCAAAAGAAAAGTTCAGTAATAAACGTGTACTTACAGCATCTTCTCAGTTCTTTGAGAGACATTCTGTGAGGAATCCATGATGTCTTTCTGAGATAATAACAATATATGAGACAATTTCACAAGGATTATAATGAAAGTGGCTTCTTGTGTTAGCCGCATTTTCGGAAAATGTGTAATATGTGACTTTTATCACACAGAGAGTGTTTTGGTGGTACAAGTAGAGTCTATACGTTTTATTATCCTCGTATTATGGCCTCTAGCATCAAAACTAAATCCCGCAGTAAAGTACTGACCAATCATAAAACGAGGTTGTGGATCATCCTTAAATTTTTAAGGGTTGCTAACATTAATATGTTATTATTTTTTCTCAACATGCAACCATTAAATGTCATTATTGAGATATTTTATTTTAGCGAAAGGGTTGAATTTTTGCCTTAGAATTGGTGATTATTTTTTTCTTTTTCTACTGTAAGGACTGAGTTCTGTCTTCTCTCGAATCCATCTGCTCTTAGGATGCGGATTGAAGATCTTTTGAAGTATTGCATTTGTCAGTTTGACATTCTAATGATTGTTTGTTTTTTTTATTCTCTGCAGGTATACTACCACGACCTGAACAGTCAAAGCAGCTACAAAGTAATGCGGAGTAACAGTGTTAATAAGGATGCAATTAGCATTCTTCAATGTTCTGTAACATCGAATGCTGTAGCGCCAATGAAAAACGCCAACTCCTGCTACACGGCTGGAGCTTTTTATCTCGATGCAGGTGACACCATATACATTATCAACGTGGCCGGTGCCAGGTACAGCATCATGAAACACGATAAAAGCTTCTTTGGCCTCTTCAAACTGAACGACGGCCCTTTGGTATGAGTTGTGAAAAAATCAACACAAGTGAACGCAATTATACAAAGTTTATATAAATTTTCGACATTTATACTATTACATAGTTTTAATAAGTTGATGACATACGTAAAATGTTTTGTAAATTTCATAATAGGTACAGTGGTACCTCGATAAACGTTCACGTTGGAGTAAGTCTGTTTATGATCCGTTTGGTCGCGAAAGCTTTTACTTGGGAAAAAAAACATCGTTTGGAATACATACAGCGATCAATTATGTCACTGGAACGTTGTCCTAGGAAACAGACACTAAACTTATATAGCTGGTTTAAAAACAATGCCAAGGCGTAATAATGAACATTGAATAATTGACCGGTTATAATCAAATTTTCGAAACAACCTGAAAATAAACGGCGAATTTCAACCAGGGTCAACTTAGAAAAACGAGACAACAAAAGAATATCGTGTTCCTGAAATATCATTGAAAGCGGATTTTATTTCCATTAGAATTACATGGTTTGTTTATTTTTGATTCATCTCACCAAGGCTAACCGAGGTTGAGTTCATTTAATTCATCTAAATTCTTATGAATTTAATAAATTAACACTTTTTTATACAAAGATGTCGGTATAGACGGTGGAACTTACTGCCTGTGGCAATTTTTTAGTACTAAGAAGTGTTTGATTATCTACTCGTAACGAAATAATCATACTCCTTTTATACCTCATGTGAAAAAAAAAAATGATAAAGAAACGGATTAAGGACGTTAATCAAGGTACTACTGTATATCATTTTGCTAACTTTGGAATCTCTCTAAGGTATAAAATATTGTGATAATGATATGTCGTTAATTGCCAAAAACGTGTTTTAATTTCTTCAGGGAATCAAATTATAATAATGCAAAACATTTCAGAACTTTTCAAAACATTATTCGGTTTTATAAAATTTGTTGGATGATTCATAAACCATATTTCATAATTTTGAAACCAAATTAGATATTTCAAAATTCCTACTATTGTAATCATTTTATCTTCCTTGTGTGCTATGAAGTGCCATGTATTTTTTAAACTTCCATACTAAATGATTTCTAATCATTTAAGGAATATGTACATATTTTTAAATATTAACCAAAGAATTTTAAGTCACTTTATGTAGTATTGTTCCATTACTTCGAGACAAAGCTGAGGAATCTGAATATGATGTGGGACGAGTTCATCGAAGCTACACGAGGTCGAGAGCTCTTGTTGCCTTCCTATGCCCCCAAATGCGGTCAAAAAGGGAGTATGTTATGTCATGTTTTTTTTTAACTTATGAGTAAAAATTCAAATCTAATTCGATTCGACAAAAAAACATTTTTATAAAAAAATAACCTTTAACCTTCGATTCATTACTTCAGTTCAATTATTTTTTATCATTCATTCGAAATTTTTTGTTTTTCTTATGTCAATTTTTTGCCTCTCAAAACAACTCGAAAACTTTTCGATTTGTTTTTTATTTATTTTTTTCAGATAAATCATGTTCAATTTATTGAATTGTATTCCTAAATAGAATAAGATATTATTAATGATGTAACCAGTGAGATTGTAGTACCTACCTGTAGAAATAAATGTATTTTATTAACAATTAGAGAATTCGTTAGGGAAGGAAATACCACAGGGTGAGTTTTCAATAGAGGGGAAAACGTAGAAGAGATTCCACGAACATAATTATTTAAGACCTGTTTGAAATTCATATTATTTTTTTTCCAACGTACCTATAAAAAGTATGGATAAAAAAATCTCCTATGATGTTTGAATAGGTTTAAATGATAATACCTACGAATTTATTAAAATATAATTTTTAATTATCAACAAACCTTTTTAATTATGATAATAACGCCATATAATTGCATATCTTTTGTTTATTTAGTTGTATTTATCGTGATAATTATAATTATTATTTATCTTTCCATTGAATATTTTTATATTTAAAAAAAAATAAACTCCTGCTATTATTTGATATTCATGTTTTCTTTTTCAATCTTGAAACTTGTTTTTTGATTCCATGCCATTTTGGTTCTATGCTTTGGGGCAAGCTCAATATGGACAATAAAAGTTACAAATATAAATAACAATTATTATTGTTACGAAGAATTGTGATAGTATGTCTAGTATATGCGAGATTAAACACACACTGTTCCAAAACCTAAATCAATAATCATGGGACCAATCTGTATAGACATAGGACCAAAAGTGTTCAATTCGAAAACGAAAATTCTTTGAAGAACAACGCAAATCAAATAATTTACGATTTTTTGAGGAATGTCGAAGATGGGTAGGTACAATGAAGGACAGACGATTTGAACAGAAGAAAGTCGATGAGAACAATCTTTAATATAAATCAAGAATTAATAATGTTGTGTGATTTCAGATCATAAACATAGAACTATAATCTCTAATATAAATTAAAGTCGGGTTAGTGCGAACACTTATAACCCGAGATCGGCTGACAGATTTTTATCATTTTTGGTTCATTGGATTCTTCTCCGCTCCGGACAACAGAATAACTAATAAATCATCGAAAAATGAATAGCAAATAATGTAAAATATAATATTGAAGTTGGTATGGAACGAATTTTGATACAACAACGCCATCTGTGAACATTGAAGCGCATTTTTATAAATTAAAACGCGAAGAGTGAAGAAATGTAATTTTAAAAACTAATTGTCGTTTGACACAAGCTGTCAGTTGTTCAATAGAATTCGGATGGAAAATATGTGGTTTCAAATAGATGCATCGGTCGGAATGACATTGGTTAAAAGTCATTTTTATCATTATTTTAAATTCTTTTTCAATATTCATAATTAGACCAAAGAAAAATGTCAGTAGGGAAAGCTAGTAGGTAATAAAAACAGGTAAAATTTAATAAAATGGGTATGAAAAGGAGCCTTATTCCCGTAATCAATCGCTTTTAAAAATCACTTAACGATAAGATTAAGACATGGTCGCAATCAGGTGGCCTTTGAATTTGACGTTTGTAAAATAGTTACGGGAATGCCGATTACATAGAATTTCATATACTAATATTTCAAACATAACGAATTTTTAAGATACATACATACATACATGGCCCCCGACATTGCGGGTTGGTTTGGGGGGGGATCTGCGGCGGTCTTGATTTGTGTGGGGTCGGCTTTTTTGGTTTGATTGCTTCGATCGAACTGGAGGGTTGGTTTCGTGCGGGTTGGGTTTGCTGCGGATTTGTCTCCTCCGGGCTGGCCTCCGGTGTGCGGGGGGCCTTAAAGGGAGAATGTATGTATGTATGATATGCAAGGAAGGCATAAAAATGGGAAACTTTCAATCATTTAAAACAAATTTCTTACACGAATCATGGGGATTTAGGTAGTGCATTGTGACAAATAATACCCTACGATCACGTACAATGCAACCTCTAGTGACAACTGTAATCCTGAATCGTAGGCTAAGCTGGCTCGGCCATGTCTTACGTATATCTCTCGAGTCCATAGATTAAGGAAGCCTATTGTGCGTACCGGGTGGTACAAGAAGAAGTGGCAGTCCAAGAATCCCCATCAAGAAAACGTACGTAAGTAAGTAGGTATATGTACCCTCAGTCTTTCAGGCAGATCACAATAAATGGCTTGCTGGAAAACGACATATAAAAAATAACTCAATCCATAAATTGAAAAAAAAAATATTTTAATTAGGTGTACTATGTATATATGTTCATCAAATTGTTTGACCTTGGTAGAAATCAAATAATAAATTCAATTCAGCTTCTGGGTAATGGTGGAACAACTTACGAGAAAATAGATTTAAAAAAATATTCTTCCACATTTCTCTGGCAAATAAAAGTTTTCATAATAATTTTCCACATTCGTAGTGTAGTATGTCTGTGTACTTTCATAACCACTTTCAAGCTTTTTGCTTAAATCCTTTTCTCCTTATATCCGCTAATGGAAATAAAAAAAAAGAAAGCGCTGTTATGATATATTATTATTTTGCATCCATTTGGTGTCTGGACACTGTTCTGTTATAATATCAAAGCTTATTTTTTTCTTTCGAACGAATTACAATAGCTACTTTTGTTTGATAACAAATTCTTCTAGAAACACAATAAGCAATGGAGATAAGGATTATTTAAACATAAGTCAAGAGAAGCGAAATGATTTGTTTAGAAAGACAAAGGTAATGGATGTGACTTGTAAATAGTCTCACTAAAATGGAACTGGGCATGCTATATAGTGAGAGAAAGAGGTGAAAGAAAACTCTGTATAGCAGACCAATAACAGGTTATAAAAACCCAGGTAAGCCTTATTTTTTTCTTTCGAACGAATTACAATAGCTACTTTTGTTTGATAACAAATTCTTCTAGAAACACAATAAGCAATGGAGATAAGGATTATTTAAACATAAGTCAAGAGAAGCGAAATGATTTGTTTAGAAAGACAAAGGTAATGGATGTGACTTGTAAATAGTCTCACTAAAATGGAACTGGGCATGCTATATAGTGAGAGAAAGAGGTGAAAGAAAACTCTGTATAGCAGACCAATAACAGGTTATAAAAACCCAGGTAAGCCATTCAATCAATTCAATTCTCCCATTTACACCCCACTCAGGGGCATAGGGAGGCAACAAGAGCTCTCCATTGCGCTCGATCTTGCGCAATGTTTATGACCTCCTCCCACACCATGTCCATGTCCCTCAGCTCTGCTTCGAAGGAGCGGAACACAGTGTGAGAGGGTCTTCCTCGTCTTCGGGACCCTGATGGGAGGAAGAACAGCGCTCTCATCGGCCAACTGTCATTCGGCATCCTTAACACATGTCCCAGCCATGTCCATTGTCCATCTCCAGGTAAGCCATAGCTGACATTAAATATTAGATTGGCCGAAAATCATAAAATAGAGAGAGGCAATGGTGAATTTCTAAATAAAAAACCTAGCATGGCCTTTTAAGTATAAAGATAACGTAGTACAGCGCGGAAAGTTTCCTATCTTGGATAGTCATCTAAGATTGACAACTTTAAAGTGTAAAGCTAGATAGTTTGAACATAACGATCTAATAGGCCACAATAGTTTAAAATAATAACCTTTACATTACAATATCTTCGTATTATTCTCAGTAATTTGAATTTTCAATGATGTCTAGTAGATTGTTCACACTTTTTTTTCTATGATGAGGATCATAAAGCTTTAAGATTCTTCTCTTGGTAATCACTGCGGCAATTACTACTTTTCAGCTCGTTAAATACTCATAAACATCTTCCTTCCACTAGATTTTACAACTCATTGTAATTAATAGCCAACTCCTGAAGAATTTTTATAACTTTACTGGGTACTTAATCAAACAGACCGTGCAATTTATTGTATTATGTTTTGTATCTCATTTATCGAAGTCAATTAAGTATGGTTCTTAAATAATTATTAAAACTAGTGGTCGACCAGTGCTCGAAATTCGACCATAACTAATTTAGAGATTAAAAGTTTGAACATTATTAAGGTTCCATTGTCAAAGACTGAGTATCATGTGTGTGAGTATCAAATACATTACAGTAGTGTTTGTAATGTTTTTCTTATTGATTTAATGTATATTTATGCATATTTAAAAAAAATATTACCGTTCGCCACTCCTCTATATAAACTATAAGTGTGCGAAATTTCATACTCCTCCGTCCGCGCAATTTTCGTAAAAATGGTCACAAAGTCTTTGCTTCACGTATTAACATATAGACAATACATTCAGAGATTTACTGTCGATAGGATGATTCGCAATACTTCATACTTAAGTCGTGGGCTTGAGGGTGAGGAAATAATATATGTAACCTTCTAGATCTAATTTTCAAAGGGATGAATTGAAGGTCGCTGAGAACCTGATGGAGAACAGATTTCCTAGATGGACCTAATATTCGGTTGCAGAGAGGTTCATCAAAGTGATCACCACAATTTAAGAGATCTAACAAGGCACTTGAAGAAGGAGAAAAAACCATAAGAAAAAAATATTTCTAGTATTGTTATGTTGAAAATCTTATATATAAAAATGGAGAGCTATTTCCCGATGCCATCGCATCACGCCTAAGGGGGCGTTCAAGTATTACGTAACGCAATTTTTGAAGATTTTTTACCCCCCCCTCCCCCCCATGTAAAGCGCCGTAACGTTTTTCTGTACCCACCCTCCCCCCCCCCTAAATTCTCCCCCAAGTTACTATTTTTTACTGAACTCTTGTATACTACTATTTATTGACATAGCGTTGGCAAGTCAGCATGAGAGCCTTTATAGGCCAAGAACAGTTGATTATGTAAATCCCCCGCTTTTGACGACATTATAGTATCTACAAACTCACTTTAACAACGCTTACTACAAGTAATTTGTGTTTATGCGTACTGCGTGTTTAAAGCACTAACGAATACTAACAACGAAAATAAAATAAAAATAACGTAAGTATAATACCGTCGAGGGATTCCCCGTAAAAAATAAAAGAAAAGGTTTGCTAACTTAGGAGAACGAAATGAAAATTTCGACATACAATGCAGTCGAGGGACTCCCCGTAAGACGTAAACGAAAAAGGTTCCCTTTTAAACCTTTTTACGCAGAGCAATAAAATTACATACAGTAGAATTGAGGGACTCCCCGCAAAACATAAACAAAAAATCGAGGGACTTCCCGTAAAACATAAACGAAAAGGGTGTCCAACTTCGGGGAAAAAAAAAACAAAAATCACGTACAGTACAATCGAGGGATTTCCCGTAAAACATAAACGAAAAGGGTGTCCAACTTCGGAAAAAAAAAACAAAATGACGTACAGTACAATCGAGGGATTCCCCGTAAAACATAGACGAAAAGGGTTGCCCAACTTGGAAGATTTATTTCCCAATTTTTTTTTATTTAAGAAAAAAAACGTTACGTGACGCGTTGTTCGAACCCCCCCTCCCGCCCTTGTAACACACAGTAACGTTTTGCAAGACCCCCCCCCTCCCCCAAATTGCGTTACGTAATACTTGAACGCCCCCTAAACGGCTGGGCCGATTTCTCTAATTCTTTTTTTGTCGTGTAGGCTTTATCAGGAGAGTGTCCTTTTAGAAAAGAATTAAGAAAAATGCATGAAAAATCACGCCTAAACGGCTGGGCCGATTTCTCTAATTCTTTTTTTGTCGTGTGGGCATTATCAGGAGAGTGTCCTTTTAGAAAAAAATTAAGAAAAATGCATGAAAAATTTAAAAAATCATGAAAACTATAAAAATGGAGAGCTATTTCCCGATGTCATCGCATCACGCCTAAACGGCTGGACCGATTTCGCTTATTCTTTTTTAAGTCGTGTATGCTTTTATCAGGAGAAGGTTGTTTTCATAGATTTTTTTTGGAAAATTGCAAGGAAAATTAGAAAATTAAAGAAAACTCTACATAGACAACCTTATTAGTACTTTTTACCTTATGCTTTTAATTCCAATTTTGCAATATTGACACAAATTGTCAATTGGTGCGATTGAAAGAATGCGGATGGAATATACATGGTTTAAAACAGACGCATCGTTCGGAATCACAATGATAATTAATTCATCACCATACAAATCCGAAATCAATATTCATATTTAGGAACACAGGACAATGTCTGTCGGGAAAGCTAGTAGTAAATAAATTAGCTCTTTTCTATACATAAAGGCGAAACGACAGGCAGAACTAATCAGATTGAACGGGACAGTTGCGCAGCGGTCCTATCCAATCTGAGAATGGCGAACCCCGAGTAGAAATCTCAAGTCAATAACGTTTCTCGAATTTCAACAACTAACTGATGACTTACTTATACTGTTCGAGTTTTAAATGATATTAACAAACCAGTATGGGCTTACGACCATCTTCTACTGTTATTTCGAAGGCTGGCTTAGTGTGATCAATTTATATTAACAACGTTCGCCATTAGGTGGTAATGTTCAAATCCCCGAACACTATGAGAATTATCAACATGTGGAAAATCCTATACCCCGGGAAGGAATCGAACCTACGTCCCTCGTCGTCCTATGCAAAGACTGTAACCACTGGGCCAACTGCCCCGACGCGACGCTACGTACTTCATAATACGTGTATACAACGAGTAGATGTTAATGATATATAGAGCCATCTGTTGGAAATTCTTGAGAACAACAAGAGCAACAACGTTTCTATATTTTAATTTTCTGAACCGGGACCCCTTCATCAGAAGTAAGCACCTATATCACTAGGCTACGAATAACGTCCCGGGAGATATCCAAACTCGAACAGAACCACAACTGCCGACCTACGATGATATATATCTTCTCACACCCTCCCCTCAGATTACCGACAAGGCACGTGTTGTGGAGGGAACTGACATCGTCTTCCCGACATCCTACGTTTAACGAGGATTTTTTCTCTGGAGCAAAGCAAACGTGCCTAATGGGCACCTAATAAAAGATCCCAATGAGCGTGTACCTAGATTTGAACTACTCCGAAAACAGTGGTCCGCGCCAAACAGAATCAGGATAGGCCACGAAAGATGTGCAGGTCTAATGCATCGATGAGGCTTTTTCTCAGAGCCGCGACTGTGTGTGTGTGGCCTCAGCCAGACGATTGGCTACATAGTTGAGCGTCCAATTTTTTGTTTCGAGCGCGGTCTTACTGAAATCCATGGGGTTACTACTGACGCTGCCAACTGGCTGGCTGGCTTGATAAAAAAGAATACACCGATAGATAGACAAGTTGTTTCCATGTTATGTGACTGAGTGAACATCGAACCAAAGCTGATGAGATTCGAATCATAGTGTTTCTTTTTCATAATGATAGCTTTTTAACGTGTTGTCTTCCAACATCTAACAATTGACATGAAAAAAGTTGTATTTGAGTTGCACGTTTTGGAGTAAGCAAAACAAATTTTTCAAGTTTTTTACCATACAAGTTAGTATTTCATCAGCAGCCCTATTCACGAAAAAGTTTGAATCGAACTTCGAACTAAACTTAGACTTAAACTTTTCTAAATATCTAGTCATATAAGTAGTCTGTGATCTGTCAGATTTACTACCTGTCAGATTTACTCCGACTTTTCCAACTTATTGAGCTGTCAAAAATTCTGTCTGTTAGATATGTACATTTCGCCCATCTAAATTTCTTTTTCAGCCTTTATAATTGATTTATTCCGTATTTACAAGCCACATATGCGTGTTTATTTGTAATAATATTATTTTAATATGAATAAAGTTGGAAAAGTCGGAGTAAATCTGACAGGTAGTAAATCTGACAGATCACAGACTACTTATATGACTAGATATTTAGAAAAGTTTTCAGAAAAGTTTAAGTCTAAGTTTAGTTCGAAGTTCGATTCAAACTTTTTCGTGAATAGGGCTGCAGGTTATAATTTAAAGTTTTACTCGGTTTGTGATATACAATCAACATATTATTTCCTAGAATTCTTCCGCAACATTTCTGTTTAATATTTTTGTTTTGAAATATAAAGATAAGAAATGTTGTTTACGTAATCATAATTGAAAATTATCTATGGGTTAAATCAACTCGATAATCTCTGAACAAAGCGTCGAAATCAGGGTGCTGATACTTTTTGGGGTCAAGGGGAAAAGCCTCAATGGCCAAGTTCATATTCAAGAAGAATATTATTATTTCAATTCTTGTTTCTAAGCAAACGATTTAAATAAGAGTGTTTCATTGTTCGTCATATTAATGTTCCTTATTATAGGGTAATCGACGACTGAAATAATGCTACATCGATATATTCAAATTCTTTGAAAAACGTGACATACTTTGTTCCTCCCACATTGGGGAAAAATACCGAGTTTCAGATTTCATAATTTCATAGAGTGGCATTGGAAAAACTTGCTTACACAGTTCCATTGTGTTAGGTACACAGTGACGTTGAATATAACATAATATATACAAAATATATACAAAACATAAAACGATTTCTGGACAATCACGTGTTTTATTATATTAAAACGCAAGAAATTTAATACACTCCGAATTCCCGCAACCGAGTAATATTTTTTTATCGTTATATCATTGCGGGAAACGGGAAGGGATACGCGTTCGATTCCTACCTGGTACATAGAGTTTTTGAAATATTAATAGAACATGGGAAAATCTAAAATGACTTCCCAACAGATTTCGTAAAGTGAAATTAAAAATAAAATATATCAGAAGACAGCTTTCAATTATTGTAATCATATCTTTTTGTAGTTTTGAGAAAACCACGATTTTTATTAAAGGAAATCTATGTAAGGTATAACTTATAAGTGTGGATGTAAATTAGGAAAAAAAATCAACAACTTCAATGAAATAAAAAAAAAGTGGTTATATAATGTTATTGAGGTGGTTGGAAGTCCAGTGGTTTCAATCGGCGGATTTCGTAAGTCGTACGTACATCGTATTGGTGCCGACCATTTCCGCTTTCACGACGCAAGCCTATGCTAACTTTTTTTTTACCCATCACGCTGTTTCCCGAAGGGTGTAGGCAGAGAGTACGGATTTCCATTCTTTCCTATCCAAACAAACCTCTTTCTCTTCTTCCAAACGCATAACATTCCGCATACATGCTCTCCTATTTGCGGAATGTTATTTATTTATTTAAAATCACACACGGCCATTGGCCATTAAAAAATATTTATAAAACATGTAAAAGTTAAAATATCAATGTCAAAATATGTAAATTGACGGAAAGAAACACAACGAAGCTCGCCACCGCAACATTCACACATGCAACTGCACGGTGAGAAGGCAGGATAGGCACCCGCACAATAATTATGTGCGTATGGGTGAACCATTGACAATAGATAAACCATAGATATAAACAATACAACATAGCGTTGCCAGGGTAGCGAGTACGTAACTTTTGCTATAGCACGACTAACCACACATCAATCTAACTACTCATAACCACGGCTTAACTACATAATAACCACGCTGAATCGCACAACTAACTACATTTTGTAACGTTACGTACTCGCGCTAACTACACTAGGAAGTAGTTAGTCGTGCTATAGCCCTTACGTACTCACCCCCCAGGTGGGTTTCGTCCGCTTGAGAGAAAATAAATGAACAATTTCAATTTATATTAAAAACAACAATACTAAGTTGATACTCAAATTTATGTTATGTTATGCGTTATGTTAAGTGTGAAAGATGTCAAAAGTGAATTTGTGTTCATTTCATGGATTTGACCATCTTCAAATGTTACAGTATTAGATTTTACTTATTTTGAAAGAAATCTGTGGGAAATCAAAAAGAAATCTGTAATTTTGTATGAAAATATTTTTTAATTAATAAGATCCCCACCTGAACTCGAGGGATTTTGACTGACGTCAATGAAATCTGCGATCCTTTTGGTCGTATAGTATTTGCCTAGATTTAAAAGGGAAAGTGATAATTTTGGCTTATTAAGAAAATGATGAAGATTTTAAAAGAGATTTTCATTATAATGTAGGTACTTGGTTTTGACACCTTGCTTCGTATAAATAACTTAAAGCAAGCCTCCGATTCATAGACAAAGTATCACAATGTTTGATTTGAACACTATTTAAAATTATCTCCTGATAAAGAAAGTTCCTGTGATCTAGCGAAGATAGCAAGAGATGCGGCTTCGAGTTTTTTCGGGAGCATGGGAATCATGGGATTTGCATGTCGAAGTTTCCTATGATGAGAAAATTTTCAAGAACTTGAATCGGTCGTTTGATGAAGTTTATGTGTTTTATTCACTTTACACTGTTACAAAAAAGCATATACATAGTTAGCGACGCCAAATCTCAAAGATTTGTCAGCATGTTCTCTTTAAAATGTGTTGCATCTCTTTATACTAGTATTCGGGTGAAAGGCCTTAATAAAAAAAAAATATTCTAGTAGCATTCGATACAATAAAATTAGGTACCTACCTACTATTAAAAAAAAATGTAATGTTAGAAAACATCACGTGGCAAGTATTAAATTTTTTAATTGAACAATAATCTAATTTAATGTAAAAAAGTAATATGTAGGGACTTCGGACTACCAGAAGAAATTAACTATCAGAGATATCAATAATGATTTCGGAACACTTTGTTGAAAAATATTCCTCCACAAACTACAACAGTCATCGATAACACGCCATACACAAAAAAAATTGTGAGAGATACATAAATATTCGATCAATCTCACTGAATATACAAAAACACGGGTGCCTACTGCATACATATTATTTTATTTTTGTATGGCACGATGTTTTTTTTTCTTGGTTTTTAGGTATAGGATGAATTGGACTAGATGTGTGTATGTGTTTACATGCGGTTATGTCCTTACCTATTAATTCTAAGCTTCTATTCTTCTACATTCTGTTTTGAACTATATATTCTTATCATTATTATTGAGTTGAAAAAAATAAATTACTATTGTCTACTATTATCTATATATGAATGCCATCTTGAAGTGGGATTACTAGACATAATATTTAAAACATTTATTCACAATTCGCAATTATTTAAAACATTTATTCACTTTAAATCATATAAAGCATATACATATACATAATTGTATAAGGGGATAATTAAAAGGAAACAAAATTGAAATTAAAAGCAATGCTATACACTTTTTTTTGTATTTAGTGTCATTGATATGAATCAGACGCAGACGTTATGTATTTACCTATCTCTGTATTGTAGGTAGGTAGGTATATTTTCTTGCTGAATATTTTTCTTAGTCTAATCGGACTTTGTTTATTATTTTTAGTTTTTTTTTACCATGTCATCAACAGCATGTTATATTTCCGCTTTCTTATATTTCTTGTAATATTTGCGTTATTGTTAAAGGCACTTTGTGCCGTATACTTATATCTAAAATAAAATAAATAAAATAAAAATATTATTATTCTCTAGCAGATAGTTACGAGTATCTAATATATATAGGTATATAAAAAAAAAGAGTTCATGTAATAAGATCGAGTTGGTAATCGAAGGCCCTAGAGAAATCATTAGGAGAAAATTGGTAAAAGGTTTCTTTTATCTTAAATCTAAGAATCGGAAAACTGCCGCACAGATTATTTTTATATGTGCTTTTCAAACAACAAAATATTAAAGACAGTTTTTATTGGGAATAATATTATTGTATATCAGTGTGGTTTTTTTTTTACTTAAATACGAGTAAGTACAAGTAAATATTAATGAATCAAAAAAAACATTATCGATAATTCAACCAAGTTTTTCGAAATGATTTAGGGCCTACTGAAGATGTCTATTAATAAGGTTTTCTAGGGAGCTACCGACAATACACACTAGGTGGCAGCGCTTCTAATCCGGTCCATTGTCAAATTATGACAGCTGTCAAACATACCATCTAGCATTGAATATTATGCTAATATATCTCCTCTCTTTTTTTTCTCAATTAAACAATTTAACGTTTTAATTATTGATGAATGCAAAAGTGGCTTTTTCTAGGAGGTAAACCATAGTGTGTCCTTTTACACTACACACAAACAAAATAATACAGTTAACATTAATTAACAAGGTATGTATTTGTCTTCAAGGGTGGATTTGCAGTGCTGTTCTGTATCTTCTTGTTTTATTGTTTTCTGTTACGGTATTTTTTCATTTGTATTTAGGTAGGTATATAAAAAATAAAATAAGATAAACAATTATTTTATTTGTAATAGTATGTAAAAAGAAATGTACAATGATTATTCTAAACATATGGTTGAGGTTATAAACGTTAATTTGACCAGTGTTGCCAACTCCGTTTTTCAAACGCAAAGTAGCCCAACTGAAAATTTGGTATGCGGTCATTCCGAAAATTTTAGTATCCGAAGAGAGGTGGGAGTTCACTAAAAAAAGGTTATTTAGTATCCGAAAGGTGAAAATTCGCTAAAAGGGAAGTAACCCAAGTGGCTACCTGTCGCCTTTTAGATTTTTTTCGTCGCATATTCTCGTTCCAAATAGAAGTAAATCGCCCCCTTTGGCAACACGGAATTTGACAATAGACCGGATTAGCTAGGGCGTCTCTAGTGGCACAAAATGGAAAAAAAAAACATCCCATTATTGAGAAATAGGAAGATGGTCGGCAACGAGGATCAAACTAACGGAGCTTCAGAAGAAAGGTCGGCGACTGAATATATTATCTAGGCTTAGGCTACTAACAACTTCATAATTCTTCAAACACATTATTCGTAACTTTGTAATACTTAATCATTATATTACCAATTTATAAATAAAACAAACATTGCAGTATTACTATAGACTATATTTATCTATAGTAATATGTACTTACTGCAATTACTATAGACTATATTCATCATAATATGACAACTTCGTTATTACTTTTTATGTAAATACCAGCTGACCCGTCGAACTTCGTATCGAAATAAATTCTAGGTTTTATGTACCTTAGCTTTAATTCGGTTTTTAAGCTTTAACACGAATGACCATTTACTGGCATTAAGACAACCTGCATACAACGCTGCATTCATTGTGTATAATGTTTATTTTTACATTAAAATATATTTACCTAAGTAAAATTAGAAAAAAAAAATCAAAATCATCATATTATTATTCTTACGATTTGCTGGAAGATTTCTCACTGTCAACTGAGCCCTTTGACGGTGCTTGAAGATCGGCCACTCTAATGGATTTATTTTCCTAGAATTTCGTGTTTATCTGTATATACTTACAATCTTCAAAACATCCGATAAGACACGACATATCTTTGAATAATTAGGTATGTCAAACTTAATTACTCGACTCTGTGTTCACTTTGCGCATTTCAATACAAATTGCACCAGCGCTATGGAATGTATTGGAGATGATTATAAATGTAATGATTTTGAAGTTAAATGGCAGTAGGTATCTGTATACAATTTGTTAGTGTTTTTTTTTTTTCTTGCTCTTATGTTAGTCTTTTGGAGTTGGGTAATTGTTATATTAGTTTTTAAGTGTTGTACTACCGCTGTAATTGTTTTTCATTTTGTAATTTTTTTATTAACAGGCATTTCATGCCGTTTATTGATTAAATAAATAAATAAATAAATAAATAAATATTGAATTCAGATATTTGCAAAATCTTTAAATATCCGCTTACGTTCTTAAAATTTTAATGTAGGTATGCATGTATTTAAAAAAAAGGCACAATATTATCCATTCAGTGGTAGGTATATCAGATGAAAAATATATTAAATGACGTTTGAATGAAATTATGTCAACAATCAGCGTGCCTGTTTTGGTTGCTAACATGTTACCAAAAGTAAACAATAAAGTTCCTATCATGCGCCAATTTGAGTAATTTCACAATTGGAATAAAAATTATATTTTTAATGTAGTAAAAAGGTTACCAACTTAGACTTTTCTTTAATTTTCTAATTATCCACGCAACTTTCTTATTTTTTTCTTTCATAAGAACCTTCTCCTGATAAAAGACTACACGATAAAAAAAGAATTAGCGAAATCGGTCCAGCCGTTTAGGCGTGATGCGATGATCACGGAAAATAGCTCTCCGTTTTTATATAATAGATTCTGCCTTCTTCTACGCATGAAAAAATTTACCTACTGCTAGTACCTACTACTATGCAGCTTTGTTCACGATTCAAGTTTTATCGACAACTCACATAATAATTGACACAGTTAAGCATTTACTAAATATACATATTTTTGTCAGCTAGCTTAGTATTGATTCGGCTTAATGGTAGGTATATAGACAAAACAATCACTTACCTACTTACTGTTTTCGATCGCTTGAGTTGCGACCGACCATTTTATTCCAAGCAATCTTCTAGTCAATTGCGATCTTCTGGTTGGTTGAAACTACAATGCGTAATAATATAATTGTTATAAGATATATAAACAGATTTTTATATACTTAAGTACATACATACATTCTCCCTTTAAGGCACCCTGCACACCGCAAGCCAGCCCGGCGGAGACCAATCCGCAGCAAACCCGACCCGCACGAAACCGACCTCCTAGCTCGATCGAAGCAATCAAACCAAAAAGCCGGCCCCGGACAAATCAAGCCCGCCGCGTACTACCCCCAAACCAACCAGCAATGCGGGGGCTTAAGCCCCACTCGGGAGCATAGGGAGGCATCAAGAGCTCTCCATTGCGCTTGAAGGCGTCCGAGACTCATTGTGCCTTTTCTGACCAGTTGAGATGTAAGGATTTTATACTTACTTTTATAAAATTAATAAAATAAAATAAATAAATAATATAGTACCGCGTGCTGTCATCTACAGCCGTTACTAACTAAAAGAAAAGTTTCTGTGTGAAATCAAGTATATTAAATGTTATCGGAACAAATTGAATAAAAATTAAATAAATTTCATAATTCTTATATTAAAAATAATAAGTATTATAAAACCATCCCCACGGGGATGGCAGAAGTCCTTCAAATGATTAAAAGTTAAAACAAATTTGTGAGCAAGTAAAAACATTATATTCCCTTTCACTTTTCATTTAACAAAAATCATTGTCATAAATTAAATATTAATTAAAGAAAAACATTGTTATGTTTATTTTCAATGACGTCAACCTTATAAAAATGACCCTCAAAATCATTTATTAAGAAATCTATATAATTTATGTATGGTTTTTTTTTTCAATTCATCAT
Source organism: Mystacides longicornis (assembly GCA_963576905.1). Taxonomy (NCBI): domain Eukaryota; kingdom Metazoa; phylum Arthropoda; class Insecta; order Trichoptera; family Leptoceridae; genus Mystacides; species Mystacides longicornis. The sequence continues at coordinate 13,576,277 of OY756426.1, forward strand.
AATAATATGTGGACACGTTTTTGAGACACCTTCGAAATTGACTTTGAAACTTTTCGTGTTTGGGATCCGATCAATACGGCGAAGGTTAAAAAGCTTGATTCTTGAAAAGCTCTTCAGAGAAAGTATAGGTTTTGCTTCCTTTTGATCCTTGCTGCCTCCATCACAACCTTTTCCTCTCTACCTTGAGCCCTGAAATTCAACATTTTTAAATGATAGATCTAATTTCTTTTAAATTTAACACCAGTGGAAATCTTAAACATGGCGATCGAAATACTGATTTCGATCGCCATGTTTAAGATTTCCGAATGCAAAGAAAATTGATTTAAAAGGGCACAAATCCTCGTTTAGTCCATCTTTTTCGTAAACCAAAAAGTGTGATAATGACATATCCTCAGCAGACGAATGGTTGCAATCGCCACCTTTCATACTGATGGTTGTAAGTTCGATTCCCGGTGCAGGCCATCTTTTTTAAAGCCCTTATAAAGGTTAAAATTAGATCGGTATTGCGATTGAAATGCAGAGTAAGGCCCCTGCTGTGGCTGTGGAGACCAATCCTCGACGGTCAGATCCTCCCGCATTTCGATTCCCGATAGGGAAACTCCGACAGTCCGACTTAAAAGGCCTGGACAATAAGTTAGAATTTGCAAAAAATATGTTTCTGAAGACTTACAAGAGCGTTTCCGAGAAAACGAGATGGGTGAGCTAAGTTCCTGCAAACAATAATTAATTATTCTCAGGAACACGAGGAAAGATAACCTTCCTATCGATTTGGTCCACAATAATTACATATTAGGGAACGTGCCGTATTCAGAGTGTCAAAGATTATGAACTGAAAGGCGGAGCATTTCGTGCTAATAATTAAGACTATGTTTAAGATATTCTATATATTTGTTTCTAGTTGACATCCATCTAAGAAAAGTATACCTATAGTAAATGAAGTTTTGTGAGAGAACATCATCGCATATTATTCAATTACTAGCTGAACCATCAAACTTTGTCCCGTCTCTGATCCAATAATAACTGTGTTAACTTATTAGCTGAACTACATAAAATCCAAATAGTATAACGCAACGACTGGATTACCTATAATGAAATAGCATACACCTCGATCTTCGTATTAGAAAATTGGAGGTTGGAGTGGGAAGAGAAATTTGGGTTTATAAATATTTAACGATGACAAAAATATAAAAATAACTAGCTTATACCCGTCTTGCTTTACGTTTTTGATTCCGATTGTCAGGCTTGATCGGTAGGTAGTTAAACAGGTTCTAGTCTAGCTTCCCATTGCTTTGCATACCTCTATAACTGACATAAGCACAGAAAAAGAGGAATGAAACTTTCACAATTCATAAAAAGAGAGAAGAATGACACTTTTAATGTTTATTAAAATTTTCTATGAAGATCTTAAAAAATAGAGTTTTTTAAATAGCTCTAAATAAATTAAAGTTAATGCAACAAATTGTATTAAAGAACCTTCTCCGGCATTTTGCACGGCTCTGTGCAGATTCATATCTGACGTAGCATTTGTATTTTGAGCGTGATGCTATGACATACGGTAAAAAGCAAATAAAAAAACATTTCTGAATTATTATGTAGATAGAGAAGGAGGGGCTAATGCGAGTTTTATTTAATTTCCCAATTTACCACGCAACATTCTTAATTTTTTCTTTCATAAGAACCTTCTCCTGATAAAAGCCAACATGACAAAAAAAGAATTAGTGAAATCGGTTCAGCCGTTTAGGCGTGATGCGATGACATACGGTAAAAAGCAAATAAAAAATCATTTCTGAATTATTATGTAGATTTTCCACGCAACTTTCTTAATTTTTTCTTTCATATTTATTTATTTATTTATTTTTTATTTATTTCATTTTCCACCATAGACCCATTCCAGGCACTTGGGGACGTCAAAATTTTCACAATTTTAGATGTATAAGTTAAGAATATATTATAGAGATGGAGACAAATCAGATCAATTCAGGGTCAAGATATCGTAATACAATAATTAATTATTCACAAAAATAACATAAGGGGGAAAAGGTAAGACTGTAAGCGAGCAAGTAGGACTTTGTAATGAAAATCTATCTATTTGAGTCATGCCTGGGTGTAAAGGTCCCATTCACGCTCACGTCAAAATACATAAAATAAAACAAAATAGACAAGAAAAACATGGAGCTCAAATTTAAATTCATAACATGACAAAATTAAGGCACTAATTATTATTTTCAGAAAATGGATGTAGTATTTGAGTCATGCCTGGGTGTAAAGGGCCCATTCACGCTCACGTCAAAAGAATCAATAATTATAATGAATTAACAAAGACAAAACAAGGGCACAGCAATTTAAATTCAAAGTGAAACAATACAAGATGGGGATGCCAATAAATACAATTTATATGTCAATTCAGTGCCTGTTGATGTAAATAGTCAGCAGGCACGTCGTTCATGTACATATGTGTAAGGGTTCGATGCTATACGTAGCATTTTGATTCGTGTAACATATCGTTAACTGAGTAAAAGGATTTATCCAACAAATATGTTTTCACCCTTCTCTCATACTCAATGAGTAAGAGAGAAGGGTGGAGATAAGAACCTTCTCCTGATAAAAGCCAACACGGCAAAAAAAGAATTAGTGAAATCGGTTCAGCCGTTTAGGCGTGATGCTATGACATACGGTAAAAAGCAAATAAAAAAACATGTCTGAATTATTTTGTAGATAAAATGCGATTTACGATGTAAAAATTTAATTAATTTTAGCTAATAATTTATTGAATTATGTTATAGTTACGTTGATTCGGGTGAAGGATGACGTTCGATGGGATATAAGCTTGAAATCAAAACAATAATTCCTCTATAATTGTTTTACTTTTTAAAAAATTCAATAGATGGCGTGTAGTAGGAAGTACATAACATGTGATGTATGTTTGCCTATTGTATAGATACCGTCAACCATGGCAACTTTACCATATTTTTTTGGAAAAAATAAAATAATTCTAAAATAAATATCAATTAAGGAGAATTATGACTTTAAAAAGTTTTAAATAGTAAAAAGGTTTTAATTTCTGCATATTTGTATCAATAAGAGTAAAAAATGACCAAGTTATTGATAAAAATATATCATAGGTAAAGATGAAAGGAAATGGGCAACTTTACCTACTCAAAATATTTTCAATAATAGGGAACTTGAGTAAAAAGTAGATTGAATTGTCTGTGCATTTCGCATTCTCTACCCTTGTCTCTGGTTTTTAAAACAGAAATAATACATTTTCTGGCAACATTGTTTGTATTATAATGATGTCTATGATTGTAGGTAAAGATGCCATAGGTGCTATGAACATTTTCATACTAATCCATGTTTTAATGTAGGGCTGCCCCAAATTATTTTTTCACACATCCTGTGAGGGTAGCTCCCACTAGATATTTTTTTACCTAACTACCCACACAAAGTGCAACGTCGATTGAAGGTTATCGTATATACAGTTGAGAGAATGTTTCCATCAAACTTGTTAAAAAATATATATGATAAAAAAATCAAATATTCATTTTGACAACCCTAAGATTAGGTAAAGTTGCCAAATATCATGTGGTGGCAACTTTACCTATCGTAACATTTTGATATAAAGTTAAATATTTCCAAAACCAGTTAAACTAAAAACATTTTAAATATCAAAATATTTTCATAAGTATCTACTGTTTATAATATGTAAATATGACTCACCTCAGTTCAGTAGTTTTCTTATAATAAATCAAATTTGTAAGACTTCGCGAAAAACCCGCAAGCAAAACGTTAAGAAATATGACTTTAATTTGAAAATTATGGAAGTGTTGACAACGAAAACTTTTTTTAGTATTGCCAGTTTACTAAAACATAATACTAAAGAGAAATAAACATCCAAATGCTGATAGATTTTTGTGAATTTAAGTTTTGTTGAGACCTGATAGAGGTAGGTAAAGTTGCCATTGATAGGTAAAGTTGCCATGATTGACGGTACATCGAAAGAATTTACCAATTTAAACCAATTTCTTTGAATTATTATGTTGATATTGAAAGACCTTTTCGCTGTGCTTCGAGTGCTGTAAAACAATTTTATTTATTTATTTTTATTTATTTATTTATTTATTTATTTTATTAAGTCGTAAAATTACAATAAATTTTACAACTTATAATAACCTTACAATTATAATATACAAACTCTTATATTCTATTAAATAATACACTTTAATAATAATGCGAAAAACAATAATTGATATCAAAAGACCAATAGAAAAGGTTCGGTTCTGCTTAGGTAGGTAGCATATCTAACAGAAAATTTATTGATAAAATCCAATAGTAACTTACAAGAAAAAATTCACTTTCACTTGAAAAGGTTGTTAGAAAATTTCAATCATCTAATCATATAGGTACATTATTTGATGTAAGCAATCATTTATGATATCTTCAAACTATCTCCCCAACTCAATCTATTATATACCTACTCTAACATAATACTTAAATATTGTTTTTTTTTGTCAAAAACTATCCATGGTCTTTATATGTTCATAACATTTCCTTCGAAAAATCGCTAATGATTTTGCCCCACTAACTTCCTTGGGTAATTTGTTAAAAAACTTAAGCCCATTATAATAAATCCCTTTTTCAGTTGCTGCAAGTCTATATCTTTGAAGGCGGAATTGGTCTCGATTTCTCGTTGGATAGCCATGAATATCCTGATTATATTTAATACTATCACACATGTAATTAGGCAGCATTCCCTGTTTCATTTTATATATAAAAGTCATTGTCTGAAAATAAATTATTTTTTTGGCACTCAAGAATTGTAATTTATCTAACATAAGTTTTACTCGATGATATCTTCCAAATCCTAATATTGTTCTCATTCCTCTGTTTTGCAATTTTTGCAATTTATTGAAATCTGTTTGGTTCGATAAGAAGAGAATTGAAGCGCAGTAATTAAAATGCGGTAATACTATAGAGTTATAAACCATTCTTCTGCACCTCACGTCCATTCCTTTCTTTACCCTATTTAGGAAACCTATTTTTTTACTAATTTTTTTAATGATATTCTCAAAATTGGCTTTAAAGTTCAATTTATTGTCAACCGTTACTCCTAAATATTTGATATTGTCGACTAGGTCAATATTATCTCCGTCTATTTTTAGTTCATACTTTGTGTTAGAAGATGTTTTGCCTATTTTGTACAAAGTAATTACACAATAATTATTAGTAGTGGTCCGCCAGTGCTCGAAATTCGACCATAACAAATAATTTAGATTATAAGTTTGAACATTATTAAGATTCCTTTGTCAAAGACTGAGCGAGCTCCATTTCACAATATTCTTTCCAAAATAATGACATGGATACGTCAAATTTGAAATGTTGATAGGAATGTTCAATGTTTTTTCTATGGTTACGATCTATTCTCAATTTGACCACAGATAAACAAATGATCTGTCAAATACATCGAAGTGTGTGTGAGTATGGAATACATAACATTACATTAGTGTGCGTAGTGTTTTTTTATTGAATAAATCTATTTTTATGCATAATTAAAAAAAAATATTACCATTCGCCACCCATTCTCTATATAAACTATAAGTGTGCGAAATTTCATACTCCTCCGTACGCGCAATTTTCGTAAAAATAGTCACAAAGTTTTTCCTTCACGTATTAATATATAGATAATATGTGCCTATTAATTATTAATTTTTTTTTATTTATGCCTTTTGTCCTTCCTCATATGATCCACCAATCATTTTAATTGTAATCATTTTGATTGTATTTGTGTATATATATTTGTATATATGTATGTATGTATATGTGTATAGGGACTCTACTGTTTACTTTTGTTGTTATTTGTTATATTTCACATTACATTTTTGGCTTCCTATCTTGCTGCAATACATATATGTTAATATTAGATAACAAATGTGCTATCTGTAAATGGGTTAATTTTAATTATTTATGTTTGCTTAAAAATTTATATATAACCTGTTGATATGCCGAAGAAATAAAATAAAAAAAAAAATAAAAAAAAAAAAAAAAAGCACTGCACTCGCTTTCGAGTGATTCGGCATTAATTATTAATAGGCACTAATAAAATTATTTACTTGCATATCATACCAAATATACGTAAAATCGGTATATAGCTCTTTCGAAAGCGTACGGTAACGAACACGGTGACACCTAGTTTTTATATATTAGGCTAGGTACCTTTCCTGGTAATGGTAGTCTTATCATATCTTTACTACCTACATACGAATATTGAATTCGAAATTGTATAATGATAAATTAATTATGTTTTTAAGCAATATAATTCCGAACGATGCATCTGTTTTAAACGATGTTTGCAGGGCACATTCTAATAATTGTATCAATTGTCAAAATACTATTTAGGTTACTTTCGTTAAATTTGTTAACGTTTCGCGCAACTTTTTTATTTTTGCTTTCACAAGGACCTTCTCCTGACAATACTGAACATCAAATAAAATAATTAGTTGAATTGGTCCATTGGATCAGATTAAAGGATAAAGGGTTCCATTTTTATATATTATATTATATTCTTCTTCCAATAAATAAATATTCCTTCCAACAAGTCCTTGACCAACAATATGATATTGTATTATCTCATCCCTGAACAATCTCTTAATCTTTTGGAGGAGATTATATTTTTGTATCTAAGGTAGAAATTATCAGGATTATTATCTTCTATCATATTGAGAGATTCCGCGTAATTTCTTCACAACTAAATTATCATCTACTATTTTTAAGCTTTCACTCGTTTGCGAGTGTTTTAGTCAGGATAAGACAAACAAGATTTAAAAATATACCCCTTCACCTAAATGCCTCTATCGTTAGTTTTTAAGAAATTTAAAGTTGAATTCGTCGCATAAACTGATTTAACACACACTGGGAACGTTTTGAACTCCTTCTTAGGTACCATTCACAACTATTCTCTATTCAATAAAGGACATAAAAATGTGATCTAGGGTCTCGTTATCCTGCTCAAAGCTACACATCGGGGAAGACTTAAGATAAGTAAAACTGAAATTGTCTTTTGTTTCTTTGATATACTTATTGCTTATTGTTAAAGCTGTTGTATCTTTAAAAATAAAAAATAAATAAAAAAAAAGACAGAACTTCGATTCTTGCCAAGTGCGACGCTGTTGTGCAATATTCGTAATCATCTAGATTTACCAAACGAAGTCATTATTGATTATTCGTTTCAGAAATAGTCATATAAAAGGGTCATATAATTGTGTTGTTTGGTTTTCCTGTAAATCAGTTATATTATCGTCCTTTAAAATGTTTTACTTTCACTTTACCACGTTCGGAACTGCGGATAATTTGACATTTCTTCCCGTAGGAACCTTACGAATTATATTGTGTAGAGTTATATGTAGGAACCTTTTAAGAGAATCACTTCAATTAAACATATATGCGTTGGGTAAAACACCCAAGTGAATAAAACATCCACTTCGTCACGATGACCGGTTCTCGTAGACTGAAAGTCTACTTTCGTCACCTTAGTTATTGGTAACTTCCGGATGAAGAAGACGACTGGTCTCGAAAACAGATTCGCGTGAAAATGAAAAAAAAACTAAATTACAATATTTTCCACCTAGACGTTACGTCTGATAATATTCAATGGCTTCATACGAAGGAGTCGAAGTCTAAGATTAAATTCCAGAGTTCGCATAGAAAATATTTTCAGTAAAAAGTAGACACATGACTGAGAGAAGTATGATGGAAACATGGTAATACCGTAGGAATTTGCTCATCTGATATAAACTGCAGAACGTTTTACATTTCAAGCAGTTTGCTGAACAAACACATTATTACTTCATATACTATTAAGGTCTATTGAATTGGCATTTTGAATAACAATGAGAAGAAAACGTTTCGCAATTCCCTTATTATAAACAGTAAGGGGAGAAGAGATGAACACTGGACATGTGCCGAATGACAGTTGGCCGAAGACAGCACTTTTGTCTCACAAGGGTCTCAAAGACGAAGAAAACCATTATTTCATATTCCGTTCGTTGGAAGCAGCGCTGAGGGACATGTTGTAAGATGTGATCATGGCTGCGTAAGATCTAACGCATTGGCTTATTTTGCCTCCCTACACCCTATTACGAAGTTATGTAAACCAGCCTCTATAGTCCAGAAAACTTAGTTTTAGACAAATCCAGTCCATATCGATTTCAATGCGATTGAGAATTTTGTTTACCTCGACGCAGCGAAAAGTAGCACAAGACTTTAGGTACCCCTATTCTAAGTTTTATCGGAAGGAAGTTACCGAAGTAAAGTGAGTATTACACGATACATTTTGTATGGGAAACGTGTATAGCGCCGCCACATAAAAACAAAAGCGATTCTCGCATTCGATACGTATAGACATTTTCCATTCAAAATGTATTGTGTTGCTCACATTACATTCCGATAAAACTTAGAATACGGGTACTGTTTATTTTCCAAATACTCAAGCAAGTCATTAACTTAACAAAGTTTTACAATGGTTTTTTACTTAAATTTTGCGTGACAATTTTTGTTTATAGCTAGGATTCTATAGGAAACATCACCCATATAAATAAATGAATTGATTATTTTTTCACTCTTAAAAATTATTGGAATATGTTTTTCTTTCATTATAGGTATTTGCATCAATATTGCGGTAGACTGGAAGAATTTCAATCTTATCGTATTATTGGTAGGTATGTATCTTTTGTGAGAGACTGTTTTTCACGTAACAGGAGACTAAGTCAAGTGCAATAAAATGGCCGCTAACCAGTATCGGGCAGTCGCTGTTCCCATCGTAACAAATTCAAATGACATCTTTTTACGCTGTTAGGTACCATGGGAACACCGACTTACCGATTAGGCCATTTTATTACTCTAGACTTCGACCCCAGACTTTTGTTTTCACTCTTTCTTATTTCGAATATCTAAAACTGCTTTTCTTTTAGGCTTTTCTCTTCTGCTGATTTCAACAGTTTTCAAAAATATACAGATACCAATTATTTAATTTAATTATTTTTACAAATTTATGTAAAGATTCGCTGATAAGTCAGATATTATTATCTGCTTTAATTTTAACCAAAACAAAAATAATTTCTCATTAACAAAGCAAATTTTATAATATTTCAAAAAATTCCTTGAAGTTCACCACCGAAATAAATAATTATTAATATTTTAACGTGGTTTGTTTGATTTTAATTATCGGAAAGAAAATATTGGCTTTAGATACTCTAGTTATTAATTAAACTCTTTTCAAGTTATGTATAATCAACTTTTATACCTTATTACTTACATTCACATTAAATCATAGCATAGCTTTAAACTTGTTGGAAAATAGCTTCAATCGAATCAGAGCAAATTTCAAAAAAATATATACTTATATATACTTTCATGTACTATTATAGTTATTAGTATACTCGACGTACCGATCTATGTACACAAAGTATAACGTAGGTATATGAATGTGGGCTTCTATAAAAAACTGAAAAGACCATAAAATTATATTTTTTGGGACTTATTAAAGCGTTTAGTAAACCTGTAGATACAAAACCCTCCATGCCCCGTAGACAAATTCATTTTGGCGTTCGACTACAAACGAAGATTTCGCCAATGTATAGTGCGAAAAAATTAACTGTCCACTGGAACATATAAACAATTATTTGAACCAAATAAAGACACTTACATAAAAATATAAAAAGTGGACTCTTAATTTTCTTCCTACTCTACATTGTCGAAGAATTCGTTTGTAGTCGATCGCCAAATGCAATTTGTCTAGGTCTACAGGTCCGAATCTTGAACTATGAATGTACCTGCCATAAAAGGAAAGCTTACTAAAATAATAACAATTTTCTTTTTATTTTATTAAATTTTATAATGGCAACCAAAGGTACGTCACTAAATTTTCACCTTCAATAAGTGATTAAAATGAAGTAAACATAAGAAAAACAATAAATTACGCCCTAGAGAAAACTTACAAGGAACCAAATTTATCAAAATTCCCAATGTCAAATCTTGGATATTTATTTATGGAAACTGAACGCTAGTAGGCACTATGAAAAGTCGAAAGCTACGCGAATGATGAGTAATATCTGACCATCATAGACAATATCAAAGATGCGCGATGAGGAGTATCAATAATTGGCGATTATTACTTACTTACATAGTCCACGTTCGCTCCCTAGGAGGAGCATGTGGTAGCCAGGGCGTCATTCCAATTTAAGCCGGTATCCCGAAGGTCTTCATCGTAAACTCTCTCGATGGTGAGTCTTGGTCTGCAACGTTTTCTTGTACCACCCGATGTATAAAATAAACTTCCATAATTTATGGAATTGAGGGGCATACGTAGGACATGGCTGAGCCAGCTCAGACTTCAATTCAGGATAACCATTGTCACATTGGCGATTATAGGCCATCATTTAGCAATAGTTCACAACAGGCCGTACAAAAATAAACAGGAGACTATGTACTTTGAGATGGTCATCTAAAATAAAACTTGTAGGTACCTATACATAAAGTATCAATATATGAAGAGAAAGAATATTTTGCAAATCCTCAAAACTAGTATATTATAGACACTCGTATCCATTCAATGTTCAAAACTACCTACTCGTGTATTTTGATTGGGATACGATTGAAATACCTAAGACATTTTTTATATTTTGTCGATTATCTCTTACGAGAAAATAATATATATTCGCTAGATTGTATTCAATATTAATCCAATCCGATCCAAATTCCCTTAAGGCCCCACTCAGGGGCATAGGGAGGCAAAAAAAGCTCTCTATTGCGCTCGATCTCGCGCAATGTTTATGACCTCCTCCCACACCATATCCAGATTCCTCAGCTCTGCTTCGAAGGAGCGGAACACAGTATGAGAGGTTCTTCCTCGTCTTCTGGACCCTGGTGGGAGAAAGAACAGCGCTCTCCTCGGCCAACTGTCATTCGGCATCCTTAATACATGTCCCAGCCAAGTCCTTCTCCTCTACATAATAATAAAAAAAGATGGTTGGTAGTACAGTGGTATCAATCGGCGGCTTTCATGCGCACAGAGTATCGGAGGTCGAATTTCCGCTTTCACGACACAAGCCTTTGCATAGTGTGAAAGATGTCAAAATGGTATTTGTGTTCACTTCGAGTAAGCACAGATTCATTTAAAAAATAATAATAATAATGATAGAAGTGGTGGGCTCACGCTGGGTGCGCGGTACCATAATATTAATATGTATTTTATATTAAATACCTTTTCTTTTTTGGTGATTGTCTTTACAGTCACTTATCTACATTCTGCTACCAACGGAAAAGTAAAGAAATGTTTCATATTATGTTTAAACGTAAAACCTATTGTAAGTTAACGGAACAAATACATATATAAATACAATAATAAACCACTCGCTAGAATACCTGTTTCGAGGCTAAACCAAAAATTCTAATCAAACAGAATCGAAAAATATTTATTTAATAGAAGAAAGTAATGTAATTATCTATCGGTACTATATAAAGAGGAAAGATTTGATTGTTTGTTTATTTGCATTGAATAGGCTCCGAAACTACTGAACCGATTTGAAAAATTCTTTCACTTTTGTGAAGCTACCCTATCCCCGGTGAACATAGGCTATATTCAATTTTCATAAATATTTGGAATCCTTACTAAAACTCCAATAATATAACCCAAGGTCTAAAAAAAATACCTAAAATAATCTTTACATCGCGTGCGCTGCGAAAACTATTGATGATTGAATAAATTAATGTACTACCTACAACTTTGTAGAAGACATCATTACTTACAAAAAGTGTCGTGACAGCATAATATGTCTAACTATGTTATTTATTTATTAAATCCACGGTCATAATAAGACCTATAACAATTTTAAGATACAAAAATTACACTTACAGCTAGACATGATACTTTACACAATATTTTAAAGTTCGATGTAAGAAATTAATTTACAATAAAAATACACAAAGATTTCATAAAAATTGTCATAAAAAAACATCATAATTTCAAGTACCTAATGGTAACGTGTCAAGTTTGGTGTTCTTTTATTTTAAAAAATGTATGTAATTGAAATGCGGCAGAGATATAGGCGTCACTGGGGTATGAGCCGGACGGGAGGGGATCATCAGAATGCTACATTATTCCAATTTAACATAGCCTATTTAATATTTTGATAAAGTTAGGGATCTATAAAGATCATAAGAAAACTGAATTATTTTTTTAAAATATCTATCTACCCGTGCGAAGCTGGGACAGACCGCTCGTTATAGATATGATCCGATGTTTGCTCAATGTTCTAGTATTTTTACCCGAAAATACATTATTCTTGTCCATGAACAGAATTTGAAAAAAAGACAGAAAATCACATGACCGCTTCAAACGGTTAGAAATTGAACCTTAAAGCGCTTAGGAATAAACGCTGTTGGGTCTTTTATTGTGGAACGCCAGAACCAACAGCGCCTTCTGATTCGCCGGAATACTCGGAGCGATATCGATCCAGTGGCGCCCGAATGTTATATAACTACCAACTGCGCCCGCCCTCTGCCATTCTGTTTCAGGCGACGCCGCTCTGAAACCTCACAACAAATCGTCGCGACGATAAACACTAAAATATCACCCAAAAAATATTAATTAATTTATTTATTAGCTATTTAATTTAGTTTTAAGTTGTAGGATCCCTCTTTGTTCCATAAATAATTCACCAAATTAATTTGTTTATTAGATTTGGATTAATATTGTTGATTTTTCGCAATACCCCGTATCGCCCAAAAGGATTCCAACAAGTGATTTTCCTACCTCCCTAGGAGCGCATTGCACAAACTGTTTTCTTTCCATCTCACTTTGAATCATTATCAACATTTTTCTGTGAAACCCTCCGGAGGCTCAGAGCGATTTCTTTCATTTATGTATTAAGGTAAGTTTAATTTAATTTTAATATTCTATAAAAACTAATATTTTATAATTTATGTAATATTTTGAAAGGACCCATTATGATAGAAAGAGTTTGTTTATAGGCGTTATCACAGTATTGCTCGTTTTATACGCGCTTATATATGAAGGATTACAGCTGATATTATGTATGAATAATAATTATTATAAACATGTGATAAAATTGCCTTTTTCTTCATATTTTGTTTTTTATACCACATTTACCGGTTTTATATAAATTATTGTAGGTATTTCACCGACGATACTTTTGTTTAATCTCTTTAAAAACTCTTAATTATAATGGTTATATTGTGAAAAGTTTTTAAATTTCATTAGACACATTTTGTTATCACACATTAATATCGTTTAATATTATATTCAGGATATTTTCATTTGTCATCCAAATACCCCTAAATGTATGTCGTACATGAAAATAATATTATGTATTAACGTTATGAATAACATATTATATCCTACAAAGTTCAGTAATTTCTTTGTTTATTTATCATAAAACCAGTTATTTATAGCATATTTTTTAAATTTCTGCTAAAGCGGTTAACGAACCAGTGTCCGTAGTCGATTTGAATTTTGCGAACGAATTTTTCGTCAATGTAGAGTAGAGTAGGCAGAAAATTAATAGTCCATTTTTTATATAGGTACGTGTCTTTGTTTGGTTTAGGTAAATAATTGTTCAGGTATATGTTCCAGTAGACAGTTCGTTTTTTCGCACTCTACATTGACGAAATATCCATTCGTAAAATTCAAATTGTCTACCGGGACATCATATAAATCTACTATTGAATTTTTTTATAATGTTCAACGTTTCTCTAAGTCTTGTTAATAATTATTTAATTTGGAAAATGTATTTCTATTATGGGATTCTCTGAAAACCAACTCAATGGTATGAAAACCGGTATTAAAAGGCCAATTTTCTAAATTGTACCATTTTGAAATAATTCATCATTTGCCAGGTCAGTTCATGGTTGTCCTATTTTTAAGCTGAAACAATAATTTAAGATGCAGCCACATCTTGAATACTGGGTGCGTATCTGGGGTGAAAATTTTTAAAATGCAGCCACATCTTGAATACTGGGTGCGTATCTGGGGTGAAAATTTTTAAAATGCATAAGTCATTTTAAATATCTTAAATTGTCTAATTTGAGCAAGGGAAAACGCAAATTGGACACCAAAAAGATGTGCAGTGGTATATATTATGGTCTTGATTTTTACATATTTACCAGGTGGCTTAGGTAAGGTGAAAAACAATGTTAACGCTTGAATTGGGTCCTTGCTCTGCATTTACCTCGCAATTCCAATCCAATCACAATCTTAGTCGTTATTAACTCGACCGTTTTTAATTCACATCGTTATGTCATTTAGACATTAAAATTTTGCTTAATATACACAAAAATATTTTCTCGTAGGTCTATTTTGAATCCTGTATGGCTTTACGAAACATTATATAGGTAAAAAAGAATTTATATAAGTACTAAAACTATAGAAGACCGACATTAAAATCGCGATTGAAGAGTGGCCTCTCAGAAAGAATCAAGAATACAAATTCCTATGTTAAATGAGGAATTTATAAATTTTGCTTTTAGCGTGTATACCTAATTTGACTTAGTTACATCTAATAAATCAAACAAGTTTTGAACTAGCGCTTCATTTTAAATGAACGAATAAAATAATTATGAAATTTTAGCGTCTGTATTTGACGTACCTAATTATGAAAGCAAAATATTGTAGGTATTTTCAAGTTGACCTTTTAAATTAGCCAAAGAGTAAAATTTATTTTATGGAAAATTTCGTATATTTTTTTAACATGGCGATTACGAATTGTTATGACAAGGAGAATAATAGGTTATTTTGTTTTTACTTCAAATGAATCATAGTGGTAATTTGGCTTGAAGCCAAATCAAAAAGTACCGACTGTAAATGTCAAAAGGTTTGATGTGCGTACAAGATAGGTACCTATATATTATGTTTATAGACGATTATTCCAATCGTACTATTCTCCTTTATACTTTGTTTGGTTTTCTTTTTCTTAAATTAGGCCTTAAGAAGGCCAGTAATTTAAGGTGTAAGTATAGGCTTCTGCGCGGTCGATTCCCAGCTTCCTCTCCACCTCTTTGATGGTCTGCCTGGGAGTCTCCTTCCCAGTTGGCTGACATGTGAGGATGTCTAGATGAGCCCTCTTCGCTGCCTTCCCTATCTTCCATTTCGCAGTTTCCCTTACTCTCTTATTTCTATCTATATATTATATGTACCTAATGTAGATCTTCCCACCTATGCTCTTGAGAGTTTTATTACTGAAATATCAGCGCATTTTAAATCATTTTTAATAATATATAAATTTTCAGGAATTACTCATAAAACAGTGAATCAATTCCTTGAAATCTCTGTTTATGCCATTATCATAACAGATTTGATATTTTTCTACTCCTTGGTATTCATATTGATTACCTTGAAATACAACACTGTTGATATAAAAAAGAACAGCATACATAATCAAATCTCTAATTCTTTTATTTTATTTTGAAGAACGCTTAAATAAATAATTAATTCAACACCCTTCTATACAAAGGTGTCAGTAGGTATAGGTAAAACAAGCAAACCTGGGGTAGAAAGTTCTAGCTGGAAATATTCCGAAATGTTCTGAGCCGAATGATGGGAATCGAAACCGGGACCTGTCGATCAGTTAAAACCAATTCCACCAGGCTACCCAGTAGAACTGACCTAGACTAGTTTAAATTATTTGAAAACTATACTTGCCAGCCGCATAGCTTCCTCCTAGGTCAGTTCGATGCTCTGCAGGTCCGCGATATAGGCTCCTAAAATGGGGAGGCATGGTCTTACTCTTTTTGTTGTTCCGCCCGGGTTGTAAAATAAGCCGGCATGGCCTACGCTTTCTGGGGACATACGGATGACAATCTACTATTGAGGTTGACTGAGGTAACGGAGAACATCACAACCCTAGGTTGTTTTAGAATATTTAATAAAAATCCTATTTTTTTTCAGACTTTATTTTTTGGAACATACATTCACTGATTAGTTGCTAAAAGACACTATTAAGTAGGAACGTACGAAGTGTAATTGGTTAAATCTCTAGCTGTCAGCTGTCACTTCAAACACACTTTACTAATACAAATATTCAGGAAACTAATAGAGTGCGATTGGAATAAAAACTAGTGTAGTATCTGTAATGACGTATTAGCCGATAGCTCTAATGGTGCGAAGCGGGTTTCAGCTAATAGGAGAAATTGTTATTCTGGCTAGATTATCAGCTATTCTACGTGTGTAGGGTTGGTTTGTTTTATACGGTAAAATGAACATTTGATATTACAAGCGACTTTGTAGGGGAGATAGCTCGTAGATAAGCAACGTCGTTTATTTTAATCTTCTTTGATAGATATAAATTGAGTCATAGAAATAAATTCCTAAATATACATATATTTGGCAGGATTTTCGTTTTTTTTATACTCAATAATAGCCTTATATATTACTTTAAAATTAATAGGGATTACCCGTCACCAACATAAATAAATGAATACATGTCGTAAATGATGATTATACATAGATTCCTAAATTTCTTATAAACCTACACAAATATGGTGAGAATGTATTGTACGATATAAAGAACTAATAATTCAAATTTCCTGCATACCTGCATCCATCCGCTTCAAACAACACAAATAACGCACCACTACATAGGTGTATGTGCGGCTCGCGGATATGATGTCATATTGTTAGGGCCTGTACACATCAGAACACGCGCGGTAACCTAACCAATGTAACGTTGCATGCAATGTATCAAAATTGCATAGTACGCGGTTCGAGGTGGTTTTTCACGAGTTTTCCTGGGTTATAGAAGTTCATCCTTTTCAGCATTTCACTCTGAGAGGAGTACATTCTATTTTTGCCTCCCTATGCACCTTAAGGGAGTTTGGATTATATTTTGCATTTTATATTTAGTCTCTTATGTTATTCAAAATTCTAACCAAGCTTGCAGTGCATTATGCTAAGTACTGTCCTAAATCTGACCCCCTCAGCCAAACTACAAAATTTTCGACTCAATTCAAATGTTTAAGAACGTATCAGATTAGTCGTTAGTTCTACCTCATTATTTTAAAACATATATCAGAATCAGACTAAGAAGTTTATGTACCTAGTGCGTAATAGCAGAATAAATTACTCAATTTGTTAAATTTATTGACAAATTAACAATAAACTTCGACGCAAAATCGCGCCTAACATTATATCGGTTTCCCCCATAAACAAAAGTTTACAATTCTTTGTAACCATTCGTAAATCAATTCTCAAAGGTTCTATAAAAACACATCAAATATCTTCCGTTTGTTGGTTTTGCTTTTTATTCACCCTAAGGGAGGCGGGTGGTTTATTTAAATATGTACCTATAACAAAAAAAGGAAATTACCTGAAATTGGTTGCGGCCTTTTTTACTTGAATTCTAATAATTATTCTCGTATCGACGGGAATATTATTTATTTTCTGTTTCAACAGGTTTTTCATTCGCACTTTTAACACTACTTGAAAAAATACAACATCAAAACGACGGTACACAGTGTACACTTCAAATGGGCAAGCCTTTTTGGATGTAAAACCGTGAATCATATATCAACACATATATGACAAACCTTGCACATGTATTGTGTAGACGCTCTTTGGCAATAAACCTCATCAACAAAATATAACGGTGCGCGTCGTGTGATTATTCTTCGTAATGAATTTTCAAAAATGCCTGTAAGGGTCATAACGTGATTTTAAATTGCCTAAAGCCTTCTCCAAAAGATAGGATATCAAATATATATATATATATTTTTTTATTAGATTTAAATATTAAACGGTTTCAGTTTTATATATAAGTATAGACTAGCAGCAAAACTTGTAGGGCAACAAGCAAATAAAAGGTTTCATCATTTTTTATTTATTTATTTATCTATCAATCAGTCATATCATCCCTTACTTTACCACATTTCAGAACTACAGATAATTTGACATATCTTACCATAGCAAGATTTGTATATAGTGACTTATAATATTTACTTCGATATAATATTTCCCGCGGACATGCACATTGCACAATGACTACGCGATAATTTTTCGTCTATTTTACGCATATTTCGTTTGATCAAGTGTCGAGATAACAAAAAATTGGTCTCCTCAAAGTCTTCTATGAAAGTGCCTACTTTCTATCAGCGTCAATACAGTAAAGTTATCTCTAATATAAATGAAAGTCGGGTTAGTGCGAACACTAATTTAACTCGAGATCGGCTGAACAGATTCTTCCGATGTTTGATTTATTGGATTCTTCTCCGCTCCGGATAACAGAATGTCGAATAAAAAGTTGAATAAATGAATAAGTGTTTCGTATTCATAGTACCTAATTCCTAACATTGTCCAACCTACCTTTCCTATGGTCGTACCTGCGACAATTTTCTATGTGTTAAGACAATCTATGTGTCAAAAGTCAATCAGTATGCTAGTAGCCCCCGTGGGGACCGCATATATTTTTTCGTACTGTCGTTGAAACTGACATCAAGTGAATTCAGCGAGTTACGTTTATGTGTGTTTTACGTTTTGTTTATATGTGTTATTGCAAGTACATTACAAGCTCCCGTGGGGTAATTACATCGTCGCTGCAACTGACAGTTTTAGTTCTGCGAGTTTACGTGTGTGTGTTTAAGTATTGTTTATTGCAAGTTAACTGTTTTTTTTGGTGAAAAGGACATAAAAGGACAGCCAGTAAAACAAGGTAGGTGCGATCCTTATTCCCATCTACCCCTTTACGAAACATCATTTGGTCCATTCGAGCCGGATTGTCCTTTTACTTCCTTAATTCCGAATACGAAATATCAGGATCGTATCTTGGGTATTTTTGTGTCAATTTACATTTATTTTTTATACATATAGCCTGCAAGCAAATTGTCTCATTTATTTCTTATAATTTTTTTTTGTTATAAGATTTATTATTTTCATAAATTGATTTAATTTGCGTAGGTACGTACAATAACTTTGTTGTAACAAAGTGTATTGTCGCGCGGTGGGTATTCCGTGAAAGATATAATCTTGTCTCTGGTCTGTGCGTTGTTGGTGCGTTGTCTTCCTTTATCTAGGGCAGGTACCTGCGCGATTTGACATTTCATTTTTGACATTGACATTGTTTTGTTTACATTTACGTTTTTACAATGGCCAAAGTAATTAAACATAATTTGGCGCTTTTGAACATTCAAAGCTTATTTGATTTTGCTAAGGAGGCACAGCAAAACGGCGAAGAGGCATCATTGCTTAAGTTTACGATCCGATTTGCTGACATAGATAAAATAAAAGAAGAATTTGTTGAGTGTCATGTTTCAATCCAGTCTATCTCTCGAGGAGATTTTGACTCTGAGGGGCATGCACTTAAATATAAACAATTCATGGAGACATATTATAGCATTAAGGAAATATATAATAAATTGTGTCCAGCAGTGGTTACCAAAGTTATCAAAACAGAAAGCCAAGCTTCGACCACGATTGCATTGCCTCAAATTGTGTTGCCAAGTTTCAGTGGTTCCTATGCGGAATACACTAATTTCATTTCTATATTTAATACGTTGGTGCATCAAAATGCAACATTAAACGGTATTCAAAAGTTGCACTATCTTTTCTCTTGTTTATCGGGTGATGCACTACGAGTTATTCGACATCTTGCAATATCAGAAGAAAATTATCAAGTGGCCTATAATTTAATTAATGAAAGATTTTCTAATGTAAGGCTGATTGCTGACAATCATTTGTGCAATTTACTTTCGTTAAAACCGGTAGACAATGCCTCGCACTTGCGACTCTTTGTTGACACCCTTAAGGAGAACACGCAAGCATTAATGTCATTAAAGATAAATATCGACCAGTGGGATTTCATATTGATTCACATTTTTTCTAGAAAATTGTCTCCTGATTTACGTAATCGATTTGAACATCAGTTGTCTAAGAACAAGTTACCCAAATTTTCAGAATTTTTATTATTTTTAGAAAACCAATGCCATGTGTTGGAAGTAACATCTGTGAAATTTACAAAGGAAAAACCTGTAAAAGGGGTTTTTCATTCAACTGTAACATCTACGAATAAATTTTGTTGTCATTTTTGTAAAGAGCAATCACATGCCATTTTTGGATGTGAAAAGTTTAAAAATTTGACAGTTACCGATCGTCGTGAATTCACAAAAAAGAATCGATTGTGTTATTCGTGTTTGAAATCGCATGATATAAAAAATTGCAAGAGTTCAGGTAGATGTAAATTATGCAGTTCTAGCAGACACAATACTTTGTTGCATCTGGAACAGCATCGTGGTCCTCAATCTGAAGCGGAATTACGCGTTCCCCAGACCTTGAGTGAGATTCACTCTGGTGCTGTTTCAGGATTGACAACAGTTTTATTGGCCACTGCGCGGATCCCTGTAAGGGATGCCTTTGGCAATTTTCATGTATTAAGGTGTCTTCTCGACAGTGGATCTATGTCATCCTTTATTACGGAAGAGTGTGTCAGACGTCTGTCACTGAAACGGGACAGGATGGACATACCAGTTACATCATTGGGAGGCAACGCTGCCCCTGATATTCGTGGATCCACTCTTATTACGTTGAAGTCACGTTCTGGTGACTTGCTTTCAACTACAGCCTTGATATTGCAACGCCTTACGAATAATCTACCAAGTACCAATGTGCCACAACACATTGTTAATGCGTATAAGAACTTGTCGCTAGCTGATGAGTATTTTTATGAGCCCGCCAAAATAGACATATTGTTGGGTGCGGACTTATATACTAGTCTGCTGGACGGCTCATCTGTACAGTTTTCTGAAGGTATACCAACTGCTTTAGGTACAGTATTCGGTTACGTTATAAGCGGTCCATACGGCAGGGCAGCCCCTGCATTATATAGCAACCTTAGTATTTGTTCATTTCATAATGACGTGTCGTTAGATAAACTTGTTGAAAAATTTTGGCATTCAGAAAATCTTCCTGAAATACATATTTCAAGTCCGGAAGATGATGAGTGTGAAGAATTTTTTATGCGGACTCTTGAGAGGTTGCAAGGCGGAAGATTTATGGCAAGATTGCCATTTAAGAAAATTCACCCCCCGCTGGGTGATTCATATAACACTGCGTTGAGAAGATTTTTGAATTTGGAAAAACGTTTCTCACAAAATGAAGATCTCAAGCATGAATATCGTAAGTTTATGAGTGAGTACTTGGCACTGGGACACATGACACCTTATACAGGTGTGACCCAGCCAGGTAAACACTTTTATATTCCGCATCATCCTGTATTTAAAACAACAAACCAAGTAAAAAAAATACGAGTCGTCTTTGACGCAAGCCCCAAAACATCTACATCGGTATCTCTTAATGATTGTATTTATTCGGGTCCCAAATTACATAAAGACATTTCGAATATTTGTATTTGTCTTCATTCAGTTGCATTAACTTGTGACATTAAAATGATGTTTCGCCAGATAGCAATGAATCCTGAAGATCAACCATATCAGTTGATACTTTGGAGAGATTCCCCTGAAGAATCTATTGGTCATTATGCGCTCTGCACAGTTACGTATGGCGTGACGTCAGCGCCATATACCTCCATGAGGGTACTGAATGAACTTGCGAGAATCGGTAAAAATCAATTTCCTGAAGCATCTAGGGTTTTAAGCTCTCAAATATTTGTTGATGACATCATCACTACAGCTCCCAGCGTGCGGGATGCTATTTTACTAAAGCAAGAACTGATATCATTGCTTGCTATGGGAGGTTTCGAGCTGCGCAAGTGGTCGTCGAATGATAAGCGGCTACTTGAGGATTTACCAGCTGAGCACTGTGAAATGTCACGTTCATTTGATGCAGCAGATTCAAATATTAAGATATTGGGGGTTCAGTGGAACCCAGTTAATGATTGTTTTAGTTATAGTGTCAGTTTACCTGAGAATACCCTGTGTACCAAAAGGTCAATCCTATCTACCATTGCGCGTATTTTCGATCCATTGGGTTGGATTTCTCCTATTACATTCAAGGCGAAGTTAATTATACAAAAGTTATGGTTGGTTCATACTTCTTGGGATGAACAGCCTCCTCATGATATTGTCCAAGAATGGCAATGTTTTATGAATGAGTTGAACATTATCGAAAAATTTACAATTCCGAGAAAAATATTTGATGAAAATGTGTCGGAAATTTCTATACACGGTTTTTGCGATAGTTCACTATGCGGATATGCCGCAGTTGTGTATCTTAGAACTGTCGATTTACGAGGTAAAACTGAAATTCATTTATTGGCAGCTAAGTCAAAAGTTGCTCCTGTACGTACTGTATTAACTGTCCCTAAACTTGAATTAAATGGTGCGCTTCTTTTGACCCGTTTAATTGAGTGTTGTGTGTTGTCGTTTGGGGACAAACTTAAATTTGATAATGTTACTTGTTGGTCAGACTCAACAATATGTCTTGCGTGGCTTCAAACGTCACCTCATTTATTGAAAATTTACGAAGGAAACCATGTTTCTCAAATTTTAAATTCTAAAGTTGCTGACATTTCCTCAAGAGGTGCTTTTCCCTCAGATTTGTTAAATTTCGATTTATGGTGGAGTCCACCATGGCTAAAGGAGTCTTCTGATATTTGGCCGTGCCAAAAGAAACATCCTTTAGACTTGAAAAATCTCCCTGGTCTCCGTGATACCAAGGCGACTTCTCTACACATTAATGTAAATAATTCCACATGTATTAGGTTTAGTTCTTTAAAACGTTACGATAGTATACCCATCTCAAGGCTAAATCGTTATCAGCTCATTAAGTCTTTTTCGCAGTCTTTCTGGTCAAGGTGGCAACGAGAGTATTTACATACTCTACAACAACGGTCCAAGTGGCTCAAGGCCACAGTTCCTCCAAAAATCGGAGAACTTGTCCTGGTACGTGAGGACAACGTACCAACATTGCAATGGCGACTGGGAGGAGTAACAAAGCTTGTTTCATCTCGAGATGGAGTCACTCTTGTGGTTGAGCTAAAGACTCCAACTGGTGTCCTGATGAGGCCAGTTTCGAAGCTGTGCCCACTTCCTCATCAGGATGTTTAGATAATATCTATGTCTATCTATTTTTTGTTTATTTTTTTTATTTTTCTTTGTTTTACTTTTGTTTTATTTTTGTTGAGACATTTGCTTTGCTTGCTCTATGTGTTTTGGTTTAAGTTTGCAATCCGTTTGGGATATTTATTTTTGCCTTGTTAAAGAGTCTTGGTATACATACCAGGCCTCTTCGGGGGGAGGATGTTTCGTATTCATAGTACCTAATTCCTAACATTGTCCAACCTACCTTTCCTATGGTCGTACCTGCGACAATTTTCTATGTGTTAAGACAATCTATGTGTCAAAAGTCAATCAGTATGCTAGTAGCCCCCGTGGGGACCGCATATATTTTTTCGTACTGTCGTTGAAACTGACATCAAGTGAATTCAGCGAGTTACGTTTATGTGTGTTTTACGTTTTGTTTATATGTGTTATTGCAAGTACATTACAAGCTCCCGTGGGGTAATTACATCGTCGCTGCAACTGACAGTTTTAGTTCTGCGAGTTTACGTGTGTGTGTTTAAGTATTGTTTATTGCAAGTTAACTGTTTTTTTTGGTGAAAAGGACATAAAAGGACAGCCAGTAAAACAAGGTAGGTGCGATCCTTATTCCCATCTACCCCTTTACGAAACAATAAGAAATTTGTTAAAATATAATATTAAAGTTAGTATGGATGATTTTCTAACCGGAACTGCCACCGCTATCTGTTTGGGAAATAGGGAGATGTCTAGTAGATTGATATTTTAGTAGAAAGATTCTATAGATCAATGTTTCCTCAGATGGCGGCAATGTTACCGACATTGTAATAGTATATTACAACCACAAAACTTTTGATTTTTTCACAATGAGTAGTCATGTAGGTACCTATGTTAGCTATGTTATATGTTACCCAGCAATATTTTATTGACTTTTAGGCGGGACAAAGTTCGAGCTAGTGTAGAAAATAATAATGTAACGGAAATATGTGTGTAGGTACCTATGAGTTGTGATTCAATTGTGAGTGATTCCTGTAATCGCCTGTCTCGAGTCTGGACCCTAGGCCTTAGAACAATGATTAATGATCGGGGTTGAAATGGCGGTCGTGTTTCGTGTCATTTGAGGTTAGGATTGTCTTAATTCACTTATTTATAAGCCTCTATGGCGCCGCGCCACCATTCAATGAATATAAATTCGGCATTATTATTGTTTTCTCTGTCACATTTTGAAATATTCGGCTATTTGGCTTATCGTTATTGAAAGATAATGCTCACCCTTTTGAATTCCTTTGGAGAATATCAAATTTGATTTTGTTTAAAACACTATTTCATAGCCCCCTTGAAGAAAATTTTAGTACCTACAACAATTAAAAAAGCAGTTTTTAATATCCATTGCTCGTGCATCTTCATGCAAATAATGCTTAAAATAACCCAAAGAATGACCATTTTGGTCATCTTTAAACACAAATTCCTGCCAAATAAAAAGCAAACTTTTTGATGTAGGTACCTCCGTAACATTATACAAATCAACTGCGAATTATTTAAAAAAAAAAAAAAAAAAAAAAAAAAAAAAAAAAAAAAACGGTTAATTTAGACACTGCGAGCTTACAACCGCCTTCTACTGTGGCTTCAAAGACTGGCTTAGCGAAAACACTTTTACGTTAACAACGTTCGTCAAAAGTGGTCAAATTTTAATCCCCGACCACGGTGTTTGAATTGAACCAAGTTGACGTCAATGAATTCTCTCTGTCTACCTCTTTCGGAACAACAAATAATGTAATAAAGAACTTCATAAATAAATTATTCTAATATGGCAACTTTTTAAAGGTAAATTAAAAGACAAGCTTAAAGTTTTATCGTCAAATCAAACGGTGCGTGTTGGAAAACTTGAAGTATTCACCATTTATATTCTTTTAACATCTACCTTCATTATCAAAATACTAACTTTCATAACAAGATACTTATCATGTTCTAAGAAGGACGCCATCACCAAGAAGTTATTATCTTCAATCTGACAACAAAACTATAATATGAAAATATATTAACACAAATCAAGATTTCTAAATATAAAAATGAACCTGTACATATTTTCCTAAGTTTGTCATTTCATTACGCGTGAAAGGCTTGACCAATTTCACAAATTCTTTTTTTTTTTGTCGTGTTTTGCTACTGTCTGGACTTGGAGTAAGTTATTATGAAAAAAAAAAATGAAAATTGCGCGGAGCGTCAGAAAATTTTATTAAAAAATAACTTAAATTGAAGTACGGGAGGTCGTCGTTTCGATTTCAGGTATCACCCATCTTCCTCTTTCACGACACAAGCTGTAAGTAGTTAACTGTGAAAGAGTCAAGAAGTGTATTTGTTGTAAGTTTGAATGAGCACAAATACATTTTATAAAAAAAAAAATAATAGGCGTTTGTCATAGTGGTCAAAAGTTGATAGTTGTTGCGATTATCAAAATCTTATCTGTAAACATTGTTTTAAAAACACATCCATCGGTCGGAATCAAATTGGATAAATAGGTATTCAATCTACATCATTACACCAAGTCTGATTCATTCGAGAAAGCTAATAAAAGTAAAAGATAAATATTTAGCAAACGAAACATGTCATTTGCAGTTGTCCTTCGTATACCATTGTAAACGAAACATGTCATTCGCAGTTGTCCTTCGTATACCATTGTAAACGAAACATGTCATTCGCAGTTGTCCTTCGTATAACATTGTAAACGAAACATGTCATTCGCAGTTGTCCTTCGTATACCATTGTAAACGAAACATGTCATTCGCAGTTGTCCTTCGTATTCCATCAGTC
Source organism: Mystacides longicornis (assembly GCA_963576905.1). Classification (NCBI taxonomy): domain Eukaryota; kingdom Metazoa; phylum Arthropoda; class Insecta; order Trichoptera; family Leptoceridae; genus Mystacides; species Mystacides longicornis. The sequence continues at coordinate 13,602,116 of OY756426.1, forward strand.
AATTACAAGTGAATGGAATTCATATGCGGTAGAAAAGTTATTTTTAATTTTAAAAAGACTAAAAATAATATGCTTATATTATATGGATGGTAGTAGCGAAAAAGAGCTCTCTAGATAAGAATAGCCCAAGCCAGCTCTTCATTCAGTGGCATGAAAATATTTGGAGGTCCAACAATTTCTCGACCAAAACTACATGTCGCCTATTGAACGCATGTATGTATTATGCCAATTCTGTTATACGGATGCGAGTCCTGGCATTTGACAAAAGCTTAGCAAAGGAAACTTCTCAGCGTTGAAAATAGATTCCAGCGACAAATTTTGGGAATCAGGTGGTATGCTTTTGTAACCAATGACTCTGTCCGAGAAAGAACACTACAGCCCTTCGTTACTTCAGTCCTCCTTAATCGCAGACTGAGTTGGCTCGGGCACGTCCTCCGTATGTCCCCCGAAAGCGTTGGCCAAGCCAGCCTATTTTACAATCCGGGCGGCACAAGAAGAAGAGGAAGACCGTGCTTTACCATTGTACAGAATATCAGACTGACCTGAGAAGATGCGGAGCGGATGGCACAAGACAGAAGTGCATGGAGGGACCTAGAGGCGACCACATGCTCCACCTTGGAAGAGGACGTGGATGGTAAGGTAAGATAAGAAAAGCTAAACTTCGGATGGCAGCCAGTATATTAAATTTGCCCTGCGTCCTATAATAGGGTAAGAACACGTAGAAAGCCGATTCCGAACCGCGCCGACCGGCGCAAAGAATGTTACTATGCCTTTGAATGGGTATACCGATACCCACAGAAAAAGCAGGAACCCGCTTTCCGGCATGCTCATTTAAATGCATTGAAACCATAGACAACAATCTTAACCCATAGGTATGATATCGTGTCCCCTGCTGAATTACTGATAAGTTTCGTAGCTTTCCATTAAAACAATTACTAGAGGGATACCTGTTGATATGCGAATGTCTCTTGGGGATAATACAGTTACTCAAAATAAATTATAACTTACCGATATACCCACAAAGGTAGTTTTTTAGTTATTACTTTAAAAACAAAGGTTTTTAATATTTTGAATTGATCTGTACCCCTATTCTGTAGCAAGTGTAGGGTAGTCACTTGAAAAAATTGACTATTAGGCGATACATTTTGTATGAAAAACGTCTATATGCGATTCTCGCTTTCGATACGTATAGACGTTTTTCATACAAAATGTATCGCCTAATAGTCACTTTTTTCAAGTGACTACCCTACACTTGCTACAGAATAGGGGTACTGAAGTCATACTCGTATCAGTATTGGCTACAAGTGTTCTAACGTATCACTCGAATTCGGGTGAAAGGCCTTAATAAAAAAAGTGTTCTAACGTCTGTGGTTTATCTTTGTCATTTTCTGCTCCACTTTTGCATTGTTAACATTTTTGAAAACGAGCGCAGGTATAATATGAAACGAAATCTCTAATATAAATTAAAGTCGGGTTAGTGCGAACACTTATAACTCGAGATCGGCTGAACAGATTTTTTCAATGTTTGATTTATTGGATTCTCCTTCGCTCCGGATAACAGAATAACTAATAAAAAGTTGAAAAAAAATGGGTAAGAAATGATATAAAATGTAATATTTAGGTTAGTATGGAGCGGATCACCTGTGGCGCGCCAATGCCATAGCGGGTAGTTCCCTCTCATTCTTGCAAACGCAGTTGCCGCTCTTACAGTAGCCCATCCCACTTACTTCATAGAATTCATACAAAGACAACATCGGGCACATAGAGGTAGAATGTTTGCGCGCGCATATTAGGTATATTCTCGCGTTGTTTCCGTCTGAGTTTTGAATACGAAAGAAATATGGATGTTTTGGAAATATTTTAATGTTAATATTTTATTAGCTTAGCTCAATCGAATTAATTATGTATTGTTTTATGGGGGCGCAGTGCACATTATGTACCTACCTACATATGAACGGGCCGCCTCGGGTTAGAACCACAGGACAACGACTGTCGGGAAAGCTAGTATAAAGTAAATAACGACGAAAAATTCTAGCTCGTCCGTAAATCAAAGCACAAAAACAATGTTTAATGAAAAAATGAATTTTAATGTAGGTACCTGCCTAGTGCCTATTATCAAACACGAGTAAGGCAGTTGAGACAGGCCAACCCCGGGTAGAAATTTCTAGTGAAAAAACACTTAGAAAAACTCTGACCCGACCGGGAATCGAACCCGGGACCCCGGATCTGAAGTCTACGATAGTACAACTAGGCTACCGAGGTCGGTAATATACATATATACAAACAAAGTGAAACTGAAATGATTTTATTTTACGAGTATGAAAATTATTTATTTTATTTATTTATTTATTTATTTATTCTCAAAAGACACCAACAGAACAAAAGACAGCACATAAGCAAGGCACATACATAAATAACAAATACACATTTATCTCCTTTGCTCTAATGACAGGTGTCTGTCGCATATGTATGGCACATTATCTTATAATAATATACCTTAGCCAGCACGCATATCAGTATAATATTATTGTATTACCTATGCACGTACATACACACTACACAGTGTGCAGTACGTGGGTACTGGCCCAGCGCGGCGGCCTGTGCATAATACAGTATTATTGTTACCCACAATTTTTGTTTGACTGAAACATTTCTTCATTATGCTACAGTCAAAAGCGCCAATTCCGTCACTGGTCGAAAAAACTAAAATTAAACTGGTACGATTCTATTTATACGGAGGTTGATGTTCTAAGACTTTCGATAATATTCTTTTTAAATATATTTAATGGATTGGAGAAAATATCCAAATCAGGGATTTTTTTTGACAGGTCATTGTAGACTCTGGTCATGCGAGCCACGGGGCAGTGATAACCAACATTGGATTTGTAATTTTGGAGCCGAAAAATACCCCGACCTCTCAACCTGACGTTAGCATACAAATTTATTTGCTCCAAGACTGAAGTTTCCATCCCATGGTTCATTATTTTATAAAGAATAGTCATGTCAGCCAAGCAACGCCTGTCAGATAGTCTATCTAGCTGGAATGCCTTTAGGCGCTCGGTATAACAGATGCCGCGAACGTGTCCGGCTCTTCGCGAAAGGGCTCTGGTGAAAGATCTTTGTACACGCTCTATTGCATCACTATCAACCATGTAATGAGGAGACCAAACTGTGGAGGCGTATTCAAGTATACTGCGAACCATAGAAACATAAAGTGTTATGACGCATTGGAGATCGCTAAACGGTTTAGTGATTCTGAGGATAAAACCCATTGTTTTGAGGGATTTATTCACGATGTTGTCTAAGTGTTTCTTAAATGTTAGTTCGGAATCCAGTGTGACGCCCAGATCTTTGATAGTTGATACTATCGTTAAACTTTTGCCATTAATGGTATAAGGGTAATTTATTTTGTTTTTATTTCTAGTGAAACTTATTGCGTGGCATTTATCAACGTTAAGTGACATTCTATTAGCAATGCACCACCGGGACAGAGCATCAAGATCCTCCTGCAGGCTTTGACAGTCACTTGCATTTTTTATTTGGGTAAAAATTTTGAGATCGTCAGCGTATATTAAATGCTGATTTTTCAGACAGGATCCTAAATCGTTTATATAGATTAAAAACAGAAGGGGCCCTAGATGAGAACCCTGTGGAACCCCTGAAGATACTAATGACGGTAGAGAATCGTATCCACCCACAGAAACAACCTGAACCCTATCGCAAAGGTAAGACTTAATCCAGTTCAACAAACTGCCAGCAATTCCCAGAGCTCCTAGTTTTTTTAAGAGAATTCCATGGTCAACCCGGTCAAATGCTTTACTGAAGTCCGTATAGATGGCGTCAACTTGTATTCTAGAATCGAGACACTCACTAATCTGGTTCACAAATTCAATCAAATTAGAGCTCGTGGACTTCCCCGACATGAAGCCGTGTTGGGTATTGAGAATATAGGGACTCACGTGATGATAAATATGCGCATATACCATTTTCTCGAAAATCTTACCGAAACAAGACAATAAACTTATTGGTCTGTAGTTTTTGACGTTGGTTTTGTCGCCAGATTTAAAAACGGGTATAATTCTGGCTATCTTCCACAGTTCGGGAAATGTCCCCGAGACCAGAGACTTTTGAAAAATGTTATAAAGGGGATCCAAAAGTTCACAGGCACATTCCTTCACAAATAAATTTGGGATATCATCACTGCCACAGCCCTTGTTAGGATCAAGTCCTTTCATTATAGCAAGCAACACTTCCTTTCGCAATGATATATGACCGAGTGCGTGTACGGTTGTTGTGTCACACTCTTCACTCATCACCGTGGAGTCAATGAATACGGATGAGAAATAATCAGCAAAAAGGTTACTAATGTCGTTGCCATCCTCAGCCAAAATATTCTCGTATGAAACCGATTGGGGAATGGAGCTTGAAATTTTATTCGAGCTGACGTAGCTCCAGAAAACTTTAGGTGAGCATTTTATTGATTTTTCAACTGATACTAAATAGGCCTTATAGCAGTTCTCGATACATTTTTTTACTCTAGATCTCAAAAGGGAGAAACAATTCGCGTCACTTTGGTTTCCATACTTCTTAAACTTTCTATGATATTTATCTTTTTCTCTAATCATATGGATGAGGGACGAGGTATACCACACGGGATATTTGGGTGATTTGATTTTCTTCAAAGGCGTATGTTTCTCTATTGATTGCCATACATTATTGTAAAATGTCAACACGCTTTCATCACACGAGAGATCATCAAGCACCGACCAGTCAACCATGGAGAGCTCGGATCGGCATGCGGAGTAATTAGTTTTACGAAAATTGAAGCGGACACGTTCGGGGTTGTGCTTAAGAGGAGCGGAACTGGATTCAACTATGTCGACCAATAATGGAGGGTGGTATCCGTCAGGATTCACCAAGCCGTCCGCGGATGACACCCGCACCAGAGCACTAGAGAGTACAAGATCTAAAAGACAATTATTACAATTAAAACAATTATTAAATTGGCGAAGGTTTAAAAGTGATGCCATTTCGACAAAAAGTTCCGCTTTCACACCGCATTTATTGGATACCATGAGATGATCATCGTTAGGCTTCCATTGAATGGCCGGCAAGTTGTAGTCGCCCATAATAATAACAGTTGATGTTGGTGGCATGTCCAGGCAAACAGTCTTACACTTATTTAGGTGTTTATGCAGGAGATCGGGTTTTATATCGGGAGGTATATAAACAGTACAAATATTGATATCTGGGCATTTATGTGATTTGATGGTCACCCACAGGTCTTCCACTTCAGAACTCCACTCCGGTCGCGGTAGGACGTGATATTCCTTCTTGACAGCGATTAATACACCTCCTCCTAGTCTTTTTTTTTTTTTTTTTTTTTTTTTTTACTTTTTGCATATCATCCGCCTCCTAGTCTTCTGTCACTGAAAGCTGACGAGTTGCGGTCTCTTCGCACAACTATATATCTGTCGCCAAACAGCTCCTCGTTTGTTATATGTTCAGTTAGCCAGGTCTCAGTTAAACAAATAATATGGTAGTCCCCCTTCAAGATTTCCAAGAATGCGCTGTTGGTCTTGGTTCTTAAGCCTCGAACATTTTGATAAAATATAGAGATCATTGGAAAAGCAAAAAAAAAGTTACACATATTGCTCAGTAGAGAAGACAGTCCAGTATTAGAGTCTGTCTAATGAATATAAGTCTTTTAATGTCTATTATAGGGGCGTTATCGTTTTTTCTAGTCACCCACAGGTCTTCCACTTCAGAACTCCACTCCGGTCGCGGTAGGACGTGATATTCCTTCTTGACAGCGATTAATACACCTCCTCCTAGTCTTTTTTTTTTTTTTTTTTTTTTTTTTTACTTTTTGCATATCATCCGCCTCCTAGTCTTCTGTCACTGAAAGCTGACGAGTTGCGGTCTCTTCGCACAACTATATATCTGTCGCCAAACAGCTCCTCGTTTGTTATATGTTCAGTTAGCCAGGTCTCAGTTAAACAAATAATATGGTAGTCCCCCTTCAAGATTTCCAAGAATGCGCTGTTGGTCTTGGTTCTTAAGCCTCGAACATTTTGATAAAATATAGAGATCATTGGAAAAGCAAAAAAAAAGTTACACATATTGCTCAGTAGAGAAGACAGTCCAGTATTAGAGTCTGTCTAATGAATATAAGTCTTTTAATGTCTATTATAGGGGCGTTATCGTTTTTTCTAGTTAGAATCTTTCCATTCTGTATCCAAACATATTTGATTCCTTTCTCCTTTGCAACAAGTCTAGTTTTAGCATGTAGGGTTTTGAAGAAGGGTGACAGATGCTCACCTATAAATATTGGTTCTCCACTGTCATAACCGATGTGCCGCGTGTTGAGTTTAGCGGTGGCGTGTTGTTTGTTAAAAGTCTTGGCAGATAATAGAAATTGGTCCCTGTATCTTGCATTTGGTAATTCTACCACAACATTTCTGGGCCGGTTCACTGCGCTGTTTTGGTGTTGAACTCTATGACAGGCCAAGATTTCTTCAGTTTTCAGGGGACACCCAACCACCTCACCAATCTTTTTTGTAATTTCCAGTAGGTTTTCGCTCTTCTTCTCCGGTATCAGTTGTATTTCAATATTGTTACGCCTCTGTCTTAATTCCATTTGGTTAATGCGGTGTTCCAATAATCGATTCTTTTCAAGCAGAGCCACGTTATCTGTTTGAATCTTCAGCATATCCCTTTGATTTTGTTCCACCTGCTTATTGAGTCGGTCATACTCCGCTGACAGAAATTGTAAGGATTCTTTAATTTCATCAAAATGGCTCACCTTTTCCTTGATAACAGCGACCTCTTGGGTCAAATCCTTTCTGATATAAGCGTTAAGTGGGTCAAGTTTATCATCTAGATACTTTTTGATCATTGCCCACGGAGCTTCATTGGGAGCCGCTGACATTCCCTTACACTCAGGGCATTTCCACTTGGCTTTGTTCATTGGGAGCATTTTATTGAAAGCAGACTCGTTCAATCCAACACAGAAGTAGTGAAAAGGTTTCGTACATTTGCTACAGTTCATTAGATCATCGTCGCAAATAATTTGTTCGTCACATTTCAAACACTTCATGATTATCGATTCTGTCTGCAACGCTAACAACTATGTTGAGTTGGCGGGTAGGTAACTGGCAACTGGGTCTCAGCGATTGGTTGCGCTCCGCGTGAGTGGCCAATCAGCGTCGCCTTAAGTTTGATGTACTTGTCAGAAGTGTTGTTTTTAAGAAATATGATGATTTTCAAAATGAGAATATTGAATAAAGATGATATTGATTATAATGTAACTCACTGCGAGATTGCCGCTGCAGGTATGATAAACAAGTTGATTCGGTCCAGTATTAGGAAAAACTGTTATTTTAATAGATTTTAGACAATTTTTTAGGAGCACAAAAAACTTCGACAGGTCGCACCGAGGTACGTTATGTAAAGAGATTTTAGTATTTTCTTTTGTATACTTGTAGGTTTCTCTGCTAATTATTTACTCTTCATTCAACAGGAGAGTTACTGTACCTATTCATTAAATAGTCTCTATGTTTCTTTTATAAGCCCTTAGAAATGTAAATGTAATAAAACCTGAAACTCATTTAGAGATTAGCTACACAATACCTTCTTTACATATATCTCTCTAGAGTAGGCACCTATAGCTCTTAAGTAGATTACATTTCACGTAGGTTTATTCAAAGTCACTTGGTTCGTAAGTTTCCAACGAAAACGCTGTCAATGCGAATTTCGAAACAACTGAAAATAATAATAGCAATGGAAACTTCAGGTGAACATTATTTGTGAACTTCAATATCGTTGTTTTTGCCACTTTACAATTTCGAGAAATACTAAATTATGCTACTTAATTTATCATGAATGTATGTAGGTTATCTGATTAAAACATTTTATTTTCTTATCTTTAGGCAATATCTTACTTATAACATTTATCTAACTTCTTCTTCTTCGTCCTCGCCATTGTCTCATTATTTGGGGTCGGCTCTCCTAGTTCTTCTTCGAAAAGACTAGATATCTATTAAATCGATGCTCGACAACCATGTGACTGGAGTTTCGATGTTCATAGCTCTCTGGATCGTGTTGTCCTGCGGTCTCTTCATAATATGCCTACACCATGTTAACCTGTTTTCCGTAATCTTTTCGGTTTTGGAAGCTTTTCTCGATTTATATCTCAAAATAATCAATATAAAATTTATACAAACTTAAGATTAATCTTAATAGGTATTTGGAATTTGTCTAAACTCAATCTAAACATGATTTATTTCAATGGCTCTCAAGAAAATAATAGAGTTTAGTTTGTACTGAACTTTTTCGTGCATACCCCTACTGAATTAGAATCTATTAACCATACGCCGAATAATAGTCGTCTAAAAGTTATTTTGAAATTTGAATTCTAAAATTAATTATTTTCAAGTGCTGGAAACGTATACCTATATATTGTATATTAATTCGTGAAGCAAAAACATTGTGACCATTTTTACGAAAATTGCGCGGATGAGAATGTATGAAATTTCGTACACTTGTAGTTTTTAATATAGAAAAAGAGGGGCGAATGCTAATATTTTTTTTGATTACACACTAATGTTATGTTATGTACTTATTTGATACTCACATACACTCCGATGTATTTGACATTGATAGGTACAGATGCATATTATATTATTTTGTTTATCTGTGGTCAAATTGAGTATATATTAAAATTGTTTGTATTTAATAGACCATTAAAGGATGACGTCATCTGACAATAGGCTGGAGGAACAATGGCGGCCACACACACCACACATCCATAAACCATAGTGATGGGTAACAAATTATTTTACATAGCGACCCGAACTGTCCGAATCAATAGTGATCGGAATCGATTGTCTGGTTCACTTTAGTCAGTTTTGTGATACTTTCCAGGAATAGAACACTATTATATATTATTTTTCTTGTAAAATACAGAAATTTTATATTGTTCGTATTAATTTATTATGAATATCTTATAATTAAGTACCTACACATTAAAATATTTTTTCCATTATAATATTATCAATGATTCTTCTCGGTCATAATAATTGTTTTTTATAATTTTATTTATCAAACCCATATTTTTATGTCATCTGAAAATTGATTTTTGTGTCTAACTGTTCCATTTGATATATATCTACTAGTTATTTACTTAGGATACTTATATGTTTTGTAAAAGCAACGTTGCTGTTGCGTAGAATTCATTAATTTATTAATCAGTTATCTATCATAATTAAAATTTATGTGAATTTTTTGTTTCTTATTATGTTAAGCAATGATATTTTGTGAAATGTTAGCCAAAATAAAAAAGCTGCTAACCTAGGGTAGCCCAGAACTCATAGTATATTATAACAGCCTTTTCGTGTAAAACATATCATTGCATAAAAATTCATAATTTTACGATTAAAATGAATTTATCCTTGGAATTATTATAGAAACTTTAAAATGATATCGACTATTGGAGCTTTTTATTATCTGTTTAGAACTACATAATATTCAATATTAATAAGTACTTTAAGGGGGACCCACTGAAGTTACGGACCTCAAATTTTAGGTGCTTGTCTAGGAGCATAAGACCAACCCGTATACCAAATTTTATGAAAATCGAAGAATTTTTTTTTTCTTTTTTTGCCCTTTCTCTAGAACAAGTGAAATTTTCTTTGGATACTTTAAGAGGGTTCCCCTGAAGGTACAGATCTCAACATTTTACTGACTCATCTACATCGAGGGGCTAACCGTTCTACCAAATTTCAATCAAATCGGATAAGAATTACTATGAGTTATGGGTGCGCACACATTTTTGGTACGGGTACGCGGAAAATTTAATTTTTTTTTTGCATTTTTGGAATCTACACCCTCGAAAACGTCGAGAACATTAATTTCAGCGAAATCTATTTTTTTTTTTTGAAATTCGATCACAAGACTCATGTATATTCCATATACCTACTATGAGTAAAAGTAAATATGATAAATAGTATATATATCATTGCTTTTTTCTCAAATTTTGACATTTATTTATTTATCGTATACTTTAATTGACTCGTAACATCTTTAAATTCGCTCTATCCGTGACCCGATAAACACACTCATACCAACTCTTAAAACTTTTTGTTTATGTTTATGCCTCCCGGCTAATGTCAAAATCCACGTGGCCGTTAATGGTCTATAGAAAAAACTTTGTAGGTACATATACTTATCAATATTTCAAATTTGACGACTCCATGTCATTGTTTTGGAAAGAAAAATGTCTTTAACAATGGAACGTCAATAATGTTCAAAATTATAATTTAAATGTGCTTTGGTCGAATATCGGGTAAAGATGTTGAACAAACAAAAAATGGTGAAGGAGACCCAACCACAAGACGTCCTTCACTTCGATTTGGTCCATGTGGGTAAATATGGAACACTCCCGAGTTTTACTCAAGAGCCAAGAGCATTATTTATTACATCCCATTTAGTACGAGTAGTACTAACATGGACTTTATTTCCCCAGGGACCCTTATCGTCTCCTCCTTGACCCGAACCTCGTAGAGTAATCAATACTCATGAAATTAATTATTAATTAATGACAGAAAATATATACTTATAGGACACCCGTGATGAAAATTATTTTCCCGTTTAGATCGGACATTATCTTTGAAAGAATATTATGAAAAACTACTCAGGTAGGTACTGAGCAGAAGGTAAGGTTAAGAAACCAGCCTCGGTAGCGGTCTGTTTTCTAGTACAAATAACTAGTATTTTGTCCAATAAAAACGCTTGTCAGGCAAATGCCAAAAATGGGTGTACGTGTGATGAGTAGAGACCGGGTTATATGCATTTGCATATTTTTGCTATTTTTCAGGATATTGCATATTTCGACTAAAATTTAATGATCTTGCATATTATTATACTTTCTTCTAAAATTTTAATGAATCTTTGGTATAGGTGTCGAGTACACATACGAGTTAACGAAGATTCCCGAAGCTTTTTTCGTAAACCGAGAGTAAAGGTGCGACGTGTTGCTGAACGAGCACCGTCGTCTGTCATTGCGAGGCTTACATCACATCACTTACCATCGACTTGGTAGTGGTCGATCACCAAGCTGGAAACCCAGGGTTTTCCCTTAGATAAATCTATTGAAGTAAAGAAAAGAGTATGCCAAATCAACTCCGACTTGCCAGGAACATTTCCAATAAAACTGAGAGAAAAGTTTGAAAACATTTTAAACAACAACCCTGGCTATAAATCTTTGTGTCAAATCAACTATTTTATTAATGGATCGGGTTCAACTTTACCAGAGTTAATACCTACTTATGTAACACCGAAATTCTAATACTGTCCAGTGACCTCAGTGGATAGAAAGATTCTTTTTGAATAATTATAAAAATATACTAAGTGGTAGAAAATATAACCTTACTACTGAACATTTGGAACAGTACTCGATTGTTAACGTTTTCTAGAACAAAAATGATAAAATCTAGTTGAAAATGTAGTAAATAAAGAAATTTGTTTTAATTTAATGTAGGCTGTTTTTTTTTAAATAATATTACTCGTAAACGAGCAGATGACCTTGTGTAGCGATAGAGTATAAAAACGTTATTTTGTGGTATTTATTTAAATTTGATGTTGCATATTTTGGCACTTTTTGGTGTATATTTCGTGCATTTATGATGCATATTTCAATCATTTTAAGTTGCATATAATCCGGATTAGGGAGTGATGAGTAATGTGGACCGCCTTCCCTATACTTTTTTAGTCATTCTCTCTAGAAATGAAGTATAGGTATCTACTCACGCCCACTATACAGTGCCTACATAGGTGACGACATTTGGAGAAAAATCTGTGTCTATGAAATACTTATACAATACTACCTAGGATTATTTAAGATGTATATTATAAACTAATTATTGATTCACAATGGGAACTTGTGCTGATACACCGAGTACCTATTGGTCTATCGCTTGTTTGTTTGAGCACCAAACATTGTGGCAGTGTTCAAAGCGGAAACTGGGCGTCCAAGTCAATACCACTGCGAGGACAATGATATCCGGTGTGCTGAAAACCACCCGATTCAGGTGGTTGCTCGTCTTCCCATAACATAATAAGCACCCCTTCTTATTCTCTATGTTCATCTACCCGCTCGATATATAATCATTGTCACAGTTTTATAACATTCGATTTTTAGCCTTATCGTTTCCCTTTCGTTTATGACTCTCTCTCTCTATGACTAGATCAAAGAAAATATTATCAGCGAATTCAGCTGCTGCTTATTTTTGCCATCTTTTTGACATAAAGCATTTCCCGTTTTTTAATGTCGCCTCTATTTAAGACATGAATTCGGGAACCAATTTACAGTTTTTGGACAAGAATAGTCATTGAATCGTCTGAATTTTCAGCACTGCTAAAAGACTCTAAAAGCTCACAGCACATTCAGTACAATTTTGGTAGGTAATCTTTAGTACTTGCTCTAAAGTTACCCTTTTCGCCACAAAACTAGCTATTTCTATGGGTCTGCCAAACCACACAGCTCACTAGCCTCATGTTCATTATATTACACCATACCTATCCAGCATAATTTTGGTTGAAATATGGTGAAAAGGTGTTTCTGCAAAAAATCACATTTATCTAAACTAAAATATATTAAAAATAAATATTTTCTTTTTCAGATACCTACGTTGTATTTTGGAACAATGGCGCGATCGGAGTTGTTGGTTCTATCAATCATTGTAATTCTCTCAGCGGTTCTCCCCGCTCTGTGTTACAATGGTCCGTCTTTACGAGGCGTCTTGCAGGCTCTGGAAAGGCGTAGGAGGGCTCCACCGGGAATTTCCTATCCTCTTTCCTCCTTCAGATACCCGGAAAGAACTTTAGAATATTTGGAAGCTAATGATGATGAATTATCCGGTAAGTTTTTAAGATTATTCGTGATTTTTATTCCTAAACTATCTAAAATACGTTCCCTACATTGAACTATTTTTTTTTTTTTCAGAAAAAGATCCCGAGTACTTTGATTCATTTGACGATAGACGAAAAAGGGGGAAGCTTTATGGATATATGGACCGGGACGTCGAGTATTTGCCTGATGAATACAATTTTAAAAAGTCAGCTTTTCGTGAACGTATGAACGAATCCAAGAACAGGCGTAAGAAGTTAATTGCTAAAAAGCGATCATCCCTTTTTAGAGAACGAGCTGACAAGCATGACATTCAATCCGAACAACTGAAAGAGCTGTTTTTGCGCGAGTTGGAGGAGGAAGAGGAACGCGAGAGAGAATCTCAGTTAGAAGCAGATACCGAGTATGTGGATGTATTAAAGGAATTGTGGGAGAGGTATAAATTTTCTCATCCTGAAGGAACATTACCCGAAAATGTGTCGGGATATAGCAAGAAAAATATAAAAAAGCGTCAAATCCCTGGTGAATTTCCTGGGTGGGGACCTGTCGCTTTTAAACGTAAGAGAAGTCCAAACCAAAGACTTGATGGTGAAGATACGCCCAACAATTTTCTTTACTCCCTGAAATACATTTCACAGAATGATCCGTCTTTAATTGAAAATTTGAAAGATGACAAAATCAGCGACGAAGGAGACGATCCTGATATATCGAAAATAATATCCAACAAAGAACAGGAACCTCATTACATAAGATTTGGGAGTGATGGGCCAGATTCATCTGATATTAGAGATGAATATATGGTATCTCTCCAACCTATCAATAATGAAGATCTCTCGTCCGAAGAAGACAAGACGGAAGATTTGCTTTATACGAATGAACGGAGAAAACGTTTTCCAGTTACCAAGCGCAGTAAATTGTCAGTTCTTGCCAGAAGAGATCTTGTAAAACGAAACTCCAACACGGATAAAAGAAGTGCTGGAACCAATTCTAAGGTGTTAAAAGATCTAAGTAGCATATTCGGAATTGAAAATGAACAAAGTTCTCGACTTTTATCCAAACCTGTTAAGAGGAGTAACACACCTGATGAAAATTCTCATGAAATAAAGGCACCAACGGCAGGAATCCTTCACGAGCATCAACGAATCAACACCCATCACGAGGATTCGGAAAATCTCCACAACCATCAGGAGGATTCGGGAAATCTCCACAACCATAATCACACAGATGATGAACATGACAATGCTCATTCTAGACATGAACACGAGAGTAGGCCACCTCTATTATCTGGACCAAGCGGAGAATCAAAAACGGAGAGCGAGCATTCTCACGAGAGTTCTATAAAATCTATGTCTGATGACAAATCTCAACTTACTTTGGAACATCCAATAATTCTTAAAAAGAAGTCAGTTGATTGGTCCAACTATTTTGGAATGGACAAAAGGAAGAAAAAATCTTATGATAATTTTGAGGCACGCAATATGAGGAACCTGTATTCTAGCAAAGCAAAAAGAAATTTGAATCAATACATTGCTAGTGAAATGCAGCTCCTAAGCGAACCCGTGGATGAACCAATAAACGAGGATAGCTTTCAAAGAAAACACAAAACAAAGGATATTGAAGAAATAAAACTAGACAACATGGATAATAAACTTAAAAACATGGAAACCGTGATTGTGGACGAAGCTTTACAATATTCTGCGGGTGAAGAAGGATTGGACACTAAAGAACAGCAAGAAGTGAAAGAAAAAATATTATCTCGCTTGGCTGCTGTATACAGCTTAGAAAAGATGCGAAAAGCTTTGAAAGAATTCAAAACAAGCCTACAGTCACAAAGAAAAATTCCCGAACCAGAAGCGAAGGAAAAACCATTTGAAGAGGCTAAGAAAAAGAAGTCTACTATTCCTGATATTGCAGATGAACAAACTCCGGATGATAATAGAGAAAAATTAGAGATGGATTTTGAAGGCGAACAAGGAGCTGGACATTATTTGAACGGACCTGATGAGCCCTTGTCTGAAGGATATATGGGAGGAAGTGGTATGAGGAATAGACCCACTAATTATGATGGTGAGTAAACAACTAGAAATGAAATATTTTTGGCTAAAATGTCAGTATTTCCATAGATATTTATTTACAGGTCTTGAAAATGGGCAATGCCCAGTTCTTAATCGAATAGTGAATAGATGTCAAAGTATTGATATATTAGCGGGTGACTATGGGCAGCTTTTCCTCCCTCTATGCAGCCTGCATCAAATATGTTATTTATGTGTAAGTCCTCACTGGTACTCATCCAACTCATTAAAACACATCTCCAAGGGATAACTGACCAATATTCTCCTTGTAATAATTACAGGGTCCTTCATCCCCGACTGGGTGTGACTTGATTTTCCTCTCAGAAGCAGATTCAGTTTGTGGTGGAAGAACTAAATGTCAACAAACAGCAAGATCAACCCTAATGGTACTCAGGGAAGAACATGATTCTCTCGCCGACGACTTGGAGGGAGAGTGTGAGAGGGGGAGCTGTCTGTATCAAACTTTAGAAAATAATTCTGGATGGCAACATACATATTATAAACGATAAATGTTTTACCCAATATATTATTATCTGTCCCAACTATTTGATAAATTTATTAATCCAATATTATAATAATTTTCAACAAGAATCAACAAAAATTTAAATGTTTACAGTTTTTAATACTTAATAGGTATTACATTAAATCAACTATTATAATTTTGATTATGAATCATTAATCTATCATTATTTGATCCCCTAATTCATAATTTTTACCCCAGCTCCAATGTAACGCAACAATGAAATTAGTTGTTAATCAAAAATAATATATTCAAGTATCTTAGAATATTGTTTTTCCACATTACGAAGTTAAAACTATATGGTTGAATCTGGAACTAATTTAATATTATTTACAATGTGTTATAAAATAGTTGTATTATGATAATAAAAATTAAATGCAAAATAAAATGTTATTTGAAATATTTGTATTAAGTATACTTACTTATTTTTTAGATCAATATTTGTGAAAATAAAAATATTTATCTATTTAATCTTTTTTAAAAGAATAATATTGTGATTTGACGAGTGTGTGGAATTTATTAATTGTAAGATATTGGATATATCTGTGCTAAATTTTGTTAGAGAAGAAAAATTTGATAACAATATCTCTTATCGTTGATAAATTAAAAAAAAAACTTTTTAGCGGTTTTTTAATTAAGATTCATCATCACTTTCATTAAAAAAAAAACACTCTTTATATCCATGGACATGAAAATGTACCTAGACAATAAAACATACATAAATTTACAAAATAATTTGCTTTAAAAACTTTTTGGATGTTTTCATTTGAATCCCAAATGATTTCTATGAAAAAATGTCAAGATACATCACAACTGAAATATAAAATCAGTTTTTATTTCCACATACCAATTTAAACCTCTGTAAAAAGTAAAACTTCAAACATTTTTTATATCGAAATCAGTTTTTATTGTCCATGTACTCTCCAATAAAATTTTAAATGTTGTTGAGAAAGTGAAGCGTTCGTTATCTGTGCTTTACTACAAAGTAGTCAGATTACCGATTTTAGATGAACCCTGCTGATAGATAGTGGTAAACGTAACAGGAGCCAAAACCTTAAGGCCCATCGCGCACTAGGCAGCCTGGCTGCGCAGCCAGGCTGCCTAGTGCGCGGGCTCCCATACAACGTCATATGTTTTACTGGCTGCCGCAGCCAGGCTGCCTAGTGAGCGATGGGCCTAAGAGATTGTCTGAACAAACGATGAAAGCAACCTACAGAATCCTTAACGACGTTTTATACATGGGCAAGGATCGCTACCAGTGTTTATCGCTATCAAATTTTTACTGTTTTTATAATTCAGGTATATTTTTATAACCTTACAAAAAACAATTTGAAAATGATAGTTTGGGATATTACAATATAATTTAATAAATTTTTGTTTGCTAATGAATGGTTCTAGTTTTAAGGTGAAGATAATAAATAACTTACTGTAGTCCATAACTTAAAATTATACTATGTTATCGACACTGTGTATTTATATATGTAAAATTAAAATTTTAATCACACATATAATATTGTTAAATGTAATTTATGACTGTTATATAATTTTAATTGTTTATATTATATAATATTATATTTTCTAAAGTAAGTATAAAAATATATTTTACATTTAATTATTTTATATTGAATTATATATTTTGTATTAATACATATTTTATATTTTACATATTTTTCCAGTTATGAATGTTTATTTATCGACAGTAAAAATTTTGAGGACACTATTAAATTTAATGACAAGATGAAAAGTATTTCGATTTTAATAGAAAACTTCCCATGCTCTCATATTGTGTTAAACTGTATGTCAAAAGATATATCTAAATAAATAAATAACACTCATCTATAAATAGGTGTCAGTATAGCCGGCGGAACTTAATGCTTGAAGCATTCTCTACCAGTCAACCGGTCCCGTCCAATCTGAGACAGGATTCCAACCCCGAGTAGAAATTTCAAGTGAAAAAAACACATTGAAAATTTCTGACCCGACCGGGAATTGAACCCGGGACATCTTGATCTGAAGTCGGAGCCTTTGCCACTAGGTTATCTAAAAGCTGTTAAATAAATAAATTTATACTTTTCTTTACTAAGGTGTCAGTACACCTAGCAGAACTTATTGCCTAAGGTAATTTTTTCTAGTCAATCGGTCCCAGTTAGAAATTGCAAGTGGAAAACACTTAGATCAGGAATAGAACCTGGGACCAATTGATCAGAAGTAAGTGCCTATACCACTAGGCTACAGTGGACTCTCAAAGTTGGCTGTTCATGCTAGATGGTGATAAATACTTCGTTTAAATTTAAAAAAAAAAACATTTCAGAACTTCTCCTTAAGATTTTTTATTGAGGCATGAGCTTAGAAAACACGACACGAAAAATGGTTAAAGTTTTTTAATTCAAATTTAATTATTAAATAAAAATATGCAAAGAACTCTTAAAAAATAATAAAACAGTAAAGCTTGAAGAATTCAATATTGATTTAAAAAATATAATATAAATTTAATTTGATTTATTCAATTGTATGTTTAATACAAATTAAGTCAAATTTTAAGTGTTTTAAAACTGTCAAAAAAAATAATAAGTGTATTATTATGTATGCATTTATTTATATATTATAAAATATAATATTATTAAATAGTACATTTTATATAATCATGACATATTGTGTACATGTTTATCACAGATTGTTGTTAATTTAGTGAATTATGCTTAAGGGTCTGTGTCAAAATTTACTTTCATATGAACCTTATTAAATAAAAGTTAAAGCATTCAAATATTTCCCGTTTTATTTTAAAACCCCTTTTTAAACTAATACCAAAACGCATAAGCCAAAAGAAGGTGAAAAGAAAACCGAGGGAAAGGAATATGGGGGCTGAAGATATAATAGAAAGACTATGAAGAAGATTCTGTTTCCATTTGTATTGATCAACCCAAAACTGATATTTGGTTATCTGATGTTAGTTTTGCTCACTAAAGTATGTAAGTGAGAAACTCACGGAAACTTTGTATGGGCTGCGGAGCTTTCCTGAGTATTCTGTAGAGACGCTATACACGTTTCCATACAAAATTTTATTACTTCACACCAGCATAAATGTCACGAAATTTTAAATTGTACTAATCTTTAGAATTTCTGGCGCCTTAATAAACTAGGACCAACCAGCTAAGGAAAGGCAACCCCGACACAAAATCCATTAGAGAAAACGACAGGAAACCACTTTGGTTTTCCAGGAAATCATCATGGCGAGAATTCTGTCCTTAGCAGTGGTGATTAGGGATTCACTATTCTTCCAAATGGATGACATTGGACGACATCAAAATGATTGTCCCATTCACGACCACTCCGTTATGTCACTTGATGTGAAACAAATTTTTTTTCAACAATTATAACGAAATAAATTAAGGTGGTTTGGGCATGTAGAGAGAATGAACGAAGATAGAATGACTAAAAGGATATATAAATCTGAAAGAATGGGTGCACAAAGACGAGGCCGACCTCGAATGACATGGTCCGGTCATATCAGTGCCATCTTAGAGGGCCAAGTCAGGAGCAAAAGGAATAGAAGAGCATGTATGCGGAATGTTGGAGGAAGCGAAAGAGGTTTGTTTGGATAGGAAAGAATGGAAGTCCGTACTCTCTGCCTACCCCTTCAGGAAACAGCGTGATGGGTAAAAAAAAATATATAATGAAAATCACTAGTATATCGCTATTATTAAATTTAAAACAGCAACACGTGTTGTACGCTGGTGGAAGGATTATCACCCTTATGCAGTATAATTCCTACACTCAAGTGTTAAGTGTTGTTATAACAAGATGATGTCAAATGAAGTGTTGACTACAAAAATTTGTATGGATTGAGTCAACACTTGAGTAATCGTGATGTCATCTTGACGTAATAACAAGATTTGCCATAGTTACCAAATTGTTAGAAAGTCATCTGCCAATTAGACAAAGTTTTTTACACTGACACAACAAATGGTTCTCGCCCACTCGAATGGCTTGACGCGATTGAATTTGGACTAGTGGATATCTGACATACCCTATCATTCCAAATCATCTATTAGGTTTTCCCCACTGACGGTCATTTATTAGAGGGACATTGCTGCATTTGGACGAATGGAGTGATAGTGAATGGGGTGGCTTGTGTGCATATTAATTAATCTAATATTTAAAACTGACGTCATTCGATTTATAATGGTATTTGAAGAATAAACATGATAATATGGAATAATCTCTATCTAACCTGTAACATAAATATTGTTCCTATGGTAGGTGCTATCAGTCACAATTGATTACGAGGATAAGGTGAGATAAGATATCCACATACAAAATAACACAGAGATTATTAAGCAAGAACAAAAGTTGTCCTAGTTCCTATGATAGTATAATAAAGAAATTTGGTTATTTTTGTTTGATAGTGAAGTTATGAATCAGTGTAAAAATGGAGGATAGATCAGGAACTATCAACAATCAAATTTATATCAACGCTGGTGCTACGAACGGTAATAACATTACAAACCAATATATTGAATTGCATCGATTCAATTATTTTGGATGTGTCATAGTTAGAAAATCATTATTTAAATACTTTAGTAATTGATGATTTAAAAAACTTTTAATGCAGATAATGAAGAACCTGTGCAGTCAAGAGAGCCCATTACAATGCAACCACAAAATTTACAGCGTAAGTTCTTTTGTCCATTACATACACTCACTCAATCTGAAAATACATTTTCAAAAAAAACAGTTGAACCTTAAAACAAAATCTAGTTTCTCTGGAAAAGTTTTAGGAAAGTCCACCATATTTTCGCTAATATATTAAATGTTTTGAATAATTATAAAAAATTATTTTATTTTAACAATATAGATGTTTTACCATGATGATGGCATTCTGAAAGCAAATGTCCAATTAAATATTTATTCCTCTTCTAAAATATTTTTGTTTAACTACTGTCAAAATCAAAAGTAAATTCCAATCATTAATTGTTTGATACACCATAACATAATCCCTTTCAAGAGATAGTGCTCTAGGGAGGAAGTAAAGTGCAATAAAATAGCACAAACAACAGCTTTTTACGTCGTAATCATGGGGACTTCGGCTTACCAATACAGTTGGCGGCGATTTTACAATACTTGACATCAGCCCCAGTACTGTGTTGCCTGGATTTTGGATATCAAAGATTATTTTCACTAAACCTTAATAATTAAACTGATTAAGATTAACTTTTTTATGTGTACTGATGAAACAGTTTTGTAAAGGATTATCAGGATTATCAAAAGTCTATTTTTTATTTAAAACTTGATACTAATTAAACAAATTAGAGATACTGACATTGTTTTAGGCAGATACTTTAATAAATTCAAATATGTCAAAGTTAATGTGGAAGAGTTACAAATGATCGTTCTAAACGCAGATGAATATCCTGGTGCAAGAAGACCTATACCTGTGTCGACTGTGGACTGGAGATCAGTGGACAGGTCGCAATTCATACCAGTAAATGGACTGGACTTTCTTATTGGAGTCACAAGTATTCTTATTCAACTTACAGTGGAGCTGGGAGATTGTGAGTTCTTATGATTTTAATATGCTTAATTCGTTCCCAGAGTCTTACTCTATGGGAAACGATGTAAAATACGACAGCTAACTTTGCTCAAAAACTTGCAAGTACAATTTAGATTACATAAATAAAAATGTTTTATTACAGTGATGAGCAACATTGAATCAGAAAGCAGATATATCATTAAAGTGCCTGGCGGAGAAACTCTCTATCTTGCTGGAGAGCTCTCCAGTCCAATGCAAAGATTATTCTGTGGATCTAGAAGAGGTTGTTCTATCAGCCTGAATGACCACACAAGACAAGAAGCGCTGATACTGAAACGAAAACTAGTTATGCCGTTTTTTTGTATTCCATGCAATTTACAAGTATGATTCGTATTATTTTATGGATATATATTAGATCAATAAACTACTCAAGTAATAAGAATAAATATTAATGTTAATTTCAGGAAATGGCTGTACTAGCACCACCTGGTGATTATCTGGGCAGAGTGAAACAGGAGTGGACGTTTTCAGTCCCCCTTTTTTTGGTGAAAAATGCAAATGATGAACTGATATATGTGATAGAAGGTCCTCCAATAAGCACATGCTGTGGAACGTTAGATGTAGAATTCAAAGTAATTACCATTTTTGATATCACTGTCATAGATCAATCGGCATTGTAAGACTGCTACCATAATGTCAAAAGCATTTTCGATTTTCCATGACTTTTTTCTATGGTGAGGTTGTATGCCTCATACGAAAACCCTCGCCAGAGGTACAAAGGTTATCTATAGGGGTTTTCCCCCTATAGAAAACTCGCCATTGTCCTCTTCACTTTTGGCCGTGAACATGGATGTTGCGGAGGTGGACTTTATGGAGAAGTTGCTAGACTATTGTGTTTCTTAGTTGGATACAAACTTTATAGTTATATAATGAATTTCAGATTCTGAGTGCAGACTCTTTGGTTGAACAGGGATCAATAATTCATAAGTGGGAGTCATCTTTAGCCAACTATGCAATGTTTGTTAACTTTCCCTCGACTGCGTCTGAGCCAAAACAGAAAGCCCTGCTTATAGGAGCAGCTTTTCTGTTGGTAAGTCAAATTATTATTATAGAACACTTGGAATTACTGCAAAGAAAAAATACTACTTATTATTACTTTTTCAGGAATACGCATATTTTGCACAGCCCAAATCGACAAAATGTATCAGCTATATCTGTTAAGTTCAGAGACAAAATTGAAAGGCAAAGAAGTCACGACATTGTTAGGAAAATTCATTTTGCGTAAACAGCATTTACTCACATAGATTAAGAAATTTAGCATTTGGATTTTTTTATTAGCATCTACAGAGTGAATTTTGTTATTTCTTTGAGAAATTCTCTGACAATGAAGTTAAGCAAAACGAGAATAAAATTTTTGGCTACTAAATTTGAATGGAATAAAAATTGCTTGTTTAATTGTCAACCATCCTTACTGCTATAAATACTTAAGCTAAGAATAGCGAAGTAAGGGAAATAATAAAGCAGAAATTAAAAAATGACCTATGAAAACATCTCCAAGATGAAATTTAACATGACTTTATTGCATACAATTATGTTTTATCAGTGCAATATGTTGTAAAGTGTATATTATTTAGGAAGTGCCTCTAGAGCCGTAGCCGGATCCCGTACCCGCGTCCGTAGATTTGTGTGTTGCCATTTTATTACAGTTCATACTATGGTAACACTCAAATGACAGCTTATGTCAAAGCGCGAATTGGCGCGAATTTCGAATTAGTACCAAAGGAAAGTTTCAATTTTCGTGCGAATCTCATTGGGGATACATGGGATACTATTATTAGTATCCGGAAATAATAATTAAACATCAATATTATTCAAAATTTGAATTTTTATTTGCATGTCTTAACAGAAAGTTTAAAGTTTTTTTTTTTTACTAATTGTTAATTTTATTTCTTTGTGACTTTTTTTTTAATAATTTTAAATTTTGTTTCTTTGTGACTGTCCTTGTTTTTATTTTTTTTTAGTCTTTACAAAAAGTTTAATTTGAGTGTTATTGTCTGTTTGATCATTTATATTATTTTGTGATATTTTTTGTATACATGAAAAAATTGTGTTTAAAGGCGATATTCGTTTATATTATGTAAAATAAAATAAAAAATTATCAAAAATGTGGTGGATTACCTAATTCTAGGAATCTCAAAATTATGTTTCAATACGTGACGATTTCGCTTTTGTGCTTGGTTGATAGTGAAGTGTTAATATTAATCAATTATTCAAAAATGAAAGTTGGTGATATATAGATTTCCAAAATGTGTTAGGTGATATAAAAAGCTAATAAAAAATATAAGAGACGCAAGGAGTATTGAAAATCAAAGGAAGTGGCATCCTGATACAGTAAAAGATGCTAAGGAGTCTTTAAAATACTATTATGCAACATTAAGTTGTAGGTATAAGAGGTGGCAAAAAATAACACTCAAAAAGTAAGAGAGTAGAATAGTATCATTCAATCTGACTATATGGAAAGATAGAAAATATAACTTTATGACAGAAAGTAATGAGATTGTTCCGAAAATGTAAACACAAGCAAACTACATCACTATGAAGTGATGATGTCGATGAAATGGAAATGGCTGTGATTGATTGCCAGCATTCACAGAGAAGACTAGTCTCAGAGAAGAAAAACAACGCTTTCATAGTTATCAAACATTTCGGTAATTATGAAGTTCGCGGGCTGATTCGATTTTTTTATATGAAACACATTAATAAGTATTTTATTGTTACTATAGCTGACAGTTGTAATTTTGTTATACGATTATATTATTGTTCAACAATATTATGAATTATCAAATCCGTGCTCAGCGACAATTTAATATCATCTCAGTCATCTGTCAATGTCAATCGTCGGCTAAGCAAGTGTCAATTTTTAGTTATCTATGATAAAATATTGTCTATGGAGATCTACGGACGCCGTACCAAATTTTTAATGTTCCCGTCTACGGCTCTAGAGGCACTTCCTATTATTTATGTATAGGATTTTGAAAATAAATTATTGAAAAAAATACATTCCTTACGATTTATTATAAAATCTCAAAAAATATCTTAAATAAATCAATAATATCGACAAAAAAATCAGTGATAAAAACACAGCAAAAACAACACTGTATTGAATAATTTTTTAAAAAACATTGAAAATATTTGTCTTGCTGAAGATAATAAATATAAAATAATAGAAAAAACATTTATTTACTAGTAAACTATTTGGTTACAAAAATAATACTCTTTCAGGTACTCATTTAACTCCTAAAATGTAATTAAGTACATTTGCTTCACAAATTGTCCACTCAACTAATGAGTATTTAAGAATAAATATGTATATTATAATTATTGTATACTGATGTGTTTAACATCAATCACATTTGAGATTTTAATTCCTTATTAAACTTACGTCTACTTTGTAAATTACTGTCAAAGTATGTAGTATCAATCAAGAAAGTTCTATTCTCTTACGGACATAGAGAGAAAACAATCTTTAGCGTGAGTTATCAGATTACTGTCATTTTTTTTCAACCTTTCATACATCGATTTATTTGATCTATTCATGATGTGTTGGCGGTTATAAAATTTCCTTGCATAAGGCAAGTGTTGTAAATTTGTTACAAAACCTGTCTTAATGTAAGCAAAGTGATACTAATGAGTTACTATTAAATTTGAAAATTAATATAAGTGAACCTTACACGAGGTTTAAAAAACTTATCCATATCCTAAATCAAGAATTAATAATGTTGTGTGATTTCAGATCAGAAACATAGAACTATAATTAATAATAAAAAAAACATTAAAAAAATACACAAACCACTGTAAAAAGGTGTGCTATTTTTTAATGTACTTGTGGCATTTACCACCATATCTCGCAATAAATGCATTTATATCAAACTTCCTCTTGCATCCAGCGTAGTTCATGTATCTTATTTTACCAAATATAGCTCTCTCAGCCCAGCCTTGGTCATGAATCCCACATATGGACCACATGCAACCTGTAAATTAGAAATGTAAACTTGCTTTATTTGGTAGTCGACTAAGGCAAATTTTGTAGCAAGAATGACACACTTCTTTGAAATTGAAACCAATCAAATTGTATGGAAACCAATGACACGGCAAAGGATTAAGCTGAAGGTAGGTATACTTTGAGACAAAAAAATTGTACTTCCATGAGTGCAAAAATGAAACGCCCAATAAACAATAGTGTTGAGAAGGAATGTTGATGCGTGTGTAGCCCATTCCTTGCCAAATGACAGTTGGCCGAGGAGAGCGCTTTTAACCTCCCACCGAAGTTCCGTAGAAGAAGAAGACTCTATCATACTGTGTTCCTGTCTTTAGAAGCAGAGTTGAGGGATTTGGACATGGTGTGGGAAGAAGTGATGTAAGATTGAGCAAAGTGGAGAACTTTTGTGCCTCCATATGCTCCCGAGCGGGGTTACAAGGGGAGAATGAATGAATAAAGATTCTCAAAACACAAGTCATAGCAACTTACCAACAAATCCGTTAGGATCTCTTCCATCCAAACTATACTTGTCATTAAAATACAGAGCATCCTCCAGTCCTTTTTCGGGGGATTCAGTCCATTCCAATATTTTTTTGGCCCAATACATTCTTAGAAACCCGTGCATTTTTCCTTCTTTGACAAGTTGAATCTGTGCTGAATTCCACAAATCATCGTGGGTCAACGAATCCCTCAATTGCTCTCTGGTGTAGACATACTCCCTTTTATCCTTCCTATAAATTAAATAAAAATTAGCTCAAGATTGTTTATAAAGAAAAATTGCATTCTTACAAAACCATGACATGACATGGTACACAAGATAGTGATCAAACATAAAAACAAAAAAGAAAAGAAGAAGAATTCTACTTGCGGAATTTATTTATATTTTACATGATTTGATATGGATCAAGGAACAATAATTCTGTCCACAAGGTTGAGGCAAGATCTGGAGAAGCAGTATGAGAAAAACAATAATTCTGTCCACTAGGTTGAGGCAAGATCTGGAGAAGCAGTATGAGAAAAACAATAATTCTGTCCACTAGGTTGAGGCAAGATCTGGAGAAGCAGTATGAGAAATGAAAAGAAAGAAACATAGAACATCAAAATAGAAAAGAGCGGAGATCTGTTCTTTCCATTAACCCCTTGAGGTAAAAAAAGCTTTTAATAAGGTAAACCTAAGTTTCTTCCAGATATAAAGGTTACACACTAGATCTATTAAGAATTTTGAAAGAGATTTGAGGGTTGGTTGGAAGAAATTGCCGTTCGGCAATAAGCCCGCCCTTTCCACAATAATATATTATATTTGTTAATATTTTGTGCGCAATAAAGAATATTTTATTTTATTAAAGTTTATGGCTCGCTTTTCTACAAGTTCCATACGCTACCTGTGATCATTGAGTGTGGTTTGAGCCCAATTGCTGGCTCCTTTCAGACTATCATAATGTTCATTATAATAACAAAAGTTATCAGCCAATTCTCTTCTAACAATAGCTTCTTCACAGAATGCGGCAACACTCTCGCTGGCCTTAGACTTGTGTTCCCTCACACATAATATAGCGCGCTGCACAGACAGTTGCCCTGAAACAAATTCATCATAAGGTTAAACTTCGTCAATATAAGATAAAATTACAGAGTTTTCCTTATATAGACACATTGATTCGTGTCCAAAATCCACTTATACAAAATGAACTGAGGCACATTTCGCTGTATTGAAATCTCAGTATACACAATCAAAAAACACTAAAAAAGCTCTTGCATTGAACTCAATCTACGAAACAGCAGGTAATCCGGCTATCGAACTCGTCGGCTTGCTGTAGAAGACATCACATAGGCCTTGTCAAACGTCAAAAGATTGTACGAGGCTGATTTTTGGGGTGCCAGAGTCGATTGCGATAGGGCAGTGAGGACTGTAACGAACAGGGTGGCATGGCGAGGACTTGTGGAATCCATATGCTCAGACTAGGTAGCAGACATGGTTGAAGAAAACGTGATCTTTACTCACCAAAATGAAACCATGGTGAGAGGTTACTAACAGCATCTGCAAGGGGATCATTCCTTTTGGATGAGAAATTTTTCAATCTTTTGGATATAAAGCTTTGCAATATTTTGAATCCCATCTTGGTACCAGGAACGGCCCATTTACACGAACCAATAGATTTATCAATGCTGTACTTTTCCAAAAGTTTCGGCCAGTCAATCTTCTGTAACCAAAATAGTAATCACAATCATAAGTAAAAATAAAAAAAAATCTTTAATGTTTTTATGCAAAAGTAAATAAAAGGTACCTTGGTAGTTATATCAGAACTATGAGGATGTTCGATTACTGGAGGAAATTCTGTTAAAAATTCGTCTAACTTCGAATTGATTTTATTTCGTATGGTTCTAGCAGAGTATTCAAGTTTTTCAGAAGCGACTATACAAGGAACTATATTGTGTGCATCTACTCTAATTAAAGGAACACTTTTTGGTAATTTCTTCTTAACATCATCAACCCACGATAATGGGGTTCTCAATGGAAGAAAGTCACACACTACTGCTCCGATATTGTTCTCCTTAACCCATGGTGGTATTATCTCAGCAGGAGAATTTTCGAACAAATGAAACTTTATATTGATCTCAGAACATTCTTCCTGGACCTCTTCCAAACCTATAAAAGAAAATTATGCATGACCTTTGAAAACGAAGTAAAAGTTTTACAATCCTGTAGCACTAACTACAAAGTCTCTTGTCTTAGACATATCTTTACCTTTCAATAAAAACTCCAAATGTCTGTATGTCCTTTCTAATTCATCTGGACGCAAACAGTAACAAATATGTAAAGGAACTTCGGCTTTAAGGGCAAGTTTTTGGGCAAATAAAAGAGCCCAATTGTCTTGACAGCGACAATCTCTCAACATCCAATATACAACTCCAGAGTGTTCTTCAGGCATTTCCATCTCATTGGACAAAATTTCAACTCTCTTTTTGTTGAATTTGAAATCCTTTATGGATTTTGCTGCTGAAATTCTAGCATTCCTTACTCTATTCAAAATCAAATCATCGCCAGTATCAACGATACTTCCAATCGATAGTTTAATCTTTTTAGCTGCAGAAGCCATCCTATAATGTGTACAGAAACGTTTGTTAAATATAGAGTCAACAGCTAAAACACATAACTTCATGAAAAAGATAAAAACACATGGAAACTTGTTTGAAAATAGGTAGGTAAATACAAAAACGATTATTTTTATACAACTGAGTAGCGCGGGAAAATATTAGCATCATTGCAGAGCTTAAACCTTAAAAACTGCTTTTTATTTTATAGCCTGGTAATATATTGTACGGAGCCTTTCTATATTAAAAGGATTTTAATGTGAAACTAAACAAATAACCGAGGATAATTTCTATAATCAATTACAACATTCAAACACCACTCGCCTTGCTTATAATGAGCAATTATTATAACATTTATAACACGATTACACTAAAAATCAGAATTTATAAATATGACATTAAAACTATTAAAATACGATGTCTTTGGAAACTTTTTTCTATGTAGTAGAGAGAGCTGTCAAACATGATGTCAATTGTCAAATCACAACCACACAACATAACCTCAATCCGGATAATCGGTTTCGCGTTTCGGTTAATCGAAGAATATCCACGAAAGGTCAATTCAGAGAGCAGCTTTGCTTTCGAAACTTCAACTCTGTTTTAATAGATTTTTGCTCAATATGTTGCGACCTATTTTATTTCGTAATTTCAGATATAGTTGCGTCGTAAATAATAGTGCAAATTATACCAAAATAACTTTGGCTGATAATGGAAACACAATTGTTGCATTTCACCCAGAAGAGAAATTCCCATACGAGCTAACTCGACCTTTACCTGAAGAAAAGGTTGTTAAAAATGATGGGGTTTTGAAAATGAACAACTTGTCAGAAGTGATGAGGGTATTTAAAGATGTTAACCCTGATGCTGCTAGAGAGAATCTCACTAAGTTGACTCTGACAACTAAGCACAGATGGTTCCCTCCTGGTAAAGAAACATACAAAAAGAAACCAGTTCCCATGGAAAAGCCATATTTATAAGTGTTTTTTTAATTATAATTTAGATTTAGTATGTAATAATTTAACTACAAATAAAACAGGTAACTCTGTTTATGTTTTTACATTTTTGCTAATTTACCTTAAGGCCCCTCTTCACATTCGTCGAGTGTCCACAATCACGAATGTGAAGAGGGCATATTCGTCTGTGCTCGTGGACATTCGCCCTAGCTCATCCACAATCGGCGCGGCATGGATTGTCGACGAATGTTCGCCAATGCTTGTGCGCGTGTCCACATATTCGCCGATTTCTCAGTCAGTACGGAGTTGTCCCGCGGCCAATGAGGACCTATGGATTTTTTTGCTAAATATCTCAATTTAACTGCAAGTCTTATTTCAACAGGTATCGCCTCCCTCCAACATGTGTTTTTTTTATAACCAATGGATATATTTTTGGTACAAAATATTCAATGTCGCCTAATGACATGCGAACGAAGTTATCAAATTCTCCCGATGATTCTGCCGAAAGTTCGGCAAGCTGTTTGCCCGAAATAATGATAATAAAAAAACAATAACATAGGTATCGTAAAAAAACATTTTATTTATTTATATAGCAATGAGTGAAAGTGAACCTTGTTCTGTTGCGGCGAATAGTTATCATCCACCACCCTCTCTTCCTCCATTTATTTTCACAATATTTTTTTTGGCGCACATTAAGTAAATGATTATAAGAACTAAGTAAAAATATCGCCGCAGCTGCGGTCACCTCGACGTCCATCTTGAACAGCCGACAGTGAATGAATAAAGTCGACGAATGTGTGGAGAGCTTCACAAACATTTGCGCGATGTTTGGCGAATGTATGCTTGTCGAAGCTTGATGTGAAGAGGCGCCTTTATATATGATATGAAACACTCGCGACTTTCAAACATAATAGACCATTAAAGGATGACGTCATTTGACGTTTACCGGGCGGCACACACACACACCCACCACACAGACTGGAGACTTTAATGTAAACTTAAATGAAACGTGTAAAGAAAGTTGTAAACTCTTAGATTTAATGCAATGTTATTTATTGACGCGTAGCATATTCAACGCTACAAGAATCACAAAAACATCATCCACTTGTATTGACAATATATTTACTGACCTTGAATTTGACTATACTGAGACTGTGAACTTTGTAAAATCAGATCATTGTGGACAATTAATTGTTGTGAAGAGAGACCATAAAAACTCTCAAAAGGTAAATACAGATAAATTCATATTTAAAAGGTTCTACAATGAACAAAATATTAACGATTTTATGGAATCTATGAGAATGTACAAATATAGTTTGGATAATGTAAACGCGAATGTAGCATTCACAACTTTTTTCTCAAACTTTATGACGGGCTTAAATAGTTATGTACCAGTCAAAAAAATTAAATGTAAAAATAACAAAACATCCAATTGTTGGATAACTCCTGGTATTGCAATATCAAGAAGGAGACTCTTTGATTTGTATAAGCTGAAGGAGAATGATAATTCTCAAGCGATGAAGCTCCTTATTTCTAGATATAGTAAGATATTTAAAAGAGTGTGTGCTGAGGCAAAGAGATTATATCTCAGTAAAAAGATAAAATCGTCCAAAAATGTCATAAAAACTACATGGAACATAATAAAGCAGGAAACTGGCAAAGACATTGAATTCAGTAGTGACAAATCTTTTTGCGACAGTACTGCTCAGGCTGCTAGTTATTTTAATGACTATTTTGTAAATGTATCAAAGTATCTCACTGGCGGTTTAAACGCTTCGGTGGAGAGGGCAAAAGGTTACTTGGAAAATATGAACACTTGCAAGGATGTCTTCTCATTCAGTTTAGTATCAGGTAGAGATATTATTAATGCCTGTAAGCAGATCAAAGCAAAAGACTCGGTAGACCTATGGGGTATCTCAACAAGACTATTAAAATGTATCATAGATGGGCTTGCTTCTGATATTGCAGATATAGCTAACTTATGTCTAAAACAGGGAATTTTTCCAAATCTATTAAAACTAGCTAGGGTCATACCCATACACAAAAATGGTGATAAAAAAGATCCAGGTAACTTTAGGCCAATCTCGATACTTCCTGTACTTAGTAAACTGCTTGAGAGGATTGTTGCCAACCAGGTTCTCCACTATTTTGAACGGAACAACCTGTTCCATCCACAACAGTTTGGCTTCCAAAGGAGCAAAAGCACAACTGATGGAATAGCCTGTTTAACTCACAGTATATTGGAATCTTTTGATGAAAAGCATGACACTTATGGTATTTTTTGTGACTTATCGAAAGCTTTTGATTGCGTTGACCATGGAATCCTTCTCAGTAAGTTAGAATATTATGGAATCACAAATATTGAAAAAAAATTTTTTGAGTCATATCTTAATGAAAGAAAACAACTAACAGAATTGGACAATGTAAAGTCTTCCTTTAGTAGTATTAATTATGGTGTCCCTCAGGGATCTATTCTTGGTCCATTGTTGTTCTTAATCTATATTAATGACTTGCCACTTTCCTTAATCCGAGATGAAAAGATTGTTATGTTTGCTGATGATACATCATTATTAATAAGGGACACTAAAGATAAAACAGATACAAAAATGAAAACAGTTGATGCATTGAACAGAGTGGAGGGCTGGTTTTGTGATAACAATCTTGTCTTGAATACGACGAAGACTAGTGCGATTCGCTTTTCTCTGAAACGATCAATCCAGGATGATCCGGTAACTGCCGTTATAAGTGAAAAAAGTATCTTAATTAAGGATGAATGCAAATTTCTGGGTGTCACTGTCGACAAAACATTGCAATGGAGCTCACACATACAAAATGTCGCTCCAAAACTTTGCTCAGCAATCTACGCAATTAAAAAAATAAGAGAGACCTGTGGGATAGAAGCTGCAAGATTAGTTTATTTCTCATATTTTCATAGCGTGATGTCATATGGTATAATTTTTTGGGGAAATGCTTCAGAATCACATAGAATATTTGTTTTACAAAAGAGAGCAGTTAGAGCTTTTCTATGTATGAAATACAGGGAATCTTGTAGAACTGTATTCAGAGAGCAAGGAATCCTGACTATGGCATCGCTCTATATCTATGAATGTTTATGCTATGCACAGAAACATTTGGATAGCACACCACTTAACAAAGATTTTCATAGCTATAATACTAGAATAAAACATAAGATTAGACCTATAGAACACAGGCTCTCTAAGCTGGATCGTAGTTTTCTATGCCTTAGTGTAAGATTGTATAACAAGCTCCCAGACACAATAAAATGTGACGATGTGTTGGTCTTTCGGAGAACTGTGAAATCGTATCTGGTCGATAAATCTTTTTATACTATTGACGAAATGCTAAATGAATAAAGTATATATTTTTCATGCTTTTAAATTGAATAATTACGTATCAACTTATTTTTATATTTGACGTTGCAGATCCGGACTCTTTACACCCGCGACTGCATAATGTACCCAATGTTCACAATGACTTTGTTTTGAGTCTTTCTTTTCACTATTTATTGCTGTTGTTTTATGTAATCTGTGTATTTTGTATGATGAGTCCAAGCGCCTGCAAAGTAAGGGTCCAAGGACGATAAATAAATAAATAAATAAAAATAAAAACACATGCATAAACCATAGTGATGGGTAGCAAAGCACTTTGCATAGCGACCCAAACTGCGTGAATCAATAGTGATCCGAATCAGTTATCCGGCTCGCTTTGGTCAGTTTGTGATACTTTCCAGCAATAAAACACAATAATATATTCTTTTTCTTGTAAAATACAGAAATTTTGTATTGGTCGTATTAATTTTTGGATATTCCTATTTCAGATTAAATATTTTATTCCATATTGTCAATGATTTTTCTGTCATAATAATAGTTTTTATAATTTTATTTATCATACCCATATTTTTTTGTCATCTGCAAACTGATTTTTGTGTCTCATTGTTACATTTGATGATTTTTTAATTATAACTTAAGTACTAGTTCTTTTAATTTTTTTTATATGATTTTATATGTTTTGACCTTGATATTTTCTTTATTGGGCTGTAATTAGTTGGTATTTTCTTTACCAGCAAAAAACTCTTAAAAAAAATATCTGTGACCCGATAAACACACTCATACCATCTGTAAGCTTTTTCATGCCGCCCCGCAAACTTCAAAATCCATGTGGCCGTTAATGGTCTATTGGTTCCACTAATGTATTTGAAATTAGAATTACATTTGATAAATCTACCTAAGGCACACATTTTTTATGAATCAATTTTTGTCAAGTGCATGGTCGGTTGTTCCTTCAGAAAGTCACTCTGTTTCTCCCGCTGCTCGGGATAGCTTCTCTATACTAAATTGTTTTTAAATTTGATTTTGAGCCACTATGAGCTTTCTATAATCTTGTCATCACCAATCAAACAGACAAAAGGTACATAAAAAGAAGTAAATCATTGTCTTCATCACAGATTATACTTACATCTCTAGCGCTGTCCTCCATGCTTCCTGTCTCATTAGAAAGTTCGCCGTACAGCAGTTTTTGTAGGATTCTATTATCGGGCGAGATGGCTGGAACATCTTATGAGGCATAAATCCACAGAATTTAAATCGCAGAAGAAGATATTGGCTCATACAGGTCACATGGTCTGTCCAGCACAAGTTAGAGCAGGTAAGAAGCTTGTCTATGCAATGGCAATCTGACTTTCTGAGTACCCCTTTCTGAGACTCCATCTCACCAGTGAGTTTTCAGTATCTGCTGAAGCTGATATCTTCTATTGCTGTATTAGTGTGACCATTCAGATGACATTCGAGGAATAGGCGCCTGATTTCTTTGCAGGTCTCGGGTCCCATTCCCATTCGGGTCACAATTTTCATTTTTTTTTAATTGATTGTTTCTTTTTTTGTGCTACTTTGACCGTTAGATTCTCATTTTATTTTTATTACATACCTACATTCAACTTCCTTCTTGGGATAGAATGAATTCTAAGATTAGGTGTGAATGAAAAAACTTACCATAAGCACCACTGGCCCTACTTAACTTTTTCACAATTCCATCAACTTGCTAGCCACAAGAATTGTATTAGGTTAGGTGTATAATAGAATACTTCATTTATATTCATAAAAGACTACATGAATTTTGCAAAATACAGAAAATAAGGGGAAATACCTATATTTTTATTAAAAATAATTTTCTTTTGTACCCAAGAAATCTCATGTTCCCATTGCAAAACTTTTTACACACAAAAGTATGGTAGATTAATGAAAAAAAAATTTAAAACAAATATTGCTTAAATATTTTGTATAATTACCTAATTGACCATGGATATACAAAAAAATAAAACTTTGAGTATAAATTTTATTGAAATATTATGAATGTTTAAACATTCCTAATTAACTTAGATGTTTCAGTATATCTTGTGCTTCTTTATTTGCTTGATTGTCATCATTGGATCTGGCTGGATACATAAGGGCCAAGTTCAAGTAATATTTTGCAATATCTTGCTTTCCCAATTTCAAATACGTTTTTCCTAACATTAGCAAATTCATACTGTAAAATCTGGGTTCTGCCACTTCGGCTTTGCTAAAGTACTGAATAGCTTCTTCAAATGTTGATGTCGGTGGTGTGGCAAAGAGTGTTTGGGCAATCCTTCTTTGATACCAGGGCATGTCTGCTAATCTATAGCACCACTCTCCCAACATGTATAGTGTTGTGGCATCATGAGGATTGATTTCAATGGCGTGCTGTAAAATAATGTTAATTTGAAATTTACCATCGACAAAAATAAAGTGACATGTATACAATGTAGAAATGTTGCTGACAATTAGATATCTCTCTATTTCACTAAATTGTTAAGTGGGAGAATCAACATCCAGTGTGGACACCTGAAGCAGAATCTATCACCGATCCACTACCATTTTTTAAATATTGTGAACATAATATTTATTAGCACCATAAAAATTGAAAAAAAAAAACAAAAAAATGAATCACCAGCATATGTTTTTTGACATTTTCTAAATTCTTTATTCTTTCTGATAAGCTTTCGCAGGAACTTTTCAGATCCAAAATAACAGACATCCATTTATGGACGGCAAAATGTTTATCATTGACAGCCAATGCTACAGTTATGGTAGAATACGCCTCATTTGCTAAATCCCATTTTAACTTTTCGTCAATATCTGGCTGATTAGCCAATTGATACAACACACGAGATTTTCTCCATAACACTTCTACATCTTTTTGATAATTTTCCTAAAAGAATTCAGAGTAATTACTTTATTATTCTTGTACTTTAGAGTCACAAAAAATACCCCTGAATAGAACCATCTCATATAAAGTCATAGATTCATAAATTTAATTTACAGAGACTCCTCAATAATTGGGAAATTACTATTACCATTATTTTTACATACTTACACATATATTTTTAATGAACTGTAGACAATCCTGATATTGTTCATTGTCAAAGAGAGAATCTGCTTCAGTCAATAACTTTTTCAGTTGGTTATTTTTGGGTTCTTCAGGTTCAGGTTTTGAATCATTTTTCAAAGGCCAGAATAATGCCAAAACTGTGACAACTTTGTAAGGATTGATGGAATATGCTCTCTGAAAGATACTCTATGTTAATTTATTATCACTGCTTTCATGCTTACTGAAAAAATTAATGCTTTGATTCTAAACTTACTTGGGATAATGGAACAAGAGCTCTTGAGGGTTTGTTTCCCTTAGTAATGGTGTGTAGCAGGTTAATAAAACTTCTATATTTAAATATATTATAATATTTTATCATTTTTCTTATAAGTAGTGTAATATAAAAGTATATTTATCAATGTTTTCAAAAATTTTGAACAAACTTTGGACTTAGATAAAAAAAGGTTCAAACTCCTTCAATGACGCAATAATGTATTAGAAAAATAAAAACATATTATTTAAATAAACTGGAAGGTTTCATAAAACTTTTTTAAATAAATTTATTTCGGATGAAAAATATTGGCGTGGAAACATTGAACGATAACCGATTCTTATGATATTGTACTATGCTGAATTGCTGAAAACGATATTAATTTCTTTTATCTCTATCTTTCACTAGTAGGATCTTATTATTTTCTCTTTCCGTAAAACTTGCGACAACAAACCAAAATAAATTCTTCTCTTGACAATTTACTAAACATTACTTCAAACGTCAAATATGACGTTTTATAAAAATGATACCTACAACAAAAAATACCTACATATGTTTTACCTAGGAACACAAAATACCTATTATAAAATGAGAGCTATATTATTGACATATTTTTAGGTCTACAAAATATTATAATTGAGATCTAGTACATGTAAAATAAATTACCAAAAAACGCACATTTTTTCTATTGCGTATTTTAACGTTATCGTATGATTGTTAGGCCCTATTTAAACAAAATAAAATTATAATATTATCAAGGAAGAAGTAGCACCAACGATGTATATAAGTAAAATCGCATCGCACTCAGCGAATAGGTTTATTATGCTGAGTGCGATCATTTTATTAAAATAAAATAACTAAATAAATTTAAAAAAAGTATGTAGGTACCTAATGATTAGGAGACTAACAAATTATTCCCGAACACTGAGTTGATGAAAAAAAAAACTATAATCATTTTTAAATAATATGCAGTTATTATGGAACATATCTTGAGAAAAAAACAAGAATTCACCGCAATTGATTTCCTTATTTCATCACATCCTATCCCAACATAAATAAAAATACAAGAATACAAAAAGTATTATAATTTCATTGAGCGACCTGGAAAATCCTGAACTAAGAAGAATAATACGATAGATTCCTATTAAAACATAATATTATAGAAATATATTTAGTTGTTATTTTATATATAAAAATATGTTTTGATCATAGATAATTTATTTTATATATTGATACAATCTCAGTAGCATGAAGATAGTTGCGAATAATTGTAGTAAATATGGCAATAACGCATTTTCAAAAATCAATTTTTGTTACCTCTTCAAGGGCGTATGTTGCATTCGGTGTTTCGTTGACAGTTTGGTAAATTTGTCATCTTGTGGTTACTTTATTATGAAATATTGTTAAATAATTGGAAGTTTCATCATGCAAAGATCAGGTATGATATCCTTGTTATGTCATTTTCATACATAATTCGTCCGTAGTAACCTCCATAGTATTTTTATGTTATCGCATTCGCGCCAAGATGTGTTTTTGCTGTAAACAGCGCCGTTTGGCAAGACGCTTAAAATTTCCTAACGAATATTGAATAACTCTGTTCCGAGTAAACATCCTTTGTTTCTCGCATTATATCCGGCATCATTATCTGGATACAATTCATGCCGCTTAAGGAAGATCCTGAATGTTGGTTCTGATCTGATCATAATAAAAATAGCCTAAATTATTTGCATATGATATTTTCATTATGTTAGAATATTTTTCACTCAATAGAATTCCAACACCTATCAATATTTTGAAATTTAATACTGGTTTCAATAGCTTAATATCCTGTAACTGTCATTATCACATACAAGGTATTATTACAAATAACAATTGTAAATTAAGTCTTAAACCTAAATATTTTGGAATTTTCTCATGCCATTAAGTACCCATTTTACACTTAACCTAAAATAAAAAATAAATAAATATGTAGGTATACCTATGTATATATTTCTTTTGATTCTTTTTTTAATGAATCCAGAAACGGTTACCAATCTTTCCAGAACCCTTACTAGAATATTATATATTCTCAAAATATTATTATATTTTCATAGATTTAATACTAAAGCTATATTATTATTTCCCATATTTTTAATCATAGCCTTTGTACTAATTTTGTTGATAATTTTCAAGTTTTGTATCTAAATAATTTTTTCAAATGCTTGCCAGCTTTTGAGATAATATATTTGGAAAATATGGGATGCATATTGTTTTAGTAAAGAAATACAATTTGATAATCATTTCCCATAACGCAATGGAGTCTTATATAAATCACAATGTTCTAAAATCTGAATAGATCAAAGAATTGTTTTTGGTTGTGCTATGATTTAAGGTCTGTTTTATACCATCGACAAATCAGTAACTTGATGCCTATGCCCTCATTATGCACTTACATAGATGTGTGAGTTTAATATCCTGTTTATAGTTGGTAATTTACATACTATCTTAGATTTACCTACTTCTACTACTATTGATTGTTTACATAACAAACAATATACTAGGAATAGAATACAGACATGCATACAAATGATTTATTATAGCTTACTTATTCTTCTTCCTCTTTTATTAGGCTTGTTAGCCTGTTGTTTCTGCTGTGGTGGCCTCTCCTGTGTCTATTCCTGCGGTTGTCGTCTGTTGCCTTGTATCTTACATTTGTGAGACATGGTCATTTTGGAATATGTTTTCCGTATCTCAAAATATCCTCATCTTTCCACATTCTTTGGATCTTTGTGCTTAAGGTTTGATCTTGAAAGGTTTCGTTGGATGTTTTCCTTAATATTGTCATCCCACTGGTTCCTATGAGTTTCCTGGATATGAGAGTGTCGGCTCCAGGTTCTATGCCATATGTCATTAGCTGTTCACAGTACCTATCCTAAATTTTATGTTCTCAATTTTAAGGTACTGAGTCGTAGCACACCTAATATGAAAACATTCCTCATTTACATACATATATTTTTTTTCTCCTTATTGGCATTTCATCCACAAGGGGGGTGGTTTGGCCATACATATATATACTGTTTTTATTATTTCTTATTTTTATATAAACAAAATACCTCTTCTAAGATGTTTTGAAATATAATTAATTGTTTGATTTCACCAAATCTGACAATGCTATCTTATCATAGAAATATTTGATCAACTGTATGTAGCTGATTATATCTAAAAATAATCTTATTATTGAATTATTATCCAATCTTAAAAATACATATGGTTAGTTTTGTCTTGATTTCACCCATTCTTTATTTGAGTGTTGTAATATTGATATAATTTATCTGGGTGTAAAATTTAATTTTTGAAATAATGAGACATTTGTCGGTGGCATGATATCCTCCAAGCCTGGATGCAATGCCATAAAAAAAAATGAGACATCTCTGGGAAATTATTCGAACCTGTAAGCAATCAAATTTTTCCCAAAAGTATTCAGTCAATTCCCTAAATTTATGTTATTGCCCAGTTGTTCCTCCATCTTTTGTTTTGTCTGCTGGGGTATAGAATCATATACCTGGCTGATTTTGGGGAGAAATCAAGAGTAGAAATCTTTATTTATCTTCCTTTTCTAGGTCTATAGTCTATTATTTAAGAGGTGGGGTTTCTCGTTTGAGGTTAACTCCCAGCCCAGCTGTATGTCCATCTCTTTCGTCTATATTTACCCAAATTTAGCTGTACTTGTGTACATTTCCCAGGGTGTAAGAAGGCGTACTTGTCATCTGAACCACTTCAGTATGTCAATTCCTACGAAATAAATCTCTGACTGTTCTCCCAATGCCATACGTATGAGATATAGATCCATCTATCTGGTTTACTTAAATTATAATTATAATAATTAAATTTCAGCAATTTAGTTATTCTAAACTCATACTATTTTATTTTTTCACTTGACACTCGAAAATATTCTAGGAAATGAGCTGGAGGTTAAAAGTGTCACTTAGCTTGGTTGAATTCATATGTTTTATTGTATTTTGTGTGTAGTGCAATCCTTGTTGATGTCAATGCGCTAAAGGAAATTCCTCTATGGCTTATGGTAAGAATAAATGAAATTCTAAGCAGGAGACATCCTTTCTGATATCCAAATATATCTCTTTTTTTCGCTGCGAACAGACTAAAAGTTTCTTCACACCAAAAGGATGTATGTGTTGTATATTTTTGGTTATTTGGAATGCTCTTTCAGCTCATGTGCATAAAACGCGCATAGTTCGCGTACCCACTCACTCCCTATCTTGTGGCATGCAATGTGTTCTCGATTTAAATATTGCTGAAGACTACTCCTGCATCCCACTTAATAAACGACGTGCAAAATACGACTGCAAGCCCTGCACCAGCGGTACACAAACTTTTTTTTCTCCGATGTTGATGTTTTTTTTTCTTTGACAAAAAAAACATATCTGCTCACAAATGACAGAAAGTGAGCACAAATATACCTACTCTTTGACTCTTTCAAAGTAGGTCGGCACCTGGGATCGAACCCACAATCTCCAGTACGAAAGCTGGCGTCGTAACCGTTAGGTTTCCAACCATTTTTTCTTTGTAAACATAATAATATTATGTTCACAGTAACGACACTTATTATGTGGTACTTGCGACCGCCTTCCTAGTTCTTAACCTTTTCCCAGCTAAGACTTGTACAAGTAACAATGCGCGTACGCGGCGGACTTAAATTTGACTCTCAAATTAAGGACATGCCTTGATTTATCTGCTATATTTAGTGACAAAACGATACTTCATTTATTGATAGAATATATCATATTAAAGACAAAACTATAACGTTTCTATTGGTGTTTATATCATATCTCATCTTACATCCTGGGACATAAAATAATATAAACAAAATTAAAAATTATGACACAACGATTGCATGACAAGTGACCCGGGATCGACTTACATGTATTGGTGAGCGGCCCTCTGTCGGCATTATGTTTGTGGTAGTAAATGTTGGAACCCTGCGTTGTTTTTTAGTTAGTTACACGCACTTGAGATTGATTATGATATTTTATAAGAAATAGGTACACTTTATAAATTATTTTCGTTTTTGTTTTTTTTTTCATGTTTTCTTTATAAATTATATTTGTTTTTTATGATACTATCAAAAATGTACCTATTCCTACTCAAACTATAATATCTTTTGATGCAGAATTTTTAAAATTTATTTCCTTTTCTGATTTGCAAGTTAGTTTCGTAATATTTTCAAGACAATGTCAAGAACATTAAAAACAATTTCTCAACATTCATCATTGCTCGATTCTATTGCTGAATTTCTGTAATATTTTCCTCTAACAAACTTATTATGGGTATTCAAATAAAATATTTTTTTTATCAAAAAAAAATAAAATAAAATAAAGTTCGCACATTTCCTACAAGATATATCAATAATTTTGAAAAAAAAAATATTATCAGAGAAATTTCCTAAGAAAATAGCGCAATAATACTCGAATTGAAAATTTAAATCGACGCTGTGGTTAAATTGTATAATAAAAGTAGATATATATACATTCAAATACGATATTAATAAATAAAAAATAATTAGGTACTTTCAAACAAAATAAATAAGACCTCAAATTACAAACACTTCACACAAAATAAATATGTGTATTGTTAATAAGATCATCTGCGCACAAGGCCGCATACGCCGTGCTATGACATCATCTCGTTTGGCGGGAAATTTGAATTGAGGATTTCTCGATTGACGCGACAACTCCTTGAAATATTTTTCTAATTAAATTTAGTGAACATTTTGCCGAGTTTGTCACAGAGGTCGCTGCTATACTGATTTCTGCACCAATATAAGGTATATTCATAATAATTCACTGTATAATATAACCGCAATACCCGAGTTTCGGCCGATATGACTTTAGTCAGCTGCCGCGTGGTAGGCACGCATTTGTAAATGACTTAAGTCAGCTGCCGCTGGGAAGAGGTTAATATACGTGTGTAAAGTGTGACGTCATTTGACCGCTCCAATCTTCCATACATTTTGTATATAATCAGTTCCAGAAAAAAATGTTTCTTAGAGAAATCAAAAAAAATAGGATTAATGCTAAGTAATCATTATACTGGAAACGAACAAGGGAAAAAACATCTTAAAAACGTCGTTTGTGGTTAAAAATAATTAAACAAAAACACCAATTTCATTTGTATGGGATTTGAAATGTCAGATAGCTTCGTGGAGCGCAGCGGTAGAGGTCTCTAAACATTAACTTTACACCCGTATTACCTCGGGAACCTAGATATAACACAGTATTTTATCTCTAACTTTATATAGGTAAGTAGGTACTTACGTAGTACTAACGGATACCTGTCTTGCTTTATTTCTTCAAAATATGGTTCCATCTTTGTTCTATGAATCATTTTAG
Source organism: Mystacides longicornis (assembly GCA_963576905.1). NCBI lineage: Eukaryota > Metazoa > Arthropoda > Insecta > Trichoptera > Leptoceridae > Mystacides > Mystacides longicornis. Next base: position 13,644,289 of record OY756426.1, read on the forward strand.
CATTTATTATTCTTCTCTGTTTTCGTAAATTCAAGAGTAGGTATGTTAATAATTAAGGAGTATTAGAACTCCAGTTCTCCCTCCGCATTTTCGGGGGGCCTTTCTGACCGTCACTGTACATTCGGAACCCCACGCAACGCCGAATGTGTCATTATTGAATTATTCATTCTTTGGACATGCCGCTACCAATGTCGGCGTCGTTTTCGCCTCCATCTGACGAAAGCAAGTATTGACATAACCAGAAACATGTTTTTTTTTACTGTAAGCCAGATCACCTTCTGCAATTTCGATAACCAACTCCATTCTCTATAACTATCTAACCCCTCGATTACGCTACATTGCTCATGGTTAAAGTAGCTCCAAAAATTTATTCTCTCCGTTTTTAAAGCCATAGGTATCACATAACCCCTTTTCATAAAATATGGATACAAAGTTGATTCAATTGTTTAAAAATGGTTTAAAAAAACCGTTTTTAAGTATTCATATTTTTATAGTTGTGTACCGCTGAGATACACAGAAACACTTCAACGATGTGGCGGGTTTGACTAAATACAGTACGAAGCAATTGAACCTCTTAATAATTCACACTGTTCAGATTAGATCAGTATTCATTTAGTTCACTTGAAAAAGTCAACGCGAATAAAATATTATAATTATCATTGTAAGTGCGTATTGTTTTCGTACAAAAGTTATTGAACTTCACGCTTATTGATAAGGAATATCATGTACTTACATATTTGTTAAATATTTGTGAAAACTAATACGTGTATTTTCTACACTACAGGTATTTTACTATGCCACTATTGTAGCTTGTTTTGTAAGCGCTAGATCGTCCCGATGCTATATGGATAATCCAATAAGTTTGTTGTGTAATCTTGCAAAAGCAAAATTTCGCAGATTGAGGCAAGCCTGCTTTGTCCATCAATTATTGATGAGGTACCTACCTGCTTTTTGTTCGTCCAATACAGTATACGCAGATTTCTTTCTCTTACAGCCTTTTTCGTTTGTGACTTTTGAATTGCAACCAGAGGGGATTTTACTCCTCAAACTTGCAATCTAATTATTTGTCTTTGGTAAAGTAAGTGGTTAACTATCCGAAGAGTAGGAATGCTAAAAAAAAATCCTACATTGTTTGAAATTCGCGAGTTATTTTTAAAAGCATTAGTGTGTTCATAGTAACATTAGTTATTTTTTTTTTCTTTACAATTAGTTCATTTTTAAACCGCGTTTTTCATCAGTGTGGAGGACAATTATTTATAAAACACATTGTTGGTATCACGTTAAAACAATTGCATGTTACAATTTCGGGAATTTAATTTATCACGAATATAACCACCCTTAATAATTTTTGCACGAATCACGCAATGCGTATTAAAATTATGATTCATCGTCAAATATACTAATAATAAAAATACTTGCCAGTTTTTTTTTTGCAAACGTTGTAATAAAACGTCGAATATTCTAATGATGGGCCTTATTTATTTGAGAGTTATCTGGGCCTTATTTATTTGTGAGTTATCTGGGCCTTATTTATTTGAAAGTTATCTGAATCATTGTTAGATAACTCTTGCGTTAAATAACTTAATTTTATTATGAAAGCATCTGCATTCTTTACAAAATTCGAGTGATTTTTTAACTACCGTTAGTTAGTAATATTTACTATAAGTACAGGGGGTGTTTCAATTATTGCCTTGCCACTGGTATAATAACATGCTCTGGTGAAGAGCAAAAAACGATACTATGAGTCTCCTACATTGGAGTGGATTGCGTTTGGAGATTATAACGGATTAGGAGATTCTCCCGTGTAGCCTATGCATGGTGATTCGCAAGCGATGAGAGTTGGTAGGGCTTGCAGAAAGAAAGTTACCTACTCTTAGCTCGTATACAGAATCCTACCTCTGTTTTTATATTACCACCTTAAAGTTGTACATTCAAAGCAAAATAGTGCCTTGCTTAAATTTGATGCCTCTCAGCGTTGTGAAATAACGACACATCGCTTGTAAGGCGAGGCTTTAGAAAAATAAATTAGCACTGTGTATTATACGGGTATTATCCATTCTATGAAATTTGAAGAAAGTCAAAATAGATTCTTGAAAAACCCGAACATAATCTACTAAGAACAAACCGACAAGAAGAGCGAAAATCTTTATTGCATATTAAGAAAGAGCTGTTTTATCTTTTGCTATTGTTTGCGCGCGGATTATATTTGGCGGTAAAACAATGTTGATTCTATTTAGTTTCGGGTCGATTCACAAAATTTCACCCGCGAATACGATTCTATTATATTCCGAACCTAGTTCAGTACGACAGTAGCTGGAGAGAGTGAGTGAATTCTATACGCCGAGAAGACGTCGTGTTTAGTTAGTTTGTTAGTCTCGCTTGTATGGCGCTAGACGGCTCCGACCCGTGTGCGTACATCTTTCAATCAAACTAATACAATTAATATTATATCAATTAATTAGTATTTTGAGACATTATATCGTTTCTAAGACTCGTATAGTTACAAGTTGTGGTTTTATGTGATTGTTTCGCAAGGGGTTTTGAATCTGGAAGATGGAGACTTTTATGTCTAGGATAGCGCTGTCACGTTACTCGCGTGAGTTTGTTTATATTTCTATTTCCTCTTTATAATTTTGTTTCATAGAACAGACATAGAGAGATGATAATATGTTACATTTCCTCGATGTATTCTTAGTAATTTGTGGGTGCAACAATAATTGAGCGCATGTTGCACCCATAATGTCGTGTCCCTAGAGGGCTAAGGAGACAAAACAAACTTGAAACATTTTCTCTCTGTGCACCCTTCCTTTGTTGGTGTTTATTTTAAAGATAGGTATATATTTATCAAATTTAAAGCGATAGTAGACCCTTAGTTGTTAGAATACGTTGTTTTTTTTCTAATTCTTCTTTCTACCTCATTACATCTACGGGCCTCCACCTAATCTGATTTTCGGGAGGTAGTAAAATAATAATAAATACATCAAAAACTAAATGATAATAATAAGATGTAAATTAATTGTTTTATGATTTCTAATCTTGAATACTCATAATGGAATAGCGTCATTGGCTTCATCATTCTTTTTGGATGTAATACCGTTGTATCAAAAAAAAAATATTATTAACATGTTTATCTGTGTTTTATATTTTTAAACGGCATCAGAAACAGGGTTGATTCAAGTTATCCAGTTAGTACAAAATTCATAGTAAGTTATCGATGTACAACAAACGTGATAAATGCATACATATTATAATCGATTGATTATACTGCCATCTGCAACGGCCCATCTGCGATGAATTAAGCGCATCTTTGATGTTAGATTCGTAGACGTCTCAAAGACATAAACTATCTCACGTGTATTCGTTTATAATGATTTCCTTTAGTTCTACAAAAGTTATAGTGACGCATTAACATTATGCTTGTACATATCTACAGCTACACTTTAATTAAACGGTTAATTTTTTACTTAGCGCGTGTTGGATTGATATAATGAAGCCATCACAATAGAATTTTTGTACCCGCGCATGTGAACGCGAGCCATCAGTTAGTATCCATTATATTGTAAACATTGTTTGAGAAGAGAATTATCCGAGTTCACATGATTTGCATACTTCACTTATAGGAGTGAGCATTCTCTAAATTTCTCCATTGAAATAAATAAACGAATATCATATCTAATAAATATTTTACAAATTATCATTATTTAATGCGTTATTTATAACGTGTGTTGATACATAGTAGGTAAGTGTTTCTCACTCACGTTAGTGCAAGGAAAGTCATTACTTTTATTATTCCCTACTGCATTTCTGCTTTATTTTTTCTAAAGAAATAGTAATGAGAAATTTCATTATTTTCCATCCATAAGAATGAGACACCAGACGGTATAAGATTTTTTTTTTTTTTTTTTTTTTTACTCTATTAGATTAGATATAGCAGAACACTTAGCAATCCTGTTCAACAATTGTCTTGAGACGGGCACTTTCCCGGACATTCTGAAAATTGCAAGAATAATTCCTATTTTTAAGAAGGGGGAAAGATCTGACATAGACAACTACAGGCCTATACGGTTTTACCTGTTATAAGTAAAATATTAGAAAAGGTTGTCGCGGAACAGCTCGTGCACTTTCTGACATCCAACCATTACTGCACCCTTATGATCCTCAACAATTTGGGTTTCAAAAAGCAAAGGGTACTAGGGATGGAATAGACTCCTTAGCAGAATTTATCTTAAAGTCATTTGAGGAGGGACATGATACATACGGTATTTTCTGTGACCTTTCTAAATCGTTTGATTGCGTCGATCATAGCATACTGCTCAGTAAACTTGATCACTATAATATACGCGGTGAGGAGAAGAAATTCTTCACATCCTATCTATCAATGAAAAAACAGTCTACTGAAATTAATAACGTACGATCTAACACAGAGATTATTGGGTACGGAGTCCCTCAGGGATCTATATTGGGTCCCATACTGTTTCTATTATACAATAACCTTGTTTTAAATAAGACGAAAACGAATGTGATTCATTTTTTCTTTCTGGAAAGAACATAGCCAAAAAGAAATCAACAATATGCTTTTATCAAAATCTATTGAAAAGACAGCACAATATAAATTCCTGGGAGTAACATTGGATGGAAAACTCCAATGGGGCTCCCATATCGAAAAATTGTGTAATAGTCTTAGTAAAGCAATATATGCGATACGCAAGACTATTAATGAAATATGCGGACGAGTTGCCTCAAGAAACATTTACTTTGCTTATTTTCATAGTGTGATGACATAATATGGGGTTATATTCTGGGTACAATCGACAGACTCTTCGAGAGTGTTTGTCCTATACAAAAAAGAACAGTAGGATCGATTCTAAATATGCACCCAAGAGACTCATGCCGAGATAAATTCAAGGCACTGGGAATCCCCACGCTGGCTGGTGTATTTATCTGGGAATGCCTACTTTATGCTCGGAAAAATCTTACAAATACCCCAAAAAATGGCGATGTACATAGTCATTTTACGAGAAATAGACATAACATCAAACCTATTAGGCACAGATTCACAAAGACCTCAAACAGGTTTGTTTGTCTCAGCGTAAAGCTATTTAATCTGCTCCCGACAGATGTTAGAAATCTGAGTGACACTGAGTATGAGAGAAGGGTGAAAACATATTTGCTTGATAAATCCTTTTACTCAGTTAACGACATGCTACACGAAGCAAAATGATAACTTGACCTTGTATTGATCTGATTTGTCTCCATCTCTATATTATTTTATTATATTCTTAATTTATACATGTAAAATTGTGAAAATGTTGACGTCCCCAACAGAGCTGGGCGGTACTCGAGTACAAGTACTCGTAGATTGTACTCTGAGTACTTTTGGTGTACTCAGTACTCAGTCCACGAGTACATTTCTAAAACCTGTACTTGTACTTGTATTCGGTACGTTTTTGAGCCTAAAATGTACTCGAGTACTTTGAATGTACTCGAGTACTTTGAATGTACTCGCGAGTACATTTCAAGTTCTCGAGTACATCTTTGGATTTATTGGAATACGTTAAACCTACTATGATACGTAATTTGTATTTATATTGCAAGTAGAGACTTGTTAGGTGTCGTGATTATTGGTAGTGGTAAAGTGTGAATGTATGGTTCTCGTTTTTAATTCGAGAGTGTTGGTGACGAAATTGTTGTTTTTAAAACCCGTTTATTATGATTGAATTGGTTATTTCAAAAACTAAATAAGTCTTTGAAAAAAAAAAAAACGAAATCGTCATTTTATAGAGTATATTATAGAATAGATCGGATTGGACAGTCCTTTGTGCTGTGTGGAGCTGTTCCTTAACCTTAGGTTGGAATGTTTTGTCTCCGGGGGCTCTGCCGTTGTCTACTATTTTGTTTGCAACAAGGTTCGCTGAAATCTTTGCTGTGCGGTCCGGTGGTTTAATTTGCCACATTTTATGGAGTAGGGATCATGCCTTACGGATTAACTGTTGTAGAGATTCTTGCAATGTTCCTTCCATCCGGGATGTATGTTTTACGATATCCTCATGGTATAGACTGTTTGGCGGCCTCTGAAACTGATGTTATAAATTTATGGTAGGTAGTAGGCAGTGGTACGAGAGACATCAATGTCTCATCGAAATGGGCGGCGAAGATGTCCCATTTGTCATTTTGTGACCGAAGATGTCCAAGTTCCATCGCGAGACCTTCGAGGACAAGCACAAGTCCTGGGTGTAGCCGTTCCATCTAGCTGATAAAAGGTGCCTCTGTCTTTGGCATCATAAACGAGGTGAAGATTCTCAGTCTCCATATATTCCGTGAGGTCCTCACCATTATTGTCTGTGGTTCTAAATCCCCAGTTGGTGTGATTGCTCCCATTATTAAAGTCTCGCATTATGACAGATGGATGTGGTAGGGCTGAAGGAACGACTGTGGGTGGCCACTGGAATCTATCAGGTTTGTAAACGATGACGACTTTTGTGTCCTATTTTGATGGTGACTGGTGACCAAGGACACATTACCTGATTTAAAACAATGTTTTCCAAATCCAAATCAGGCCTTCGCGTACGTTGGTGGCCACGCTGTGGACAGCGCCAGCTAGGTTGAAACCGGGAACCGTAGGTACCTCTGGTGGTGAGTTGGTTTAAGTTTGCTGTGTGGGTTTCCTGTAGCAGTATAACATCAATACATAGCTCTTTTGTCAGTTTTGTCAGATATTCGGTCTTAGAACTACATACTTCTTCTATCTTCTATTTGTTCCAAGGTCTCTTGTCTTATTGCCCAGATGAGAGCTGTTTTTGCGATTTATATCATTTACCATACCATGTTCTATTTTCTTGTTTTTAATTCAATCCTCTTTGGTTTATCTGCTTTCTCTCTTCCTTATTGATTTTTTCCAAGGTCTCTTGTCTTATTGCCCAGAGGAGAGCTGTTTTTGCGATTTGTATCATTTACCATACCATGTTCTATTTTCTTGTTTTTAATGCAATCCTCTTTGGTTTATCTGCTTTCTCTCTTCCTTATTGATAGAATTTTGGCGTTATAACGTTGCCCGGGGGTGCACCACGTGGAGGCGTTATTTTACCCATTTTTTTAATGTAATAATATTATAGTTAGTCACTTTTTTTGTAAAATTTTTATTTCATGCAGTTTGTTGTAATGATCGATTCAATTGCTCGCGATTACATTATGTTTTAAAACATGCGCAAAGTTGTTAGAGGTTTATAAAAAATTTGCGTTTAATTAATCACTCATGTACTCGGTACTTGTACTCGGTATTTTGTACTCGAGTACTTCGATCTGAGTACTTGTACTTGTACTCCGAGTATATTTGTGTGCAGTACTTGTACTCAGTACTCGAGTATTTTTTTCCTGTACTCGGAACAGCTCTGGTCCCCAAGTGCCTGGAATGGGTCTGTTAAGATATGATGGGTCATTGAATCAAAGATTATATATATTTGTATAAGACACTTTTTATTTTTCACCTTGCACCATGACAGGAAATCCATAGATTCAACAATAGACATAATTAGACATAGACATATTAATAATTAAGCATAGACACCTTACATCTCCCTTTTTATAATTGAAGTCGATCTGGTGGTTTAACCGTCCTTCCAGATCTGGTTACATAATATTTGTCAGATTGGACATCTTGGATTTCTTCCACCCGTCCATCGTCCCCCACACGCCCCGAAGAAGAAGAGGACGACACATCAAAAGAATCCATGACCAAGTCACCAGACCTCGCTCGTAGGTGCACTCTATTGCGCCTATACACTTTGCCATACACATCCTGTATAATATACGATCTGTTACATTCCAATCTTTCTAAAACGCTACCTGGGAGCCAATCAGATTTGACATTCTTTTTAAAATATATTTTCTCCCCTTTCTCAAAAACTGATAGATTTTTCTTATTTCTGTTATAATAATATGCACTTTGTTTTTTATCTTTATAAAAAAATTTCTTATAATCTTTGAATTTCACTAGTTTAGGACTTAATTTAATGTCTACTATGGGTAAATTCATTCTTAATGTTCTAGAGTATAATAATTGAGCTGGTGATGGTAAATTGTTTTTAGGGGTATTTCTATAATGTAAAAGTGCAATATATGGATCTGAATTGGACTCATCACATTTTTTTAATATATTTTTTATGATTTTAACAGAGCTCTCTGCTTGACCATTAGATCTAGCAAGATATGGTGAAGAGACTATGTGTTCTATGTCCCAATTAAAAAGAAAATTTTTGAACTCTACCGATTGAAATGGTGGACCACCATCAGAAACCAAAGACATTGGAATGCCATGTCGAGCGAAAATGGACTTTAAATGTATTATTACATTTGTTGCATTGTAATTATTATTTAATAAAGCTATTTCAATAAATTTGGAATAGTAATCCGTCACTACTAAATAAGTACAATTATTATAATACATAAAATCAATACCAACTTTCTGCCATGGATATTTAGTTATATTATGACTCTGTAAAGTTTCATTTTGATTTGAGGGCATATATTTATTGCAAATTGAACATTGATCTATTAAATTTTTTAATTGACTTGACATATTTGGCCAATAGAAAATATCTCTTGCAATATTTAAACATTTATTTATACCTTGATGACCTGCATGGACTTTTTGCAACATTTCTTTTTGCAATGACTGAGGTACAATTAATTTATTTCCTTTGAACAACAAATTATTCATGACATGTATTTCACTTTGTATATTCCAAAACGTCTTTAATGAATTTACGACTTGATCTTTAGAATTAGGCCATCCATTATAATAATATATTTTTAACATCTGCAAATCCTGATCTGACTTTGTCTCATCAATTAATTTGTTGGTATAATCTTGACTTAAAGCTAAATTAGAGTAAACAAGATTAATATGACATGACATATCTGATTCATATTCAGGTACATAGCATTCTTTCAATGCCGCTCTGGATAATGTATCGGAAATATACATCTCCTTACCAGGCACAAATCTTACATCTACATCATATGCTTGCAAAGTGAGCATCATTCTTTGCAACCTTGCTGGAACATCATGCAATGGTTTTTTGAACAAAAATACTAGTGGTTTGTGATCAGTTTGTACAATTATTCTTCGACCAAAAATATACTGATGGAATTTTGTGCACCCAAATTGAATTGCAAACAACTCTTTTTCTATTTGTGCATAATTTTGTTGTGAAGTTGTTAAGGTTTTTGAACTGTATGCAATGGGCTTATTATTTTGTAATATAACTGCTCCTATAGCAGACTTTGATGAATCTACAGACAATACTAATGGTAAATTTACATCATAATGTGTTAATACTGGTGCATTACATATATCATTTTTTAAACTATCAAAACATTTTTGACAATTTTCATCCCAAAACCATTGAGAATTTTTCTTTAATAAGTTTCTTAATATGACTGTTTTCTCAGACAAATCTTTAATAAATGAACCCAGGTATGTGATCATACCTAAAAATCTTTGCAAATCTTTGACATTAGAAGGTTTTGGCATATCTTTTATTGCTTTGACTTTTTCTATATCTACTTTTACCCCTTCATGACTAAAAATGTAACCCAAGAAACAGATTTCATTTACCAAAAACTTGCATTTCGATTTATTAAATTTTAAATTTACTTCTCTAGCTCTTTCAAAAAGTTTTTGTAATCTATGATTATGAATCTCTTCAGTTTCGCCATAAACTAAAAAATCATCTATGTATATTAATACACCTTCTAAATCTGAAAATAAATTTGTTATGACTCTATGAAATGTCTCTGTTGCTGAACATATACCATATGGTAGCCTTAAATATTTATACCTCCCAAATGGAGTATTAAAAGTACACAAATTTGAACTATATTCATCCAATTTAATCATCCAAAAACCTGAGTATGCATCTAAATGAGAAAAATATTTTGCTCCTTTCAATTTTGATCTTATATTATCAATAGTACTGATGGGATAATGTTCCCTTATTATACATTTGTTTAAATTTCGAGGATCTAGGCAAATTCTTAAGCTATTATTTTTCTTTTTAGTGATTACAATAGAGTTCACCCACTCAGTAGGCCCAGTGACTTGCTCTATAACCTTCTTCTCAACCATGTAATCCAATTCTTTCTTCAGATCATCATGTAAAGCAAATGGTACCTTGCGTAGAGCATCCACACACGGTTTTGCTTCTGTTTGTAGCTTGAGACGACAGACTGTTGGAAGACATCCTAGTCCCTGAAACACATCATTATATTTCATCATTAAATCCTCACAATTCAAACAATCAATATTAAATACTCTTTTTATGACATTAATTTTTTGACACGTTACTAAACCGATTATTGTCGAACAATCTATGTTTGTTAATATAAATTCTATATGTTCTGTGACATTATTTACAAAACATTTTAATATGCATTTTCCAATTATTGGAATTTCTTTATTCCCAAACCCAAAAACATTTAATTGACACTCAGTTATATACTTTTTTGAAATTTTAAGTTTGTTATATGTATTTATCGACATTATATTTATATCTGCTCCAGTATCTAAAATACATTTAACCTGAATGTTATTAATACTAATATTTAAATACCATGATGTACTTGGTGTATTATCTTCGACAGCTTTCTCGACACTCCCAACAAAATGTCTTTCAGCACACTGATTACTAGTAATCATATCATCATCAAGACTATTTTGAATGCTTCTTACTTGTTTTTTATATTTACAATATTTAGCAAAGTGACCAAAAAAATGGCATGACCTGCATTTCACTCCGATTGCTGGACATCTGTAGTTATGCTGTTGCCCACATTTGTGACATGCTCCAGACTGCCGACTTGTAAATGAGCTTGATGACATGGACGGTTGACTCAAATTTTGCATTGACTTCCTTCTTGGTGACCAATTATTAGACTGGATTTTATTCACTGAATTATGTTCTGATTCGCTGACATGAAGAATTGACGACTGATTGAATACATTAGCATTTTTATTTGCTAAGATAATAGACGAGACTATTTCGACTGCTTTGTCCAATTCCAATTCATTTTCTTGCAATAATCTTTGCCTTATGTTATTATGTTTTTGTGACATATTAGCTATTAATAAATCTCTTACTAGAGATGTTCTGAGTGTACCAAACTCACATTGAAGACTCAAATTTTCCAGTGCAGTGATGAAGTCACTTATATCTTCATCTTCATGTTGTCTTCTTGTGAAGAATTTGTTCCGAACAATTGTTATATTCTTTTTTGGAATGAAGTAAGCGTCAAATCTCTCCTTAACCTTTTGTAGTGTAATCTTGCTCATATCAACGTTAAACGAATTAAAAATATTTAACGCATTATTGCCTACCACATGAAGAAAAATTGCCACTTTTTTTTGTTCAGATGATTCGTTTAGAGAAGTTGCTAATAAATAGATTTCGAACTTTTGCCACCAATTCTTCCATGCGGCTTCATGGTTGTCATTATTTACCAATTTAAGTTCTTTTATGGAACTAAAATCTTGAATTACCGCTTCCTTGCTCATTTTGAGGCACGTGACTTTTATTTTAAACTAGACACTGTACTTTACTTTAAACACAAAATAATTATTAAATTTTATCACTTGATATTTATTTTTTGTTTTAAAACGATTCTGACACCATGTTAAGATATGATGGGTCATTGAATCAAAGATTATATATATTTGTATAAGACACTTTTTATTTTTCACCTTGCACCATGACAGGAAATCCATAGATTCAACAATAGACATAATTAGACATAGACATATTAATAATTAAGCATAGACACCTTACAGGGTCTATGGTGGAAAATGAAATAAATAAATAAAGAAGTCTTTAACAGTAAGTATCTAGACTTAACCAGGTAGCACACTCATTATTATTTTGGCACTCGAGAAGTATAGCCTTATTGACTTGGGTATATAGAATATAGATAGCTGATATCCACCCTCAACTTGTTAACTTACCATATTCTTTTCGCCTGTTGATTTTTCCCCCTTTTTGATTTTTTAAATCTACAGCATTTATATCCCAAAATTTCTGCTGAAAGTATAAAACCATGGCCATACTCCCGACGCCCAACTACCATTTGCCTGTGAGTACTGCAGCCCGATTCACGGAAAAGTTTAAGTCTAAGTTCGAACGAAGTTCGATTCAAACTTTTGTGAATAGGGCTGTTGGTAATAATAATTATTGTAGGCGGCGACTATCTACAGTCTATGTACCTATTCACGGAGGGTTTGAATCGAACTTCGTTCGAACTTCGAACTAAACTTACACTTAAACTTTTCCGTGAATCGGGCTGCTGTACTGCGTCGAGGTCTCTTTCTGCTTACCAGTCCACCCAAACTAGGGCCTTTCTTTCTTTTGCTTCACTGTGGTCTAGAGCTGAGAACTTTTAAGCCTTTACATGCTTTTCTATGTATAATATCTTTTTTTTTCTTTTTTACCCATCACGCCGTGTCTCGTAAGGGGTAGGCAGAGAGATCGGACCTCCACTCTTTTCTATCCAAGCATACTTCTTTCGCTTCTTCCACCGACATAACATTTCTCATACACCCTCTCCTATTTCTCTTACTTCTTACCTGGCCTTCCTTGAGGACGGAATCGATGTGTTCGATCCATGTCATTCTCAGTCGGCCACGCTTTCTTACACCTTTCCTTTCAGCCTTATAAATTCTCTTTGTCATTCTGTTTGCATCCATTCTTTCCACATGTCCAAACCATCTCAACTTATTAACTTTCATCTTTGTCACAACACTAACTTCCATACCACATTCCTTCCTAATATTTTCATTCCTTTCCATATTCCATAAAGTTTATCCACATATTCTTCGTAGAAATTTCATCTCTACTGCGTTTATACTACATTCTTCTTTTTTCGTCCATGTCCACGTTTCACATCCATACATCATCGATGGTAACAGGATTGCGTTATGCACTAGTTTCTTTGCTTGTAGTGAGACGTTGTTGTTTCTCATTATAGGTCTTAGTGCACCGCCCACCCTGCAACCAGCAACTTTCCTACGTTCGATTTCTTTTTCACACTTTGCAGCCCGACTAAACATGCTTCCTAAATATACATACTCATTCACTTGCTCAAGACATTCATTTTCTACGGTTATTTTACACTTCGTTCTTGCTTCATCCCTTTCAAATACTAAAACCTTTGTTTTGCTGACATTCATTTTTAGACCGTTTTTTGCACAATTTTCAAACACACTTGACACTAGTTCTTGCAAATCATTTTCACATTCAACCATAAGTAGGTACTAAATCATAAGCGCACATACCTTTATACCATTCAATTCATTTACTATATTTATATCTTTTAACCCACTGACGCAAAAAACAAATTGAACAACCAGGGTGACATGACACACCCTTGCTTCACGCCCTTCGTAAAACAGAACTCCGGTGAAACGTGACTGTTCACCTTCACACACGCAGTACTTTCCGAATAAAGGGAATAAATGCCACGAATCAACCGGTTGTTCACTCCATAAATTGATAGAACCTCCCATAGTTTACCCCTATCTACCCTATCATATGCCTTTTCCAAATCTACGAATGCACAGAAAACCATAGTAATAAATAGCAATTAAATAAACAAAAAAATGCTGAAGAATTCTCAACTGGTTTTAACATTATATAAAATAAACCTGCTGAAAGTAGGTATAGGAGACACTTTTCAGGCTATTTTTCAAAACGCGTTAAGAAAAAAACTAAAAAAAAAGACATACGCTTTAGCTAGATTGCATACCTCATTTTGTAGATGTACCGAATGTTGATCTCTCTCGAAGTGATGCGCTCGAACAATGGGATGACATGGAGTGTTCGTATCCATCCACTCAAGCACGGATTTACATACATTCGTATTTACTTCATCGTGTATAACACGTCCAGATCTTCAGTAGGTACATATTTTTCAAAGGATCGTCATTTTTTGTATGAAGATGTTTCATCTTCTTTAGCCTTCGGTTATCCCCTGCTGAATATATTTCTAACACCTTTTCCTGTCGGTTGCTGTTTGCAGACGGTTTTTTCCATTCTCATCGGTTATGTCTGACCCTGACCATCTTTTTTGGAGTCTCCCGACACCTCTTGTTCTCCCAGGGTTCTATTAAATTTTTAGGGGACAATCTTTTGGGTTGTTGTTTCGCAACATATCCGGCCTATTGCCACTTTAGTTTTGCTGTGGGATCCATGGTGTGTACTTTTTTGGTTTTCTTCCTAATTTCTTATTCTATCTCTTAGGTTCATAGTATGCATGGATCTTTCCATGGACCGCTGTGTATTTGAGGTTTTTACATATTTTGTTGTCAGGGCCATGGTCTCTTAATGCATGCATAGAGACTGCCATTAAAAAATGTTTCGGTAATTTTTCTTTTCTGTGGATTAATTTACTTTGAATCTGAGAATCATTAGATGAAGACAATAGAGGATAATGAGTTCATATTGGAAAGTTTTTGTTTCTTTTTCGTAATTTTCTATGCGGCTCTTAATGATTTTGGTATTAAAAAATATGATGAAAATTTCACCAGTTATCTACAGATCCTCATACATATGAAAAGGTTTGTTAGACGCAATCCAGCTATTATTTTCTATTTATTTATTTTCCTGGCTTGAATTTCCCAGACACCTGTTTTCTGAAGAGCTCTCGGCTTGCATTTTACCACAGCTCACTTCACTTCACTCACTCACTTGAATTTTTGTATCTTGCCTCGAGACTTGAATGAATGCGGATGCTTTCTGATACTAGTACATGTGTACTCTTATTAAATAATTATATTACTTAGAATAATATTTCCACGTTGAATTTTGCGCAAAGTTAGAATTATTACCTACCATTATTTTTTAAACTTATCGGTTATTACTAAAAATGTCCGTATTAGATTTTCCCCTTATATTTTTAGGTTAGTGCTTTGTGGTTAAACACAAAAATTAACTACTGAAAGTGTTAGCGTTCACAATCACCTCTATACTTTTTACGCGTGAGATCTTAGATAAATTTGCTTGTTTTGGTCAAAGTAGATTGAACAAAAACGTCGCTTGGTTTGTTGGTCGTTAAAAGTGACGAAGCATTATTGGTACCTATTACTTTTCACTTCTTGATGATTAAATTCTTCGTTGTTTTTACTTGTTACGCTACAATAATTGTTACCTACTAGAAAATTTATGTCCAGATTTTGTATGGTATATCCGCACTCCTTATCTATGAAATTAGTCATGCAAAAGCCTTACCCACAAATTTTGTTTACCTTCGGCTATCGAAGCTAATCAGTATTCAAACAAAGATCCTCCCGTGTATTTAGATTAATGGGCCACTTATTATTACATTGTGATTACCAACGCATTACCGAAACTCACACCGCGATGTGGTCTGCAACGCTCGGCCACTACTTTATTACGTACTTTCAGCTTTACACAACATTGAACTTGATAATACTCGTGTGGAGTCTATGAAACGGAGTCGTCCCCCTTTTGTGACAATTTGGTCATTCATATTACTATACAATGAACTCTATTCTGCCTTTCTACCTATGCTGCTTTCAACAATCCAGTGTCTGGTACATCCTATTCACGAGGATTTACCTTCCTAAGCCTCGCTGATGGTTTTCTGCATAGCATTGACCAATTTTCAATGTCCCTAATCTTTGGAGGTATCCAGTGAAAACTTCGTGGCCTGTCATGCAATGCGTCAGTCTGAATGTCACCATCCCATATACTGCCTATACAACCTGAACTTATTGTCCCAGATGAAGTTATACGTCTATCTTCCTTATTGCCTGGATTAATTCTTCTTATTAGCGAGAGTTGAAAGATATTCGTCCATAACCCCTTTGATTTCATTATAATAGAAACATTGTTAGCAGGTAAACATGACTTGAGAAAACTGCCTCTGGAAGTCTTTGTACCATGATACGTTTTTATATTTCTATGTTTATTTGAGAAACAAACGATTTGAGCTACATATTATATCGGATATTTGTTACTCTAACAACTTGTTACTCTCTGTTATTTTCTTCTATCCTTCTTCCCACCACAGATATTTCATTCGTAATAATTTTACAGAGCGGCAAGTGAGAAGGCTACCGAGAGTGTGTATTGATGGTTTCCTGCCGATTGTGACTATTCAGTGTATCCAATAATTTCAACAATTGTTTCAATTGAGATAGCCCGACTGTCACAGCGGTCATTGTAATTGTGGATATATTCCCGAACACATCGTCCCAGATATTATGTTATATGCAAAACTATTGTTTATTTTTATTTATAAATTTTTCTAATCTGTTTTGTTTGTTTTTTATTTTTTTTCTGGGATTCTCGTCACATCTCCGGCCGCCTCTGCTTGGTGTTGGTGCGACCGCAATCGCTTTCCGGTGGTTGTGTGATATCCTTCGGCGTCCACCTCACGTCACATATAGCGGTAAGTATGATAATGGTCTAATGTTCTTGTATAACATCATTCACTTCTGTTGTATCATTGCGTTCGTTACCTTTGTGGAACACACCGCGTCGCGTTTCACCGTACCGTTGACTTGTTTACCAAACAGTCTCAACAGGTGAGGGGTCTGGTCATCGCCGATAAATTTCTATTATCACAATATATCGATCGAGTGGATGAGGTGCTCGCAGATCAGTGTCGGTTGTAGATCGCATGCCGATCCAGTGTTTCGATCGCGCGTCTCTCTGTTCTAGCGCGGGTGCAGTGATCTGTTCGCGTGTGATACAATTATTTGCATGTCCTTGTGGTGTTGCTTGTCACAAACTGAAAATGTCTCAGGATTGCATCGAAGTGGAGCCTCCGCCCAGGAATAGGACTAGACCGGTCCTGTCCCGATACCGGCCCATACCCCCTAATCCAAAGGTTGGTCCTTTCATTGGATTTGTTTGCCTTAAGGTTCGAACACCCGAAAGATAAACACCAAATTTACTCAGATAATATTCAATTTCGTTGTTGAATTTCTTCAAGACCGTCCATAAGTGATAGAAATGCATACAGGCTTTTTTTATTTTATTCTTTTTATTTCGTTGATTTGTTTTTTTGTAAGTTTAAACACAGCGTAAGTAATTTTACACAACTTATTTTATTATTTTTGTTGTCAATTAAACAACTGTAAGTGTACTTTCCAAGGGTTGTTTTTATTTTTTAAAGTATGTAGTTTTAATTGCATTAGTACCGTACCCCTCCCTTTCAATCACCACTTTTATTTATTTTTCGTCGTTAAGTTTATGAAGACAAGGGTGATCATATTCTGATTATTGAGTGATTTACTACCTGGTCTTTTACTATTCGAGCCTTCTGACGCATCCACTGGACATTAATCACTGCTTCAATTCTCGGTTTTATGATTCACTAACTTGGATCGAGCGGTCTGTAATTAATAGCGGCAAATACCATGTTTCCATAACGAGAATACGTTTAAATGCGGACCTAGGTTCGAATTCAAACTTGGTTCGTATAGAAGACACCGATTCCCAAAAACAAACGTCACACTTGAAAACCGTAAAAATCTCAGCATTGTTATCTTTGGTTGCATTTTATAACACCTTAACGTTTCAATTAACCATTTCCTCTTTCATTTTACCAAACTATCTCCTCTTTCTATGTAACACGGCAAAATGAATAATTACATAGATAGGTAAACATTCGGAAAATATTGAACTTCTTTTTTTAATATAAATCCGGTTGAATTAAATTTTGAAATAATAGGTTGGTTTACGAATTCAAATTTCGAAAGAATTCGTTTATAGGTTTAGCAGTCCAGTTACAATTTCGAAAGAATTCGTTTAATCGATTGTCTATCGAATCTAAAATTTGAAAACGTTCATTTCAGACGACCAATGAGATCCGAGGGTGTGTTTACTGTGTGTCACGTGAAGAGTTTCGATTCGTCGTATCCTCAGGATCCTCGAGGTCCGTGATTTTTGACACGCATACGATCATTGAAATAATGATCGTCGCATGTCCTAGTAGACTAGTGGCACGCGTTTCATATCATTTACAGCTATCCTGAATGATATGCATGTGGAGCACGCCAGTATGTGCCTAATATCTCTTAAAGTACCTACCCATTTCTCTCTGTATGTACGCGAAGTTATTTTATATTGTGTTTTACACTGTTGGTATATTATTTTTATCAACACCGACCGACTTACGCACGTAAACAAATATGATATTAATTATTTGGTCGCGCCTCACATTTTTGAAGCGACGAACGATATCGTACGAAGGAGCACGTATGCGGGAGTGCGTCGTCGGAATATTAATTCACGATACATATTATTATGAATTGTCTCACCGGCACTCATTTTTTTGGTCGACCGCAATCAAGTACGGAACGATGGTGAGTGACTATGCGCTCGTCCTCTCAATTCTCCAAGTATGGATTCTGGATAATGTATGCCATGTACCAGGATAGTAAAATGCAGTCAAACTTAACTAACGAAATCTTTTTCTAAATTATTTAAAAGTTAAGTATATGTATCGTACAAAATATTTTTTTCTTGAGATAAGACTTTTGTCTTTGCTAATTGATTTCTAAGTGTGTGGCTTGAGAACAAAATCTCTTGGCGTTTATTAACTCCGATATAATGGCAGCTCTGTCATACAGATGTTGTTGATCTCTATAATCTCGTTATATAACGTACGCACGTTCGTATGTGTGGGTACGTCGGTAATGTTTATCTAAATTCATCGATCGTTAAAAATCATTGGTCAATAATAATTAGCGTAGTTCGAGTGCGCCGGAGAGGGTAATTACTACGCACCATACACGAATAATAGTAATTCTTATCTGTACGCTGATGTTTACTTTCGAAACATATAGAGACGTATGGGGCAGACCAGATTGACAGGTAGCCGTCCACTAGTTACGCCTGTTTATTGATTACTATTTGATCTCTGATTGTTTGTAATTCCAACACATAAATTAGTTTTTTTTTTATTTCATATTTTTATTCGTAGAGGTGTCGCCCGCCGGAGAAAGCTGTCACATAAACGAGAATCGTCTGTCGAAGTTGCGGTTTATTCATAAATGGTTGGAAATTGTACTGGACTGGAAGTGTAATGTTTGCCTTTTTTATTGCCAGCCAAAGAGACAGCGGTGCCCATGTATGGACTAGTAAAGGTTTCTATTACGATTGAGTGTGATATTTGATTTATCTTGTCGTCTTCGAAACCACCACGCGAGGATAGAAGACACGCGTACTATGTCTTGGTCTAGGATAAAGACATCAAATGTCACATTGAATTTTTGATACTTTTTTGACTTTGTGGGGACCTTCTACGTTTATGCAACTTGTTCTGGGTGCCCATCACTTCAGTCTATCAGACATCCATACATTCGCGAGGCACAGACAGTTTTATTTCCATCATTTTTAGGGGAGATTTATTGAACAATGAAAAATGTGTGTCGTGTTGTGTTGATGGCTTTGAATGAATGCTTTAATCGCAGAGCATTTATGGTTGATTGATTTGATACCGTTGGTCGTATTATAATATGTGATAAACTAACCATTGTTTCGTATGATACGTCTGGTACCTAAACACAATGGCTTATTTTCTTGTATAGAATAATGTCAGTATCAGCTACCAGCTAATATTGTCTCCTGTAATGGTTTAGGAATGCGCCACGTACAGCACGGCCAATATGAGACATGCTAACTACGAGGGGTGAGATGAGAGTGTTAGCATTATTCTTTGATGCTGCCTTCTGCAGACGCGTTATGATGAGTTCCTTCTTGTTCTTTCCCCTTTTGTTTTCGCTTTTTGGCGTGTTTCTGGCGTGCCTCTTCATTCGCATATTGCGCTTTTCTGATTTTTTTCTTTAAAAAGGTTTCGCCTGTTCAGACACTTGGTAAATAAGGATATCGGCGAATAAAATATACCTAAGTTGGTGCACAACTTTCTAATTATGTCTAGATTCTTGTGACCTTTCCAACTTCTATCTCTATATTTCATTTATTATCGAATTTCTTGTTGCATACATGAGATTTTTCGACATGTTGAACATGTTGAGAATTCTCATGATTAGGAGTTTCGGCGACAAACATTACCACCTAATGTCGGACGTTGTTAACGTAAAGTGATCACACTAAGCCAGCCTTCGAAATAACAGTAGAAGACGGTCGTGAACCCGTAGTGGTTTGTTCCATTTAAAAATCGAACATTAGTAATGAATTGTTAGAGTCATTAGTTGTTATTTTTCTCTATACCTATGTGAGCCTATGTGTTAGTATTGTCACTCAACACTCCCTTTATGACACCATTTTGGGACTTATGGAGCCAACAAAACTCTGGCTCGATTTTAATATCAAAATGAGCTTATCCCACATCAGATCCAAATTTCTCAATCGGTCTCTAGAAAGGAACGGTACGTAATTTATTTATAGCGACACCAACAGAATATTGTACAAAATAAACACAACAGCTCGTGACACTTATACATGAAATGTTCAGTGCTCCAATAACAGGTATCTCCGTATAGGTATTATAGAGTTAGCTAGGTAAATTGAGAGGGTATTTTATTTTAAGTTTTGATAGAAAGAAGAAAAGCGCTGACAGGCTGAATAGAGACAGCTAATGGTGACAGTAGATATAAGCTAGTTCGTAATGGACGTCTCATTTTCAATGCCCATCGTCTGACTCACATTGAATGTTCGAAAAAAGTAGAAAGAGTTCGGATTTCAGACCACGATTTAATATGATAGTGGGACATAGCCAAGTGGTCGAGCCTGTACCGTAATGTCCGCTGATTGAAATTCTGCAACGCATGCGACCGGCGCTGGACATGACATGACGCTTGCATCGATACACTTAATCTGGGGATCGGCCTAGGTCAAATGAATATTGAATTGGAACAGAGCGGCTTATACCGACACTTTTATAATAAACCGTAGTGGGTCATTCGGTTGCAAACAGTTTTACGATATGGATACCACCTACATACTTTCAGACTTAAATAAAGCGTTTGATATGGTTAACAAATGAAAATGGCAAGTTACAGATTTGCAGAAAACACACCACTTAAATTGTATTTTCAGTATGTGGGTGGCTAGTATTTTTTTTACCTTACAATCCACAAATTGTTCTCTAATGATTTGGCCGTGGCCTGTTTTTTAGAACGGAAAGACCATTCATATTTCGGTTTCGTATAGATTTTACTTACGTACCATTTGTATGCTGGTCCGTGTAAATTTAAACCAAATTATAGAAAAAGGCCTCGCGTAAATAGTGTAATTTGTGTGTTTCGTAAAATACTTTGGGGTTTGGAAAAGGAGGTTTAAATTTGTAGTTTTTTTCGGTAAAGGTACCTACTGAAAACTATGAATTATGTTATTAAAGAAAGTGTCAATAAGATTATTTATTACACACGGCTCCTTTTGGGTGCTAAGGGAAAAAGAAGAGTCAATGACTTCCTGTCACTGCATGTACATCCGTCTCCTTCGCTCACAATTATTAGACCTCCAGAAACCACTGTCAGAAGTTACGTCACATCATCCGTCAGTACGTGCTAGTCCTATACAGTTCTCCTTTGAAGGCGTACATTGGGCTCTCGTTTATGAGATCATTGATTGTGTGTGTCATCCCACATGCGCAAGCTGGTGAGTCCTCCCCTCATTTATATGGGTTTGAAGTTCTCTGCTTAAAAAGAACGTAGCTTTTTAAGAAAAATGTTTCTTATTTTAATACTCTATGGGTAGATGAACAATGTTGTCTTGAGACAACTGTCATTCAATATCCTTTATACGTGTCTGTGTTATGTCCACGTCCTAAAAACTATTTTAGAGCTTTCTACTTTGGGTCACATTCATACGGTCAACACACACACATAAAACCATATATGTAGAGGCCTGAAGCCGAATTTTCGTGTTGTTTTAAGGCGCCAATTTCCATAATGATACGAATCGGCCGCTATCGCTCAGCCCCGAGGTCGCCAGTAGCGGTAATGGTTGCTCCCATATGGAATTTTCATTTTTCTTGGTACTGAATCTATTTTGAGATATCCAGCTGAAACATGGCCAAACGCGGGTAGCTGGTATCTATGTGTCTACGAAGGTAGGTGCACGTCACCTATTGGATTAACACGTATCGCTAACTTTGAGTTATTTGTTTACCTTCTCAGTGCTGAGCCCGCTATTATGACGCCTACATTACCTGCGAGTGATTGATCGATGGCCACGCTAATTTTTACACATCAGCTAATACCTAATCCCATAATAATTCATACTGAATTCTATTATTGGTAGGACGCTTTACATACCTTAGCAATGTGTTTTCAGCATTTCTTCTCAGGGTAGGCAGAGAGTTGATCTGCATTATTTTCTTTCTGGACACACTGCTTTTTCATTTTCTGAGGATTTTTTCTATGGTGCTGTCTCAGTTAAATAACACAACATAACATTCTCCCTTTTAAGGCTCCCGCACACCGCAAGCCAGTCCGGAGGAGACCAATCCGCGGCAAACCCGATCCGCACAAAGCCGACCCTTAGCCCGATTGCCAAACAGCCAGACACACACAAATCAAGCCCGCGGCAGATCCCCCCCAAACCAACCCACAATGCGGGAGGCCTAGGCCCCACTCAGGAGCATAGGGAGACATCAAGAGCTCTCCATTGCGCTCGAAGGCGTCCGAGGCTCATTGTGCCTTTTCTGACCGGTTGAGGCTTAAAAGGACGTGAGTTGGTCAACCTCAAGGTCCGGATCTGATTTTTCGATTTCTTGCCTCTTAGAGGATGCTCGAAAAACCAGCAAAAAAGAGCAGAGGTGCTATTCTTAGCCGGCAACCCCACGGCACAGTTAAATGAAGAGAACGAATTTTCACTTCCTGTTTTCTACTTCATTCATACCTAACGCAACCTCTACTACTTCTGACCTGACCCATATTTATGCCAGATTCGAAATTCTTGATTCTTCCTATTTATTATTTAAACGACATGACGTTTTGCGAGCTTCGCCGATGGTTACCATTTGAGAAATTCAATACTTCGACTTTGCATAAAACTGTCGATTTTTTTCGAAACGAGACCTTTCATCTTGAAGCGTGTTTCATATTATTGTTCCACATTCCATATTCTAATAAATACTTTATACTTACATTTTTTATTTATTTTGTAAATAACATGCATACTTATTTTTATTGATATTTATAAAAGGTACTTTAATCATAATATTAATAAAAATGCATCATAACTTTTGTAAAATATATTGTATATTATACTTACTAACATACTAACAATGTATTGATCCTTGCATGTGTTGTTCTGTTGCAGGCCTTCTAAAACAACCAGTATCCCATATAAAATAGGTATTTATCATACCCAAAGCATAAGGTATATCTAAATATATATAAAGTGCACCCTGCAAGCTATATATATTATCTATACTAAATGCAAACAATATTAATATTTTTCCAAAATCTATGTGTCGTGTATGTGAATAATTTTCGTAGGAACTTAGATTTTTTTTTTATTATTTCTAAACCTTTTTTGTATCGAGTAGGTAGTACACAAAAACCTAAAAAAAAAATAAAGGTATGTGACCTTTGTGAAAAAAAAAAGTTTCGTAAGTATAAAATTGGATCAATGTGCAAATATCGATGCACGCGAAATCAAACTCATGTGCAATTTTAAACAAATTAAAATTCTTTTGTTCAAAATTGAACCTGAGTATCATTTTACGTGCACAATATTTTCACATGCGTCAATTTTATAAACTACTCAGTTTTTATTGGCATGGTAGTTTTAAGTTTAGCAAAAAAAATTATTAAAAAGAATTATTTTGGGAAATTTAACACAATTTTTTTTGAAAAATTATATCTCTGAATGGGATGAAAAAAGAACGAATTGTAAAATAACCGTAGAAAATGAATGTCTTGAGCAAGAGATAGAGTATGTGAATTTAGGAAGCATGTTTAGTCGGGATGGAAAGTGTGTAAAAGAAATCGAACGTAGGTGATGACCATCGAAGATGTATGGTTGTGAAACGTGGACATAGACGAAAAAGAAGAATGTATTATATTTATTTATTTATCGCATGGTCATATAGGTATGTCACATCTCATGTAAGTTAGTTTTAGCTTTGATGTGACATACGCCAGGAGATTAGATGTAAGCAATTGTCTGGCGACCTATGTGCTAGCTCATTTAGAGTTATCCAGGGTACACCACGAGGAGGCGAACTAGCTTTATACCCTTTACTATAAATGCAGTAGAGATGCAATACCTACAATAATATGTGGAAAAACTGTATGGGATATGGAAAGGAATGAAATTATTAGGAAGAAATGTAGTATAGAAGTAAGTGTTGAGACAAAGATGAAAGTTAATAAGTTGAGATGGTTTGGGCATTTGGAAAAAATGGATGCAAACAGAATGACAAAGAGAATTCATAAGGCTGAAAGGAAAGGTGTAAGAAAGCGTGGCAGACCGAGAATGACGTGGATCGAACACATCGATTCCGTACTCAAGGAAGCCCTTCAGGTAAGAAGTAAGAGAAATAGGAGAGGGTGTATGAGAAATGTTATGTCGGTGGAAGAAGCGGTAGAAGTATGCTTGGATAGGAAAGAGTAGAGGTACGTTCTCTCTGTCTACCCCTTACGGGACACGGCATGATAGGTGAAAATACCTCTGAACTCACGAAAATTATAGTTCCCATCCAACCGCAAAAATAACAGGGTTGAATCACGATATACAGCGACACTCTTTTTCGTTAGTTCACTTAAAATATGACTCATGTGTACATTTTTGCGCATGATAAATTTGACAAGTGTGCTACTTTAATTGTATAGATATAGGTATAGAACATCGCTCTGATATGTGTATAATTACGTTGATTATTCATTCCTGAAAATTTACATCTAAGTAGTGATATATCATGTACTTATTAGAAGCGGTATCTCCTCATAGAATGGGCCAATGGGCTGTCACCCTTTCAACGATCTTCATTCGAAATTAAAGTCGGAAATATTTTCAAATGTACCTTATATTTAATAGTAGGTATTTTGATATTAAAATTAATAGGAACCTAATTGTTTTATTACCTACTTAATTATCGATCAATCAAAAAAACAAAATGGAAAGAGATATGTAGGTGAATTATAAAAAACCGTTCAATTAAATTTGTATAAGAACTTCTATACGCCACAAGAGTAATAATTTCTGTGATGATTTTTTGACGTCTTTTCGTCTCCATAATATTATCTTATAAACAAAATGTGACAAAATATTATTTAAATTTGTTTTGTTCCGAATCTCGTAAGTCCTACATTGAAACCATTGTACATAAGTCATATTTTTCGTGCAAGGACGTTTTTCATAAAGAATTTCGCACATAGTAAGCACTATTATAATGTAGGGTACCTAATATTGCAAATAAAAATAGCACCTAGAAGCCTTATGATAAGAAAATGATTCACGATAACGAAGATTGAATGTACAGAGACATCTATGTGAAAATTTTCAAACTTCTTCACCTCGGGTAGTGAGTGCTTGGTCTTGTTTTCCTGACGATGTCGTTAGTGTGCTACATGTATAAAAATAATGCATCAAAATATTATGTATGTTATGTTTTTTATTGTTATGTACGTACACAACCAATATTTTTAATAGTAGTTAATAGGATTGTTATAATTTGTATAGTTTTTTTATTGCTCTATAAATTATAGTTGTATCATGATTGTCTGTATTATAAGCGTGTGAATTTAATACTCAATTGGATCGGAATTAATCTATTTTATTGCTTTTTTATCATTTTTTGGATGAAGTGAACCATATTTTTGTTAGCAAGAATTGTCGTTATTAGTTTTATCGGTTTTTGTTATTTTTTCATCGATTATCGTCGGGAATTTCAACCGTTGGTAGACAAATCTCGCCATGAGTTATTTTTAACCTTTTCCAGCCGTTTCCGCGGTCCCCAAGGATCAATAAACGCATTATAAACCACACTGTCCTTCCAATAAAGAAATGTCAGAGTAATTTACCCACTATAAGTATTTGTGTTGATGGCGAAGATCGTTTCAAACCATCTGTGCGATCTGTTCTACGCACCTCTATACGCATCAACTATCCTTTCGTCCACATTATTATCTTGTTTACGTAGCGATACTTGTCTCCAGATAACGAAGGAAGACACACAATTCTCCTCCCAGTAGTCCATGTACTAATATCGATAAATCACTCTAGGTTGTGGACTTCGCTAGAATTATTATTGTCCTCCTCCTATGCTACTTAGTATTGAGGTCCCGAGTTCACAACGTACTAAACATTTCAAATTTCTTGAACATTGGTTACTTACTGTTCAGTGATGACGATATCTGTCGTCTTTCATATTGGACAATGCGGTGCAGGTTGGTGAGAAGTCTCACCACATGTGACGTTTTGTTAATCTGCGTATGTTTTCGTTTATTTATCTATACTCCATTTTGGACCCCACTTGGGAGCATAGGGAGGCAACAGAGCTCTCCACTGCGCTCGATCTCGTGTAGCATGATGACCTCACATACCAAATTCAGTAGGCTTAGACAAAATGCATTTGGCGATCGGCTACAAACGAATTCTTCGACAATGTAGAGTAGGAAGAAAATTATCTGTCCACTTTTTATATTTTTGTCTAAGTGTCATTCTTTAGTTTAAATAATTGTTTTTATATGTTTCAGTGGACAATAAATTTTTTCGTACTATACATTGGCGAAATCTTCGTTTGTAGTCGAACGCCAATTTGAATTTTTCTACGGGGGCTAATCCCTCAGCTCTGCCTCGAAGAAACGGAACACGGTATATGAGAGCGTCTTCCTCTTCTTTAAAACCCTGATGGGAGGAAGAACAACGCTCTCTTTGATCAACTAACATCTCGTGAGTTTTGAGATAACAAATTATGGACGTTCATCTGCAGTATCCGATGAATTTGTCTTTAATATGAACTCTCCCCTTGCATTAGAAAAGGAGCCTGATCCTTCTAACACTTACCTAATACCTACGATTTGTGCAATAGCTTTTTTTTTAATAAATCTGGGCTCTATTATAGTGAACACAAATACGCTTTGACATCTTTTACAGAAAGCAAAGCATGTGTTGTGAAAGTGTAAGATGGTCGGCACCGGAGATCGAACCTATATCTTCGCTACGAAAGTCGGCAACAGAACCGCTTGGCTACCGACCACTTCTACCATACTGTCATGATAGAATGTCGAACACTGTTGACTTTGCACATTTTTTCTTATATCAAACGCTAGATTGATTCAAATTTCTTAATGAAATAGGTACTAGGTATGCACGCTTATTCTATGTGCTCATAAAATAATAATGATCATGCATTTCTATGGATATTACCCAATCTTCCTTGCGTCGGCGTTTTGTTAAAACGATTGCGCGTATTGTGATCAGTAATATTATTATAATATTATATAGCAATGGATCTTCGTCGATGTGGGCACGAGTTTACCACCATAATCGATCCATTACGCAACTACATACAATAATATCGTCTGCAAATTTTTCATTTACGGAAACCCAAATAGCGTCAGTGGTCGTGTGGTTAGCCGTGTGGATTGTTTCAATGTTGATCGATGTCTCGGGAATATCAACGTAATAATATCGAGCGCTCTGTGGTGAGTCTTTAGAAATCTCTCGAGTATTTTTGTTAGTTTAATTAGGTACGAACAAGTGTGGTTAATTATGTGTGTGACATATTTATTTATTTGTTAAGTACAACGTGTGAATGTGAACTAATAAACTACTTTTTGGTTGCATTGATTAAGAGAATGTATATCACTTACTTTTGTACGTAGTTCGTACCTATTTATGGAGCACGCACCAACATAAATATTAGACGTGTAAGATTTTTTTTTAAATGAATCTGCTTACGGTGAAAACAAATACACTCTTTAACTCTTTCACAGTAACCTACTAAAAGCTTGTGTCGTGAAAGAGGAAGATGGTCGGGATGGGATCGTACCCACGCTCCAGTACGAAACAGTATGAAAGACGGCGCGCGGCTTCGTAACCGCCAGCCACATTAGTTGTGCAAATATGAAGAATTCTAAGTGATTTTATGTTTTTGCAAATATTTTGTAGGCTGTCATTCATCGTCGTCTTCATATTGACGTTCTGAAAGTCTTCGGTCGAAGTTCGAATCCCGGTGCCGACTATTCCTCTAATGACACGAGCTTGGTGCAAAAGATGGCTATAGTGTATTTTTGAAGTGTTTATTTATCCCGCATATTTTATCTATTCTCGTAAATTTATAAAACACTAATTTTAGTTTCGGTTTTCCCATCTCTTTTAACTGTTGATAATATTTTAAACCTCATACTGCTATGAGAATTATTGCACGCAATTCAGTCAACAAGTTTGAATTAGGAAAAATCTTTAATAAATCAAACTCTATAAAGAAAAGATCAGCGATTTATCTCACATTTATGTGTCTAGGCATAGTACGTAATATGTAATTCATAAGATTCTTTTCTGCTTTAACTAAGATGATGTATTTATTAATTATTTAATGAGTATTTAATGGTACCTACCTAATAGACACAGTTCGCACTCACTAGATCAATATTTGTTTAGTTTCCACGGTTTTGTTGAGTACTTGCATCACATGGGAACCTTCCACCCCAAAATACGAGTATTGTCTGGGGTTAGTTTTTACAACTCGTGTGCTGATATGAGTCAGCGTGCGGCTGTGTTGGTGCACAGCGATCTCGTGGCGTGGGCAGGGGTAAAAGCTACGACAGACAGTGCCGGTGCTCTGCCGCCTGCCTGCGAGGGAGTGCGGGGTCGGGCAGTACCCGCCGTGGCCGCTGCTCACTGCTCACCCAGTCATTCAGTGCCGCGACGTTGTGAGGTTGGTGCGTACTGTCGGCTCTCCCAACTGTGGTGATGAACCAATGATAAGATCGCGCGCATGTGTTCTTCCCCTTATCGCTGTCATTGCAGTGCCTTGAAATTCCAGTGCATATGGTGTGTGAAGTGAAGTTTTTGAAAGCTCATATTGGTGTTGTGAATGAGGAAAATAGTGATTTGTTACTTTGAGTGATAGCAACAGGAGACGGACATCAGCGTCTGTCAAATCCAAGTGTTGTTTCGTGAGATGCCATTGGCTCTGTCCTCCGCATGAATAGCAACGGAATAAACGGCCGGGCCAACGGCAGCACGGCTGGCAGCTACATGTACAGCAGCAGTGGCCTGCTGGGCCGAGCTAGGGCCGTGCCGCCCCCGACGCTGCCCAGGCACACCGGCTCCTTTAACGCAGGATCTGGACTCTCTAGTCTCAGTAATGGAAACGGGGTAAGAGACAGAACCGACGCGGCCGGGGGGTCTTGTAGACTCGCGAGTTTGGAAAGATTGGCTCTGAGACAGAGACTCTTAGATTCACCAGAGAACTCGGTGAGTTGGTGTAGTTTTTGTAGAGACAAATCAAATAGCTATAATAACACTCGGTTAGGACTATTTGCATTTATTTTTCGATAAACATTGGATAGAATAATGGAGTGCATTGTCGTTGGAGTGGAGCGTGTTTACTTACAGATGTCGGCACTTCCTCGAGTCCAAGATGCATCCAGCGTCTCGCGATGATTCACATCCTTTATGATATCATTTCACTCCGTGCGTATCGAATAATATGATAGTAGGTATAGATCTTGTTTTCATTTGGAACATCGTATACTACCTAATTAGGTATACCTACTTTATTCTTAATATCCATAACATGATTATTATGAGTGAACTTTATAATAAGCTACCGGTTTCGAAACTGTTGCGTCTATCATTAAAGAGTTACATATATGAGTATAAAGTATGAAAAATATCAGGCTGGTATAAACTTCCAATATTCCGTCAACGAAAGTATTTAGAAACTTTGAAATATTTAGGTACTTTATTATTCATGTTGTACAGAAACTGCGTAGGTACCTATATAAGATATACCCGAAGGAAGACCCAAGTCATCGAGTATCACATAATATTTTCTTATATCGATATTGGTTGATTTGATATGCACTTCAGTACTCATTTAACATGAATTTTTCGTATCCTCCACCATGTAGTTCTTAAATTTACCCTGGCTTTCGAGGATCTGGATCGAAGGTAAGCTCAAGTAAAGGCGACACACTATAAGTCGGTTTCAGTCACTTGCACTACTGCGGTTCGACAACTGCCCCCAACTTTCCTTTCGTTCACTTCCAGCGGATGACGCTTTCTCAAGATGATCGGGTTTCGAACTGTTTGCGGTGTCAAATGACATTGGTGGCAATAAACATACTTACAATGTATTGTTGGATGTTGGTACATAATTACGGGCCTCTGTACCTAATTGTATCTATAGATGTCAGATTTCTGAACAAGTCCTAGGTCAGATTTTTAATGCGTCTTTCGTTTGAAATGTCTACCCGTGATTGAAACTATATAACATATTAGATAAGGCCGGATAAGCTATCTATTCTAACACCAAAACACATAATGTAAAATAATGAAAATGTTTTCTTCAATTTCTTAATACTTATAAATATCCTAAACTAATTAATTACCGCAGATAACTTAGGATACGTATTAGATAAATGTCAACATTTCAAATTGCCATGCTGTTATGGACATACTTCTTGCCATTATGATAGAATGATTTGTCGTGCAAATATTTCAGTTACTCATATTATTGAGATTGTTGTATAGGTAAACATAACATTCTGCAGTGACAAAGCGAGCGTAAAAATCGATACCACCGCTTATCGCATTCTAATCCAGTACTCTTTGTACTGGGAACATGAATCACGTCCAATTGCACAATGCAGTCCACTATCTCGAGGTGTTTTCTTTTGGACTTGTATTGAACATTATCGGGCCTAGACCTAGGTATTATGTAGATACAATGCGGAGGTACGCACGCGTGACTTATCGCTAGTACCTACTCTCCTATTCTTGTTATTTAACGGGCAATAGTTTTTAATAGATCACGTCCATTCCTTTGTTGAATCGAGAGTAATGCGATATGTTCTCTCTCTATACAACCCAACACTATTAGTAGTACGAGAGATGAGCGTCCCGTTGCGAGATATCCAATAGACCGATAGAGGTCGCCTTGATTGGAGATAATCCTAGCACTGATAGGCAACTTCTTATCATCAAAAGACTTAGATTATAATGTGTAACTTCTTCGATATTTTTGAAGGTTACGTTTTATTCCTCGAGTCTTTCGAACCCGCGGCATTCGTTGGGGTTTTTAAGAGGGGCGGGAGTTCGTTGTCCCCCAGGTAATGCGGTCTCGCCCTCTTATAAAGTTAACCCCTATCTACTAACTGCCGTCTTGCAAGGGAGTCCCACACAAACTGTTAGATTTTTTTTTACGTAACCTTGGATTCAGAGAGAATAATATGACATAACTCGAAACTGTCGTAACTACAGACCAAAGGAATAAATTACATTTCGTCTGTATTTGATGTATTCGTCGTAGTATTTTATTTTGTTGGTTTCCTCGAGATCGATGGGCCATTACATTACGTCCGATTCGTTATTAGCGCAATATCCACCGACTTTGACGCGCCGCTTTGCCGAACAAGTGAAATCTGAACTGAGAAAAGTTGTTTTTTGTTTTTACGATACAATTAAACTAGTTACGGACAAAAAGTGAAAAGCTTCCGGTGGTTTTTTTTTTGATTAACGACCGCGTGCGTGTGGGTTTTAACGATACTTTCTTTGGCAATTAGTAAGTCATATTAAATTTGACTCGGTTTTGTACAATAACATTTTTAAACCAAATTATATTTATTTGTCTTCTACAGATTTATGAAATTTCTTTGATCCCATATATTTTAACGTAGTGTTTACGATCAACAAAAACACCCACCCAATCTAGACTTTGATAAATTCTCATAAACAAACTGACTTAACTCGCCAGTCTGAGCATGTGGGATGACACAAACCTATCACCATAATAATAAACGATACTCGAGAAATCCGCGTATGCATTCCAATAGGGACTTCCTGCAACTTTGTAAGGTCTGACTAACGACACGGGCTTTCGGTCTCCGGAGATCGTGAGAGCATATAAGAAAAAGACGAATAAACAAACGACTCGTATTGCAGTTATTTTACTAAGAATTCATATTTCCCTGCACCTGTGGGTATCAATAGTCTTTCTTCCTCGAATAACAACCTGCCTCAACAAACTATTCACTGATTGATCAAGAAAAAACTCATTAGTGATGCATTGGTGAAGTTTTTTCAACGCGTACATAACGTACATACTGCTCCTCGCATCGCCTTGTACCCACTTGAACGAGTTTATATCATGGGAATTTATTACCGACTCCTCGACTCCATATGTCTCCCAGTTCTTGAAATTTTATTTTTATCTTTTACTCGGATTCAACGTTGGGGTGCGCACATCCGTTTGTCTTATTATGATTCATTCCTACCATTCTGTATTGTGTACCAATAGTAATCTCAACATCCAAATGGAGCATTACTTCTTGTTGACTGTTGAATCTTCATCGTGTAGTCATTTAGGTAAACAGTAAATCTTTTAGATGTATACCTTTCAAAACTGACATCAAATCATTGTTTTAATGTGTTAGTAAATGACAGGCTGTTGATTTGTAATAGCTTATTGTCACCACTTCAACATCTTTCCAAAACTTCATAATTTTCTATAGCCATTCTCCATGGCTCCCCTATGAGCGTTCAATTTCTTGTTTGATGCTCAGTTTCTTCTTATTCTTCTCAGTCTGGAACCATCTACTCCTGAACATAGACCTCCTCCATGTTTTTCCACTCCTGTATATCTTGCACATCCTGCATCCATCCATCCGCATACCTAACCAGATCATTTCTCCATCGGAGTTGTGGTAGTAACGGGGGTTTGCCGGGATGTTCTTGGGCGCCAGCCAGCACATAAGATGTTAAGTCATTATTTTAATATGAAAACTATTTCGACAATGTCCAGCACTCGTATAATAGACCTGATTGTCTCATTCCGTATTCTCTCTCTGATGAGAAATAAATTCCCGGCCACGTTCCATCGCTCTATGGACAGCCCTCAAACTTTTTCTTGTTTAAAAATTTTCTTAGTATCATATTAAACTAGTAATGGGTTTATTTCATATTGTTAAACACATAATTTGTAGATTTCAACTTAATGGCAAGAACCCCATGAACTTTGCAGAATCAATCAGTACTCCTGGCCGAAGTCCAGCTATTCAACATAAACACAATATTGTGTTAGGTAGATACCCCACACGTGGTCAACATAACAGATTAGATCAACTGCTAGTTTGTTGTTGGTCTGATCTTTTATGGTTCGTTTCGTTATAATGAAATTTTACCTATATTGATCTATGTCGAAAACTTTGAACAGGACTAATTTTGGATGCAAAAAAATGTACACGTGACTCGTAATTTGTCTGGAACGACGATATGTCAATAATTATACTGGTCGAATTAAACGCCTCGTCTCATGAGGAAGAATGGATCGGCGAGGGTTTCCCCATGTACGAGTGTAGTTTGGGCAACCCCTTGTGTATAGAATAATAAAACATTAGGATATACAGTCAGGCCTCCATTGTATTGATCCGGTCCTCGGGTTCTACTCCCGTCGTGATGTCATCCCCTTCGCTTAATTTCTACTCGTGCCACCGTTCACACATTGACCTTCCGTATGAATTTTATAACACTAAGACAGGTTCAACAGTCAAATTATGTTCTGTCCAAAAAATGAGACTCCTGTCGTCTGTTTTTAAAACGTAAGCATCCTTCGTTTATTATGAGGCAATTGAAGATGGGTGGGTACACATCCAAGTTCATGCTCTTTTTTGTTAAATTATTTATTGTCGTCCACCTCCATATCGCTGGTAACTCCACTGTTTAGTATAGGTATATTTGCATGAGTCGTAGTTGGGCTATGTTTAAGTAGATATTTATTTTTTCATGATTGTTTTATTTATGTTAACTTGTAGTGTAGACAACATTATCTGTCTTTCATTTGTACCTATGCATATTTTCTATCTATACTCCCTTTTTGACCCCACTTAGAGGCATAGGGAGGCATATGCAGGCAACATTAGCACTCCTCTGCGCCCGATCGCGTGCAGCTTCGATGTCCTCCTCGATATTTCCTAGCTAGATGATAATTCAAATATGTTCATCTACACATCATAAGCATTTAAACATTGTCTTTAATCTGTCTTGTCATGTCGTGCCAGTTCATTTGGTTAGGTTGTTTGCATGAATCATTTGATATTGTTATTTATTTATTAAATGCCTTTGCATTGTTCTCTCCGATAGTAATTATTATATCTCTGCATAATTATACTTGTATTTTAATTTGCCTTTTTTTCACAATACTCGCTTTGTTTAATAATATGACATTGTATGTTGTATGTTATTTGCATGCTCTCTGTCTTGGCTTCTTGCAAGAGGTAGTTGGAATGATAATGATGCAATTTGTTTACTGTTTCGTCTTATTATCTTGTTGAAAAATTCCGCAGTATGTAAATAATTGTATATTAGACTTGATGAGTAAAAAAAACAACTCATATTGTGGTCTACATATATATGTAATTGTGCCAAGCACATTATATTTTTGAAGGATGTTTTCTAAAGTCTGGAGGAGTCCAGAGAAATGCCTTTATCACTGTCTGTCAAAATTATAAAGTTGTGATCGTTTCGAAATTTGCTAGTCTAGCCTAGACTTTGAATTAAAACTAACCTATAACTAACGAACCATCAGTTATCCATCATGGAAGTCCTGCGGTCTCTTTTTTGGTAGGTACTGACATGGAAATGGAACACTCGCTTGTCAGGTGGTCGATAATTTGTTCCATCCAAATTGCACCTGCTGCTGCTTTAACATCCCTTTAATGTGTAAATCGAAATGTTGCAACCTACATCGCATCATATTCGCATAAAATTACACCACATCTTTCTGATTCGGCAGATTGAATCAGCTCCTTTACCAGGTCAATAACTCTTGGCTTGTAATTTGTTAGTTTCGATGTTGCTATTCTGTTCTTCTCTCTTCTTTTAAATCCCAATCTAGTAATTGGTCTCTTAAGCATTTTTACTCTCCATGTTTCGACGAATTTGACCAACTTATTTGTGAACCTAAAATTATATTATAGCATGAAAATTATACATGTTAGGATTGAGTTAAAAAATTGCTAGTTTTTGTTTACAAAAATATGTTGTTATGTAGTATTATCTGATGTAGGTGTTCGGTTTATCGCTATGCAATCGTTCTTCATTATCAGCTGCCTACCTGGAATGGATTATCAACTAACTAATATAACATTAAGTAATCAAAGTGTAGGAAATATGACACCTTATCTTTTGGTGTGTACTTTTTTGGTGTATAATATTACCTTCAAAGCAATGCATGGTGGAGATTAGGATCGTGGTTCCTACTTGAGGTGCACTGCGTGAGCTAGTAGCACCGTGCAGTCCATAGAACCTCCGCTCTATAGAGTGCATTCGACCTGTGCCCGAAACCTAGCGTGCTGCTACCATTACCCCCCTGTTAAGCTGGGAAGGGGAGGTGTACTAACTAAATCGATAAGTATTATTCCTCTTTTTTAAATTCCTTTATTTATTTTGTTTCTTACGCACACATTGTGATATATAAAAAAAACCTGGAAGGAAATAGAGTTGAATGAACAAGCTAGATTTATGATTATGATGTATGTATCTGTCTTTTTTCTCAAGCCAATAGAAATATACATAGCAGCAAACAGTAAATTGTCAACGAACTGACTAACATACAGAATAATGGAAAGGAAGTGGCCTATATACTTTGCATTTGAAGACAATAAGTTTGACTTCACGATATTAGAATAAGTTAAAAATATATATCAAGCACTCTGGACCGAGAAAGAGTCGATATTGTCTCGTGAGACGGTAGATATAACAAGAATTTCCTTCCCCTGGCCATGTTTCCCCATAAGTTAGTGATAAAATACGTTTACATACAAGAGAAGGATGTGATGTTCGTTTAAGGACCAGCTGACTAGCTGACCCGCCCGTCGAACTTCGACCTAACCCAGAATAAAAAAAAATAATTTTGACTTATTACATGAATTAAATACAGTTCATGACATAAAAACTAGATTAAATTTAACTTATAATATATTGCATTATGTAATTATTATTATTGATTCGGATGCGGAATGAATTTCGACGGGCCATAAGTTTGTAATAAAAACAATTCCTCTATAGTTGCATAACTTTAAAAAAAATCCAAGAGGTGGAGGTGTAGTAGGAAATAAGTCACATGTGAAGCGTGTTACATTATTGTATATGTTGTTGGATGAATAGACTCCATCAAACCAAAATTTTACCGAATTATTATGGTAAGATGGAGAGCCATACGGTATACTTGTGTTTTTTGAAGATATAGTTTGATTGCGCGCTGCGGTCAAAAAGGTTGGGCATATTATAAATTGGTTCATACCCGTGACCCGTATTCGTCACACTTCACATGTCCAATGCAGTTGTTCTACCCGTTCGATATTTCACATATGCATATAAGTTCAATTATTAGTACCTATCTACAATAGTGGTTGTGGGAGGGTCACGTATACAGGCTGTCATTGTTAATTTGAAACACTCGCCTGTAAGAGAGACACAATGGCTCGTTTTTTTATGCCTCCATACAAAATCAACCGAGTGTTTTTTTTTTCACAAAGGCATTGCGTATACCTAATAGTAGGTATGCTTCAGCAATCAAACGAAATTGTTCTATTAATAAAATAAACAACAAAAAAACAACGTTCCATTGTCTTGTTCTGTCTAAGGCGTGGACCCCTGTGTCGGATTTCCACATCAACAATAATGAACGTGAATTAATGTGACGAAACATGATGTGCGTTAATTCGGACTCCGTATGGGCCCGGGCCACCTGTCCGCATAATTGACGCTCCTACGACTTCCTAGCTAGATGGACTGACCGCTACTTTAGGGCTACCTCTTTACAACCGAACACGCGACATAATAATCTTAATGCGCTCCTTTATATACGACCGATCCTGATTAGTTGGAATTTGGTACGTATTAATAGAGCCGATACTTTTCTAAATACTCAACGTCGTGCCAGCTTGAGATAAGCCTTGAGAACAGATCCACATTTCTTATATGTAGTTCTATTTGAATGACTTCGTTCATTTCAGGAAGAAATCTTTGGTAGTTACTTGAACCCGGTCCTTCCTGGTCTTAATGAATCTGAATCTGTTTGGTAATTCAGTGACCACAATTTTTTATAGTTTCTTTTTTCTTGCCACCAAACCTATTTGTATTTCTGTTTATCCATGCACTTGCTTACCTCTCTAAACGAACCCTTAGCAAGATTTTTGTATGTAGACATTTCATAATCTTCTGCGGTTTCAATCATGTTGATTGGTTTGCAGAAAGCGTGAACATCTCCTTCTCCACTCCTCTCGGCTCTCTGCTGTTCTCATCAGTTCGGAGTATGAACTGCACTCCATGTCCCGGCATATCTGCTGCAAATATTCCTGACGTAGGCATCCTGTACAAATCGAACCCTTGACCATTCCTTCCAATATCGTACCCAGTAAACTTTCGTGTCTAATTACATACATGCCCCAGCCATCTCTCGCGTCTCTCTGATATGTTGTTCAATATGTGCCATTCCTCCCGAACGCTCGCAAGAACCTCTTCGTTCGTGGTATGTTTCCTCCAAAAAGTTTTAATATTCGCCTATACGTCCACATTTGAAAGGCCTCCCATCTTTTATGTCATAATAAGCAAAGAATAAATATAGGTTCTATATAACACCTTCCATGGAAATGGTGGATTCGCTAGGATGTTCTACCACATTTAATTCTTCTTCTTTATGTTCTGTTAAGATCTTGTCCTCACTACGCATCTTCTTGTTCCTGAGATTCGGATGTTTCAACTATTCATCAGCGTCTTCTACTTCTGCACCCAACTGTCTCTTTTTTAGACTTTACATGCCTTTTACACACACGACTTTCATTCCTCATCTCGACAGAATTCTGTACCACGTTCCTTCATCTATGTCTTCTTTTTTGATGAATCGTGACTTTCTTAACAATTTAACCAGTTAGCAATTAAATTTCGGCGATGGGTTTTTTTTTATGAAAGAAACATGTTATTAAGTGGTGATCGGTTATCATGCATGGGACGTCTTATGGAGTGAAGTTATGTCTAAGACACGATTTTCTCCCACGGCCACAGTACCTGCGTTTAACAAAATCTCGGGTCTTTGCCTCTCGTAGGACGTAGTATTGACTTTTCATTACAATAATAAATTATAGAGAAGTCATTAATTATTACTTTGGGAACACATGCTGGTCTCGATAATTATTAATATTGATGCATCGTGTAGTTGTGATCTCTGAGAGTTCTTAGAGACGCTTATTCGTAAAAAATGCGGGATTTATGATAGATTTTGGAGCTATTTCCCATCATATTTTTTTTATAAATGCTTAGAATGGTTGACATTTATAACCGGACCACTTGAAAATACTAGTCACTTAAAAGAGGAGAGATGCAAAACAAACTATCGTCTGCGCATTCATTTGCGCTTACCGCATTCATTTAAAAAGATGAACTATTTTCCAATACGATTCTATTGACTTCTAATATCTTATGTTTTTCTTCTATCTATATTATAAAAATGGAGAGCTATTTTCCGTGGTCATCATTTCACGCCTAAACGGCCTATTTCGCTAATTCTTTTTTTGTCGTGTTTGCTTTTATCAGGAGTGAAAATTGCTTTTTTAGTGCCACGTCGTATTTTAATACAGCCACAGATCATGCGAGGGAAGCATTGAAGATTTCTATACACTAAACGAGAGAGCGACTGATTTTTTGAAAACGACTAACTTTAAATAGTGACAATTTTTATTAACACTGATGTACAATATATCTCAACTTTTTGTTTTTTTTTTGTTTGTAATTATATGATGTGATGTAACAAAGGACGATACGATAAATAAACAAATAAGGAGAAAGTTCTTTAAGAAGGAGAAGCGTGGAAAATTAGAAAATCAAAGATAACTCTTAAGTAGGTAACCTTCTTAGTATTTTAACAATATAATTTTTAATCCAAATTTGAAAAATTGAAATTAAAGTTTGACAGGAACTGTCAATTGTTTGATAGTTGGTTGATTACTCATATCGATGGTTAACTTGCAATACCTCATAACCCACAAAATTCCAAAAATGAGTTATGTATACAGAAATGCGGAAAAGTGTATCTGAAATTAGAGCTGGTTACTCCATTTTTTTCACAAAATGTAGAATGTTATAACTAAACTAATAATACAAAATTGTCATTGATAATTCATAATTACGAATTTAAAACAGTTTTTATTGATCTCCTGTAAAATTTTGTCAATGTGGGTTATGTTATGCAAGTTAACCATCGATATGTGATTATGGCAGGAACCCCCACTTGGGATGGAAAATATTATATGGTTTGAAACAGGTGCATCGATCTAAATCACATTGGTTAAAAGGCTTATCATTATACAAATTCGAATTCAATATTCATAGTTACGAACACAGGACAACGTCTGTCGGGAAAGCTAGTAAACAATATTTTTGTTCACTATGCAACCCACGTTTATCCTTTGCGACTCGCGATACATGTATTTCTATCAACGAGTTCACTGTTGACCAAACAGCAGCCACACCGACTGTTTCATAAACATTTTATTGTTATTCTTCCTAGAATCCTGCAACATAGCTTATTGTATGCGCTGGAGTTAAGTAT
The DNA here is from genome assembly GCA_963576905.1 of Mystacides longicornis. NCBI lineage: Eukaryota > Metazoa > Arthropoda > Insecta > Trichoptera > Leptoceridae > Mystacides > Mystacides longicornis. Next base: position 13,684,060 of record OY756426.1, read on the forward strand.
TGCACATAAGACGCAAATCAGATGTAAGTATATAGGCAATATAATATATTATGGATATTCTTCAAATCACGGGCTTAAAATTTTGCGCAAAGGCGTGACCCCTGGATGTCATACTTGATAAAAGAATCAACGTTCTCAGATTAAAGAAGCAAGAAAAATAATGATAGGTTTAGTTTAACTTACACTTTCTTTAAAAAAAATTTACTCGTCTTAAATATTATAATATAGTTCCTGAATCCATTGAACGACGTTAATGAAAAGTTTTTGTAAAAAAGTTAACCTCAGTAAAAAAGTTTGCAATATTATTTTGTAAAAAAAAAATGTACCAACTTTCATGTTTTGTTTTTACATTTTTGTAAAATAGGCAATTGTTGCCCAATATTTTTTGTTGGTAGTGTATTTTAAGTATTAAATGTCACTGAATGTCAAACACAGTTTCATTTTTCAAGAAAACATGAGATTTTGAGTTACTCGATAACGTCAGCGGGCAGTTTACGAAAGCGCTCGAGCTCAAATGATTTTGGTGAAATGCAAATCAGTTTGTTTCGAATTCATAACTATAAAAGAAATATGTACTTTTTTTAAGCCTTTACTCGTTTGCGAGTGTTATTGAATAGGCAAATGTTTATTTTAATACATTGGATAAAAGGGTATCTATTACTATACTAATGATGGCTTGAATGAGTAGGTATACATTAACTCAGGCACAGGTTCACAAAGTATTATGAACGTTAGTCCGCGTCCAAATAGAAGAGTTCACCATCGTCGCACAGACAGGTATTTAAAGAATCTACGCGGCCAAAATTATATTTATGATATATTACGTTTTTGATGATGAAAATAAAATAAATAAGACATTTCAGTACATGCATATTTATCTATATCTATAAAACTGAATGTTTGTGTATGTATGTCTTATAGATTCAAAAACCAGTGAACGTATTTCAATGAAACTTTGGTGATCTATTCCACTAATGTCCGGGAAGGTTTAAGCGGAGTATGAGTTCAATACCACTCCTTGGAGGGTAGTTGGAGGGTAAAATGTTAAAATGTAAAAAAACGTTGATAGGAGTAAGTAATTGTTATTTTTGGTAACTAGCGAATATATAATGTTGACTTGAGAGTGGGTGAAATGGGTGTAGGAATTGGAGCCTAGGCTATAGGGGGAATTGAGAACGCATCTATAAGTCCCGCTATCCAGGTGGGTCGAAGTTCCACGGGAGCCCACTAGTTATTTCATAATAAAAAAAATATTCATTTTAATTATTCATTCTCAATGTCTGAGAGATTTGGCTGCGCTGATTGAAGCATGTCTATTGTTTCAGACAAAAAGGAAATATTTTTTCTTTTTTGTATAATCCTTGAGCAAGGGATCTGAACTTAAGAGAAGTCTATTTAGTATGTCTCTATTACAGGATTCTCTAGAAAATTTTCTCGAAAAATCCTGTCTGTATATCCTGAAATGCTTATTGCGTGCCTCTGCTGCTTCTTCAGACAGTTGTCCAATGGGACGACTGTCGAGACCTGGACGATTTGGTGATGTGATTGGTATTTCAAATGTACCTTCAAGCCAAAGACGATTGTTTTTTTTAAAAAAACTTCGTCTTTTTTGTGCGCTTTAGCCCATCTTTGCTTCATTGTACACTTAACATGTGCAAAATTTGCCTTCAATTTATTTAATTTCGTCGTCCCAATTCTATATGGAGACAAGTCAAAAATTATCAAATTTGAGTTTTTGATACAAATCGATTACAAATGATGGTCTGTTTCTATTTCTTTAGAGAGATGAGTCAAATTTGTCCTAAATATTTTTTTATAAAAGATGTCTTTTCATGGAATTATTTAAAAAAAATTGAACATTGAGTTCAATAAGAAGACAACTCAAATGTCTCACTTAAGAACTGTCAATGATTAACTTTCATTCTAGTTCTATAGGCAGACATCTTAGATGTCCGCCTATAGAACCGCCAACAATTGAAAAGATCTAGTTCGATAGAGAGACAACTCAAAAGTTTCCTTGAAAATAACCATTCTATCAATAATAAAATCATGAATCTTAATTTTAAACTTAATAAAAGACTTGACAAAACAGTACTTGATACATTTCTAAATTCATAAACTCTTAGATTGCAATTTTTGACACTTACTATATAGTAGTTTCTATCCGTAATTACAACTTTTTTAATATGAAACGCCGTATCTAGTAATTTATATCTATGATATTAAACAACATATTAAGGTCTCTTGTATAGGTTTAGTTGATAAATCAAAAGTAATATTGATTACATTCTTCATTATTTCATGTTTTACAATCCCCAATTTTCTGTTAAAAAAAACGTAGATCCACCTATTACAGTGAATATTAAGGTTCCAGATTACAGTGAATATTAATGACTGGTTGACTCCTCTGCAAGATTAAGATATTTTTAGATATTTATTTTATTAGGTACATGAAAAACTTATACATATTGGTATTTGAAAATTAGCACAAGATATTGACTATCGGAGAAAATTGTATTGGATACTATAAGTAAATAAAATTTATCGAATGTTTAATGTCATCATCATCAATTTGCCGTGGGGTTGTTGGCTAAGAATAGCACCTTTACTCTTTTTGCTGGTTTTTCGAGCATCCTGTAAGAGGCAGGAAATCGAAAAATCAGATCAAGACCGTGGGGTTGACCACCTCACGTCCTTAGAACAATCGGTCAGAAAAGGCAACAGAATTAAGCCTCGGACGCCTTGACCCCATCAGGTGGGCCTTTGTTGACCACGGCTTGATTTAGGAACAAGAGCTTAAAAATCGGGACTCTGAATGTTCGCACTCTGAGGGCGGGCGGGGAGCTTGTTGTTGCCAAGTTGGCGGGAGATTATGGACTAGATATCCTGAGACTGAGTGAGGCACACATCCCAGGCTCGGGGCAGAGTGATGCTGGCAATTATGTCATGCTTCACTCTGGCCACCGGACTGCACGGATGCGTGGAGTTGCTCTACTTTTAAGTAAATTGCCTTCTCTCGCCTTCTTGGTTGGGAACCTGTTTCTGACCGCCTGATGAGTGCGTCCTTTAAGATGAGTGGCGAAACACTGACGGTCCTTCCATGCTATGCTCCCACTGAGGATGGGGACGCGGCTGCTAAGGACTGTTTCTATGACAGTCTGGATGTAGTTGTGTCCCATGTTCCGAGGCGCCATCGCCTAATAGTTCTGGGGGACTTTAATGCCAAGGTTGACAACGATCCCCAGAATGGACCAGGGGTCATGGGAAAGCATTGCTTAGGAGTGATGAACGATAACGGAAGCCGTCTCATTGGTTTCGCCATGCTCCATGGACTCTTAATAGGGGGAACTCTCTTCCCCCACAAGGATATCCATAAATACACCTGGACCTCGCCCGACAGAAGAACGAAAAGCCAGATAGACCATCGCCTGGTAAGGACTAGCAACCAAACTGACCTGCGGGATGTCCGCACCTACCGGGGAGCAGACATGGACACGGATCACGAACTCCTTGTGGGCTCGTTCTGATTCAAATTTCACAATTTCCAGCTAAGATCGTCTGCTCCTCGCCCACTGGACATACGCAGGTTAGAGAGTGCTCAGTGTCGTCATACGTGCGAGGCTGAGATACGCACAAGATTTGCCCCCTTCCAGGATCCACCCAGAGCTGCTCCAATTGAGTCAGCATGGACTAGGTTTCGCGACGCGGTTATGGAATCCGCACGTTCTTCTGTCGGCTATAAGAATAAAAAGAGGCCAATATGGATGTCCGATGGGTCCTGAAGTCTTATCGAAGATCACCAGAAGGCTAAGACCCTCAGAGACAGCGAAAAAGACCCTAAAAAACTGGCCGCTTTGGTGTCTGAGTACAGGGAGCTGAGCCGCAAGGTGAAGCACTCTGTACGAACAGATAAACGAAGACATCTAGATTCTCAGATACGGCGAGCACAGTCTGCTGCACTCGGAAATGACTCAAGGACACTCTTCGAAATCACCCGAGAGGTCGGGAGAAGAGGTAAAAAAAAACCTGTGAAATCAATACGAAACTCTCGTGGAGCCACTGTCACTGCCCCCGAACTAATTAAAGGGAGATGGAGGGAGTACCAACCACTTCTAGATATATTTAAAATGGCGTGTGAAGAGGAGAGGTGTCCAAAAGATTGGCGGAATGGATACATCGTCGCAATATTTAAAAAGGGGGACCCCCTTGAATGCGGAAACTACCGTGGAATCACTCTACTGAGTGTTCCCGGTAAGGTATTATCTCAGATATTACTACATCGCATTCGGGGACCTGTCATGGCTCTCCTGAGATAGCAACAATGCGGCTTTGTACCTGGCAAGTCCGGCACGGACCCAATTTTCTGTGCCAGGTGCATCTTTCAGCGGTGTAAAGAGTTTAACTCTCCAGTCGCTTGTTGCTTCATAGATTTTGAAAAGGCTTTCGACAGCCCACATAGACCATCGATATGGAAAATTTTAGCTCTGTACGGTATACCTCCGAAGATCGTTAAAATGGTGCAGTCCCTGTATGAAGACTCCGAGTGTAGCGTCAAAACGCCAGGTGGTCCTACTGAAGCTTTCAGGATCACCACGGGAGTCAGACAGGGCTGCGTACTGGCTCCATTTATATTTATTATTGTTATGGACTTTCTCTTGAGAAAGTCCATGCAAAGAGCAAGAGGTATACCGATAACACAGAGAGATGGTCTAATGGGCGAACTGTGCGATCTGGAGTACGCGGACGACCTAGCGTTGTTCAGTACGACATTGGAGGAATTACAGCGCAGTGTTTCAAGACTCTGCGACGAAACAGCACGCCTTGGTCTTCGAGTCAACGCCAGTAAGATGGAGCTCATGACGAATAATGCTTGCCCCGATAAACAGCTACCGATAACCATCGACGGTCACCAGGTCTCCCGGGTGGATAAATTTAAATACCTGGGAGCAAACATTACCACCTCTGGTGAGCTCGGGGCTGAGCTCCCGATACGTATCGGAATGGCAAGTGGCGTCTTTAAAAACATGACCAAGATTTGGAAAGCGTCGGCGTTTAGTGTCGAGACGAAATGTAAACTGTTTGTGCGTGTGTGTTCCCCATTATCTTGGCAACACACACGCATCAAACAGTTGGGTGTGAGTCCTGGCACCTGACCAAAGCCCAGGCACAAAAAGTCTCAGCCTTTGAAAAGTTCCTAACGAAAATTCTGCGCGTAAGATGGTACCACCGCATCACAAACGGCGCTATACGCCGGCGCACCCAGCTTGAGCCCATCACCTCTACACTTGTGGGGAGGAGATGTACTGGGCTGGGACATGTGTTAAGGATGCCGAATGACAATTGGCCGAGGATAGCGCTGTTCTTCCTCCCATCAGGGTCCCGAAGACGAGGAAGACCCTCTCACACTGTGTTCCGCTCCTTCGAAGCAGAGCTGAGGGTCATCGTGTGGGAGGAGGTCATAAACATTGCGCAGGATCGAGCGCAATGGAGAGCTCTTGTTGCCTCCCTATGCCCTTGAGTGGGGTGTAAAAGAGTGTTGTTGTTTGTTATATTATGTCAACAATTTTTAGGTTATATTTTTTTAAAGAATTGCTTAAAACTCACTAATCTGCGATTCTGGGACTCTTGAGCTCTTAATACTTTCCACCATCATCTTAATTTTGCGAATTCTCGTATCCATTTTAAGATTATTAACCTTTCTCCGCAATATAAAACTTCTTAAATTAAATTTTCGACCGTTAAAAAAATCCAACCCACTATGATGAACACAGAATACGTACTAATAATCACTACTAATTCACAAAAAGTTCAATTTTATATAGAGACAAATCAAATGTCTCCGTATAGAATTAGAAAAATTTCCGGGTGACAGATTTTCGTTAAAATTAAGTCGAAATACCTTTGTATTTTTAAATATTTAGATATTTATAAAACATTTTAATAAACTAAATTTATGTTTTTTATAAAAATAACAATATTTCTCGCAACATGGCAAGATAATATACAAAATTTATTTATTTTCTTTAAAGATATCAAAGAAATACTTTGTTCAAAATCTTCAAATGCGTTTTACTCAAAATGGACTTTTTCGACTTGTCTCCGTATAGTATTGGGGCGTCGATTTGTCCTCTGCAAGCTCTTCGCGCGAGAATATTATATAGTTTTTCAAAAAACATAGTTATTCATTCAAACTACGCAAATTTTCTTTATTCATAATGTCCAGTAAGGATAGACGAGTCACAATCCTCACTCTGAGGTCCCTTCTGACCCTTAAACAAATAGATAATTATTGTTTTAATTTCAAATAATACTTCTTTTAGAAATTTGTTTTTTTTACCCTATAACATTTAAAGTACTCCCATTTAGGCATCTGCGGTATTCCGCGGTAAATTTTTACTTCATTCGTTTACATGAGTGTTAAAATTTATATGAAAATAATCAAACTTATGGGATCTACTGTAATACCCAAACAAATCTCCCATTTAAGATACATTTCAAAAAAAAAAAACCTTATTTTAATCGCTATGTCTCCAACGTTGTATGAACACTAAATGAACAATTATTTAAGGTAATATAATTTATTTTTATTGCTACATACCTTTAGTCTCCGAATCCATCTCCATTTTTTACCAGTTAACCGCAGAATATTAATTTTTCTCTAACAAAACAAAATCTTTTTGAAAGTAGCAGAGAATAAACACGTACGCAAATTTCAATGATCAAGTTCCGACTAATATTTTTTAGGGTGGGTGCAACATTGGATGATCCGCAGGCCAGCATATTGTTCGTTGGGGTTTCCTCTACCTCAGGAAGTCGATGAAAAAGTATTTTTTTCAGATTTCATTTTCTGAATATTGGCCGCGTAGAATCTTTAAATACCTGTCTGTGCGTCGGTTAGTCCCTGGGCTCGAGTGTGGGCCAGTTCGTTAAACCGCGCTGCTTTCATACCTGTTGATACGCCCACAGGAGTAAAAATCTCTCATCCGGCGTACTTCTCTTTAGGCGAAATTCTGTCGCCCATCTGTTTAGTCTCCACCTCTCTTCCATATTACAGATGATATATGTATGTGTAGTTATAAAAGAACTTTAATAATATGTAATTTTTTGTCAAGTTTTCGATTGAACCCTTTTACACTCGTCTTCGTGTGATTTACGAGTGTCACAAGTTTTCACCAAACAGTAAACATTCGTATGTACGAAAATATTTTTAGGTGTATCGAAGTGTGATTATTAACCAATTGGGAAGGGCTATCCCGGTGCTTACCCATTCCCCCTTCAAAACACAAGAATTGCTTAGTGTGAAAGATTTCAAAAGTTGTTAACTGTGACTAAAGCCTGATCAAATAAAATTTTTTTTTAGACACCATCATTGTTGTCCCAATATCCACAGTATTATCCTTTAATGACTTTCACATCGGAAGTGAGAAAATGCTTTACCAATTCCATTGAAGAACAGACGTCTTGACCTTCGCCCTAGAAACCTTTACTCCATCTGGGCATCTTGTCTGATGCCTACCAACGCTCCTCCGATATTTTTTGTCTATTTCTTGTCGTTAACTCGGTCAAAATTCTTTCATATTTTTCACAATATCGGTGACTTCTGTTTTCCGCCATATGTTTTTCCATGACATGGCTGAGTGAGTTTTTCGGAAGTAATTAAGGATCTCCACGCAGGATATTTTTAAATAGTTTGAGATCAGCTGGTATAATGATGTCTAAAAATAATATAAAACAGTCAACTAAATTCAGTACCTAATAACGAATGAATTATTGTTGTCCCATGATGATATCACCCCGTACAGAATCGCGCTTTTATTCTAAATATGGAAGTGCATTTTATGAAGAAACTGATGTCACTATCGCGACCGAGTCTCTTGACTCCCGGGAGCAATACACTCTCCGTACCAGCGTAGGTACGCACGTCTGAAATGCATCTCCACGATCGTATCATACGCGAGACGTATTTTATTGTGCGATTTGAATCAAACCTCGCATATTGTTTGTTGCTATTTGTGATCTCTTTGCTCTTTGCAATCAGTGTTTTCATTTAGTCGTATTAACACGAAGTGTTTTAATATAATTTTCGCGTGAAATCGATAGTGATTTGAAAATGACATTAAAAAATCGACTGATTTGAAGAATATGTTTCAAGATCTTTCATTTTTGTATACTTATTTTATTCTGGATCCTGAGTTGGCTAAAATAAATTTTCACATCTTTCACATGAAACAAAAAAAGCATGTGTTGTTGTAAATGTATAAGATGGTCGACATCTGGGTTTTTTAAACATTAGGTACGAGGATTAAAATCAGATTAAACTAGGCTAATTTTCAACAGGACTCGTACAGTCAATCACTCACTCGCAGAGACGCTCTTATTTTCCTTTTTTTACGTCTAACTTCGACATTATTTCAGAATGCGAGCGCTTAGCTTTACTGTAAACTCATTTCTTACCATCAGAAAGGTTGTGTAGTTTCATAATCCATCTGTTCAGAAAATTATTTTTTACGAGCTTTAGTCGTTGTATATTTTGTTCCTACCACAATATTAAAAAAAATAATGTTTTCGCAGTCGATTCGGCGCGACGTTGTTCCTTGTAACATGAATGGTAATGCAGGATCGGCACGCAACGTTTATAGCCTCTTAAGATCCTGACTACACGCACACACTGTGTTCCGCTCCTTCGAAGCAGAGCTGAGGGACATGGACATGGTGTGGGAGGAGGTCATAAACATTGCGCAAGATCGAGCGCAATGGAGAGCTCTTGTTGCCTCCCTATGCCCCTGAGTGGGGTGTAAAAGTGAGAATTGATTGATTGATTATAAATAAAAGCCGGGTTAGTGCGAACACTTGTAACTCGAGATCGGCTGAACAGATTCTTATGATGTTTGATTTATTGGATTCTTCTCCGCTCCGGATAACATAATAACTAATAAAATTATTCGATTTATTGCGCCGTCTCCGCCATCTATGAAAATTCCATAACAACACAATTTTTATTTACTTGACAACCATAGAGTTTCAAAACACTGGCAAGCAGATTATTGATAAAATTTCTTTTAAGCTTTAATGTTTTTTCCGTTTCCGTCCAATCTGAGACAGGATTCCAACCCCGAGTAGAAATTTCAAGTGAAAATCTCTGACCAGACCGGGAATCGAACCCGGGACTTCCTGATCTGAAGTCGGAGCCTTTGCCACTAGGCTACCGAGGTCGGTACTTGTTACCTATTTTACTTGTTCTAAACGTAAATTTTTTCGTGGATAGCCCTGCTGTTCTTGACAGAGGAGCCTTCTAAGGTCTTGCTAGTTGTAGTGAACGAAAGACGAAGATTTTTATTTGTTATACATAGTGTTAAACACTTATGATTGAGGAAATTTTTCTGTATATCCATAGTCGCTGGTTCATATCCGGCTCGAAGGACCATGGTAAACACATAGTTCTACGTATTCTACGAGACTTTGCGTAGGTACCTTTCTGACTGGTATTTTATAGTCCCGTGGTGTTGCTTGCATTGAAATACGAAACCGGCGTTACCACAGCCCGTGTGTGTAGTGTTATTGTTTGGTGTAGGTACCTAATTACTTGTAGTGACTTCTGTGTGTCGTGTTTTAGAAGAGTAGAGCAACTCGAACACGCTCTTTGGTGCTGGGTAAGCGACAAGCACCCGTGTGTCAGGGGTGGCGATGTTTACACTAGACTAGATAAACCTTTGCTAATTAGTTATACTTACCTAAGTATTTGCTTATTTGTAAACTGTATTTAAAAGGGTTGTTTTACCCCTGCTTATCCTTATGTTGGTGGTGAAGCAAGTGCACCGCAAGGAAGGTTGAATTATTTTCTTATTATACAAATACTTTTTTTTTCGTCACTCTGCGAAAGTAAACGTCTTATTTGTGACGGAATTTCAATTTAGTAAGGTGTAAAATACTTCAAGCAATCCCAAGATCTCTTGCTCATAAACTTGTCGCCTAAACAACATCTTCAGAGGCCGGTCTCAATTTGACATTCTTCCTTGCATTTTCGCCTATGAAAATTTCTTTCATGCTTTTCTATACACTCTTAAATACACGTTTGAATAAGGGGATCTTGTCCTTTTATCCAAGTGTGTACAAATGGTTAGCTTTTATTGATACTATAATGTCTGAAACCAATATTTTACTTATTGTTTCTTTCTATTCGTCCTTTTTTAGCCTTGGAGGATTTTTTTAATAGAAGGTTTAATAGAAGAATTCCCATCCTTGTTGAGCACTGCCTACCGAGCACAACGTATCGTATTATACGTGTGTAACTCTGCACATTATCACGGCGTAACTAGGAGTATTATTTCTCATAGAGTGCCACTCGTATTATTATTGTAATTCAGCGATCCTCTGTCTATGCAGTGCGGTATATCACCATCACCATACCATGTCGAGACGAGATACCTGCGCGGGCTATTATCTGAGTGGTTGCAGTCAGTGAGGCGGCTTTACACATAGCATCGTTTTGTTTGTTTTTCCCTTATCTCGTGTTATTTTGTAGATATTACACGTGTCTTCACTCTCTTTCTTGGTTCTATACTATTTACAATCCCAGCAGCGTGCTGTGCTGCCTAAGTGACTGTGTTTGTATTAAAACCTTCCAAGTTCTTGGTGTACACATTGTGAACAATCAACAACCGACATTTTTCTTCCGTGTGTAAACATATTATATCTACGCGGCACTTCCTGGAATAATCTATCGCAATGGTAAATTGATTTGTTAATAATTTATTGTCGGTTTACCTGAGTAATAGTTCTCATCTACCTAGTGCATTGCTGCTTTTGTAAATAATGCAATAAAAACGGAGCCCCTATTCTTGCTTATACGCGTTTCTTATTAAATCTTTCATGTAAAATTTCCAGGTAATGCTTCTTTGATTAAATAAATAATTCCACCACTTTTGGCATGTGCCTCTTTTTCTTACTCTTTCGAGTCGTTACGATCCCGGATCTTGTGCCCACTGCATCCACTTTCTCCCCATGGTATCATCTGCCCATTTCGAGTATTTCGACGCTTCTTTTCTGATCACATGATCACCATTTAAGGATCTTAGGTGTCAATTTTCTACCACACTCATGTCTCTTCGCATGTCCTGCGTAATTCTAATAAACCAGAACCATTGACCAATACGAATGTTGATCGTATAAAGATCCATCATTGTATGAAGGTCTTCTGATGTTTATGTTTTATCCATACTTCCATACGTCTTCCATAATCTATCAATCAAATAAAATGGATAGGTTTCGAATGCCAATTTAGAAGTCCATTCCGACCGGCGGCGACTGTAACTCAATCCTTTGAAAATAATTTCCGATAAAACCTCCGGCCTAAGCGGGAATCAGATTTCGCCTTCCTATATAATAATTATTTTCTCCAATCTCGATGTCATTTATTCGAGATATCAATTTTGCTTCCATGTAAATATCGAAACAGAATGATCAAAAAAAAATCGAATAACGTACATATTTTCTGTCTTGCATTTTTAATCACAACGACAGGGACTTTTCTATTTCACTAAGGGTTGAGTCACTCGTGAAAATAACCATGTTACTCAATAAAATAAGACTCGTGTTTGATTGTAACATCAGTGAAATCGATCGATCTTTGATGTACATCTTAGCACGTTGTGTAAAAGGAAATGCCATTGAAAAATGATTTCATTACCAAAAATATTGTCTCATGTGTGAGATCAAGCAACACTTTGTGTAGGTACTGATGGGCATACACAGTAATTATTATTGTGATGATAACATGTGGTGCACGGTGAGCAATTAGTGTGGAATTTGGTAAACATTACACACCTCGTAATTGGTACAAACAATCAGACGGTCATACTTAATCGCTTTTGTTTGACTTTTCTCGTAATACCTCGGCTAACGTCCGATTTTGATATTTCGATCGAATTACTTGGATTTCTTTATTTTGACCCCTTGTGTAGTGGACCTGGACTCCAGAACGTTATTTCATCTTTTAAGACGTTGTCCTGGTGTTTCGTTCAGTTGGAGGACACTGTTTCTGGTTCTAGCAACATTAGCAGCTTATATTTTCTTTCATTCTGTACAAACGTGTATTTCAAGAACTTCCTTTTTTCTTTATTGCGATACACGTTATTTCTGAGTACTTTAATTTTGGTCGTTTAAACTTTGCTTACCGTGTAAGTTTCCAAGCACCAATCCACTAAAGACCGCTTCGCTCCAATATTCAGCAGTTGCAACAACATTGTCGTTGTAGATCTTCTACTATGCTAGGTACAGGAATGTCTCGGTAAAGGAAGAGGTGCTCGTCACATTGATTCTCGCCGCAACTATAGGAGATATCCTCTTCCACACTAAAACCCCCACCTTTGCATATTTTCGTGCACCTAGTGAGTAGTGACACCCACTAGTAATCTTTTGAGTGTCCTTCAAGAGTTGGAGGACACTTGATAGATTATTAGTTGGTGGATAGAAGAATAATCTTGCAGTGTCTTCTCTGGAATACAACAGTTCGGGTTACAAAGTGTGGATGAGAATTAGCAAAACTCTCTTCTACACAGAATGGTCAAGCTAAAAAACGTGTTTTGCCTTGTGTATGTATAATTCTTTGCTATCCATACTCGCAATTCTGTGGCGTTGAACTTGGGTGATTGCTTACCGATTTAGAAAGTACGGTTATTTTTTTTTAGTTTCGTATTATTATCCATATCCATTACACAGGTATTGTATGAAACTTCCAATTATATAGTACGTGACTTGAAAATTTAATAAGCTGCCACCTGCATGTTAATATTAGGTATATTTTATTTTTGTTATGATATCTGAAGATTATTTTTGTCTGGTTATGCTGTAGTAGGAACCTTTTGGAATAATTTTCTTCGAGTCGAAATAATTTTGTTTGGAACTTAACACTTGTTTTGGAGTCGAAACTAATCTTTCCAAAAACAAAAAAAACCTTTTATTTATGTTGTGTGGTTTATAGGTCCGAATTGACCTAAGTGCTTCATTAGTGGTGCCACTGTGCCGTGCCATGCCAAAACAGCCATGTGGTTTTATAACACTGATGCTATTAATTCGCAGTTCGCACGTTCTGCTTGTGAAACTTTTACTCTTAGCGATTCGCACACACCATTTAGTTTAGGTATTGTCGGAATGAGTAATATTATATATACTCTTAGACCTCTTTCACACGATATTCAAAATTGCGTTGTGTTGGAATCCGTCGTAATTTAGCGATAAAGTTTAAAATCACTATCTTCGTTTGTCGCTACATTAACTAGACCAAGTCCTGAAAATTATAAGCAAACTGTCTGTATTGAGAAAAAGGAGAAAAATAAAGAATAGTTACTACTATAGGTGCGTGCAATTAAAGGCCAATTTGTGTCATTTTACGAAGAAGAAACTTTCTTTATTTACTTTCTTACAAACATTTGATGTATGTACTGTTAAAAAAGTGAGGCGTCAAAATATCAAGATGCAATTGGCGATGTCATATAAAAAGCGTCTACCCTTGATTGCTCTTTTCCACTTATCGTGTGTCGGATCCGACAAAATGTCGTGTGCGTTAGTGGCTAGACATTTTACATAGATGGAGCTGTTCACATTTATCCTGTAACGATTTTTGTCGTCTGACAAGACACAGTGTTAACAATAATTTCATTTGCAATATGCACGCAATAAAAAGCGTCGCGTTCTAAAAGCGCTGTCGTCCGTTGATAAAGCTCTCGTGCGAAGAAGGCCTTATACCTACATACTGTGGCAAGTTCATTGGCGTGTGTCATATTGTGGCGGTTAGTCGAATGTATACCGTGATATATGTAGGTAGGTGGCTATCGTCGACTCCTTTTTGCGACCTTCAATCTAAACTAAACCATACCCCGTCTTGATTCTTGAGTCGATTCCGGTCTTCGGGCGGGAGTCGAACTGCGAGAGAGTTTTTGCGAATCGATAAAAAATGCTGGGATGTTCGCGGTGATTCATGGATCGGCTTGCGCCTCACTGCCTAGGTACTGGGAAATAATTACCAACAATCGGTTTTATTTTCAATTTACCTAACTCGACAAATGGATATGAAATCGTACAATATTCGACGGTATATTTTTTTATCTACTTAGTAGGGACTACATGAGACTATTATGATTAATATTTTGTAGTTCGTTGATAATTTATTTTGATCTCGGAAGTAGATTTCATAATACTCAACTTCGTAAAAGAATAGGTTATATTTCTATCGAGCTTCTTATCTTTATTTTTGGCAAAGTGATATATTTTTTGTCGTTTTCAATTTCTGGTAAGATTAAAGCACACCAGATAATGTTTTCGAATGTAACAAACGTAAATAATTTCCAAGAATTTTTCTTTTATTCTTTCTGGTCTTCTTGTTTATCCAAAGTAAAGTAGTTTTATGATAAAAATGTTATTGTTTTCGTTTTTTTTTTGGAATTATTGATCATCAAGAACAATTGCTATATCAGTAATACCGCTAGCGTCTTGACCATTATAACTTATATTTTTTTCATACACAGGTACCTACCTAATAGTGTATAAAAATATTTTTTTCTCCCATTTATGGTTATTTGTGATAATATAACTATGAAAGTAATATAATATACTTAGTATGGTCCCAAGGTATGCATCAAAAGACAATTTATAAGTTGTGGTTGGTAGCCCAGCGGTTACAACGCCGGTTTCGTACTAGCGGTAGAGCGAAGCGGTTTCATACTGTTTCGTGCGGAGGTCGTGGGTTCTATCCCAGGTGCCGACCATCTTCCTCTTTCACGACACAAGCTTTTAGCAGGTTACTGTGAAAGTCAGAGTGTATTTGTGTTCACTATGAGTGAGCACATTTATTCATAAAAAAAAAAACAAAAATAGTACCTACCTACTTACTTTAATACAAATCCACCAAATGCGAATAAAATACGTGCATATAATTCATGAGATTTTTACGTTCTCAAAAACAGAAAGCAAGTTAGACTGATTATTGTCTTTTATGTAATATGAGGTTGTATGAGAAATGTTATGTTGGTGGAAGAAGCGAAAAGAGAAGAGTGGAGGTCCGTTCTCTCTGCCTACCCCATACTTACGGGACACGGCGTGATAGGTAAAAAAATATTTTTTCACTGTGCAACTGAGAATGAATTGCATTTTAATCCTATTTGATTTTGCATACATTTGTCGTTTTAAATTGAAATGCATGCCCCATCATTATTTTCGATCTGCCATATGGTACCCATGCACCTATTATTTGTTACCATCTGGTTCAGTACTTATAATTATTGCCCTGACTGAACAAGTTTAGTTCGTAATTTGGTTTTAGTTATCCTGTTCGAGTCACCCACTTTTTAACTCAGCCAACGAAATGTTGAACAAGATACATCATAGAAAACTTGAATATCTACGAATATCTATTAAATGTCTGCAGATTATTGTGTTAGTAACCTCGTGTTGCACCGGCGCCTCTGCAGATTCTTCTTGCCTAGTCCTACAACTGCAGGTGCGCTTCGTGTGGCAATAAAACTCCGCCAAACCAGATCTCTATAAAACTTTCTTATATGGAAGAACGAGATTCATTGTGTTACTCGCTTTTGCTTTCCTATAGCGAGTATCGGTTTGTTCGAGGCCCCACAATCGATCGATTCGATCGTTTAACTGATTATTTATGAGCTTGCTTCATGCACTTGGATCATAATATAATATCGAACGCGTTGCCCCAACAGAAGATCAATCATCGGTGGTGTCTCATTCATCATTTAAATACTAACTAATTTGACGTCACTCATTTCTACACCAATCATATTGATCAACTCGTTATTTTTAACGAAACGAAATCGAATTTGCCTACGGAATGTGCTATGATATGTATTTTAGTAAGAATATCCTAGCAGTAGAAAGATAAAGTGGGAGTCATCAATGTGATTGCTTGACATAAAACACACTAACTAGCGCGCTTTGGTTTCGTAATGTTGTGCCGAATCGTTGACATGGCAGCAGTCGCAGTCTTTAAATTTGGTTGCTCTCTTGTTCTCAATAATTTCCAACTTTTCTCTCTATATTTCATTAATCATTATTAAATAAATACCTATCTATTTGTTGCATACCTACATGAGATTTTTCGACATGTTGAACATGTCGAGAATTCTCATGATTTGGAGTTTCGGAGACTCAAACATTACCACCTAACGTAAAGTGATCACACTTAAGCCAGCCTTCGAAACAACAGTAGAAGACGGTCGTAAGCCCGTGGTGGATTGTTCCATTCAAAAATCGAACATCAGTAATAAATTTTTAGTCATTGGTTGTTAGATAATTCGAATCGTTGACAAATGTCAAAATAGACGTAGAGAGAATCATCAAACATGTGCAGAAAATTCTAAATTAGCGACCCCCTTACTATATACGAACTGTCAAATTTTGTTGTCACATGATGATACATTATTTATTATGGCAGTATGGCCTGAAATAAAATATTCTCTATTCGGGGTACTTGCGTCTTTTCATTTCAGGATCAAGCTTTTTGTTTAACCAAAACCAACCTTGAGGTTCGTAATAAAGTAAAGCCGTATGTGTTGAGCTTATGCGGTGTCCAGACGTGGCGATATAAGGCCAGACGATATCGCTTGCATAAAAAAAAATATCGTTCGGTCGCCCATTGATCGTCTGATGTGTTCACACGAGTCCACCGACATACATTCAATCTGTCAGGTGCGCTGATTGTTTTAAAAATGGCGGACGTCGAGGTAGAAGTCGCGGAGTAATTGGAGTTAGTTGAAAATATTGTTTTAGACGATATAAAAAGACTCCTAATTGAGGAAAAATAAAAAAAACGCAGATATTGGGTGCGGAATTGGATTCTAAGGAGAAATAAATTTAGAGCAGTGCTGTCAACTGTCAAAAAACAGAACATACGGACGCCGCGCATATCTGCGCATGCGTGAATCGTTCCACCAGATGCAAAAGTTGAAAGGCGTTCAACTTGAGGCGATATCGCTTTCAATCATTTTTATCGTTTCAGATTTATCGCCAATCTGTTCACACGGTTCAATTAGCTGGCGATATTTTGGTGTCCTGGCGATATTCGCCCCGTCTGAACACCGCATTAGATAGATCTATTGTAGTACTAATAGCAATAGCACGTGTTCCTGAGGCCTAATTTTATTATGAATCTGTCGACCAGATTGTGTGGTTTGTTTATAGTAGTCCGCGGCATTCCTACGTGTATCATTATATTGAACGCTGGCATTATGTAGACCTGTATGTTATTATTGCAATACTGGCCAGGTGCGTTCCTCTCATGGCAAATAGCGTCTGATGAATCACTCTTTTGCAGCGTCTGTCGCCTTATGTATTACATACATATACTACCTACACCAATTAATAATTTCATACACCGGTCCACCTTTTCACACTCACGTTCCCCAACCGAAATTATTTTTGTGTCCTGAGTAACCGCCTTAATTGAAGAAGGCTAGTTTAGATACTTTCGGTAGGTCTGCTCATGGACAGGAGTACAATTTTTCATCTTCTCCCTAGATAAAAGCAAATATTTAGCAAATTTTTAAACCCCTCCCTTCCTCATGGTGATACGTGGTAGAGTTTCACGTGGTACGGTTTCAAACCGCATGAAAAATATAGATTAATTTAAGTGTTTAAGCGAATGTTAATCGTTCGAAACGTTAGTCCATTTCTATTTTCATGCTTTTCGGAGGAGCCCAAAAAGAAATCGGTCACCACGTGACACCTTCGTCGCTCGATTTTCAGAATTGGCTAGCACAGCATCAAACTGCGTTACATGAAAGCGAATGGGTCAAGAAAATATTCGACATTGTGACTTTTTGCGCAAAGGCATGCTGTTGCACTTTCATCCAATAAAAATGGTTGTCACTCAAATTTCAATGATGGGTGTGACTGTGTGACCCACCTTTTATTCGCTCAAAAAAGTTTCAAACTCGTATAACTACTTTTTTATCATTATCTCCAGAAATAGAACTGATGACCTGTAAAATAAGATGTATGTACCTACTTACTAATATTTTGTACGGTTCAGTAATGAGATTTGCCACTATCTTCTATTGTATATTATCTTTGTACCTATTGTATGTGTATGTTCAAAATATCTCATTTGAATAAACACGTGCGTGTATCTCGGTGAGTCGGGTTTATACCTCACAAGCACACAATGCTCTGCGATACACCGCTTATACTTCGTTATACCACTGTGTCTCTCACCATATTATGTATCTTTGTATTGAGCTCGTTATAGTTTTGATTAGTCAGGCAAATGATCTCGACACCATCATCATACATTTATCTGATGTAATACGAGATAGGAATCGGCAGCAAATTTGCGTATTGGTTAGTTGCGTATATTCATCCCTCCTTATCGACAACCGGTTACTTACACTTGGATGCCTTTTTTATATATTTTTATTTCGTTTAGAGTAGTCCCGAACCATGATTGGTTATATAGAATAGACAACTCCTTTTGCCAATCGTATTTTACTTGAGTACCTACTACAATAATTTTTGTCTTCAACAGTTTTACAAGCAACATAAGTATGTACCTACGTTTATTTTTTAACCATACGTTTATTTACTCGGTACCTACTTCCATTTTACTCGTTACCACATTGGTAGAGATTCTGAAAATATTACAAAACCAGCTTTCCCGACAAAAGTAGTCCTGTTTTTAATATGAATTTCAAATTTGAATTTGTATATCTAATAATATATTAATTTCCTTTTAAATTCCGACCAATGCGTCTGTTTTAAACGATGTTTATGGTGCACTTTCTGACAATCGCACCAACTATCCATCAACTGAAAGCTTATCAAACGCCAATTAAAATTCAATAATAGAAAAGTTAATGTACCTAGTCAAAAGTACTAAGGCTGCCTACGTCGTACAGTTTCCTTCATTTTATACCTAATGTTCGGCTCATATTTCTTGATTTTTTTCTGTCATAAGAAGCTTCTCCTCACAGTAGTATTAAACACAACAAAAAAGAATAGGGAGTTTGAGTTGATTTAAGTGTAATGTAGCTGAAGTCATTGGGTGTGATAGTCAGGATACATTTTAAAATGAAATAATCAAGGGTTGCGTCCCCCCATACCCATGGATGTCTCGGAATCCTTCGTTCTTATTTCATCCAGACTATATAAAAAACAGAAGTTCACGAAATTGATAGAATAAGTGCAAGGGTTTGGAAAAAGTGGTTGGTGGTCTAGCGGTTACGACGCCGGCTTTCGCACTGTTTAGTGCGGAGGCCGTGGGTTCGATCCCAGGTGCCGACCATCTTCCTCTTTCACGACACAAGCTTTAAGTATAGCTTACTGTGAAAGAGTCAATGAGTATATTTGTGTTCACTCTGAGTGAGCCTTATTTTGAATTCTAAGGCTGCGTTTGCCAAAACACAGATTATGATACGATATGCCATTGTGTAGCTCTTATTGCTTATCGAATATGTAACAACTAATGACTCAACAATTCATTACCGATGTTCGATTTTTAAATGGAACAAACCTCTACGGACTTGTGACCGTCTTCTACTGTTATTTCGAAGGCTGGCTTAGTGTTATCACTTTACGTTAACAACGTTCGCCATTAGGTGGTAATGTTTAAGTCTCCGAAACTCCCAATCATGAGAATTGCTTATGTTACGAAGCTTTCGTTTTAATATGAGTCATGAGAAAATTATTCCAAGAATTTGATTTTATCTGGAATAATAGGTAGGTATATTATAGTTCTATACATTATTTTCGTATTGCTTCTGTATTATGTTGATTGGGCGTGCCTTTAGTCCAATCATGTGTTGAAATATGTTGAGTTTGTCTAGTAGCGGGGTATTTAGTTTCTGTGATAAGTTTATTGACATGGTACGATAAAATCTCTCCAATAATCCCGATTGTTGTTGTCCAGGCGAGCGTGTAATGGAATTTCATCCAGACCTCAGCTCTTATCAAATAAATAATAACCATCCTAGTTTATTATTTCAGTCCCATTGTTTGGGAGTATGCACAGTATGTAGTAGCGATAGTGATACACCATAGCGCACTCCTTCATGCTACTTTACCAGCACATTAACTATGCAAATTATCTTTTCTTTATTTTTATTCTTCTCTTCAATACAGCATTACCTACTTAAATTTTACTTCTTCAATGCCAACACTGAATGCGGAAACTACCGTGGAATTACTCTGCTGAGTGTTCCCGGTAAGGTATTATCTCAGATATTACTACACCGCATTCGGGGGCCTGTCATGGCTGTCCTGAGAGAGCAACAATGCGGCTTTGTACCTGGAAGGTCCTGCACGGACCCAATTTTCTGTGCCAGGTGCATCTTTCAGCAGTGCAAGGAGTTTAACTCTCCAGTCGCTTGTTGCTTTATAGATTTTGAAAAGGCCTTCGACAGCCCACATAGACCATCGATATGGAAAATTTTAGCTCTGTACGGTATACCTCCGAAGATAGTTAAAATGGTGCAGTCCCTGTATGAAGACTCCGAGTGTAGCGTGAAAACGCCAGGTGGTCCTACTGAAGCTTTTAGGATCACCACGGGAGTCAGACAGGGCTGCGTACTAGCTCCTTTTATATTCATAATTGTCATGGACTTCCTTTTGAGAAAGTCCATGCAAGGAGCAAGAGGTATACCGATAACACAGAGAGATGGTCTAATGGGCGAACTGTGCGATCTGGAGTACGCGGACGACCTAGCGTTGTTCAGTACGACAGTGGAGGAATTACAGCGCAGTGTTTCAAGACTCTGCGACGAAACAGCACACCTCGGCCTTCGAGTCAATGCCAGTAAAACGGAGCTCATGGCGAATAATGCCTGCCCCGATAAACAGCTACCGATAACCATCGATGGTCACCAGGTCTCCCGGGTGGATAAATTTAAGTACCTGGGAGCAACCATTACCACCACTGGTGACCTCGGGGCTGAGCTCCCGATACGTATCGGTATGGCAAGTGGCGCCTTCAACAACATGACCAAGATATGGAAGGCGTCGGCGTTTAGTGTCGAGACGAAATGTAAACTGTTTGATGCGTGTGTGTTGCCCATTCTCCTGTATGGGTGTGAGTCCTGGCACCTGACTCTGGCCCAGGCACAAAAAGTATCTGCATTCGAAACGAAGTGCCTCAGGAGAATTTTGGGTATAAGATGGTACCACCGCATCACGAACGACGCTATACGCCGGCGCACCCAGCGTGAGCCCATCACCTCTACTATTATGTGGAGGAGATGGACTTGGCTGGGACATGTGTTAAGGATGCCGAATGACAGTTGGCCGAGGAGAGCGCTGTTTTTCCTCCCATCAGGGTCCCGGAGACGAGGAAGACCCTCTCATACTGTGTTCCGCTCCTTCGAGGCAGAGCTGAGGAATCTGGACATGGTGTGGGAGGAGGTCATTAACGTTGCGCAAGATCGAGCGCAATGGAGAGCTCTTGTTGCCTCCCTATGCCCCTAAGTGGGGTCTAAAGGGAGTTTGGATTTGGAATGCCAACACTAAGTATTTATACATTAGCCCGTGATCGTCCATCATTTAGAGGAAGACCCTCAGATCAAGAGGTCCCGGGTTCGATTCCCGGTCGGGCCAGAAATTTTCCATGTGGTCTACTTGAAATTAATTCTACTCGGGGTTGGAATCCTGTCTCAGATTGGATGGGACCGTTTGACTGGTAGATAATGCCTCAAGCATTAAGTTCCGTCGGCTATTCTTACTCATATGTATAGAAGAGTGTTATTTATTTATTTGAGTGCAGTCAAACGCACATCAGCAAAATACCATTGCATTGTCAGTTTTGATCATCCATGTATTTGTCTTCCCTGTATGGTAGAAAATTGCTACGTAATCGATAGATTCAGGAGACATACGAAGTTGTTGAAATAATTCAAAATCTTTACCCAGCCAAAATTCGATAGGAAGATTGACAAGCAAGTCCGTTCGATAAGATAAAAATCTTACTGATAAGAAACTCTGCGCTACTGAATGATTTTGATTGAACACGAGCTACTCCGAGGGTTTGGTGTCAAGTATCCTCAATTCCTATCTCATTGCTAATACTGCTCTACGGAGCCAATGTGTTAATAAATGACGCAGGCTATTATAGTACTATCTAATTATATTTTCTCGCATGCTAACTTTGTTAATGAGAATTAAGCCGACGCACGCAGGGCTCGCGCCACCTTTGATCTTCCCATCTGCTCCATCGGGATCTTCGCGCTCCGGTCGGCGTAGGAGTTGTAATATATTCTTGACACCTATTATTGGAGTAGTGGCGTGTCCTAGGTCACCGCTATAGAAACTCCGGTCAATCTTTCGAACAAAACATCATCATATCCTCATTGTATGCATACCACGTGGGCGGTATTATCTACATAGCCCCAGTACTGAGTACTGACTCCAGTTTACTACATTGTGTAATCTATATTATAATACACTTCTTACATGAATATAAATATCGATACCTGAAAGCCTGTTTAGCGTAAGCGACACTTTTGACGAAATTGATATTTTTATCGCAAGCGACGTTAGAATATTATATTCACCGTCGATGTATCTGACTGCCATGCGTATATTATTATTCAATTTATTCCATAAGTTACAATAAAAAGAATATCGTATAGGTTTATTCTTCTTATTATCGTATCTTATCGTATCGATAATAAAAAGAATATCGTTTACGAATAGGTTTTAATTTCTGAAAATTTGACGTAAACGACCCGTTTGGTATATCGCAAGCGACCAAACTGAGTACCAACCTTGAAAAGTGTGAGATACTGTCGGTTACGATAATTTTCAAAAATCATTCGTGTTGACTTTTTCTTTTGCAACAATAGCATATTTTCCTTTTAGTAAAATGTGTTTATTTTTACTCATCCACTCAAAGAGATTTTTAATGAATTTAATAATAAAACTTATAAAAATAAATAATTAGTCCGACAAAATTATCGTAAGTAACATAAATTACACTCAATAACTCATCGATTCGCTATACCTATTTCTAATGACTAAGAAAGTATGTAGCAAAACCTCAAACATCCTAGAATTTTTTGAAAATTTGGTTTTTGTCGCTTACGCTAAGTGGCTTTTCAAGTGTCGATATTATTGTAAGTTCTGTATTTTTTTGTAATTCTCTCTTTTCTATACAATATCTAGTTTAGAGGAACTATAGTCATAGTGTGTGTGGCAGGGGCGTGCCTAGGGTTATCTGGGCACGCATGCAAATTATTTTCGAGAGGTCCATAAAAGTATAGTACCAGTACCTACCTATACACCTATATGAAGAGACTCTGAATGTTAAGTTAATCTCTCTATTATCACTTTATTAACCGACCTCGGTAGCCCAGTTGTACTGGTGTGGACTTCAAATCACGAGGTCCCAGATTCGATTCCCGGTCGGGTCAGAGTTTTTCCATAAATTTGATCTTTTTGAATAAACTAGGTGTATTTTTTCCTCTATCGCAATTATTAATAGCTCTGACATACGATCTTGTGTTTCTCATATAAGTATGAATTCGTTTTAATGCTCAAAACGCACGTTCTGCATGAAGCGCTTGCTGCTGGTATGGTAACGCTTAATTGGGATAATTTAATCAGTTCCGAAAAAGCAACATCCAGACCATTTTCGTTGACGAAATCTAACAGTTGGAAAACATCAAATGATTTTAGTTCTGGAGATGTATACAGAGATATCAATTTTTTAACACTCATGATTTATGTTTAAAAAATGAACTTCAGGTAATTAAAAAAAAGCGGTTATATAACCCTAAAAATGAAAAAATAAACAATATGGTTAAGAAATCAGTAGAATAAATAAATAAAAAATGGCCTGTTTTAAATGATGTCCAATGTCAGCGATCTCCTGATGCACAATTTTCACTAAAGGTTCACAGAAAACTATAATTATATCAAAAAGAAAGCATTGAAACAAACACAATCTATGAAACCACAAACCATTTAAGTATATCATGCACAATATTACGAAATTTTAATTTCTTATTATTTTTAACAACTCCACAAAAAAATGTAAACAAAGACTTAATGAGCTAACCTCAAAAAGAAAACATTGCATCAGCTCAAATCAGCTGTGACATTGATACGGTCAAAATATTACATCTAATAATAAATAAAGCACCTGCGTGAAGTTTGCCCTAAGTGGGAAATCAACCAATGAATCTTTCCAATTAATCTTTTAAAGCCCGGCCTCTATGGACTTGCAATTTTTTCATATAAAAATGAATAATTGAGGCATAACCATAGGGAGTGTGTATGGTGTGTCGCATGTTTCTCGCGGAAATATCCAGACTTTTGTGCTGGAAAGAGTGCGCAACATAAAGCCCGGTAAAAGCCAAATAGGTGCGAGTAGGGCACTATTGCGGTACCTATGCAATTCATTATAATTCGTTATTATAGTCGATTTTTGCATACGTACGGCGTACATATGTATGTAAATACTTACTTCTATTAATTATTGTACTTTAGTACGAAATACAGGCGGCGCGAAATTTGAATTTTGTGTGGGTTAATAATTTATCTTTCTAATCAGTTTCTTGTTTTTTCTGTTAATAGAAAATAAATTATATGCACTTATCATTGATTTCGCTACGCATGCCAGGCTTTTGGGCTTATATGGAGGTACCGCCCCTGGTGTGTGGTTGGTTTACAATCTGTCTGTCATCCACCCCGCAATAAAACGAAGGCTCTGGCGCCGTCTCCACTAGGCTTAATGGCAAGTAGTGCTCACAGCCGACGCCATTAGATGAGCTTACATTGGCTCTAATAAGCGTCCTCGTTACCCATTTTTATCGTTCAGACATCTTCATTAATTGGCGATTGATTCCTGTTGAAAAGGTTATTAAAAACAAGAAACTATGTTCTTCAGTAATTCAATTATTTATTAAGAACCTCCACCAGACTACACTTCACGATAATGATTCTAAAGAGCAAAGATATTCTACAAAACCAACACCGGATGCATTTCAGCACTTCCGGCATTGGCAGTATTAGTGTTGGCAGATGCGAAAATATACTTCAACACTCCCACTATTTGAGCACCTGCCAACACCGTATCAATCTTAAAATAATCACAATACAATTTAAAGGAACAATAATAAGGAAAGAATATTTCAAACATGTATACAGTGTATGATATTAATTCAACTGATCTAACAATCTCTCAAATCTAGGTTTAGGTAATGGTTTTGTAAAAATATCAGCTAATTGTAGCTCCGATGAGACATAAATAGGTTTTACCACACCTTCATCATATTTCTCTCTTATAAAGTGGTATTTGACGTCTATATGCTTTGTCCGCTTATGGTACTCTGGATTTTTTATTAATTTTATAGCGCCTTGGTTGTCCAGTTTTAGTTCTGTTGCATTCAGTAATGAGATGCCAATATCATTTAAGAGCTGCCTGATCCATATCATTTCCTTCACTGCTGAACTCGCTGCTACATATTCGGCTTCTGTTGTTGACAGTGATACAGATTGTTGTCGCTGGCTTGACCAAGTGACTGCTCCTCCATTCATCAGATATACATATCCTGATGTAGAATGTCTGGTGTTAATATCTCTAGCGTAGTCAGCATCAGCATATCCAATTAGCTCACTATTCGAGGTTCCTTTATAGACTATGCTATAGTTCATTGATCCCAACAAATATTTAAATATTCTTTTAACAGCATTCCAGTGAGTTTGGTCATAACAGTTTAGGAATCTGCTCACTTCTCCCACTGCATATGCTATGTCAGGACGACTTACAATAGCAGCAAATATTAACGATCCAACAGCTTCTCTGTATGGTATATGTTTGGAACTGTCCCCTGTACTGGTTGTCGGTTTCATTAAGAAAGTATGAGGATCAGCCGGAATGCTGTGAGGATGAGCATCATTCATGTTGAATCTTGTAATTATTTGTTTAATATAATTTGTTTGACAAATTGTCACGGTATGCTCTTCACGATTTCTGTAAATTTCAATACCAACAAAGTTTTTTGGTTCCATCACAGTAACACGAAAAGTCTTCTTCAGCTCAGTAAGTAGATTGTTGATAACTTCCATGTTGGAAGACATAATTAGTCCATCATCGACATAAAGCAGTAGAAAAATCTTGGCGCCATTGAATGACCCTCCGTAAATACATTTGTCTGCGCATGAATTCTTAAAACCGAATTGTCTAAGAAAATTATTGAACTTGAGATTCCAACATCGAGGAGCTTGCTTCAATCCATATAATGACTTCCGTAATCTACATACAGTTCCTGGTGCAGCATTGATGCCTTCTGGAACTTTCATATATATTTCTTCTTCAAGGTCTCCGTAAAGTAATGCAGTTTTAATATCAAACTGCATAAGCTCTAAGTCCCATCTTGCAGCCATAGAAAGCATTATTCGGATCGAATCGTATCTGATTGTAGGAGAGAAAGTTTCATTGTAATCAATCCCCTTTGCCTTTCACCTCCATCTCGGTGTTGTTTCCCAAGCGAACAGTGCACTCACTAACCGGCTGCATTGAAGAAAAGACTTCTCTCTGATAGCACATGTGTGCTGAAGCACCAGAATCCATTATCCATCCGCTGCTCCCACCGAAGGTGGACCGAGTATTTATTACAGAAAAAGCAGACAGGTTGCCTTCCTGCTGCGTTTTAAACTTAGGATTGTTTTTTGACCAACAATCTTTGGCAAAGTGACCCCGTTTTTGACACTTAAAGCACACAACATTTTTCTTTTGATATTGTGGATATTGTTTAGTTTTAGCTGCTGTCAAGGCAATTTCTTCATTTTCTGCAGTTTTAATAGAGGTCTCTTCATCTAATAACCTTGCAGTGAGATTCTGGATGGTTTGCTTGTCTTCAGGTACACTTAACCACGCCTGCCTGAACGATCGAAATTCCGCAGGCAAACTGTTTATGATTTTCATTCTAACTGCAGTATCACTTATTATATCGCCCGCATTTCTAATTTGTTGGGCTAAATTTTCGATTTTAGCCACGTGTTGAGCGATAGAATCCCCACGTTCCATTTTGTATGCGTGAAATCTTTCTTGTGTCAGCAACTTGGAAATCTCCGATTTCTGTTCGTAAATTGTTTCTAGTTTGTCAAAAATGTCTTTAGACGTATCACAATTCTCTATAAGAGAGATTATTTCCAGCTCCATTGACGCCGTTATGATAAACATGGCGGCGGCATCCCTTTTTAACCATTCCTCTAATAATTTTTCATCAGTTGGTTTTTTGTCCGTGCCAGATACATAACCGAACAAGCCTTTTGCTCGTAATGCGCATTTGATTTGAAATTTCCATTGTTGGAAGTTTTTACCACTGAATTTAACAATGTTAATGTTGTCCGCCATTTTCACTCACTTTTGAGAATTCTATATTAACAAACACGTTGCACGACTTCGTTCACTTTATACGAATGTCAAATTCAGACTTCGCTCACTTAACGCGAATGTCACAAGTCACAAGCGTAGTACTGGGCCCATAACCTGTTGAAAAGGTTATTAAAAACAAGAAACTATGTTCTTCAGTAATTCAATTATTTATTAAGAACACAGAACACAATATACTCTCTAACGAGAGAAGAATACCAACTTCATAGTAAAAATATGCAAACACGGAAATTGACAGATTGCATCTATCTTTCTCGCTCACGCTTTTCTAACCCGAACACCAAAGCGGGAAATTCAAATATGGGTCGGTACAATGCGCACTAGCGACCAAAACAGTTGCATTCTAGTACAAAAATGGGATATAAAAATATCCCATCTTTATACTAGAATACAACTGTTGAATCATTTATCCTGAAAATGGTTATGATAAAGAATTAAAATGCAGCAGTAGTTAAATATGGCATTTATTTTCTATGCAAATAATAAAACATGTAACAATATAAATAGTATGTATTGGTATCTATTGCATAAAATAATACTAAGCCAAAAATATATTATCAATAACAATTAGGTACACGAAAAAAACTATGTTTAAACGACACAATACATCATGATTCTACGTACGTACTTATTACAAAATATTTTAAAAAGAAATACAAATGTGTCTTTAATTGTATGTGATTATTATGACGCCACAGAAGGAACATTTCCGATACTTGAAACTCATAATAACAAAATAATAAGGTAAACGAAAGAGTCAATGTCTAGAACCGACACACAACCATTTGTAAATATTAATTACACTATGAGTCTTTGTTTTAACAACTTTTTATGTGCAGACAATAGCGTAGTGGTTAAATCTCAAAACAAAACACGAGTCCATTTGTCGAAACAAGAGTCCATATTTTGTCAAAACAAAACAGAGTCTATTTCTCACAATCATCAACGAGACTATTTTTCACAGCGATACGAAACACCGATTCGACTTCACACAAAATTAATAACACAATCTCCCGAGTTGGAAACAGGAAAAAAATCGAAATAACAAAAACAGCCAGCGCTCGGCCAAATAAAAATGGCTGTTGTTTGGGTTTGGATGTTGTTTGGTAACAAGATCAGTGTAGCCAGCTTTCAAAAAGTAAAAAAGTTTTGTAACATTATTTCTCGAAATCTGGTGTCTTATAAAGAAATAAATATTAATTCACGAATAAAAACACCGCATGATAATATAATAATAAATTGATGTTTTTTTATATTCACTCTAAGATCATATTTCGAAACTTTTTCATAACCGGTAATTCTATTTTTTGCGTCTGTTATACAAATTTCATGCCCAACTGTCTACCAACATTACCACCACGATGTACCAACATCACCATATTCTTGTTGGCAAGTACTATAACCAGAGTTAACACCCCCTGATTAAGAACCTCCACCAGACTACACTTCACGATAATGATTCTAAAGAGCAAAGATATTCTACAAAACCAACACCGGATGCATTTCAGCACTTCCGGCATTGGCAGTATTAGTGTTGGCAGATGCGAAAATATACTTCAACAATTCCCATAATAATGTATTTTTCTCACCTTGTTGTAGCTACATAGTTCATCACTATATTTTTAACTTTGGATTGTGGTGTTTTCTGGCGGTGTATTGTGTATTGCTTGTTGTGTATTTTCTCGAGTTTTTACTATCCCTCTTTATTTTTCTCGCCCTTTTATTTTTCTCGAGTTTAACCCTAGCATCTTGTTTTATTTTCTCCATTTTTTACTCTACTATTTTGTGTATTTTCCCGAGTTTTTACTTGGGTAATTATTTTTGTTTCCACTGTGGTACTCTCTTGATTTTTACGTACAGTTGGAATGTTTCATTCAAATTCATAACTTTTTTATAAATCATGAACCTACGTATGTACATGCAGTTTCCTCAGGAACCGATAGATAACGCCACAGTGTACACAAATACACTTTTGACATCTTTCACACTAACCAAAGGGTGAAAGTGGAAATGGTCGGCACTGGGACTCGAACTCACGATCTCCAATACGCTGTACGTTCGAAAGTCGCCGACTAATACCACTGGAATAACAATCACTTCTAGTTTAAGTTGTCGCTCTTGTTTGGCACTTGTAATCATCGGCTCCATGGATCGGCGGGTACAGTTATTTCGTCCGACCTATTTGGCCCACACTTCCGTTTGTTAACTCCCGGTGTCACGTCCACTTGAAAGGACATCGAGCGCGTCTTGAATACTTTAACCTAGCGCTAGGTGAAGTGTAAACAATAGATTTATTCATATTATGAGTGTGCCTCTTCTCCTGTCTAATCATTCATCTATGAACCAATATAATTACTGGGTTATTCTAATATCTATGAAATTAAACGTTGCCTTGCCTCTCTAGGAATGATGTTGTCATTAGTAGAGTCTGCCTTCTTTGTTTTTTGCTACAAATTTGTTCTTGTCTTGCCCAACTACCGACTGCTTGCCTCTCAATGCCTCTGATATCACACCCAGAATAAGTCATCTACACTACGCTTTTGATCTTTAATTGCAATTTGTCGACTTTGGACTCTAAAAGTCTTACCGTTTTTCACACTTCGGTGATGTAAATCTTTTTGTAATGATTTTATTTTCTTTTTGTTTCAAATTCGACCCAGCATTGCCTGGAGGGTTTATTTGGATAGTTTCTTCTTCTATGTACTTATGTAGTGCTTTAGTTTCATGTTGGTCGCAATTTACGTAGATTTTTAAATCGCTGTTCATGTTGTTTATTAGTAATTAGGTACATGGTATGTACATTCATTTGTAATTTTTCATACATTTTCAATAATGATATTGTATTTTCAGTTGCAGACCAAACGTGAGCTGTTCTTCAAGTCGGATACGGCGAGCACCGTCCCGGCGCCGGTTTCTGCAGCCCCGGCCCCTCCGCTCTCAGCGCCCCCGCCCACAGCTCCTCCCGCCCCGCCGGCCTCAGCCACTGTGCCGGCTCAGCCGCGCCGCCCCGCCGTGGAGGCTCACGAGAACGGACTTCCGCCCCCTCCGCCTGTACCGGCTGCTCCTGCGCCGGTAAAGGTAGAGGTGGCGCTCAGAAGCACCGAGAGCTTTAAGGTAAGTCACTCAGAGTAAACATTTTCATTTTCTGTTACTCTCTAAGCAATGCTTATGTCAAGAAAGAGAAAGATAGTCGGCACTGAGTATCCAATCGATGACCGAACTACAAGGCCGCCAGCCACTTCTCTTGGTTTTTCTGAGTCATGAAAATATGCCATGAATACAATCACACTGACTGGCATCTACCTATGCATATAAGTGATTTCTATATTTTTATTAAGAGTTGGAGAATAGGAAGGGTTGTATGAGAAATGATATGTGGGTGGAAGAAGCGCAAGAAGTGTAGGTCTGTTCTCTCTGCCTACTCCTTACGGGACACGACACGGTATGATGGCTAAAAAAATAAAGTGAGTGATCTATATGGTATTTGTTGAGGGTCATTAAGCTATTTTTAGAAAGATCCTTGATAAAATGAAAAAAAGTTTCTGTTAAAATGTAGTAGGTATATCTACTAGAATAAATTAGTTATCGAGGAACTAGAATATTATGGTTTGCTCAATCCTGCAATACTTCTGCCTCTTCTATTTTTAGAAAGATCCTTGATAAAATGAAAAAAAGTTTCTGTTAAAATGTAGTAGGTATATCTACTAGAATAAATTAGTTATCGAGGAACTAGAATATTATGGTTTGCTCAATCCTGCAATACTTCTGCCTCTTCTATTTTTAGAAAGATCCTTGATAAAATGAAAAAAAGTTTCTGTTAAAATGTAGTAGGTATATCTACTAGAATAAATTAGTTATCGAGGAACTAGAATATTATGGTTTGCTCAATCCTGAAATACTTCTGCCTCTTCTAGACCTGTAAAGTAGGTGTCTATCAAAACATGGTTAAAGAGTTATTGAAATTGTTTTACAAAAATCACTTAGATGTACATTTATAATGATATTCCTTACAGGGATGTTTAGGAATTGAAGGGATAATTTGATTTCATGCTTAGACATAAATGGTTCCGTCACCGATTTTGTACTGGTTATCTTGGGTTCGATCCCAGGTGCAGACCATCTTTCTCTTTCATAACACAAGCTTATTTTCTTAATGTATTTTATGTTCACTTGTATGAGTGAGCAGCAAAGATTCATTAAAAAAAATAGAAGAACAGTTTTTTCTTCTTTTAATAATTGTCCTCAATTATTTATGATGGTTCATAACAGATGGTCTGACAATTATACTTTCGTATTCCAGGTTACAAAAGAAATTCTTTATATTTTTTTTCAATACAAATATTGTTTTGTAAAATTTTCAAATACATCAAAAATGTTTTGTTTCTAGAGTGATCATCACCCACCAATCGCCCCAAAACCAGATCCACCACCAAAAATTGAGAGACCAAAACCCAAGGAACTTGATGGATATGTTGGGTTTGCAAATCTTCCGAATCAAGTATACAGAAAGGCTGTTAAGAAGGGCTTTGATTTTACCCTTATGGTCGTAGGTTAGTTCAGCATCTATTATCTTTCAACTCATTTCCTATTTCTTGAAAATAACATCTAAAGATATTTTTATTCTTTGGCAAATTTCATTATACGCTTTAACGATTGTCATCATTTATAGGGGAATCTGGTCTTGGAAAATCAACATTAATCAATTCAATGTTCTTATCCGATATTTACAATAATGAGCATCATCCCGGGCCTTCATTAAGAGTGAAGAAGACAGTGGGTGTGGAGACCAGCAAGGTCTTGCTCAAAGAGAACGGAGTCAACCTTACCCTGACCATCGTGGATACTCCGGGATTTGGGGATGCTGTTGATAACAGTAATTGGTATGTAGACACAACTAGCATGATTTTAAGATAGATTACAGTCACGGGATGCACATGGATAATTGCATTATTTTAAGCAGATTATCTGGTTGATTCTGTAAAGAGATCCGCTAAAATTTTGTATAAACTAAAATTTATAATTTTGTGGGTGGGAATTAAGTTATTACATACAAACAAAATAACATACTGCAAGCGATATTCTATAAGATATAATGTGAATATAGCTGTAATTGATTTCAAACAAAAGTCAAGTCTCGTATTGGCCGCAAAATTTGCTGTTTGCAAACAAATTCAGAAATAGGTATAACAATTTTAACTTGTTTATGATGGAAATAAATGATTTCTTATATATTTTTACTGTAGATAGTAAATAATCCTATTTTTAAGATATAAAAAATCGGTATTCTCTGATTTGGCAGAACTTTCTCAGTTGCTGCTTAAATTAATCGAATAACGGGTCATTATAGGAATTATGAAAATTTTAGCGGGATTGTCAGTGCAATGTACATCTTTCCTATTTTAATTAACTTTTTTAACACAATTATTTCATATTTTTTAGCTGGGTGCCTGTCATAGATTTTGTAGAATCAAAATATGAAGAATTCTTAAATGCCGAATCTCGCGTGTCTCGTAAGACGCTGGCCGACAACAGGGTTCACTGTTGTCTTTATTTCATTGCGCCAAACGGACATGGCCTAAAGCCGCTGGACGTGGAATTCATGCAAAGACTCTGTGATAAAGTTAACATAATACCTGTCATCGCTAAAGCAGATACAATGACGCCCGAAGAATGTGCCATGTTTAAAAAACAGGTATTTTTGTGTTTAATACAATTCAATTTCGAATTCAAAATTAAAATTAAAATTCCTCATTTTAAATATTTCTTGTGTTTTTCAGATAATGAATGAGATAAATCAGCATAAAATTAAGATTTACGAGTTTCCCTCGGGCACGGACGAGGAAGAAGAGGTCGGTGGTGGTGGAGCCAATAAGGGAACATCCCAAAAGTTACGCTCTAGAGTTCCATTTGCCGTGGTCGGTTCCAATATGGTGATCGAGCACGAAGGCAAGAAATTGAGAGGAAGGAAATATCCATGGGGTGTTGCCGAAGGTATAACAAAATATTAGTATAGTATGCAATCTTAAAACGAGATTCAAGCCTGATTTTATAAGTGACAGACCAAAATAAATATTCGTTAGTTAAAAATATTATATTGTGTGTCCCGCTGCCGTTATTCAAAACCATTGTTGAGAGAGCGTCCCTTTTTTTCTAGTCGTATCCGCCATATTTCATCCTCTTTTGACATTGTGTCGGGTATTCCTTCTTCTTTTGTAGTCTTCGGTGAAGTTCTTTGTCTATGGTTTAGGCTTGGTGTCCATGGTGTTTTGGCTTGGGTCGTCATTAGCGTGATTTTTCTTCTATCCGCCATTACGCACTTGTTGCTGACTATCGCTTTTATTTGGTTTTATCTGAATATTGGGCCTGTTTTTGTGAAAAAATTTCGTCCTATCAACCTTGTATACGTACTTGCGTTGTGCTGTGCTTTAAAAAACTATTGAATTGACATTTTATCTTTGTGACAGAGACACCGTGTATTAGATCCTAAGTTCAGTGATAAAAGACACATTTAGTAGTTAATAAGCATAGTTATAAGATAGAACAGTGATAGAGACACACATAGTGCGTAGTTTTAGACTTAAATTGTGCAATTTTATTCGCGCAAAATGTCCGATAAGGAATATGAAAGTGAAGAGGTTCGCCGAATCATTCACGTCGACAACACGCGCGACCCGAGAGTCGATGAATTGTCGTTGAAGGTCGATTCTCTCGTGAATACGATGCAGAGTTTGATCGAAAACTTAGTACCACACGCGCGGGATGAGGAACAGACATGGGAGGAGGACGAAGTACCATCCGGGGCGTCCTCCCCACTATTGACATTGCCAAGGGAGCCAGATGTTCAATTTTCCATGGAGGATTTGGACACGGCGATAGCCCAACCTTCCTTCGAAAAGGCGGACCCCGGCAGACTGAAAAAAGGCTGTCAGCTTCAACATATCGGGTCACCGGATTGGGAGAACGTGCGTTTTGCCGAAGCGCAAAAGGCTTATATGGCTAAGCCATTATTCTCGGCTTTGGAGGTTAATGATGAGCTGCGTAGATTTTCTCACGGGGACAGTTTACTCCCACAAGAAAACTTCTGCGCGGCTCTAACCAATGCCCTGTTAGAGCAGAGGGAGGAGATAAAAAAGGGTTTTCAGGAAATTGTGGAGTGGTCCTCAAAAGGGACCCTGTCTCAAAGGACAATCTCCGAGAAGATATCGGAGGTCTTCTCACCAAAGTCAAATTTTGAGAGGACCTCCAAAGATATGATGCAGATGGTGTGTGGGAAGAGGTCTTCCTTGATTTCCCAAAGAAGAGAGGGGCTTCTAGCGACCATTAAGGATAGAGCTGTGCAAAGCGCTTGGAGAAAAGTGCCTCCCAGTGCCGAACATCTATTCGATGCCGACAAACTCTCTGAAGCGATTCAGAGGTTAGGCGGCATAAACCAGTGCCTGCCCACACCAAAGGCTAATTATGCCGAGCCTAGCTGCTCGGGACTGCAGAAAAAAGCAGAAAGGCATGCAACAAAAAGGCCATTTCCTAAAAGCCCGGAGACAAAGCCTACCTCCAGGGAGCCCGTGTACAAGAAGTTTCGCGGCTCCGGAAGGTACGCCAATAACAAACCTTCTACTTCCAGGGGCAGATATAGGCAGCAGAGGAAGTGATATGAGGTTCAAGGGAGGTCAACTCAAAAATTTCGTTCAACGTTGGATACAGCTAAAAGCACCGGAAGTTGTAGTCCAAACAATAAGCTCATATCGAATCCCGTTCAGCGAAAGACCTCCCTTGGCTCCAATACACCATTGGAAGTCATGCAACCTAACAAGATCAACACCAGAAATGAAAGTGCATTTCAACAGAATGCTGGAGGAAGAGGTAATGATGAGGGCCAAGCCATCCCATTCCTTCATATCGAGGATGTTCTTGGTACCAAAATCAGACGGCTCTACAAGACCAGTCCTCAATTTGAGACCACTGAACGAGTTCCTAAAGGTAAGCTCATTCCAGCTCATAAATTGCCAACAGGTTCCCGGATTCCTACAAACAGGAGATTGGATGGCGAAGGTGGACTTGTCCCAGGCCTACTTCCACATTCCAATCCATCCCTCTCATCGCAAATTCCTGAGAGTACATTACGAGGGCAACCTCTACGAAATGACGTGCCTCCCATTCGGGCTCAGCTCAGCCCCAAAAGCATTCGCAACGATATCCAATTGGATTGCAGAACTGTTACGAAGCAAAGGGCTGAGAGTGATAGTTTATTTAGACGATTTCCTCCTAGCAAACCAATCACGGGAGACTCTACAATCACAGGTAAAAGACTTCACTCAGCTGTTAAATTATCTGGGTTGGCAGATACAAGACAAGAAGTCCCGGCTGGAACCGACACAGGAACTAGACTTCCTAGGAATATCGTGGAGCACAAAAATAGGCCAAAAATGGCTACCGCAGGCAAAAATTCAACGAGCAAAATTCTTCCTCGAGTCAACACTGTCAAGAAAGAAATGCTCTCTAAACGAATTACAAATAATACTAGGTTTCCTAAACTTTGCCAGCTTCCCCGTACCGCGAGGCAGACTCCACTGCAGGCACATGCAAGTCCACAG
Source organism: Mystacides longicornis (assembly GCA_963576905.1). Classification (NCBI taxonomy): domain Eukaryota; kingdom Metazoa; phylum Arthropoda; class Insecta; order Trichoptera; family Leptoceridae; genus Mystacides; species Mystacides longicornis. Next base: position 13,720,045 of record OY756426.1, read on the forward strand.
CAAAAGCTTAAAGAATCTGTCAAGATTCCAAAGGGTGCCCCTTCCAGGAGAAATGATACAAGACATGGAATGGTGGCTAACAAACATGGACAAGAAATCCCCAATATTTCAGTGCCCATATGTAAACCTCCTGACGACAGATGCCTCCGACATTGGCTGGGGGGCAACCCTCAACAACAAGGAGCTAAAAGGGTCATGGAATGCAGATCAAAAACACCTTCACTGCAACCAAAAAGAAATGCTCGGCGTGCTGGCTGCGCTAGCACCACACGCCAAAGAGCTGTCGTGCTCGGGCCTCATGGTCCAGTGCGACAATCAAACAGTGGTCTCCTACATAAACAAGGAAGGTGGGACGAGGTCACGGGCTCTCTTGACCCTGACAAAGTCCTTACTAGACCTGGTAGATCTGCATCAGATCAATATCAAAGCTTACTACATACCGGGCAGGTTCAATGCATCAGCAGACGGTCTGTCCCGAAACCAGAAACTAGCAGAATGGCACATCCTTCCTCAAGCAACACATCAAATATTTCAAAAGTGGGGTGTTCCACAAGTAGACCTATTTGCTTCGGCAACAGCTCATGTGGTAGACAAGTATGTTTCCATAAACCATTGCGACAAGCGGGCCCTATTTCACAATGCCCTAAGTCGCCCTTGGAACTTCAGGTTGGCATGGGTCTTCCCTCCACCATATCTTCTTCCTCAGGTGTTAGCTCACCTGAATCAGGCACAAGGAACATACCTTATAGTCGCTCCGACATGGAAGAAAGTATTTTGGAGACCAGATCTCCAGAACCGAGCCCTAGAACCACCATTGAGAATAGAGAACTTGAAATCAGCTCTAATCAACACAACAACCGGCAAAGCCCCACCATCTCTGGAGACTCTCACACTGGAAGTCTGGAGATGTGGGGGTGGGAAGGGTCTCTAGGTAGTTGGAGTGACCAACAAAAGCAACTCCTCAAAAAAGGCTGGCGAAACTCTACACTTAATTCTTATAGAGGACCATGGAAGAGGTGGTTGGTTTGGGCCAGATCTAACCGAGTTAGTATAACTCACCCATCGGGTTCAGATTTAGCCAAGTTCCTAACAGACTTACACTTAAAATGGAACTTATCTCCAAGCACAATCCTCGTACATAAATCCGTAGTGTCAACATTGTGCAACCCATCAACCAATAATTTATCGAACCACCCTCTTGTACAAAGAGTTGTTAAGGCTGTACAACTGTCTAGACAAAAAAGACCAAAACCCCCAATATGGAGTCCAATACAAGTAATAACATGGCTTAAATCAAATCAACCAGAAAATGTATCGCTATACGAAGCCAACAGAAGGGCATGCACATTATTACTTTTGGCATCAGGACGTAGAGTTCATGACCTGACTCTCCTAAGTATTGCTCCAGAAAGTCTAATATTCGAGGAAGAAGGTATCCTGCTATGGCCATCTTATGGCTCCAAAACAGATACAATGACACACAAGCAATCAGGGTGGCGTCTAAGACCAGCAAACAACCAGAACATATGCCCAGTCTTCTGGATAAAGAAGGTTCTACAACTCTCTTATCAATATAGAACGACTAAAGACACGTAGTCAGCTCTGTTTATTACATCAAGAGGATCTTCAAAACCAGCCACAAGAACGATCATTGCTAACTGGGTGAAATCCATACTAAAAGGTGCTGGCATCAAAACAACACCGGGAAGCATTCGTTCAGCAGTTGCATCATTAAACTGGCTAGAGAATTACAGGCTTGATGACATATTAGCAAGAGGCAACTGGAAGAACGCAAACACATTTGCAAAGTATTACAGACGGGAAATGCTAACCGAGACCCAAACATCCTCCTCATTAGCACCACTCTTCCAACCTGTAAATTAACATCACATTAGCGTGTTTCTGCCTCTTCTCACCAGGCGATAACAAACATATCTCAACAATGGTTTTGAATAACGGCAGCGGGACACACAATATTGAAGTTTTACCTACCATTAAAACTTTTATTGTGTTCCCTGCCTTATTCAAAACCAGGCAAGGCCTGCCTGTTGAGCACTAATGGCGACCCAAGCCAAAACACCATGGACACCAAGCCTAAACCATAGACAAAGAACTTCACCGAAGACTACAAAAGAAGAAGGAATACCCGACACAATGTCAAAAGAGGATGAAATATGGCGGATACGACTAGAAAAAAAGGGACGCTCTCTCAACAATGGTTTTGAATAAGGCAGGGAACACAATAAAAGTTTTAATGGTAGGTAAAACTTCAATATTATTGTTGGCTCCTATGAATTTAGACAGCTCCCTGCACTGCAGTCAAAATTATTTTATGCATGTTTTCTCATTTTTCACAACTTTTTACTGGGTTTTTTGAGGTTCCATAGTTGGCTGTTGACATTTTGTCTTAGTATTGCTCTTTAATTACTGCATTTAACGACTCTAGTACCTTAATGATGGTCAATGGACGATAAATAAAATTGAAAACAAATACTCCATATCACTAGAAGAACAAATAATATTGGTATGAAAACGGACAACTGTCAAACAAACTATTGGTTCACGAATGGTCAATTGACTCTTAAGTGGTTAATAACTTCCGTTAATATAATTTTTACCGATATTTGACTAACGGATTGCTATGAGCAGAAAAAAACCAAATGAATCAAATTTTGGTTTATTTGGTCTGATGTTTAACTAACTGTCCCTTAGAAATTCAAACTAATCTGTATCTTTTATTGTAGTGGAAAACTTGGAACACTGCGATTTCCTGGCTCTGCGTAACATGGTCATAAGGACGCACCTCCAGGATCTCAGAGACGTGACGAGCAATGTTCATTACGAAAATTACCGCTGCCGGAAACTAGCTGGCTTAGGAACTGACGGAAAACCACAGAGGATATCAAACAAGTTAGTTATTCCAATGTGTATTTCGCTCGCTTGAGTATATCATAATACATTATGCCCCCTGCCACTTGACTAACCATCAGTCTCATTTGTAATTTGATGTCTTTTATTTTCATTGAATGTTGTTGCTTTTGATTTTTTAACATGTCTTTTTAAATGACAAAGAGACATTCAATACCATGCTATAATTATCAAAGGCTTATACGAAAGTCCTTCAACCCTATGTACAAATAATTTTCTCCTTTCCTATTATGATTCCGACATGTCAAATTTTATTTTTTTGTCTATCTTCAGAGAGTTAAATATATTTGATTTCGTTAATTCTGGATACGATAGACTTGGTAAAAGAATCAAAACTCTGTTTGTTCTTTTTTTCTTATGGTGATACAAGCACGCAAAAATGATGTTCTCATTCTCGAATATTGGCAACTCTTTTTTGTTTTTTTCGTGTTGTATTTGTTCAAAATTTGACACCTTTTTAGTAATGTAGTTTGATGTTCAGTTTATGCCCACAAGGACTCATGAACAGTTTCATGACAGTCTGGTAAGTGATCGAATCATCCCACTGAAATATCAAATATTAATAATAAACCCACACAAGTCAGTCGTGTTTGTTTTTGAATTTGAAGAACAATCAAAAGTCTTCTTCATAAACACTAATTGAGTCATCATTTTTGTATGCCAGTGCATAACTATGTGTATTTTTAGCCTCCCATTTTGTTTAAGGAATATTTTTTTAGTTCTTGTCCTATTTTACTTTGAACACTTATCTGATGAATTGGTTATTGTTAATGTTTGAAATTTCCTATTTTTTTTTATTTTTTTAATATTCAATCGTAGACATCACTGCCTTGTAAAGCTTAGCTCTATTGTTGGTTCTAAGATTTTGTGACAAAACTTTACACCTAAAATCTGTGACATGCACAGATTTTTTTTATATTGCTAAAAGTATACACATTAATACTTCATTAGTTTTTTATTAATTTTTCTAAAAATGTTGTTTTATTGGTGTTTGTGTTTGGTGGTAGAGTATAAAATTGGTATTTTCACTTTATGGCCGATTATTTATGAATTTTTTACTTTGTAGGAATCCTCTAGCTCAGATGGAAGAAGAAAAGAGAGAGCATGATAACAAAATGAAGAAGATGGAGAGTGAGATGGAACAAGTCTTCGAAATGAAGGTACAATCACACAATTGCTTTCACAGATACATAAAGGAGAGTTCCACTTGATGTGTATTCTTTTATACAAAGAAGGTTAAGGGACCATATGCCCCTCGTGTCATTGTGGCCAAATTAGGTTTATTGTGAAATCCTTCAATTCATTCATGGAGCAGTGCCTCGTCTTCAGAGATCTCTTGCAGAGTGACTACTTTTTCCCAGCTCCTGCCCTTCCCAAGAAATATCCTTTTGACGCCCCCCAAAATATAGGTTCTAACAGAATTGTTTTGGTCATGTAACCTTTGTCCTCTTTGACCACTAATGTGGAAGTATCAAGTATTTCCACCACAACAGATTGTCTCTACAGAGGTGCCAGGTACATCCTCCTCTATAGCAAGAGAGCCCCGCATGCAATAAATCACCCCGAGATGGCCTGGTTTCAGGGAGCTCCGTTAGTTACTAACCTGTCTATAAGTCAAGTCACTCATCCTTCAGCATGGGTCGAATGACACCTTGGATTGATGTTCATTATAAAATTGTTTATAAAATATATTTCAGGTTCGAGAGAAACGTCAAAAATTGAAAGATAGCGAAGCTGAACTTACCAGACGTCATTCCGCTACTAGACGATCCCTCGAGCAACAAGCTCGTGAGTTGGATGAAAGAAGGAAAGCGTTCGAGCAAGAAGTGGCTGCTTGGGAAAGAGAGGCGGGAGTTTCATTAGACGATTTAAGAAGGCGATCGCTCGAGGCTAACAGTAAAGAGTGAGTACTTCTCACAATAACCTTATAAGTGTGTGTATTAGTTTTATAGTATATCTGTGAACTAATTTTGGGTAAATGTCTTTATTGCAGAACTATGGACGGCAAAGAGAAGAAAGACAAAAAGAAGAAGGGGTTGTTTTAAGATTGATCGCTAGAGAGTGACGATAGTGATTCATCTTAACTTGATAGTAACCTGTCAACCAATATTACAGTGTGCGTAGTTAGGAAGTGTGTGTGTCATGTAATACAACATATTATAACTATACATATTTTGTATTCAGATCTGCTCAATGTTATATCATTGCATTCAAAATGATTTTTACGAGGAATGGCGTTGTTTAAAGAAAAGTGCATTTGTTTATATTGCATTTCCTTTTTTTTTGTATTTTTTTTACGAATGTTTGACAACGTTATATAACACAGTATGTAAATTAATTTTTTGTTTGGATGATAAACTTTGCGATTGATTAGTCGGTTGTATGGTTTAAGCACAATCAAGTATTATTTATTGAGATGCTTCAAACTTATGCGGAGTTAAAATAAAAATATATGGATCATACTATTATAATAGCGGTTAGTAGTGTCTTACTAATTTTAGTCGAGGCCAGTAATGTGCGGAGAAAATAAAACAAAAAAACAAATTAGTTATTAAAAAAAATTAACGATTAAACGTGAAAGTTCTACTATATGGACTAAGCCATACACTGATTTAGAAATAAAATTAATCTACGTGCTTAGTTTTTTTTTTTAATATACCTTTATTATATTATTATAAATCCAAAGAAAATTTCTAATTATCGAAACAACAAAAATGCATTTTAACACGTATTGTTAATTATTTAAATTTATGCATTTGTCTTTTCCCGTTTGAAATAAGTATCTACAATTTCTAAGTGAAAAATATGAAGTATTAAACATACTTAAGTACAACTTAATGCACATTTACTATTAAAAATGATTATAAAACATTAGATACTACATAATATAAATAAATTTTATATATCTATTAAGATAATATTATTATGAATATCTTTCGCAGTAATGATAATTTGTTTTATGTATTTATATCTCATGTTTGGATTGACGACTGCCCTTTTGCTCATATTATAATAATATAGAACATAGTCCTAGCAGTGACGTGCGATTTGTTAGTATTTGACAAACTACCGGCTTTACTTGACAAATTGACATACCTACATAATTTCGAGAATAGTTTTTTTTTTTTTATTATTTTAATGGCCTTCACCTTGTGGTGTTCCTGGCCAGTCAAGGCCAAGTAACTTTCGAGAATAGTTACTAGTATAACTCTACTAAATTCTTCTTATAACATTTTTTTTAAATTAAATGTACAGGTTGAAATTCTTAATATAACAGATCAAATTCTCTTTGAAAATCGTTCATATTATGAAATATACTGTAACATGTTTTCGTCATTATACTCCAAAATTGATAGAAATCCGAAGCATTTTCTTTGGACCTGTGAGTTTTGTTATATAACAACTTGAACTTTATTAATCATGGGATAAAGCTGCATTAAAAGTCAGATTAGCTGAGCTGAGTGATGTACCTAACTCCAATGTTTTCTCCATGAAATCTTTTATTAGTCTTACAGATTTGTGATGTATTTAAGGCATAGAAAGTTATTAATGAATATAGAGTTTATGTGATAATATAATACATTCTTACATATAATAATATATATGTATGTATTGAAAACTAAAAGATTGTTTCCTAGATTAATAAAACAGTAGACTGACATTCTTTTGGACGCGTAACATTTCTATCATCACTTCTGCTCAATTGATTAACCCACACACACTCGACAATTTTACCTTTTTCTTTTAAATTTTTTTTTTCATCAAATAAAAATTAGTTGTAAATTTTTTAACTTAATCATTCTTCAATACTTATAATATATTATAAATTATTTATTTATAGTTGTTTTTATTGAAAACACATAATATATTATTATTTTTAACGTATAGATAACGTGTATATTTTCTATTATAAGATCCAATGTGTTTATAAGGTCTAATTTGTTTTGAATTAGGTTACATCAATTCTGTTTCAGATCCCTTCCTATTCTACGCTTTCCCAGCATTCCAATTTCAATAATCCATATTGTTTTTTTTTGTTGAGAGACGTCATAATTTTTAGCTAGGTTGTGACGTGTTTGTGCCAATAATGCCCTACATCTTTTTGTTCCTCATATGGCACATATGTCTGTGTAGCCACTAATTCAACTTTTCTTTCCGTTCTCGCTTTGTTTTAAAATGTAAGCATAATTTTTATAAAACCCCTAAGTTGTGATATATTTCTATATTCAATGTTTATGTATAATTTTAACTACCTTTGACGTATTTAATTATTATTATAATACATTTGATTGATTTCTAATAGTGATCTGTATAGGAGATAGATAAAGTACGATCTAGACGGAGAAGTGGACGACCAAATGTATTATTGTAGATGGATCCTGTGTACGGAGGATGACATTGGTTTGTAATACTGTTAATAGGCTTATCTTAATTACTATTAGACTATGGATAATTTGATGGTATGATTATTTTGTACTTGTGTATTGTATCCTCATTATTAATAGGAAGAGACACTTTTTCTAGATGAAAATTCATAAATTTCAAACTGCTTAACCTTAAAGTGATGTAAAATATACAATATCTTTTATGAAAATCAATTGCTTGTTTTTATTTTTTGGTTCCCTTTTTCATTGTGAATGTAAACACTCTCTTCAAAACACATGTGGTAAATTCAATCTGGATGCATTTAAGATTTCACTATTTTGGAGAAAATTTAACCCTTCGCTTGTGAACTGTGTGGTAAGGAATCTGGTATAGGAGGTCATAAACATTGCGTAAGATCGAACGCAATGGAGAGCTCTTGTTGCCTCCCTATGCCTCTAAGTGGAGCGTAAAGAGAGTTTGGATTGGATATTGCAAAAGATTTTGAATTTAACCTTTTTATAACATAGTTCATGCATTTTATTTTAGTGGGCGTTTTAGTTACCGCGATATCAAAGCTACGTTTAATGACACTACACATAAACTTTTAACTGTCTCTTTTCCCCTTCAATAATTTTACTGCTGACAGTGAAAGAGAAATTATACATTGAATGTTTTGTACTTGTCTAAAAGAATACTGCATTCATGTTACGGTCACTTTTCTAAGAAATCATAGCATAACAGCTTTATAATTATTTTTTCGAGGAATCCGAGGTATAATGTGTATTATGCTTTGTACTTTTGAGTTAATATCCCTTCGGTTCTGACCGTCCCTAACAACGCAGATCAGTCATTCCTCTAAAGGTGCGTTTATACCATACGAACATAGAGACAAATCTAGAAACAGAGCATAGTTTCTTTTGTGGTTGATATTGGACACCATGGAAACAGTAACAAGGAAGAACTAATTAATTGGCGATGAAAGATTAGTGTCCATATCAACGATCAAGAAAATATGCTCTCCTTACAGCTCTGGCTCTATGTTCTTTTGGTGTAAATGCATCCCAATGAATGATATAAGTAGATGGGCTCTGAGCCCGTTATTCATCAAAACTTAGAAATGGTTTTTTTTCAAATAATCATTTCTTTTTCCATTTGGATTTGGATTTTCCATAAAAGATAGAGCACACTTACAACAGAAGGAACGATATGAGTAAAAAGACAATTGTATCAGACCATTATTATTGTAAACAAATCATACATAAAATTATGAACCTATGCTATTTTATTACATTGTTATTTTAAAAATACAAATGAATCATAATTAAACCTTATTTCCTAAGAATTATTTGATAATTTGGCAGCACTATTGGAAAAATATTGTTACATGCAAAATCACACTATACATTTAACCATTTATAATATAAATCTGTAACATAATTAGATGACCAATGACGTCTGCTACATTTATTATAACATATTATTACAAAATATATTATCATTTCAATAATTAATCACGAGATGATCTATGATTGAAGATGACCAGCTGTGCTTCGAAAATTTCGTGCAAACGAGATTTCCCAGATATTCATTCCACTTAAATGACACACATGCATGTTGCAAAGAAAAATGTAAGGAAAACGAATAATTTTTTTATTTAAATAAACGGTGTATGAGATGAAATAGAGAGATTTAGCTCAAGATGTGAATATTTTAAGATGGTTAAATTAGAAAAGGTATGGTAATCAGTCATCACTGGATTTTTGGAAAATGTCAACATTCACCCAAGTACATTTGATGTAAAGATTAATTTTGTTAGATGAGTTATAGGTATATGGATTGGTTCTGAAAATGAATAAAAAATATCTGAGATGATGTCACATCAGATAGTTGTTACAGTTCTATGATCCAAAAAGTTTATGATTAGATTTGTGTTTAAAAGAAAAATATCTTTGAAATATTGATAATTTGCGCATCCAGATATTTGGGAGTGCGTTGGATTAAAATATTAGTATTTACATAGTTTTTTAACAGAAAATTATTGAATTGGTTGACAGCTTAGTTTTTAAAAAATGGTGAGCCACGAATGGAAAAAAACAAGTGAACTTTGAAAAAATATTTTTAAATGTTTATTTATATATTATTGGATTTTTTAAGTGTTCAGTTGTAAGAATGGTAGGATATTTTCTCCTATTTGTGTATTTTATGCCTTGAATTTGGAGCCTAAAACAGCTTCCTTTTCATATATTTTATAAGGAAATGTCGCTTTTGGTTCATAGTGCGTTTAATTCCATTGAATTAATCATTATAAATTGGGGTATTTAGATCATTTTTGCAAAAAGCAATGACTACACTACTTGTTTTTCTCCATTCCCGTATAATGAAGTTTTAATGAATTTGCAGTTGTTTAAAATTTAAAAATGAATAAAAAGCAGCCGTACAATCATAATGTTTCAAATCAACACAATTCCTATTTTATTTTTTGTTTCATCTTTGTGGTATGAATTTTACATATAATATTAAATATATACAGATTATTATAATGAAAAAATGTGTTTATAGACAACTAATAGAATAGAATAGAAGAATAAAAAGTAGAAGTGTTTGAAACATTATTCATCACAGTTACTCACATTAACACATCACTTATGAAAACATCAACAACTACAATCAAAGAAGTTGTATACAAATATAATAATATTATATTATTTAAAATTCAGTTGTGTTTCGTAACAATATTATAATTCCTACATAACAAATTTAGTATTGCATAAATCACAACTCCCGTCAGTATTGAATACGTGAAATCATAATACAGTATGAAGGTAATACAGTAGAGTTTAAATGTTCAACTACCATCCATTCCGAGCTACAAAACAATTATACCAAAATCTAACAAGATTCTTCTAGGAAATTCAGCTACACACAATATAATGTAATAATATTAAAAATTTATTTTAGGAAGCTCGTAGAATGTAAAGACTAAATATTGTTTTCACAATCGGATATCATTTTACCCTGGTAACCATCTAAAGAGACCCATATCCGCTGGTTTTATTAAAGAAAGCATTTATTGTGATATCATTTTCTTCTTTTGATTATTTTTATTTTCACCAATCTTGTGTTTACCAAAATATTATTTATCGCTAAATATCAATATACTAAGTTCATTATTAAAAAAGAGAAAAAATGTTTTTATTTTTTCAAGTGAATGATAATAATATAAGAAAGATTATAAAAAGCACATGTACACACATAAATATTTAAGTATATAATAACAAGGTGCGCCATATCCTCGTTGCATGTGAAATTTGAGTCATATACCTACACATTTCACAAATTTGACACAAAACAAGGATATAAATAAGTTTATTTTAAATTGTACTGACATACACCAAAAGTATGTAGAAAAAGCGTAATGCTGTGTCGATTTGATGAAATTAATTACATCTAAGTAATAACACTTGTAATATTATCTGTTCACATAAATACTATTATTAGATAATCGCATATTATATTAGTCACAAGTGCCGCGTACGTGATATTGTTCGACTCAGTAGCAGCCTATCTTAAATATGATTATTACAAATATTCATAACGTTCAAGACAATACAAAATATGGCATCACAACGATCTAATGAATAATATATACATTCCCTGCACGTTAGGTATTTATACTTACATGTAATGTAATGATTAGTCACTATAGTAATAACAGGCACATACATCCAATATTCCTATAAAGTTATAGTTTAGCATAGTAGGTTCATTGTGTTTGAGACTATTAATGCCAAAAAGTTCTTATCTACAAACAATATTAATCACTAAGGAGTTATACATTTCGTCACTTACAAAAGGTAATGTTAGATTTACAAATCTGCATTTTTTTTCTCTTGTATTTATTTTTTAACTTCACCTCTTCAAATTTTAGTGAAAGCGATTTCACAATAGACTAACGAGATTATCAAACTTTTTGACAAATCTGGAGATTTCCAGTTCTAGTGGTTACAGCGCCGATTACCTACTGTTTCGTACTGGAAGTTGTGGGTTCGATCCCAGAGGTTGTTTATCATCCTCTCTTCACTTCACTTAAAAAAAACTTTCCCTCACGAAAGAGTACCTAAACAGAATTGTTTGATGCTATGAAAAGTCATAATAACCTGTCAAATAATTTAAAAGGAAAGAGATAAAAGTTCCAAATTTATTGTGGATAAGAACTTTTGGCCCTCATAGTCTCATTTTTGTGATACTATAATACGTTGATGTATAGCTCATCACCGTTATAAAACTATTTCTCTATAGATTTCGGCACAAATTTTACTTGTATTCCAATATTTCCCTCTTCGCTAAACTGTTTTGCATGAAGAAAGTATAAAACCAACAATAGTTTCCCCATTAAATAAAATAATAATTGTAATCTTTCCTCAAATTATTGAAAAATTGACATTTGATGAAAATTAAAACAAATAATTATTCAATAATAACTATTTAAAATTTTCGCTACTAAGAAATTTGATTTGTATGAATATATCGGTGTTGTGTTTTATTGTAGTAGTTCGTTCAAATTCGATAATCTAAACACGTGTAGGTACCTACTTTGTAATGAAAATATGTGTACATGGATTAATTTTTAAAATCTTTTACAGAAATTTATTATGTTCTAAAGTTTTGGGGTTACATAGATCATCAAAATCTGTTAAATTAAATATATTAAAATAAGACAAACTATTCTGAAGAAGTTTTTGGAGCACATTTCATTATGCACACAAAATATGACTTATGTGTAAATATTCACAAAATTCAATAGGATAAACGAAATTGATGAGAGAAGGAATGCATTCCTGAACAATTTGGTTTATCGTACTCAAATTTGTAAAAAAAATAGTAGTTTTGCATGTATTATCACGCACAAAAGTCATATTTTGTTGGTCATGATTTGTAATGTCTTATGTGAGTTGTGACATTCAAAATTAACACATATAAACAATTTTAAGTAAATATATCTACATATTTAATAGTCTTATGATAGCAAAATGGAACACAATTTTTTTGTTTATACTTCACAAAACAATTGTATTCTTACAATAATTATTAAAATCAACAACTCACATCAAAATGATCAACCTCGCGTGAGACATGATGGGCCCACACACATTTCCAGATTGCACTTTCGTCATTTTTTATATCACAAAAAAAAAACAAACAAGGGGGTACAAGTGATAAGTGTGTGGGTCCTAGCTTATTTAAGTTAATAAATTACAGCTATGTACACAGTTGAGTATGATGTGGTTTAGCAATCCTATCATGAATTTATGAGCTAAAAATATTCTGAATTTGGCTATAGATATAAATTCGTCTGCTTTGGTGTTTAAATATGGCCTTTTATCATTATATCTTTAGATTGATTTGAATGTTTCAATTTTTTTTGTTGATAAAATACTGGATACAATCCACTAATAGCACAAGCGCGTATTTGTATTTGAATAAAAACGTCATAGCCAAAATGTTGTCGTTGCTAATAACATTGATATTTTTTACGTTTCAGAAAAATTACTTTAACAATAGTTAAATGAATGAATGTATTTATTTATTCACTGATTGGGTATATTGGAAAAACAAATATATTGTCTTGTAAAATTAATAAGAGCTGTCTATTTTTGGTTTAGCTCATATTATTGTATAAATTATCAACATAAAAATATTTTGCATTTGCATCTTGAAAATTTTGACTAAGATATTTCACAAACTCAAAATACGGCTTTACACTCTTCGGGATTCTATTCAATATTATCATTAGCCTGAATGTAGACATAATATTTGATTAAATACATAATAATATACAATATTAAGAATTTAATGGATACATGTATTTTCTATTTATTGTCATTTTCTTTATGGAATTGGATATGAACAACATTATTTAAAAAAAATCATACATTAAAAATTTTAAGCATTAAATAATATTTAACAGTGAACAGCGACAAGAGAGTCTTATAGTAACAAACACTGAACTTTGCAAATTATGTTTAAAATATACTGTTGATTCCATCCCCTAAAAGAAATAAGCCATTGTTAACTTAAATAAGAATTCGTAACTTAGTTTTATTACGTATTATAACATTATCTATCAACCGAGTAACAAAAAAATGTCTTTGGTATAAATAGTAATCTTGTCTTAATTGTACCACATCAGGAAACATCCAAATTTTACAGCTATTAATAAAAAAATATCAAACAAAATCATAAACTATTAATATTTTATTAAAATAATTTAAAACATACTTAAAAAAAAAAACATTTTCACTATGGTACAGGGGTTGAGGACCAAAATAGTATTTAATTATCTGCAATTCCACTCACAATTGAGTGATTTATGACCAAAATGGTAATCATTCGACAAAAAAATAAATAAATAGTAAGTATGATTTTTAAATATTTTATTATGTACATTTCTTTAGAAAAAATTGTTATTCTTTCAATGTGTGCTTCTATGAATAAATAATGAAATTTCCTTAGATTTGAAAAAAAAAACAGTTTTTGATTAATAAAAAAGAAAAATAACTTTTGAAATATCGTCTGATTTTAAATCAATTCAGGCTGATATATTTTCCATCAATAAATAAATAAAAAATATTATCTGAAAATATTTCTACATACTATTGATATTCAACGACGAAACTGATATGCTATGAAAATCTGAACCAAAATATTTTAAATAGTCTATCTATTTCGATATGTATAATAATAATATTAATTCATAACAATTTCAAATGTCTCGTTTCTATTTCAGATTCAAAGGTAACGTACAAAATATCTACTAACCTAATTCATAATATACTATTTTACATAATAAATAATTATTCAATTTGAACACATCGCAATATATCGAGTAGTATTTTAAATCTGTCAAAGAAAATACAAATATTCTTCGTAGATTTTGAAGAGATGAAAAAATATACTTATGATATTTTTAGCCACAGAACACATTGAAAATGATATTATCTATTATTTTAATATGTTTGGTTGCATTTTTCCTTTTGTCTACAAAAATAATTTTCCCTTTTACAATGTTGTTATAAAAAATATACAAACATAACTAATATTGTTATCTCTAAAAAAAGTTGGAAAACATAATTCTACAACATGTTACAACAGAATCGATAACAATATCCCATGTAATTGGGTAACTAAAATATACATTTACAACACATACATCCAATGAGTTTGTTTTTAGATGATTTATTGATTTTTTTATAGTTTGAAATATTATGATTTCTCATCAATGATTTTGTTTTGTTCTATTTATTGATATATTGTGTAACCGTAAATCTTGTAACAAAATATTTTGTAATAGCGAGACAGTTTTTAAAGATGCTTCGGTTGATTTTGGTTTTTTAATGACAATTTTGCTACGCTGGTATGTTTTCATTATATTGATTGACTTGTAAAAGTTTATTTAATACAATTTTGCATGATTAAAAGATGCAACATCAAGCCTCAAATCTAACAAAGGTAAGTATACATTTATTAAACTAATTATTGTATAGTTTACATACAGAGAATTGATGATCTCTAAGTAAAGTAATTATAAGATGTGTCATTACGAGCAAATATTTAAGTTAAAGTGTTACCTGGGCAAATAAGTTTACTCAGTCAAGCTTATTACATTGTTCGATTTGGTAATTTAAAAAAGAATTCTTGAGGATTGCATAGAAGATGATTGTCAGTCCCTTACCCAAACTTTCAGGTATACAAGTCACCTTAACAATTATATTATTTTCTATGAATAATAATTATATCTTTAAACAATGCTTTTAGTATCTTACATTTCCCCCATCATTATAATATTCTCAATAGGTACACGTACGTAGGCATTATTGTCCGTCAGACAGATTATTGTTAATTATGTTGTCAGAGTGTAACCTTTAAAATAATGTTTAATGTAATCAGGCACAGTTTTGTTAACTTATAACGCTTAGTACTACTGTATGTTATATTTTTACTATGGTAAGCCTTACGTTATACTGCAATCTAAAACAATAGAGTGATGGCACAATATAATTGGTTGCAGTTGAAAATACAACGATGGCGTTTCACAACAAAGTAATAAAGCTAACAGTTTAATTTCAAGTACGTAGCAAGGGATTGTATAATGTTTTCTTGGGTGCCGTCTGTATATTTTTCAGTAATCTTTAAGCTACATCGGGAAAAATAAATGATAATATTATTGTTGAAAAGAGGTAAGTATATAAAAAACCAATTTTCCCAGAGAGGTTTTTTTAGATGAGGGGATATTTCTGAAAAATTTGCCGCAATTTTGGAACTAGCAATACTGATATGCCAGACCTTATTTTTTGGCTAAAGGTTCACACCAAGCCATCTGTCAAAAAAAAAGATATTATTTTTTTTGTTGGCTAAATGTCAAAACTATATCCGGCAGCCATATTTTATTTTTCCTGATGTAACTAAACTTAAAGATTAGCTATTATTCTATGATACGAAGCATTCTTACCCCCTATTCCGAACATACCTATCTCAATTACACCAGTGAGAAATTTGTAGTATTTTGTGGCAGTGCTATAAAGGTTTCCATACAAAAACTCTGTTACACCAACGTTTTGTCTGAAAACGAATATAGTTTGACATTTTGTCATTTCATGAGATGTATCATATTATATCATAATAAAACTCTTAAAATAACTTACTTAACATATGAATACTGATTTATCTTATGTCTAGGCGAGGCTATAACTATTAATAAATACTGTAGTATTTTAAACAATTAGAATATCTTACAAGTACCTATAACAAAAACAGAAAATCACAACATCGGAGTAGAATCATCATACTATAGAGTCCTTTATAAGATTTTCATAATATTTTAGATTTTTTTTTGATACCCCACAGTCCAAGCTGTACATATTTAATTTCTCAACCGCACATAGTAAAAATGGAATTAACTTTTCGCAAATTTCACAACACATTTTGTTTTTGCAGAAGCACTCTGATCATGAATTCATAGCTCTTTCTTCGTATTTTATAATTTTATTTAATGAAATTCTTTTAAAACATTTATGGAAATAGAAAATGAAAAAAATTGTCAAATAATTTAATGCATAAATGCTTTTGTTATATAATCTCATTATAGGCATATGTAATTATTGTACCATGATTAAAATCTCACATAGATGAAAATTTATAGGTTTGACTATATTATGACTAAAATAATAATAGTTTTTCTGTTATTGTTTTCAAATTACATCAGAGCTGGTTTTGAAATTGATATGAAATTAAAAAAAAATACTTGAGTTGTAATATTTTATATGTAGTCGTCAATAAAATATTTTATATATTTTCTTTTTAGTTGTCAAAGTGTCGATTTGCAACAAAAGTGTTCAAATTTACATTACATTTACGTTTTTTTTGTTGTACTTATTACCTGATGATTAAAAAAATCTGTCAAATCTACTGAGAAAGAACTAAAAATTAATGTTAAAAATAAGATTTGGTTTAAAAACTAATCATATTTTCAGATATTTAGTATCAATATCAGTCAAATAAATACATTACAACCAGACAGAAGCTGTTATACCAAAGAGTTCCATAAATAGAGGGGCTAACAGGAAGAAAATTCACTTTAAATTTGTGTCCAGTTTGGTGGGAGGGACGGGAGGTGTGCGGGTGATGTTCCAATTGTATTTAAATAATGCGCCGAAAACATTCATAACGATGACTTAGAAAATTTTAATTTTCGATATAAATGACTTATACTGCGAATGTAATGGAATTCAACCTTTTTACTTAGTGCATTGTTTATATTTCAGTAGATATTTGTTTACTATAGTAACAAACTGTTTACTAAGCAACAATGTTATTATTATGTTGCTATGGTGTCGATACATTGATATACAACATGGATAACTGCATTTTTGACAAAACGATTTACCTAATGATGTTATAAAAATTCTGTATTCAAATACACATTCTTGGTGATTTCGGCAAATCCAACATAATAATAAAATGTCTTAATAACACCTTAAGAAAAATAGGGAAAAGTTTGTTAGTATTACAACGTTTAAAATGCGCAACTCTATTCTCTATGCAGACCGAGATTGATTGATTGAGATTGAGAATTGTCTTGGATAAATTCAAGATGAAACTGTATACTCATGACATTTATTAAGAAAATCGTTTGATTGAATATCATTACAAGCACAGAATAAGGAAGTTTTTTAATGTTGTAAGAGATTGCAAGAACATTACGGTCAACAGAATACTCAGATTCTGGTGAAAACTGAGAGATATCAATCTTGTAAAATTAAAAGAAGGAAAATATGTAGCACATAAATTTTCATGGGCCTCAAATTTAAACCAGAAAAAAGAGAAATATGAAATACTTGGGCAGAAAATTATACTTAAAACAGAAATAAAGCAAACCTTGGATCACAAATTAAAATGATAAAAAAACAAAAGGGCATGAGGGTACATGAACAACGATTTCATTAAATTATAACTTGAAGAGTTTTTCCATATCTAATAAGTTTGAAGGAAGATGTATATGAAGGAAAGAATTTTTTTCTGTTACTTTCACTTGTGATTGCTAACCTAAGGGTTACGAGACCTGGGCCCCGTTCCAGGTTCCTCTTTGCGGGTTTTTTTTTCAAATTATAGAATCGTTATGTATCAAAATTATGTCGTTTTTTTCATCCAAAAAAGTTAATTTTTTGGAGTTATCCAATTTGCATATTGAGGTATCGATGTGTCAAATAATATTGAAATATATTGTAGAAAATATTATTAATTATTAAATGAAAAAAACATATAATAAATTGTTTTTAAGGATTAAAAGATACAATATTGTCACTTTTATTATCTTATTGCATAATAATTGGTGCAGTATCTCATTACACATGAGGGCAATTATTATGTAAGCAACACGATGCGTCACCTAGCAACGTCTGTGACAGACTGAATTCATAAAAATAAAAAATACGCAGCGGTTAACTGCCTCATATTGAGAACATAAAATACGAGGCAAGTAAGCCGCTCTATTTATGGAACTCTTTGTGTTATACTTTAAAGAGGCGGCGGCCATTTGTTTTTCATCTGTCAAATTTAGATTCAAATATGGCTATGAAATTTTTATTTTTTATTTTAAGCCTTCACTCGTTTGCGAGTGTTTGGTCAAATCCAAATTTCTTATTGCACTATTTTTTTATTTTTATTCTACAAAATGCAATCTTTTGATTCCAAGTGAAAAATATTTAAGGTAATTCTAATTCATGTTTTTTATTTTTGATTTGGCTGTAGTACCTACGCTGTGCTAAAATTTGTTGGTTATTCAAGAACCATTTTACAAATGGAGTTGACTACTTTTGTTACTAATCGACAATCTTCAGTAGACATGTGATATTTTTGTCGTATTTGGTCTTGGATGGGGTGATCTTTAGAAGAGAAGGAAGCTGACCCTGGTCCGCCGGGAGTCACCCTTGCCCCGGCGGCCCATGCCGAATTGTCACATACTCGTGTCCGGGCCTGATCCTCCACCTTTACTGTCTACTCCTCCTCCGCTTCCTCCCTCTTCTTCTCTTCCTCCACTTCCTGAACCACTGCCTCCTCTACCCGAAAGTCCACTAAAGTCCAATTTGTACTAAAATAAAAGCATCACATTAATGACTACCACCATATTTTGTAAAAAAATAAAAGTTTAGTTGAGAGGGAATTGAAAGAGAGATTTGCGAATTTATAACACACAAATTATGACTCAGTTAATAAATCGAATTCAAAAGATTTTGGGTTAAGGTTATTTTAATAATAAAAGCATAAGTTAAATATTTTCACAAGTTAGTAAATGCGCTGGGCTACTTAACTAATTATAACGATAGCTGTTGTTATGTTAAGCTTTGCTACGAGTTATTAAAATAAAAATGCGTTCTATTTGTTTAAGTTTTTTGAATAACCATCATTTTAGTCGTTAGTATCTAATAACTAGCTCCAAACAGTATCCAGTAACAAAGAATCATACTTAAGTCATGATAGCAGTACAACTTTTGTGAAATTCCGCTTTGTTTAAACTTGGGGTCCAGCTCAAGTCTACTCTTACGGGCAATAGTAAATTAAACTGAAAGATGTATTCAATAATAAAAATAAATAATAAACATATAAAAATAATAATAACAGATTAACGCAAATTGTTAGGACATTGTATTGGTTGATCGTAGGAACGGAATAACATAACTCATCCATATAACTATACCGCCATAATGAAAATTTGAAAAAGGCAGAGCTAGACAAAGTTACATCTTGATCTTGCTCATGAAATAATATGTGGCAAACAAATACCCCCCACATAGTGCCTATAGTGATATTGACAAATGGAGTTATTCCTAAGTCTCTTAAAGACAATTTTTGAAACTAGGCATTTGTAGTCGTCTCAAAGATGCAATTCAAAATGGGAGTCCTGTTGTCCTCATAAAATATTAAATATTGGGTTTGTCCCAAGGGCCATAATTTACTGATCCTTGATTTGAATTAATAAAATATTATGAATAATGCATATTAATTTATAAGAAACTTACTTTGTTGGCACAATCGAAGCATGTCGTCACAACTTTGCTAATGACATTCATAAGATTTTTAGTTTCTTGGATTACATTATCTACTTTACTAAACGTGGCAGCTCTACCGACAGTGGGATCCTTAACCGTAAATTGTAATTGTTGTACATATGTAGGAACTTTATCTAAATGTTCGAGCAGTATTTTCTTACTCGATCCAGCAGGTACCTGAAATCAATTGATGAATCAATACTTTTATTTATAAAGGTGTCAGTATATAGCCGAAGAAACATATTCAGCAAGGCAGTTCTTTTTGTTATCTGGTCCGGTCCAATCTGAGACAGGCCAACCCAGGGTATAAATTCCAAGTGAACACAGTGTGGGAGAATTCTGACCTGACCTTCATTTGTATAAATCATGTTATATGGGCGGTGGTCAAGACTTCTGAATAAAAACTAATGAACACAGAAGTGAATAATTGAGGTACCTGATAAGAAAATTGCCTAACAATTTTATATAATCTATTGGCTTCTTCAGCAAAATATTCAGCTTGAGTGAAGAGATCCTGTGTAGTCTTTAGTAGCCCCTCTCCTTTAGTAAACTGATACATTGCAAAGGCCATGGAAGACATATTTTTTGCTCTGAAATTTTTCATAAAGACTAAACTTCTCAATACATATTATTACAATAGAGGTTTAGAAAAAAAAACATATTTTAAATTGCTGATTACCCCAATTCCCTAACAGATTCGCTAAAATTTAGCATCAACTCAAATTTTGAATTTCGTGGGCAATTCCATGTGATTTCAACCAATCCAAGCAAAATTGCTTCTTAAGCAATTTTGATTTAGAGCGAATTTTTTTTTATTCAATTTTTCATTTCTGATTTTGCATTTTTTTTTTCAATCAATTTCTTAAATTGATCGAAGTGAATATAGGTGCAAGTGATTTCAAATAAATAATTTCCCCATGTCAAAAGTATCATCATGGCTGCCAAATTTCCTTTTACAAAATCATCTTTATCAAGAAATAAAACCACTATTAACTATGTATCTATAATGAAAACAAGAGCAAAATGATATTTTTACTGAAAATAATAACTTATTTTGATTTGATTGTTGTTTTTTAGAGAGGTGTATCTGAGAAAAAAATTGACACTAGTAGTTTTGACATAAAAGTGGTTCCTCTAAAATTTTGGCGGGTCTTTCTAAGGAGCCGCTTAAATTGATCAAATAGCGGGTCATTTTAGAGGAATTACCATAATTTAAGTTGAACAGTCAGTTAAAATTTAGTTTTTTCATATATTTTTTGGTGGATTCTAAGCTTGTGGATCTGATAGCGAATAGGGGTAGATATCTGCTTTGCTTTACATTAGCAAATGACGGATCTAACATTACTACAATACAAGTACAAGGATGATTAAAATCTACGATAAAGTGCACTATGTACCTTTTAACAATATCATTATTTTCCTCTAAAGCAGAACCACTCTCCTGCCATTTGTCAGTCTCTGCATCCATCTCCGACGACATCATTTTCATTTCCAACCCTGACTTTGCTATTTTGGCTTGTTCTTCTGAGTCTAATCTTACAGCTTTCAAAGGCTTACTAGTCGTACCATGTTTCTAGAAAGTAAACAAATAATGCAATGGAATGGAATTAAAAGTATAGCACAAACGGCCTTCATGGTAAGTACTGCAGCATAACGTTTCTAAGGAAAACATAAATTGTGAATAAATTATTTCATTACGCGGGTACAAAGCCAGCTTATTGACTAAGGCTAATCGCTCGACTATTTAGTTGCGTTTCAAAAAGACAATCTATCATAAGAGGGTGAACAAAATGGTTAAAAAGGTACGATTCTTGTTTTATTAAAAAGTTGCACAACTATCAATTAATGATTGATCAACTTGTATTGATGGGAGCATAACATCTATTACAGTTCAGTATGTCATTAGCTTTATCGTTAATTAAAATTGTTTGTAACACCTTACACGTGTTGCCGAAAGAATGTTTGATTAGACAGGTTATAAAAAAACAAAACAGTTTGGTCGATTTAAAACTTGTATGTATGCGAATAGTTTAAGGCGCATTTGTGGTATCTATGGAAAGGGACGAGTGAATGGATTCCTGAACGGGCACGCGTGCGCTACAGTTGCTCTTAACTGCTCTCTTACTTCTAAACCATATCATTGTATTACAACGAATCTTAAATAAAGTATAGAACTAATATTCTTGTGTTTTACTGGATATAACAGCATTTTTCTACAAAAACATTATAGTGGATAAAACATGTATTTACTTAAATAAAAAAATATAAAGAAATGGTTACAAAATTCTTACCCCTGGTCTAGGTAATGACATATAAACTTGTTTCTCAGGTTTCCCTTGTGCTAATTCTAAAATGTCTTTGGCGACGGCAGTGACATCAGACAATAGCCATTGCCACATGTCCACAAACACCTCCAAGTTTTCTTTAGCTACTTTGCTATTGGGGTAAATACTAAGAGTTTTGGCAGCTGTGACCACTTGAGGTCCATATATTCGAAGATTAATTTCAGTAAATTTGGCAGTTACTTGTAATGTTTCCGATAACGCTATGTGTCTTAGTAATTTACAAACCTGCAAAATTCAATTTTTATTACATAAAATAAATATACTTAATGAATAAAAATTTGTAGAGTAAAAAAAAGTTAATCAAAAAAAGTTAAAGATAAAATAAAATTATGGTTTTACTATATTAAGAGAAAAGTGAAAAAAATGTGTTATTGAAAAATTGAACTAAATACTAATTTGAAAAATAACATTTAAATAGAAAAATTAGCGTTATTAAATTTTTCCACATATTTTGAATTTCATGAACAGTTTCCTAGGCATATCTACCACATGGTCACGGTTGGCTCAGAATTATTTTTTAAGTTGTTGCCTATCAAACTAGTCAGGAAAATATGGAAAAACCTTGAATGCTACAAAATGGAAAGTGTGCATCTTAAAATATTTAAATTAAAAATATCGAATTGAACGTACTTCAAGAATATGGTCGATGTGTTCTAGTAAAAGGTCCGCATGAGGGTGCAAACGATGTCGTAATTCTGCAGAATGCTTGGCTGCACCATTAGTTGCTGTTCCTAATTCAGCTGCCTGCGCTCTTGCTGCAGCTACGAGAGCAGCCCACAGTGCTCTCAACGCCTCCAAGGCTCCTGCACACGATGCTTCTAATTCAGTCTCCATTTCATGGCAGTACACAGTCACTCCGTCGTGTAACGCATCGTCCTAGAACAAAAATCAGCACTTGATTACTATGTTCCAATAAACGTTTTGGTCCGTTTGGATCTAAGATGGATGAAACATGCACGATGTATGCATGCATACTATCTCTTGCTAATATTTGTATTAATATTATCAAAATTATACATACCTGATATAAATAATCCTAGAAAACAAAACCTTACATTAGTATTTAAATGTTCGCTCTAACATGAAAGTTTTGGAAACTCTGTCAATCATTCAGTCCATTTTGTACAATGGACAACTGACCAATTTTTTTAAGTAAAGTTTTATTAGAGTTTATTTTAAAATAGGATTAACTGTTTATAGCCAATATATTTATAATAGTTGCTTTGTAAAGTGCATTTCAAGTTTGAATATTTTTTTGCCACTTTTTTTATTTTTTTTTATTGAAATAAATATAGAACATAATATTATAATTATTTACAAAAAACAAGTATCATATTGAGTCACGCCAAATCTAAAAGATTTGTCGGCGTGTTCTCTTTATTATTTATTTATCGTATGCTCTTACAATGTATGTCACATTTCATGTAGGTTAATATATTTTTTTTCAAATAAGTAAGAATACATAAAAACAGCATTAAAATATTAAACAGTTATATCTCCTATTGGATTGTCAAATCAGTAAAATGAAAGTAGGTAAATAATTTAAAAAAATAAAATAAATTATAAATAATTATGGTTAATTTAAAAGGTTAAAAACAAACAATGGTATATTGGAATTGTGTCTCCTTGTCAAAAGTTAAAATTGCTGTGGTGTAAGTATTCAATCGCCCTTTCGTTAAGATGAATGAAATCCAGGAAGTCGCCATTGTACATGATATAAAGAAAAATTCACTTAATCTACTATTACATTAAAATTAAATTAATTTTAAACTTAAACTAAATATAGTGTGACGTAATGTGATTCATACTCTTAAGTAAGAATAGAGGGACTCATAAGTCATAACTAATTGGTTGCTATGCAAACCATATTCCCATTTGATGACATTCAATAATTCTACAGCACAGCAAGGTGCCAGACTACTCATTAAAAAGCCCCGTCTATGGAATACTTTGTCTTAAGACGTCATTTTCTAGTTGACAAATTACTAATTACAGAATGTCATAATAACATCATTGGAAATGAATTTTTTATCTTTGATAATAAATTCCTTTCAGTGTACTTTGAATTTTGGTTTTTTGGGAGTTTAATTTACCCAGATATGGAAATGGAAATTTTTGGTCAGTTATCCATTCATTCATTCCCAATATTTTATTCTTTAATAGGCAAAAAACAAATAAATTCTCGAGAGGTTTAATTTAAAAACATATCTAGTAATTAAACCTTATGAAACAAAAAAAAAACACTCACCATGTTTACAGCTACTCTTAACAATTGGTTGAGTTCTAGTTTGGTCCTATCACATAGAAGTAAAATGTTTTGTCTGCATTCGTGCCCCGTGTACGCTGAGTCCGTGAAGTCGTGTGTGCGTTCTATGAGTTGATCTAGTGCTCTGGCTAATTGTGCTCTTTGTGTGGGGCCTGCGTGAGTTGCCCTCGCTCTTCCCACTAGTTGCCCCAATCTTCTCAGAGCTCCCATGACCGTACCTCTTTCAACTCGGTCACTGCTGGCACTTCCACCCAACGCTTCATCGCAGTCCCAACCCTGTATAAATAAAATAAATATTTGCATAAACATATTTTATACCTAATTAGAAAAAATAAATTCAATGAGAACTTTATGCCATCTAAAGGTCACTAATATAATATGAACTCCAATTTTACAGCCAGTCTAACACAAGATTGGCTATCTAATAGTGAAAAAGTATCATGTTATGATTCTTTTTGCTGGGAGGTGATAAAGGAACAATTTTATTAGAAAAAGTATGATATTGAGACAGGAAAAATGACATCATTTGTCAACACAGTAAGTATTATTATTCATATTCAAAATGTTGTACAAAAATCCATGATTGAAGCAATCCACTTTGAGCTTGTTATTTTTTTAATAAAGTGTAATGGTAGGTAGTAAAATGTGCACCTGAGTTCTGGGTGAGAGTGCGGCCTGGCAGTCCAACACTCCGTCCTTCACAACATAATGTATGAGATCCATTGCTCTTCTCATCTGACAAAACACTGTATCTCTGTTCTCTCTCGAACTGGGGCATTCAGGGTGTCGCAGACAGGCCTGAAAATATCACAATTTATTATTATAAGATAAAATTAAATTGATATTTTTAAATTTTAGTCTCTTTTTTGTTTTGTTTTTTTTTTAACACAACACGCTGTTTCGAATAGACCTCCACTCTTTTTGTTATAAGATAAACACATTTCTCATACAACCTCTATATTTTTTTGGACCTAGCTGTCATTCTCAGTCAACCCTACATTCTTACACCTTTCCTCTCAGCCAAATAAATTCTTATCGCATTTATTCTTCAACATGCCATGTCAACTTATAAAATTTCATCTTTATAATAACACTTATTTCCGTACCTCATTCCTTTCCATGTCCCACAGTAGAGCTCTCATTTTATTTTGATTATTGGTAAATCTAACCTCACCTAGCTTACAAAATAAGTTATAAAAACAACTTTATAACTTTTTACAACTAATAACTTTTTTCACTGCTGTGTTTTATTAAAAAAATATTCAGTGTTCTTTTATACTAGGCACATAGTTTATTATTAGAAAGTACCTACCTAATCATTTTTTTACGACAGATGTTTTTCAGTTCGGATAATTTAAAAGAAAATAGGGGTTACATAATGATGGTCAAAAGCCCAGAGGTAATATGGCCATTGGCCATATTTTGACGTACTGTCTACAAAAAATCAACAAATAGCAAGATGCCTGGATTGAAATGAAATGAAGTTTACGAGAAGGATGTACCTTAGAAGAAGTGAGAAGCATCATGGTGGATCTCTCCAAGACCTGTCGCGCTGCCGCCATCTGGGCTCTTCTTCTCTCATCTTTTAAGTCGTTTTGTCTCTCTCCCGTCACGTGGGCCAACTCCACCATTTCGGCCCCAAACACGCTGAATGCCTTTACGAATTCAGTGAAATTAGACACCGATTCCAATCTGCCTAAGGTTCTCGCTACCTGCAATCAGAGAAAACATATTTTTAGACTCCATAAAAATGGCGAATATCTTGTCAACAAACATGACATTGCTGATTCCAGATGATTCAACAAATCTAATAAAAAAAATATACGGTGGTGATTTCGAAAGTTTTTGTATTTGAGTATAGGATGACATTTTCGTAACGTCGTATTTTGTATCCAACATTTTATAAAAACATGACATAATCAGCTGTGACCCGTGAGTCGTGACAGGTGACGTGCCTTGCGAATTTCGCTCCTGATAATATGCAAAACTTATTGCATAAACGCTAAGCCGTTTACAGCCAAACAGAGGACATCACTCATTTAAATTCATACGCATTAATCTACATAATATTTTAGTCCGTTTATATTTTTGAAGGCGCATCAATCGTAGAAAACAGACGTTAAGGTCAGATATTAATATGCCCAGAGCCGTACAAAATGGTGGAGAAGGTTCTTAAATACAATTTGCTGCATTAACTTTAATATATTTACAGCTATTTAAAAAACTCTATTTTTTTAGGATCTTCATACAAATTTCTCAAAAACATAGCACAAATCACCCTCTATTTGTGGAATGCCTAATTAATTATCACACATTAGAGGGTGTACGGAATGTAGCTAAGATTCAAACCGTAGAGCTCTTTCTATGAAAACTTGCAAATTATGTCGGTAGGTTCGTATAATATTATGAGGTCGGTAAAAAAGTCATTCTTCTTTTTCTGTGCTTATGTCAGTTATAGAGGTCTGTTAAGCAATGGGAAGCTAGACTAGAACCTGTTTAATTACCTACCGATCAAGCCTGACAATCGGAATCAAAAACGTAAAGCATGACGGGTATAAGCTAGTCTAATAATAATTGCCGAAACTGCTGAGGGCCCGCTTTCACTTTATTAGTGGAAAGGAAGTGTTTATGTTAAGTTGTTCCGTTTAGTTGCAATGGGTTGTTTGGTTTATATTTTAACACTAACAAATAGTGTACGCGCTTCTTCAAACTATAGACGCTGAAAGGAACGCGGGACGGGGTTAATCTTAAAAATTAGAACCCGCTTCTATCACTGTTTAACACACATGCACTTGATTGCCGCACTTGCACTTAACATTTACTTTCCACACGTGATTCTACTTAACACGTATCACCTGCACTAAACACTTAAAACACAACTTTCCTAATTACCTTCTATTCCTGAAGCTAGTAGGTAGGTACCTATGTCTGAAATAGGAAGTAGGTTGACTTACTCTAAAAAATGGTTCTAAACATCAGCAACCAAACTGTTGATTAGGACATTATTTACACTAAAAGATCATAATTTTATACTACAATATTTTTCAAATTAATATAAAGAATAGTCAACTAAAAGCATGACTCTTTTTTTTTAGTACCTACTTACCTACCTAAACAATATTCAATAATTTATACTACTGGAATAGCAACTGTGTGCTAATGTCTGGTAATATCCATAGTATAAATTAAGGAAACTTTCCGATTATGAATCTTCGCCAGGAGGTGTAGGAGAAACCAATGTTTCTACTGACAGAAATTTTGATGACAATAAGCGAAAAGTAAGCCAAGAAAAAGGCAAATCTAAACTTTAGTAAGGTTGTATTTTCATATTGCACGCATTTCTTTTAAGCAACAGTGTAATATAATATCAGGGGCGGATTTGCAGTCTTGGCCGCCCTATTCCCCGTGCCGTGTAGCCGCCCCTTTCTCAGCACTCATCATTAGACTTCATAATGCATTTTGCATCTTACCGCTTTCGAAAATTTAGTTAACTTTAATAACATAATAAATCTATTATATTCCTAACATAATAAATCTATTATATTCCGAGGTTTCAGGAATAATTGCACGTAAAAAAGTAAAAGATATTGGTCACGATTGGCCGCCCTATATAGGCCCGGGCCCACTGGGCCTTAGGGTAAATCCGCCACTGTAAATAATAAGTAATATATCAAATGATATTCCGCAAAATTGAGCATATTATTATTTGAGGCTCGTCTTTGCTTCCCTGTGGTCCTGGGTGGAACAATCAAAGGGCTTTAGCTACTCTCTTGTAAGCTGATTCTTAGGTTTCAAAGCAACATATAAATATAAATACAATATTATTATGACGGTATAATATATTATTTAAAATTGTTCAATTGTTTCTTATTTAAATTAAGAGACTTCTACTGTATTCTTGAAGCAGTTTCAGTAAAATGAAAGTAAAAAATATTGTAAGCTATAGCTATAGTACTTAGTGCCTCGAAGCTATTTTTGCATTTTCTTAGTATCAAATTAAATTATCTTCACGACTATTTTTGCATTTTCTCAGTATCAAATTAAATTATCTTCACGACTATGAAGCGAAATAGGCTACAAAGTTCCTAACATCGTTATAAAATAAGAGGTACATAAAGGAACACTTTGTCGGGAGCGAGGCGTTTATCGTCATATAAATTTTCAAAATGATTTTACAACGTAAAGTAGTTACTGGGATAGTTATCCGAGAGAATGGGCCGTCCAATTTAGCGGAGAAAGGCCATAGGCAGGTACACGTACAATGATCCCAGCGTCGGCGTCGCGCGACTATCAACTATTTGGACGCTTAATAGTTTCCACGGTAGGTAGGTATTTCCCGATTATTCGCTAGAAATTTAGTTATTATTGAGGAATGTAAGAGTATGAGAGACTATAATGTTACATTCATGAAATGTGTAAGTCATAATATTCACTACCGTAATGCTACCACGTGCTACCTCAAATTACAACATTATTTTTTTTTAGTTTAGATCAATGTGCGATAAAAATGAGAATGATGTAGATTATTTGAATGGCTCTATCAATTGTTAAAAATAAATAATCAGAAGTATAATCTAAAGAAAAATCTGCAATGTGATGTTGAATGATGGTTCTTTTCTTTTTTTCTTTATTGTGAATAAAGAAAAAAAAAATTAAATTAAAATTAATTAAATTCTTTTGCTTTTACAATTTTAATTTATATTTGATATACAATTAATTCAAACTTCACAGCGCCAAATATAGTGTTCGGAAATTCGAAAGCAAATAGAAGTGGTTACGACGTCGACTTTCGTGCGGAGATCGTGGTTTCGATTCCATCAGGTGCCGTCCGTCTTCCTCTTTCACGACACAAGCTTTAAGTAGCTTACTGTGAAAGAGTCAAAGAGTGTATTTGTGTTCACTTTGAGTGAGCACAGATTCATTAAAAAAATAGGCACTTAATATACCTATAAATAAAGGGAGGTCCGTTCTATATGCCTACCCCTTACGGGATACGGTGTGATGGGTAAAAAAAACTTATAAAGAGGTGAAATAATTGGTAAGTAATCGGCGTCCGCGTAGATTTAAATACGAGTTAGCCAAATTCCTTGTGTTTTGTTTTGTTCTGTCTCTCATTTACTATAAACCTGTTGGCCTGCTATGTTCCTGATGCTGTGTCACTCCCAACTATACATCCATCTTTTGGATGATTAACCTGGAAATCTATACCAGATTGGGGAATGCCATCTTTGTTAGACGCTGTCGACTCTATTCCGTATGTCATGATTGAGCGGACATAATATCTGTATATTCTCCCTGAGATTTGGATGCATCAAAAACTACTTGTGTAGTTAAAAAATCAAGATAAATTGATTGAAGGGCCAGAAATGGCAATTATTAAACGGCAAAGGTTCTCATCCTAGAAAAAGACCAATGGGTATAAGGTAGCTGAAATTGTGAAGTGTTTTATCTGACACAACCGCTTACAAAATATGTAAAATGTGACACATAATGCTTTATGCGGAGAAGGAGCAAGCACTTCATGGGTAGGTACGGATAGCATAATACATATTTAATTTGATCATGATAGAGCATAGGGTCGGCAACCTTTTAGCTGTGGTGTGCCAAGCCATTCTACCAATATGATTCAGGGTGCCGCCTCAATTCAGAATTTTATACCAAATTTATCTTTGTAGAGTGCCATTCAGAACCCCATCGCGTGCCAAGCCTGGCACGCGTGCCATAGGTTGCCGACGCCTGTGATAGAGCATAGGGAGCAAGGCCAGGGAATACTAACCTCTGAACAAAAGAAAACTGCAACGAACGAAATGATACCGAAATGTGGTAACCATTCGTAGGTACCTATTGCAGGCGGTAGGAATAGAGTCTACATAGTTTTATCAAATTTTCGCATTACTAAAAAAAATACGAAAATAGAGTATGGTGCGTGTTGGTTTTCAGGTAGCGAATTCGAAATTTGGAAACTATTCTAGCATATCCACTATCCAGCAACTATTCCGAGCTCCTGCTCAACGGGATATTGTAATTTCAAAATACCTCAAATTCAATCGGAAACATCGCTCACATAAGATTACTTTTTTACCTCTGATGTAAAATAAAATTGTCAACCCCAGTACCTAAAGGAAGTTTTCTTCAAAGTTTTTCAATATGGAAATATAAGAACTAGGGTGGTTGGTATAGTTAAGGGTGTTGACCGAAACAGTTAAACTCTCGTTAAAATCTAATCCTATCCTGAATTGGGTCAATCGATTGTGTCAAGAATGTCTTGTTCACACACTGCAAGACATGTTCCTATTATATTATGAGAAACTAACGAGAAGCTTCGAATTTTTTAGTTTCGTAAATTATGTAAAAAATTTGCAAAATAATGTTATTTCTAAAATTATTTAATTAAAATAATGACAACGTTTACGTACAACAGTTTATGAAGTATGACAGACCTTATCTTTTGTAAGAAGGAGTTGTTTGACTACGACGATGTCCGCAAGAAGTAGCACCCTGGTGACGGAAGCCAAGAGACCTCGGGCCGCCCGCACCATGGCTGCTCTTTCGTTGCTGTCGGGGGTGTTGCTAACTGCCCCGGGACAGGGCACGCTGTTGGCCATGGCGCTCGCAGCAACACATAGTCGTTCTATACTGCCACCTGTGGACAAGAGAAACAACATCTTTATTACATACAACAGAAACAGAGGAGAGAGATTTGGACATGCTGTGGGAGGAGGTTGTCGCAACTGCGCGAGATCGATCGCAGTGGAGAGCTCTTGTTGATACCATAACATAAAGTTGAAGTGCATGCTCTAGCTAGCTTATAATGTTGTCAACGAATTCACACGTGTGTACTGAACACTTTGAACATTGAACCCTGGTGCATGTCATTTTTGTCTCTCAAGGGGTTTGCTATCTGTGAAAGTTTTTTTTTGCCGTATTCCTGTGGGCCTAGACAAAATGCATTTGGCGATCGACTACAAACGAATTCTTCGACAATGTAGAGTAGGAAGAAAATTTCCACAAAATGTCCACTTTTTATATTTTTATATAAGTGTCATTGCTTGGTTTAAATAATTGTTTATATGTTCCAGTGGGCAGTTAATTTTGTCGCACTATACATTGGCGAAATCTTCGTTTGTAGTCGAACGCCAATTTGAATTTGTCTACGGGGGCTGGAGGTAGGCAGATAGTATGGACTTACATCCATTCCTATCCAGACAAACATCTTTCACTCCAAACTCCTTTCTAAAATCATTCCTAACCTTTCAGTCTTTCACCGCATATACTGATGCGTAAATATCTCATTTCTACAGCATTTATTTATACCAACTTTCAGATTTTTCGTCCATGTCCAATTGTTACTCCCATATATCATGGTTGGTATCAGGATCGCTTAACTGTTTGAATTTTAGAGATATAAAGTCAAGGTTCTCCGGGTTGTAGGGCCGTGGTCTGCCGGTGGTGTTTCTCACCGCGCCCGCCACAGTGATGGGCGAAATATCGAGAAACACCACCAGCAGACCGCGCCCCTACCGCCCGGAGAACCTTGATTTTATTGACGCCGGCTGTGAAAGCCTATCTACTTATTTTAGAGAGATATGTTCTTATTTCTCATTAGATAGGTAGATATAAGTGCACCGTCAACCATCATGGGCGCCCGCAGAAAATTTTCAAAAGGTGGGGGGGAGGCAAAATATTTTTTTACCCTTTCTTTATGCTAACACGAAGTGATTTAAAATGAAAGTAATATTATTTGACTATTTTCAATCAATCCAAGGAGAAGGCCCCCCTCTCCTGCAGGCGCCCATGCCGCCAACCCTCCTACGAGCCAGTTTTCTTCTTTTTGTGAAATATGTCGAAATAATTTTATTCTACACTTTGGGTGAGCGCAGATTCGTAACTGAAAAACTTGACTATAGGTAGGTATATGATTTTTATTATAAATACATCGAAGTTGCAAAAAAATAATATATAATGCATGTGTTTTACATAATATGCACGACGATAAGTTATTTTATATTAATTCTAAAAAAAGAAATCGATTTCATTATTTATATTCAGGGCGAACCTTGAAATAAATTCAAGATTGAGCTTAAACAAAATAATAATATAGTAGTTTGGCTTCAGCATGAGAACCAATAAATTAAGCTTTGAAAAACTTAACACCCAATGATTCATGAGGGGAAGCTGTAGTGAGAATATACTGCCGAGGACGTGCGGGATAAAAGAAAGAGAAATTGAGATGAAAAAAAAAAACTCGACATTTTTGTAATTTTTTCGCATCTCTTTTTTTTAGTCGTGGGTCATTTATAAAAGAATGGAAGACATGGGAAACATACAGAGTCGTAGCAAGAATGAGGCAAATGGCTGCAGATGCCTCGGGCGTCAAAAAATATTATTGTGATTTTTTTTTCTAAATAAAAGTATCTTAGATCACTATAGGTTGGTTGGAAGAAATTGCCCTAGGCAATAAGCCCGTCAATTTTGGTTGATTATTCTGTATATTTTTACCAATAAAGTATTTTATTATTATTATTTCAAATCATTTATTCATTAAATCACAATATATCATATGAAGTATACATCATTGTAAAAAAAAATTAATAAAAATAAATTAAAATTAAATACAATGCTATATACTAAATATAAAAATATCGGTATTATCTCTCATGATACATCACGATGTAATGTAATCATGAGAGATCCTCGAACTACAGAGAAAGGAACCTTCTTAACATCCTACATGAGGACAACAGAACTGCCTTTTGGATGGCATATCTGAGACCACAACAGATGCCAAGTTTCCCTAGATTGTCTTTAAGAGACTTAGGAATAACTCCATTCGTCGATATCACTATAGGTATTATGTACGTGGTTGGTGTATGCCACATATCCTTGATTTCGTGAGCAAGATCAAGATATTTAATTATCTTATCTTGCTCGGCTTTTTTCAAATTTTCGTCATACGGAATAGTGATATCCACGAGATACGTTATCCCGTTCCTACGATCAACCAATACAATGTCCGGACGATTTGCGTTAATCGTTCGGTCAGTTTGTATTGGTATATCCCAATACAACTTTGTATTACTGTTTTGCATTACCGAAATTGGGGTGTACCTATAATAAGGTACTTCAAGATCGAGCAAACCATATTTCAAGGCAAGTTTTTGATGAACTATTTTAGCCACATCGTTATGTCTGTGCAGATACTCAGAACCACACAGGAGAGAACACCCGGACAAAATATGTCTGAGTGTTTCTCCTGTTTGGCCACATGCACGACATTTATCAATTATATCAGGTGCTTTAATAATATATTTTTTATAATTATTAGTGACGATGACCTGGTCTTGTATTGCACAGACAAAACCTTCTGTTTCGCTAAATAGTTCACCAAACCTCAACCATCCAGTCGAATCTTCAAGACTTACATGTGATGAATTTAAAGTTTCGAAGAATCGACCGTGGAGAGACTTACCTTTCCATATATCAACCCGATCTTGTACCCCAATTATCGGTGGTGAAACAGGATTTGATAAATTTAAGGGCGTGTACTTCAAATCACACGCAATGAGGTGTTAGAACAAGTGAACTGTATGGATAGGGAAAAAACTAGGAAATTATGGGTACAATATACTTGAAGGGATGCACAAATAAATGTATAACAAATTGTGTACTCACCGCCTTTTGTCCTTGAAGTCACTTAAGCACATTTAACACTTTGAAGCAAGAACATGAAGTCTAACACGAAGTTACACGCACTATAGCCGGCCACTGTTGTTGAAGTCTTTCTTACGTCTGTGCATTTCTTCAGTAGTGCGGTGGTGACAATAATTCGGCCGTAGTAACATCATCTGTGCGGGAAACGGGTAGGTATGGAATAGAAATGCCCTAACATAACCGCCCACCAATTTTACGAAGTAAAATTCCCACACAAAAAAAAAGAAAATAAACTGAAAAACCCCAAAGAAAGAAACAATCAAAATCTATAACAAGAGCGCCATACAAAACGCTGATCGAAACACAAACAAAAAAAAATAATAAATATATAAGAAAACGAAAGAAATAAAATCTGTTCTCAATGCTTCACAAGCGAAAGACAACCGAGCATTCACTGGTTCTCGGTAAAAAGTAGCATATAACATCTAGCAAATCATATTTGTAAATCAACAAAAACGTAATGAAAATAAAATAAATAACAAAATAAAAAGAGTTGAAATATCATTTCAAACAAAGTAAACAACTAAGAGACACTTTGATAAGTGTATACTTAAAACTAGAACATGAACCTTTTACATGTAGAAACAGCATTAATTGAAATTTTTGGGAAGGGGGACGACTTTAGTTACTGGTCTTAAGTAGGTTCCGCTAATCGTTTTGACAGACACCACCCGAACCACCCCATCCTTTCCAGGATTTATAGAAATAATGCGACCTAGTTGCCATTTTGCGGGAGGAAGTCTAGAATCTTTTAGAACTACCAGATCCCCGATATTACTATTCTCCTGCGATTGGAACCATTTTTCTCGCTGTTGCAGTGTTTGTAAATATTCCAAACTCCAACGCTGCCAAAAGTGTTGGGACATTTGCTGTAAGTGTTGCCATCTATTCAATTTGGATACTTTTGTGTCAGAGAAATCCCATTCAGGACGGGATAGGAGCGCGTCACCGATCAAAAAATGACCCGGTGTCAACGCATCAATTTCGTTTGGATCGTCAGATAACCTGCACAATGGACGCGAGTTAAGTAGGGCCTCGATTTTAGTTAAAAGAGTAAAGAATTCTTCAAACGTGAGGGCCGTATCTCCCGCAACACGCTTTAGGTGATACTTTACTGATCTTATTCCCGCCTCCCAAAGCCCCCCGAAATTGGGGGCAGAAGGGGGGTTGAAATGCCATATTATGCCTTTATCGTTCATATTATGAATAAAAGTTTCATCAGATGAGCAGGTTTCCAGAAATTTGTAAAGTTCAGTTAAATATCGCTTTGCTCCTACAAAGTTCGTTCCACAATCAGTATAAATGTGGGTGCAGAGCCCACGACGAGAAACAAATCGATCCAAGGAGGCCAAAAAGGCTTCCGTCGAGAGGTCGGATACCACCTCCAAATGGACCGCCTTGGTGGACATACACACATAAAGACATATATAGGATTTAGTAGTTTTAGCTCCTCGGCGCTTATGCTCTTTGAGCAGAAAGGGTCCCCCGAAGTCAATGCCGACACACGAAAAGGGACGGCTTGGGTTAACTCTATTCGAAGGAAGGTCTCCCATTAAAGGTGTTACAGAAGATGCCCTTAGCCTGGCACACACAAGACACTTAGACAGACGTGACTTTATCCTACATCGAGCCGAAATGATCCAAAACTTTTGCTGAATAAGGAATTGCAGAGCTCTTGGTCCAGCATGAAGGTAGCTCTTGTGATAATAATCTATTAAAATATCGGTAAGATGGCTTTTCTTGGATAAAACCACAGGATGTTTCTGGCTTTCTTTAAGATTAGATTGTTTCAACCGCCCACCGACGCGCAATACACCCGATTCATCAATAAATGGGCATAACTTTTGAAGTTGACGGGAACAGTTCGCACCCAACTGGATGGCCTTTAAATCATCATCAAAGTGCTGACTTTGATCTATCTTTAGAATAACATTGGTTGCTTTCTCTATTTCTCCAACCAAAAGACAGCCTCGCTTACGCACTGTTCTATCGCATCTACAGTTATTGATAAATCTTAACATCCATGCCACTACTCTTCGTAGTCGAGTCCATCGAGAGTATTTAGTTATATTAATTGCAGGTTCACATTTAGATACAATGTTAACGTGAACTGCAGTTTTGGTATCAGGAAGTTGTTCCATTTGAATCAATTCGGGTGAGTGAGAAGGCCAGTTTGGCATAGGAAGTGTTAACCACTTTGGTCCAGAAAACCAAAGATGGTGACCAGTAAGTTGCTCAGGATGCAAACCTCTAGAAGCACAATCAGCAGGATTATCATGTGACACCACATGACGCCAAGATGCGTTGTTGGTATTTTCATTTATTTGATTTATCCGATTGGCTACAAATATTTTAAGCAGATAGGGAGGAGTCCTTAGCCAAGACAAAACTATGGTAGAATCTGTGAATAAACAGACATTGTTTATATTCACAGAACCATTGACTGAAGAATGAACGTAGTGTATCAATTTTGACAAAAGAAGAGCTCCTTGCAATTCCAGACGTGGAATTGTCAAGGTTTTCAAGGGAGCAACCTTAGATTTAGCCATTAGAAGATGAACTTTAGGAATAGAACTATGTACAACAATGTAGACTACGGCGGCGTAACCGCGCTCAGACGCATCCGAAAACCCTACTAATGAACACGGAGTGTTTTCTGTAGTGCCCAAATATCGGGGAATATGAAGGCCTGACAGAAGTCCAAGGTTACCAGCAATTTTAGCCCACTCTTCTGCAACTGTTGCTGGAATGGGACTATCCCAATCAATCTTTTGCCGCCATAAGGTTTGGATCAGACATTTTGCCAGAAATATGACTGGCGTTAACCAGCCAAGTGGATCAAAGACTTGAGCGATCCTGGAGAGAATTTCTCTTTTAGTAAACTTGCTAATAGGAACGCTACCAATTTCATAAGCAAAGGTGTCGCTTTTTGGGCTCCACTTTAGACCCAGAACATTAATTTCATCTTTCTCAAAGAGTAATTCTTCGGTTTCATTTGGAATATCTGGAATTATATCAGGATCATTACTTCCCCACTTACTTAGGCTAAATTTTCCAGCCCTTAGCAAATTTACTAACTCAACTCTTAAGGCAATGGCATCGTCTTTAGAATAGGAGCCCGTCAACAAATCATCAACGTATATGTCTTCTAATAAAACCTGTGACGCACGTGGATATGTAGCACCTTCGTCCTTAGCCAATTGGTGCAAGGTTCTAATGGCTTGAAAAGGAGCACAGGAGAGACCGTAAGTAACCGTCTTAAGTTCATAGTCACAAACTGGTTGCTCAGGGGAAGATCTCCACAAAATATGTTGATATCGTCGATGTTCAGGTATCACCAAAATCTGGCGATACATTTTACAGATATCAGCAGTAAATACAAAAGGAAAGATTCTAAATTTCATAATGAGTGCCGCCAGGTCGTTCTGTAATTTAGGACCAGGCAACAAAAATTGATTCAACGAAGTTCCTTGACCATTTTTGGCGCTAGCATCAAATACAACTCGCAACTTAGTGGAGACACTATTTGGTTTTAAGACACAATGGTGTGGAATGAAACAGTAAAACGATGCGTTACTTTCCGTATCGACTCTCTCCATGTGTCCCAAACTCTCATATTCGTTCATGAAATGCGTATAATCATTATAAACCGCAGGACTTTTCGCTAATTTACGTTCTAAGTTTTGTAATCGATGAAAGGCTATGTTATAAGAATCACGGAGATCCAACTTCTCAGTGATTAACGTAAGGGGTACTACATACCGACCATCACTCTGCCGGTAATGTTTATTTACGAAAATCTCTTCACACTTAACGTCATCAGGATTTGGCATGTGTTTAGACGGTGGTTCCTCAATGGCCCAAAATCGCTTAATCGAGTCGTCAAGGGAAAGCTGAAGTGAAGTACTTGGGGTATTTGGTATGTCACCTATTAGCACCAGACCAAATATTGTCGACAAAATCGAAATATTACTATTGACACTTTTGAAGTTTGTGGCCCGCCCACCGTCAAGAATTGAAGGAAGTAGAGAAGCTCCGAGTAGGAAGTCGATTTCACCGGGAACATCGAAACCCTCGTCAGCCAACTCCTCTCTCGAAATACCCATTAAAGCCAAGTCCACATGTGGTCTTGACGCAGGCATCTCACCAGAAATATTTGAAATAACAAGAGCCCTCGATTTTATCTGAGGACCGCTCTTGCGTGCTGGCTTGAGGCAACATTTTACCTCACCTATTATATCTACGGGGTTCTGACCAACCCCCTTTAAGCCACCACTGTAAACATTGATCCGCAAGCCCAGAAGTTTTGCGCAGCGTTCAGTCATTATGGAAACCTGTGATCCGGTATCTATTAACATTCTAATACATCTATAAGTGCCGGCACTGTCCTTGCACCCCGCCGAAGCTGTGCCCAACAGTGCTATGTTGGAAAAAGCAGGTACAGCCATTAAAGTCTCATCTACAGACGTTGAGTTGGCAGAATGCGATGGTTTCACGTCTCTATGCAGCAATGTGTGGTGACGACCACCACACCTACTGCATGTGAATTTAGACGCACAATTCCTCACCTGGTGAGACTTAAGACAATTGAAACACAGCTTCAATGATTTGACGATTTCCATCCGTTTGACATCTGTGTTTTTAAGAAATTCAGAACATTTCATTATAGGATGTTTATCGCTTTCGCAAAATTTACAAATTTTCGTAGTATAACCATTTGTAGTAACAAATGCGCGTTTATAATGCGCACTTGTATTCGAAGAAGAAGAAGAAGCACTCTTATTAGAAGTAGAACGAGGTAATGTACTCGACATTTGTAGAACGCGTAGATGATTATGTAAGAAATCTAGTACTTTCGTAGCGGTAGGTATTTCATCAATTTTCAATTGCAATTCAAATTGACGTTTCGTAGGTGGATCTAAATTTCTAATGATAAGATGAGCAATAAATAGCTCGAAGATATCTTGCTTTTTAAAAGATTGAAGTGCGGTAAAATTGTCTTGAAAGTAAGCTATAAATTTCGACAATCCTTGTACAGACTCAAATGTAATTGGTTTAATGTTAAGCAATTGCTCAGAATAGTGACAGAAGAGAACTCTCGAGTTTTCATAATGCTTGACCAGCGTATTCCAAACAATAACATAATTTTCCTCCACTATCGGAAATGATTTTATTAAACTGAGCGCTGTTCCGCTGACACAAGATAGTAAGTAATGATATTTCTCAATGTTAACATACGCGTCGTTTTCGTGAATCATGCTTTTGTATACCGAATGGAATTGACACCAATCCTCAATTTTTCCATCAAATTTTGGAAGCGAAATTGGAGGTGGCCTAACATTGAGTATTGGTTTATGCGGTAATATTGGCTTGGTGTCGGTTTCTTTTTGATCTGATTGTTGATACAAACGTTTGCCCACAGCCTTGATGTTAAAGTAAATTTCATCGAAACACGACTCTGCACTGGTCAAATCGTCATGATTTTCATCCCCACG
Organism: Mystacides longicornis; assembly: GCA_963576905.1. Taxonomy (NCBI): domain Eukaryota; kingdom Metazoa; phylum Arthropoda; class Insecta; order Trichoptera; family Leptoceridae; genus Mystacides; species Mystacides longicornis. The sequence goes on from OY756426.1 coordinate 13,759,760, forward strand.
ATACTCGCATAAAGACTCCTGTATTTTATCCTGAATGTCTTGAAAATTACTATAAATATCCTCGAGTTTATCAAATCTCGCAATAAATAGTTGACGTTTAGGTTCATCCCCTAAATGCGGAATCAGTTCTGAAGTAACTGTAATTTTGGAAATAATTCTTGACCGTTTTGCCTTTAACATATTGATTTTACGAATTACCGTCTCCATTCTATATAGGTATTATGAATAATATGCAGGTTTAACACAATGAGAACGATATAACAGAAAGCAAAGCAGGTAAGAAAAGAGAAAGAAGTAGAAGAATTTCACGTAACTGTAAGAACTGTAACGTATCCGTAATGTTATATTGTTTTTGCTTTTAAATTTTGACAAACAAGAATATAAATGTGCAATCGAAGTTTATTATATGAAATACGAATTAACTGAATGACCATAAGACAAATTAGTACAAATAATACTGTTTTTACACCAAATTATTGTACGAATGTTTTGTGAAAATAAACAAGATTCACTCATACAAAATAATATTTAACTCGTAGGTATACGATAAATTAAATATCAAATTAAACAATAATTTACTTCTGTCCCGCGCAAGTAATAATCTTATGTATATAAGATTGAAAAGGACAGAAATAATTTTACTATTAAGAAAAACGAAATATAATGTCTTATGAAATATGAAACAAAGAAATCGTGTAAGCAACTTTTTTACTAAAATGTATGGAACCTCGCGAACGTTCAGTCGAAATTCGCTTGTTCTTGTACGAACATTTGTACACAATGAACAGATTGAGAACTTAGAAATATTCGTAGTTAAAAGGCCGGTGAAAAAACACAATTAAATTATACAATCGAAGTTTAAACTATTGAAATATTGTACCCGAATGAATTCTCTACTTTATTAACTAGTTTTTAACCCCAAGCTAAGAAGTAATCCGGCTCGAAGGACCAAAAACGAAGGGATGTTAGAACAAGTGAACTGTATGGATAGGGAAAAAACTAGGAAATTATGGGTACAATATACTTGAAGGGATGCACAAATAAATGTATAACAAATTGTGTACTCACCGCCTTTTGTCCTTGAAGTCACTTAAGCACATTTAACACTTTGAAGCAAGAACATGAAGTCTAACACGAAGTTACACGCACTATAGCCGGCCACTGTTGTTGAAGTCTTTCTTACGTCTGTGCATTTCTTCAGTAGTGCGGTGGTGACAATAATTCGGCCGTAGTAACATCATCTGTGCGGGAAACGGGTAGGTATGGAATAGAAATGCCCTAACAGAGGTCTTCATAACCCAATTTATTCCTTGATGAGATAAAGTAAGATTGGAGGAGGTTTATCTCTTTGTTATTCATGTTTTTGATGTTTAACATGCCTCTACCACCAATCTTCCTTGGTAAATATAATCTCATCAAGGAACATCTTGGATGATGCATCCTATATTGTGTGAGCAAACCACGTACCCTTAAATCCATCTTGTCTAGTTCCGTTTGGTTCCACTTAATGATTCCAAAAGAATACAAAATTTTCGGTACAACCCATGAATTAATGGCCATAATTTTATTTCTCCCGGAGAGAAAACTTTTCAAAACTTTTTTTAATCGTTTAATAAATTCATTTTTAATGTTATTTTTAATAATTTTGTGGTCAAAAACTAGATTTTGTTGAAAGCCAAGATATTTGTAATTTTGATTATCTAAAAGAGGAATGTTTGTAACAGATGAAGAACTATTTTGATGATTGTTTCGGATTATTCCTTTTTGAACATTAATTTTTGCACATTTTTCTAAGCCAAATTCCATTTTTATATCATCACTAAATTTTTTTGTAATTTTGATTAATTTTTCTAATTCAACTAAATTTTTACCAAATAATTTTAAATCGTCCATATAAAGTAAATGACTAAATTTAATACCAGACCTTTTTAATTCATAGCCACAATTTGAGGATTCCAATAATTTACTCAGTGGATTTAGAGCTAAGCAGAACCAAAGCGGACTTAGACTATCTCCTTGAAAAATACCTCTATTGATATGGATTGAATCGGTAATATATTTTCCAGAAGGTTGAGAAACAGATATTTTTGTTCTCCATTTTGACATCAAAAATTTTAGAAATTCTACGAGTTCGTTGTTAATTTTATATATTTCCAAAACTTTTATTAGCCAAGAGTGTGGGACTGAATCATATGCTTTTTTGTAATCAATCCATGCCATAGAGATATTTTTCTTTTTGTGTTTCACCTGCTCACAAATAATACTGTCTATTAAGAGCAATTCCTTTGTCCCACGAGATCCCATTTTACATCCATTCCACGAGATCCCATTTTACATCCATTCCACGAGATCCCATTTTACATCCATTAATTATTATTATTATTATTATAACTGAAAAATAGCATAAATACACTTTTTCAAGTTGATAAGCCTGTGTCATTAAAGAGGAAGATGGTCGGCACGTGAGATCGAACACTCGACCTCCAGTACGAAAGTCGGCGACGCAACCGCCAGACTACCCACCACTTCCTGTACCTAGTTATAAAAATATAATCTGCATATTTATAAATACTAGTGGTCGGACCAGTGCTTGAAATTCGACCATAACTTATTTAAATTATAAAATTTATAAATTTAATTTGAACATTAATAAGGTTCCATTGTCAAAGACTGAGAGAGCGCTATTTCAAAATTTTCTTTCAAAAACAATAACACGGATAAGTACGTCAAATTTGAAATGTTGATACGTACAAAGTTTTTTATATTAATATTAAAGACTAAAAATATTAATATATTATCAATTTGACCACACATAAACAAAAGAATATAATATGTGTCTGTGCCAAAGTCAATAACATTACAGTAGTGTTTGTAATGTCTTTTTTATTGATTTGATGTATTTTTTATAAATAATTTTTAAAAATATTAGCATTCGCCACTCTTTCTCTATATATACTGTAAGTGTGCGAAATTTCATACTCCTCCCTCCACGCAATTTTCGTAAAAATGGTCACAAAGTTGTTCCTTCACATATTAATATATAGATAAACTCATTTTCGTTTTATTGTTGTATCAAAACGGAATACATTATTATAAAATAAATTCTTGGAATGTTCGTGTTTCTCTTCTATTGTTTCATTCAGAAATCTGTTTTAATTTTCTTTAAATGAAAATGGATAAAAGGAAAACCTTATGAATAACAAAGTCATTTTGTAAATGTTTAAAAACTACACTTAGGTACTTATTTTATCACTAAAAATGTTAAGGATAGGGGGCTCAAACTTAATTAAAATATTGTAAGGAGAAGTTTATAGGCTAGAATTATTGTATTTTAACTCAGGGCAAACCTTTCCCTCGCTACGGTTCTGATACGTATTAGGTATACGATGGTGTATCGTAGAGCAGACATGAGGTGCATTGCTCAAACATGGCCGAGTTGGTAAAGATGATATATGGTTGGTTGCAAGGGAAATTAAAAAAAATATAGCATTGTAACGTGAAATGGAGAAAAGTACAGCCCGCTGCTAACTCTAGACTTCTTCTGTCATTATTGTCGACAATCGTCGAAATTCTTCTACATATTTATTATTTATTATTATTCTTTTATTTGATTTAGTGATTTAACTATTGCTTTTTCGTTATTTCTTTAAATTATCGTACTTAGTTATTTTTAATCCAATTTTCTTGGTATTTTTAATCAATTTTGACTTTTTATTGTTTTGAGATTACTTTGAATTAGTTGAACTGAATGTGTTTGAGATATTACCGTAGAATTTCTATCCTGTGTTGAATTTTTATTTTATAATTATTACTAGAGGTCCGCCCCAGCTTCGCACGGGTAGATAGATACTTAAAAATAATTTAGTTTTCATACAGATCCCTAACTTTTTCAAAATATTTTATAGCATATTATGTTAATCTGGAATAATTGCATTGCAATGTATCGTGTCACGTCACTTTACCACCGTGACAGCAGCGCCATCTATTGATTACTTACTCAACCCAGTCGAAAGGTATCGACATCTGTTAGAATCATTTGGAGTTAACAGATAATTGTGACTGTCAAATAATAACAGACAAATAATTAGCAATAAATTAAAATTGCGACTATAATTTGAGATTTAAACTATCCTATCTCTCAAGTTGGATCGAACTGCACATGGTGTGCGAATTTTATTATAATCGGTTAAGTGGTTTAGGAGTCCATTGAGGACAAACATTGTGACACGAGATTTATATATATTAAGAAGATTAACAAATTTACTGCTACCTAGTTTAAGAACACTGACCTTATGTATATTTTGTGAATCTTATTATTTGTTGTACTGCTGTCCATTATAATGTGTTTAGAGTTCAAAAGGCGTTTACGCCGTTTATGTTTAAATAAATAAATAAATAAATAAATATTAATAAAAACATAAAATGTACCACGTATGTTACCAAAAGTTAGCTTAAAACATTTTAGACTGATTCAATTCGGTGAGTAAAATAATTTGTTGGTACAGCTGGGAGGCCGAGGCTGATGGAATTTTATTTGCCGCTATGTGTATGTGGTATTCTAGATTCGTCCATTCTGTTGACGTGGTTATAGTCTATCTCTGCCCCATCGTATGACGTCTTCGGTCTCACAGGTCAGGAGGCCAAGTCGAAATATTAACGACAGCCTCCAACGTTAACAATTTGTTGTTATTTCCATAGAGATAACGTAAAAATTTTTGATCAACGTGCGTTAAACAATGTTGTTCCAAATTCCGAGTCGGAAAAAATAATTCTGACAGTTGTTCAAAATTAACGTTAAACGTTATCTCGAAATCTATGGAAACATTACGACGCTGCTGTTATATCGAAGACGAAACACATTTTTTTGGTTTGGAAACCATTTTCAAATTAGTTAACGTTAACGTTTGGAACGTTAACAGTTTTCACGTTTAACGTTATTTATTTCGACTCAGCTCCCAGGTCTGCTTGATATCCAATCCAATCCAATCCAAACTCCCTTTAGACCCCACTTAGGGGCATAGGGAGGCAACAAGAGCTCTCCATTGCGCTCGATCTTGCGCAACGGTGATGACCTCCTCCCACACCATGTCCATGTCCCTCAGCTCTGCTTCGAAGGCTCTGCTTCGAAGAACTGCTCAATCAACGTTGCAAATTCTATCTCTCAGTGTCTTCCCTGTGATTGCCCTCAAGACCTTCATTTTTGATGTTTTGAGCAGGTTTTTAGTTCTGGAAGTGTCAGCTCTTGTTTCTACTGCATATGTCATGATTGGTCTAACACATGTCTTGTAGATTCTGACCTTCCTCACGTGTTTATTTTTTCAGACAAGTTCTCTGATACAACCAGAAGTGACGGCTGCTTTATTAGTCTGTTCTCTAACTTCAGAGTATACATAGATCACTGTGGCTCAAGATATTTACTTCTATTACCAGCTTGTATCTCTTCGGCTGCTATATAAGGTATTGTTAAGCTCTTGGTTTTATTGACAGATAACTTAGTATGAAAGGTGAATTTATGGCGCCTTAAAAACCAGGACCCTACAGAAAATTCAATAGAGAAGGCAATCGAAACCACTCTGAACTCTGGTTGACTTTTCCAGGAAATCACCACGGCGAGGATTCTGTATTTTGGTGAGGTGATTCGATTTGACACTCTTAGAAGAAGAATAGATGATAAAGGTGGAGAAAGATAATATAAAAATGATCGTAGGTGTTGCTACAGGTTACAATGTATGCGCGTGTATGTAAACCAGTGGAGGATTATCTGTCGCTAATATCATTACTGGAGTACATTGCCTGCATCCAGTGCACGATACGCGAGAAAGAAGGTTGGCGGCGCCAAAGTGCAAGGTGCAACCCTAACTCCCCCGTGTCCGGAACATTCATACTGAAGCCCTACTCTTGTTACCTGTGTGCAACCTTCCAAATGGGTTAACGAGTGCACTCAAAAATGCAACGTGCTCTTTGGTATTGTAACGGTGACATAAAAATCACACTATCGAATAAAAAATAATGAAGGATCTTCCTAGCTGTTTGTGTACTATGTAGGTACAGCATTTCACTTCAGCATTAGCGTGAAATATCATCATCTTTTATTTATATAACAGCTCAGGTCACTGTATTGAGTGTATATGTAATGCTGTTGGATAATATCATTCATTCATTAGAAAATAAATCTTTATATATAAAAATTGACCCCTATTTTTCTTGGTCATCGCACACCGCGTGATTAGAAAGGTGTCCTGTCATTTTCAAATTTAAATTTGTTCAAAATAACGGGTCAATTTCGTATTTTTTTTTCTAGATTACCGGCGACTCATTCTATAATTTCGTGTTTATATTCGCGTAAAAATTGAAACGAAATTGAATTATGGTTGGTTCGTTTACACTTACTTACTAATTATAATAATAAAACACTTTTCTATACAAAGGTTTCAGTATAGCCGGCGGAACTTATTGCCTGAGGCAATTTTTTCCCGTCAACCGATCCCGTCCAATCTGAGACAGGCCAACCCCGGGTAGAAATTTCAAGTGAAAAAACACTCAGAAAAACTCTGACCCGACCGGGAATCGAACCCCGGACCGCGGATCTGAAGTCCACACCAGTGCAACTAGGCTACCGAGGTCGGTACTTTAAAAGAAATCGTTTCTTTATAGGTATTTTCTATTTTTATTTTTCTCGCAGATATAATATTGTATAACTGAGTAGACCAATATTATGATACTTATTAAGACAGCAATGAAAGAAAAAATCTCACGGGTGGATGGTATTCAGGGCGCGTTTCAAAGATATTCGAACTCTTGAAACAATTTGATGGCTTTGACCCATATTTCTGAGTATTATTTTATTATGAAAGAGACGAGGAGTCTGGTTGGAGAGGTCGTAACGTCCAGAGGCGTGGAGATTTTGATCTCTCGTCGTGACAAGAGCACATATCTCTTGTTTAGTGTTTACACATCAGCACTCGCATTCACCTAGTGGCGGAGAGTATTTCTGTGAAAAAATGAAACGACTTGGTGAATGCTTAATTGACTGACAGAAAGAAGATAGTGAGAAACAAAAAGTATCCAGGTGGAAACAATAGTTTGTAAACTACTGAAGGTAAGCACTTTCTTTCTTTTCAAATGTATTTTCATAAATACAATATTATCAATTTCTGGAGGGAATGACTAAAAAATATACGAGATTGAAGCATTGCGCAATCATAGGTTTATCTTTGTACTTTCGTCCAATAAAAATGCTAGTCGGTGAGATGTCAATGATGGGTTGTGATAAGCAGGTGTGACCCACAATAATTGTTACTCAAAAAGTTTCTCATACTTTTTCTGTCATTCTCTCTTAACCATAAAAATAGAATAGGTGTAGCAGAAAAACCTGCGGGACGACAGGCAAAGAAAAATTACATTAACAGTTTGATTGTCCAATAAATCAGTTATGACGCCTCTAAAATGGTCCTAATTTTACTTAACTGCTTTATCACAATTGCGGAATTTTGACAATTCTTCCCGTATCACAGGTTGTAGGTATGTAGGAACGTCTGATCAAGTATCAAAATATTCCTATGAAAAACTAGCTTTCCCGACAGACGTTGTCCTGTGTAGTCCTTACTATGAATATTGATTTCGAATTTGTAATTTAAGTAAGTATACAAAAATATGTTTCAATGTTAAAAAATATTTCTGAAAGCACGATCTGCGTACCATTGTTTTTAAACTCTGAAACTTTTGAAAATGGTGGTCAACTAAATAAAAATTGTATTGTTAGGGAATTTTCACTTATGGCGTTGTTGTCAGTAAATCCGTTCCATACTAACTTTAATATTATATTTTATATTATATCTTATCAATTTTTCAACTTTTTATTAGTTATTCTGTTATCCGGAGCGGAGAAGAATCCAATAAATCAAACGTCGGAAGAATCTGTTGAGCCGATCTCGAGTAATAAATATTCGCACTAACCCGACATTCAATTACATTATAAGATATATCCCGGGTTTGTATTTGTATGAAATAAAATTTACCTATACAAAATATATCGGGTGGGGTTAGAATGCTTCAACAAAAATATACCGAATTACGAAGTTAACCAACTATTATATTTGATTCTTATTATTTGAAGCAAAAAAAGTACCTAGGTACCTATTTTTATTTATGCATGACAATTAATGTATGAAAATAAACAATTGTACATACTAGCATCTTGTCTGTATATATTATGTTACGATCTTACGACATTAAGGGTAAGACGGTTGGAAGGTGTCAAAGTTGGACATATAAAATAGTGGTCTCAAACCATCTTCGCTATATTATTACCTTTCTAATGAAACATGTTGGATAGTGTCAAAGTTGGACATATAAAATAGTGGTCTCAAACCATCTTCGCTATATTATTACCTTTCTAATGAAACATGTTGGATAGTGTCAAAGTTGGACATATAAAATAGTGGTCTCAAACCATCTTCGCTATATTACCTTTCTAATGAAACATGTTGGATAGTGTCAAGTTGGACATATAAAATAGTGGTCTCAAACCATCTTCGCTATATTACCTTTCTAATGAAACATGTTGGATAGTGTCAAAGTTGGACATATAAAATAGTGGTCTCAAACCATCTTCGCTATATTATTACCTTTCTAATGAAACATGTTGGATAGTGTCAAAGTTGGACATATAAAATAGTGGTCTCAAACCATCTTCGCTATATTACCTTTCTAATGAAACATGTTGGATAGTGTCAAAGTTGGACATATAAAATAGTGGTCTCAAACCATCTGCGCTATATTACCTTTCTAATGAAACATGTTAGATAGTGTCAAGTTGGACATATAAAATAGTGGTCTTAAACCATCTTCGCTATATTATTACCTTTATAATGAAACATGTTAGATAGTGTCAAGTTGGACATATAAAATAGTGGTCTCAAACCATCTTCGCTATATTACCTTTCTAATGAAACATGATGGATAGTGTCAAAGTTGGACATAATGGTCTCAAACCATCTTCGGATGCTTTCCGAGTTTACATAAAGCGATATAGAAACATTTTTTTGTCTTTTATAGTAGCAGATATTGATTATATTAATCTATTGTAAGAATAAAACATAAAAATATAGGATCAGTTAACTTTGTTTACTTCTATAAGTTTTCCCCATCGAATTTGTTTATTACAAAATGTACATAGGAAGGTTACATCGCACTGAGCATTTTACTAGAACATTATAATAGGTATGAGAGCCACCTACCCTTACACGCGGGTGCCTGAGGTGTAAGGTTAAGTTCCGCGAGGGAGGCAGGGACTAATCCCAGATTAGCCTTGGAGGTTTATACCAAATGAAAATTGAATTAGACTAATAATTTTTTGGCATTTTTCCTAAATGCTACACATCGACTGGCTTTAATAGTTGTGAAAATTTCAGCTTGACAATGAACGGAAGGATATTCAAATAACGGAAAAGTGACAACAGGTACATGAGTGGTCCATCATATTCTTCTTTTCTTAAAGTAATCTAAAACTTTTATTATACATAGCTTTACCTACGTGTACTAGTTTTATTGAATAAAATTTATAAATTGTTGAACATGCATTTTTTCCGTGGTGGAACTTCTTCCACAATTTTATTACACCTGACATGTCACGCTCTTCATTGTCACAGGTGAGTTGAAACAATTTTTTTTCAGTCATCATTCATGTCAGGTGTAATAAAATTGTGGAAGAGTTAAATTTTTTTAAATTTAAATGTGAATAGTTTTTTTTTAAAGTTTTTTAGCTGTCTATAAGAAGAATTTAATTAAATTTAATGTAATTTCTGGAGAGTTATTCTCGAGAGAATGACCAAAAAATATAGGAATTTGAAACTTTTTGCGCAAATAAAGGCAGGTAGTTGCACTTTCGTCCAATATAAACGCTTGTTAGTCAAATGTCAGTGTTGGGTGTGTGATAAGTAGGTGTGACCCGCCTAAAGTACGCAAAAAAGTGTCAAATTCGTATAAGTTTTAGGTCATTCTCTCCAGAAACTGAATATTGTTCTAATATAATCCAAAAAGGCAGTTACATACCTAAATTTTATTGTACAAAGGATTGCAGAAATTGAAATAAAAAAATGAAAAATTTTAATAATTTATTTCAAATTTGTAATTTTACCTACTTTGTCATTATACAACTTCAACTAAATAAAAGAGCATAGCCGGTAAAACCTTCAGAGATAGAGTAAGAAATACGGGGGTAAGGGAATTATGCGAGGGCGAAGACATAACGAGATGGGGAAGGCAACGAAGAACTTTCTGGTATGCACATGTGAGGAGAATGGACTGAAGCAGACTTCCTTCCATGTCATTGAATGGCCAAGCCCGTGGAAGACGGCTCCCAAGCAGACCACTACATAGGTGGAGGGACAGTTTGATGTGAGGGATTTATGCAGATGTGTTATTCAAAATATTGTTGTCATTTAATAATTTGAAAGTTTGGGAATGCGATGGTGGGAATGAGTTGCTTGTTTGTTTATGGCAGATTAGAAAGTTTTTTACGCACTGAATGTATGTCCAAGAAACCATTAAATTTTTTATTGTTTACAGCGATTAGTATAGAAGGCAAATTCTCCTGTTTTGAGATGAATGCTTTGATTTTTTTTTGACTTCAGTTCAATATCAGATCTCGTTCAGAAAACATCTCTCCATCTATACTTAGTTTATCGCAATTTCGTTTCCTAGTTAATTAATTTTTAATATCCGTCGCGTGTTGTAGTTTGTCAGTTCGCGTTTTTTCTTACGAAGTGTTATATTTAAATATGGAACTGGTTTGAGTCTATGGCCTGTAGTAATTTGAAAGTGTTTGACGATTGAGTTATAGTATGTCACATATTTAGAGTCCCGCGATTGTTAATTAAACCTTCCGTTTAATTATGGTTTATTATTTAGTGAAGATTTCCCAATCCGGGGGAGGCGTGGCAAGCGGTTTGGAGCGGGAACAAGTGGCATACAATTTCTCATATGTGTGAATGTGACGTGCTTTTATTTTCTTTTGTGCTTTTATTTTGAATGTATGCTGAATTTTGGGTGAGTTACCATAATCTTATGATATTAGAATTTGTATGGGCACAGAGATATATTTTTATGTTGTATTTTGTTTGTTGCTTGGTTGCCCCGCCAAGCATGCTTATGAGCAAGTTGCTCGATGTGGTTTTAGCTGAGAGATATATGGCCGATGCGTTACGGCATTGTTTTGAATATTTGTGATCTCTGTGTGCCATTGCATGGGCTTATTGTATTGCAGCATGTACCTCCCTGTATTGTTTTTACACTTCACATGTCAAGCACACGTCGCGAATTGCTATATGTCATTCGCGGGTTACCCCATTTTCCGATACCAGTGGTGTGACCTATCTTTAATGTTTATTTATTTAATATCCATTTTCCGAATTTTTATTCGTCATTATGTTATTCGGAGCGGACAAGAATCCAATAAAGAAAAAAATGATACATATCTGTTAAGCCGATCTCGAGTTATAAGTGTTCGATCTAACCCCAGATTCTTTTATATCCCTAAATTTATTCAAATTAGGTTATTATGTAGACTTACCAATACTAAACATAAGATGGTAGTGGCCACTTACATAGATAGGTACCCAGTTTGTTAACGATGTGGATTTCTCAATACTTGTAAAATAATTCTCCCCAACAATGACGCATGGCTGTTAATTATTCCGAGCAGCATCCTGTCGAGTTTGGAAGGATTTTCTTTGAAATGGGGATTGTAAGTAACAAAGGGCGGATTATATCTTCTAATACCATCTTAAACGGCGAGTTGATACGTACGTACATACCAACCTACTTTTCATCGCAACGTTAACATATTATTACATTTTCAAGGGTACAATAAAATTTTTGTATAAACAAATTGTTTACACATTTTTTTTGGATATGAAATAAAACTAAAAGATAGAACCTACGAAAAACTATTTTTTTTGGTTAACAAAATGAAGAAATTCCCCGACCAAAAAATATTTGCATCTATTCGGGTCTGTACACATCTGAACACGCGCGGTAGCGTAGCATGCATCGATGCATTGGTTCAGATGTGTACAGGCCATCAGATGCTTTATAAAGTTTATCTGCCTACATCTTTTTTTTTTTTTAAAGTGTGTGTTGAAATCATAATGATTCGTTTTTGAATTTGTAAATGGTGAGGAAATAGTAAAACTAGTGAGACATCACTATGATTTATTTGAAAAACAATAATTAGCACTTGTGTAATTTTTTTTTAATAAAATGATTATTTCTGAGCGTAAGCGTAAAATCACTGAAGAATCTAATATACAAAAATATTTTGTTGAAATATTGTAACCTACTTAACCTACCAAATAACAAGTAGGTTCACGAAGATGGATAGTTCATACCGTGCACGTGGCTGTCGGAATAATAACGACTACCATTAGGTACACAGAGGGAGATGTTGTCAGTTTTATTGTTATTGCTCAGGAGACTTGCTAACTTCTCTTAGTTACAGTTTGCTATATTACTATATAGCGAAAGGTGGTTAAGCTGTAGGAAGTTACGCTATAGGCAGCTAAGCTATAAATAGACAAGATGAATATAGAACTAGGTACTTCGCATTTCTGTCAGTGCACAGTGCATAGTGTAACTTTAGACGAAACATTAGGACACAAGGATTTGTCAGTTATGTTTAATAATAGTTCTTAGTTTTGACTATTTGTTTGCTCTGGGCCGTATCTGCTCTGATTTTTTCTGATATGCCATTACTTTAATTATCATTTACTCGTATGCCGGAAATAATGTTTTAATTACCAGTTTTTTAAGGACAGTAATTTTTAATCAATTAGGTTACTTATGATATGTTTATAAGTAAATATGGGAGAGAACGAACAAAAATGAACAGAAAATGTTAGGTTTCCTCTTCCTACATAATAATTTGTTAAGTTTGTCCGTGACGCGGTATTTTCGTATTATATTTTTCATAAAACTACTGATATGCGCACGTAAGGCGATATTATTCATTCCTTTATGTGATACTAGCTGACCCGTCAAACATCATTAATCATCTTCCTACGATGATTCTTTCCAAAATATCTGCTTACTTTCTGAAACATCATGGGAAATAAAAATTCGCTATTCAAACAAACAAACAAATTTCCGATGACAAGCAGAATAACCTCACAACATATTACTAAATCAAACTTAACTCACCTCTTTTTATTCACTTTTTGTATTTTAATTTATAATAATAGTCGATTAAAAAATGTTTGAATGTAAAAAAAAAATATTTCTCAAAGCTTGAAATAAAGTCTATCAATAATCTTCAAGTAAATAAAAATTGTGTTGTTATGGAATTTTCACAGATGGCGTTGTTAGAAAGTCCGTTCCATATTAACATTAATATTATATTATTTTTTGGGTTGGCTGGCGGAGATCCTTCGGGATAAGCCCGCCCTTTCGACTGTCCAAATGTTCTTTTTGTCACCACACTGTCCTCATGCAATAAAGTTTTATTTATTTTTTATCAATTTTTATTAGTTATTCTGTTATTCGGAGCGGATGAAGTAAACAATAAACTAAGAATCATATAAATCTGTTAAGCCGATCTCGAGTTAAAAGTGTTCGCACTAAGCCGACTTTCTTTTGAAACTTCATCAGACCTGAAGTTCGATATACAATCTTGAATAATTTAAGTTCTAAGTAAGAGATGTTTGGATCAAGGAGAGATTTAGTCTGAGAATGTAGCGAAGTGATTTAGCAGAAAATCATAAAAGCACGATGTAAGCTCCGTGGTCCGCACGCCAGCTATGACGTCAATAGGAGCATTGTTCGGGACTGGAGCAGCGGCGTAGAGCGGGATCAGAGGAATGGTGAGAGACACATAAAACGTCCCTTTTGTTATTAGAGAGAACGCACTTGTACGAATGTAATTACATTTTTATTGTCGAAACGGAGTTGGTTGCCGTTTGTCTATTTGAAACGCAACTTTTGTAAATTAAATAATGTGACAATGGTCCCGTCCCTTTACTCTCTACCTAATGGGTAACTACCGAGCAATCTTTAATTAAGTTGGGTCACACCAATTTACCTACAAAGTGTGATTGTTTTTCTTAATAAAATAGGTATCAAAAAATGGAGATATTTTTTATACAAAACGGGCTATTGTACTTTTTAACCAGTATTAATTCAATTTAATTCAAATAGAGGACATTGTTAGATGGGGCAGGATAACACCAGAATTCCAACCTGTACCCCTATTCTGTAGCAAGTGTAGGGTACAGTCACATGAAAAAAGTGACTATTGAGCGATACATTTTGTATGAAAAACGTCTATACGTATCGAATGCGAGAATCGCATATAGACGTTTTTCATACAAAATGTATCGCCTAATAGTCACTTTTTTTCAAGTGACTACCTTACACTTACAGAATAGGGGTCCTGGTGGCTAAAAACCTCATCGCGGTAGTCGACAACCCGGAAGACCTCCAATAGGATGGAAATATAGTTGGAGTTCCGCAGCCCAGGAATGATCTATGTGAAAACAATAAATCATCGGATCCTTTTCGAGAGTAGAAAGAAAAAAAAAAGACTAGCATATTTTTTTCAAAAAATTAAACTAAAATATAAACGTACTTACAAAAATAAATATGCGATATGACTACAAAAATATACGTAATAAAGTTGGATTTATTTATTTATTTATTTATTTTATTTATGATATTCACGGCCTAGGCCTTTTACATGTTATACATTACATAATGTCGTACAAAATCAGAAAAGAAAAAAAAATATTACACCAATAACGGTTTTTAAAAAAATAAATAAATCTTAGAGAATTAAATGAAATTGTAGTTTCAAAAATAGTCAAGACAAATACAGTAGAAAATCGAAGACAATGAGTGAATTATTTAAAACACACAATTTCTCACATCAATGTGTGAATTTATTCCTTACAGACTATCAATCGAATATGAAAGTGTACCTACTTTAATATTAAAAAAAGTGTTTTTTGATGTGTTGAATGGCTAATCTAAAATATCCAAGTTTTTCTAATTGAAATGGCGATAACAATTAGAACTCTCTTGGGAGTTGATGATCAAAGAAATAAGGAAATTGACAAAGAGATTTTTAAGGAGTTGATTGATTAAAATCACTTTTTTTCAGCGTTGGAATAAGATTTAACAATTTTTGAGAACTCTAGTTTTTTTGGAGAAAAGTATAATCTATCGACTAATGTAAAAAACTACCCAACATATTCTTATAATATTCAACGTTTTTACATTCGATACGTTTTCATATTTTTCTATACAAAGGTGAAAGTGTGGCCGATGATATGCCGTAAATGTGACAGTTTTTTTTTACCATCCAATTCATCCGATCCAATCTTCCCTTGTAAACTTGCAAGTGGAAATATTCAGAAATCGGATTCCGGTACTATATTATAATCAACTAGATGGCTGATTTTTTTAATAAGATGATTATATGAGATAATGAGAAATGTTCGGTGGAAGAAACGAAAGAAGTATGCTTGTATAGAAAAGAGTGGAGGTCCGTTCTCTCTGCCTACTCCATACGGGACACGGTTTGATGAGTAAAAAAAAAATGTGAAAACCACCTTCGCTCTGTCATTTTTCTTTCCCTTTAATAAAAAAATGGGTACCTACATAGTTACAAATGAATAAATGAATAATATAAATGTATAGTGGAAATAAAATACGCACTAAACGCCAAAAATGAAAAAAATGAGTTAAGTATGAGGAAATGTTCTATAAACCATTATCAATAGCCTAAATATTGCAGTAAGTCCATATCGATGATCTAAAGGCGTAAAAAAACAGATCCAAAAATCATCATAGTAGGTACTACGTCTGTATGGGGGAAAAATCAGTTTTATTAGATTATCTCAAAATGAAGTTTTTGGCGTTTAGTGCGTATTTTATTTCCACTATACAAATTATTAATTGGGAAATGGCTATTTAATAAAAACGTTAGAATAAAAGTAAAATTAAAATAATTCGCTCTTCATTTGTCGCAAAAATTAACATTTTTTCAAACGTTAATTTACATAACAAACGTGGGATTCATTCTTCCTGGAAGAAAACAATGAAACTGAAAATATTTATTCCGGTTGTGTTGAAAAAAAAACGGTTATTTACTATCGTTATTTTTGTAATTCGTTTTATGAATTCAATTTGAGAATGAAACTAATTAAGTAGACTCTTTGAAGTTACCTAGGAAGGTACTTGAAAAATGTAAGTTATTCCTTTGTAGTGATTCAATACTTTCGGTCAAGTGGTAAAATGGCCAAACAGGGAAGAAATGTTGCATTTTGATGATGCTATTTGCATAAATAAACGTATAAAGAATTTTAATATTCTTGCTAGACTATGTTATGATGAAAGACCTGTCTGTCAGTCTAGAAAAAGGCTATCATATCTGTCGATCTATCTATACCTATACTCCCTATTTGACCCCACTTGGGGGCATAGAGAGACAACAAGAGCTCCCTATTGCACTCGATCTCGCGCCGCTTCAATGTCCTCCTCCCACATCATATCCAGATCTCTCAGCTCTGTCTCGAAGGAGCGGAGCACGAGGCTTAGCCGACATTTCAGGAACATATAGCAAAACCCTCTATTATCAAGAAGAAAAACATAAAAATGGTTTGAAAAACTCTCAAAATTGTTAGTTATTGTTAAGTAATAGGTATCAATAAATAAAGTAGTAGTTAAAAGTTTCAGGCAATTCTGGTCTATGTCAACCCAAAATACAAGTAAGGAGTTTCGAAATGAGTTAGGAGATTAGCCTGGCTAAAAACGTATCTGTTTCTTCTGAAAGTTAGTACATAATATATTTTATAAAACCAAGTAATTAATTTTTCACAACCGTTGATTTATCTAACCTTATAAACGATTTTTTCCCTAGGAAATCTATAGAGTGTGAGGAAGAAAACTTTGGTAAGTCTCTTAGGACTTTGAGGGGGTTGATTTGTGGTGAAGAGTTTGCATTGAAGTTTGTGAATATATTAAGCCAAATGTTAAGATTTATTCCTTTGTAAGCTCCTCTCTCTCTGTTTTTCGTATAGTTATAACAATATTATATTATTCTCTCTTCAGTTTGTTACTTATACATGTAAAAGAAGACTATATAATATAATCCGTTGAGAAACCAATGTTATACGTAAAGCGGCACTGAATAATCTTTTTTGAGAATTCTTGAATGTCGAATGTTTTTGGGAATCTTTGAGTTAGTCTGTTTTAATTTTTTTACAAATCATTTGATTTTGATTAGATTAACCCTTTCTCACCGTTTAGAGAGTCGCTTATCCACAATTGCTGCAAACGTGGATTCTGTCAGTAATTAAAGTAGCTCATTTTTAAGTTACATGTTATATATCAGAATGCATCTTAGTCCACAGAATCAAATGATTGATTGTTACTCTTTGTATCTATGTACTCTTAATCTTAAGATAATTTTAACTAATATGTTGGTAAGTATATATAGATTTTTATCATTCCATTCTCTCAGGACGAAATATTTTTGTATTGAAAATCATATTATTCAAATTTATGGAAAAATGCAGTTTTTATATCCTACTATCAAAAAAATAGCGACAAAATCTAGTAGGTATAATGAACGTAAAAAATAGAACAGTAATAATTAAAATAAAAAATCAAGCATACCTATAAGGGTTGCTGCTTGACGAATGTCTTGTGATATACTGAAGTGTGATTAGTATCAGTGGTTGAAGACATTGCCAATTTCCAAATACATGCATACATATTATTTCATGAGGCTTAAGAAGAATTAAATGAAATAAGTTTGACGAAACTGTGGCGAAAAAATAATACCTCGTATTCTTTTTTAAGCTTTCAAGTAGGTGCCTATGTGGCGCTAATGTTTATCGAAATATAAAGCAAAAAGCAGCGTCGGAAACAATTTTGTCAAATTGTTTTTTTAAATATTTAAATAGGGAGCGCAAGCGTTCTTCGAATCATAAGAGATGCTAGTAACGTTCGGAAGGAAACTTGTATCGTTTGGTTATTACAACAGAAAGGAAGGATATGGTTATTACCACCGGATGTATCCATACAATTTCCGATAGAAATGTTATATCTTACTTCCCATCATGTTGGGTAACGTTTTAAAGGTGCTATCATTAGATGTGTGTGAATAAACGACATATCTACCTTCAAAATATCGAAAGGAGTGTGTACCTACATAGTAATATCTTTTTCCGTAATAACGTTTTCTTCTATTATAACTATATACAGTAGAAGGAGAAAACTTGAAACATTATTGTGAAAAATTTGAAGAATGGGTGAAAGTTAAGATCGCGCTATTAATATGTATAACTGAATGTAAAATAAATATTGAATATGACAAGAAGTGATACTAAAAAATAAATATTCCAAACGAGGTGAGGAAGATGCTTTTGGAAGATGCAATTCAAAATTTTTCTTTATTTTTTTCTAATTTAATTATAATTAGGTACATACTTTGTGGCAAATAATTTTCTATTTTAACTTTACAAAAATTTATCTGGATCCACCCAAAGCGAACACAAATACACTTTGTTATTTTTCACACTAAGCAAATATTATGTAGCTTGTATCTTGAAAGCGGAATTTAGTCGGAACCGGAGATGGAAAGTCGATGTCTGAACCACTATAGGCTATCGACCGCTTCGCTGTAATGAGTAATAAAAATTTGTTCAAATGTTTATTAGTATAGATAGTTTCCTTCTCTATTTTATATAAATGTTTTTAATTTAATTTGTGTAAGGAAATATTGTAAAAACGTCTCAGTATTAAACAAGTTTGACACGGGCAGTGATCATAGACTGGTTAGAGCTTATTTTAGAGTAAACACTAGAATGGAAAGAAAAACCATGACAGAGAGAAAGGTCTATAAAATACCTACGTTGGATGCACTAACAAAAAACCAAAACATATTCCAAAAATCGATAAGTGATAAATTTAGAGCAGAAGGAGATCTCACGGCAACAGAAATTAACCAACTCAACGATAAAATAACAACTTGTATCCAAACGTCCGTTAAAAAGATCTCATTCAGAAACCAGAAAAATAACAACAAACTATCAAATAATACCTTGAAAATGTTAGAAGAAAGAAGAAATTTAGATAGAAAATCATCACAATACAAAGTCTTAAATAAAACAATTAGGAAAGAAATAAGAAAAGATATTAGAAAATTCAACACAAACCTTATCTCACAGACTATAGAAATGAACAAAAATATGAAAGTGCTAAAACAAACAGAATCTCGGGGTAAATATAATATCACCAAAATAAAAGATCAAAATGGAATCGTTGTGAAGGATAAAGAATCCATAATGAAAACTATAGAAGCATTCTACTCTAGGCTCTACATGTCAATGATAAAGAAAGATAAAAGAGAGAGAACCATCCTAAATGTAGGGTCCGAAGATCTGCCAGAGGTGACCATCGAAGAAATAGAAAATGCCCTGAAGCAAATGAAAAACAACAAAGCACCAGGAGAAGATCAAATAACAAGCGACATGATACAGATGGGAGGAAATGAACTGATTAAATCTATAAAAATACTATTGGATAAATGTTTAGAAGAAGAAAGAATACCAAATTGTTGGCAAAATGCGGAGGTTAAATTACTATTCAAAAAAGGCGACAGTGATAACTTAGAAAACTATCGACCAATCAGCCTCCTATCACACCTCTATAAATTATTGACTAAAATCTTGACCAACCGCTTAACAACAAAACTGGATCATTATCAACCAATAGAACAGGCGGGCTTTCGGAAAAAATTTGGCACCAGCGATCACATACAAACTTTAAGACTGCTCATCGAAAAAACAACAGAGTACAATATTCCATTACACTTGGCTTTCATCGACTACAAAAAGGCATTCGATTCAGTTGAAAGATGGGCAATAGTAGAAGCATTGCAAAATGCCAGAATTGACTCCAGGTATATAAGTCTGATAAACTACATCTATGAAAATGCGACCATGATTGTAACACTCGACGATGAAAACAAAACTGAGAAGATTAAAATACAAAAAGGTGTCCGACAAGGCGATACAATCTCGCCAAAATTATTCACCTTAGCCTTGGAAGACGTTTTTAAGACCCTTAATTGGGAAAACAAAGGTGTTAAAATAAATGGCATATATTTAAGCCATCTGAGATTCGCTGATGATATTGTTGTTATAAGTGAAGATATTGACGAACTAAATAACATGATCATAGAACTTCACGAGGCGTCCAACAAAATAGGTTTGGAAATGAATATTGGAAAAACTAAAATTATCAGTCCTCTAAATAAGAACATATATATCAACAATAAAAGCATAGAAAAAGTGGAGGAGTATATATACCTGGGACACAAAATTAAACTTGGAAAGGAGAATCAGACTGCAGAAGTGCCGAGAAGAATAGGGTTAAGCTGGGCAGCGTTTGGAAAACTAAGACATGTTTTTGAGAATAGAGAGATCCCGACTAGTTTAAAAAGAAACGTCTTTGAGTCCTGCATACTGCCAGTAATGACGTACGGCCTAGAAACAATGACCCTCACTAGAAAAAACACAGACAAGCTGAGAGTCACGCAACGATCCATGGAGAGAAATATTCTCGGCGTCAGTCTTCGAGATAAAATAAGAAATGAAGAACTCAGACGCCGAACAAAATTAACTGACGTCATGGATCGGGTTGCTAGCCTTAAGTGGCAATGGGCGGGTCATGTGGCAAGACAGGATGATGACAGATGGACTCAAAGAGTGCTAAGATGGAGACCATGGGAGAATCGGAGAGGTGTCGGCAGGCCTCAGAAGAGATGGGCCGATGACATTGTGGCTGTGGGTGGAAGACAGTGGATGAGACTAGCAAATGACAGGGAAAATTGGAAGAAAATCGAAGAGGCCTATGTCCAGCAGTGGACCAGAGAGGGCTGAAGAAGAAAGAAGAAAGAAAGAATATTATGTTTAAACCACAATTTCAGAAAATGTTTAGATCAACTGAAGAAGATTTTTTGGGTGAGGAGAGGAGCTTGAACTACCGTTTTTCTCTACTAACTTATGAATGGTTATTAGGGAGGTAACGAAGGGATGAATATTAGTTGTGGTGAGACGTGGAGAGGTTTGCGGAGGCCCGAAGGGGGTGGTGGATGGTTGTAAAAAGGAGGTTGCTGTGTAAGTGAGGGGTGCGGGGAGAGCAACAGGCTGCGGGGTGAAGGGGGAAGAGCAGTAGACACGTAGTCGATGGTTTTATGTCATGGCTTTCAAAAGAAATAATTACAGGTGAAGTATTATATGAATTTTACAGTTTCAAACGGTTCACAAATTATGACGAATTTTTTCAAATTGTTTATCGTTCTAAAAAAATCCAATTCTTTTAGTAAAGGTATCAAAGTAGAAATTTTTAAACGGAATGCATTGTAGGTAGGTTCCTATTGCATATTTGATTTGAATGACGACAAGTTTACATAATTTACATTTTTGTAAATTCTGTTATCATTGGATTTGTTTTTTTTGCTTGCATGTATTTTCTGTAAAGCATGTTATTTGTATGTTGCTGTATTTGATTTTATCTTGTTTAAAGGCACATTTGTGTCGTGAACTTATTAAATAAATAAATAAATAACAGCAAAGTATAAGATTTGAATAACTACTTTCCAAAACAATTCAATTTTATTTTAAGTACCTATTAGTGAGAAAAAACTAAATTCTTAGCTGGATTAATTTTTTATAAACATAACCCGATGGGAATCAAATGGTATTGGTTTCAATCAGTAATAATTTTCAAATGAAGAATTTATACAATGGAGTGATTATGTAATGACAATGGAATAAGATTGGATGGAGACAATGGAGTGATTATATAATGACAATGGAGTAAGATTGGATGGAGAAAATGGAGTGATTATGTAATGACAATGGAATAAGATTGGATGGAGACAATGGAGTGATTATATACCTAATGACAATGGAGTATGCTATAAAATGGTCGATGTTTTAGAATTGATCAAGACGAGTTGATGGCCAAAATATCACCCTTGTGGATGATATGCCAAAAAGGAAAAAAAAATATGACGAGTTGAAATTTTTTGGAAGTGAGTTAAGTATTCACGTTTACTAACACTTGGTAGCTACTGGTCAACTTGTGAAGAGGTATTGTCAACATCATGCCCTATGTGTTTATAGTTGTCATAAAATAATACACGAGTAAAACAATCGAATACTATACTATAACATCAATGTAGTAATTTTCATTTGATATTAATTTGTATGTATCTACATCAAAATATTTTTGTCTGATTTTACATACACCAGACTTTATATAAACTAAAAACCTTTATAAAAATTATCGAAACGAAAATTTAAGATGAAATCTTAAGGATGAAAATTTGGAATAATATTAAAACAATGGAGTAAACTTCAATGAGTTTGAGATTAACAATGTTCGTTGTTGTTATGTAATTGGGTCAATATCTTCTCGTTTGAATTAATAATTTTAATTCTTTGAACTTTGTTGATTGTGTTGATATTATTATTAGGAGCTTTTAGGCAGGGGAACAGCGCGAACACAACGACACGACCGATGTTTTCATTTGGGAAATGATTTTAATTAAAATCTCTCCTTCAACTTTCACACAATCTATTCGTATTTTCAGAACAGACATGGTTAAATTGGCAAAATGCAACCACCTTTAAGTTAACAAAGCAATGTCGTCATTTTTTGACATCTATATCGTGAGATAACCTTCAGAGTCAGCAGTTTTAGAGACAGACTTGTAAACAACATTTTACACTTCAATTGTTATAAAATTTAAATGCCAAACTAGTTCACAATTATTGAGTATGAAGAATATTTCGAGCGCTCTCAAGAATCTTTAATGCTCCTTTTTTTCTTTGGTGGAGGGAAAATCCTCATTGGACGTTGTGCCGGACTCCTGCGCACAGGCAGACTTTGTTTTGCTGTCTCTCTTCCGCTATACAACAAAAGGGGGCCAAGTAAAATCGCGAAGGCCTCGCTAAAAACCACTGCTCTTCATCCCCACTGCAGCGGTACTATCCGTGGATAATGCTTCGCGCACAGTGCTGTGGGGCTAGTACGAGTTTAATCGAAAGCTATTTGCACGCTAATAAGCGCTTATTAGCGTGCAAATAGTGTTCTAAAATCAAACGATCGAATCATTCGATCATTTTTGTATGGAAATTTTTCGAAACTCTTTCGATGATCGTCTCGATATTCGATCATCGAAAACTTATACTAGTGGTACTGGTCATTTATGAACCTGTTCTTTATTGAGCCCTTTCATTCCTCTCTTTTTGGGTCATTATTATACATATTACTATTTATCCCGACAGACGTTATCCTGTAGTCCTTACTATGAATATTGAATTCTAATTTGTAATTTATACAAAATTATGTTAGAATGTTAATAAATTATTTCTGAAAGGTTGAAAGAAATTCTATCAAAAATCTGCATAACAATGTTTTGAAACTCTATGGTTGTCAAGTAGGTAAATAAAAATTATGTTGTTATGGAATTTTTCACCGATGGCGTTGTTGGCAGTAAATCCGTTCCATACTAACTTAAATATTATATTTTATTTTATTTGCTATCCTTTTTTCGAACTTTTAATAATTATTCTGTTATCCGGAGCGGAGAAGAATCCAATAAACCAAGCATCATAAAAATCTGTACAGCCGATCTCGAGCTATAAGTAACTAACCCGGCTTTCTCTTACTTCCAGGACTTTTCATCGATTGCCACGCTGCGTTCCATATTCATGTAAAATAATGATTCTAAGAAATGAATACTGTAGAAAACTGCAGAATATGTAGTTGCGATCACACTCAGTAAGTCCAGATACATATTTAAAAAGGGATGGTATTATAACTGATGATTATGTTAAGAATGTGCAGGGTTTTATAATATTAAACTATCTGCGTGAAGAAATTATCTTTTCAAACAAAACAGATACTGAAGGATTATGTTCGAGGGGTATCAATTTCGAGTCTTCAGACTTTATTAAGATTTCCTTGAAAGGTAGACGGTTGAAGGTTGTGACGTTATGAAAACAGCGAGCAAGTATAAATAGCAAGAGTCGTGAATTTATTAGAGGCACTTAATCACCCGTTAGTCGCAAACGGAACGGTTGGGAATTAACGGGAATTCAAGACAGCCTGTGATACACAGAAGTAGGGGGTATTATACGCTGTCATTATTGTAGCGTTTGCTGCACATAATTTTACTAACTATACTTAATTTTGTGACGATGAGCTGAGGGGACGAAACTGTGTACCTATTAATTAACTATTTCTTATGTTGAAAAATATGAGGTCAGGCATACATTGCGCAAGATCGAGCGCAGCTTATTTAGGGACTTGTAGCTTTCCTATGACGCTATTACGAGTAAAAAAGATGGATTGTTTGATTCACTTTTATAAATAGGTATTTGCGGTCTCAAAGATTTAGTCACATAGCGACGTCAATATCGCCGATATTGCTATCTTGATATAGAATTGATGAATATAACAGGGATACCATACATCGACCACCAAATTCGCAGCGTCGACTGGAAGACGCTCAAAATGATAGAAAGATGCTGTAATTACGCATCTCAAGAGGACAACTCTTATAGACTCCAAAAAAGAGGAGAAAGAAGAAAACATTTCCCAGAAAAAGGTATAATGGATTATAATGTCGTCTACTTAACACAATTTATCAAACTTTTCAATTTAGGATTCCAATTATTCAGTGTAAAAGATTCTAAGATAAAAAAGTAAAGTAGTGAAAAGCGTGTGATTGTTTCAAAATCGACGCCACATTAAAAACCGCCTAATACATACATACATTCTCCCTTTAAGGCACACCACAAGCACACGAAACTAGCCTGATCGTAGCAATCAAATCCAAAAGCCGTCTCCACACAAATCAAGCCCGCCGCAAAAACGGCCTAAAGTCCCGGTAAATTTGTGTTTAGTTTTTTCCTGCCCATTAAAAGACATAGACAATAGGCATCCTCTTACGATTTCTGTAGATCCCTGGTTCATTGCTTATTATACATGGGTGGTACAGATGACTGCATTCTGCAACCTCGTCATATCATCACTTGTTTATCGACGCTTCTCCGACCATCCCTGAAATTTTGGTCACTCTTCGAGTTCCTTTTAATGTAAATATACCTTTTGAACAATGTCAATTATTTCTGCTGTTTTCTTCGTACCAATTTATTAGAATTCTACGACCTACATTTCTCCTGTTTATGGCCAGTTGTATCAAAGATAATTATTTATTTATTCACATTCTTTTATGCAATTGATAGTCATCGTTGTTAGTAAATCATGAAAATTATGTTTTTTTTGACATTGAGTATTTTCCTATTTTCTATTTTAAGTTAGAGGGTGGCTTTATAATATACTAATGAGTCATCAGTTGATAAATCTGTGTTTGAAAGATGACGCCAGCCAGAGAACAATACGCTGTTTGGTCGTACATCAGCTATTCGGGATATACCCAAGATATATTAGCGATATTAATAATAATTGTCTTTACAATGAAACATAAAGCTCAGCCACATGTCGGCTTCACGACCGAACTGAAATATTGCCTAGACCTCCCCGTTTTAAATTTATCCGTACAAATAATAGGTCGGTTCAACACAATAGGAATTATTCATTCATGCGGAACTAATTGCCATGTTCCATATCATCATGTCAATGTTAATAATATGAAAATATAATGACTTAGAAATATTATGCAGTGGTCAGTCTATTGAATAAATAATTTCTTATTTTTGCAAATTATAATGTAATGTAATAGGTGCTCCAGTCCCTAATGTCCAGTCACAATGTAATATGTTGTTCAAATAATGCAAAACTGTCCTATCATATTATATTTTATTTGATCATCAACTGGTTTTTGGGGACGACTAGGTCAAGATATGGGACAGTTGTCTCCAAAAACCGGTAATCAGGGACATCTTTGATTCATATTAAGACAGCCACCCCCAGTGACGGTTATCAAAATATATGTTAGAAATTACGTTAAACAGTTTTATTTAATTGACATTGATTGCAAGTTCTGATAAAACATCTGTAATTTCGTTGTTTTTCGAGCATCCTGTTAAGGCAGGAAATCGAAAAATCAGATCGGGACCGTGAGGTTGACCACCTCACTTCTTTAAACCTCAATCGGTCAGAAAAGGCACAGTGAACCTCGGACGCCTTCGAGCGCAATGGAGAGCTCTTGATGCCTCCCTATGCTCCTGAGTGGGGCTTAGGCCTTCCGCATTGTGGGTTGGTTTGGGGGGTTCCGCGGCGGGCTTGATTTGTGTGTGGCCGGTTTTTTGGTTTGATTGCTTCGATGGAGCTAGGATAGGGATTGCAATCCGTAAAACCGGATCCGGTATTCCGGCGAATCCGGCATCGAAATGCTCATATCGGATCCGGCACAAATTGACGGATCCGGAGATCGGATCCGGTTAATCATATCAAAGGTCTTTTCAACATACTCAACATGGACAGAATTCGAACCCGTATCCCTAGCAATTTCGCAGGGTCATTTTAGGTAAAATTGTGGGATAAAGATAAAAAGATAAAATAATAAAGATAAAAAGAGAAGAGGAGGCAAATGCGTAACACTAAGCGCAGTGGAATGTTGTTTTTGTTTCCCTGTGCTAAAGGTGGAGTTTTAATGGTAGTGTTGACTGCTCGTATTGATACTATTGACTATCGAATGAAAAGACATGTTCTGTTAGAAAAATGGTAAGAAAATTAAACAATTATTTAGCCAATAAAATATATATTTGAAAGCAAAATAATTGTGATTATCGTCTGCTATTCATTAGATACTAGTTTTTTAAAGGCTCCCGTGGCGCCCACCTATGGCCTTTTTTATGCAAACTTTACTTTCTCATAGCATAGCTGTGAGCATTCACATGTGAGACTTCAAAATACTTGGTTGATTCAACTCTTTATGAAAACTCAAATACCAACAACTTAAACTTTTAATTACAAACTGTTCATTCAAATAGCTTTTGGCATGTGGGTATTTACCGATTTGATTGATTAAACTTTTTCATGTAAACTTTGCATTCGTATTGCCGAATTCTTATATGAGACTTTAAAACACTTGATTAATTGAATTCTTCATGAAAACTCAAAAAAACAACGTGAACTTTTTATAACAAACTTTACATATGTATGGCTTTTCAACGTTATGAATTCATATGAAAATCTTCAAAAAATTACTCTAGGTGTGTAAACTTTTTATTGAAAACATGGCATTCGTATGGTTTTTCTCCGATATGATCTCGTGTGTGTGGATTAAAGATTCGTGATTTGGTAAACTTTTTCATGGAAACTTTGTTTTCTTATGGCCGAATTCATTTGTGTGACTGTAAAGCACTCGATGATAGATTATAACTATTCATGATAATATAACTATTTATAAAAATGCAAAAAAAAAAACTTTTTATTACACACATTGCATCAGCAAGGGTTTTCTTGACAGTCGAACTGCCCATCCATCTCTTTGGTGCTCGTCCCCTTGGACCCTTGTCTGCT
Source organism: Mystacides longicornis (assembly GCA_963576905.1). Classification (NCBI taxonomy): domain Eukaryota; kingdom Metazoa; phylum Arthropoda; class Insecta; order Trichoptera; family Leptoceridae; genus Mystacides; species Mystacides longicornis. The sequence goes on from OY756426.1 coordinate 13,787,324, forward strand.
GGTTGATGTGATTTCATCCTCTTATATTTACTAGAATCACCGGATCCGTTCTGTTGAAGTGATCTTTTCAGTAACTCTTTCTATTGCTACCCCATTGTCTGACGTTTTCAATATCGCAGAAGCTCCGAATCCGAAGTTTTTAACTCTACCTCGAATGGTTTATTCCACTATGGGTTGGTGATTTTTTGAGAATCTATCTTTTTCGTGGTGCCGGTTCTGGTTTGCACATCGTAAGTAAATCATGATCAATCAAGCAGGTCATTTAAAAATGTTACTTATTTTCGTTAAATTACAATTTGACTTTTATAATACGTCATCTAATTTGTAATTTTATTTTTTTTAAACTAAATTTTTTATAGTTTTTACCATTCAAAAAAAGTCATACCCTAATTATATTAATTTCGTATACGTGCCGTTTTATTTTAAGCCTTTAGTATTGTTAAAAATGTTAATTCATGAAGGCTAGCTCAATCCGGTCGGATCCGGCCGGATTGACGAAAATCCGGTTGGATCCGGCCGGATTCAAAATGAGACCGGATTGCAATCCCTAAGCTAGGAGGTCGGTTTCATGCGTGTCGGGTTTGCTGCGGATTGGTCTCATCCGGGCTGACTTGCGGTGTGCGGGGGTCTTTAAGGGAGAATGAATGAATGAATGAAACATACTTTTATGATTTTTTAAAACTTTTTATAAAATCAGTAAAACAGTTTAAAAAGTAAAAAAAAATCTCAAGCATTTTAAGCAAATTCTCATCATTGAAAGTATCTTGACCAACATATGTAGGGGATTCACTTCCAACTAAAGCGATTATTCATAGAAAAGTCAATGCAACTATCTATACATTTTACGTCTACAATTTTTTCCATTCCATTTCTATTTTCCGTCTTTGACCAAGCTTTTTGTCCTGTGGTACCTGCTATGGTATTCTCTTGAAAACTATCTGCCAATCACTTCTCCAGCATTTTATTAGTCACTGATGGGTGTTTTTGCGGCTTTATCAAAAAAAAATATGATCAATTCTATAAACTTACTATAGATACAGGTTTTACAAAAATCAAAGAAGAATTGTAATAAATATAGAGGTTGACTTTTTAACCTAATTATTTTTGCTTTGAAAAGACATAAAGAAACCTAGACTTTTTGTAAAAAGAAAGGCAGTTTAGAATAGCGTCATTGGCTTCAGCATACTTTTTGGATGTAATGAGAAAAAAGGCAGCTGGTAGTGTTTTATTTAGGGCGTTTGGGAAATATTTATGCATAAACATATGAAAATAATCCAATTGGTTTATTTTAGCCTAAATAAATTCAAAATGCCAAGAGCGGCATGGGTCATTTGCGCTTTATTTCACGCGTCCTTTGTTAAATGCATTGTGGTTTCTATTTCACAACTAAGCCCATCAGTATAATTTGAAAATTAAATCTCCCGTTGAATACTGTAGTAACACATTCGGCAAGGCACACATTAACATAACAACCATACTGTTATCATTATTACTATCACCATATAACTATGTGTGAAATACATAGCTGTGACGTTATCACATGGGTATGTTTTGGAATAATTACTTTCACTCGGTTATAGTATGCTTTAAGAGAATTGTTGAATTATGAAACGGGTAAAATGCATTAACTTTCACTTGGATAGTTTTATATACATACTAGCTTTCCCGACAGACGTTGTCCTATAGTCCTTACTACGAATATTGATTTCGAATTTGTAGGTAATTTATACCTACAAAAATACGTTTATAATAATTTTGAATGTTGAAAAATTATTTCTGAAAGCTTGAAAGAATTTTATCAATAATCTGCGTGCCAGTGTTTTGAAACTCAAATAAAAATTATGTTGTTAAGGAAATTTCATGGATGGCGCTGGCGTCGCAAGAAATCCGTTCCATAGTAACTTTAATATTATATTTCATAATATTTCTTATCCATTTTATCAACTTTTTATTAGTTATTCTTTTATCCGGAGAAGAATCCAATAAATCAATCATCGGAAGAATCAGATCAGCCGATCTCGAGTTATAAGTGTTCGCACTAACCCGACTTTCATGTATATTTTAGATGAGGGGGCTGGGTATTTCATTAAGTGATAAGAAGAGAAATACATAGATACATTCTCCCTTTAAGGCACCCCGCACACCGCAAGCCAGCCCGGTGGAGACCAATCCACAGCAAACCCGACCCGCACAAAACCGACTTTCTAGCTCGATCGAAGCAATCAAACCAAAAAGCCGGCCCCGGACAAATCAAGCCCGCCGCGAACTACCCCCAAACCAACCAGCAATGCGGGGGTCTAAGAAGAGAAATACAGTGGTTTATATTTATGCAATGTATTGAGTCGGAAACAAAACTAATGCTAGCTATTTACAGTGATAAGTTTTAAGGAATTATAACAAAAGTATGGTTTAAATAATGGAGCCAGTTTCTGTCAAAGAAAAAAAAACCCTCGGGTTACAATCTTTCAATGTCCCATCGAATCCATAATACAGCGGTCACTTGCCGATATTTTAATACTGTAGCGTCTAAGATGGACAGCCGTATACACTATACAGTCACAACCAGGATCCTCAGAGTATCCCTTCATCTATAACGTCCGACTACGTCCCAATCTTATTCTATTTTAAGCGCCAGAAATTGTTATAGCTTGAGCTCATAATCTGAAATCTTCTAAATCTAGCTCCCTTTACTTAATAAAGTGGTGACTGATGCGGTACAAAACATTTCCAAACTGAAGAGTTGGCTGGCTGTTTGGTCACAAAGCTTTTGATATCAAATGGAGAAAAATAATTTCTCAAATGGCGGCAATGAACTTAGCCGGTAAAATTTTGTCAGACAAGGTGGTCAGATAACGAAGGAAAGGTTGATGGGGGCATTCGGCACAGTAAAAGGAGATCCAAGAAAAATCTACCACGTTCAACAAGGGCACGAGAAGGCTGAAGAAATTAATGTGGTAAATGTTGTTACCACTAGGTCAAACATGATTAATGAGTAATACTTTCACTTGTGTTGCATAATAATATTACAACGATGTTGGCTGAGTCTAAAGTATAGCATAGCTTTCAATATGACTAACGTTTGGTTTTTTTTACTGAGGTATGTGGTCCTTCCCTATTACTAATTTGTTTACTATGTATTTTTTTAGGGCATAAATCACTCGAGATCGGGTGCATTGCCGGAAAAAGAAGAAGAAGAAGAAGAACGGGGATTGTTAAAGTGAACTTTCACTTCATGAATACACATTACACAAACACTTCAATTATTTTATGAGGTTGGCTGAGTTTATGTAATGTGTAGCTTTTACTTCCAATATTGCACGGGGATATTCATGTTACTGTTATCAGATTAGCTGAACTTATGTAAAGTGCAGCTTTCACTTCGGCTAATGTTCGATTCATGTTATTTTTAATTGCTTGTGTAATCTGTAGCCAATCTGTAATCCCAATATCGCACGGGAATATTCTTGCTATGATATCACTTTCATTTGAGTTCGAGTATGTAAGGGATATAATATTGGATGGAGCTCATACGGGGGTGTATGTAAGTAAGTAGGAGTATGTTTGGTATTATTTCGGTAAAGGACAGACGCTTTGATGCGTACCTAATAAGATTTGATGCCAGCGAGTGGTTGCTTCTCCAACCGTGGTTCGCGGGCTGCAGGGCGTAGGATGGTAGCCTAGCGTGGAGTATCAGCATTGTCTCCACGTCGATAATAAGGTTCGTGATGGCACTTGATACGCACGATGAAACCAACCACCCCTTATTTGGGATTATTTACCTACACAAATTAGAAGCCTCCCACATGTTTTCAGATTGATACGGATAATACCTTATTAGCACGGATTAATTTCATTCAAGAAATTTCTTATATAACATTGGAGGATTATTTTTATAGTATAGTATGAACACAAATAATTATTATGACAATAATGAACAAAGGTATCTACTATTTTTTTTAACACCAACCAATGCTATAATAGGTATTCAATTTTTAACCCCACTTAAGTGCATAGAAAGAGAATCATTCATCAGAACATACTAAATGTACATGACTTCTATAAAAGTAATACATACATTCTCCCTTAAAAAAAACTGTCCCCTAAAAACCCATTTAGGGGCATAGGAAGGCCACAAGAGTTCTCTGATGCCTGAACCTCCTTCCCTTCTGGTGGGGTCCAGGTTTCCCCGAGGCTTATTCTTTGTGCCTTTTCTGACCTGTGGTAGTTTAAGGACGAAAACCTCACGCTCCTGATCTGATTTTTCGATTTCCTGCCTCTCAACCAGCAACAAGAGCAGATGTGCTTTTCTTAGCCTGCAACCCCACGGCATATAGTAGTAATACTCCAACTTAATATTTTTTAAGCATCATTAACTAGTTTCCTTGTTAGATGATTTTGAGACCATATTATTATGTGCTTATGATAATTTGTTTTTAGGAAATTATTCAGGAAATAATTGAATAATTATTCTTATAAGTTCGCATTTTTACGTTTGTTTCATTTCGAACAATGAACTATACTAGTGGTCAAACAGCGCTCGAAATTCGACTATAACTTATGCGTCTGTGTCAATGTCAAATACATCGAAGTGTGTGTGAGTGTCAAATACATAATATTACAGCAGTGTTTGTAATGTTTTTTTTTTATTGAATTAATCTATTTTTTATGCATAATTATTAAAAAAAAATAAGCTTTCGCCACTCCTTTTCTATATTATATAAACTTAAGGTGTGCGAAATTTCATAGGTACTCCTCCGTCTTCGCAATTTTCGTAAAAAGGTCATAAAGTTTTTCCTTCGCGTATTAGTATATAGATAATAGAAAACATTCATTTCAGCGTTGTTTAGTAGATTGCCCTTCACCGTAACAATTATTATACCTTCCATGTTTATGCATGCGTAATGCAGGGGCGGGTATACAAATAATTCATGCACATAGGACGTGGGAGCCTTCAAATGATCCCTTATTTCATTCATCCCCTCGCGACCTGTCTTGCTACCTCGGTTACACTTCAACACCCCTCGGCCGTGTATTTTAAGAGGCAACTTTCATTCATGCAGGTTGTCTAGGTGGGTGCGTCACCGCCACCCGGATGTAGGCCACGTATATAGGGCAGGCCTCATCTGCTTCCTGTCTCTCCTGTCGGGCACGTGCGCCGCTTTACCCGGGATTTTTTAACACACTCCTCCCATTGTTGTTGTGTTTCTTACGACATTGAAAATCGCAGCACGAAATCAATTATAATTATACAAATCTACGAATGGGTACTCTACACTCAGACAACGTAGTTTAATGATATTGATTTTTTTTAAATTAATGTTTTTTTTTCTACTAGTAAAAAAGAAAAAATCCAAGATTAATATGTAAAAATGTTACTTTACAAAAGTGTGAAACTACAAACCAATCTACAAGCAAATTTAGTTAATCCGCACGAAAAATGATAAAAAATCATAGGACATACGAATCTTTATTTAACAGTTTGTATGTTTCTTTTAATATTCTTTTTTTTATGACCTGTAAAGATGTTTGCCCTAGTACAGGCTTGGCCTATTTGAGCAGCAGTTACATTTGTTATCTATTATCACTGTATTATTGTGTATAAATAAAATAAAATAAAAGTTATAAAGACTTTCACTTAACTCTTATTGGAATCTTTTTTTTCAGTTTAAATCACACGGGAATAAAGTTCAAAAACTTGTGATTCGAACTCCAATGTTTTTTTAGTACTTTACTCTGTTCTCTTGTATTGGTGTGTATTTACACCAATATTATAGAGCCAGGGTATTTTTTTTTAAATGAATCTGTGCTCACTCAAAGTGAACACAAATACACTCCTTGGGTCTTTCACAGTAAGCTACTGAAAGCTTGTGTCGTGAAAGAGGAAGATGGATTGTATCAATAGCAGAGCCAGAGCCTAGAGTATTCCCTTCTGATCACTGATATTAACACCAAGCAAACAACGAAGAAGACCCCAGAACCGGATACAAACTTAAAACGAGAAGTGCCTACCCCAATAGCGATCAGAGGCGATAAGTTTGGATGGTGCCAGGAAAAAGATAAAGAATTAGAATTTCTCTTTAAACGAAAATTGCAAACTGATGACAATAAAAATTCAAATAAACTCACGGGTATCTTTAGAATTTGGTATGAATGAATCACGAGGTTTGATTTTCACAACTCCCTCTGGTAAAGTAATGGCTATGAGCATGCTATAACATTACGGTTTGCGGAGAAGGTACGGCATTGTAATGCTCAATACAATATGCATACAGGTAGCCAGCATTTCCCCGTCTGGTGTGTGTGTGAATAGACTGGCTGTGTAAATTATTGTGAAGGCTTGATAGGAAAAGTTTGCACAAAGCTTCTCATACTGAGCTGCAAGCTTATGTACATATATGTATTATGGTGAGTATACTGAAGCCTTAGTTGTGTGGGGAAACTAATTACATATACGCGAGATAATTATAATCAAGTAATTATCCTGTGTTGTTCGTCGTTGATTAACTATTTTTCTTAGCCTTTTTGCTTTAATCTTTGTTGTGGAAGAAGTTTGGTGTTTGTGTAACTTTTTGAGCATATCCGAAAACGTTGTATGATATATTAAAGACAATAAATAGGTGCAAAAGCACCAAGCAAAAATATTTATTATTTATGGAACAATTCAAACCCTATTTATAAAGCCCTTATACACGCTTGTATAAAACGTGGCTGATGTTTTTGATAAAATTTAGTTATTTTTAATTCTAATAAATATTTTAAAGTGAAAGTAGTGGTTTGATTCTAATTGAACAGAATATTTTTTTTCAGTATAACATGTGGGTAAATTATCTCAAATATTCTCAATGAGACCATGAACCATATGAACAAACTAACTGTGAATCTTATTTACCTTTTTGTTGGTTTTTTTCTTTTATTGTGAATAAAATTGTATTTTTAATATAGTGAAATTAAGAAAAGTCATATTTGAAAGTAAAAAAGCTAAACGTTGCAGATATATTTGTTTATTTTTTCGATTGAAGCGAACCATTTTTTTTTAATTAAATTTGTTAATAAACATTCGACACATCTTCTTCTTAATTGTGAAAGAATGAAAACCAATTAGCAGTATTTGCAAAACAGATTTTATTATAAGCGAAATGAAACCCGTAGAATAGTGACACAGCCAGATAAAATTGAGAATGATTCTTAATGAATTAAATCAAGAATGTAATATTAAATATGTTATCGAACTGCCTTAAAACTTCTTAATCTGTTTCTTATCAATCCCCTTCATTGGTTATAATATTATGTTTTTATTTAAAAACTAGCATTCCCGACAGACGTTGTCCTGTCAAATATTGAATTCAAATTTAAAAAAATTGATAAAAATGACTTTTAACTAATGTCATTCCGACCGATGCTTCTGTTTTAAACCACATATTTTCCACCCGCATTCTATCAACTTCACCAACTATCAAAGAACTGCCAATTTTTTATAAAAAATTAGATTTACCTATTTACTTTGCGCGTTTTAATGTATAAAAAATACGCTTCAATGTTAGCAAATTAGAAAAATACTTAAAAAAATTACATCAAAAATTACGTGCCAATATTGCCAAGTAAATTAAATTGTGTTTGTATAGATTTTTTCACAGATGGCATACTAACTTTAATATTATATTTTATATTATTTGCTATCCATTTTCGATGTTTTATTCATTATTCTGTTATCCGGAGCGGAGAAGAATCAAAGAAACCAAAAATGATAAAAAACCGTTCAGCCGATCTCGAGTTGTAAGTGCTCGCACTAACCCGACTATCTTTATATGTCACTAGCTTTCCCGACAGACGTTGTCCTGTAGTCCTTGCTATGAATATTGATTGTCGAATCGACTTTGTAATTTATACAAAAAAAATTGTTTGGAATGTTGAAAATTATTTCTTAAAGCTTAAAGAAATTCTATAAAAAATCCGCGTACCAATGTATTGAAACTCAATGGTTGTCAAGTGAAGGTAAATAAAAATTGTGTTGTTATGATTTTTTCACAGATGGCATAATTATCAGTAAATTTCTTCCATACTAACTATAATATTATCTTTTATATTATTTGCTATCAATTTTTCAAAATTTTAATGATTATTCTGTTAGCGGAGAAGCATCCAATAAACCAAGCATCATAAAAATCTGTTTAGCCGATCTCGAGTTATAAGTGTTCGCACTAACCCGACTATCTTTTATATTAAAGATTTTAGATGGCAATGCATAAAAACACATGGAATCGAAAATCTAATGACAGCTTTATACTGAACGTCAATAAAAAAAAAGTATTTTTAAGTAAGGACACAAAGATTTACCCCCACAAAGAAAAAAAGTATGAAGAAACGAAAAACGAAACTCTAATTATAATTTTTCGTCCTTAAATTACTCCCGAAGACGATATTGCGGTTTTACAAACACTTAAAATAATGAAATATTGTGGTAAAAAGTGTAAACTAATTACAAAAATTGCGGTTGGAGAAGAAGAATGAGGGGAGGGGAAGAAGGAGACGTTGAAAGTAATTTGGATCGATTAGAAAAGGTTGGAAGTTGGATGAAGTATCCTCTGCAAGTGATACATCATTAATAATTCTTACGTAATTAATTAATTACCACAATAGTTCATTGTTTCAAACATGTTAAATACTTTAAAATTTCACTGAACATTTATCGAGGACTTTAAAGTCGCTCGTTACCTTATTTTGTCAAGGTTAGAATTTTTAGTTTGCACCAATGATGAGTTTTGAAATGAAATTATTCCAACAACAGTCAAAACCGTTTCACATCAAAAACTCATTAAAATTTTGGTTAAAATCATTTCAAAGAAAACACTTTAAAGCAAAAACCGCAAAAGTCAATCGATCCGGACTTATTATGTTAGTTCCAGGACAGTTCTATTTCTAGAAATAAGTAATTGACCACGGCCATAGAACTACAAAGAGGAGAGTTCAACTAGGTACCTCCTGGAAACTGCTCTGGTTAACATTTTCAAGAAAAGCACCTTTGTGAGGAATATGGCCTTTGCTGCGAAGTTCTATTCGTGGAGGAGAAAAAAACAAACGAAGGGGAAACAACTAAAATGATTGCGCTTGATACTAGAAAATATAGAATCAACACAAAAACCACATTGAAAACCAATTTATCTATATTAAACCACTCATTGATCGACTAAGGGCGCCTTAACGAAGCACACACTCATATTTTTGGTCATGCGTTTGTTCTGTAGTTTAACACGGGCGGATACACACATGGTCAATACAGAAGGGATTCTCGAGGGAATGGTTGAGGGAACAAACCATTCCATCAATCACCATACACAAGCTTTGTCGTGAAAAGCTAGTGAAAAAGATGCCAAAAGTATGGTATTGAATCTTTGGGTATACCTACTCGTCTTCTTGCTATGGATTTCAACGTTCATCAAGTGTTTATTTTTGGTTCATATTTTTCATAACTAACTCAAAATTGCAAGCTTATGTGCGCTTAAAATGTCCAGCACGGAAAAATCCCTCGATAAATTAAAAAAAAAGTAAGATATAATAATAAATAAGGTTGAGGGGTAGGTTCTTGTTTCAGGCGAGCGCCATCTGTGTAAAGGTTAAGCATACTCCCGACTCACGGTAAATTTCCTTTTCAAACAGCTGTGCCAACCCGCATTTCGATGGAATACAAAGCCTTAGGATTATTCGAAAACCGCTGATTTTCAAATAGTGGACATTTGAAACAGTTTGATATATTTTTAGGTGATTTGTTAAAAAAAAAATACTGAAATTTTTGTTGCTTGAGGTTCTCATTATTTCCAACAGATGTCCGACTGTTTCACTTAGTTTCAGCTCGTATGACAAGATGATGGCCTAAAAATAAGCGCCTCGAAATGAGTAGTTTTAGTTTTCAAGATTTTCAACATGTTGAACTCGTATAATAAAAGGGTCTATAGACCTGTCGGTTATGGTCGAAGATGGCGTTCAACACAAAGCTATATAATCTCTATCAGGATATCAGCAGAGTCAGTCAGGTTAATTAAGATTAACAGATTGTGCTAGCTGGGTTACTTGCACCGTTTGAAGGATCTGGAGCTCTCATTTATATTGAACCAATAGCTAGAAGAAGTATCGGAAGACCAAAGTTACGATGGATGGATGGTGTCGCAGACTGCAGGCTCTGGGGCAGCATAGCTGGAAAGTGTCAGCCAGTGATGGATTACGATGAACAAGCTTCTTAGAGTCAGCTCAAACCCACCACGGGTTGAAACGTGAATATGATGACGAAGACACTCATGATTGATGGAGGGATTTGAGCTCTGTCCACACAAAAGCGAACATAATTAACGTAAAAATGATCATAAGTTGGTCTTCGAAAAAACAGAAGAAGACGAATGTAAGCTAGAGAAAATTATTGAACAAACCATAAAAATGAATAAATTGGTGTAATGTCACTATCTGGCTTACTCGTAATTGAATATGCGATTGTGTGAATACACTTTAAACAGAAAGGAACGTAATGAATCACAAAATAGTTGCAAGAAAATATTTCCTTCACCGTGCATTTCAAAATTCGAACAGTTTGACATTTAATCACGTCAAAAATCGAACAGTTTGACATTTCATTACGTCAAAAATCGAACTATTATTTAGCATAATTGTCAAACTGTTCGATTTTTGAAATGCGCGGTGAACTAGATATTTGCTAGTTATAATAAAATTTTATCAAAAGTAGTTACTAGTTTTAATGTTGTTTAGTATTTTGGTGTCGTTATATACGTGTGTGTTGTGTGATGGTGTAGCCATGTGTCACATTTGTGGAGGAAGGGATGGTAAGGGTGAGGGATAAAACGTAACGTATCTACATCACTGTCATATCACTTCAAAATGACGGCTTAATTATTACATGGCGGATGTATCTCTCTGTACGGAGCCGGGAAAATATTGTACGACGATAGTAATCATAATATTATACGGCAGAGGTAGCGAACCTAGGACACGCCAATCCAAACCAAAAATGAAAAAAATATGTACAAACATTTAATTTGTTTAGAGACCTCCACCTGAACTGGAGTGATTTTGGTCTGAGATGTATAATATAAACATATACTATATAAGAACCTTTCAGAAATTGAAAACAAAATAGGTACTACCTATATAAAATAGAGAAAGCGATGGGATGGGGAAAAAGGTACTTAGAAGGTTGTTTTATTTTTTAAATATCTAGGATCCACAAAGGCGACACATACAGGGTGACTGGTGAGATACATTACTTGAAAGGGGTTATACTAGAATAAATATTCAACAATTTTGTTCCCATTAATCAGGGGTAAAATGCAAGTGGTTTTCGAGTTATTTAACATTTTAGAGTTTTTTTTTTCAATTTTCCACCTTTTGACTTAAAACTGAAAACTGTGAACAAAGTACTCAATTTCGGAAACTAAAAATACAATATTCCACAATAGCTTAAAAATAAAGGAATGGTTAAGTAAAAAACCAAGAAGAAAATTTCAGAAACCTCAGAAATACAACGTTTTAAAATCACAAGTCACTTATTTTCATTTATAATTTCGATTTTTCTATGGGAGCTTCTCCAAAAATGTTTAATATACTTGGCGTACAAACCACAAGAAAAACTTCCACAATTTTCCAACATAAAAAAAACATTTTGCTGGATCGGAGATTTTTTTAAATTTATATTCTAAGGTTTTCCATCCCTGATTTAGGATGTGTGCGTAATCCTGCCTTTACAAGACGCAATTCATCCTTTCTTGCTAAGCAAGCAGATATATCGTAAACGACTTGCCTACTTTATACTTATAATTTTTCTCAATTTTGGTCCTTTTAGCTTTATAGCAATGTAGAAACTCAAGACTTCAGGTCAATTGCTTCCCTCGACTTGACGACGCTTTCAAGAGTGTCAAGTGGCCAGTCTCTCCCTCCAGAATCACTCTTGATATTAACTCATTGTATTTCTGATCGAGTATTGATTTCAATTGCCACAAAAATATTCAATCAAAAGCGTCCGTATCTGCAGTTATTTTTAATTATTGGAAATTAATCTTATTGTTAATGGAATATGAACAAAGTAGTTCTGACGATCTAGGCAAATTCAAATTGGCGTTCGATTACAAACGAAGATTTCGAAAATGTAGAGTGGGAAGAAAATTAACTGTCTACTTTTTATACTTTCATATACTAAGTGTCTTTGTTTGGTTTAAATAATTGTTTACATTATGTTCCTGTGGACAGTTCACTTTTTTCACACTCTACAGTGACGAAATCATCGTTTGTAATCGAACGCCGATTTGAATTTTTTGTCTAGATCAGATAGCAAGTCATTAACTCAGTCAAGCCTTCAAAAAGTTTATTAAACGATCTACTCAAACATAATATATAACTTTCACGGGTTTTGGTCAGCTAACGGTATTTTTGGTTTTTGTTTCGGATTAAAAATTATAAGTAAGTATCTACCTCAGTACAAAAAAAAATATATAATAAAAATATGATAAAATTCATCAAACTTTTACTTCTGATAAAATTCATCATACTTTTACCTCTTTTTAGTATGATACATTGACGAAATACTAATTTTTTATGATGTTCATGTTTTTATTGAAATATTATCTATCAAATTACATTCAGTTTGTTGTAATTGCTCTACATTGACTTATTTTAATTCATTAGAATTTCTACATTTATTCTAAGTAAATAATTAAGCGTAGATATTATTTGTAAAAATTGTCGATGTTTTAATTTATTTCTGTTTATGTAATTTTACTTTACTTTAACATTTCGAGTTTTGATACAATATTATTCATTCAATTATTATTCTAATTTATGCGTTGCTATATTGATATTCTGCAAGATGAAGTACATTCGAGAGCTGTTAGTTGTTGACTCTCAATGGTCCTTATTGGGATCACAAAGTAAGTTATTTGATATTGGGTGAATTGTCAAATGCACAATAATTTTGTCGCGTAAATCTGTGAAAAATTGTTGGCTAGGTATTTCCCTTGGTTACATCATCATGTGTAAACCGCTGGACGAATTTCTCTAATTCTTTCTTTGTTGTGTTTGCAATTGTCAGGAGTATAATAATTGGAAGTAACCATTTGATGTACTTTTTCGATATAAGTTTATCATTTTACCAAATTATCTTTCAATATTCATAGTTATTACAGGACAAAGTCTGTCGGGAAAGTTATAGTTTCAAATAAATTCACAACGAAATTGCAAACAATATTTTTCTTATGCATTCTCATTTGTACTCTCTGTTTTTTTCTATTTGCCCGTTGCGGAATCTGATTAAAGGTTCCGAGTCCAGATCTATTTTTTATGATTTGGTCTTACTAAGTGAGTAAGTCTTTGATGGCATACATTTTTGAAGAGCTCATCTTTATACAGCATTCAGCATCTCATCTTTGAGGGTCATCCCAGCAATGAGTGTTTAATTTTTTTTTTCAATTACCGTACGTCGGATCGCATTATCAACTATATTTTAGAGTTAAATAATGCAAAGAGAACTCACGATAATAGCAACGTTATGTAAAACGTGCAGTACCTATCTGGTAGTGTGTTCGTTTAATGTGTCGCGTGGGGATATTAGGGAAATTGGATGTGGATTTTATTATTATTGACTGGGTACTCTGACGGGATTCTCGTTTATATAATAATAATAATTCATTCTAATATGGTAAACTATAATAAAACCACAATTGAATTATAATATTACCTACTTAATATCTACTATGTTTATATGTAGGTAATATTCACTTAAGATTAAGATTAGGACGTATACATTGAGTAGGTATATGTCCATGCAGTGATGCTTGGAACAGCAACAGTTAATTTTCTTCCTACTTTACATTGTCGAAAAATTTGTTTGAAGTCGCCCAGGGTTCATGATCACGAGGCATGTCGCATTAATAAAGACTCATGAAAAAATTATAAAAGTATAGATATATAAGTTAATATTCAAAGAGACCTTCTCTCGAATTCGAGTACCTAGTTTTGAAAAAGTACCTATATATAGGTAAGTTTATGGACATATTAAGGTAGTTTGAAAACCGACAAAACCATTAATCTCTAATGTGAGGATTTACTTTTTTAAACACATAAATTACCCAACTACCTACCCAAAATCCATAGCTAAAATTACTAATATATAATATGAAAAACTTTACCATGGGGGTTTAGTTACTACTTATTAGATTAAATTATAACTAAGATTATACGAAACCGGTTGATAAGCTAAGCCGGCTTACTGATATTTTTTCATAGAAATGTATTTCACATTACGCACGTATTACTCATAGTATATGGAATATACATGAGTCTTGTAGACTTGCGATCGAATTTCAAAAAAAAAATAGATTTCGCTGAAATTATATTCTCGACGTTTTCGAGGGAGTAGATTCCAAAAATGCAAAAAAAAATTTCCCCGTACCCGTAAAATTTGAGGTCCGTAACTTCAGTGGGTCCCCCTTAAAGTACCGATTCATATTGAATATGTAGCTCTAAAGCAGATAATAAAAAACTCCAATAGTCGATATCATTTTATAATAATTCTAAGGATAAATTCATTTTAATCGTAAAATTATGAATTTTTATGCAAAGATATAAGTTTCTATAATAATTCCAAGGATAAATTCATTTTAATCGTAAAATTATGAATTTTTATGCAAAGATATAAGTTTCTATAATAATTCCAAGGATAAATTCATTTTAATCGTAAAATTATGAATTTTTATGCAAAGATATAAGTTTCTATAATAATTCCAAGGATAAATTCATTTTAATCGTAAAATTATGAATTTTTATGCAAAGATATGTTTTACACGAAAAGGCTGTTATAATATACTATGAGTTCTGGGCTGCCCTAGGTAAGCAGATTTTTATAAATGCAGTAGTTATGAAAGCGCTACGAAGATTATGTAGAAAGGCTCCGTGGGACATGGATATAGTAATCAAATTGTTAGGAAGGAATGGGGTATGCAGGATAGTGTTGTTACAAAGATATGAAGGTTAATAAGTTGAGAAGGTTTAGGGATATGGAAAGAATGGGTACGAACAGACTAATAAAGTGAATTAATAAGGCTGAACGGACAGGTTTTGAAAGGCGTGATCGACCGAGAATGAGTGCATCGAACACATTGGTTCCGTTTTTATTTCCGGTTTTTATATTTTGACCATTTTAAGAATCTGAAATATGTTTATAACGAAGAGAATTAAGATTTGAGTAATATTCTGGAGAATGATTAGACTTTTATACATTTGAAATAAATAAATAGCGCACTAAAATGCTTCTCGTATATAATTTTTCAACCAACTTTCTTGTGTACGCGTTTTGTTTTCAGATTTCGACGTATACTAATTTTTATCTACTATATCAGTAAACTTGTGCGCATAAAACAAAATATTTTATCATCTACCAATTCATTGAACTTCGACGAAAGTGTCGATATAGGTAGCCGTGTACCTATTTTACGAGCCCTACTCCATAAAATGCTTGAAAACAAACTTTTGCTCCCGACCAACTCTGATATTTCATTAAATAAGCTATAATTGTGTAAGCGTAAACGTTGAAGATTATTATTAATTTCTGCTACGCCTAAAACTTTAAAGCCTAGTTCACACTGGTGAAGTATTTTAGTCGAGTGGCGAGTAATTTAGTTCTGTAGTAGCCATGTTTCGTTTGACGACATCATCCACCAATAGCGTTTCTCCGTGACGTCGGTTGTCTCCCAGTAGCAGCCTGCCACATCGTACAAGGCCACACAACTATCAGTCACCAACAAGTCTTCATAGAGTCAACACAGAACACGCACCACGCTCCATTGTGCATGCGGCATATTTAGACTTTTATGCTGTCAATGACAAATTGGCGGCAAAATTCGAAATAATAGCTGTGAATCTTGATACTTTTTTTTATCGAGAGAGAGGAAACCCGTCGTGGACATTATTTCACCTCGGGAGGTCAGGAACTATCGGACTTCTACATTCTTGATTCTAGGTATACAAAAGTAGACCCATACGACTTTTAATGTGAAGCATATTATACATGCCCCCGAACTGATTAAAGGGAGATGGAGGGAGTACTTTGAGTCAATATTAAACCGTCCCGAGCCCTCCTCACCTTACAACTTTGAGGAGGAGTTGACTGGTCTGAATATACCTCAGGCAACTGGGATATGCGAGGACCCGCCGACATACTGTGAGATGGTGCTGGTTGTGATGAGACTTAAGAACAACAAAGCGCCAGGACACGATGGAATTCACGCAGAGCTCCTCAAACAAGGTATAGACACCCTTGGCCAACCACTATTAGATATATTTAAAATGGCGTGTGAAGAAGAGAGGTGCCCAAAAGATTGGCGGAATGGATCCATCGTCGCAATATTTAAAAAGGGGGACCCCCTTGAATGCGAAAACTACCGTGGAATTACTCTACTGAGTGTTCCCGGTAAGGTATTATCTCAGATATTACTAAGCCGCATTCCTGGGGCCTGTCATGGCTATCCTGAGAGAGCAACAATGCGGCTTTGTACCTGGCAAGTCCTACACGGACCCAATTTTCTGTGCCAGGTGCATCTTTCAGCAGTGCAAAGAGTTTAACTCTCCAGTCGCTTGTTGCTTTATAGATTTTGAAAAGGCCTCCGACAGCCCACATAGACCATCAATATGGAAAATACTTTTTGCTCTGTATGGTATACCTCCGAAAATAGTTAAAATGGTGCAATCCCTGTATGAAGACTCCGAGTGTAGCGTGAAAACGCCAGGTGGTCCTACTGAAGCTTTTAGGATCACCACGGGAGTCAGACAGGGCTGCGTAGTGCGTACTAGCTCCTTTTATTTTCATAATAGTCATGGACTTCCTGTTGAGAAAGTCCATGCAAGGAGCAAGAGGTATACCGATAACACAGAGAGATGGTCTAATGGGCGAACTGTGCGACCTAGCGTTGTACAGTACGACAGTGGAGGAATTACAGCGCAGTGTTTCAAGACTCTGCGACGAAACAGCACGCCTCGGCCTTCGAGTCAATGGCAGTAAGACGGAGCTCATGGCGAATAATGCCTGCCCCAATAAACAGCTACCGATAACCATCGATGGTCACCAGGTCTCCCGAGTGGATAAATTTAAGTACCTGGGAGCAACCACTGGTGACCTCGGGGCTGAGCCCCCGATACCACAGTATGACAAGTGGCGCCTTTAACAACATGACCAAGATTTGAATTTGCATCAACATACAAGTATTGGTTATACAATTTCGCAATGTTACCTAAAATAAAAAAAATAAAAAAATACAACTACTAAGCCCATACAACTATTGAATTACAAAATATCATGACTTCTTTTATTTATTCAATTATTTTATATATAAAAGTTGTCCAACATATCCCGTGCCACAAGCCTTAACGCAATTACCATAGGGTGAGCATAAAAAATAAGAAATGACGTCATGGAATACGTGAGAGCGCGGTTAAATAGCCTGAGCGTGGCGGCACCAGTGCTCATGAACCCTAACAACCCAGCTATGCCGTGCTATACTATACAGTCTCTGACCACAATAGTACGACTAACTTTCTCTAAGAAATATTTTCAATAGTTTCGTCTGGGTAAGCGCCTTTGTAACATTTCTATGCCTCAAAACAGGCGCATAGAACTGATCAATGTTCGAATCGAAACAATGTTCATAAATAATTGTTTCGACATTGAAAACAAATTGTTTCGACATAATAAAATAGCTTCATACAAGGTACCCAAAAACATATTCTTTCACAACAAAATTCCCACGTATTTAATGTTCGATGTCCCCAACTTTATTCGAAGTACTTTTAAAGTGGACGATATCGGAATATCTTCTAATTCAAAATACCCAAATTATACCTGTTCTACATATTTAGGTACCATATTTTGAGATTCTCACCAAAGATAACTTATTCAACAATTATGAAATGATTCGATATTTCATACTTCAAAGATGATCTGGAAAATGTTGACTATATAATATAAAAACAAATGAAATGATGGGTGGTAAAATGTGACATTTAAATTCACTGTTCTCCTCGCTAGACAACTAACGAGGATCTGAAGATAGAGCAGCCAGCGGTTTAATGTTATGAAAATTCCGTATTTCTTTGTGAGACTAAATTTTCAAGACAGTGAGAACTAAGGGCAAAACCAAACTAACCCGATATATAACTTGATTTACAGGAACTATCGGCGATATTTCAATGTTGAAAATATGTAGTTCTCTTATCTGATATCTGATATGAGAGGAAGCTGGTTTATCGCCATCTCCGGAAAATAGTCATAGAATGCCCAAAACATAGTCATGGGTTCGAATCCCGGTGCCGAACATTTCCACTTTGACGACACAAGCCTATGCTTAGTGTGAAAGATGTCAAAAGTGTATTTGTGTTCACTACGAGTGAGTACAGATTCATTTTATATAAAAAAAAAACCTATGACAATCAAATAATATACCTGTTCTTCGGTAATTTAACTGCAATGTTCAAATCACTGAAAGATTTAGTAAGTACCATACGATAAGTAAATAAATAATATAGATTTTTAAAACAAACCAATTGTGATGTGGTGATTTTTTTCTAATAAAAGAGGCAACATGATTATAATATAAGCAACGAGTCTTAAGTAACCCATTTTGGACGAAGATACAATTTGGTGTCTTTTTGCTTCAGATACAACAGGGATAAAGATGGGGTGCTGAAGGTTAAAAATCAATTTCTTCTTCATATTTACATAAAAAAAAAACTGTGAAGTGACCCGGTTAAGAGGACCGTCTAATGTTCTAATATCGTTAGAGTAGGAATCTGAGTACAAAACAATGGAAGCAAAATGTTACCTAAGAGAACTGAATGAAACTGATGAGTTTCATGTTATCCTAAACGTAGAATAAACGGTGTAATATTCTACTGGTATTGGGTACCTGTCTATGTACGTAACACATATGTACAACTCGTCTGTTTCCTCCCTAACATATACTATGTACTACTACTACTTTAGCAAGGAATCATATTGCTATCATACTTTAAGGGTTATATCTTTTATGAATCTATCTACCTTAGGGGAAGAACAAAGATGCCTCGCACTGTAGAATTTACACCACGATGTAGGTGTAAATTCTAGCTAAGCACTAAATAACTCCTAAATAATGAATTCTTGTAAAGCATTGATGTGAGGAATGCACTCATTATTTGAGGTAGATGATATAGTAAGATGAATAAGGCAACTAAGAAGGTTCTGGTGTTCTCATGCAAAAGGAATAGAAGAGCATGTCGTATGCGGAATGTAATGCGTTTGGGAGAAACGAAAGAGGTTTGTTTGGATAGGAAATAGTGGAAGTCCGTACTCTCTGCCTACACCCCCTTCGGGAAACGGCGTGATGGGTAAAAAAAAGTATACACATGTGAGGAGAATGGACTCACCCAGCCCATGGAAGACGCCTCCGAGGCAAACCACCAAAGAGGTGAACGATAACTGGGAAGCGACGTCGCAATCCCTGCTACATCATATAAGCAGTATACGTACGTTGCTCAACAAACTCATTATTTTTCATGATTAATAATGTATGTATGATGCGCTAGGAACTATTAGAGAACAGTGAATATAAGAAATATAAGACTAGGAGCATAATTAATGAATGTCATTATTGTGAATATGATGGATTGTTTCGTGGTGACAACTTGAAAACATATGCGTAGATAGGCTGATGACAAATTTCAGTCCTTTGTATAATTCCTCGGAGTCATGCTGTGGGCAGGTACCAACTGTGGTATTATTTTCTTTTCACATATTATACAAGACTAGCAGGAAATCCTATCGGACGACAGCCATAGAAAAGGATAATTATTATTACTTACATTACTCTCAAATCAGTTATATCGTCATTTAAAGGGTGTTTTAGATTACAAGGTTGAGAACTCCGGACAATTTTACTGTTCTTCCTTCAACAGTCTTATTTCAAAACCTCTGATTAAGTATCATATTTCTACGTTTTAATATTTCCCGTGCACACCTGTTATTATGAATTATTGTAGTTTTTAGCAACTATCGGCCTACAGACCAACTAAACACGAAAATATGAAAAATGTTTCCCTGAGTTGAATGTGATTTTCTAGGAAAGGAAATATTTCGCGTGGGTTTAGTATATTTTAACCAAAAGACCGAGCTACGGACATACTGATCAATTATTATATAGGATTATAATACTCTGAAAGATTTTAATGTGTAATACATATTTTGTTTTCATATGAGGGTGTTGACAGTAAGTAGAAATATTCACTTTTGAATATACATATGTTGAAACAACAAAAATAATTATAACTGACCATCAGTCATGCAACGAATGAATTATTTCGTAACATTTTTGGTGAGCATCGAAATTGAAAATCTTACCATAATAATTAAGTAAATTTTGCTTTAAATAGGGGTCTATTCTTTCAAAAGTATACACAATAAGGTAACAGGTTTCACATGTGATTAATTTCTTACTACACCGCCATTTCTTGGATTTTTTTAAAAGTAAAGCGAAAACAGAAGAATTATTTTGATTACAAACTTATGACCCGTCGAACTTCATCCCGCATCCGAATTGACAATAACTATTACTTACTGTAATAAAATTATTAGCTAAAAGTAATATTAAGTCGTAATATGCATTTACATAATTCGTGTAATAATTAGGTAATCATAATTATTTTTTTCTGGGTAGGTGGAAAGGTCGACGGGCGGGTCAGCTAGTCTTGAATGTGAAATAAATTGAGGCGGTTTAGGGCATGCAAAGAGATTGATAGAAATGATCAATAAATTTGAAACATTGATATCTTAAGGTGATATAGGTTGATATTGGACACCATGGAGACAAACAAATAGTAGGCGATGATGGTTCTTTCTCGTTGTTATTTTTCTGTTGACCATATTGTTGATCAAGAAAATTAACTCTATTTTCCTATTCTGACTCTATGTTCGTTTGCTTTTAATGCTTTAGAATGACGGGGACCGATCATAACGGTGTCGTTTAAAGACACCTCTTATGTCCTTTAAGAGGACAGCCAAATCAGGAGTACCTAACGTTATATTGATGAATGAAAGCGAAAGAGGTGTATCTGGATAGGAAAGAATGCAAGTGCTTACTCTCTGCTTACCCCTTGATGGGTAAAAAGTAGTGAAAACGAGTGATTAGTCACACGGTGACTGTTACTCTAATATAAAATAATAATGTTCATACTCCGAGACTTGTAACAAACGATTCCATTATAAAGTGAGTAGGCGCTTTGGTAGTTGGGTCTTTTGGGTAAAACGTTAAGATATTTATTACCCACTGGGTGAGGACAAAAAGTGATCATTATGGAATCATTAGGAAGTTATAGCATCCATAAGAAATACACTGGGACAAACTTTCTCACACACGTACCAGCACCAGCCCATACAGCCGTATCTGCGCTGAACATCTCACCACTCCGAGCTACTATTTTGAAGAGAGCAACTTTAGTAATATTCCATACAATGCACACTCCGTTCGGGAAACTTTTAAACTCGTTCCATAGAAATAATGAATGTGATACTTTCGGAATTTAGTCTATAATTAATATTATTAAACTATCTGGAAAGTATTCATGGATCGATGTTTTAAAAATGCAAGAAATATTCTTTACTATAACATCAAAATAGACCAAAATTGTGTGCTTTTGCAATCAATTTCCAATCGAACATGTAACAACTAATGACTCTAAAAATTAATTACTGATGTTCGATTTTTAAATGGAATAAACCACTACGGGCTTGCAACCGTCTTCTACTGTTATTTCGAAGGCAGTGGGGCTAGCACGAGTTTTATCGAAAGCTAATTGCACGCAAATAAGCGCTTATTAGCGTGCAAATAGTGTTCTTAAATCAAACGATCGAATCATTCGATCATTTTAGTATGAAAATTTTTCGAAACACTTTCGATGATCGTTTCGATATTCGATCATCGAAAACTTATACTAGGGCTACTGTTATTAAGCAAGTAAGCTTGTGAAACAGTACGAAAGTGGGCTATAGAACCACCAGGCCACCACTCCATTCATAAGAAAACGTTTTCTATACTATATCCATCAATCGCAAGATTTCTCATTACACAAAAATAAATGTAGGTACCAAGTGTATCAATCTCATTGGGTAACGACTTGAAAAAAATAATAATTCAAATCTGATAACTTCTTTTTTCGACCTCAAATTAGTACCTACTTACAATGGAGCTTCTACTTTGTTAAAAGTATGTAAAGATGTTTGCTTATAAATCAATCTACCGAAAATGATTTTAACTTATCTTAAAAATAATAAATTCATCAAAATATAAGAGTCGTTCGTCTTGTAAACCTGCTATCAAAGCGTAATAAATTTCATCGGGATATTCATACAAAACAATTCCGTATTAGAATAAGCCAGAACACTGACTGTGTGATCGACTAACGGCGCCTACCCTGAGCGAGCAATTCCCGCGGGCTACACATACACACATTAATGTATAAAAGTGGTCATTAGTTGTCAATTTTGCGTAGACAAAAATTTAGGTACCTACTCATAGCGAAAGTGGCTGTCCTCCACCCTGACAACGAGAGAATGTTATAACAGAGGATGCTATAGAAAACTAACGTTCCTAAATTCAAATATTTAAATGGAGTATTAAGAGTTCTTCACAATTAACTCTCACCACTTGTGTGGACAAAAACAAGGTAGGTACCTACAACTATCTTTACCGCGTCGAATCGAAATTATAATTATTGCGTTACACGATGACGGGCGAACCCTAGTAAGTATTTTTTATAAAGAAACCAACAGAAGTATTAAGGGTTAGGTCCGACCGCTACCCGCCATTGAGTGGGCTGTTTGATTTATACTATAAATATATTGGAAGGTAAGCCTTAATACAAAACAAAACCTTAATAAATTTATGTGATCATATTAGCAAAGGGTTCGGGTGTATGAGTCTTTACATTTGACCACGGCAAGGGGTGATATTTCAGAAAATAGGTAAGCGCAGGATACTTTAGTCGTATTAGAAGATGAATTTTGGAAGTGAATCAGAAATTTTCAGTTGAAATTTTAAATGCCATATGGCATTGGTTGACTGGTAGAAAGTTTGGTATAGAGTTTCGTGACATACATAATATTATTTTGAAGGGAATATACGTCCATTCTTTTTGTCTATTTTGGGGCGAGCTTAACAATGAAATAGTAAGTTAAGATTGTTTATAATATAGCAATAAAAACATTTACAATTTGTATTTTCTGAGTGTAGTGCAGAAGAAGTATTGGCAGACCAAGGCTGAGATGGCTCGACTGCGTGACTGGAGACCTGCAGTCCCTGGGAGTGAGGAACTGGCGTCGCAGGACGGCTGACAGGGCGGAGTGGCGACGACTACTTGAGGAGGCCAAGACCCACAATGGGTTGTAGCGCCGTGGATGATGATGATGATTTTCTGAGTGTATTCAATAACGGCTGAATTTTAGCCATGATTTTTCTGACCAAATAGTAATACAATTTCAATCAGTCATAAAATTTAAAATTTACAACTCATACTTAAATTTTATGACACAATAAAAATAAAACGCAAAATCATTCAATGCGACTTTATCATTCTGCTCTATCATTGTAGTTTCATAGTTTAAAAATAATACATATACCTATTACGTTATATATCTGGGTAAGATAATAATTTTAAGGGTGCTTAACACATTTTTGTAACAAACTTGTTTTGAAATAAATAAATAATTCAATTTAAACAAATCATGCAGTTAGGCACCACAAATATTTTAAAATCTATGTTTGATCACCCATAATAAAAGCAGTCTGTGTCTTTACTGTCTTTATGTAAAAATATTGAATATTGATACTTACACAGGTTTTCAGCGTGATCCCCTAAAATCGCCGAATGAATTTTGCAGGGTTGATTTTCTACGAATGGTAGTAGGATAACTCCAAGAAAGTGAAAATTTGCTCGTAAAGCCGTCGAGGTCCTCTACCTCCCTGCTTCGGGTTATCCACTACAGCTGTTACAACGTGTATATATCTATGCATAAATAATAAAATAAAATATACCTAATATAATATTTGCATAACTTTGTATTCTTTGAGGTAAAGCTAGTCTAACACAAAATAGAATTTTTCGATACACGTATGTAGAAACGATAATCATATAATATTCAATATATCAGGGGTAAGTAAGTAATATTGCAGAAATTCACACGCAATAACGTGTCGCGAGAGGAAAGCTCAGAGCTACTTTCAGGGCTTTTTCTTTTATTTTGTACACAAAGTAATTTGAAACGGTTGTAAAAGGCAGTGTAAGCCGTTGCGTCGCTCTTGACTAGTATTATTTTGTTATGCCTACCGACGATGGCGTAAAATAATAGTAAAAAAGTGTAATGCGAAAAGTAAGACCTTGTTTTTGTTGTGTTAAGGAATGCTTTATCCTTGCTATTTACTGAACATACTGTAAGTCAAAACTCCAATGACGTTGTTCAAATTATTGTGTTTCAATATTCAATTAAAGAAAAATTCTAACCAATAGATTACTATTTGAGGAACTTGAATTGAAATTTGAGAAACTCACATTCTTTGAAAAGACCAAGCACCTTTTCAAGATAAAGAACAAGTTTATTAAATCCGAACTGGGTCTTAGGACAAACAATGATGTACATAGTCACTTCACAAGACACAACAATCAACTTAGAACAAACATTCCAAAAACAAACCGGAAAAGATTTGGATTCCTTCACTCTGCCATCAAAATTTTCAACAGTCTTATATCAATCTACAAGAAAGCAGCACTACCTATAGATATTTTCAAGAGAGAATTAAAAAAACACATAAAAACCGGACAAAATATATTAATATAATCAATTGTTACTATCAAAGTCTACATAGTTTGCATTTATTTAGTTCACAAAGCACTGTATTTTTTTTGTTTTAAAAAGGCTAAAGAAACTTAAAATTAATAGGTAACTATAAATTTATTACGTACTGTAAAGAATTTGTTTTGCTCACACTTGCGATGATCCTATTGATTTATCTACACACTTTTAAAGTTAATACCAAAATACTGAATCGAAATAATATCCTTACTCCCCTTATACCAGTTACCAATATTTACTGATTTGGGGGTATCTGTATAATAAGATTATAATTTCTTACTGTATAATTATTATATGCTTATGTTTGTATTTTATTTGAAGCAAATAAAGATAACTAACTATTTTTGTACTTTTGAATTTGTCGTTGTACTATGATACGATCATAATAATACGTACTAGTAGATGACTAGTTGTTCCTATCAATTTTTGGTATAATTTTGAATGCTCACATTTTGTTTTAGAGGGCAGCAAAGGACGGCGAGTATTTGAGGCGTTTCGTACAATCAATCATTGAAGAAAATTAATTCCCTTTCTTTTGAATTGATTTCAAAATAAGGGTTTTGAAATCTTGATAACAGAACTAAACAGATTTTAATTCGAGTAGAATTTTATAAGTACATATTATTTACAACTGGGCTTAATTTTATAATGATTGTTTGAACCGATAACATCGTTTTCTAAATACGAATGAATCTAAAAAACAAAACGATTTTTATACACAACAATTATATAAGAGACGTTTGACAATGTATGCAATGCGCATGGATGCATCAATACTGAGAAAATTGTTTGAGCAATTATAACGGCATATAGAGGGTCTTAAATGATAACATCTTCTGATTCATGCACGAGTTACGAAGAAAAAAAAACATTCTTCAAAGCTCGCCGCACGCTGAATATTTTACCTTTCTCAAATAAATATGAAAATACAAAAGCCCTTTAACGAGCCTCGCAAAGCGTGTTTACAAAACGACATAAAAAGATTTTTTTTTCAGAATAACATTAATTTCAAACAAAGCGATTTTCCACAAGGTTACCTTTCTTCTATTTTTAGAAAACATCACATCTTCCAGTGGTTTCGTAAATAATATGGCCTGGCCTCGGAGAATAGGGTGTGGCCAACACACAACCTGAATGAAAAACCACCCCCCTCTAGGTCATGTCACCCGCTGTTTATACTAACTTGACATTACCTACCACTTACCTATCTTGATACTACAAAATTGGGGGTTTCTTATATTGTAAAACTCTATCCAACAGGCCTGGCTTTAAAATGTCAATGAATCAAGACAATGACTAAAAAGGATTTAGGCGTACCTAAGCAATGTAGTACATTTTGTGTTTAATTCTATTACTTATGTATTTAAATACCGTACCTATCCAAAGAAAAATAAATCGCTTTAGTATATTATTTTTTTCGGCTTATGATGAAAATAAATTTACTCAAACAACCGTTAATGTTCAATTACTAAACTTTATTAGGAAATAGCTTTCCCGACAGACGTTTCTGCTCTCTTTGATAGGAACTTTGAATTCAAATTTCCTTAATTTATTGTCTATTTAACCCAATGAGATTTATACTAGAGATGCAATCGAGTCTAAAAAATGGCATGTAAAAAATTGTGCCACCACCGAAAATGTGCCACGCTCGTGTTTTAGTCGTTGACAACAGCTCGAGCTTGACAGTTGTGTCCGCGGTAATACGGCGTTCTTGAAAATGGTGGATTTTGTGGTGAAAAAAAGTCGTTCCTCAACAGAAATCAATAGAGGAAAATCCTTTTATCAAAAAGGACGTATTTTATATATTTTAAGTGCATATTATTGTGATAAAATGTTTAAAATATAAAAATATATTTGAAAATTATTTTTGTTTTATTAGTTAGGCCCACATCACACTACGGGTGCATACCGAGCGGGGTTAAAAAAACCGCGTCTGTATGAAACGCGTAGATACATTTTTATTTGAATTTATAACCCAGCGGTTCAGTCGACGGCTTTCTTACTACAGCATACGTCATGGGCTCGAATCCCTGTGCCGACTATTTTCACTTTCACAACACAACTCTTCCATAGTGTGTGCAAGTTTCCAAATGTACTTGTGTTCACTTTTAATTAGCCTAAATTCATTTAAAAAGATACACCCGTACGCGGCGTATGCAACAGTGCATAGGTATATTTCTAGAATTTTTTTTTATTCTATCAAGGTTTTTTTTATCAATTTATTTAGAAAAAAGAATACAACTTATATTTAAACAGAGTGCTCCCTAATTAAAATTATATATGGAATTTAAGGATGTTCTGCAAACAGAGGTTTTCCACTATCAATGAAATTTTTTACGAAATCCATCATACAACTGAGAAATCGCCAGCGGTTTTTCCCACAGTGCCGTATTTCTGACGGTTCTCGTTTAAGCTGTGTGTATGAGCCCTTACCTAGCCGGACGAAATTTAGAAGCAAGTACACTATAACTAGTGTTTTTATAAAAAGGGTCATTTGTGATTCAAATAAATAAATCATTTTTTCCATTTTCGAAATATATTTTTTATGAATGTGCTTTTAAACTGTTCGTTGTCTGCCTCGCATTAATAAAGACGAGAGATCTTTTTCAAAAGGTTCTTAGACAATTCTGACAAATACATTCAAATCTCACGCACAAAAAGAAATTTCTATTAATGTGTACCGGTAGAAGGTGACAGCACTTAGCCGTTTGGCGTATTATGTGTGACAAAGACAAAAATATTCGTCAGTAATGCTTGATTGCATATTTTTATTTGAGTTCAACTTCAAATTTACTCGTGATGCTAGTTTCAAACTAAAAATTGTATGGAATTGCATCTCCAGTATAATATCTCATTGATTTAACCGATACAATTTCGGCCGATGCACATGTTTTAAACAATGTTTACATGTCATATTTTACAATTGCACCAACTTTCAAACAATAATTGACAGTTGTTATGTCAAAAGCCAATTAAAATTCAAACATAGAAAAGTTTAAATTGTCAAAAACACTATAAGAAGGTTCTATATAAAGTTTCCTGTTTCGTGTAATGTTCAGGGGACATTCTTCATTTTTTCTATCATAAGAATATACTCACAACTTGAAAATTAACAATTTTTTTTTTCATTTTATATAATTTAATGACAACATTATATTCCAAGCACAAGCTAAAATTATCGACCCATCCCATAATAGCGGTAGGTAAAAGGTGTTTCAGTACGTATACAATATTCGTATAGGTATACGTACGTATAATTTCATGTAAATGTTAAATTATAGGTTCAATGCATTCGTAAATAGCGCGGTACATTTACAGTTGATATAAATCAGGAAATAATATACGTAATAAGTATAGTAAAATATCATTGTATTGGTACGTTCAATGAAGTTCTGCCTTCCTTGCTGTCTTATGTGCTACGTTAAATAATAATCGATTGCAATCGATTCGATACGACATACAGTTTTGTAGGAGTAGCGTGCATTCGTGCTTATAAAAGGTCAAGTCAAGCCGATTAGAGATTTGTGAAAACTGAAAATATAATTTTGCATCCAACTTTTAATACGAGTAATCACGTCATGGCCGAGGGTTTTTTCCGTAGTAGATTTTTAAAATGCAATTTGGAGCCAAGAACTCCTGAATATATTTATAGGTGATTTTCTAAATTCTAACAATGAGTTTCAAAAGTACCTACTGATTATATGGGGTACTGAAATACTGAGTGGGAGAATGACTGAGGGAGAATACAAATCTATACTAGGTAATATGTATATAGAGGAAAGATTTGATTGTTTGTTTGTTTGCATTGAATAGGCTCCGAAAATATTGAACCGATTTGAAAAATTCTTTCACTTTTGGGAAGCTACACTATCCTCGGGTAACATGGGCTTTAGTAAATTTTCTAAAAAAATTTGGATCCTTACTAAAACTCCAATAATGTAACCCGAGGTGTAAAAAATTTACCTAAAATATTCTTTACATCGCGTGCGCTGTGAAATCTATTGATGATAGAATAAAATAATGTACCTACTACAACTTTGTAGAAGACATCATTATTTAAAGTGTCGCAACATAATATATGTAATAAGGGATTTTATTTTTAATCAATTATTTTTATTAATATGTCGAAATACCCATTTCTTATTATTATTTTGTGTCAACACGACTTGTTGGTTTTAGTGATGAACTTATACTTTTTAATAAGTTATTATCTCTGTTATGTAATGTATCTGCATGCATTATTGTTTCATTGATCTAATCAGATTGTTCTCACTAGAGTGTCCACAATGTTTTTTTTAATGTTTATTGATCTGTTGCTTTTTTGCTGTAATATTTAAATAATTATATTCTTAAGATTATTTTATTGTAATACACATTATTTGTTAAAAGGCTCAACAGGCCGTAAATAAATAAATAAATAAGTAGGTAACTATTATAGTTATGCACTAATAAGTTAGTGTTCTTTTATATTAAAAATTTAATTGAAAAGGCGCTTTATTGGTTTATTTATTTACTAGCCTTTTTACCCGTCCATAAAATTATTGATAAGAGAAAAATGGAAATTATAGAACCTGATTTCTGGATAAAATAAAAGTACCTTTAAAGTATGACCCTAAGTAGGGTCAAAAAAGGGAGAATAATTGATTGATTGATCTACTTTAATCTTATATTACTTATATTTAAAAAGTTGGAAGGTTTGAATTGGTAAATAGGTAGATATAATTAGATAGTAGGCGTGTCTGTATGAGAAATATGTAGAATTGCTGTGGAGGCAACAAAAGTGAGTCACAAATATAGCATTTTTATCTATTTACCAATCCTTCCCCATCAAGGACATTAGACTTGATTTCTGTAAATGCTGACCTTATTCTTCTGTAACAACATAATTATTATGTACCTACAAAGTTATATTTATTCTTAATATCAAATTTAACAGGTAGGCACATAGGTAATTATTTTAGTATTCTAGACCTCTACCGAGCCAGTGATTATGTACATGAAAATCTTTTGTATGAAGAATTTTCAGCATGTACAGCCAGCAAGAAACATTGCATAAAAAACTATAAAAATTCAAACCCATCTGGGAATTGGAACCAGAAATTCCTTAACAGTAGTGGGCAGATAGTAATTTTAATGTTGTGGCCATCATTATCAGGATTCGAACCTGCACCATACTTCCTGCATGATGCCATCCTTCGTGTAAGTAGAAAAATCATTGTAGATTGCTTATTTCAAACAAAACTGGATTAGGGAAGTAATAAAATTTTCAAATTATTATGGCATCCCATCAATTTATTTAAAATTTTCAAATTATTATGGCATCCCATCAATTTATTAAAATATTTCAAAAATTTAATTTGCTTACATAAATAAAACAATTAATACAATTGGTAAAGAAACACTCTTTTATAATACATAACTAAGGGGTTTTACAGTAGCTGTTTAAACTTCATTTTTACAGGGTAAAACTTTTATAATAATTTTTTAATAAATGTTAATTTTGAGTATAAATATTTACTTCTAGAGGATTAGACCTCTCATCTATAGGTGCTTAATATAAGTCATACCAAGAGTTGACAATTAATAAGAGGTATACAAAAGTTAAAGTGAAAGTTATTGTTAGAGATAATATTTTAAAAATTTTGACACACTTTAAAATTCTGTAGACATCTTGGCATTGCATCAATGATATATAACTCTAGGAATCCCAGCTCCATTGAAGAATTATTGAAGACATAAAAGCATCGAGCCGTTGGCCCTATGGCTAGCGTCTTAGCAGATTGTTGAATTTGTCGAATACTCAAGGATTTCAATTTGACCACCTAAATAAGGAAAGTTGTTAACGTGAAGTAATTACACAAAGCTATTTGAAACATCAGGAGACGAAGGTCGTAATCCAGTACTGGTCAAATTGATAAAAATATAGCATTTTAAAATCGACCATAAATAATGGTGTAATGTTGAAATATTATATATCAGTCTGTATAATATAACACTTTTCAATGTTATAGCATTGATTGGGATATAGGACCTGATTTTAGATTTCAACATAAAAAAAACATGTTGTTTAAAATAATAATAATTCTGAAATATAAATAATTGTCTCCAAATAAAAAAAAAATAATGGTTTAGAATATAGATTAAACTGCTATAGGCTTACAATAATTATTGTCCTCCAAGGCAATCACTTGTAAGTTTCTTTTAACTAATCTATGAATGCTTATTTTTACCTACTTAATACACATAATCTGCAAATTAAATATAACATAGGTAATCTTTATATTCATAAGAACGATATTAAAAATTCAGTAAGTAGTAAAATAATGAAAAAGTCAGTGCGCGACGGTTGGGTTTAGAGTCACGCTGACCATCACCGCTGACATGCGAAATGTATAAACTTCTAAGAAGCGTTTTAGAATAACGCGTAGCTGTCAGCACGGACGCTTCTTAGAAGTTCATACATTTCGGTTGTCAGCACTCAGCGGCATAATCTGTAAATTAAATATACATAGGTAATCTTTATATTCATAAGAATGATATTAAAAATTGTGAGAAGTTTATAAGTAAATTAATATAAGTAATAATTTTTTAATAGTCCAGGCGTTGGTTATTATAACATAACATTTTGTTAAGATTATAAGGCCTGTTCCAATTAAAATCTTCTTTTTCCGATGGTGTTACAGCCCAATTCTAGCCTTGTGTTCCATAATTCGACTCCTCCAGACAACCCTGTTTCTGTCCTAATTTCGAGAGTCAAGAAATTGCTCGCATCCTTCCTGACTTCATTCGCACATCGCAGCCAAGGTCTGCCAATTCAGCATAATTTTCTCTTTGGTGCCCGCAATGATGGCATTCTCTGTCCATATCTGGCCCACCGTAGCCTATGATAATTAACCAATATTAGGATGGAAGGTTATATATCTCAAAATTTCTTATGCAAAATTTAAAAACATATAATGGGATTACACTTTATAAATAATAAAGAAATGGATATAACATGAGTTTAAAAATGTTGATATTGATAAAAGTAATATTTACTTACTTACTTTGCGTTTCCGGTCTACACTTTGCCACACCAGTAAGCAGCGACAGTCATCGCCTCGTTCGCAAGTATAAGGTGTTTGCAGGTTACATGTTATACCAATCAGCAGGCATGTCAAGAGGTGATTGTCATCCTGGAGCTCACCACATTCACATTCAGTTTTGTCAGCAGAGAGGTAGCCCCATTTATGTAGGCTTTTCCTACACTTGGTGACACCAACCCTAAGTCTATTGAGGGCAGTCCATAAAGTGAATGGTAGGTGTTCAACCGTACTGATGCCTTGTAAAGTAATATTGAGAAGATGCAAGACTTATCTGCAAAAAAAAATTATGTGTGTTGAAAAATGTTTTTATTGAGCCCTTTAATGTTGCTGCATTTAATGTCTATTTCTTTTTATTATTTTTATTTATTTTATTTTATTTAAAACATTTATATACAAACAGTGAAATTGATACAAAAATAAGACAGTACATACAATTTGCAAAACATACACCAGTGAAGTATATACATTTAAATCAAACATATAAAACTGTGAGGTAAACATTTTTTTTTGAAATAGGTTACATGTTATATACCTGAAGTATAGAATTCCATATTAATGTAAATCTCAGTCCATCTATCAAACTCATTGTTTTTGGTTTTGCAAGGAATGAATAATTTCTGACGGCTATTTTCGACAAAGCTCAAACAATAAAAATAACCTTTGTGCGAAACTAATTCGCAATATTACTCAAAACTACACAAAAGCTATAATTATCAAGACAAACAAATAATAATATTATTATTATTGCCAATTATCTCATTTTTATTACGCGTTGATTATTTACTGCGTATAAAATTTTACACTTTTGACAGCACCATAGACCATAGAAGTAGAATTTTATATCATTACGAAGACGCATACAACATAATTAAGTAGTCTGTGCATACAACTTTATTCCAACCCTTTCATATTGAAAAAAAATACAGTATATAAATAATTCATTATATTGTAAATATTTATAAAATTGATAATATTGAAATTATATATTTTTTATTCATTTAAATAATTAAGACCTTTTTTATTTAATAATTAATTATGACGTAGCAAATTATTTGGTAATTATAGACGACATTTTATTCTGCAATACATATTTTCTAGATTTGATAGTGTCTGTAAAAGCAACCTTTACAAAAATATAATATGAAGAAGATGTAATTTACACACAAAATATATTTAAATTGGTTACCTAAGCAATATTATACGCTGCTTTATTTTAATCTTGGAGGAATTATTATATTTTAATTAGATTATAGTGCGCCACACCAACCATAGATTTACTAATACATAGATTAGTAGAATTCATTGTCAATGTCACTCAATATTGATAAATATTGATCTGTCAAAAAAATAAGAGAGTGATGGAATGCTAAATGCTTCCAATTTCAAAATATTGGAAGCATTTATTTGCTGCTCAGTAGATATTTTCGGTAGGTACCTAATGTTGTTTATTAAGATTTATTATATAATCACTTCTTTGTAATTTTTAAGTACTGACTCAGAAACATAAAAAATGATGACCTTTTCTGTGACATTCTTTCCATCGCTTAGGATTTTATTTTTTTAGTTTAAGAATGCATGAAAATCACTTTGAAATGTTAACCGAATTGGAAACAAATGAGCTAAGACTTCCATACTTTTTTCAAATTATATAAGCAATATGATTTATGCTAAACTATAAGATTTGATTTTAAATTCAACCATTAGTGCAAAGGGGTTAGTAAAGAAAAATAAACGCAAATATTTACTGACTGATGATTAATTTATTCATTTTCAGTGTCACAAACCTTGGTTGCTTTTATCTGTCATCAAATTGGGCTGTGACAGAGTCACATTTGGGTTTTTTTGCGTCAAAACTTGGTCGAAACCTGTCAATCTGCACATACCACATCCAACGATTGCAGTTTTGGTCTTTGAAGGATTCTTTATTCTACAGGATCATGTTTGAGATGTATAAAGAGAATATGTTGTTGACGGAAGAAACTACTACACCAATTATCCCATACCATACTTTTTTAATATAATGCTTCTTGTCGTATTATGAAACATACGCAATAAAATATTAATATATATTTAACATTGTTTTTAATTTATCTTCATACCTATTAATTAAGAATTTAGATAATTTTGTTATTATAATAGCAAATAAAGTGATATTCGATGATTTTGTCCACAACAATCTGTTTTATGTGATTAATTGAGATATGAATATTATACAGTATTTCTTAATTATTATGATGTGGATAAAACAAATATATTTTTTACTATAATAAACATGCACAATTACCTGACAAATCCATTATGATTTTGATAAACAGGAACGTCATTAGTTCCTGTCAGATTCGCTTTCTTTCAGAGTTCTGTTTTATCGACCAAATCTACTAAAGAATTTTTATACTCATTTCAATTTTCAAAAATCATTTTTACGATTAATATATTTAAATGTATTATGAATTTAATTTCATGTATCTTTATTATTTACCAATGTTTAATATGATTTTATCAGGTACTTACTCATCCTACTCAATGGCTACGACAGATTTACATAAACTGCGGCCATAAATTTTTTTAAATGTGTCAAATTTGAAAATGGAGGAATTATATTTCCAAAATTTTGCATTAAATCTTTATTTATTGAGAATAATAAGATTTGAATAACATTTATATGTATAACGAATCAATCTCCAATTATTTTATAACATTTTCATACCGTAATACCAAGATTCTATTCAACGTTTACATGAGTAATTTTGTTTCCAAAAGATGGCTTTCTGTCTTTTTTGAAAAATTTGTATGAAGATCCTAAAAAAATAAAGTTTTTTAAATAGCTCTTAATATATTAAAGTTAACGTTGCCAATTGTATCTTAGAACGTTCTCGAGCAAATTTCACCGCTCTGCGCAGATTCATATCTGACGTAGCATTTGTATTTTGAGCGTGATGTTCACATATACGGTAAAGTATTGTCAAAAGCACGCAAACATTTCTGAATTATTATGTAGATTTCCAACATGCACAATGGTATCTTGGTATTACTCCTCGTAAATTACTTCATATTCAAGATTGCTTCAATACGTAATTATTGTATTCTGTCATAATATATTTTGAGGTCTGCGTTATAACTTCTTAATTGAGGTGATTTATACATAATATAATACGACATATCAGGTTAAGTAATGAACCAAAGGCTCACTATAACCCAAATCAGTAGGGCTATTCTCGTAATCAATCGCATTTAAAAATCACTTAACGATAAGATTAAGACACGATCGCATGCAGTCGTATTCACAAAACTATCGGAACCTAATTTTAATCCTATCTTGAACTGGATCATTTTCATACTGATATTTCAAACATAACGAATTTTTAAGATATCTACTAGATATCTTGTTTTGTGAATACCAATCCGCCATTTTATGATTGACAATCAAGATAAGAGCGTATTAAGACCGCTACGAGAGTAAGGGCCCAGTTTTATAGGGCATTCACTTATTATTGTGTTCCCCCAGTCAGTATTTTTTCGCCCAAGTTAGTATTTTATTCGGATACTTAGAATTTTAGTTTTTTTTCTTCTTTTTAGTCTGTTATTGCCTATCGAATGATAATTACGACTTCAAAAGGTGATATTTTCGGTGAGCTTTTGCAGTAGGTATCGGAGCTTTATGGTAATGGGGACTTGTAAATAACCTGCTATATAAACGTACATATTTGAGGTACACGTTGGGTACCAACTTTCACAGGTACCTATTCTTAGAACTTATAATGAAACAACCTCATCAATGCTTCAAATATTCGACCAGCAAAACGAGTAGCATTATAATATTATGAAAATAATCACCGTTGTTAAGTATTCATGAGTAGTTCAAACATATTTCAAGTTTAAAATTGTTTCAATGAACTAATTTCTTTTTCTTCCTTTTTTTCAATGTGGTAATCAACGTACCTACATACCAAGTTTTAATAATGAAATATTATTATCTTTAGCTGAATACGCATGTTTTCAATAAGTAGTTATTTAAACTCTCAAAGTATAATAAAATGAGAACACTGAGAATGCTTAAATTGTAACGGAGATATTTCTTTAAAAATTTAGATCAAGATTGGAAAATAGAAAAAGGGAAGAAAGGAAAAAAAATAGCAAGTAAGATTGTAAAGGCGGGGGTCGGAATATCGACAATATCTCAGAATGAAAGATTAAAAGGAGGTAGGCAATTTGAGAAAGCCGGGCTGAGCTGCCTCAGGATCTGAATCTCTTCACGGGTAGATGATTCTATTGTATCTCACAATTCTAAAGATTCTATTTTTACCTTTTTTTTACATAAGGACGAATGAATTGAAACAGTTTAAATTTGACCTTAGGAATTCGGTGTGGGGAATTAAATAATACTTTCAATAGAAAAGGGTTCTGTAGTTTAAAGATTTTTGTATCATGGACATTTTTGTTGTATTTTATTACCATGTTTTCAGCCTACAACCTACGACTTTACCCTTATTCTACGATCTTCAACTTATGATGCATTATCTCTTACAGAAAAACTAGCTCCTGGGAGGTCAATGAAATAATTAAATATTGAAACTATTGACAGTCGTTATCACAAGATATCATAAAAGTTAGATCACAAGATCTAACTTTTATGAATATTATTTAATTAGCTTTTGCCAGTCACATTCATTACAATTTTACAGTAAAGGATAAATCAATACAAATAAGTGGTAGCACAGGGTCAATTTTCCTGCTTGTCAGATGTTTAATGTCTTTATCAATGAGTGCTATCCTTCCGTCGGTTAAGGTGAGAAACTGCCTTGCTATGCTCTTCCACCACACTCTGCAACTGTGTGATTTATGGTCTGTCTCTCAGCTCCACAGTCGCACCCAGGGAGATCTGTCCAACCACATTATTTGTGTGCGAAGTACGCGCATCTGGCGTGTCCGGTGCGTATTCTATTAAGAGCGGACCAGATTTTCTTGGCTGGTCAAAGCCAGGTGGTGTTGTCGCTATGCACGGAAGGGCGTCCCGTCCAAAGATCGTTCACCAGCAAATTCGCTCCATTCGGCTTCGTTAATGTTATTGGCTGTTCTGAGTGGAGGGTTTCTCGAAGGCTGAGCGCCCTCACCAAAGAGTATTCCAAATTGATTGAAAACCCCGCATTGCCAGCCAATACAGACCTCAACTACCTCGCTCATAGTAATCGGCTTATGAATATTGAATTCGATAGATGTAGGTACTGTAACGGATTCTACTGATCTCAGATGAGATGAGCAGAGCCCGCACACCGAGGACCGTCTGCCAAGAGTCACCGACTTCAAGGCAAACGAACCTCTGTGGTCACACCCTCTGGAAGGCTTTAGACAGAGTTGTTGGTCTCATCCAACAAAAGAAAAACAGATCCTTAATCAGCCCAGCTATACTCAACTTCAGACTCTACTCAGGTCGTGGTTCAATAGCCCAAAATGTCCTCTCATCAAGTGGGGAATTATCAAAAGATCTTTAAAGAAAGAATTTAGAATTAAAACGAATAAAATTTATTGAACTAAAATACAAATAAATAGATCCTTCTTTGAACAAATTATAAAACTAATGGTGGATCTTTGATAGCTCCAAATAAATAAACATAAAAAATTTACCTTAAAATGGGAAAAATAAAATTTAAAATTTCAATCATTAAAACATATATCAGTATTTAAAGTATAAGGCCATTTCTATTGTTCTTAATAATCAAAAAAATATTTTACTTCTTAAACTCTCGTCAGATGTTTTACAACAATTTTTGAGCCTCTATTCCAAACTTCTTAGGTAAACATACAAATATATCAAATAGGCTTCAATTAATATGGATGAGATTTTTCCCTTTATAGATTACATATCGAAATGAGAAAACATTAAATTCAGGTTTTGTATAAAACAGGGTCGAAGGTCAAATTAAGGTTGGTGCATTTGCTCTCCACGAAAGAAGAATGAAAAGGTGTCGGCGGTAGGTCTCACAGAATAAAACGTATGATTGGATATATCACTTAACTTAAGATTCGATCCCCCAATCTATCTCGCGCTGATCTCTTCAAGAAATAACTTGGCTCCACGAATGTCGAATAGTTTCAAAGAATCCTTAGCTGGAGTTCTCACGTACAAATGGACATCTCAGAACAAGAATTGGCTTCAGATGGCTCGATACAGACGTTTCGGTACATCGACGTAGGTAATACATAAAATGTCCCCAGATTAACATCCCATTCCAAGATCAAGAATTACGTTTGTAACCCGAAGGGTAGTTCCCGCACTTCTGTAATACGATAAAGAAATGCGTTACAATTAGGGATTAGAAAAATACCCACAAAAAGAAATAGAATTCACGACAGACATAATAAACGTAAGATTCTCACCTGTTTTACTTGCGGGGCTATATTTAGTTCACAAACGACGCTTCACTTAGACGATTTTACAAAATCAAATTCCAATAAATATATTCGACTTAATTATTAACAAATCACTCAGGAAGGGTAGTTTAACCCTTAACCAAATTCAGCACAGAATGTCCACCTCAAAGCATTCGTGGACTCAATATATAGTTAGCAAAATTTTGACGTTTGCAAACGTCAAGTCCCACAATAGCTTGGCGCTAACACGGCCGCCGTTTCATTGGATAAATACATTAGCATCCAACGTACCCACGAGCTGCGTTGATAATGTCCCGCGCGGAGGGTACCTACCGACAATACGGCGAGATTTCTATTCAAACAGAGCCCGCGAATTTGATTTAAACTTCAATAAAAACAATCCCAAAAAC
Organism: Mystacides longicornis; assembly: GCA_963576905.1. Lineage (NCBI taxonomy): Eukaryota > Metazoa > Arthropoda > Insecta > Trichoptera > Leptoceridae > Mystacides > Mystacides longicornis. The sequence goes on from OY756426.1 coordinate 13,826,107, forward strand.
TGATCGTTACAATAAAATAAATTGTTATAAATAAAAGAATGATAAAAATGACTTTTAACCAATGTCATTCCGACCGATGCATCTGTTTTAAGCCCCATATTTTTCTTCCGAATTCTGTCAATCGCACCAACAATCACAACTGACAGTTTGTGTCAAACTACAATTTGATTTCAAAATTTGATATAGGTATTCACTTTTCAATCAAAATTAGAAAATGCGCTTTAAAAATTAGGGAGGGAGGGGGGGGGGTGTCAATAATGTTTAAAAAATGCGTTACGTAATAACGGTCCCTTAACAAATTAGAAAAAAGCTTGAAAAAAAAATCCACACAAAATGAGTGCCAATATTTAATGTCAATGGTTGTCAGGTGAATAAAAATTGTGTTTCTATATAATTTTTCACAGATGGCGTCGTGTATCGATTTTTTTTAATAAAAGTAAATCTGTGCTCACTCGAAGGGAACACAAATACACTCTTGACATCTTACACACTAAGCAAATGCTTGTGTCGTGAAAGCGGAAATGGTCGACACGGCCGGGATTGAGACCTACGACCTCCAATACGTTGTACGTACGAAAGCCGCCGATTGATACTACTGGACTACCAACCACCTCGGTAGCCCAGTGCTCATTCTCGTGCGTCATACTGAGTAGGTAAATAACATTTTTTTTATATTTTGTGCCACAAGTGATTTCACAAAGTTCGAGAAGGAGAAATTCGTTCCATATTAACTGTAATATAATATTTTATATTATTTGCTATCCATTTTTCGATCTTTTATTAGTTAATATGTTATCCAATAAACCATTCATTGTAAAAATCTGTTCAGCCGATCTCGAGTTATAAGTGATCGCACGAAAATGAAATATATATGCATAGGATGTACCTAGGTGATAAAAAGTTTACCGAGTCACTTAGTAGCTAATAAAAATGAACGATTTTGTAACGGGATTCATTGTACTGTTCTTTTGATCGCTATTTTAAATCACTCATTATCGTTTTTTGCGGGAGCAGTAACAATCAAATAAGTAGGTAATCCGACGATAATTTACGAACAGCAATGAAGGACGACAAAGTTGATTGATGTAATGTGGAGAAAGATTTGTCATTTTGCTGATGCGACTCCTAAAATCATTACTTTTTATGTTATCTTATTCCCTCATGATCGAAATCGGTTTATTTGGCCCCAGAATCGCAGTACTTAAAATGCGGAATATCTTCGAATTTTATTCACAGTTATTTTAACATAAAATTACTTCCTTTGTTTAGGATAAGAATGTTTTTATTATAGGTTAATACGATGAAAGAGATTCTAAAAATTTAATATTCAATTTTGTGCCTAGTTATCTAAGCACCGACCTCTGAAAAAATAAATCTGAGCTCATCCATAGTGAACACAAAATAAATACACTTTCAACATCTTTCAAATAAAGCAAAGCTTGTGTTGTGTAACAAATTTAGATTTTATGTTATATGTAGGTACAACATATTATAAAAAAATCTCACAATACAAATAAAATCAATGCTATGCACATCAATCCGTATGTGTCTGGCCTAGTCTTCTGTACCTATTATACAATTGGAGACCTTATTTTGCGTTGTCAACGCATAACGCCTAAACGGCTGGACCGATTTCGCTTATTCTTTTTTTGGCGTGTTTGCTTTTGTCAGGAGAAGGTTGTTATGTAATAAAAAGTTAAGAAAGTAGCGTGGATAATTAGGAAATCGAAGGTAACTCTAAGTAGGTAACCTTCTTCTTTTAACAATATAACTTTTATTCCAAATTTGAAAAATTGAAATTAAATGAAAGTTTGACAGGAACTGTCAGTTGTTTATAGTTGGTGCGATGGAGAATATAATATGGTTTGAAAAAGACGCATTGATCTAAATTACATTGGTTAAAAGGTAATAAAAGCTAATCATTATACAAATTCGAATTCAATATTCATAGTTAAGACAGGACAACGTTTGTCAGGAAAGCTAGTTTCATATAAACTTGGTAGTACTCAATTTTAAAGAGATTTGATTAACGAAACGGTTTCTGCCAAACCAAAAATTTTAATGTTGGTTTTAAAGGTACGGTTCTTACACTGTGACCCAAAGAGATGAAAATAGAATTTAGGTACCCAAACGACTCTCTAGAAGTCTAGGAGATAACTCAAGTGCTTGTGATATTATCACTTCACATAAAACGATTTCACGTTCGCCATTTTACTAAATAAACTACAAAACAGACGGTAGAAAGTGTTGGGTATTTTGTAAAAAAAGAAGCGCTATGGGGAGGTTAGCAAGTCCTTAGGAAAAATGACCCTTAGGTTAAATTTTTAATAGGGCAGGTCGAGGTCTGTACAGAGGAGCGGTGCGATTCATATCACCCCGAATATATTACACTTAGCTCGGAAGTTACGTGCGAAAAAGGTGAAAATGGTGCATGGAGGAACACTATCACATAATTCAACTTATGCACTTAAATTGTTATCTTCTACTTTATATTATGAAACACACCTTCATATAGAGGGGAAAATAATAAATTTTAAGCAACCATCCTATTATACAACCGGGTTGCTCGTCCGTTACTCGATATCTAAAGAAAAGAAAGTCGGGTTAGTTCGAACACTTATAACCCGAGATCGGCTGAACAGATTTTTATCATTTTTGGTTTATTGGATTCTTCTCCGCTCCGTATAACAAAATAACTAATGAAACATCAAAAATGGAAATTTCAATACAACAACGCCATCTGTGAAAATATCTATAGAAAGACAATTTTTATTTACCTCACAACCATTGGCATTAAAAGTATTGGCACTCAGTTTTCGATGGAATCTTTTTCAAGTTTTTTTTCTAATTTGTTAATATTGAAGCTGAAGCGGATTTTTTTATAAATTAAAACACGAAAAGTGAATAAATCTAATTTTGAAATCAAATTGTCGTTTGACACAAACTGTCAGTTGTTTGATAAATCTACTTAAACTAACAAAACATTGCACATAACCAAAAAAAAAATTATATAAAATAAATACAATGAATCTTCAGTGGTACAACAGGCATCTCTTTCAATGTGTAAAGCAGAGTAAAATATAATCTATACAATAACCGTCTCAAGGAACATAGCGCATTCATAAAATTAACAAACAATTTAAACTCAAAATAATATTATAATATACACTAACATGGACAACACTCAAAGTATCTACATACTTTTTTCTGTTTTCTATGCTTAAATATCACGATTATTAATTTTCTACATATTGTGGAAATTTAGTGCTGTATTTCACAACACATCTTTGGTGTGGAACGTAACCGTGTAATATAACAAAATTAATAATGTACGTATCTACCTGTACGAATAGGGTACCTAATGAAATAAACGGGTGCCCTTACACCTCGACCCACCGTATCCGAACTTCCCCTCCTGGCGTCTTGCAAGTAAGTAATTAATTTTGTTAATAAAATGAATTGGTTACGTATAAACTTTGACGTTTATGTATTTAAAGCAAATGGCGTAACAATATAATTAAAATATCGAGGATTGCTTTTCAAGACACGTTGCGTAATAAATTCGGTATTATGATTTTATACCTGGGATATAACGGGATTTTTATAGCGAAAAAGTATTGTTTTATGGAGAAGGAGCGATATATTGCTGTAACCGGAAACAAAGTGGTATATCAAGCTCCGTATCGTATAACTAAAGCGGAGTGCCCTAATAAAATTCAATAAAAATGAAGGTTCAATCTGATATCTACATAATAATTCAGAAATGTTTGTATATTTGCTTTTTATCGTATGTCGGAGCATCACGCTCAAAATAAAAATGCTACGTCAGATATGAATCTGCGCAGAGCCGTGAAAAATGCCGGAGAAGGTTCTAAAATACAATTTACTGCATTAACTTTAATATATTTAGAGCTATTTAAAAAACTCTATTTTTATAGGATCTTCATACAAATTTTTCAAAAAAGAGTAATCTATCTTTTGGAAACAAAATTACTCATGTTAACGTTGAATGGAATCTTGGTATTACGGTATGAAAATGTAATAAAATAATTGGAGATTGATTTGTTATACATATAAAAGTTATTCAAATCTTATTATTCTCAATAAATAAAGATTTAATGAAAAAATTTGCAAAATAATTCCTCCATTTTGAAGTTTGACTATTTTAGTGACATATAAGGTCGGTAAAACAGCTGCCTTTATCACACATAGAGGTTGTAGAGAATGTAGCTAAGATTCAAACCAAAGAGAGAGTAAAACTTGCAAATTATGTAGGTAGGTTCGCATAATATTATTTGGGTCGGTAAAACAGCTGCCTTCATCATTAGTAAATCACCTAAAATTTGTACCATTCCACACATAGAGGGATGTAGCTAAGATTCAAACCATAGAGAGAGTAAAATTATGTAGGTAGGTTCGATTGAACAGTGAAATTGAATCAAGTGTGAGATTAACATATTATTATGATACATGCAGTTTTTTTTCATGTGAGTGGCAAACTATAATTTTTCTTCTTTCTTTTTAATAAACATTAAAAGTGTCAGTCTTCTCTTTTTTTATAAATTGTGAAAGTGTCATTCTTCTTTTTCTGTGCTTCTGTCAGTTATGGAGGTCTGTTAAGCAATGGGAAGCTAGACTAGAACCAGTTTAATTACCTACCGATAAAGCCTGACAATCGGAACAAAAACGTAAAGCAAGACGGGTATAAGCTAGTACCTTAATAAAAATGTTAAATTAAGAAAAAGACTTTTTAAGTTTATTTATAGAACTAGATTATTTTACAATATGACTTACACTAAAACTTAGATTAACTGAAAAAAGTGCAGTCGAGTAATGAGCGATTGAACGTACTATGCTGCGAATTAGTCTCAGAGATCAAGTACGAAATGAGACTATCAGAAGTGCTGGATATTGTCGAAAGAGTGGCCACACTAAAATGACACAAGGCTGGTCATAATATTGTCCGTAGTTTAAATGACAAATTGACGAAACGCCGCTTGTGCTGGCGCCCTAGAACATCCCCGAGAAACCACGGACGACCTCACGACCTCAACTACGATGTTAGATGATCTGGTCGATGAAAGTCGCAAGATAGACAGGAGTGGACGGTTCCAGCTTGAGAACCACAAAAGGAAGAAAGTAGACAACACAAATAAATCCTTTGAAGTCCGTAATTTCTTTCAAATTTAAATGAAATCCAACAAATAAGGGTAATAATTGCAGCGAAAATTGACATTATAATAAAATAAAAATGAAAGAGTCTTGTATAGTTCTATCACAAAATTTATTGTTCAAACATGTACCGGTTTTCGGAGACTACCGTCTCCATTATCAAATGTTTAAGATTCTTAAACACGAGTCAACGAGACGATTAACTAACAAGAAACGATTAACTAACAAGACGAGTATTAAACATTTGATAATGGAGACGGTAGTCTTCGAAAACTGGTTCATGTTTGAACAATAAATTTTGTGATAGAACTATACAAGACTCTTTCATTTTTATTTTGAAATGGACTATCACCAAGCACCTTCTGCCCAAAATATCGAAGATCTGACATTACAATATTGTGTAGTAAGTATGTAAGGTTAACGCTACTAGAAAGTTCTGCTTCTGAAAGATTCTTCGAATTGTTTTTAGGTCAAAATGGGAGAATAGTTTTGGAAATGCTCGTTGTTTTTTTTTATTATTAATAGTATTCTCAGAACTGAAAATAGAATTTCAACATAATATAATATATTCTACGTTTTATGAAATAAGTAGCAATTTATATGCATTGTCCTTATCTAAAGCCGTGCATGACTTTGTGGCGAATTCGCCATGGAGAGAAAATCCTTCGAGATGATTGATAAATCCCGTGAGATGCCTTCTTCAGGGGAAATGATCAATCATACTCAAATTAAAGTATGGAACTGATATACCTATACGAAAAGTTGTATTTTTATACTTTTATATACATACCTACTTATTCCATTGTCCTTTCCATTTATTCTATGTCTATATGCAATGAGGTAAACATGATAGATTTTAACAATGTAGTTTCATAAAAAATACTCTTTCAATTTATTTTATAAACATCTTAATATTTTTATATGACTAATGTGTATACTTTAAAATGCTATAATCGTACTATTCGGGCTTGCGATCTTCATCATTGATGGCTGGTTTGGTAGTGGTCACTTTTAACTTTTACTTATCTATATTGTTTTTAGTTTATTAAAACAGCTGTTAAAACGGGCGACAAAGTTACTCACATAGTGACATGTGATATTATAAAGATCTTCTAGTAAGATTATAATCTTTTCCCCTAGTATAAGTTTTCAATGATCGAATATCGATACGAAATAGATGATTCTCATGCAATGCCACAAATCATTCGATCATCGAACGAACCATTCGTTAGTCCAAAGGAATCTCAATATAAAATTTTTCAACGTTCGACGTCTACCTATTGCACGCTAATAAGTGCTTATTTGCATGCAATTAGCTTAAGACTCGTGCTAGCTCCACTGGTGGGGATTGAGCCGAACTAAAAATTCCCGATTTCATTTTATAGTAGGTATAAGTACCAAGCGGCGTGATTAGTTCGGTCAATTGCGTACTAATGTAGATAGATGAAGGTATTTTTTTCATTTCGTACAAAAAAAAATTGACCCAGAATGTACATATGTTCAATTCGTGAATTTTGTTAATTACATTTTGATTTCAAAATAATGTAAAAAAGGAACGGTGGCAAAGTATTGTCGTACTCGTATATTATAACACAAAGACAAAGGTTGGTTTTCAGAGTCAGTTAGGGGTGATTATACGCAGGGCGAAAATATATTTTGAAATTTATTGCAGTAACGCGAGTTTCAAAGGGACGAAATTGTGAAATATCCTTGTATTGTTTTTACCCTTTCGGCCAGAACTTTCGGAATCGTTTGAGCAATAAAGCCGTGTACCCGCGCCCACACAGCTGATGTTGTTCTTGCTCGATTTATGATCTAAATATTTCTCTTACATCCACACTGTTTATACAGATCACGCATAGCTTGTATGAAATGAAACAAAAAGAAAAAAAAACAAGAATGATTTATAAAGAGCATTAGATTTCAAAATAAACAAAAGGTATTGTAACCTTATTGCTGACAAATATACCAATAAAAACTGATTTAAAAAAAATGAATGATTGAAACCCAACGCGGGGATTTTAAGCGAAAAGACTTGTTGTCTTAAGCTGTGGAATTGCCCCAAATAGAAAGATTTCGTGGTTTCTTTATTGGAAGCGAACAGGCATTTCATTAGAAAGTAAATTAAGTATTTCTAGTAAGTTGCCGTGGGGTTGCAGGCTAAGAATAGCACCTCTGCTCTTTTTGCTGATTTTTTGAGCATCCTGTAAGAGGCAAGATAACGTACAATCAGATCTATACAATGAGAATCAGCCCTGAGTAGAAATTTCAAGTCAAAAGAAACATAGAATATTTTCCACCCGATCGGGAAGCGATTCAGAAGTTGGCGCCTATGGCACTAAGCTATCGAATTCAGTCATAGGTCAGGTCGGCATTGTCAAATTTACTTTTATCATATAAATAGATAGTAGTTTTTTGAGGTACAAAATATCAAATATATATATACTAGCTGACCCGTCGAACTTTGTATCGAAATAAATAATATTGTAACGGACAGAATGTGGGATAATTAGATTGAGTAAATAAGTATAATTTGTTGTACCGTTGTGCTCCCGTCTCGGACGAATAATAAAGGATTTAGTGATATCCCTGTAGTACCGAGACGGGAGTCGGCGTTTGTAGGTTAATGTATGGGGCATCGCAGCGCGTACTGTGTACGGCTGCGATGTCCGTGTAGTGTTGTGTTGGTCTGGTCGCTGTGCGCTCAGGTAGGGGTGTGGGCAAATAGGCTCGCGCGCCGCGGAACCCGGGTCTTTTATACAGACCGGGTGCCGCGCGCGGGCGGTGCCCCCACCTAGCGATGTCCGCTGCCTGATCGTTCCTGCGTGAACGCGAGCGCGCATCGACCAGTTAATATACGGGTACATTTTCATACAAATAAACATTCTCTGTTTGGATCTACACCTGCCTTTTACTTGACTACCTGCTCTCTCTACTGGACTCTGGCTTGGAACGCGACTTTGGATTTTGGACTTCTCTTGGCATCTCACTCTTGGACACTCTCGACCACTGGCTCTTCTACCTGACTCATCTTCTCTACCGTGTTTTGGATTACCTTGGCGCAGGGCAGCGCTCTGGTGACATCCACCCTTTGGTGTTCCTGAGATCCACGCCGTTTCATCCGTCCCTCTTGCTGTGGGACCGTGTTCAACGTAGCTTACACCATCTACACGCTACAATTGGTCCTTCGAACCGGATCTTCACAGCACGATGACGATGAATCTACGTTCGGGAAGGAGCACTGCGGATACGGGCAGCGACAGCGACAGCGATAGTCAGCGCACTACCACCGACGATACACTTCGTCAGCTTCGCCGGCAGATGGAGCAGATGAAGAAGGAGCTTCAAGACGAGCGGAGCCGACGCGAGGAGGCGGAGAAATCATTGATCGCAGCACTGGCGCGGCCGACTGGAGCAGCGGCTGGATCGCCAACAGCACAGGCGGAGTCAGCAGGGGCGGGGCCATCAGCACAGGCGGCGCCCCCCGAATCACCACAGGCACAGGTTGGAGCGCGGGCCGCGCTCCCTGTGCCCGACCAGCAGGGGCAGTACCAGGCACAGGTGGGGGCGTGGCCTACGCCCCCTGGGCAGCAGTCCAATGGCATCAGGGCACAGGTGGGAGCGCCGGTAGCGCTCCCTGTGCCCCAACACAACCAGGCGGTGCATCACCAGTGGCAGGGACCCAACCACACAAGCGGGGCACAGGTGGGAGCGCGGACCGCGCTCCCTGTGCCGCATCAACAGGCGGAGTTTCCTCAGGGGCCTGCAGCGCGCAGTGGCGGGAACGGGTCGCCGTGGTCAGGCGCCTCGTTCATCCCGCCGTCCTTTGACGAGTTCCGGCCCGACTCCTACACCCGGGACTGGCTGCAGCAACAACAGGCATACGGCGAGGACGGGCGGATAGCGGCGCTGGTGGCGAGGGGCAGCCAGTCCTCGCAGTTGCCGCGCTTCGACGGAGACCCGTTGGAGTGGCCGGCATTCAGACAACACTTCTTGGATTCGACAAGGATGTGCCGCATCGGGGATGCGGAAAACCTGCTGCGCCTCAGGTCAGCACTACAGGGGAAGGCAAGGGAGACGGTGAGGGGATACCTCATCTCCGGCGACCCCAGCAATGTAGGGTTCATCATGAACTCCCTACAGGAGAGGTTCTCCCAGACGGAGAACGTGGTGCAGCACATCATGCAGCAGTTCCGGCGGACTCCGACCCTGCAAGACGGCGCTGCCCTGGGCGAGATTGCGGACCTGAGGGCAACAATCCATGGCGTGCTGACGTCCGTGGGGCAAGCTGACCCGGAGTATCTGACTCAACACAGGAGGCAGCTGCTAGAAGCCTGTGTGGACCTGCTGTCCCCGTCAATGCGGCTGCTATGGGTGTACCACCGGATGTACCATAGCGGTAAAAAGGAACTCAGCGTGGACGAGTTCCTCGACTTCCTACAGCGCCTCGCGGGCGGCGGGGCTGGGGCAGCTGTCTCGGCACCAGTGAGGGGACTCGGCGCCAAGAAGAAGCCGGAAGCCAAGAGAGTGATGTTGCTGCATGAAGACACTCCACGCGATAAAGTTGATAAAGTGTGCGCGTTGTGTGAAGCGGACCATAAACTGGAAAAGTGCTCCGAGTATGTCGCCATGTCAGTGACTGAGAGGCGGGACCTGGTGAAAAGGTTGAGACTGTGTTTTGTGTGCTTTGCGGGAGGACATTACAGTGGGAAGTGCAAAAGGGGGAAGAAGTGCGGCATCAATGGGTGCGCCCGCGCGCACCACAAGACTCTCCACAGTGTGAACGAGGACAGTGCAACCGCGAGTGTCAGCCATACGGCTACCGTAACCAATACATGGTTACCCGAGTGCCCGGTCCTTCTGAAAGTGGTTCCGGTCGAAGTCAGTGGGCCTGCGGGCCGTGAGACTATCTACGCGTTGTTGGACGATGGGTCGACTGTAACCCTTATAGACCAAGATGTGGCCGACCGCATCGGAGCCAAAGGGCGAGTGAGCGGACTCCGCATCAGTGGTGTGAACGATATGTCTTCAGTGGACGCCGCGTCGCGACGCGTCAAATGTACGGTTCGCGGTGAGGGCCTTTCGTCGAAATATACCGTGTCCGCTAACACGGTTCGGGACTTGGTCCTCCCGAAGCAGCTCGCGGCCAAACAAGAAGGGGATCTACGGCAGCCCGGTGTCTTGGCGCCGATGGTCCGCCCACAGATGTTGATTGGGCAAGACAATGCCCTCCTTGTAGTGGCCCAAGAAATCAAGATGACACCAGGCAGAGACACGATGCAGTCCAGGACGGCGCTGGGCTGGGTGGTTCATGGCGGCGCGGCAGCTGGGGATGACCAGCAAGTGCACCTGATCCAGGACACTGCTGTCCATGATGCGGTGAAGGCGCACTTCGACATTGATTCACTGGGCGTGGTTCGCGCCCGCCGAGTGTCAACAGAAGAGGCGACGGCGCAAGCAGTAATGGAAGCAACGACCCGTCAAACTCCAGACGGCCGTTGGGAGACTGGGCTGCTGTGGGCAGACAAGGACCGGGCCGTGCTGCCCGACAATCGCGCTGGTGCGCTCAACAGGTTGCGCAGTTTGGAGCGCAAGTTCGCAAGGGATGAACAGTTGGCCGTGGCGTACCATGGGAAGATCGCGAACCTCATAAACAAGGGGTACGCGGTTCCAGCCACGGTCAAAGAAGGTACTGCCAGGCGGTGGTACCTTCCCCACTTTGCAGTAAGCAACCCCAACAAACCAGGGAAGCTGAGGGTCGTGTTTGATGCTGCAGCAAAATACAAAGGGGTCTCGCTGAATGACCTCCTACTCACTGGACCCGACAGGTTGGCCATGTTACTGGGCCACGTACTACGTTTCCGAGAGGGCCGGGTAGCAGTTGCGGCTGACATCAGGGAGATGTTCCTGCGGATCAAGATAGTGCCGGAGGATCAGGCCTCCCAATTGTTCCTGTGGCGGGAGTCACCTGAAGCCGAGGCGACAACGTACAAACTCACCTCGATGATGTTTGGTGCCAGATGTTCACCGGCCAGCGCACAGTACGTCCGTGACAGAGTGGCGGAGGCAGCAGCGTCGACGGATCCTGAGGCAGCAGCAGCAATTAAGTCCAATTGCTACATGGACGATTTTCTCGACGCCCGCCACACCATAGAAGAGGCGGCCGCCCTTGTCAAGGCGGTCTCCGGTGTGCTGGCCAGGGGAGGCTTCCAGTTGGTCAATTGGGCCTCCAACCAACCTGCTGTCCTGCGAGGCATTCCGCCTGAGGACAGGGCATCGCAAGCCATCACCATTGGCGGCGTGTGCCAGACGGAGAGGGTCCTTGGCATCCAGTGGGACCCTGAGCGAGACATCTTCCGGTATGACCTGGACGGTCTACCAAAAAGTGGTTGGCCCACCAAACGCCAACTACTGAGCGAGGTCATGAAGACCTTCGACCCACTTGGATTCCTGGGGTGTGTGCTTATCCACACCAAGATACTCCTGCAGGAGGTCTGGAGGAGCGGCGTAAGCTGGGACCAGCCCATCCAGGAAGTCCACGCTAACAAATGGGATAATTGGCTGGAGAAAGCGCGTAGCATCAGATGCCACATCCCGCGCTGCTGCCGAGAAGGGACGAGTGAAGAGGCCGAGCTCCACGTCTTCTGTGACGCGTCGGAGGCTGCGTGTTGCACAGCAGCTTACATGGTGGAGGTCACCGATGAGGGCCCCCGCACACACTTCTTGGGGAGCAAATGCAAGGTAGCTCCCCTCAAACCAGTCTCAGTGCCGAGGCTGGAACTGCAGGCGGCGCTGATGGGGGCCAGGTTTGCTGAGACCCTGAAGGCAGAGATGACCACCACCTTCTCACGAGTCATCCTGTGGACCGACTCCACCACAGTGTTGGCTTGGATCAACGCAGATCCTCGCCAGTACTCAGTGTTCGTGGCCAACCGGCTGGGGGAGATTGCCCAGCTAACAGAGCCGGACAGTTGGAGATGGGTCCCGACAAAGCAAAATCCAGCCGATGTCGGGACCAGGGACTTGGAGTTCCCGGACCTTAGCCCAGAGTCTCTGTGGCTGTCAGGTCCAAAGTTCCTGACACAACCAGAGGACAGGTGGCCGGCGCGAAGAGTACCTAACCAGCCGGCTACTGAGGAGCTGAAGAGCACAGTAATGCTGACCACCACACGGGAGAGCAGTTTGCCGGACCCTGTAAGGGTCTCATCGTGGCGCAAGCTTCTGCGCATCACAGCGTGGGTCCTGCGACTCACCGATGGCCCACGGAGACGCCGCACTACCGTGTTGGCGAGAGAGGAGCTGCAGCGAGCAGAGTTCGCCTGGCTGCGTCAGATGCAGGCAGGTACATTCCCCACCGAGATCAAACTGCTGCAGAGGAACGAGCCGCTACCAGCCAGCAGCCGCGTCGCTAAGATGTCACCTTGGCTCGACGTCGACGGCATCATGAGGGCTGGGACCAGACTCGAGGCACTGGGGGCGGAAGCTCCCGTCATCCTATGTGCCACCCACCCAGCTGCCAGGCTGCTCATACGGCACTCACACGAGGAGGTCCAGCACGGCGGGATCGAGAGGACGGTTGCCGAAGTGAGGAGGTACGCAGTAATGCTGCGATTGCGCACGACAGCCAGGAAGTTAATCCACGGCTGTGTGCCATGCCGGGCCCAGAGATCTCGGCCTACCACCCCACAGATGGCTCAACTCCCAGCCGGCCGACTCGCCTACGGCCGTCGGCCATTTACCCACTGCGGCGTGGACCTGTTCGGTCCCATGGACGTAACCGTGGGCCGGCGAAAGGAAAAAAGGTACGGTGCCCTATTCACCTGCCTCACAACCCGCGCCGTCCACCTGGAGTTAGTGGACAGGCTAGACGCCGACGCCACGGTTATGGCACTGCGAAGGATGACTGCACGGAGGGGAACGCCAGAGGTCCTGTACAGTGACAACGGGACCAACTTCCGCGCGGCGGACAAGGAGATCAAGCAGGCGGCGGACGAGATCTTGAGTCAGCCTGCCTGGCTCAACCAGGTCGCCAAGACCTCAAGGTGGAGCTTCATCCCTCCAGCTTCGCCACACATGGGGGGAGCCTGGGAGCGTCTGGTCCGGTCGGTGAAAACCGGACTACGCTCCGTCCTGAAGGATCGCGCCCCCAGATTGGACACGCTGCTCACCACCCTGGCAGAGATTGAGCACACGCTCAATAGCCGGCCGCTTACCAACGTGGCGCTCGCAGCGGGTGAGGAAGAACCCCTAACCCCCAACCACTTCCTGGTTGGGTCGGCCAGCGGACGCCCCGCCCTGGCCCATTACCCGGCCACAGAAGAGGAAGTCCCGCTGAGGAGGCAGTGGCGCATCGCCCAGCAGCTAGCCGATGCATTCTGGCGGCGCTGGCTGAAGGAGTATATTCCGACGATTGCCCAGAGGCAGAAGTGGGAGAAGCCATGTACCCCCCTGAAGACAGGGGATTTAGTCATCATAGCAGACTATGGAGCCCACCGGAACGATTGGGCACGAGGCCGCATACTAGAAGTCAAGCCCGCAGCAGACGGGCAAGTACGAGCAGCGGTCGTGAAGACCTCCAGAGGGGCGACGCTGCTGAGACCGGCGGTCAAACTCATACGGCTGTTGGAAGAAGATACATCCTGTCCTCCCACTTGTGAGTGAGGGCGATACCCTCACGGGGGGAGGATGTAACGGACAGAATGTGGGATAATTAGATTGAGTAAATAAGTATAATTTGTTGTACCGTTGTGCTCCCGTCTCGGACGAATAATAAAGGATTTAGTGATATCCCTGTAGTACCGAGACGGGAGTCGGCGTTTGTAGGTTAATGTATGGGGCATCGCAGCGCGTACTGTGTACGGCTGCGATGTCCGTGTAGTGTTGTGTTGGTCTGGTCGCTGTGCGCTCAGGTAGGGGTGTGGGCAAATAGGCTCGCGCGCCGCGGAACCCGGGTCTTTTATACAGACCGGGTGCCGCGCGCGGGCGGTGCCCCCACCTAGCGATGTCCGCTGCCTGATCGTTCCTGCGTGAACGCGAGCGCGCATCGACCAGTTAATATACGGGTACATTTTCATACAAATAAACATTCTCTGTTTGGATCTACACCTGCCTTTTACTTGACTACCTGCTCTCTCTACTGGACTCTGGCTTGGAACGCGACTTTGGATTTTGGACTTCTCTTGGCATCTCACTCTTGGACACTCTCGACCACTGGCTCTTCTACCTGACTCATCTTCTCTACCGTGTTTTGGATTACCTTGGCGCAGGGCAGCGCTCTGGTGACATCCACCCTTTGGTGTTCCTGAGATCCACGCCGTTTCATCCGTCCCTCTTGCTGTGGGACCGTGTTCAACGTAGCTTACACCATCTACACGCTACAAATATGGTTTTTATGGTTTTATGCAAGAGAGCTCAAATTCGTTTTTTTAGTTATTTAATACGAATGACTATTTACTGGCATTAGCAAAACCTGCATACCACGCTCCATTCATTGGGTCAAAAACTTTTAACCTATGTTAATATGGTGTGGGAGGATGTCATCATTGCGCAAGATGGAGTGTAATGGAGAGTTCTTATTGCTTCATCTTGCTCCTGAATGCAGTTCAAAGGGAGTTTTAATTTTGATTGATTTTTGCATTTATTCCAACTTCCAAATTGTTCGTCCATGTCCAAGTTTCACTCCCATAAATCAGGGATGGTATCAGGATTGCATTGTGCATCAACTGTGGTTTGAAGAGAGACCTTCTTAGAGGTCTTAGTGCACCGCCAACCCTTCTCCCAGCCAATTTACTTCTTTTGAACATGTTTTAGTTTGTTTTTTTTTTCATTTAAGTTTATAATCAGTATTCGTTGTCAATTATGTAAACAATTCAGTTTACTGGTGGTTTATAAATCTCAAAACAAACAAAAAAATATTCTACTTGTTCTTCATTATACCTAATCATGTGTTCATTGTGTTAAAACTTACCTAAAGTCCTTATAAAATGAACTTCAATTAAGTATAACTCCTTAATAGCTATGTTATGTATACGATTTTGTTTGCTGACGGTTTTAAAAATCTCTGTAAATAAAGAAAATTTTCGAAACTCCTTACGCTTCATTACAATAATGTAGGTATTCCTTGTATTAAAACTTACCAAAACTTCATCTAAAAATTAACTGCAATGAATATAATATGGCTTATCCAATCAATCTTTTTCATACGATATATTTTACAATCAATCCACTGACAGTTCTTTCAAATGTTAATTAATTAAAATTCAAAAGTAGACCAAATTATTTTGTAAAAAGTACTAAAAAGATTACCTAATTAAAGTGTTTTCAATAATTTTCTAATTTTCCATGCACTTTTTTTTCTATTTCGACCTTCTCCGGATAAAAGCCTACACGACAAAAAAAGAATTAGCGAAATCAATCCAGCCGCTTAGGCGTGATGCGATGACATCGGGAAATAGCTCTCCATTGTTATAGTTTTCTTTAATTTTCTAATTGTCCATGCACTTTTTTTTCTTCTAAATCAATCTTTTTCTGATTCGTCGGAAGAATCTGTTCAGCCGTTCTCGAGTTATAAGTGTTCGCACTAACCCGACTTTCATTTATATAGTAGATTGTATCTATATCCTTCGTCCATATTCAACTTTTAATTAGTTATTCTGTTATCCGGAGCGGAGAAGAATCCAATAAATCAGTAGTCGGAAGAATCTTTTCGGCCGATCTCAAGTTATAAGTGTTCGCACTAACCCGACTTTCATTTATATAGTAGATGTCTGTTGAAAAATAAATCATAACCGCCATCCATGAAATCTTTCTACCAAAATATCACAACTATTACGTTAGATGGCGGTGACAGTTCTGTTTGATAATCCTTTCAATACTAACTTCAAATGTATAATTTATATCTATCTAATTCATTAATTCAACTTTTTATTAGTTATTCTGTTATCCGGAGCGGAGAAGAATCCAATAAATCAGTCGTCGGAAGAATCTGTTCGGCCGATCTCGAGTTATAAGTGTTCGCACTAACCCGACTTTCATTTATATAGTAGATAAAATAGCAGAACGTTACTTATGCTAAAAAAAATTAAGCTTGTGATACAGAATTACTTGAAAATGAAATGGCATATTTATTTGAATAATTCTGTGGATGTTCAAATCCTCGTTTTATCATTTTGAAATACGAATGTTCGCAGCAAAACCTGCGCTATAGTAATCGGAGTAGTGTTCAGCGATCCGTACAAAAACACCAACAACAAGCGCAAAGCGATTTATTTGCGAGGCGTTCGTTAGATTCGAACTGTTTGCATAATGCCGTTGCGCTCGAATCTGCATATGAATTACAGTAAAAACAGACTGCATTATTTGTTCCAAATGTATCGCTGAAACGAAAATGATGATACTATCGCAGCCGAAAATATTAGAACACATATATAGGTACCTAAGTGTTAAATATTCATATGAGGTTTTAAAAATAATCTATTCATATGGATTCTGTGGCTTTGTGATATTTTCCGCGATGTTTATTTACAACTAGTTGACCCGTCGAACCTCGTGCCGATATTTTATTAGTTATTATGTTCATCCGTCTTAAAATCGGTCTTAATTTCGAATAATATCATATTAAAAAATAAAAAAAAATTGGTTGTTATTTTTTCTTTAAGATCTAGTCCTGAAAAAAGGTCACAAGAATCTAGACATAATTAGAACGTTGTGCACCAACAAAGCCAAAAGGCAATAAAGATGAAACATTTACAAAAATGGATAGCATATCCTGGCGCCAAATACATGACAGCAGTCGCAGTCTTTAAATTTGGTTACTCTCTTGTTCTCAATAATTTCCAACTTTTATCTCTACCTATATTTCATTTATTATCAAATTTCTACTTGTTGCATACATGAGATTTTTCGACATGTTGAACATGTTGAGAATTCTCATGATTAGTAGTTTCGGATACAAATATTACCACCTAATGGCGAACGTTGTTAACGTAAAGTGATCATACTAAGCCAGCCTTCGAAATAACAGTAGAAGACGGTCGTAAGCCCGTAGTGGTTTGTTCCATTTAAAAATCGAACATCAGTAATGAATTGTTAGAGTTATTTTAGTTGTTATTTTTTCAAAAGGTATTCAATTTTCATATGAATAGATTGATATGAAAAACGATAAAAGACTCATTTCTTACAACTTTCTGTTCAAACAAAATGATATTAAGTTTGCATAATATGATATTATCATCAAAGGATGATTAGAAAATTCAATTGAATTGAAAATTCAAACTAAATAAGGAATATTTTTAAGTACAATCTTACAAAGGGTAATCTGTTGTCCATTAAATTATAAATTTTCAACTTTTTTGTCATATTCAATAGATAGCAATGGATATAAACGTGTATGGTAATCAAACTTTCAAAATAAGAAATGTTTGATATAGGTAATAACGTAGTGACACGGTGAAAGTCGCGCGTTTGAACCCTCTGGAGTTAATCATTTCCTGTTGAATAGTTATGTTGAAAGTGTATGTGTTTATAAAGGAGCAAAGATTCGTAAAATAAAACATAAAACATATAACGTTAACAAAATGTAAACAATATTTTATTTTTGAGCCGACAAGGCAACAAACTTTAGTAACAAATTTTAATTAAAATAGTAATAGAGTAGTCGGCAATTTTTACCGAGTGACCGAGACCAAGATTTGGAAAGCGTCGGCGTTTAGTGTCGAGACGAAATATAAACTGTTTGATGCGCGTGTGTGTTGCCCATTCTCTTATATGGGTGTGAGTCCTGGCACCTGACCAAGGCCCAGGCACAAAAAGTCTCAGCCTTTGAGATGAAGTGCCTAAGGAGAATTCTGGGCGTAAGATGGTACCACCGCATCACGAACGACGCTATACGCCGGCGCACCCAGCGTGAGCCTATCACCTCTACCACTGTGGGGAGGAGATGGACTTGGCTGGGACATGTGTTAAGGATGCCGAATGACAGTTGGCCGAGGAGAGGGCTGTTCTTCCTCCCATCAGGGTCCCGAAGACGAGGAAGACCCTCTCACACTGTGTTCCGCTCCTTCGAAGCAGAGCTGAGGGACATGGACATGGTGTGGGAGGAGGTCATAAACATTGGGCAAGATAGAGCGCAGTGGAGAGTTATTGTTGCCTCCCTGTGCCCCTGAGTGGGGTGTAAAAGGGAGAATTGATTGATTGATTGATTGACCGAACCAAATTACTTTTTACCCATTTCCTTCTTCGCTGACATCTCTTTATATTTTTAACAACGGACTGATATATTTCACTTGTGAATTACTGTTCTTTTAATTAAAACGAATTTCTTTCCTTCCAACAATATAACGAAGGCGTTTTTTTTTTAACTGAAAACTCTATAATTATTTTGTCGATAACAACCTTTAATGACAAAGCAACAAAATAATTTGGTTGCTGAAAATCTGAGAAAATTTTCATAATCAAATAGTAGGTTAAAAAACCGAGATCACTGAAATGTTATGTTCATTATTGTATTAAGACAAAATGAAAATCATTTGAAAGGAAAAAATTGTTTGAAAACAATAGTAATTATCATTATTAGATTACAATAATGACTGTTGGGATTTTTTTTTTGTGATTATTTAGAGGTGAAACTTATTTGAAATGCTTTTTTTCATAAAATTTAAAATAGTCTTGTTACAAAAATAAAAGAAGAATTTGAAGAAGAAGAAAAAAAAGAAGATTTTACCAAGAAATCGACACTCGGATGTCATTTTGATACAAGTTGTAGATACGCATTTGTCAAAATCCTCAAGTATGATTTTATAAAGGTTATTGATGAAAGATATTTTTTATTTACAATAGAACACAACAGGAAGCAAATTTATACCCGTTGTTTGTCGTTTCCTGGCATTTTGTTACAACACATGACGTAATATTATTCTACTGCAGAAATGATCTGGAAAACCGGAAGAAATAAGAGACGAGGGAAGAAAACGAACGCAAGAAGGGTGGAAAGTAGAAAGTAATTTCACCCGAAATGTCTAAAAGAAAAAGCCCGTGAAATATTGTTCAGGACAAAAAAAGGAAAACTTTTTCCTTATCTAATTTAGTATGGCCAGAATAACACATGGTGGTAAATAGTTGTAGTAAATTATTAGTTACTTAAATATGTAATTTTGGGAATTTTAACATTACACCATCCCGCAGTAAGATAATGCGAACAATCATGAATAGATTTTCAAAATACATAACGTTATGTTTAGTGGGATGTACAGTGTACCTGCACAAGTTTACCTACACCCTAGTAAAAATTGAGAGAGATAATTTATGGTCTCCAGTTCCCAAACAGCAAAAAGGCCAACTGGCTGAAAATAAACAATTGGCAATGATTTTGCTTTTTTATACATAGGAATACAACAAGAGTTCTCCATCATGCTGTCCGTGTCCAAAACGCTTAGGTCTGCTTCGAAGGAGACAGAATATTTCAAGTTTTTGTGTAAATTTTGGTTTAAATAAAATGCTAAATATAATGTAGTTAATCCCAAATTTAAAAGTTATAAATATCTACGAGTATACATGAAAATAATTAGAAATTAAATAAATAAAAAACCGTGAAAGGGGACAGATAAACTGGTGTTTCTGTTTTCCTAGAAGATGGACGCTCCTATTATTGTTTTAGAGGGTAATCGTTTTTATAAGGCTTCGAGTATAGAGGAAGCTCTTCGTATTGAACCATCTAGTACCTAAATACACGCTGGATTGTTTTTCTAATGACCTACCTATTTTATACTGTTTATGCGTGTGAATATAAGGCATTAGTTAATCATGGTAAATCCTTCAATATGCCGACTTTGCTAAACTAAACTGATAAAGTACAATTACTATAGTAGGTAAGTATCTATGTATATATCCACACTATGATTGAAAGCGTTTGTATTTTTACATGGCTAATACACAAGAATTAGAAACATTGCAGATGGTCTGAATGCTGACACTCTTCTATACATAGGTGTCAGTATAGCCGATGGAACTTAATGCTTTAATTTCTACCGGTCAACCAGTCCCGTCCAATGTGGATTCCAACCCCGAGTTGAAATTTCAAGTGAAAAAACACATTTCAAAATATCTGACCCGATCGGAATCGAACCGGGAATGAAAACATTTTGAAAGAGCCAAATAGTGATTTTGTGTTTACTTTGGGTGAGCATAGATTTATTTAAAAAAAAAAAGAACGAGCATTGTGTGTCCAGAATGCAGAGAAGGATACCTGGAAATTCACCTATAAGAGTAATTAATCATAAGAGGCTAAAATAGCATAAATAATATAGGACAGTCTGCATTATTGTTCAAACGAGACAAAAAAAGAAGACTTATGAAATCGGAGACAAAACAGCCGCAAACGTTCATGCAAATAGCCGTATGCTTTTTGCAAACTACTTCTGCTAACGATTGAATTAGAATATTGTTGCCTTACCGATGTTACCTAGGAATACCCTCACATTAGCTTTTGACAGAATTCATACTTTCAATTAAATAAATAAGTATTCATAATGGAGTTGTTGGAAATAATATATAGTCTTTTAAAATGTTTTAAGGATATGATTGTCATCAAACTTTTGACGAAGATTCTACAAGAATAATTGGTTCAAATCATTAAACAAATGGTGTAAAAGATAATGGTTTTCGTCAAACAGGCGGATAACTGTTGTAGAATTGACAGGGCGAATGGAAAAAGATGATTGGTTGAGACGGACCATAAAACAACGTTAGCGCGCAACACGAACCCGTTTTATGGATGAAAAAGAAATGCGATGACGTGACAACGGAAAAAGGTAACGCGGAACATAAAGTCACTAACGACTCACGTGATGGCAGTGTACGGAGCCTAATTATTATCGAGCTATGGGTTTCTGTTTGAGTGTTTGTATTTCCAAGCGTCAAACTTTAGCTGATGAATATTATTTAATTTCAATCTTTTTGAAGCTAGACTGAGCTTTGAAATGTTCGAATTAGGTATACCTACGCGTTAACATAATATCACTTTGCCGTCGCGTCGCCTCTCTTTCTGTGCGGTTGTTGATTGAATCCTTTCGTAATGAAAAAGGACAGTGTCGAACTTTTAATTGTTGTTTTGCTTTAGTGGAGGGAGTACGTTTTGTTTCTTGCTTGTAAATACCGGGAGTTGACGATTATTTTTATTTTGTGGTAGGTACACAGGAAATGCATTTTATCACATTATAACTGAGAAGTTATAATAATATTAATATTTATTTAAAATAAAAGTATATAGATATACCTACAAAATTATTCAATTAAAGCGATTTAAATAGTTACCTCCCCATTTGAGCAGAGTTCGTGTTTGATGATTAATTAATTTGAAAAAAAAAAATGATATTATAAAATAACTAGCGGTCTGCCCAAGCTTCTTATGGGAAATAGGTACCTACCTATTTAAAAAAATAGTTTTCATGAAGATCCCTATTTTTTTTCAAAATATTCTACAGCCTTTTAATCTGGAATAATGCAGCATTCTAATGGTCCCATCCCCACCTAGCTAGATGAGCGGGGTGAGCCACGGAGAGCGGCGACCACTTTTTTTTTCTAATAGGTACCTACTCACATTTTTAAACTCGTGGTATCTTTCGAATGGAATGTCCGAATTGAATAATTAAAAAAGTTTTATAAACGTATTGAAGCAGTCTTGAATATGAAGTAATTTATTTTGATAAGGAGTAATACCAAAATACCAATAAAGCGCCTTTTCTAGAGGTGGCATTTCAATTAAATTTTTAGAAAGAAAAAGAACGCTTATTAGTGCATAACTATAATAGTTAAATATATTAGGTCGCGACGCTTTTTGTAAATAATGATGTCTTCTACAAAGTCGTAGTACATTCTTTTATTCTATCATCAAAGATTTCACAGCGCACGCGATGTAAAGAATATTTTAGGTAATTTTTTACACCTTGGGTTACATTATTGGAGTTTTAGTAAGGATCCCAAATTTTTTTGAAAATTCACAATAGACCATGTTACCCAGGGATAGCGTAGCTTCCCTAAAATTTTAAAATCGGTTCAGTAGTTTTGGAGCCTATTCAATGCAAGCAAACAAACAAACATACAATGAAATCATTCCTCTTTATATATTAGTATAGATAGGTTTAGTATTTTATCTCTAAAAGAGTAAATGGTTTTAACAATAGTTAATGAATTTATAAAAAAAATATACACACAGTAAAAAGCCAAAAATATAAAGCATTAAATAATTTAAACAATCTATAGGAAAGGAAAGGTATTGTTATAGTTATGCATGTGGGTTACAATATCAATCAATCAATCATTATACGATGATTAAAATGAAACACAGTTCCACTTTCACAATTTTTTTTTGAATCTCGAGCGCTTTCGTCCGACTCACGCAGACATTGTCAAGATGAGACTCGTTTAGTCTCTTGACAATGTCTGCGTGAGTCGGACGAAAGCGCTCGAGATTTAAAAAAAAAAATTTGTGAAAGTGCAACTGTGTTTCATTTTAATCATCAAAATGAACTTTCACTATGTGAATACACAAAAATTACAATAATTATACATTGGCTAGACTCGATTGCCTTTTCTGCAGTTCAAAGTATTGTGATTACATAGGTTTTTCCCTTCTGCAAATGTTGGGCAGAAGAAAATCAAGATACCTGCAGTAGACTGAAGACGGTTGGAAGCCGTTGACAGATTTAATTTGAAGTTGCTTCTAGCTGCCCACACTTCACTTCAAAAGATATTATAACATTGCCTCAAATTTTGGTAATAATTATAGTAGAAGGTGAAGATTTTGTATCCTGCAGGGACGACGGAAGGTGGAGTAGAAGAGTGACGGAGTGGAGACCAGAGACTGGCCGAAGGAGTGTGGGAAGACAGCCGATGAGGTGGAGCGACCACATCGTGCGTGCCGTTGGGACAGATTGGATGGGGTTGACCAGGGACAGAGAGGAGTGGCGTGAGGAGGCCTATGTTCTGCAGTGGATAGTTACGGGCTAATATGAATGAATATTTTGAATGCAACTTATGAAACCTTTTGATTATATTTTCCCAGATTGCGAGAGCTTCCTCATTTAGATGTTATATTGTACGAAATGATGAACTGTCCAAATAATGTGATGTACCTTATTCATCGCAACCAATAATTAAGGTACTAGGTAATTGATTTGGAAAATTTATTTCCCCAATAGGAAACATGACGTGAAACGTAACTAGTTTCCACACACAATGTCGTACAACAATATAACGAATGTGTGAGCACCGGGGATATTGTAACATATGCGTTAACGTTAGATATTTCAATTTTGTACGATTTCGTTATCAGCTGTGCTTTACGGCGTGGCGTTGCCAAGTTTGAATCCACAGGCGCTTGGCGTGCTGCCAGATCGTTCCAAGATAACGGCTCACAAAAGCCTCCGGAGAGTGGAACACCGATAGGCATCCGTTCTAGGGATCTACGCTTCGTAACGCACCATTTTACATTCTCACACGTACCTACTATATCCCAAATGAAACCTTTTGTTTGATGACATTTTATTGATTAATACTCAAATAATGTTGCGCTGTGAAATACAAAAATAAAATGTGTTCTTTATTGAAAAGGAAGAGAACAAATGTCCAAAAAATAGCTTAAAGATGAGCCTCATCCATTCAGCAGTCGCAGTCTTTAAATTTGGTTGCTCTCGTGTTCTCAATAATTTCCAATTTTTATCTCTATATTTCATTAATTATTAAATATTATCTACTTGTTGCATACATGAGATTTTTCGAAATGTTGAGAATGCTCATGATTTAGGAGTTTCGGAGACTTAAACATAACCACCTAATGGCGAACGTTGATAACGTAAAGTGATCACACTAAGCCAGCCTTCAAAATAACAGTAGAAGACGGTCGTAAGCCCGTAGTGGTTTGATCCATTTCAAAATCGAACATCAGTAATGAATTGTTAGAGTCATAAGTTGGTACATATTTTCATCCATCCATAGGTAGGTACTGTGTCCAAATGTAAAAGTTCACAACCCAAGAATTATTGTTCCGATACAATATTAGAAGATCCAAATCCATCCGAAGCAAAGATTTCGCTACTTAAAACGTTGTTATGAAATTAGCAGCAAAACCTGTCGAACGAATGGCATAGAAAAGGGTGGGCTTATTGTTTGATTGACCCATAAATTGGTTATATCGTCCCTCAAAGTAAGGGTCCCAATTTTACATTATGTGGAAAATTTTATCATTTCTTCAAGTAGCAACAGTTGTACATATGTAGAAACCTCTGATGAAGTATATCACAATATTATTTCGTTGATAGAATATTTTCCGCGGAAGCTATCAATTGTTGTCATAGTAACGAATATCGACATACAGATGAATGATAATAAGCATGAAAAATGTTTCCTGTAGTTGAATGAAATGAAATGCGCGGGGTTAAAGTGGAATTCCTAAACGACGACTGTGTAGCGACCCCAGCCGCGCGATTATGCTCTCATAATATCATCGTATCTCATATCAAGGTCGTCGACGTCATACCCTGGCGTCAACAGCCCCTGAAGTCTCTCTGTCTTCATCGGCCCTGAATAAATCTCCCAATTTGGGGGGTTAAATAAAACTTTGCAGTATTACGAAATATCGTAATACTGCAAAGTTTTATTTAACCCCCCAAATCGGTATAATGGCTAAGTATTACAAAGTTTCAAGTAACGTTTTTGAAGAAATCTCCCAAGTTCTCAGTCCGGTCCACTCATGAATTTTTCTAAGCCAGGAGTTGCTTTCTTCCAACTCCTCTGCAGCCCTCTATTTTCCTCTTCATGAAGAGCTGTAATACCTTGTATTTTTTTTTTTTGAAATTAAACTTTTAAAATAAACACAAGCAAACAGAAAGATACAATAAGAAACTTATTTACACAATATTTTACACAGAAACAGTAGGGCTATTCTCGTAATCAATCGCTTTTAAAAATAACTTAACGATAAGATTAAGACAAGATCGCAAGCAATCGTATTCACAAAACTATCGGAATCTAATCATAAATCCTATCTTGAACTGGATCATTTTCATACTGATATTTCAAACATAACGAATTTTTAAGATATCTACTAGATATCTTGTTTTGTGAATACCAATCCGCCATTTTATGATTGTCAATCAAGATAAGAGCGTATTAAGACCGCTACGAGAATAAGGGCCCAGTGCAACAAATGAGCGGAACCCGTTAAGTCATTTAAATGACTTGTCAACAGGACTATACTTCGACTCTCATTATATGAGTAAAGTAATTAAAATCGTAGGTAAACTGATGAATTCATCATAAAAATGTTTAAAAAATACTCCATCCTTTTGCGGTTGTATAAGTTTATTTGTTTATCCTACTATTCCTTAGAATGTTCAAAGTAAATTTATTTTCAGTGTGGCTAGATAAACAGCAATATACCGTAGGAATATAATGCAACATGTTTTCTATATAAACAGCCATGTTGAAGCTGTTTGTTGTCCTTTCAATGTTATGTAAACAAAAGTATACCACTTGTGCGTCTTTTCTTGAAAGAATAATAAACATTGTCCGGCAAATCTTATTGTTATAATACTCGCTTTGAGTTTTTAAGAGGGAAATGTATGAACAAGACATGTTTTTATTATTATTCTAGCATTATTTGCACAAAGTATTCTCGTTGTTTGACTATTTTTATAGATTATTTTACCAGAATATTATGACAATAAACAACTCAATCAAAACGAATAATATAAAGTTTTTGAAACAAATAATACAAAATCAGACTTTATGTAGGTATTTAGGAAATAAAAACTCCAAAAGCTTAGAGGTTTCATTGTGATAAACCTATCTCTTGAAAAAGAGGCATTCTCAATTACTGGTGTAGGTACCGATACTTGTGTAATTGAAAGCGGTTGTGCCCACATTATAATATATGTTTTGTCGGGTCACTATCTTGGACAAATCTTACATTACGACACACCAAACCACCGTCTCAAAATTTTCAGCCACGAGTCACTTCTACGAAGTTTTAAAATAATAATACTTATTAAACAGGACATGGTGTGGGAGGTCATTAACGTTAGAGCAAGATCGAGCGCAATGGAGACCTCTTGTTGCCTCCCTATGCCCCTAAGTAAGGTCTAAAGGGAGTTTGGATTGGATTTGGAATTAAACAGATAAACAGTCTGTGTAATTATAATAGGTAATTTAATAAAATATAAAAAGTGTTCACTTGAAAATAAAGCATAATGCATAAAGCGAACATTGTTGAGAAATTTCAGATTCATACCTAGACGTAATGTGGGAAAGACTATTTCGAAAAGTTATAGGACAGCATCTGGAATGAAACAACGCCATTTCAGAAATATGGATGGAACGTCTACAAGTTGAATGTAAGAAAATTTTTCTGTGATATCCGTAATGTATGTATTATTATTATTGAACATGGTTTAGACG
Organism: Mystacides longicornis; assembly: GCA_963576905.1. Taxonomy (NCBI): domain Eukaryota; kingdom Metazoa; phylum Arthropoda; class Insecta; order Trichoptera; family Leptoceridae; genus Mystacides; species Mystacides longicornis. The sequence goes on from OY756426.1 coordinate 13,852,729, forward strand.
AATTTTGTTCATATATTTATTGAACAACACGTAGGTACAATATTAAAATGATTCGATAGTAAGAAACTACTCCCTTACAATTGCATAGTATAGTTGTAAATAGATTTCGTGATGCGTTTTCTATTGTTATTATAGTATCTCTAACTTATGTACGGAGGAAAAATGTCGTATTTCATACTACAACTTCTATTTTTCTTTTTAAATCTACATACTTAATCTCGTATCTTTTCATTAAATTGAAAAATTTCTTCTTTCTAACCCATTTCCAACAAGAACCTCTCATTAATATGATTTTGGAGCAGTAGTTGGATAGTCACTGAAAATGACATAATATTACCACATGTCAAGGCGGGTGGGTATGCTACAGGTTTTCCTTCGTGTAACTTTTATGCAGATTTAACCCTATAAAAATGTGCTACTGTCATAACGCCGATGTTCCGTCACCAGAGCCTCGTATATTTTCTAGCGGGGAACGCCGCGTGTACGCGAGGTTGACATGTCATTCTGTTTGTCAATATGTTTGCATAAAAGTTGCACACACTATGAAAGTTATAGAAAAACAAATAAACTATGAAGTTGAAGGTATTCTATCGTCATTTAATTTTTTTTCTTCGTTGCGTAGCGAGTATGTACTTGACTGTTTAGTTTAAAGGGTCTAAAGCCACCATACAAAAAGCAGTTGATAGCTTAGCAATTCAATCGATGGCTTTTGTACATAATATAACATTTCTACATATAGCATTTCTCGGTTTTTCAGGAAACTTATGTACCTGAAAACAGAAAACTTTTGTTGTTATTTCTGTTGTGGTGTGTGTCATGAGGTGTATTGTTGTTGTCTCTGTTGCTTCTGTTTTTTTGCTGCTGTTGTTGTTGTCATGTTGTGTAATTTTTATACCTGATTATTATTGTCACTACTATAATTGTTATTTTTTTGTAAAAGGCATTATCGCCGTATATTGTGAAATAAATAAATAAATATAACCTACTCAGAGTCGTTGGCTCGAATCCCGGTTACCATTTTCACGACACGAGCCTTTGCTTGGTGTGAAATATTTCAAGTATTTTTGTTTTCACTTTGGGTGAGCCCATATTTATTAAAAAAAACATTTGTTTTATGAGTAATTAGTCTGACTAGTTTCGTAAGCACACGTCATACATGGTCATATGAGACACAGAGATGTTTGGATTTATATTCTACCAATATACACATTCGACGATAGATTGAAATGTTTCAACTCTATGAGGATTCTTAGTATGGTATCGTCTATAATGAAATTATTTAACTTGATATATTATATCGCGCAAATATAACTGGAATAGGGTTCTGGGATATTCAATTACGTAAATAGGAAGGAAGGTCAAAGAAAGAATGGAGAAGAAACTGGAATGCAGCGAAGGAATAATAAAACTTTTAATACCATTATCAACAATGGCAAGCTGCTATGTATGTATAATATTGTATTCTGGAGAAATATTCTGAAGTCCAGTCCAAGGTTGCGAGTGTTTTTCTCACATAAGGTGCTATTTTGTATCATAATAACGCGCCAACCTTCGGAACTTTTAAGTTTAACCATGAAATTAATCCATTATACTTTATTTTAATGTTCCTATTAATCTATACTTTATTACCGTAAAGGAATATCATATCAATAAATATTTTTGTTACAAGTTTGTTTGAGAGGAAATAATGATATTTTATTTTATTGCTTTTAAGATGACTCTTTATTAGATTTTTTTACTGAATCGCTTATATAATAGAATATGTAACAACTAATGACTAACAATTCATTACTAATGTTAGATTTTTAAATGAAACAAACCACTACGGGCTTACGACCGTCTTCTACTGTTATTTCGAAGGCTGGCTTAGTGTGATCACTGGTAATGTTTAAGTCTCGAAACTCCTAATCATGAGAATTCTCGACATGTTCAACATGTCGAAAAATCCCATGTATGCAACAAGTAGATATTTAATAATCAATGAAATAATATAGAGATAAAAGTTGGAAATTATTGAGAACAAGAGAGCTTATATCGCTTATATAAGTTTTGTAGTGATATTGAACAAAATATAACTGCTTGATTAAATTAAGTTATCAGAGTATTTAGGTATAAAAGTATTAGTCCAACGGGCATGTTAAAAAGGGAAACAATATCTTATTGAGCGACATCAAATGGTAAAAAATAAAAATTACCGTTAAAGTTAATTTTGTTTAAGAATTTTATTTTGATAAATAACTCTAGTTGAGAGATAAAAATCTGAATATTCGATACTGGTAAAAGGTACCTACTGCATTGTAAATTGCGTTCCCAGTTCTTTATATTCCCAGTTCTCTCCTCAGACTTCGAGATAGGTACTTATTATTACTATTTCGACGATTTCGAACCGTTGCGTTGTGAAGTTGTCATTTAATTGTTATGGGCTGAAATACAACGCTCAACTTACAACTTCTGCCAAGTTGGAACATACAAAGCTCTGACTTTATAAAACAATACCATGTTTTGGCAATGTCTTCGTAGAATTGCACTCAGCCTACATGCGAAATGGCTGTATTTATCTGTTAATGTCAGACGTATAGCCCCATAAGTCTGGTTAAATGTGGTTGATGCTGCATTTTCAACTACATATACTGTATTGTTTCCTGGTGTTGTAGACGGCGTTATTGTTATTTTCGAAATAAACAAAGTTTGATGTACGGAAACCTTTGGGAGTTTGTGAAAATATTAGTTTTGTAAAATCAACAGTACGAACTCAAAGTTTCAAACTGTTTGTTTGTCTTTGAAGAAGACTTTGTAATAACAAGAGAGAAAAATGTTGAATTGACAAGATTATCTTGTAACAGTTCAATTGTTTCTGTTTGAGAGGAACACTTTATGAGCGTACGATGGCTTGTGAGACATTCGTATTTTTCAAGTAAAGAAAATATTCATCTCTCCATCTCATAAAACTACAGATTTAATGACTAACAAATAAGGATTTTTGTCTCATTTTTTACAAAAAGAGTCTACTGCTCGGTCGACAACTTTTTCACCAACTGTCTGATAATAAACTTATTGATCATTTATTTAGTTATTGATGTTACCTTATTCTTTATTCTTTCTTTAATTCGTCCACCATAACCCCCCTCAAGGGCACTTGGGGATGTCAAACTTTTACAAAAATAAACATAAAATTTACAAAAATAAACATATGACACAGAATATACAAAATTAAACAGTAAAACACACATGGGTGTAAAGGGCCCAACCATTCTCATGTCCAAATATTACAGAAGTAAGAAATAACAATAATAATAGGTACACAAAAAATAAATAAAGCCCAATGTAGGCATCGTGTAGGTATACTCTATGTTTGTGACTATATTAAAACTGTCTCATTTAAACCTTATAAAATTGTTTGTAAAAAAAAAACAGAAAATATATAAAGATTTTATATAAAAATTCATGCTAAATGACCCAATGTGGTTCATTTAGCATTTCGTCAACTGTATAAAATTACTTTTCGACAAGATACGCTTTCACTCTTCTCTCAAACGCATCTTCCTCCACAAGTCTCGCCTCTGCAGGGAGTCTATTGTACAATCGTACACTCATGCAGACGGGCCGATGACATTATCCCTGTCGCGGTTAGAAGGTGGCAAAAAACCCTAAACCGAGCGGAGTAGAATAAGATGGAGGAACCCTATACCCAGCGGTGGAGTGATGGTTGAAGAAGAATAAGAAAAAGTATTAGTTGATGGGAATTGGATGAACACATAAATGAGTGGAGAGGTAGAAAAGGCGGAGAGGTGAATTAAAACTATGATTCATAAGGTAACTGCAGTTTTTTTTTCGCGTTAAATTAAACCTCATCATCTGTTTTGGTTTATTTTTTAAGTTTATCGGTGTCAATAAATGAATTTTGTTTCCTGTTTTTATTTTCGTTGATGAAAACATTATAACGAATTTGAGAGGTGGAACATTTGGGCGTGAAATGTGGGTGGCGTATGTAAAACATGGAATAAATTTGTACCGGTTATTCTGTTTTGCATACACATCCCTTTTGGAAAATCCAACGGCCGGTCAAAAATATTTTTACATAATAAGACGTGTGGTTCAGAGAAAGAGTTATGTAGCATAATATTCTAATACACCGTTATGTTACCCATGAGGATTGAGAAGAAAAACTGCGCACTTAAAATAATATGGTTTTCTTTCTAACACTGATCACTGATTCCTCCGAAATGTATTATTTAAAAGGTAATTATTTCATCATAATACAAATTCAAATTCCATATTCAAAGTAAAGACAGGACAGGGAAAGCTCGTTTCAGTTATTAATTAAATCTTTTACAATTATTGACAACTGAGTGTTAAAACACTAAACGAACATGTAGTTAAAATCTTACTTAATACTGGATTGTAATACACGCAACACTTATAAAGTTTATAAGCACATTTAATTGCTAAAATACATTTTCTTAGTCTGGTTTAAAGTCATTTAAGATGGAGACAATGTGGTAATAAAGATAGTGAAGTCACTGAATTCAGAACTTCTTAGTATTTAAGTGCTTCTTCCATTTGACTTTAATTAATTTTTCTTAACCTAACGATAATGTGATAGCATTTTTTTAGAAAATGTTTTATTGCTTCCCTAAAATCCGGCTTATACATATAACTGAATTGGAATATATTTTTGAGAAATTCGTAAGAGAAAGGGGTTCTTTGCCGGTATAGCGCTCTTTTAAGTGGTAAGCTATGTACGTACGTATCAAAAATTGTTCAGGGGAGCCTAGGGCAACGCCTATCAGTAAAGCGAAACAGAATGTCCTTAAATTATTTGATGAAAAGGCTAACCTAGGAATAACACTGAATTCCTGTAGCTTTTCAGACTTTCTCGATCTAAGCATAAAAACCTTAAAAAGTGTATATTTTGCCATTTGCTAATCTATATTAATGTATGGTATTGTCTCTTGGGGAGGTTGTGTGGTAACATTTATTAACGTAGTGGATAGAGCTCAAAAGCACATACTTAAGATTTTATACTTCGGAAACCACGCACATACCCCTCCAAAGAGCTATTTAACCTATTCGATATCCTTAGGATTAGACAATTATATATATCATCCGTACTCTGTAGTAGGTACCCACTTAGCAATAAAAAAAGCACGACAGAATCCGAACAAACGGTTTACTAGGAAAGTCCTAGAGATACAGGCCGTAGTGCCCCGTATGAGGACCGCTATGGGGCAGAAGTGCGACTTGTTTAACGGTCCTAGATTATATTATCAACTAGACAGTAGTTTCAAAAGATTAAATATCTTTATTAAGTTTAAAATATCAATAATTGTTCAGTTCTTGAAACAGGATGATAGTGAACACCTGATGAATTTGCTAGCCTAAATTCATTATTTTATTTGTTAAAGAAATTATTGATATCTATTTACTTAATGTCCTCTAGTTAAGTATAACAAAGAGGCCTATAATTGATATTCCTTTCAATGTTGTTATAGTTACTTACCATGAAATAATTTCTTTCATTAAGATTTAGATTAAGAAATAATTAAGCTTTAATGTACTAGCACTATTATTATTTTTAGCATTTTTAAACATTAGCATATAAGCCAGTCGCAAGATCAGAATTAAATATCCATACATAATTCTAACGTAGGTACATATGTATTTATATTATTCAGGCTACTTTTATTATAATTATATTATTCCAGAATTACCTACCTATCACGTATACAATATGTTTGAAAAAACTGATCAATAATTTAAAATATTTTTTATAAGTTAACTGGTTTTATAATCTTTTGTATAATTTAATGTATACATTAACTTTCTTAATCTATCTCTATTACACATTATAAAATATATCCTTTAAATCGTTAAAAACTGTAAAACTATATAGATTTACTTAAAATTCATTTGAAAATACGTATACTAGCAGCACTGCTTTTATATACCTAATTAGTTATTAAGTTCTAACTTTTATATTATTGAATACCATTTAATTCTCTGTAATTTATATATACCTATATTTTTTCCCTAAGACAGGCTTGCCTAGTTGGGAATATTTTTGTATTTTTTGTAAATGTAGCAATAATTAAATAAATAAATAAAACCGACGACGCGATTGCATACACTAAGATCTACAAGCAGGAAACTTGTCCCTGCTATTTACCTGTTTTTACCTCTTTTATGTCAAACGAAATGTGACTTGCAAAAGAAGCGCCCTTGAGGTGACAACTGTCGTCACTAAACGGCGCGTTATAAATAGTCCTATTTATTATTATTATTATTGCATACGCTAAATAAAACAAAAACCTAATTAAAATTAAGATTATCACAAATTAAGAGAAAGGTGGAAAACGGTCAGATATTCTGAAAGTAGGTACTTGCGGTTGCTCTGTATGCGGTTTGAAAATTCTATGTTCATATATGTAAGTGCCGGACACAAGTTCATTATGATTTTCATAGAAAATTTGGGCTGCCCTTATCCAGATTGTTTGAATGCGTTGAAAGTGATTTGCAATAATTTCTAGAGGTTGCGAATTGGCGTCGTAGGCCGGCTGACAGGAAGGATTGGCGAAGACTGCTTGAAGAGGTCGAGGTCTATAAAGAGATTTAACGCCATAAATTTCATTTTTTTCTATACTGAATGAATTAATTCCTGAGAATTTATAACTAACTGAAAATCATTTCACTTATAAAACTTTTCAATAATGTAGAGGTGAGATTAAAGCGGAAAGGCCATCAGTCATTATCATCAGAGGGCCATCAATATAATAACCAGCTCAGAGCTAAGCTTTCGTTGCATGCTAAAATTTTGTCAATGTCAATAATAATTTATACCGGCAATGATTGATGAGGTCTGACATTATGATAAAGTCAAACAGTCTACGGGTAGTCATTTTGGTTAGCACCATTATAAGAAAATTTACAAAATCCAATGTTACCTACATAATTTTCAATGAAGGAGAATGATTAGTTAGTGATTGACAACTGTTGGTCCAATGTTCAATACTAATTCTTAAAATGTTTTAAAATTTTAAGAAAAAAATTAATATTATCGATTTTTTAAAATGAACTTATTTTGTTCTGGAAATAACTACTTCACAATTGTTTAATTTTGGAAAAACATTGCTACACGACAAAAAATGGGAGCAAGCCAAAAATTAAATATACCTATGGATATTTTGGAATGACCGAAAACATAAAACATTACGTCTTATGTGGATATAATAGTTAAATTCCAATAACAGGTGCCTATGAAAATACCTTTTATTATAGGTGTAAAATTTATGTTACATACAATAATTCATTCATGATTTAAATCGAAGCTTTTTCTCAACCTTACAAGGTTCGTTCTTGTGAAGATTTTAAGGATTTTTCGCAACGATGTTGATAGAATCTCCAAGACGAGGAAAACCCCTTATACTGTCTTCCGTTCCTTCGAAGCAGAGGTGATGGAATTGTGCATGGCGTAGAAAACTTATCAAAAACAGACCCTGTTGTCTATTCGAACGCACTGGAGAGATCTTGTTGCTTTCATATGTCATATGGAAGAAATTGATTGACATAATAATATATCCTACTATTTTTGAATCGTTGTAAATAAAGTAGATAATAATAATTATACATTATTAAATTAAAAATTTAATTCGAAGTTTATGGATAAATTAATTACGAAAATTATCGAAAAAGCGTTGACAGCAATCTCGAAAAGAGGGGTAAATTATTATTCTGACGGATGAGCTCTGTGAAACAATAAAAAATATGAAAAATATTATCACTGCAAATGAATATCTCTTTTACAATAATTTCAAATGTACATTAGGTATCCATCTTTAAAAATATAATCTTTGATAACAAGACTTTACTGTTTCATTAGATATATATGTTGTTAAAATATTCACCATCAAATAACCCAAAATATTGCTAAACGGTAATGATATGTTACAAAAATAGCCATAGACCTTAAAAAATATATAATTGAGCGATTTATATTCAGCAAAAGCGTTAAAAACCCTGTATTAAGTCATTATTCGTTGACAGTTTAATGAATTTGAATTTTCAGGTTGACGTTATTAATCACGTTGTGGATAGATTTGTTGTGGTCGAATGAAAAAATGAATGCTGACAGATGAATTTTAAAATAGCCCGAAAACATTCAAAACTTGTGATATCTAGTTTATCAACGATTGATTAATGTTTGTGTTTAATTATTAAATTTGTGATGTATTTTCATAGAAATCTGCATGACATAAAACATTTATCATTTATGTTTTTAACTACGTTTTAGAGACAGTAAATACTTGGTAGCCTGATTTGTTGCACTTATAATATTGGTCGGGTTTGCAAACAGACTTACTTATATTTTAAAGGGGCATTGAATTTATTCCCTGCGTTGTAATGTTGTCTTGAAACGGACCTTTGATTGGAAAAATTATATTTATCATTAATATTCGTCATACAGAAATATCAAAAGTTGATATATAGTATAAAAAGGAATAACATTATAACGATTCCACATATTATTATTATGTAATTAAAACCTTCGTAGTTCCGGTAACCATTTGTAAAAAAACTAAACATAATGTTTGTTTCTGTATACTTAATGTATAAAAAAACTCATAATGAGGGTTCAGATAGTTCAATTTTTTGGCATTGAAACTGTACAAGATCGAGCGCACTTGATAACTCTTCGTTGCCTACAACGTCCTGAAGTGGGGTCACAAAGTAGTATGCACAAAATAATCTCCACTTTTTTTGACGAGAATGATTGTTTTTTTTTATATAAAGAAGGTCAAGGGAGCATATGCCCCTCGTGTCACTGTGACCAAAGTAGGTCTATTATGACATCCTTCAATTCATTCACGGAGAGCTGCCTCTTGTTGTGCCTCGTCTGCAAAAGGCCTCATGCATAATAACAGTGCCTCTTCCCGGCTCATGTACTCCGCAAAAAGTCTATTTAAATAACTTTTTGGTGCCCTCTTAAGATAGGTTCCAACAGTATTTCCATCTCTCAGTTTCAACAATTGTTTTTGGTCATGTAACCTTATGTACCCTTTGACCACTGATGTGGAAGTATCGAATAGGTATATCCACCACATTTCGTTTTTTCAGAGGTGCTAAGTTCATCCACCATTGCCAGAGCTAGAGAAATACTTTTTACCCTTTTATGTAAGTTGTAGGTTCTATATAAAAGTTTTTAATATTAAGGAATATTAAAAAAAAACATAATATAATAAAATATTATTTGTTTTCCCGAATTTCGAAAGGGTCAAAGCTATGAGTTTACAAAAAATGTTCGGAAAAACAGAAAGGGATGAAAGTTTGAAAGACAGGAAATGTGCGTAGGGTGCATGGAGGGGTTTATATATCGTGAGAAGTTTGGAACAACTTCCGGTGTGTGAATATGCGGCGTAAAGTAGTCTCTCCGCCTATCTAATTAGGGTGCTGGGTAATTTAGTGGTAGATAATTTCTTATTTATGAGTCCCCAGTACATGAGAGACAATATTTACTGGCGTCTCAGGGATGTTAAATGGATCGTGTAAGACGGAAATTGATGTAATTTCAAACCTAATTATGCGCGTAGGTACCTCGCCTTTTGCCGAACACATTTCGCACCAATAAAAATCAGTCAATATCATCTTCTCATCGTGGGTACTAACTTCAAAGGAAAATGGTAGACGGAAAACGGGCTTTCACTCTTTCCTATCCCAGCGTACTTCTACTTCGAACGACCGATGCATGTCATTCTTGGTAGTGGTTGGTATTCCTTCATAACAATTCCCATTCCTTTCCATATCCCACAGATCCTTTCCACATATTTTTCGTAGAGCTCTCATCTCAAGTTGTTGGTAGACTGGCGGTTACAACGCCGGCTTTCGCGCTGTTTCGTGCGGAGGTCGTGGGTTCGATCCCAGGTGCCGACCATCTTCCTCTTTCACGACACAAGCTTTAAGTAGCTTACTGTGAACGAGTCGAAGAGTGCATTTGTGATCACTTTGAGTGAACACAGATTCATTTAAAAAAAAATGCATTAATACGTACATTTGAGACTAAATTAAAATTAAATTTTCTTTCACTTTGATTTTTGAAATTTTGAGCGTTTTCGAAAATTCCTTTGATTAAAATTATAATTTAAAACTTCCATTCTATCTATCCTCTGACCTGACCCCGATTTTCCAATATAAAAGACCAAATCGGTACTCGTTCCTGCTAGTTCAGGCGGTTTTCCGTTCTAAAATATTGTGCACAATAAGAGGCTCACATCACAGGAACAGAAATAAAAGAAAACAACCAGCAATAGGTAAATGAATTGAATTGAAGATTTGTAGAAATCACTCTAAAAGTTCCACAATATTTCGATTTTCATTATCAAATTGTGTCAAGCGCCAATAATAAACAAAAAATAGAAAGTTTGTACTGTCAAAAGATATAACAAGGTTAAATACGTTAAGCCTACGGCTACACTATGGCCCATGCTGGTCCAGGCTGGCCGAATAGGGGCTCTGGCCAAGCATTGGCAAGTAGCAACATTTGGAAAATATACTTGTACACCTGACTACACTATTGGCCCAACATGAGCCCAACTTTGACTGCTGGTACGAGGCTAGACTGACACACAATGTTTTTTGTGATTAATTCTTGCTTTTATTCATCATTTTACATTCCACTCTCCAATTATTCACTGTATACTCCTATCTGAGTGGGGAATTTCAATAGAGTTTATCTCCCTGGGCAAAAATGAATATTTTAATATAATTTCCAATTCACAAATATACACAATAAAAACTTTCATAATTTTATTGAACTTAACCTTCAATTTTTATTGATGTTTATTGTTTTGCAATAGGTACCTATATATTTACCTAGCTTTTACAGGCTGATTTGGACTATAACATAAATGAAAATAAAAGATATTGATAAAAAAAAAACAAGAATTATGTGTACATACATACTTAGTTTTTGAGTGGTTTGAATAAAGCATCCACCATAGTCTTTGCCGTTTGGGTTTTTCATTATTTAATAACAGAAAAGCAGATGCCGCATGTATCACTGAATAGGATGCTGCAATTAAATGCCATATCATTGTCAACTTCCATTATTTTATCTGAATAAAAAAAAATGTACAAAACACTATGAAAATAACAACATGGAAGACATGACAGCTGTCAACATTTGTTTAATATTGGTGAATACTTGCGGACTCGATCAACAAGTAAACAAGTAACGGCCAATGTCAAATATTGGTCGATATTGGTCATTGGTGAAGCGGACACACTACTTGCCCATGCTGGGCCAGAGCCTCTATTTGGCCAGCATGGCCCATAGTCTAGCCGTGGCTTTAAGGTATTAAAAGTAAGTAAAGTATTTTCATACTGCCTTAACCACATGATTATCAGAAATTATTTAAAATAAACTCGTTAAAATATAAATAAAAACATCGATGAAAATTCGCCTTCGTATAAAGTTTGGTGCGAAAAGGAGAGAAAGAGCAACAAAAACAAAGAATAAAAATACAAACAAGTCTTGATTTCACGAGGAAGGTCACCGTAATAGCGTGTTAAGGGCACATTCAACATTTTCCTTTGGGCGGAAAACGGGGCTGGTATCGCATATTAGCGACGGGGTCGGTAACAAGTGGTTCCTACAATCTATTTTTAAATATTGCACGACTAAGCAAAAATTCACTTTCACTCAATTTTCTTACCTACTTCCTTACGTGAACCCATCATATTTTTTTATTCATACTAGATCAATATATTCTACTCATCTAGGTAGGTACTCTTTAAAGAAAAAAAATATCGCCATATAAAAAGGCCCTTTTACTCGAGTGAGAAGAAAGAATTTAGGATGTGTGATGTTCAAGAATAAACTATGAGGACTTTTTTTAATTCCGAAAAATCACAATATGAATGTTTCCCTTTTTGCAGCTTAAAATTACCGAGCTCAGTCAGTAACCTAGGGGTAAATATACGCTTAAACTTCAGATCAAGGGGTTTTGGGCTAGAGTTACGGTTGGGACACAGTTTTTCAAAGTGTTTTTTCACTTCAAATTTCTACCCGGGGTTCGCCTGTCTCACATTTGCCGGCATCGATTGACTGCAAATAATTACTTCAGGTAATAAGTTTAGTCCGCTATACTGACACCTTTGTATGCACGGAGAAGTGTAAATTTATTTATTTATAGGTATCAAAGTTATGTAGATATTGCATTTTGTTAAAATAATGTATGTATTAGTTTTTATCTTCATAGAACCTTACAATAAGCCCGTTACTGCGCTAAAAGTGTGGTACAATGTTAAGGACTTCCCCACAATTTCAATTTGAAAATTCTTATCTACTTCATAGAATTCAATATTCACGAAATAAATTTTACAACAATCGAAGCCCAGGAGCCCGATTCACGGAAAAGTTTAAGTCTAAGTTCGAACGAAGTTCGATTCAAACTTTTGTGAATAGGGCTGCTGGTAATAATAATTATTGTAGGCGGCGACTATCTACAGTCTATGTACCTATTCACGGAGGGTTTGAATCGAACTTCGTTCGAACTTCGAACTAAACTTACACTTAAACTTTTCCGTGAATCGGGCTGCAGATCGAAGACGTTATTGACGACATAATTTTTTATGAAAAAAAAAAAAAATCTGTTCTTACTTAAAGAGAACACAAGTTTGATATCATTTACAGAAAGTAAATATTTAAATTAGTTAAACCTAGATGTATATTTTTTTTTCTTGATTACCGGCTTTCCGTCCGATTTCGGACGATTTTGAGCCCCAGTTTAACAAAATCAAAGTATTTATAAATTAAATAAAAACATAGTCAACAGTCAAACATTAATCATAAGAAGAAAAAGAAGTTAAATTAAAACATGGTTTTTAATCATAAGGAGAAAAAGAAATTAGATTAAAACAAAATTTTTCTGCACAAATGCAATGAGTAATCTATTAACTTTGTTTGAGTTCAGACTCAGTAGGTACGCTACATTGATAGGATAATTATTAATCAAATCGTCAATATTAAAATACAATGGAACCGCACTTCTGATTGGGCAACCCAGAAATACGTGGTACAGTGATTCCACATCAATACCAAACTCACACCAAGGGGAGGAGACCAGGCTCATCTTGAAAAGATGGGAGTCCAACCTATGATGGTTGAATCTTATTCGTGATAAGGTTTAATATCTAATCTAGAGTATGCATATATTATGTAGATTTTATATTTATTTTTTAATTTTTTTTTATTCTAAGCATACTTACAGTCATGTAACATATATTATAAATTTAAAATTTGGTAGAACAATTCGACCAATTAGTATGCTAATATTACAATTATGTCATATGCTTACAATATATGAAGTAATTAATAAGTTGTGAAACGGCTCTCTACATATAAATATAACTCTATTACTAACTAGAAAAACGCTCTAAAAAGGAAGAATGAGGGAATTACATTATAAATAAGTTTTGTTGAGAGACTTAGAGATTTTGTAGAAGAATATGGAGAAAAACGGGGAATTTATTCAACATTATTTTCGTAGTACAAATGTTCAGCAGCGCTGGCTTTTGTGGTAGTCAGCAAACAGGATTGTAGTTTTTGAAGACACGATATGATCATTACAATCTTAGGCATCCACCCCGACTAATTTATTTAGTGAGGGTGGGTGGTGGAGCTAACACGCCCTTCTAACATTCAATAATAAATAACATTAAAAACAATCATCATTTATTTTGGGAGATGTTGCTTTACGCGATTTGCTTTTACGATTTCTTTTTCTCTCTATAAGAACATTAAATAGTCCTTTTTGATAAACAGTAAATACTTGAAAAGGTGTATTATATTTCAACCAAAAAAAAAATAAAACAGGCACCGGTTTTCAGAAACTACTGTCTCTATTATCAAAATTTTAAGACGTCTTATTCTATATCAACAATGCAATAAAAACCTGGATTAAATTTTACATACGTGGGAGTAAAACATTATGCAGTAAAAAGGGGGCAAATTGTATGACCATTAATCTTACTTTATATTATGCATTATGTAAAATTCCTTGATACTAATGTCGATCGGCTGCTGTTTAAATGATTGAAAAAATTTGAAAAAGTAATTGAAAGGAATTATTGAGTTGGCTGGAAGAGATACTTCGGGATAAGTCCGCCCTTTGACTCTTCTATGTGTTTGTATAAAAATTGTTTTTAATTAATTTCACAATAAAGTTTTATTTATTAAATTTATTTATGTTATCTTCCAAATCCAAGTTACTTAATTAACTCTCTTAAGTCAAGCTAACAATACATTCAATATTTGTGTTCACTTTGGGTGAGCCTAGATTCGTTAAAAAAAATACCATGCATCGTTAAAAAATATGTACATTTTACACAAGTCAAACGATAAAATACATACCTACTACAAAACTAAGTAAAAAACAACATTTTTCATGCGCTATTAAAACATTTAACGGTTTGTAAAAATGAGAAGTCATATTATATTTATGAACTTATTTACTCTGGTATTGTGACTTCCTGTAATAAAACATTTTGGATTGTTATTTGTGAAACGTTATTAAACGTTTATTCAAAATCTCTCACGGTGAAACGCAAGGTAGAAAAATTACCACAGCCTTCAAACTTAGGCACATTAATCAAGATGGAGTGATAAGGATGATTCTAGCGTAACAGTTCCACAATTCCACGGCCGACTTAATCAGCTAGAGTTGTTTTTGATTTTATGAAATGGATGGTGTTAAAGCAATATTTATGGATTAACAGTTCGAACTAATAAATATGTAGGAATAAACGTAGGTTTACGATGGTATCATGGTACTGTTCTTAATAACGTAAAAGTTTGTGTATGATAAGCGAAAAATGTATGCTAGTTCAAATCTGTACCACTAGTCTAAGTTTTCGATGATGGAATATCGAAACGATCATCAAAAGAGTTTCGAAAAATTTCCATACAAAAATAATCGAATGATCCTGGCACCGACCAATGCCGCGGCACAAAAAGTCTCAGCTTTCGAAATGAAGTGCCTTAGGAGAATTTTGGGTGTAAGATTATACCACCGCATCAAAAACGACGCTATTCGCCGGCGCACCCAGCGTGAGCCCATAACCTCTACAATTATGGGGAAGAGATGCACTTGGCTGGGACATGTGTTAAGGATGCCGAATGACAGTTGGCCGAGGAGAGCGCTGTTCTTCCTCCCATCAGGGCCCCGAAGACGAGGAAGACCTTCTCATAGTTCCGCTCCTTCGAAGCAGAGCTGAGGAATCTAGACATGGTGTGGGAGGAGGTAATAAACATTGTGCAAGATCGAGCACAATGGAGAGCTCTTGTTGCTTCCCTTTGCCCCTAAGTGGGGCGTAAAGGGAGAGAGGCGACAAGAGGTCTCCATTGCACTCAAAATTGAGCAATGTTTATGGTCACGACAGGGAGGCTTATTTCATTTCTTGTGCCCTATCTGAACTGTCGGGGTTTAAGGACGTGAGGTGGTCAACCTCGCAGTTCCGATCCGATTTTACGGTTTTCTGGGTGTAAAAGGGAGAATTGATTGATTAATTGATGGGATTATCAAAAAAAAAAAATATTTAGAATCCCAAACACATCCCTAATTTCCATTTTATGAAATATGCTTTATTATAGACGAAATTTATGAGTTTTTTTAAGTTAAAATCTAGTACCTAATGGTAATAAATATATTTTGTTTACATCTTTTTTTAAATTAAAATGTTCATAACCTCCACTAGATTTGAGATTGAGAGTCCCAAACTTGTTGAAAATTGAATACTTTTCCATTTTCATTTATAAGAAGCCTTAAGGCACATTAAGCTTTTTTTAAGATCTGGTATTATTATAATTTAAAGCTCCATACAGTTATTTGCTTAAGTTTTAATCCCAAATACGCACACAGCATCCTTTGACATTTGAGTCTTCCAACTTCTTCTAGATTAGCCTAAATTTGGTTAAGAGTAAATTTCGTTAAGAATGCCCAAATGTATACTTTTATAAAGGTTAACACCACTGACATTTCAGCAGATTAAATTCCGGACTTGGAAGTAAAATAATTGCAAATTTTTAATTAATATCAGAAAAAGAATCCATTCCCACATTGGTGGGGGGTGGGTGGTAGGTATATATTATTAAGACCAATGAAAAATGTTATTAAAATCAGTTATAAATATTCAACGATGTTGTAAGTTTTATGGGATATAAATTTCGTTCAGAAAATATCAAATGTTCACACAGTTGACTAAATATACAGGACCTGACCCACTTATTTGATCAATACCATGGTTTTTAGAGTATAAATCTTATAATTACAAATCAAGATCAGATTCTTTGACATGTTGAACATGTTGAGAATTCTCATGATTAGGAGTTTCGGAGACATAAACATTACCACCTAATGGTGAACGTAAAATGATCACACTAAGCCAGCCTTCGAAATAACAAGTGGTAACGAAGTGGTTGGTAGACTGGCGGTTACAACGCCGGCTTTCGTAATGTTTGGTGCGGACGTCGTGGTTCGATCCCAGGTGCCGACCATCTTCCTCTTTCACGACACAAGCTTTAAGTAGCTTACTGTGAAAGAGTCAAGGAGTGTATTTGTGTTCAGATCTTGTCCTGAAAAATGGTCACAGCAATCTAGACATAATCTTAAAATGGTTGAAATTTTTTTTTTAATTATTTTGTATGCACTTATTATGATTGCTGTCACCCTTTCGCATACATAATATGTATACAAAAGAGAGACAGTAAATTCTGTATGTACCTGTGATTTCTGCGTAAATGTTGTCTCTCTTTCGCATACATAATATGTATACAAAAGAGAGACAGTAAATTCTGTGTGTACCTTTGATTCCTGCGTAAATGTTGTCTCTCTTTCACATACATAATAGGTATGTATACAAAAGAGAGACAGTAAATTCTGTATGTACCTGTGATTCCTGCGTAGGTATATGTTGTCTCTCTTTCGCATATATACGAAAGAGTGATGCGAAAGAGAGACCGCAATCATGAGATCCCGTCTATACGACCTATACACGTGACGTCACAGCAAGGCTGCCTTCTGCTGGCCTGTCTATGCGAAAGACATAGGAAATCTCGTCGGCCTCGTGTCTACACACTCAAAAATTTGTTGATATAATATTATAGTATAGGTACATTATTTTACAATTTAGGTACACTACGGTCACTACTATTAAAAAATATTTTGTGTGAGAAATTCAGTAGAGTGTATAGTGTTAGTATAAAACTCAACGTAGAAGAAGACAATCGATTTTTTTATGGGAGTTCATAATGGTAGAGATAGGAGTCGTTCAGATCACTTCACACCGCTCAAGTGGATTTGGATTCAAAGGACATTGCTCGCAGATGATTCTAGAGTAGACGGTTTTTGCCGACAACCAGCTTATGAGAATAAAGAAAAAATATATCGATATCGTGATACTGACTACTTGAAAATAAACACTCATAATAGTAGTTGTGATGTACTGTAATAATTTATCATATTTCCTTTGAAAATATTGACATACCGCGTACAGCGAATATATTCAATGACTATCTGCGTTGTATTTAAGTAAGATGAAACCAGAACTGTCGAAAATCTTCAGGAAAGGTCGCAAACTGCCATACCCTTCTAGACACGCTCAATAGGTAACCATATTATATAGATTCGAATAATTTGATACTTACATTTTTAAATAATAATAATAAAAAATTGTCCTTACTCAATGACTGATGATGTCATTAACGCTTTTAGTTTCTGAGTTTACCACAAGATGGCGCCACTCGCAACTAAACAGAAATTTTGTTCTTCTAATGTGGCTGAGGACTTTTTTTAAAGGTCTTGATATGGAGAAAAACAATTTTACACAATCGGGTTATTTAAAGACTCTTATGCGAATTCATAGCTGAGAAAAACCAAACGAATGCAATATTTGTAATAAAAAGTTTAAACAATCAAATAAATGTTAAAAGCCATTCGAATGCCTAGTTTGTAATAAAAAAATTAAGTTTTTTTTTATGTTTGCATTAAAGAATTCAATCAACCAAGTTCTTTAAAGACTCGCATGCGAATTCAGCGATACGAAAGCAAAGTTCGCAAGAAAAAGCCAGAACTGGGCGCCACGGGCGACTTTCAAGACTAGTATTTAAATTATGTTCGAATTTTAAATGGTATCTATTTCTTTTTAAATTTAGAAGGCTTGCAAAGAAGGAGTATGGATTACGACCAATCAGCACAAATGGTTCTTGAAAGGTTGTAACTAGGTTAAAGAAGGGTACAGAACCTCGTGGCAACCTTTTATAGGCTAGTAAATGCGCACGCCAATCATAATGATGATTCTTGGGCGTGTGTGTTAACAGACTTAAAATAAAAGCATGCACGCACAGGTCATTTTATAATACATCAGCAAGATCCCAATAAATCCAACACATTGGTACCTATTTAGTATATGCCCGGAATCTGCCAATCGACAATGACCATAAGCTAATAGAGATTCGAAGATCAATTCGTGTATCCGGGGTTCGTTTTGTTTAATGATCCATTTGGAACAAGAAGCGTTGGAAGACTAATGCTGCGATGGTTGGATGATGTCGTGAAACTGGAAGAGTGCAGCCGACAAAAGGAAGGTGTGTGGACATTTGGTGATAGCTCAGACCCACCTTGTTGTGATTTCAAAAGTAAATTTATAAATTTGAAGACATTTGAAAAAAAAAATAAAACTTTTTTGTTATACCTACGTTCTTTACAGATTTTAGAACCTTTAATTAACGAATCGGGATGAAAATTCGAAAGTAAATTAGAGTTTGTGCTTTAGTAAAAAGAAAAAAAGAAAACAAAAATAAACCACAATTTAATATTAAAAAATTTGGGGCGTAGAATTTGTAATTTTTTTTCCGAAAATTTAATTTTTATTTATGTTCTTGTTCCCAAGAAAAGTTAATTAAATCAGCCTCTAATTTGAATAAGCGATTATTTGTATTTATTTTTTTTAAGATTTAGATGATGTCAATATCACAAATCATGAATGCTCGTTGGCTTAAGGATTGATTCCTATTGAATGAGAAAGATTGATTTCTTCGTCTTCTGATAACCGCTATCTCAGAGTGTTTATTTTGATGACGTGCTAATGATAAATTTTTTGCTTATACGTTTTCGAAAATATAATTGTTATAATGATGTAAAATGAAATAGGTTTGACAATGAAAAACATTTCGAAAAACTGACATATCAGCATTTGAAACAAACCGCCATGACTGTTATTTGCGATACAGGCCCAAAATATCTATCATTATAATATAAAGGACATAGACATGGCTGGTACATATGTTAAGGGTGGATGCCGAATACCGGCTGTTTTACTTCATGTAGAATTGTAAATCATTAACATTGCGAGATCGAACGAATTGGAGAGCTCTTGTTACCTCCCTATGCCTTTAATTGGAGTTCAAAAGAGAGTATAATAATATGTACATAGATAGATGGATGGAAAAGAAAATTATAAAGTTTTATTTAAAAAAAATATTCTACCAAATAAAAGCGTCATGTCAAAGAGTGAAGTTAACTATACAGTAGTATCTATTTGACTATATGAGTATCTATATACAGAAAGAAGTGGTTCTTTTAGAAAGTTAATTACAACGTATTTCTACTTTTATTTCAAGTCAAATACAAAGTTTTTATCGTGGGAAGAGAGAGAGGCTTTTTAGAATTTCACGTCATTTGTAGGAACATTTCCCAGTGGCTTTTGTAAGAGGAAAGTTTGCTGAATTTAATTGTTGAAAATAAGCAATAATTTTAAGGGGACCAGAAGTAAAGAATATAAAAGAAAGGAAATGTAAAAGATATAAAATATAACTTAACGAAATAGTAAAATGTTGCGAATATAGGGTGAGGGTGAGAAAGATTGTATCTTCACAATAGTTGCTGTATATGTGGCGCCTATATAAAAATAATAAAATGTTGCAGATGGAGGAGCAATGGGGGATATCAGAAGTGCCTTTATCTCGGAGAAAATATGATGTAAGGGAGTGTTTTCAATCTCCTCACATGTGCATACTAGTAATAACCTTCCTGAACTAATTTTTGTTTGTCAATCTCAACAATATTAAGTTCGAAGTTTCTAGTTTCTTTCCGTATAAGCAATTTTGAAAGGTTGCATTTGAGAACTTTTCATGGTGCGAATCTTCAAAAAAGTTTTATATTTTATACTTTAAGTTATTATCCGAATGTAAAATAAAGAAATTGAAAGTCTTTAATTTTGTTTTATTTTTATACTGGTTAACGTGAGAAAAAGAGAAATATATATTATTACGTAGAACATAATTTTAAGAAAACGTAATAATTTAATTAGGGATAAATTTGTTAGGGTCAAGAAATTATTTATACATTCACCAAAATTGAATTATTACCAACCTCATATGTAGGTCCTACTTGTATTATAAGTAAAGCTGATATTGTTATGTATTAAGAGGATCGTCGATTTTCATTTGTAAAGTTATGTATTACGGATTGGGTCGACCATGCCTCTGAACCTAAAAGTAATTCGCTCCCGACAATACCACGTTTCGGACCCAAATTAATTGTATTAAATTTTCAATGGAGGAAATTCAGGATTTCTTGATTTCCAAGGGAAATAAATTATACATGCGGGTTTCCGCTGCGAAGATACCCCCGAGTTTTGTCGAATATGAAAAGTTCCCTATATACATACGTTAATGTTGATAGACGATTTATGTTTTCAGGCGGGGACCGTAATTGTGTTATTCTTGAAAACAAAAATGAACACATTTTAATAATACTACGGAATTATTCATAATATGTGTAGAATGATAATTACAAGCAGTAAAATAGGTTTTGATAACATGTATAAAAGGCCGCATAAAAACTAATGGAAACAGTAAATAACAGAAATATGTAACCTTGCAGGCGTTTATTGGTAGAGAATATTTACGCACATCTTCTTAAGATTTCGTTCTGGTCTGTCTGCTTTGAAAATTCTTCTTGCTTATTTTATAGATCCTTTGGATCTGTTTTTGCCGTCGTTTCGGCCTCTTGGGAACTCGACCGCCAACCCTCTCCGTCTCATTAGGGGTTTTCCCGGAGGTCTTCTTCCTTCACGGTGATTTGAAAAATTTAAAAACCAATTTATGTCGCTAGGGACAGAAGGCCGGCCCAAGTGAAAGCAAATATAAAGGACTTTAATAATGGGTATTTATTTCAAGAAAAAAGGGACCTTAAAATAGATAGTGTCTTATACAAAACATTTGAATTTAGGACTTAACACTCGAGTTTTCAGTGAATAAAATAAGGATAAGGGATGTGAAAATAAAAATAAAACTCTTTATTTTTTTCAAATTATCAAACGTTGTTTAAACGTGTAAAAACGTTGTTTAAACGTGCATATTATACTCATATGACAGGTTCTTTAGTTTCTCAGTTTTTCAAATGCCTACATTCAAAACCGTTGCTTTGTTTACAAACCATTAACACATATTCTGAGAATGACTGGAGTTTACATATCATTTCTGTCTGAAATGTGATTATTCTGCAGACATTTTTAAGATGTGTGTCTACAAAACTGGTAAAGAGAATAATATAATTATAGAATGAAGATGTGAAAATACAAGAAAGAATGCGGGTTGATTGTTTTAATGTGAATACTATGCATGTATTCACATTGGCTGGACCAATTTTGCCTTTTTGTACTACGTAACAGCAGACGCCAACATTCAAGTAGCTATAAATGAAAAAATCATTCAAAACACCAAATTATCGTAACGTTGTATTCTTGATTATTAAAAATTCTTTATTAATACCTTCTTTAAAATAAAAAAAAATCTTCTTGTATTGTACTCAAAAATTATTCCTCGTCCCAAGCTCATCTGCTTATCCAATAATATTCTCCTCCAAGTCTTACGAATATCTCAGTAATATTATAATACATCACATCCAGCGTGCCGCACATTTTCGACGGGCGGAGATAATTGGAAGATAAGGGAGTTCAAACAGAAGCAGCGAGGCAGATCTACTTACTTACTCAAACATTCTTGCATAAATTTACGTCTCTGGTTTGCTTCAGAAGGAAAACTTACCTGAAACAAAAAAAAAACATTGTGTTATTATCAGAAAACAAAACGAAACTTTATACATTAATCATAAAAATTGTTTCAATTAAGAAACAACTACGAGAGATCTTAAACTTCAGAGAGAGGAACCATCTTAACATTGCACATGAAAACAACAATACTGCATTTTTAATGGAATATCTTGGACTTATTATGCAGATGTCCAGCCTTCCTAGACTGTCATTAAGAGACTTGAAAGACCACAGTATAGTCTCCATATTGTATACTAGCTTTCCCGACAAACGTTGTCCTGTTATATAACTATGAATATTGAATTCGAATTTAAAAGAATGATAAAAATGACAGTTAACCAATGTGATTCCGACTGTTGCATCTGTTTAAACCACATATAAACATCCGAATTCTGTCAATCGCACCAACTATTAAACAACTGACAGTTTGTGTCAAACGACAATTTGATTTCAAAATTTGATTTATTCAATTTTCACGTTTTAATTTATAAAAAAATTCGTTTCAAATAGCAAATAAGAAAAAAATACGCGTGAATTTAACACAGATGGCGTTGTCGTTTTGAAATTCGTTCCATACTAAATTTAACATTTTATATTATTTGTCGTTTTGAAATTCGTTCCATACTAAATTTAACATTTTATATTATTTGTTATCCATTTTTCGATTTTTTAATAGATATTCTGTTATCCGGAGCGGATAAGAATCCAACAAACCAAAAATCTGTTTAGCCGATCTCGAGTTATAAGTGTTCGCACTAACCCGACTTTCTTTTATATTACCTATAGATTTCACGAGCATGATTAAGACAATTAATATCAGCATTATATTCTTAGTGATAATTATTTAATCAAATTTTCGAGCATCAATAAGGACCCCAAGGAACGTGAAGTGGATTAAAATTTGGTGCTTGATAAAACTGCTTGGCGAAGAAGGACTAGGAAAACCAACTCCAAATAACGGGATAAAGGCAAAATGAAAATATCTTATGTAAAAAGAGAACTTCACAAAGAACATGCGGAAAGATTCTGTTAGACAACAGGGAAAGAAATTATCCAGATTGTTGAGATGTGTTATTGAAGTAAGCGTTTTAGGCAAAAAGATAAAAATCAATGGTTTGAAAATATGTAAAACAATAATACATAATATTATACCTACTTCCTGAATTTTATAATAATTAAAT
Organism: Mystacides longicornis; assembly: GCA_963576905.1. NCBI lineage: Eukaryota > Metazoa > Arthropoda > Insecta > Trichoptera > Leptoceridae > Mystacides > Mystacides longicornis. The sequence goes on from OY756426.1 coordinate 13,876,014, forward strand.
TTTTATAAAAAATCTTAAATTTGAATTAATATTGCATGAATCAATACTAGTTGTTGATTTATTCAAGCAGTTTTAGTTGAAAATCACACGTGAATACAAACAACATCAGTACAAGCTGCAAATGAATGAAATATTCATTGCATGAAATAAAATTACTGTAGGAATAAAAAAGGAATTAGTAAGAAACAAAAATATACCAAATGGTTGAAAAAACTTAAAGACTCCAAAATGCAATTTAAAAGATTAAATCATATTAGAAAATATAGAACGACAATTTCTTTGCCGTAAAAGTTAATAGTCTTCTTTGAAAAGACGCTGTTCATAACCGACGTGACCTTGCATTTAATATCCCATCGTTTCCGTGCATTATGCAGTACAGGATAATAACATTTTCCCACTTGTAAAACTGCTCCGTTCCATAAAATAAGACACTCATCCTTTTTATACTAAGTTTGAAAATGAGAGATTGTCATTTTTGCTACTAGAGATGCTTGAGATGCGAAGCTTTGAATACATTGAAAACGAAATGAAAGGCGTTATTGGGTCAAAGAGGTATGGTCAAAATGAAGAACATTTTACATTTTTGTACACAAAGGCGGTAAATTGCTTCATTACTCAAATTGAGTAGCAATTTACCGCCTCCAGTGGATCGGTTTACCGAATGTCGCAGCAGAGTACTCAATTACCTTTTTATAAACTGAGCAATATGTTTAAAAAATGTTCAGATCCGTTCGTGAAGCATTTTGTTAAGATCTCAAAAATACCCAACAACGATGACCATTGGGTGTAATTCATGATTAATACATATAAGTGTGCGTTTACAACAATCGAACATACAGTCAAATCTAGAAATAGTGTATACTTTCTTTTATGGATGATATTTGATGACAAGCAAGAACTAATTAATGGGTGATGACAGTTCTTTCTTGTTGTTATTTCATTGGTGACTATATCAACTATCAAGAAAATACTAAACTCTATCATGGAGCTCTAACTCTAAGTTCGTTTGCACCCTAACATGCATTTAAAACAAACGAACATAAAGCCAGAGCTGAAAGTAGAGTATACTATTTTGTATTTTGATCGTTTATATTTATTCATTTATCTATGGCTCTATGAGCCATTTACATATAAAATAAACTCAATAATGTTAACAGTGCAGAATAAAACAAAATTCAAATAAAAAAATAATATAGGATTAAAATTATGTATAGGTAGGAAAATATGGATTATGCTCTTTCTAGATTCGGCTCTATGTTCATTTGGTGTAAACGCACACTTAATGCTTTATTTAAAAACAACGATCAGTGGAAAAAATAGCTCAGCGATAGAAAATATTACGATCAAGCTGTCATCGGATAGTTTTTAACGCTTATCGCTTGATTGTGAGCTGATCTCTGTAGATTTTGACCCACCATATTGGATTTAACGTCAACTTGTTTCGAGTATACAAGAATGCTTTTTGTAATTAATACACAGTGTTTAAGTTTTATCCCCGTCCAAATATGTGCTCTCTTCATTATTTGGTCCATTGTATTATGTGTATTTATTTATTAAATCATCCACGGCGTTAACGCCTTTTACATGTTTTTTATTTATTAAGAAAGTGAACAAACAAAAATACCAACAATATCTCACAAATCGAACACAATCATACGATATAGTTAAAACAATAATAAAAATTAAAATGTATGTTAAAAAAGCACGATTCAATTTTAATTTTATTTAAAACAAAAGCGAAAGGAAAACATTAGCTACGTGTATAAAAATATTAAGGATAAAACAAATAAAAATCAGAAAATATACCAAAATACAATAATTTCTATCAGACCAAAATAATAATAATAAAATAAAATATAATATAATTATGGTTTATCATTCTGATAAAAAGAAATTTAAAGAAATGAAGCAATGCTTTCTCGTAATCATTCGAGGGCTTACAACCATGATGTACCAACTAAATTTATAAGAAATATAATGACGTTTTGAAGAAAATATTCAAAGAATACTATTTAAGTAGGTACAAAAATATTGAAATAGAAGTGATCTAACATAAGGATTTAATTATATTTTGATAAAATGAATAATTAAAAAATAAGGTACCTATCTATTCTGCATCAATAACTCGAAATCATTTAAATCTGACATAGCGCATCTTGGTTGTAAGCACTCGCGTTGCCCGGCTACTATTTTGTTTGTTTACAAAATTTTGTATGAAATGTCATCTTCATACATAACAAACGCGGATTAAATATTTTTTTTTATAAATGTAGTGAAAACTGATCAGTGAGTTATACGTAATCTTATACGGTCATCGAATTTTTCATAAATAAGACGGTTAGTGTCCATATCTACGATCAAGAAAAAATGCTGTACATCTAGCTCTGGCTGTATTTTCATGCATCCTTGGATATTCAACATTCATAATATCCTTCAAAATATAAATAATTCATAAAGCTAATTAGTGCAAAGTGGGCTGTTTCAGAACTATGTTACCCTGGAAGTGTCGACAAGAAAAAATAAAAAATGTAAAAAATCAACACTTTTTTTAAAACAACAGAAAATGACTTTCAAAATGCATCCATTATTATGCACGTACATGATGTTACCAGATGCCAGCATCATCCATCACAAATAATTCGCTCTGGCATTTGATTTAGAGTATTCCGTAGTTCGTCGTCATTTATCAAACGTGATACACATTATAGGCTGCTTTAGCTTCCGTACATTTAGGCTGCTCTAGCTTCCATACATTATAGGCTGCACCACGAACTCGGCCTGTCATCTGAGACAATATAGCGAAAATATATGTGAGATAATACTACCCGTAACTGGTCCTATACTATCTTTATGATACCGTTATGTCTATTATCTGGGCGAAGTCACTTAGATCGTATCACACCTTATTAAGTAGTGAAGCTAACTACCTACTTTGTCTTGAATGAACTTTAGTCTAGTAGCGGTGTGAACAAATGTGTGGAACAGATACGAGGTCTTGGTTTTATCTTCTTCTTCTTATATATAAAAATGGAGAGCTGTTTGCCGATGTCATCGCATCACGCCTAAACGGCTTGACCGATTTCGCTAATTCTTTTTTTGTCGTGTATGCTTTTATCAGGAGAATGTCCTTTTAGAAGAAAAATGCATGGAAAATTAGAAAATTAAAGCAAACTCTAAGTAGGTAATCTTTTTAATAATTTTTACAATATAATTTTGTTCTAATTTTGAATTTTAATTAATTGACATTTGAAAGAACTGTCAGTTGTTAGATAGTTGGTGCGATTGAAAGAATGTGGATGGAAAATATATGGTTTAGAACAGATGCATCGGACGGAATTTATTTATCACCACACAAATTCGAATTCAATATTCATAGTGAGGAACACAGGACAACGTCTGTCGGGAAAGCTATGTACTTATCAATGTATTAGCTGAAAACATAGTGAAAGGAGTTTGTTAGAATAGGAGTCCTTGTTTGAGGTCAATGATTTTTTTCAGTACATATAATATAAAGTTTTTCCATAGTATTGTACGATGTTATAGTCTCACTCTTTTTTTAAAATACCCATATAAGGATTCCATTACATGCAAAATGAATAAATTGGGAATTTACTGGTGAATATCATTAATGGTGCATCAATTTTATATTTTTCATTATTGTGCGACTAGATTTCATAATATTACATTTTCGCCGAATGTTTTTACATTTTAAAAGCTGATCAACTTCTTGTCTAGCGAAATTAGAGGACCGAGGCAGAGGTCAGGGTTGTCTAGACGGGTATTTGAGGCCAAGGCTGTAGCACCATTGGAAAAAAAAGGACATAAAAAATACTGTTCCGAATTCACGAGAAGAAAGGTTGTTTATGTTGGGGTTTGAAACATTTATCAGTTGATGAAACAGGTACAAAATATAATAAAGTTATCCGGCTTCAAATAATAATAATATACCAAGTACCTTTCAATATTTCAAAGAGTCAATACCACGCTGCTATTGTATTACTGTTATTGACCATATAATCAGTATCATATGCGTTTTCCCTCACGGCCTTTATTTTACATACCTAAGTACGTTAATTCCTATTTTCTACATAGTCAATGGATTAAGCATGCACTCATTGTGCATCGTAATATGTCTGTGACTCATTTCATAAAAGTAATAAAAGTTTTACAGACGAACAAAAAAATGGATAATTTTAATTTCACGTCGTCAACTAACTGCATTTTTCCCAGTCTCGTGAGATAGGATTTAAATCCCGGTCTACAACTTCAACAGAAAAACCACTTCTCACTTGATCGGGATTCGAATCTGAGGCAAAAATGTATTTATCTAGATTCTCACAACCGGATATAAAACAGAATTTTTCAATCAGCTGTCGTTATCAAAGAGAAACAGGACATTGATTGATTTACAGTTCGGTTATGCCTGGTGTCCACCCGTGTTGTGTAAACACTTTCCTGGGCTTAATAAATGGAACGGGATTATTTGGAATAAACATAGTAATTGGAGGAGATTGTACCCTTACAGTTATTTGATTCCCTTTAGCCCCACCGTGTAAAGGCTCAAATAAATTTGATCTATTTGTCTCGCTCTACACGTGCTGGATGAGAGATCTCTTTGCCTTCCTGGAGGGGATGAACGATGAAACATAATACAGACACATGATATTTTTAATAAACCTCTATAAGAATTTGATAAAGGCTAGTTTTGTATGTAAGGACTGCTAAATACAACACTTATTTAACGGTACACAGCGACAACTCTCTAGAAAGAAAAATATAAATTCGAATGGTGAAAAGAGAGGAAACATTTTTTTTTGTCCCAATAACCATGTAGGACCCTTAAGTTATTTCGTTATCTAAATTGAAGCCTCCCTATGCTCCTGAGTGGGGTATTAAAGGGAAGTATTGATTGATTGATCATATGAGAAATGGGCTCAAAGGATAAAGAAAAAAAATTGGAGAAAAATAACTATTTGAAGTTGGTGAATAAAATAATTTATATCCTTTAGAATTGGTGAATAAATGAGTATCTTCTCATTTGGGCAAATGTCCTTTTGGCTCCAGCAGCATAAAAATGTTCCTCAACGGCTAGAACTTCAGTACCTACCTACGTATTGCGTTGAAAATTGGACTAAAAAAAGGATTTATTACCGTTTTGAATTAGTGATGTTAGGAGAAAGATTAATCATTTCCGTTTTGAATTGGTGAACACAGGATTCAGTGCACTTTTACCTACATTATACTATTCATAATATTATTATGTGATGCATGCAGACATAGGTGGCCGCAATAACAATGCACTATTCACAGTCACAGCCGTATTATTATTATGAGTATGCATGTGACGCCGACACGAGTATCATGTTATTGTCGTAGAGGACGACACGAATATGCATGTCGTAACGAGTCAGTCGCCTGCGGTTCTGTTGAAGCGCATCCCTCGGTCTTGTCGTCGCGTTAGGAATACACCCCGTCACCTACATCTAGAAACAAAATAATCACCAACACAAACAATACCTTCATTTTATGGGGAAGAGTTGATGAAATTGAATGACTAATATTCATTCATACGTGTTGATAACAAACTAATTGTTATTTTTAAAGTTTCGCTGTCTATTTTTGTTGACTTAAAAATTAAAACCAATTAAGTAGTAATCTATCAGCTCTTTTACTGCAGGGTTGACTTCCCTGGCTCCGTTTTAATGACCGTTGTATGTTGCGATTACGTCCGTTGTTATCTGCCCTACACTCAACAGTCTCAACAGTGCCATCGAAAATATTTCACATAGTTTAGTTTTACTAAGAGTACCTAATTAGGAAAATTCCTGCCGCTTGTATGAAAGCACATAACACATAAGAGACTAACTGTATAGCTAGAAGAATGTTGTCTTACCCTGTCTTCCCATGTTTTTGGAGTTTTGCACTATGTAAAATAAGGGTGTCTGGTATTCAATAAAAAAACACTTTTTTACATTATTTGTATTGTTTTCTTAAATTATTGTTTGTGCATTGTTTTCGTCAAATTAAGTGTGTTCCGATGATATAGGCATGCAAATTGTAGATGTTGTTTGCATAAGAACTGACATTCTACCTATGTCAAACAAAGTTGACAAACGGCGCGAGAAAAAATGAACTTTGTAGAGGATTTCTCCCATCAGGGTCCCGAAGACAAAGAAGACCCTCTCACACCGTTACGTTCCTTTGAATCAGAGCTGAGGGTTTAAGTCGTGATTTAGAAAGAGGTTATTAGTCGCGCAAGATCGATTGCAGTGGAGGGCCTTTGCCCTAAGTGGGGTCAAAAAGGGATTAGTTAGTTAATTAGTTAGTGTGATTGCGTGATTGAGGCTTCCGGCGGATTCGTGTTCCTTAGAATTAAAAGGTTGTGTGACTCAACATTTAAGATATGATTTATATAATTAAGTAACCTAACATTTAGTCCGGTTATGGTAAAATTAAAAAACCAGTTCATTTTCTGTATATATTTAACAAATTTGCTCTAAAATTTCTTGAGTTACAAAAATAAAGTTGAGAATAGGTACCTGGAAAGTTAATAAAATACGCCAGACAACAAAACATTAAAGCTAAAACGTTTTTAATTTACAAAATATATAATTAATAATTAATGAATGTTCCAACGTAATAAAAAATAACAACAAACTGACATAGTGTGTTGTCAAAATCTCATCAATCAGATGTTCATTACTTAAGTTATCCGTGTAGTTTTAAGTGAAATATGTTTTTTATTTACAAAATATAAAATTAATAAATGAATGTTCCATCGTAATAACAAATAACGACTAACTGACATAGTGTTTTGTCAAAATCTCAAGATGTTCATTACTTAAGTTATCCGTGTAGCTTTAAGTGAAATATGTTTTTTATTTACAAAATATAAAATTAATAAATGAATGTTCCATCGTAATAACAAATAACGACTAACTGACATAGTGTTTTGTCGAAATCTCAAGATGTTCATTACTTAAGTTATCCGTGTAGTTAAGTGAAATATGTTTTAGTAGAGTAATAAAGTGTTTATGTATATGGAACCTCCGGTCGTTTTGTTTCGGATGTAAAATTGTATGGAACAACTCACCGCAGCAAAACAGCCAACTTTAATAATATTAAAAGACATTACGATGCCCGGGAGAAACTAAAATCATAATAATTTACCAAATAAAAAAGAAAACTATTACCAGAAGACACTTAGATTTTATTTGAAACCATTTCGGTGGATTCGCCTTACATTATACCTACTTAAAAATATCACCTTAAACTCAATAAAGTATCCCTTTTTGAAAAAAACATGGTTTCTAAAAGTATCCAAACGTATCTATTACTTTTTTTAGACGAATAATATCCTTGAGCGAGAAAGAGATGGAGAATTACCCTTGACAGACAAACCAAGAGCCTTTATATTTCCCTTATTATGGAACGTAAAAGGTTTTTTTTCTGATGAGAGAAAAAAAGAAAAGATTCGATGTAAATTTATTTAGCGTAACATTCACCTAAACTGGTTTTACTGCGTTTCTGCGAAACAAAATAGGTATCTATTTTTTTACGAATTTATTTGACTAACATTTAAAAAAAAATGGTAAAAGATTTTAACCGAACGTTTTTATTTAAAAGCTAAATTAGAATTTTATAAGTAAGTTTGTCTTATATTATTTTTATGTTATTTACTTTTTTATATAAGAAAGAAGTCTTTTTTCAACATAGTGAACATATTAAATAATTATAATATCGAGTCATCTCTGTGATTTTTTAAATACTTGGGGAAGTTAGACTGGTGTCGAACTAGCCACGTACAAACAGTTGAAATTATGTAGGTACAAATTATGGCGATAACCATCGACGGTCACCAGGTCTCCCGGGTGGATAAATTTAAATACTTGGGAGCAACCATTACCACCTCTGGTGACCTCGGGGCCGAGCTCCCGATACGAATCGGTATGGCAAGTGGCGCCTTTAACAACATCTATGGAAGGCGTCGGTGTTTAGTTTCGAGACGAAATGTAAACTGTTTGATGCGTGTGTTGCCCCCTTCTCCTGTATGGGTGTGAGTCCTGGCACCTGACCAAAGCCCAGGCACAAAAAGTATCTGCATTTGAAACGAAGTGCCTCAGGAGAATCTTGGGTATAAGATGGTACCACCGCATCACGAACGACGCTATACGCCGGCGCACCCAGCGCAGGCCCATCACTTCCACCATTACGGAGAGGAGATGGGCATGGCTGGGACATGTGTTGAGGATGCCGAATGACAGTTGGCCGAGGAGAGGGCTGTTTTTCCTCCCATCACGGTCTCGAAGACTTGGAAGACCCTCTCATATCGTGTCCCGTTCCTTCGAGGCAGAGCTGAGGGATTTGGACATGGTGTCGGAGGAGGTCATAAGCATTGTGCAAGATCGAGCGTAATGGAGAGCTCTTGTTGCCTCCTTAAGCTCCTGAGTGGAGTTCAAAGGGAGGTTTGATTTGATTTGAGATAGGCGATATATTTCGACACTCATAAGTCATAATACAACTGAAGGGTATACGAAATTGAAGATATTATCAAATGCAAACGAGAAGAAGAGTTCTGGAAAGAATAAGCATGTCGTGTCCAGAAGATAAGAGACACAAAGGTGGCTAGAGATGGCATTCCCCAATCTGTCAGACTTACAGGACAGGAGGAAGTTACCTAAAGGTGGAGGGATAGTTGGGAGTCCACGTAAAAAGTGCCTAACTAACTAATAACAGGCCTAGTAAAAAAGAAAGAAGAATAATATAGATGGATATCCCAAATGTGCCATAAATACGTAACAATACTGTTTTCTTACACGAGTCAACATATATCAGGGCAAGAATTGAAATTATTTAAAATATTTGAAAATGTAGTAAGCAAGGTCAACAGAGCTGGCGTGAGGATGGCGTGTCTAGATTTAATATTTCGTGCTCGATTAGGTGCTGTGAAGTTGGAAAGTTGAGGTGAGAGATGTGATGGTTCCGTGCGTAACGACATTCAATAAAACATCTAATATTCCATTTGTTACTCAATCCAAACAATCAATAATTTTAAACTTGACGGCTATTTCATAGCAACATTCATGGAACATCTATTGAATATCGCAAAAAATTCAAACAAAATTTTCTTCTGTATCCCAGTCATGACTTTAATTCATCAATTATAATTATTGTGTATAATAAATGATTAACCGTCTTATAAAAAAATCATTAATCGTAAGATTTCGTGAAACTCACCCATCAGTTTTTACATGATTTATAAAATAATATTTAACCCGCGTTTGTTATGTATGAAGATGACATTTCATGCAAAATTTTGTAAATAAACAAAATAGTAGCAGGGGAACGCGAGTGTTACAACTAAGATGCGCTACTTTAGATTTGAACGATTTCGAGTTGATACAAAATAGGTATCTACCTTATTTTTAAAATATTTATTTTAGGTGCATATATCAAAATATAGTTAAGTCCTTATTAAATCATACGAAACATTTATGTTTCAGCCAAAATGAACTAATTCATGTTTGATCACTTCAATTTTAATATTTGTACCTAGGTACTTAAAAAGTACCTATTCTTTGAATATTTTCTTCAAAACGTCATTATATTTGTTATAAATTTAGTTGGTGCATCATGGTTGTAAGCAGTCGAATGATTACGAGAATGCATATTCGCTTTATTTGTTAATATTTCCTATTATAAAAATGATATACTAAAATACAATGGACCCAAATATAAAAGGGGCACATAATTGGACGGGGAAAAAACTTAAATAGGTACAGTGTATTTATTACAAAAAGCGTTCTTGTATACTCAAACCAACTGTCAGTTGACGTAAAATGCAATATGGCGGTCAAAATCTACAGAGATCAGCTCACAATCAAGCGATATGCGTTAAACTATCTCGATGACAGCTTGATCGTAATATTTCCACTGATCGTAGTTTTTAAATAAAGCAGTCAATGTTCATGATTTTCATAAGTTTGTACAAATCCTATATTTTTACTAGGCCGGTTTTATTAACGATCCGTAAATTAAATGTCGTGGGTTCGATCCCAGATGCCGACCATCATCCTCTTTCACGATACAAGCTTTAAGCAGCTTACTGCGAAAGAATCCAAGAGTGTATTTGTTTTCACTTTGAGTGAACACAGATTCCTTAAAAAATAAATATTGGATTTTGACAGCACGTCGCACTATGGGCTGATAGCTCTAAAAATGGTTAAAATTATTTCATGTTATACTTTTGCAATTTTCTGTCAACTTTACAACGTTGATTTTTAGACAAATATTCCATATTAAGCCATAAAAAATAATTTATTTATTTAAAAAAAAGACACAGAACACTGAGAACACATACAAGATAGTATAAATATAAATATAAACACATAAAATCGTCAATGCTCCAATATAATATGGTTTGTATTGTAAATTTATTGCTGCATTTGACGAGTCTGAGTAGCTGAAGAAAATAACTTTTAATGAAAAAATCTTATTATAAGTGGTAAAAAATGTAGTTAAAATATAAATAAGGCTCGGATAAAATTAAGGCATCCACAAAGTGAAATTTGCAAGTTTTTATATTTATCAGTTTAAACCAAAAATATTCAAAACATTGACAGAAAGACTGTTTGATTTTACACATTTTATAACCTCAAAGCAATAAATACGTTATTAAAATCGGAGGTGTATTTTTTTTACAATAAGGTCACCCGTTTCAAAGTACGTTTTTTTAATACTGCAATGGTTGAGCTGTTTTTTGTGACTTACGGTGTCACTTAGATCACACCGATGCTTTGAGCCGGATTTGTTGTTTAAAAGGTGTCATGCATGAGAAGGTAACTGCTTAAAGTTTTTAACGTCCCCACGTTAAGGACCACCCAAAGAGCTTTTAGTAGTCTCCGCTCGACGTATATGGGTGGATTCAACATTAACCCTTGGTTATAAGCCGGATTAACTGATATTATTAACCGAGGAGATGGGTTTAACGTGGAAATTTGTGTTGTTAATGGGATATCACAGGAGTGAGGGAATTTGCATTTAAATTACGGTGTTTGTTTAAATTAAGAGTTTTTTTATATAATCCCATTTAATAATTGGTAAATTCGCCCGTTATTCGGTAGTATTTTCGTTGAAACACTAACACCACACGAATTTTTTTTTACATCGTTGGTATTTGTAGTGGTTTGTAGATAATATAGAAGGTTTTGTATAGTGGATTGGTTTTTTGTGGAAGTAACATGTTATATATGTGCGCATTGACTGTATGCAGGCTTGGTGGTGACTGATATATAGTTTGTTGTGCTGCATTGTACGGTATTGCAAGCTGCTTCCGGATGACGACATCATGGAGAAACGCTATTGGTGGAGGATGTCGTCATGGCCGCTACAACATAAATAATTATTCATCTGTAGGTTGATATTCGATATTGATTTCTTTCTCAATAATTTGATATCAGTAAACGGGCTTCGTATGTTCAGTGTACTGAAGATCGTGGTTTCGAATCCCGGTGCCGACCATTTTCACTTTCACAACACAAGCTTTGCTTTATGTAAAATCTTTAAAAATAATATACAGATTCATAAAAAAACAACAACTTTTTTTCGCGGGAAATATGTATAATAGGTACTAATAAAATATGTTGTGGATGATCAGAGGTTCCTACATACAACTGTTGTTACAGGAAAAAATGACGAATTGCCAGTAGTTATCAACGCGGTAAAGTAAAACTGGGATCCTTCAAGGGTCAATCAGTCATACAAATAATAACATTTTTCATGCCTGTAATCAGACAGGTTTTGCAGCTAGTATGAATAATAATCATACCATGACAGTAATAATTGAGATTAGAAAATGGTGTGAAGAAAAAAGAAAAAAAAACGATTGCGGAAGTGTTACTAGAGTTTGTATACCTGTTCATTTCAATCATTTCCAATCATTTGTTAAAGTCGAACAATCAAATTGTCAAGAGATTAACCAAATGTAGTCTTAATAATAATTAAAGAATTTCATCAATTTTATTTTATTTTTATTATTATTTATTAATTGATCGATGTAGAATAGCAGAAACGGTGATAAGCATGATCGAGGTCCATGGGAGGAATTAGCCACCGAAAGAGGGCCTTCCATGTCAAACGAACCTTCTTGCCAAAATTCAGGCAAAAAAAAAACTCCGAAGGTCCGAGACTGGCCCAATTCGATGCGACGTCACGCCTCGAACAGGTACCAAAAAGGGGGCCGAAATTCGGCTATCAGATATAGTGTATATAGACAAACGGAAAAGGTTCCTGATGGTGTACAGACTACAGGGGCTGAAAGCTATGTTTTAACTATCTAACTCTTGACTCTAAATACCTAAATGTACTTTCGGCAGAGACTCAAAATAGGACAGGATTTTACTACGCGAAAATTATGCCACGACTAGCTGCAGTCAAAACGATCCTGCCTATTAACAATTTTTTCAATGTCTATCTCGCGTGCATTGAATTATTATCGATCTCAATATCAAAATAAACGTTCAATTACTTTATAAACGAACCAATCAACCTTCTAGTCAAATTTCGTACAGGCTGTCATTAAACCGCAAGTCCTTCCTCATTGGAATTCCAAATCGCTCAACTGCTTCGGTCTTAGCGCGCGACCTTTTCGCCAGTGAACCTCATGAACTGAGCTGAAAAGCGTCCAAATCAGCAACAGCCCATTCTCATAGACAGTCATGTGGGGAAGGTCTTCAGCTTGCGCCAACAGCCCTCCTACACATACCGGTTTTATAACATTACGTTTATCACGGCGGCGAAAACTAAAATACAAACTCTACATGTGCGCGGACAGACGCGAACTTTTAGTAAACTCATTCATAGCTCGACTGAATAAAATTACTCTCACGGGTAACAAACACACCAATGTACCTACTTTTACAAATGAAAATTCTACACTAAGCTTACTAGAAGGTTCTAAATATGAAATTCTTAACCGGATTAAAAAAATAAACATTAAAGATAGGTCACACCACTGGTATCGGAAAATGGGGTAACCCGCGAATGACAGATAACAATTCGCGACGTGTGCCTGACATGTGACGTGTGAAAACAATACAGGGAGGTACATGCTGCAATACAATAAGCCCAATGGCACACAGAGATCACAAATATTCAAAACAATGCCGTAACGCATCGGCCATATATCTCTCAGCTAAAACCAATCGAGCAACTTGCTCATAAGCATGCTTGGCGGGGCAACCAAGCAACAAACAAAATACCACACAAGAAAACACCTCTCTGTGTCCATACAAATTCTAATATCAAAAAAATCTGGTCACTCACCCAAAATTCTGCATACCTTCAAATATTTAGCAAAAAGCCCAAAACGAAAATAAACACGTCACATTCATAGTTGGAAGTTGAATTACCACGGGGCTGTCCAATCTAACGATCCGCCACGCGACCTCCCTCTATTGGCCAGCCCCAATTGAACAGTCAATATATTATAATAATTAAACAGAAGGCTTAATCCAACACCGAAGACTCTAAGTTTCATCAAACGCGAATTTATCAAATGTAATATTTCAACTTACATACTCAAACACTTTAACACAAAACTTAAGAACGTCTCCCATCGGAGCGTAGATTCAGACTAAACTTCTTCAACAATTATTTGTCCTATCGAGGGCCAAATATGCTATTTCAAAACAAGGCCTTCTCTACTAATCCCTTTAAACAGCATTTTTTCTAAAAAATGGTTTCCCCGTACATCCATACAATATGTAAAAATACCAAAAATTCTAATCTGTCATAAACAAAGAAGCAACTGGTTTTCAAACTCTTTACCATCGCGTTCCCAAATTTTCAAATAATGACTTAACAATATTTTGAATAACACATCTGAATAAATCCCTCACATCAATTGTACCATCGATTTTGAACAGGTTTTTTAAGAATAATACCTAAAATTTTATAAATTTTTTGTTAGATTATGTCACAAAAATAATATAGGTATTATAATTTTCTTTTTAAACATAATATGGCTCTACTTGCTAGGTCCTGGTACTGACCATATCAATGAGCCAAAGGAAGTTATAAAAAGTTGTCATATACTATATCTAAGGGAAACCTTCTTTTTTTTTAAGTAAATTGATTATTCTTACCTCTTATGTGAAAAGTGTAAAAACAGTTTTTTTATCAGTGACCATGAAAATAACAGAATGATTGAAAACCAAAGTTCAGATTTCTTCTTCTGAAAAAAGTCTTTGAAGTCTGAATTATATGGCAGACATGCCCAAGCGTCCGGTTTCTTTGAAGCCGGTTTAATGATGTATAACCATGGTGTAGGAGTTTTCGATGAATTTTGATTCATGGCTGAGGTCTCATGTGATCAAAATCAGTATTTTTCAGTTTCTGATAACATCAAAATTTTTCGCTTTTTCCGTTTGATCGTGGAAATAACTCACCAAATGCATTTTCTGTTGGAGAATTCTTGTCGGATAAAAATGTGTTAAATCTAATCTTACGAATAGCAAAAGTTGTTCCTGAATGGGGTGCAATATAAGGTAGCACAAAGAGAGGGTGTATAATATTACGTACTTACATAGGAAGTGCACTCGTTGAGAAAAACCTCCAATAAAGGAAGTTTCGAGGGGGTTGAACATTTTAAAAGGAACATTGGAACCATTTACATGAAATTGTTTTGCAATCTACGCGACCCCTATTTTCACAAAGTTAAAGACGGCTTATTTTGTATATAGTACCTACGTATATGTACTTAATGTTTGTTATATTTTTTTTATATTTACATTTACCTAAAGGTATTATTTACTTGAGAAAAAAATACTCTATAGAAGTGTAAGAGGTATATTTAAAGAATACTAATTATTTCTTACTTTTTCTTATTTGATGTTGCAAATTTTATGTTAATAATGGCTTTTTATAAACCTACTCATGTTTAAAATTTCAAAATTGAACTTTAATAAACTGATGATCACTTTGTATATTATGAAAAGTTCGATAACGACGTGAATGTCCTAAATTTGTTATTTTCTTGACTATCTCGGACTCCTTGTTAAATTATCTACCTCATATTTTTAATGGTAGCTATATAGGTGCCTTACCAAAAATATCACATCAAGGTAGCTATCGCGATATTGATGAAAGTATCTCTTATTTCTTAATTCTTGCAAAATAATGTAATGTCTTAAAAAAAGCTAGGTACATTAATTAATACTTCATTTAAAGCCCACTTAGAGGCAAAGTGAGGCAGCACGAACTCTAGATTGCACTCAATCTTTCACAGTGTTTATGACCTTCTCCCACACCATGTCCAAATCCCTCAGCTCTGCTTCTAAAGAGCTGAACACATATGAAAGTGTCTTCTTCGTTATCGAACTAATTTTAAGCTTTTTTCGTTACACGTTCTGCATCATCAGAAAAATTTAAGTGATCATGTTGTATCGAAAACAGTAGACATATTTATGTTATGTTTTCAAACAATGTTTAAGCTGTTTTATTCATAGTCCTGTTATACATCTAGACGGACTTTTGAAGACACAATGGTTGCAATTTAATATTATTATTCGCTTCTATTTTCTTATTAACAATCCAAATTTCCATAGAAAAGTTACCCGCCTGTGAATGATAACGGAATGCGCCATGAAATTCAGGAATACCTACCCGAATGTATAATTTTATGAAATTCTTCAAAGTATTTTGATGAAAGTAGGAGTGTAGTATTCCCTATCCGACCCACTCGCTTAAGCCACTGTCACGTGTTTGTATAAACAGGAGGTTCGTGAATCTTCAGAGGAATATGCTGCGTTATAAAAAGGGATGCTGGATTTTTTTTTATCTCAAACATTAATTCATCCCCTCGTCCTGGGATATTATCACACAAATGTTGGCCAATAAATATTTTGAAGTCACCATTTTTATATATAAACAACAACAAAAAAATTTGCAAAACAACAGAATGTTTAATGAGAGGGGAGATTCCGGTTTTTATGTAACGTTTTTTTTTTCTTGAAAGCTTGCTCTGAAAAGGCAGATTTTTGTTATAATAAACAAAATTTAGGTATGCATAATATTTTTGTATCTTTTAAATGATCATAATTTAACTTTGTATATGTTTGGTTATTAATAGAGCTGCACTTTTCCTTTCATCATTTTTTCTATTTTTATTTTATTTTATCTTTAATGGTTTTGGTATGACCAAACAAATCACTGTAAGGCTAATGTTTAACCTTTTTTACCCGACCAACTCCCAGAGAAGATGAAATGTTTTATAACTGATACACAATCTATACACAGGTGCAATTTTGAATTTGGAACATTTTCTACTTTTTTTTTAATGAACTTTATATCACGGATGTGCAAGTACGTACAGTGCTTTCCGTTAAGACATAAATTTAAAATTCCATAGGTTTTACTTTAGCTATCAAACAACTAATCGTGGGCGAAATATTACCTTAACGACCCCATTAGAAGCAAGTCACCTGCGAAGATGTGTACGGCATGATATTGTTTAACTCATAGATATTCATAACACGCTGGCAGTTAACCAACCTTGGACATACTCGTACATACATAATATTATCATGTACCTTTATCCAGGGGCGCAGTACCTCATAGTTTGTATAACCTTTTACCTACATTGATTCAAGTCTTTTAAGATATTAATTTATTACTAACATTAGTTTGCTTGAAAACAATTTTTAATTGTTGTGTCAAAAATAGACGTATTTATACGGTACAATGAAGTGTATTATTTAATTTCCTTGCCGAAGGGATAAAAAGCTTGAGCGCACAAGACTTACCAAAAAACTCTCAGATTCAAACAAAAAAAGAGTAGTACCGATCGCATTAACAGTCAAAAACAAAAAAGCTTTCTTTCGTAAATCGGATTAGACTGTCTAATAAACTCTCCGCTGACGATGGTTGCATAGTCAACCGAAAATATATTTCGGAAAAAATATATATAACCTATTGTAATACTGCAAAGTTATTTTTATTTATAAACATATATAAACTTGAATATGAAATTTGCAGTGTGATGCAAGCAGTATTTATATATTGCTGTTTTGAAGGCTGGCATAAATAAAAATAAATTTAATAACACTCTTCACATAAGTATCAGTATAGCCGGCGGAACTTAATGCTTGAAGCATTCTCTACCAGTTAACCAGTCCCGTACAATCTTAAGACAGGATTCCAACCCCGAGTAGAAATTTCATGTGAAAAAACACATTGATAATTCCTGACTCGACCGGGAATCAAACCCGGGACCTTTTGATCTGAAGTCGGAGCCTTTGGCACTAGACTACTGAGGTCGGTGGCTTATTATGTCAAATAAACTATGATTATTAAGCTATACTTAATCAGATACAACATAATTCACAAGATTTGCTGAAATATAATAAGCACGATATGTTAAAGAAAATTCCAACGGATTTTTTCATATTAATAATAACCATGAAATAAGACCAAGATAGATTGTTGATAATAATTACTACCAATTAATATTGTTTCAGTTGGGTTAGAAGAAAAAATTCGGTCACCCCAGCATGGCTAATAAGCAAGGAAGGAATAATTAATGATAGCCATAAAAGCGCTCATATTGTCTGATAAATTATTTTTATGGCATTTATATTATATACAAAATTATAATTTACTAGCTTTCCCGTCAGACGTTGTCCTGTGGTCCAAACAATGCATATTGAATTCGAATTTGTATAAAATAATGTACAATGATTAATTTAATACCAATTTAACCAATATAATTCCGACCGATGCACCTTTTATAAGCGACGTATTTTGCATCCGCAATATCTAAATCGCACCAACTTTTAAACAACTAACAGATTTTGTCAAACGCCATTCTATTTTCAAAATAATTATCATTTTACTTCCTTCAAATCCCACTAGAGGAGCAAATAGAAGCAACAATGAGTCTTCCGTTGCGCTCGATGTTGCGCAATCACAGAGGGGCACCAAATATTCTAAAAAAAAAAACGTTTCAATTAATCGAGCCGTTTTGGAGGAGTACGGTTACACACATCGTGACACGAAAATTTTATAGGTACATTAGATAAATACAGTGATGCTAGAATAATATGTTTTTAAAACGTACCAAGTAAGTATAATTCGCAAAGAAAAACTTTGTGACTATTTTTACGAAAATCGCGCGGACGGCGGAGTTTGAAATTTCGCACATTATATAGAGGAGTGGCGAATGCTAATATTTTTTTAAAATTTTGTGTAAAAAATAGATTAAATCAATAAAAAAAAATCATTACAAACACTACTGGAATGTTATCTATTTGATACTCACACACACTTCGATGTATTTGACATTGACACAGACGCATAATATATTCTTTTGTTTCTCTGTGGTTAAATTGAGAATAGTTTAATATTGATAGTCTTTAATAATAATAGTAAATAAATTGTACCTACATATCAACATTTGAAATTTGACGTATTGTCATTGATTTTGAAAGAAAATTTTGAATTAGCGCGCCCTCAGTCTTGACAATGGAACCTTAATAATGTTCAATCAAAATTATAATTTAATAAAGTTATTGTCGAATTTCGTGTTCTGGTCGACCACTAGTAATTGTCATTGTTATAACAATGAAAAGAATCCAGTCGGCCGCAAGGGTAGTCGTTCCGAGCCAACATATCGTGAGCTCAAAATGCCATCCCTATTTTCTCTTCTAAAGATGAAACTTTATCTTGTACAACAATGCGACGGCAAACTCGGAAATAATTACCGAGATTTTCGACTCCGGCACTAACTGCAACAATTACCGCAGCATTCCACCAACCGACAGAACGGAATGGAGACTCTGAATGAATGGATTTATGAATGCATTACATTTTATGGAGGCATCATTATAACGAGCGATACAGCCGCCAGAAGGCTTCTAACTATAAAATGGCCACAGACAATTAGTATTTTTTTTACCCATTCATTCCGGTTCATATGATTTTTGTTTTCAAAAAAATAATACATGGACTTTATTCAGCATTTCGACTCTCAAACAATTGTGTTTTTACTTGCATTATTTGAAAGTTGGTTGTATTGGTACGAGTACATAACATTCACGATTGTGTATCTGATTCTTTTGTTAGACTAATTTATAAGTTGGACCACTTAAAGGCGAATTCCGTTAGTGTAAAACTTTAACCATCGATGGCCAATAGATCTCCTGTGTGGATAAATTTAACTACCTGAAAGCAACCATTACCACCATTGGTGATCTTGGGGCTGAGCTACCGATACGTATCGGTTTGGCAAGTGGCGCCTTCAACAACATGACCAAAATATGGAAATCGTCGGCGTTGATTGTTGAGACGAAATGTAAAAACTGTTTGATGCGTGTATATGTTGTCCATTCTCCTTTATATGTATGAGTTCTGCACCAGACCAAGGCCCAGGCACAAAAAGTCTCTGCGTTTGAAATGAAGTCTCAGAAGAGTCAAGGATAAGATATGGAACCACCGCATCACAACGCTATACGACGGCGCAACCAGCGCAGTTCCATCACTTCTACATCATGGTGAGGAGATAAAGTTGGCTGGGACGTCTCTTGGGGATGCTGAGTGATAGCTGGTCGAGGGGAGCGTTGTTCTTCCTCCCATCAGGATCACGAAGACGAGGAATACCCTCCCGCATCGTGTTCCACTCCTTCGTAGCAGAACTGAGGGTTTTGGACATGGTGTGGGAGGAGGTCAATGAAACCACCCAAGGTCAAGCGCGGTGGAGGGTTCTTGTAACCAACCTATACCAATATGATGAAAACTTTCCAAATATCAGAGAAAGAAGTTTCACTATTAAATATTGCAAATTAAAAGAAGCTAAATTATTGCCGTATCTAATTGTGATTACTTATGTAACTAAGTGGTAAATAAGTACCCTAGCGTTAGTCACCCACTTTCGTACTGAAGGTCATAGCTCTGATCGTCGGTACCTATCACCCTCCTTTTTACTTACACAAACTTCACGTAAGATGTCAAAAGTATATTTTGTGTTCATTTTTGATGAGTCAAGCTTCATCGACAACAAAATAGAGCATTTGAATCTATTTTTAGTATTGTATTACTGTATATGTTTGATGCGTGTGTGTTGCCCGTTCTCCTGTATGGGTCCTGGCACCTGACTAAAGCCCTGGCATAAAAAGTATCTGCATTCGAAACGAAGTGCCTCAGGAGAATTTTGGGTATAATATGGTACCAACGCATCACGAACGACGCTATAAGTCGGCGCACCGAGCGTGAGCCCATCTCTTCCACCATTACGGAGAGGAGATGGGCATGGCTGGGACATGTGTTGAGGATGCCGAATGACAGTTGGCCGAGGAGAGCGCTGTTTTTCCTCCCATCAGGGTCTCGGAGACGTGGAAGACCCTCTCATACCATGTTCCGTTCCTTCGAGGCAGAGCTGAGGGAGTTGGTATGGTATGGGAGGAGGTCATAAGCATTGCGCAAGATCGCGCGCAATGGAGAGCTCTTGTTGCCTCCCTATGCTCCTAAGTGGAGTTCAAAGGGAGTATTCAATATTATCCGATTGTAATATAATAATAATATGTATTCAATATTATCCGATTGTAATATAATAATAATATGTTAGAATGAAATATAAAAATCTTAAAAGATATTATTTCAATTTCATTTTAAAAGTGTTATTTCATTAAAAAACATGAAGCGATACTCAAACAAGATGTTCTGTTATCGACAAAAGTCAGAGGCATTACTATGTATTTTAATTTTATCATTTTCAGCTACACAATACCAGTTAAAGCATTCCAAACGAAAACGTAATTATATTATGATATTTCAAAGAACTATTTCGAGATTGGTATACCGTGCAGACTTGCTTTTGAAACTCAGTGAATCTATGTGAAAAGAAAGGATATTAAAAAAACCGTCTCTTTTAAAATTAAGTAAAGAAATTCAAAATAATATTTTAAGGAAATTATTACTTTGATTTTCAACAGAAATTCCCCTCTCTTTACTATGAATATTGAATTCGACTTTATATAATGATAAATGAATTACAATTAAAAAAATGATTCCGACCGATGCGTCTGTTTTAAACGATCTTTGCAGGGCACATTCTGTCAAACGCACTTACCACCAAACAACTGACAGTTATGTCAAATGTCAATTTATATTAAAAATAGAAAAAGAAATAGGTATAATATTGTCAAGAGCACTAAACAGTTACCCTACTGTAAGTTATCATAAATTTTCTAAAGATCCGCGAATAAGTGTCCCCGGAAAATATTATACCGAATAAATTTGGAATACTTGATTAGAAGTTCCTGCATACAACTGTTGCTGCATGAAGAAATATCAAATTGTCTACAGTTCGCAAAGTAGTAAAGTAAAATTGAGACCTTATGATTTTTTTTTTTTTTTATTTATAAAACAAATAAATATTTACAAATATAACAAATTGAGTCACGCCAAATCTTATAAGATTTGTCGGCGTGTTCTCTTTCTATGTTCATTTTAAAATATAAACTCAATAATAATGAAGATATAACTGATTTATAGGGCAATCAAACAATAAATGACCCTTTTCTATAATTGTCATCCCACAGGTTTTGCTGCACGTATTAAAATAAAATAAATCTTTAAAACTTCTTCTTCACTAATTAAGAAAAATATCATTTTCAGAAGTGGGGTAAAAACTGTAATAGAAACTATTTGGAGAAATAAAACAATTGACAACGAATTAGCCCTACCAACGAAGGCAGCCTTCGGCAAACTGGACCATATCTTAGACAAAGTCATCCCAATAAACCTGAAAAGGAGAGTTTTCGAAACTTGCATCCTCCCGGTAATGATATATGGAATGGAAACAATGTCACTCACAACCAGCACAGTACACATATTAAGATGTGCACAAAGAGCTATGTAGTGACAAATGTTGGGAGTAAGTCTTAGAGACAAAATAATGAGGAACGAAGAGATAAGACGACGAACAAGAGTCGTAGACATAGTAGACCGTTTCGCAAAACAAAAATGGCAATGGGCGTGAACATGTGGCGAGACATGGAAATGAAAGATGGGCACCCAGAGTTGCAAAATGGCGCCCATGAGAATAAGAGACCCCAAAGAAGATGGATGATGTGTTTCCGGTCGGGAAAAAAACTGGTCAAAAACAGTACAAAACAGAAAAAGTAAGAAAAGTTTAGAAGAGGCGTGGAGGGACAGCTGACAAAGAATAAGAGAAGCAAGTAACATTGTTTGTTAGCTCTACTCTTCTAATATTATCTTTCTGAGCATATTTTATTATAATGCATTATTTACACGAATGCACCCAAACATTAACTAAACTGATGTTCTATACTTGAATAAGTTAGATTCATGGTACAAACGAAAACTTTTCTGTTGACACAGAGACGTCGGCGTGATTGTTATCGTATTGTGTTGTCACACGATGTTGTTAATGAAGCCAGGAAGGTAATCTATGTGAACATTCGTCTATTGGTAAATCCTTCGTATGCGCCACCGCCTGTCGTGATAGATAAACACAACGCATACGTGGCTGTATTTTCAGCTAATGCAATCGCTTTTAGGTTAAGCAAATTCAGAACTGAATAGCTTTTGTAGAATCTCCTTGCATTGTGCTACGTGCATGTATTACAAATCAGAGATACTTTAATATACGACGAGTTCATATCTTGCGCCGTTCTAAAATATAAGTACGAAATTAAGATGACAATTTTACGTAAACTTTTTTTTTATGTTGATATAATAATTGTTTGAACTAACAAATATTATTAAAATAATTGTATAAGATGCGACAGTTTTTAGGTCTGGCATGACTTGGTGAGGATCGAAATACCCCTACCCGGAGTGCGGCAGGGTCTATTTGTCACAAAAATTGGACTATTCAGCCAGATTTAGTGGCATAGAAGAGAACCACCGTGTTTCTTTGTTTTTTGTGAACATGAAGTCCTTATCTATGAGAAAAGGGGGCTATTAATTAGCTATTTCCGGCAATCATGGAAGAGTTTAATTCGAAAGTGTTGATTTCAGAAAGAAGGTATGAGACAGTTTTGCGTGCCCTTTTAACTCAGGACCTAGGCATTGTATACCCATAGCATTCTAGCTAGATCTTAGCAAACAACCTCCTCTCAATATACCTAGATTTCGAATGCCACTAAATGTGAACAATTTTCGAATACCATTTCTAAATTAGATGATCACCAGAATGCTCATTACTCACTTAGTTTGATAGATGTTCGAAATACAGGTTTTTGTTTACTTCAAATTGGAAATTTTTCAAATAAAATAACCCGTATCGGAAGGCTGATTTTATAAATATGGTGTATTATGGTCAAAAATTCATGAAAGGTTTGATATTGCTTATTAACTCTTATGTTTAAATATACATAGAACTTTCTTTTTCCTAGAAGCAGTTAAATATGAAAGTTTTGTGTTTAAATTTACTTTACAAAAGAATCATCGAAACGAAACGATCAAAGCAACGATATAATATACGGACAGTACTGAAAGTATTGCGTTAACAAAGTTCTGTCGTGCTATGATGTCATAAAGTATGTTTTGAGAATCGTTGAAAGATGTTGAGAATTATTTTGTAAGTGAATTTGCAAACGATAATAAAACCATAACATTTTCGTTGGAATGTTTTAACCAAAGTTTTTACTAACAACAACAATTTTAGAGCTATAAGAAATAATAACTAGCTATTAAAGTTTACTGATTCAATGTGTGCTGCGAATTAATAGCAAATTAAGTTGCTACTGGATAATGTTGATTAGGATGGCTACGTGCTACGACAGTTTAAAGTTAAATATTTCAATACCTAGTTAAAGCTGGTGATATTCGCACGCATAGCAAATATAATAAAAGATATGCTGAACGTAATATTTTTCCACCGATGCATGGGTTGATCATAATAATTGACAATTTAGGTAAATTGATATTGTTTTCCAAAACTTAATTCTTTAGAATCTGATGATTCCTATCTCCATTATTAAAGTTGAACTGTTGACAAGCATCTGTTGATTAATATTTGCTTCAACATTTCGATTAAGGCCATAGCGGTTGTAAAAATTAATTATTTCATCAATAATAATTATTGCAGATCAAAATAAGACCTTAATGCCCAATGATTCAAATCTGCATCATTTGGCAACATGTAATGTAGTCATGAGGACCTTCAAACTAAGGAAGGAACTTTCTTAACATCTTACATGAGGAGAACAGAACTACCTTTCGAATGGTGCATCTGAGAACTTTAAAGATGCTCAGTTTCCCTAGATTGTCTATCAGAGACTTAGTCCAAATCCAAACTCCCTTAAGACCCCACTTAGGGGCATAGGGAGGCTACAAGAGCTCTCCATTGCGCTCAATCTTGCTCAACGTTTATGACCTCCTCCTTATTTTTCTGAAGCTTATGCATAATTATATTTTTCGATAACAGTTTAGGTATAATCTGGGTTGCAGGTGCATGCCACATATCTTTTATTTAGTGAGCAAAATCAAGACATTACATTATATTGTCTTGCTTCGCCTTTAGAAAATTTGATCATTCGGTATTGTGAGATATGTTATTACGTCCCTATTTTTTTTTATTTTTTATAAAGGTAACTATTTCTTAATCAACATTTTTCAAAATACAAGAATAATTATTTCATTAAAACTCAAAAAATTAGATTAAACTAATGAGAAAAATGTCGATGTTCAAAAACAGTACAGGGCATAAAATAATTGGGTTAAAAATTACCCGGTTGTATTTTCATTTATCAAAATTACTCTACGCAGAGGGTGAGAGGTTAAGCTAGGGAAAAAAATGTAAAAACAATAATCGAAAAATCATAAAGTCTAGCTGGAGTAGAGCCAAACACAATTATTATATCCCCGAGTTTATCTCATTTTTGGTTTGTATTTTTGAAACGGTATAAAAATACACGGAGAATTTTTCAAATCCACTGATACCAATCTTCTGGCTGCCAAGATCATTTGGATTTTTCATATTTTTGTACTTTAAACATGCAACACGTCTTTCGCCAAATTTTGAATAGGCACGATTCGCAGATACTGGACTGTAGAAATAAAATAGAAATGGTTCTATTCTAGTGCAAGTATGTTGTACCAAACTGACTGAAACAATGCCAAAAAAGTCTTTTGAGAAGTCATGTTTGATTGATCAAAAAACCATAAAAAATGTGCGATATTTTACCAATCGTGATTCATAAAAATAATAATAATACAACACTTTTCTATACAAAGGTGTCAGTATAGCCGGCGGAACTCATTGCCTTGCCTGAGGCAATTTTTTCCAGTTAATCGGTCCCGTCCGATCTGAGACAGGCCGTAGAAATTTCATGTGAAAAAAAAACACGTAGAAAAACTCTGACCCAATCGGGAATCGAACCCGGGACCTCGTGATCTCCTCGTCCTCGTAAAGTCCACGATAGTACAACTAGGCTACCGAGGTCGGTTCATAACATTGCAAAATGAAAGCTATTTTAAAAGAGTAAGACATCATCAACCCTCTCTAGTCCAGTTTTGGACATAAGCCTCCCATCCCGGCTGCCATAGCCCCGTCGCTTCCATCCTATGCCACCAGTGTCAGGTCACTTTCTTCATATCGTCATACCATCGCGTTTGTGGCCTCCCTGGGTTTTTGCAACCGATTCTCGGTCTCCACTACTATTTTTTCCACTGCTCATCGTTTGTTTTTACTTCAGTCTATTGTGGGTGTGGAGGTCCACTGTGGAGTGTGAAGGTCCGATTACCAGAGCCCCATTCATTGTTGCTGTGAGGACTTAAAAAAGACACGATCTTTGGAAATCGGTTTGCGGTGGTGAGAAAAAGATAATGTTTTGACATAATATTCAAATAGCTATAGTACCTCTTGTGTAAGTTTTCAAAGATCGAATATCGAAAGGACCATCAAGAGAATTTCGAAAAATATATATTAAGATGCGATTGAAGTGGTCGTCGTTGATGTTAAAATACTATACTTGTACGCTAATAAGGACTTATTAGTGTACAATTACCTTTCGATAAAACTGGCACTAATCCCACTGATTTGACTGTATATAATATATATGTTGACCACTATTCTAAATTCTTCCAAAGGCCTATATATAAGTAAAGAACAAAAATGAATTATGTTGAATGAACGTTGTATGTTGGTACACTAGAACCAATTGAATAGTTTGTAGATAAATTTTAAAAATAATAACAACGGGAAACTTTAATGGTGTTGTTGTTTTCGTATAACTTAATAAAAACAACGCTAAATAATTATTACGATCGCATTGTAGGCAGTGTTATACAAACCATTAAAATTAGTTTTTTTTTCTCCCTACAAAATATTATGGAATAAAGATTCTTCCAGCACGAAAATAAGTTCCGATACATGGGTATTGTTATTCTTGCTATAGTTGAAAAAAAAACAATGGGAATGGTGTATGTAATACGGCAAAAAATAGGATTTTTTGTTTTGTACCGATTGAACGTAATAACTATATTTCAACATCATAATACGAAATTAACTGTTGAATTTCTTGGCAAGACGCCTTATTTTCGATAATGGGTAATACGATACACACAAAAAAATATTCCTTTTTCATAAATTTCAATAATACCCCGTGATATGCATATCTTTTACATTGGTTGTTTGTTTGCCTCACATATTTTTCTTTGTTTCTTTTATGCCGGTATTCATTTCATTTGATTCCAAAAAGATAAACCTTAACATCCAAATAACAGAATACCTATAAGTTAAATGATTAAAGCTGGTTTTGTCCACAAACTTAAGCTAAGCTAAACAACCACAATATTATACCTACCTACTATGAATCTGTAAAACCAAAAGAGGTACCTTCTTAACGTTTTAATTTTAAAGGGATTATATAAAGACATTGGACTATCCATCACTTGATTAAAGGGTCTTGAAACGAGTAGACTTTGCTAGAAATCGAGATAAATAATGAGAGTTGGTCGTCGAAAGAATTATTGTCCTTTTTGATCTTTGAGTCTGAAACCAATACTTCCTGAAGTGAAGATGGCCAATGCTTCCC
Source organism: Mystacides longicornis (assembly GCA_963576905.1). Classification (NCBI taxonomy): domain Eukaryota; kingdom Metazoa; phylum Arthropoda; class Insecta; order Trichoptera; family Leptoceridae; genus Mystacides; species Mystacides longicornis. The sequence goes on from OY756426.1 coordinate 13,903,073, forward strand.
TTTATATGTTCTTAAAAGGATATTGATGAATTGTTTTGAAAATAACTTTCATATATAATATAAAAGGAAGTTGGGTTAGTGCGAACACTTATAACTCGAGATCGGCTGAATAGATTCTTCCGATTTTGTTTGATTTATTGGATTTTTCTCCGCTCCGGATAACAGAATAAAAAGTTGAAAAATACTTAGGAAATAATATAAAATATGATATTAAAGTTAGTTTGGGACGGATTTCTTGCGACGACAACGCCATCTATGAAAAATTCTATAACACAATTCTGTGGTGACATGGTAAAAGGCATTAAGTCAGTGGGATGACATTTCTCAGTATGGCGGATTTACTTGTCAGTATTTTAAGAGGTTTTATTTTTGTCAAATATTATTTAATACAAATAAAATAGATCAACTTTGATGCATTTACTTCGTTAAAAAGGGTTCACTTTACGATAACTCATATTTATTTCTTCGATATTTCTTTGTTTATATGCTTTATTTATAATGCGTGTCTTTTTACCTTGACAATTTTGGCTCATAGGTTGAAAAATTTTGTACTTAGGTCAAATTTTACAAGGAAATATACCCAGTTACTCTCTATCACATGCTAATTTATTATTTTTCAACACTTACATTTTATTCTTCACAAATATTAGTTATTTTTAGCTTACCTATTATTATTTTCTAGCATAGCATTCCCAGAACATCAGTAGGTATATTTTTTTGCTCAGAATGTAATATTGTTAAGTAATAAATGAAGAATATTCTTTGAATAATAAAATGAAATTAGTTAATTATAGGTATTATTACCTTTGTTAAGATAACGCTCTCTCACAATGTACCGATCCTTCAAAGTAGAGCTGAGGAATTTATACGCGGTTTGGGAAAAGGTCATACAAGCTGCACAAAATCATGCGCAGGGGAGGTTCCAACATCAAACCATTGAATACCAGATGAATATTCGGAAATTTGAACATTACGACCTAATGGCGAACGTTGTTAACGTAAAGTGATCACACTAATCCAACCTTCGAAACAACATTGTGTTGTGGTTTGCCCGTAGTGGTTTGTTCATACTATTTTAAAATCGAACTGTATAATCAGTCATCAGTTGTTGATTATAATAGTTCGCACTAGCACGACTTTCTTTAAATTATATTAATAATATTATTAAAATAGCAATGAAAAAATATTAAAAAAAATAATAATATTATGCAGATAGTATTACCGATCTATTGTCTATAGCTTAACAATAAAAACAACGAAAGTTGTAAACAGATTGGTCGACAGATAAGGATGATACCTGCCACAAAGTTCACAAAATACATTATTTAAAACATTTTAAAAAGGTTCACTTTTAAAAGAACGGCTTCTCACGGCAGCTCTATCATAGACAACACCGTTTTACTTCGTGGTAGACAAAATTCGACGCGCGTCGTTTTACCTTGCCAAATAAAATTAATATTGAGTTATGCCGGAATGAAAAAATGTTTTTAAATCCTTTATTAGTGGATTTTTTTAAACTTTTGTTTTTGAACTTCTGTTCTGTTTGTGATAATGTATGATGTAGCGCATATAACTCAAAATGCTGAAAAACGCGACTTAATGCCTTTTACCATGCCACCACAGAATTATTGGTTTACCTGACAACCAAAAATTGACAAAAAATATTGGTAGGTACGCAGTTATTGATAGAATTTTTTTCGAGCACTCAGAAATAATTTTTTAACATTCAAAAACATTTAAAACGTATTTTTGTATGAAGTACAAATTTGAAATCAATATTCATAGTAAGGGACAGCGTCTGTCGGGAAAGCTAAAAAATACTTCAATTGTTTTTTTTTACCCATCACGAAATTTCACAGCTAGAGAGAGAGTGCGAACTTCCATTTATTTTTCTATGCAGACAAACTTATTCTTTCGCTTCATTTAACAAAAAATAATATTCCGTATACATTTTCTCTTATACATTAAACCCCTGACCGATAGGATCTTTCAGATTTCTAGATCCTTTTTGTCATTCTCTCTGCATGCCCAAACCACTTAAATTTAATCACAAACATTCGTTTCACATTCTTGTTAAATACAATCGTAGGTATATCAACTTTTAGGAAAATGAAGGGGAAATTTATGTAACAAGCAAAATATCATAAGAATATAAAAAATGGTGAAACACTAAAAAAAGCGTATATTTTTATATCCGATTGTATTTAGATAATACGCATACGAATATGACGACATAAAAATACCAGCCTTCCAGTAAACAGGGCTATAAAAAAGATAGTGACGTTAATGATTTAGACAAAGCCTCGTAAGAAATAAAGAAAGAAAAATTATGGTCACTATACCCTTCAGACGTAAGTTGGAGATTTGTATTCTGTGGTCAATAGAGATTGCTGTGGAAGGAGAATTCGGAATACGCAATGAGGCTGTTATCACCACACACTAGGGAGATTATACTCCTCAAATAGAAATATACTACGTACCTAGTCGACATTATTTATTCAAAAAATATATGTGTGAGAAAATCCTTAAAAATATGATGTTTTCACATTCTGAGAAGCAACACACACGTTCCTACCTACGTCAACGAACCACTACTCATAAAATATTCCAAAGCATTTACACATATTCACAGTAAGTTATAGGTTCCAAGTATTATCATCTATATTAGAATAGCACAGAATACGACTGAGTGATCGACTAACGCCGCCTACCCATTGACCAACACATGCACACATATATGTAGTGGTGCGTGAGTTCTGTTGTTTTAACATACACACAAACCCAAAACAGATACCGTATCAGAAATATTAAGGTTAAGAGGTGGTTGGTAATCCAGTGGTACAAATAGGCGGATTTCGTATGTACAGCGTATAAGAGGTCGTTGGTATCCGCTCTCACGACACAAGCTTTTGCTTATTGTGAAAGATGTCGAAAGTTTATATGTGTTCACTTCGAGTGAGCACAGATTAGGTAGGTACATAACGAACGCGGTATTGTTTGAATCAAGTGCAAAATACCTATGCTTATCTCTTTCACTGCATCAGGCAGTAAAGTAATGAAAGCGCAAAAGAGACAGTGAAAGCCTTATCTGTAGTGTCATTGCGCCCAAATTTGATTTGAGAGTCCTCTCCGATAAAATAATTCTTACAATATTTGTTTAGATACCGCCACATTGTGACGGGTGATCCCTAGTATTATCATATTTTTATATTAAATTTCTGTAGAAACAAAAACTTGGTTTTGAATAAAGAAAGATTTGAATACGAAAAAAAGAAAGCCTTTTCATAAAGTTTATTTGTATCACAAGTAGTGTGAAAATAAACAACGCAAAAAATAAAAAAAAAGTACAAAATATCTGTGAATGTTGAAATTTTTTTTCTGAAAGCTCGAACAATATTCCATCAAAAACTGCGTACCAATATTTTTAAATTCAATGGTTTTCAGGTTAACTTAATTTTGTTGTTATGAAATTTTTCACAGATGACGCTGTTGTCAGTAAATACGTCCATACTAACTTTAATGTTATATTTTATATTGTTTGCTATATATTTTTCAATGTTTTATTAGTTATGCTGTTATCCGGTGCGGTGAAGAAACCAATAAACCAAGCATCATAAAAATCTGTTCAGCCGATCTCGAGTTATAAGTAGTGTAACCCGACATTCATTTATATTATAGACTAGCTATCCCGACAGACGTTGTTCTGTGGACCCTTTGGTCCTAACCAGAGACGGCCCGTTCACTGTGCACTGCGCCTCCAGAAACAAAAATAAACTAATTAAATAATAACATTAAAATATTAATTCTGAAACGTTCATATTTTATTCGTATTCAAAGTACGGAATCAACGCGAGATACGAGCGCAATTTGGTTGACTTTGTATGATTTTTTTTTAAAACGCCCGAAACGGCGGCGTAAGTGAATTGGGCTACTACCCCCTATTCCAATTCAAATTAAGTGCGCACTAAACTAAAATAAGAACGTTCCTATTTTAGTTGGCCGGATTGGTATTCGAGAAATTTTAGAACGTTCCTATTTGTTCCTAATTCGACTTTAGTTTGAAATTAGTTCATTTTGGTATTCGGATTTCGTATTTAAGTCAATTTTAGTGCGTTTATCTATCAAAACATACGTTGTCGTTTGTTAATCGAGTGGTTCGGACGTGCGTGACGCTGATATCGAGGTCCCCGGAACGCGTGAGATTAAAAATTACAATTATTTTTTATTATTTCTAAAACACCTGGCATAGATATTATTATTAATTTTCTTCAGTTCAAATAAATTTTGGTTTTCATTATTATTAATATTCTGCTTCCTGCAGGTGCAGATATATTATTATTATTATAACAATTTTGTTTACGTAGTGTCTAATATAATAATAATTATTATTACTCGCTGTCTATTAATACTCGTTATATGTGAGGGCACGGATTTTTAATCGTGTTTTTTTTTTCATTTATTTGTTTTTTTTTCTCTCGAATAAATTTATTAGTTTTATAAAAGAAAACTTTATACTACCTGTCGATTGGATTGATATTTCCTCATGGCGGCGCAACAAGCGCTGGATGAGGAGATGACTGAGCCGTCAGAATCGGTGGCTTTGGAACCAAAGCCACCAGACCTGCTGGGATCAAAAAAAAGAAAGGCCAGTGAGATCATGGGTAACACCAGCAAAGAACGTAATCAGACGACTGGTAAAGATGAAACCATTAATCAAAACTACAATAACTCTATAAGAGAACATTTCTACGCCCAAAAAGATCTGGGTCCGTACACGGTGACTGTACAAAATTGTGAAAATGGACAAAAAATTTTCCCGGTCGAATTTGGTAGATTTCTATCAAGTCGAAAAATACAAAATATTGTGAACGGATCTGTTAAAGCGGAAGGCAGATTCAAAATCTCCATGGAATTCAATTCTGCCTTTGCAGCAAATTCCTTTGTAAAAAATATATTTACAACCTCCAACGCTAAATACAAAGCGTATATCCCATCATACAGCGTGACAAGGATGGGACTGATCAGGGGTTTGCCCAGCGATGTAACGGATGAGGAGCTGATTTCTGAAATAGCGGTAGCAAATACCGATGTAGAGGTTATCAAAGTAAGAAGATTAAGCTACAGAGACAAAACTTCCGGAGAGACTGTGTGGAAACCATCACAATCGGTTGTATTGACCTTTAGAGGGCAGATACTACCAATGCGGCTTTTTGTGTTTTATAATTCATTTTCTGTTGAAACTTATTGCTACCCTACGATTCAATGTTTTAACTGTTGTAGATTCGGCCATGCCAAAGGACGATGCAACTCTAATCCGAGATGTTTCAAGTGTGGAGAGAAACACACAGTGGAACAATGCAATGCCCATGAGGAAAAATGCGTTAATTGTAATGGCTCTCATAAGGCGATAAGTCTTCAATGCCCTGAATTTCATAGGCAGAAAGCAATCAAACACACCATGGCTAGTCAAAATATATCTTATATACAAGCATCATATATACACCCCACGTCAAAAAAAACATTCGCTGACATAGTGAGCCATGAATCGCAATCATCCGATAACGTAAATACAACAGCAGTTTCATATTCCCAATTCAGGGGTAGGGGTAAATCTAAGCAAAAGAGAACCACTCCTCCCCCAAAGCCAATTTTTTCACGAGATGAATACGAATCATTGATAATGTTTCCTAATGGTAACACTCCGTCTATGTTACAAGATGGATTTGCCCTGCAGCAATCTTCTCAAACATTTGAAGACAATTTCACCGAGCTTATGAAGCAGAGGGACTTGAAAAATAGTCTCTCTACTGATAACAATGAATTCGTATGTTCTTTAAGTAAATTAATTATTCAATCTCTTTTAAATAATAATACAATACCGTCTAACGCTGCTCATCTTATTGAAACCTTAAAATCTTATATTAATGAAAATGGCTACCCAAAAGCTCAACAATAGATTTCTTTCCATATTACAATGGAACAGCAGAAGTGCTGTATCTAACAAAATTGATCTGGTCTTGTTATTGAAAACCCATCAGTTTAATATTGCAGCGGTGTCGGAAACTTGGTTTCCGCCCCTCATGCCTTTCGAAATCCCGGAATATTCATGTCTTAGAGATGACAGGCTAGATGGCAAGGGTGGAGCCGCCCTTTTCATACATAATAAGATTCCTTATTCTCGAGTCCAACTGCCTTACTTTCCGACCTTCCAAATCGTTGCGGCGGAGGTATTTAATATGACAATAGTCTCAGTCTACATTCCACCAAGAACAACGTTTGATACCCAATGCTGGGACAATTTGACATCTAAATTCTTTAAGTCCTTCTTGATCCTGGGAGACTTCAACGCACATTCCCAAGCATGGGGTAGTACCCTGACAAACCCTTCAGGTTCTAATATTCTCGACTTTATAGATAATAACAACTTATGTATTTTGAATTCCGGAGCACCAACACGAATAACTCTACCAAATCAACGGCCTAGCGCTGTCGATATTTCTCTATGCACCCCTGACATCGCAACCATATGTGATTGGCAAGTGTTGGATGATCCGCACTCCAGCGACCATTACCCTATCTCTATACAATTAGGGAAAAAGCCTGATTGCTGCAAAATGTCCCGTAGAAGGCAAAAATATAACACCAACAAGGCAAACTGGCACAAATTTCGAGAATCTTTATCTGGGGATCTTAATGGCGTGAGTGCGGATATACCTTCTTGCTCGATCACAGAAAAAGCCACAATTCTTAATAATTTGGTGATTAATTCCGCAGATGCGTGTATTCCAAAAAGTAAAAATCCCAAAACAAAAAAAAAATGTAACCCACCTTGGTGGGATGGTGAATGTGGTGTAGTTGTTCAAAACCGAAGGGATGCTATGAGAAAATATAAGAGAAATATGAGTGATGAAAATCTTATTAATGTCAAATTTTCCCAAGCCCTAGCCAAAAGAACACTTAAAAGGAAAAAGAGGCAAGGTTGGCGACAATTTTGCAACAATCTTTCTCCAGAAACACCTATCTCTGAAATATGGAACTCAATTAAAAGATTCCGTGGTGCTTACGCCTCAAGAAACAACATCAATTATTCAGATGAACAGCTGTTTGATTTCTCATGTAAAGTGGCTCCACTATATGTACCTAATAAAACAGAACTTCCGCAACACAATTATTGTACTGTTAATAATGAGTTGTCTGCCCCTTTTTCAATGTCAGAGTTAACTCATGCTATTGAAACCACGGGAGACTCTGCCCCAGGTCTGGATTCAATCCCATATTCTTTCATTAAAAAATTCCCTTCTCCCCTTCTTGAATTCCTACTGAATCTATACAATGACATACTGTCTACTGGGACTATCCCGCTAGAATGGAAAAAGCACGTTGTGATTCCCATACCTAAGCCAGGTAAGGATCCCTTTCAATCCTCCTCACTACGCCCCATTGCGTTGTCCCCATGTTTTTTAAAAATTCTTGAAAGAATGATCAAATGTCGGCTGGAGTGGTTTCTGGAAAGTCGTCAAATGATTCCACCATGGCAGTTTGGGTTCCGGAGGGGTGGTTCATGCTTGGATAGCATTTCGACTATTATAACTGAAGTGAGATTGGCCTTTGCACAAAAATCAAATATTATTTCGGCATTCTTAGATATATCCAACGCATATGACAATGTTTCTTTACCGATGTTATTGCAACGCTTAGAAACGGTCGGCATTCCACCGAATATGTCCATTTTAATATTCAACATCATGTCAGAGAGATCCACTTATATTCATAGAGCACAGGGAGATTTGGTGCGGTTAGTATATAAGGGATTGCCTCAGGGCTCTGTATTGAGCCCAATTCTCTTTAACATTTATACATCAGAACTACAGCACCTCTTGCCAAAAGAATGTGGAATCCTGCAATATGCAGACGACTTTGTACTGTACCACCAAAATTCTAACATTATTTCTGGAAGCATTATTCTTCAAAATGCGATTTCTACCTTTAACAACTGGCTGAAAGAAAGAGGCTTGGGAATATCACCCGAAAAGAGCAAGATAATCTGCTTCTCAAAAAAGTATAAAATTCCCGAAATATCAATTAAGATTGACCAAACTTCCATCCCAGTATGCGAATCAGTAAAATTTTTGGGAGTAATGATCCATAGTAAATTATCATGGAATCTTCAGGTCCAGCATATCTCAGATAAATGTGAAAGGGGTATTAATGTACTCAGAGCAATATCCAGAGTTTGGTGGGGCTCTCACCCCAGTACAATGAAGGTATTATACAGATCGCTGGTGTTGAGCCATTTAGATTACGGAAGCCAGATAATAGACCCCTTGCCGGAGTACTTAAATCTCAAACTACAGAGAATTCAATCTAAGTGCCTGCGTCTGATAATTGGGGCTATGAAATCGTCACCTATAGCCTCGCTGCAGGTGGAGTGCGCGGAAATGCCACTACACTTGCGACGTAAACTACTGGCTACAAAATTCCTTATTAAAAGACTTAGTAATATATCTCATCCTCTATTCAACAGTCTTCGTGCCCTTACTGCTTTGCATTTTGATCGCACTGTCTTCAGATCTCGTCCCATTCCTCATTTGTGCCATGCGCTCCATCAAATGGAGGGAATTGAGTTGCTCAGGACCACACCTCATATTCCCATGTTTTCAATCCCATTCGAAGCCATTCATTTACAAATTAACATCCACAAATCTATTGGATTAGACAAATCCTGTTTTCTACTTGGGTACTCAGTCATAAACCAACTATTCATTCATGAAATACAGAAAAAATGGCCAAACTTTCTAATGGTGTTTACCGATGGTTCAAAATCCCCTAATGGTGACTGTGGCGCAGCGTTCTACATTCCTCAAGGGAAGATAATTGGAAAATTTTCACTGCCAGCACAGTGCTCAGTGTATACGGCGGAATGCGTGGCGGTAAGAGAAGCCCTAACTGTACTACTCGATCGAGCAACGCCAAGATCTGTCATACTAACAGATTCACTTTCTCTAATAAGTAAACTGAATAACACTAAACAAGACCCTTATGATTTCTTATTCTGGATGATAAAATACACTGTTTACAAAATGGCATTGCGTGGGCAGGTGGTAGAATTCGTATGGATCCCTTCACATATAGGTATTAGTGGAAATGAATATGTGGACGGGCTGGCTAAGGGAGCATGCACAGACGGTGCCCAACCCCAAAGATTCCTCTCTCCTGTGCCAGAAATGGCCCAAAAGACAATTTGCGAAATTTATAGTTCATGGATGGAAGAATGGCAATCCTCACCGAAAGGAAGTTACTACAAGAATATTCAATTATCTATTCAAAAATATCCTTGGTTTTACAACCATAAACTCTCAAAACTCGACATATCCCTGCTATGTCGTTTACGAATCGGTCATTGCTGTGTTGGTACTCATCTGTTTAGGATTAAAGTTCTGGACTCTCCCGATTGTGCGTGCGGTGAGGGAGAGGAAAGTTTGGACCATGTGTTCTTCCAGTGCACCATGTGGGATCGTGAGCAATTCTTAATCGACGTAAAAAAAACATGTACAAATTTCCCTATAAACATAGTTAATTTATTGTCACAAAATGATATAGGAATTAATCGTATCCTCATTCAATTTCTTAAACTCAACGAAAAGTTTTTATAAATTACTATTAAATTATTATGTTAAGGTACTATATTATCAAACATTTTATTAATGATGGGTAGTTGGTGGTAGGCATTTAATACATATGAAACTGCATAATAAATAATAATATAGTACTTTTTGGTTTTACTTTCAGGATAAATTTTAGTTGTTTGTTAATTTCATAATTTTTTTTTTTCTTTTTTTTTTTTTTTTTTTTTTTTTTATTCTTTATTTTATTTTATTTTTTTGTGTGTTTGAGCTACATTTTTTTTTTTTTTTTCCTCCCCTATGTTATATTAATTGATAATTATATTGTTGCTTTCTCTTGCACTGTACAAAGATACAGGTTTTTTTTTTTAGGTTTTACATATATATGTATGTATGTATATAATATATATAATTTTATTTTCTTTTTTTTTTTCATTCTAATGCATTTACATGAACTTTCATCCATGCATATACACGTACATTTTTCATACACAAAATATACATGGGTGTACCTTGTACACATCTGTCATCTGATTATTTCGTGAACGAGTAATTAATTATAGAATACTTTGAGTGACTTTGTTTACCTCGCTGCTACAATGATATTGATTTGTGCATTTTATTTATTTGTTTAATTCTGTGGCTGCATCACTCGATCCACATTTCGGGTGCAAGTCAGTAGAAAAAAAAAAAAAAAAAAAAAAAAAATCTATCAAAACGTTCCTAATCTTAGTTCACACCTAATTGTATGCGTCTAAAAAGATATCTGATGATATTTTTATGATAAACGTTTTTTTAACCAAATAATTACAAAACAAGTTTATTTTTATTAATAACTAGCTAATACCCGTCTTGCTTTACGTTTTTGATTCCGATTGTCAGGATTGATCGGTAGGTAATTAAACAGGTTCTAGTCTAGCTTCCCATTGCTTAACAGACCTCTATAACTGACATAAGCACAGAAAATGAAGAATGACACTTTCACAATTTTTGTTTTACCGACCTCATAATATTATACGAACCTACCGACATAACTTGCAAGTTTTACTCTCTCTATGGTTTGAATCTTAGCTACATTCCCTACGCCCTCTATGTGTGATAATTTATTAGGCATTCCACCCATAGAGGGTGATTTGTGCTGTGTGATAAAGGCAGCTGTCAAACTTCAAAATGGAGGAATTATTTTGCATTTTTTTTCATTAAATCTTTATTTATTGAGAATAATAAGATTTGAATAACATTATATGTATAACAATCAATCTACAATTATTTTATTACATTTTCATACCGTAATACCAAGATTCCATACAACGTTTACACGAGTAATTTTGTTTCCAAAAGATGGCTTACTGTCTTTTTGAGAAATTTGTATGAAGATCCTAAAAAAATTGAGTTTTTTAAATAGCTCTAAATATATTAAAGTTAATGCAGCAAATTGTATTTAAGAACCTTCTCCAGCATTTTGTATGGCTCTGGGCATATTAATATCTGACCTTAACGTCTGTTTTCTACGATTGATGCGCCTTCAAAAATATAAACGGACTAAAATATTATGTAGATATTGAGCATTTCCCCCGAATTTATTATAAGTAATACAAATAATAGCATCAAAAATTATTATCATTGAACACCAATATACAGTCGTCTTCGTTACACTTCGGGTTGGGTCGGCAGTTTCCGGCGACCATGTTACTTGGACCTTTCTTGGAACATGGAGCTCGTTTGAATTTGTCTTCTCCGATTGGCTGTCCGCTTGTCAGCATCAACCAATAAGGCGCATGCTCGATCCATAGACAATTATAATTCAAATAAATATTTATGGTGAACTAATATTGGTTTTTAGAACACGGCATAATTTTTTTTCTTTTTTTTTTGGCGGCTCATCCAACTGGATGTTATGGCCTTATTAAATCACGAAAATCATACATTCATAAGAAAAGAAAAAAAAAACGGACAATGATGAGACAAAATTAAATTTAACAAACACTAAAATATATGACTATATTAGGATCATGTTCATCTGGACACTTTGGAATATAAGTTCGTTGACCTGATGAGAGTTCAGTCCAAGGAGATAGACAATACTTATTGGGTATTCTACGTTCTCTAGTAAGAAATAAATATCAATTGCGTCTTTTATTGGGCAACCCAGGATGACATGGTCTGGAGTCTCCTCGTCCCAACCGCATTCGCAGTAGGGAGATTCAACGAGACCAATTTTAAATAGATGTGCATCCAGACGCATGTGGCCAAGACGCAGTCTAGAAATGCAGACAATATGTTGCCTCGATAATTTTTTCCCATGGAACCAAGGATGAGATGGTATGGATAACTGTATTTTTTTATAATGTGCTCCCTTTGGGCTACTTTGCCAGCATGTAAACCCCGAACACGAATTTTAGTTCGAGTGAACTTAATTCTAAATCATTTGGAACGTTCTTAATAAGAAGGTAGATTTTTTCAAAGATGGCGTCGTATGAAATTCGTCCCATACTAACTTTAATTTTGTGTTTTGTATTATTTCTTATCCATTTTTTTTTCAACTTTTTATTAGTTCAATTCTTTCAATTTATAGGAACCTTATTCTCAGACAGAAAAAAATCAACAAAAAAAGAGGAATAAGCGAAATTAGTCGTTCATGCGTGATACCAAAACTAAAAGAAATATAGATTATGTATACATATCCATTTTTTATACATATTGATTTTGATCCACTATTACAAAAGAACAAAGGAATATAAATTTGAGTCGGAGAATACTTTTATTTTTTTTTCTCAACATCCACTGACTCGAAATCAATAATTAAATTCCTTTTGAAAGTTAAATAATAATAATAATATAATGTTTCCCGATAAATGAACCCATTACAGAGCGACTGAATCGTGAATATTAAAACGTGTAAGAAATGAAGAGAGATAAAAATGATTACCACTCATAAAAATATTACGTTTAATGGGGACTAGAGCAATACTAATAAAATTTCTTGTCCGCGACTTGTTCCTTCATTCCATCTATTAGAATATGTAAAAACTAATGACTCTAACAATTCATTACTGATGTTCGATTTTTAAATGGAACAAACCACTACGGGCTTATGACCGTCTTCTACTGTTATTTCGAAGGCTGGCTAAGTGTGATCACTTTAGGTTAAGTAACAACGTTCGCCATTAGGTGGTAATATTTAAGTCTCCGAAACTCCAAATCATGAGAATTCTCGAAAAATCTCATGTATAAAACAAGTAGATATTTAATAATTAATGAGATGTAGAGATAAAAGTTGGAAATTATTGAGAACAAGAGAGCAACCAAATTTAAAGACTGCGACTGCTGTCATGTATTTTGCGCCAGGATATGAATATATCTATTTTTGTTAATGTCTCTATCTAATAGAAATGGGATTAAACGAATTTTAATATTTAAACTAGAAAGGCGAATTTACGATTCTTTCCTTACGGAATAAAATTTAATTTCAGAAACATTTTTAAGGGAAATTTACCTCAGTATATTCTATCAGTATCATATTCTTAATGTGTGTCCCAATTGGAAAGAGTTCGTGCGTCCGCGCATCTAGCGTCATAATAATATGTTCAAACTGAGAAAATTATTTGTATGATCGCTCGACGCTCGGACGTGCGATCACTTTTCAATTAGAACAGGGCCTTTACCGTCAACATGCGAGTTCTTAACATTTTTTTTGTTAATATTCATAGTGCTGTAGAGCTAGTACGAGTTTTATCGAAAGCTAATTTCACGCAAGTAAGCGCTTAATAGCGTACAAATAGTGTTCTAACATTTATCAAATCGTTAGATCATTTTGTTTGGAATTATTGTTGAAATTCTTTCCATCACCATTTCTATCATGGAAAACTTATACTACTGGTACTGGTTGGAGTGGTTGGCAACCTCAAGCTCCCATACACGATCACTCCAATTTGATGTCATCCATTGTGACAGATGAGAAGCTTTTTTTTCAATCATTGTCACGAAATTTTACTACTGTACCACACGACACGCGCGCGGCACAAGGGACTGCAGGCGCAGGCTCTAAGGGTCAGTCAGCCGCCGAGGGGTACGTGCACACGTCAATCGTCGTCCGCTGGCGTCGTCGAAGGAACCTCCTAATAACGACGCAGACCGTACTAGCTTCGGGTCTGAGCGTCGCTTTCGTGAGGCACCGCAGTGAGGACACGCCCGGCCGCTTCCTTGGATGGCGGAGCTCTCCTAATAACTACGCGGGCCGTACTTGATTTCGGGCCGACGTGCTTTCGAGAGAGTTGCAGCTCCGACGTCTTCTTCTGCGCCCTGCGCCCTCGACGAGTAAATCCCCTAATAATCACGTGAGACCGTACTCAGTTCGGGTCTCCACGCGCGTTCGAGGGAAGTCTCGCTCCAGTGGTATCAGCCGTAGTCAGGGTCCAATTGCATGGGTCGAGTCCACGGTCCAATGTGCCAGCCAGAAAGGGTCCAAACAGTCCAGAGAGAAGTCCAAGGTAGTCAGCGAGATCCAGGTAGAGAAGTCCAGTAGAGAGCAGGCAGGGTAGTCAAGTCAAACACCAAGTGTAAACGAAGATAGAATGAAGTTTATTGGCAATGTATGGGCTTATATTCAAGTTCGCACCGCCGCCTGTAGCTCGCAGGCTGTGGCGGACGGTGCGGACACATGATGCGCGCGACAGCGCTCCCCACCATCTCACGCTTCGCAGTGCTGAGTGGCAGGGTAAATAATTAATCATAATTTCGCCTCTCCGCGGATTATCATTGCGAATCTGGGGCACATCCCGGCTTGTCTGGTATCATCGGAATCGCCTCGCGATTTCCGACCAGGATGTGCTCACCAGAATCCGCTATCTTTAATAATAGCGGAGTTAGTATTTTCCCATACTAAATAATAAGAAATCCGCGAAGAGGCGAATACATTCACATATTCACATGCCCACCTCGGTGTATTTGGTATCGATGAATTCGTCTCATCATGATACACCGAGGTGTGCTTATCAAATTAACATACAAGTTAATCTTACACATATGCACTTATGCTGCACTGTCCGGCCGCTCAGAATATGATTCCGCGGCCGGCAGGCCTACATCTCATGCCGAGCCTCGCCAGACATCCCTGTGTCCGGAAAGCACCCGTTCTAACCCATCATCATGCCCCATACAATTCCCCATGCATAGGCCGCTCTGCCAGACGGCTAGTCAGCATGCGGACACTATGCTGGGCCCGCTAGATTCCCTAGCGAGACCCCAAGATTACATACGACAGGCTGCGCCTCTAGCGAGCCTGCCGTCATACCTCCACAAGGTATTGTCATGAGCCTCGCTACATGACTGGCCGCACCAGTGTCTCAGCACTGGGGTGCCTTCAATCAGCGTACACATACGCCTTTCATCTGCATGTGCCGTGTTGCCCGGCCTCTCATAGCCGAGCCACCGACGCAACATGCTGTGCCATGCCAGAGTGAGCATCTGGCATGCACTTACGATGTCCCCATATGCGTAGGCCGCTCTGCCAGACCTCGGGTCAGCACGCGGACACTACGCTGAGTCCGCTAGATTCATCTAGCAGGACCCCAGTTTTCTACGCAACAGGCTGCGCCTCTAGCGAGCCTGCCGTTATACAAGTATTGGCCGCGCCAGTGTCTCCTCACTGGCGTGCCTTCTAGCGGCGTGATCCCACACCTTTCTATTGCATGTACCGTGTTACTCGGCCTCTCCTAGCCGAGCCACCGACGCAGCATGCTGTGCCATGCCAGAGTAATCATCTGGCATGCACTTGTAATATCCCCAAAGTATGCACATTCATATAACATTACACAAAGGGATTTTATTTACAATATGTTGGCCCCCGCCTCGGCTCTACAGGGACAAACCAGTCCTTTATTAGCTTGTCCGAGGCGGGATGCACAACCAAATCACAAAATATATATACATAATCAAGGTCACTTAATCTACGTATAATAATCAATCATCGGGCTGGGGGCACGAGGTCGCATTCATGAGTAAACCATAATACTCGGCGGCCGCGGTAGTGAAAATACGTCAGTCTCAGCGGACTGACATACACACTCCGCGGTCGTCATAAGTTAGAAGACCCCGTGCACCCACCCTTAATAGGTATAAATCAACGTCGCAGGCAATGTTCTTATTTCAGTCATATTTACAAAGTATTTACACAAATCACATATTGTCCGTAACATCATGCCGTCCGGTACAACTACTTATAACTCGAGATCGGCTGAACAGATTTTTATGATGCTTGGTTTATTGGTTAAGACTCCGCTCCGAATAACAGAATAACTAATAAAACATTGAAAAATGGATAGCAAATAATACAGGGTGGGGCAGAATGGACTCCCTGGTTTCAACTCTCACTGTAGAGCGGGCAGGTGGGTTTGCGGAGTGGGAGTAGTAAAATTAGGTAGGGAAAGCGACGGAATTTTCATTTCAGTAGTCGCCATGCAATGGTCCGGTGAGCATCGAGGCTTTGTCGTAGAAACATTCTTTAAAACAACGATAACCTGCAAAAAGCCCTCTGCGTCGCCACCACACTATCACTGTTTTCAACTAACGTTTCTACAACAAAGCCTCGATGCTCACCGAACCACTGCATGTGACTACTAAAATGAAAATGGCGTCGCTTCCCCCAACTAACGTTACTACTCCCACTCTGCTAACCCAACTGTGCGCTCTACAGTGAGTGTTTGAAACTATGGAGTTCATTCTGCCCCACCCTGTGTAAAATATAATATTAAAGTTAGTATGGAACGTATTTACTGACGACAGCGTCATCTGTGAAAATTTTCATAACAACACAATTATTTGAAAACCATGGAGTTTCAAAACATTGGTACGCAGATATTTAATGGAATTTCTTTCGAGCTTTCAGAAATATTTTTTTTTAACATTCAAACATATTATTTTAAACACATTTTTGTATAAATTACAAAGTCTAAATCAATATTATTCATAGTAAGTACTATAAGGACAACATCTGTCGGGAATGCTAGTCATCAATGAAAAGCGATATGCAGTAGGACATCTCTATTCTATAGATGAACTTTGTGGTTTTGTTTTTAACTATGTATAGAGTAAATAAAAACCAGCGAAACTGATAAGATCTCTTTACATTTTGAGGAAGGTAGATGATTCCTATATACATAATGTGTAGTATTGGTAGAAAGGAAAATTGTCTCCTTTTATGGGAAATAAATATTGGGTCCATTGATTCGTGTTAACGTATTCCTCTCACGGAATGTCAGTTGGTAGAAAATTCGATATAAAACTGGAATTGATCTCAATGAAATTCGTTTAGTCTAAAAGTTCACCCGTATAAAAACTTCTTTACTTGCATGCTGTTTCGAATCTTTATATTTATTAAAACAATATGCTGTTCCTTTGTTGTATTTTTTTTTCGTTTGTTTACATTGCGAAAAACAGGAAGATTTATTTTTTTCTCAGCTTAATTCTTTTTTTTTTTTTGAAGCACATTCTTGTGTGAAAGGCGTAATTTTTGGTGCCAGAAGTTGGACCAAAACATTGATAATTATCTGTATTGACTGTATTGTTTCTACCTGTAAACATGTGATGTGCTTACATTAATATCATACGATAAATAAATTCACCTGATGTTGGCCTGTCTCAAATTAGACGGGAGTGGTTGACTGGAAAACATTGCCTCAGGCAATAAGTTTTAACCGCCACGCTCACACTTTTAAAATGTTACATTGAAAAGTTTGACTCCTTTTGAAGATGTTGATTACTTTTAATTAAGTTTATAGTGGATAATAAACCAATTAAACTGTCGTCATTAAAATGTCGTATAGCAAAACATTAAACATCTAAAAATGATCATTTAATTATGAAATAAAACAAATCTGTTATGACTTAATGATCATTAAACATTATGGGGTCATTTTAAATAGGTATCTCTATCAAAATTCAACAAGTGAATGATGAACAAAAGATAAATGTATTATTTGTGGTTGGTTGGAAAGTATGTAGATATAAAACATTTTTTAAAGCACCTACGTAGGTAGCAACTACGTAACACAGAAATAATTTCCTTGCTGAATGGAGATCGAATGTGCTCTTTACACCTATCCAACTTCTAGCTTTCTATTTTTTCTTCCTGAGAGATTTTTTTTATTTTTTTTTTGTGTTTTTTTTTTCTCCTTTTTATGAACATACATTGATCTTTTTTATAATAATAATAATGTTCATACTTCTCCAAGTGAAGCGAAAGAAGCTTAGGGACGAGGGTTATTAAATAAATAAAAATAAAATAAAGGGTTGGCAAATTTCATCGAGGAATATGACTTCATTCATACGCTTCAATCCATAGAATCTCTAATATAAATGAAACTCGGGTTAGTGCGAACACTTATAACTCGAGATTGGCTCAACAGATTCTTCCGATGTGTGATTTATTGGATACTTCTCAACTCCGGATAACATAATAACTAATAAAAACTTGAAAAATGAATAAGACATTATATAAAATAGGATATTAAAGTTTGTATGGAACGAATTCCATGCGATGCCATCTTTGAAATAATCTAACAACAAAATTCTTCTGCAATCTAACAACAAAAGTCTTCTGCAACCGCGCCCTCTCATTCTCGCATACGTAATTTCCACTCTTACAGTAGCCCATTTAACATACTCCACCGTTTCTGGCGTTTAGAATTTTCCATAGAAAAGTCAACCAAATTGCGCGCATATAATTAAATTCTCGCATTGATCCCGTCTGAGTTTTGAATACGAATGAAATATGGACGTTTTAGAATAAATATTTTAATGTTATTATTTAGTTAGTTTATTTTTGTTTCTGGAGGCGTGGTGCACAATGAACGGGCCGCCTCTGGTTAGGACCAAAGGGTCTACAGGGCAACGTCTGTCGGGAAAACTAGTTTATAATATTTAAAATTTATTGATCTGATTTTAGGCTGATCATTTTTGTGACCACTTCTTTGTGATAAATCACCGCCATTTGATTTTGAATTTATAAAAAAAAATCTTGTTATGTATGACGGGGTTAAAATTCGTACCCATTAGATAACATAACGATGTGAATACTTAATAAAAGCATCCAGTAATGTAAATTGCTTACCGGCCGGGGGTTAAAGGAAGTAGGGCGTTTGTATTATGATAGGTGACGCGAGTGTAGAAGCACAGCGAGTGTGCTGTTAAGTAAATAGCCGTGTAAGTCCTAATGACATCATGTTATGGTGGCGAAGTTAAAATACCGTACAGTGGTGTACTGTTGAATCAGATATTAAAGCCTGGTTCACATTACTGAAGAATTTCACACAAGTAGCGAGTACTTTAGTAACTAATAGTGTCGGAACGTTGAAAATTTAGTCGAGTGGAACTATTTCGTTCTATTACTTTGGGCTAATAGAGCTCTCTACCACCGCGACACAGGCTCAAATGTGTGTGAATCTCTAGTTTTAGTCGTGTTTGCTAGAATAAAACCAAATTGTTACTAAAAAATGTATTATTTTATACTTTACTGTGTATTGCTACTGGCAATTCACAAAGCCCATGCACAAAAAGTCTCAGCGTTTGAAATTAAAAGCCTCAGGAGGATTCTGGGCGTAAGATGGTACCACCGCATCACAAACGACGCTATACGCCGGCGTACCCAGCGTGAACCCATCACTTCTACCATTACGGGGAGGAGATGGACTTGGCCGGGACATGTGTTAAGGATGCCGAATGACAGTTGGCCGAGGAGAGCGCTGTTCTTCCTCCCATCAGTTTCCCGAAGACGAGAAAGACCCTCCCATACTGTGTTCCGCTCCTTCGATGCAGAGTTGAGGAATTTGGACATGTTGTGGGAGGAGGTCATAAACATTACACAAGATCGAGCGCAATGGAGAGCTCTTGTTGCCTCCCTATGCCCCTAAGTGGGGCGTAAAGGGAGATGGATTTGGATTGGTGTATTGGTACACAAAATAATCTCTACAATTTAAGATGTAGATTAAAGTTACCGAAAGACGGCAATGTTTTCGAACTACGTAACCCGCACATTATGTTGTGGGCTGTTCATGTTAGAATTATAGAATCCCTCCTTACTATTGAACGAACAAAGTGTAAAGGAGCAGTAGTGAGTAATTTAAATAAAATAACCTAATTAATTACTCGCTTCTCAACCAAGTGTAAATTAGGCTTAAATGCGAGTAGGATCTTTTTAGCTCCATAATGCATATCAAGGGGCTCAGCTCTCCTAATTTACTATCTACATTAGGTATATAATTACATTTCTTACATATCTACATAGTTCCGTCGCTGTATCTCCCATAATTTATAGAAACACGTGATAAACGAGAAGGTGAGTAGGTATTATAATATTATGAAAAAGCACCAGAAAAACTAAAAAAACATTCTTATTACACCATAAACACACATATGCCCATTATACAATGAGCGGTGAGCCTCATTGCAAAACCAAAAGATGTTTGTTGCTTCTTGTGAAAGGTCCATTAAAACTGCCCTTCAAGACACAATTTTTTTCTGCTTCGGTCAAGAGACACACTAAAGAGTAACATCCGAGGCATCGAGACATTTCAAGGCATTAACAAGACATTTCATGCCACTGCATTATGCCATAAAACGTTCTCAGGGGGCAAGTCTTCATATTATGTTGAATGTTCTGTGCAGGAACTCAACATCAGCTGTCATGTGTGGTGGATCTAACCACATCGGCCTTTGGAGATATAATATGGATGGATTCAGAAGGCGCGGGATAAAACTGGAAGTATGTTCGAGGCCAAAAGTGGACGGATCTTCAAATAAGGCATTAGGTTTTTTACTCATTATCGGTTTCTTGGAAGACAGGCAATTATCATTATAAAAACCTACCAGTTTCTGACAATGAATAGACGTTGTAACTATACCTATTCAAGCTTTTTTGAAAACTTTGAATAGATTAAGTCACAAAATTTAAGGGAAAATGCCTTTGCGTAGATTTTTTAGCGTATACAACGTTTTTCCTAGAATTATTTTCATAAATACTCCAAGGTGTTTTTCTTTTGTAAAAATATAGACTATTGAAAATAGAGAACCGAAAGAGATGGCTCAAAATGGTTTTTATGGTGATATATAACTTGTCAATTGTTTTAATCAACATAGTGTAATGATTTTGAAGTTAAATGGCAGTAGGTATCTGTATACAATTTGTTAGTGTTTTTTTTTCTTGCTCTTAATGTTAGTCTTTTGGAGTTGGGTAATTGTTATATTAGTTTTTAAGTGTTGTACTACCGCTGTAATTGTTTTTAATTTTGTAATTTTTTTTATTAACAGGCATTTCATGCCGTTTATTGATTAAATAAATAAATAAATAAATAATATACGTAATGTAAAGAGTAAAATGGAACTATATTATTAAAAGCACGTCGGCGTTGTTGGTAGGAGTAAAGGGAAACAGAAAGAAACAGGAAGAAATGGAGATCCGTTGTTTTTCCCACCCCGTTTAATCAGGATGTTACGGAAAAAAAATCATAACTGATTGGATTTTGAAAAAAATGACTAATACCTAATATTGGCGCAGATATAGTGCCTATTTTAACATCTCTTGTGTCGGGATCAAGTTTCTTTAAAAGTTTGAACTACTTACATCAAATTTAAATACATATTGAAACTTGTTCAAAGTTTGCATATCCTTATCAACGTATCTAATCAACTGATGGAAATAAAAGAAAGCATTTTCTAGAAAAAAAAATTTACCATAAATAATTAGTACCTTTATTGAATTAAAATATTTTTGATACTTTACCCTTATTGATGTGGTGATGTTGATTCTTTCTAATGTTTTCTCGAAAAGACAAACTACGTTCAATAAAGATAAATTGACCACGGCGTTCGTAGCAATACAAGAAATAGAAAAGGGGAAATAATATGACCATTCATAATTTTTGTTTGAGTGTAATTACCTACATAATATTAAGATTTTTATAGGAATGATTTACGATACAAAAAACGTATAAATTACTAAATATCAGGGTATTCTACCGAACGGCATTCAGATAACGGTGATAGAGTGGAAAGCTTTGGATAAATAACAGGGATGCCATTTATTTTGTGTTTATCAAATAAATTACCTTGTTTATCTTGTCAGATAATATAACATTTCCTTGTGTTCAAATAACCAGTAGGGAAGGAACAGAAGTACGGGAAAACACACACGCATAACATTGTGTACCTTTTATCACACACGCGGCTTCTAACTCTACTCGTGGTATTAATGTTTCAAGAAACGAAGAACAAAGATAATCGATATTGTCATTGTATGTATGTACGCTCTCTCCTCATGGCTATTTATTCAGTAGGGAAAATCTGGTTTGTGTTGTCTATTCATGGGTTTACTTTGAAAAGGTTCTAACTTACATTAAAAAAAATTAAGTCTTTTCAAAAGAAAGGTAACGAGTAATGTAATATTTTACTATATTCAATTATTAAATACAAATAAATTAGAGTTCGATTATAATCAAATTTGAAGGATAGATCAATGTGATCACTTACCGTCTTACTTATAAAAAAAATCGTTAATCGTAAGATTACATATAAATCATTGATCAGTTTTTACTTAAATTATAAAAAAAATATTTAATCCGCGTTTGTTATGTATGAAGATGACATTTCACACGAAATTTTGTAAACAAACAAATAGCAGCTGGGCAACGCGAGTGGTATAACTACCAGTATTCGCTATGTCAGATTTGAACGAGTTATTGATGCAGAATAGGTACCTACCTTATTTTTTAATTATTTATTTTATATCAAAATATAGTTAAGTCTTTATTAAATCATACGAAACCTTTATGTTTCAGCCAAAATGAACCAATTCATGTTTGATCACTTCAATTTTAATATTATTTGTACCTACTTAAAAAGTATTCTTTGAGTATTTTCTTCAAAACGTCATTATATTTCTTATAAATTTAGTTGGTGCATCATGGTTGTAAGACCTCGATGATTATGGGAATGCAATATTTGCTTTATTTCTTTAAAAATTTCTAATATCAAAATGATAAACCAAAACAAAATGGACCAAAATATGAAGGGAGCACCTAATTGGACGGGAAAAAAACTTAAAAACAGTAGGTATATTTATTACAGAAAGCGCCGTTGTTGTACACTCGAAACCATTGTCAGTTGACATAAAATCCAACATGGCGGGCTAAAATCTACAGAGATCAACTCGCTATCAATCGATATGGGTTAAACTGAATATGAAAGAGTCAAGGAGTGTATTTGTGTTGACTTTGAGTGAGCACAGATTCATTTTCTAAAAAAAAAAACTATCTCGACGACGCGTCGTCGAGATAGTTTTTTCTCGACGACGCGTCGTCGACGGCTTGATCGCAAATTTTCTACCGCTGAACTCTTATTTTCCACTGATCAGAGTTTTTAAATAAAGCAGTTACCTATGTTGATTAGATTCGACATTAAGGTGTTGAAGTTCGTCGAATATCCGAAAGTACCGGGCACGACTCCTGTCCCATGCATCATATACTGCTGCCTAACACGAAGGGCCCAACCGAGACGAAAAGAAAAATACTAGCGATGACAATACAATCTGTTACACTGTATGCCTCACCCATTTGGGAAAAAACTCTGAGCCGCCAAAGCCAAGTTCAAAAACTAATAAGCGCGCAGAGAGTAGCTGCCCTCAGAGTGTGTCGAGCCTACAGAACGGCATCAGCTGATGCGGTGCTGGTAATATCGGGACTCCTGCCGTTGAATATATTGGTAGAGGAACGTGCTAGAATCTACCACAAAGCCAGAGAATTAACAAGTGAAGAGAAACGCCAGGAGAGAGAGACCTCAATTACTAAGTGCCAAAGTACCTGGGACTCCTCGCAGAAAGGTCGGTGGACCCACCGACTCATCAGTAACCTGAAACCATGGCTCGCTAGAAAGCACGGAGAGGTGACCTTCAGAATGACCCAGTGCCTAACCGGACATGGGGTGTTTGGGAAATTTCTCAAAAAAATTAACAAAGCCCCAACAAAGGAGCCTCTACTGCCGGGCAGCGGTTGATGACGCGGAGCACACACTCTTTGTATGCAGCAGATGGACAGATGAAAGAGCCACACTGCAGGGAGATATAAGCAGAGGCGTAAATGCTGAGACAATAGTGGGGGTAATGCTGGAGTCTCCAAGACACTGGAATGCGGTGGAGGTCTATATGGAGGCAGTTATGAGGTGAAAGGAGGTAGATGAAAGCCGTAGACAGACGAACACTTAGGCAAGTTGCAGCATCGTGGTAGGTTGAAAAACAGGAACACGACTGCAAAGAAGAGGGGGGGTTTTAGCCGGTGCGAATCCGGCAATACCCGACCAGCAAGGCCGGGTGTCCATAAGGGAGTTCCCCCCGCAAAAAAAAACATGCATCAAATACGCTATCCATTGGGACGCTTATTGTTTCTTATTACATACATCCTCAGCGTAACAACCGTGTGGGTCTTAGTCGTAGCTGCCTCCAAGAAACAACTCCAAACCTCCCTTACCTTATAATTATTATTCTGCATTTTCAACGATATAAATTATCGTCTATTATCGAACATTATGTTTGATCATGTATCGGGATAACACATTGTATAAAGTGGCATCGCAGGTAGATATTATATTTTTTATTATATATAGTATTTTTTGTTATCCATATATTAACACGCGAAGGAAAAACTTTAACTTTTTTACGAAAACTGAGCGGAAGGAGGAGTATGAAATTTCGCACATTTATAGTTTATATACTTAGAGAAGGGGTGGCGAATGCTAATAATTTTCTCAAATTTATGCATAAAAAACACTACGCACACTACTGTAATGTTATATATTTGATACTCACACACACTTCGTTGTATTTGACATTGACACATAAGCATATATTATTTTGGGTCTCTGTGGTCAAATTGAGAATACATATATATATATATATATATATATATATATATATATATGTTAATATAAAGCTTTTCGCGACGCGGAATATGTAGATTGTTATTTCGGGTACTGTCGCGTTGTGTGTTGTTCCCGATGTTATTTGGAACATTATTAAAGGTGTTGGTTTGTTGGTTAGATGGTGGTATATATTTCGGAGCCATCAGAGACTCCATCTTCAGCCTTTCGTCGTATTACAGAAGTAATAACGCCGAAATTAATCTGCAGTGACGAGACAAGGGTGTTATTCGTTGGCTCGTTGAGCAGATTATGAGGTATTTTGTCTCGTGAAACGCGGACTATTACGAGATGTGTTCGTAGCTATACTGTCTGTTGGGGTAGGTGTATAGGAATGTGAGGCAGTGGTGTAGTCTCTAGTTGAGATCGAGTTTGTGTTATTTGATTGGAGCTGTGTTTGTGGGGTGTGGGCGGTAGTATTTGTGTGTGTGGGGTGGGTGGGTGGAATTTGGTCTATGATGTGGAGGTACGGGGGGTAAATTTTTAAAGTTTCATCACGTTCATTGAGTGTGTGTGGTCTTTTTGCGATATTAATTGCTTCGTATAGTATGCGGTGAGATTCACGGTTTGTTTTGTGTAGTGTTGTTGTGTTTTCGAAGTCTATTTTGTGGCCTTCGGTCATTGTGTGTAGCGCTAGGGTGGAGGAAGGTTTGTTGTTTTTGACGTCATTTTTGTGTTCTTCGGTTCTGACCGAGACTTTCCTGTTTGTTTTGCCTATGTACACTTTGGGACAATCTTTGCAAGGGATTTGGTATACACCTTGGTGTTCGTTAGGGATCTTATCAGTAGGTAGAGGTAAGGTTGTGCAAACTTTTTTGTTTGCTGAGAAGACAGGGCGAATATATTTTTTCTTGAGTATGCGGCCAATCTTTTCAGATACGCCTCTGACATAAGGGATATTGCAAGTGCCGAGGTACCTGTCGTTAGGTGGTGTTGACAGATAAGGGGTGGATGCGTGTGATTTAGCTGCACTCAGCTGTTTGTTAGAGTACCCATTTTGTTTTAGGATTTTGGTAAGAGCGCGTTCTTCATCTTCTCTATGTGTATTATCTGTCAGTGACACAGTCCTGTGGAACAAAGATGTGGCGACCGCTTGTAGTTGGGAGGGGTGATGATGAGAGTCTGCTTGGAGGTATCTCGAAGTGGAGGTTGATTTTCGGTAGATTTTATGTCCTAGTGTGCCGTCAGGGTTTCTGCGGATGAGTGTGTCGAGGAAGGGCAGTTGGCAACCGGTTTCTATTTCCATCGTGAATTTGATGGTTGGATGTAGATTGTCTACCTCATAATCTGCTCAACGAGCCAACGAATAACACCCTTGTCTCGTCACTGCAGATTAATTTCGGCGTTATTACTTCTGTAATACGACGAAAGGCTGAAGATGGAGTCTCTGATGGCTCCGAAATATATACCACCATCTAACCAACAAACCAACACCTTTAATAATGTTCCAAATAACATCGGGAACAACACACAACGCGACAGTACCCGAAATAACAATCTACATATATATATATATATATATATATATATATATATATATATATATATATATATTTGTATTAAATAACCATAGAAAAAACTTTGAACATATCAACATTTCAAATTTGACGTATATACATGTCACTATTTTTGAAACAAAATCGTGAAATAGCTCTCCCCCAGTTTTTGACAAAGCAATCTTAATAATGTTCATACTTATCTATACTAATATATAAAGAGGAAAGATTTGATTTTTTGTTTGTTTGTTTGTTTGTTTGTTTGTTTGTTTGTTTGTTTGCTTCGAATAGGCTCCAAAACTACTGAACCGATTTGAAAAATTCTTTCACTTTTGGGAAGCTACAATATCGGCGGTGAACATAGGCTATATTTAATTTCCAAAAAAAAGTGGGTAACCTACGAAAACTTCAATAATGTAACCCAAGGTGTAAAAAATTTACCTAAAATATTCTTTTTATCGCGAACGCTGTGAAAACTAATGATGATAGAATAAAACAATGTTCTACAATTTTGTAGAAGACATCATTATTTACAAAAAGTATCGCGACAGCATATGTCTAACTATTATAGTTATGCCACAATAAGTGTTTTTTTATTTAAAAAAACCCAATAAAATGTCACCTCTAGAAAAGGCTCTTTATTGGTATCTTGGTATTACTCCTTATTAAAATAAATTAGTTCATATTCAAGTCTGCTTCAATATGTTTGTATAACTTTTTGAATTATTCAATTCGGACATTCCATTCGAAAGTTATCACGAGTTTAAAAATGTGAGTATTGGAAAAAAAAGCATAGTCTCTTATCATCTCAACTTATCCGATGCAGAGTGCGTATGGGAGCCGGGGAGGGCTAAGGGGAGTCGTGTCAAGTTTAGTAGAAATACCGCGCAAAGTTGTAGTCTCACGGTGGTAAAGTGACGTGACACGATACATTGCAATGCAATTATTCCAGATTAACATAAATGCTATAAAATATTTTGTAAAAGTTAGGGATCTGTATGAAAACTAAATTATTTTTAAGTATCTATCTACCCGTGCGAAGCTGGGGCGGACCTCTAGTATTATATAAATAAGTTATGGACGAAGTTCGTGGCCGACCACTGGTAGTAAATAAATAGACACCGAAGAAAGGGTAAAGGTCAAAGGGGGTGATCAATGATTCAACAATGCACACGAGAGATTCGAAAATTCACATTTTTTTTTTAAATAAACGGTTTTCGACGTGAGATCCTTTCTTTTGCTTTAATATCCTTTCTTTATATATTGTTCTGCTTTTATATATTTAACTGGTTTTTATTCCTGGGATGTGGTGCGGATGTCCAAATATCCCACCATCTCTTGGATGGTCTTACCTGCTGATATTAAATCTGCTGCAAATTTTTTCAGTCATGTTTCTCCATAGGAATCTTCTTATTCCACTGCAAAACACGACGTTATCTTTAATATTTTTGGTAAGTTAGTTCATGAAAGCTCATTGAAATTTGTATAAACGGGCGAATCTGATTTTTGCTACGTGATAAAATAGTCATCTCAACGATTGAATACCTATTATTCATCTTGACGTTTGAGATTTTCACAGTTAAACAAATATTTTTTTTTTTCAAAGAAAGCTTCCTAAAGAGACATTTTTAAGATTTCTTAACTGTTTATTTAAGTTGATTTATTGGAATTGTTGAACCAGAAAAAACAATTTCAAATTGAAAATGGGTTGGCATAGTTAATTGCGTGACGACGATTTGGCCTACGTGACGAATTACTCATAGAACTCAACAGATTCAAAGCTAAATATTTACGCATTGTTGAAGGATTTCTTTGATTATTAATTATAATTACATATTTGCCTTTAATCATAACATGCTAATTTTATTTTATTACGTTTACTATATTAAGGTTACGATAAGGTTATAAAATAAGAAAATATGAACAATTTAATTACCATATTGCAAATACGGTTATTGATTTCAAAACTCTCAGTAAAAAAAACTTTTCTCTGTTAATTGATAAAGCATGGTATTATCATCTTGCATAACAAATTAGCACCTCAAAGTACCTATTAAGATTTGTTCCAAGATATCGATTATGGAAATCTCTTACATACATACTTTTTCAAACTGTAAACTTTGTTTATAAAAATAATAATTGATATTATGTCTGTCAAAGTAGCGGTCATTGGGGTTAACTTACACTCCCCAACTTGGCAAAGAAATTGATACTCTGCATTTTTATACAATCTACGAATTTCATATCAAGGGGATATATTATAAACAGTCGCCTAAGAAAAAGCGATTTGGACCAGCCGCAACCCCCGTAGACAAATTCAAATTGGCGTTCGACTACAAACGAAGATTTCGCCAATGTATAGTGCGAACAAATTAACTGTCCACTGGAACATAAAAAAAAATATTTAAACCAAACAATGACACTTTTATAAAAATATAATAAGTGGACGGTTAATTTTCTTCCTACTCTACATTGTTGAAGAATTCGTTTGTAGTCGATCGCCAACTTGAATTTGTCTAGGCCTACTGATATGTGAGAAATTTGAGGATTTAGAAAGATAAGCTGCTACAAGATTGCATGAAGAGAGAGCGTAGGGTTTAAATATTATGAAGCTGAAGGAGTGTATTTGGCAATGGAAATTTGTTCCAAATCACCGTATCCATTGTTGTACAATATAAAAAATGGCTATCTTGTTATATAAAAAGGCCTTAAAACAATATACGTTATTAAAAGTAATAATTGGAAGCCGCTTCAGACAAAATCAACAGAACGTGTCTTTAGGTGGAGGGTGCCTCCACCGATTGAATCCATTTTCACGTTTCATTAAAATTTAATTTAACCCTCATTCGCAACAGGAAAATAAATCACACATTCACCTCACCACTGTAACGCTGTAAAAGTATGATGGACCGCAGCCCAAATACAACAATGCCATAAATTATAAAAGCCATTCGTTATGAAATTTGGAAACTGACATTTATATCATTATTGACCACAAATCTCTACATTATTATTTTTCCTCATTGGGGCATACATTGGGTGGAGATAAGTAAGTAGGTATTCCACACTGCAGGGTGATAATAAAAAAAATATTGAGTTTCTATGAGGCTCTGTTGGAGAAGGTAGATTTCGTGGCTGAAGAACCAATTTTAGGAGGACTGGTGAAGTTTATGATCAGCCAAAAAAGACAGGATTCTCTCCAGTTATCTCCATCAGATAACTGTAACTGTTTACTAAAATTTCATACCTAAACGAGTCCATAAATTATGACTAACCATTGACTATCAAAAAAAGATTCGATGGTTATATTTAGGTTGCCGGTCTTATTGCCATGGACAAAACTGCATATTGAGACTGTTTTGACGGGATTCTTCACATAGGAAACGAATGTTCGTTTAAAAGTGGTCAAAAATATCTATTATGTCGAAGTTTAGGGCTAAAACTGACATCATACTAAACCCAACTTAGCATTGCGCAATCCTAATTTCTACCGTTTATCTGAAGTCTCATCGCCTCCTGTTATATTTACGGCGTACATGATAAAAAAAACCATTAAAGCTAGACATTGAAGCATTTTAATTTTTTTTGAACCATTACCTGCTTAAGGCTGACTTAGTGCGATTACGTTTTTGCTATACTCATTACACAGCATATGTCAAGCCTTATATCATTCCTGTACCACTAGCATAAGTTTTCGATGATCGAATGTCGAAACGATCATCGAAAGAGATTCGGAAAATATCCATACAAAAATTCGATTCGATCGTGTGATTTTCTAACACTATTTGCACGCTAATAAACGCTTAATAACGTGCAAATTGCTTACGATTAAACTCGTACTAGCGTCACTGTATCAAATAAAATTTTGGTACCTAGTATTTTGTCCTAATTTCATCACATTATTTCGATTGTGAAATAGGCTGAAGTTTGAATTTCATACCCTTGGATACTTATAACAAGGATACAAATGTTCTGTCTTCTATTTTTAGAGTTGTTGCAGCCTTCGATCTGTCTCTGGACTCGGTTATAAATTTACTCTCAAGATATGCAGATACGAGAGAGCGATGATAATGTGATTTCGTTACCTCATAACGTTCCTCCAGGCGTTTTATACTCGGCGGAAACGTAAATTATAAACCAATCCTTGGGAGCATGGAGATACTTTTTGACTATCGATCATAACTGGCACGTCTTTAAAATTGAACATCAATACTGTGCTAACAGATAAATGTTTTAGGACTTGAAGCAATAATAAATATTTGTAGTCCTAATGTTTACCACAAGAATTCGAATAAATTATAAGTTGTAAATACAAAATAGGCAGATTTAGGTGTTTTAAATGAAAAATCTGCCCCCGTAGACATTGGGGGTTATTCTGAACATCCGACCCTATCGAGCTGCGTGCGTCCCGATAGTGTCGCGTAAGATCCAGCTTTTTGTACAGGCTCTTACTATTTACAAGTCACATTCGAATGAAACATCGGATAACCGGTTGCATTCGTCGCAACACAATCGGATGTCTACTCAACGCCCATTTCGCTGTCGCTTGCGATCCAACCAAGTCTTTACTAGTGTTTAATCATCTTTTTTTAATTTAAGTGTAAAAAATGGCACAAAAATTAATTATTTGGTAAAAATTTGGAAGAATTTTGATGAAAACTGTTTAGAAAAGTTCTATCTAAGGGTATAGATAACATGTAAAAGATTGCTTATATTTTGCGGTAAAAAATAATTACTTAAGTATAAGAAAAAATAATCATTGATAGACAAATTATTAGTATTGTTAATTAAAATAGGCGCGTTTTTTATGTGAAAAATAAAGTGGAATATTTTAAATTAGTATTACAAAATTTATGGAATCCGCACGTTGTTCTGTCGGTTATAAAAACAAAAAGAGGCCAATATGGATGTCTGATGGGTCCTGGAGCCTCATCGAAGATCGCCAGAAGGCTAAGACTCTCAGAGACAGTGAAAGAGACCCCCAAAAACTGGCTGCTTTGGTGTCTGAGTACAGGGAGCTGAGCCGTAAGGTAAAGCACTCTGTACGAACAGATAAAAGAAGACATCTTGACTCTCAGATACAGCAGGCACAGTCCGCTGCACTCGGAAATGACTCAAGGACACTTCAAAATCACCCGGGAGGTCGGGGGTAAGGGTCAGAAAAGACCCGTGACGGCAATACGAGATTCTCGTGGAGCCACTGTCACTTCCCCCGAACTGATTAAAGGGAGATGGAGGGAGTACTTTGAGTCAATATTGAACCGCCCCGAGCCCTCCTCACCTTACAACTTTGAGGAGGAGTTGGGGGATCTGAATATACCTCAGGCAACTGGGATATGTGAAGATCCACCGAGCCATAGCGAGATGGTGCTGGCCGTGATGAGATTAAAGAATAACACAGCGCCAGGAGACGATGGAATCCACGCAGAGAAGGCATAGACACCCTTGGCCAACCACTATTAGATATATTTAAAATGGCGTGGGAAGAGGAGAGGTGCCCAAAAGATTGGCGGAATGGATCCATCGTCGCAATATTTAAAAAGGGGGACCCCCTTGAATGCGGAAACTACCGTGGAATTACTCTTCTGAGTGTTCCCGGTAAGGTATTATCTCAGATATTACTACACCGCATTCGGGGGCCTGTCATGGCTGTCCTGAGAGAGCAACAATGTGGCTTTGTACCTGGAAGGTCCTGCACCGACCCAATTTTCTGTGCCAGGTGCATCTTTCAGCAGTGCAAAGAGTTCAACTCTCCAGTCGCTTGTTGCTTCATAGATTTTGAAAAGGCCTTCGACAGCCCACATAGACCATCAATATGGAAAATACTTGCTCTGTATGGTATACCTCCGAAAATAGTTAAAATGGTGCAGTCCCTGTATGAAGACTCCGAGTGTAGTGTGAAAACGCCAGGTGGTCCTACTGAAGCTTTTAGGATCACCACAGGAGTCAGACAGGGCTGCGTACTAGCTCCTTTTATATTTATAATAGTCATGGACTTCCTGTTGAGAAAGTCCATGCAAGGAGCAAGAGGTATACCGATAACACAGAGAGATGGTCTAATGGGCGAACTGTGCGATCTGGAGTACGCGGACGACCTAGCGTTGTTCAGTACGACAGTGGAGGAATTACAGCGCAGTGTTTCAAGACTCTGCGACGAAACGGCACGCCTCGGCCTTCGAGTCAATGCCAGTAAGACGGAGCTCATGGCGAATAATGCCTCCCCCGATAAACAGCTACCGATAACCATCGATGGTCACCAGGTCTCCCGGGTGGATAAATTTAAGTACCTGGGAGCAAACATTACCACCACTGGTGACCTCGGGGCTGAGCTCCCGATACGTATCGGTATGGCAAGTGGCTCCTTCAACAACATGACCAAGATATGGAAGGCGTCGGCGTTTAGTGTCGAGACGAAATGTAAACTGTTTGATGCGTGTGTGTTGCCCATTCTTCTGTATGGGTGTGAGTCCTGGCACCTGACTAAAGCCCAGGCACAAAAAGTAACTGCATTCGTAACGAAGTGCCTCAGGAGAATTTTGGGTATAAGATGGTACCACCGCATCACGAACGACGCTATACGTCGGCGCACCCGGCGCGGGCCAATCACTTCCACCATTACGGAGAGGAGATGGGCATGGCTGGGACATGTGTTGAGGATGCCGAATGACAGTTGGCCGAGGAGATCGCTGTTTTTCCTCCCATCAGGGTCTCGAAGACGTGGAAGACCCTCTCATACCGTGTTCCGTTCCTTCGAGGCAGAGCTGAGGGAAATGGACTTGGTGTGGGAGGAGATCATAAGCATTGCGCAAGATCGAGCGCAATGGAGAGCTCTTGTTGCCTCCCTATGCTCCTGAGTGGAGTTCAAAGGGAGATTTGATTACAAAATTATTATTTTTGTCCGTCAAGCTATTGTATCGTATCCGATGCAACTCGATCGGGTGGGATGTTCAGAATAACCCCCAATATGAATTGTGCGAACGAATTTTTCCGTCAATGAACTGTTCATTGGAAAATATAAACAAGTTGTCAAGTAGATTAATAAAAATTGTGTTGTTATTGAATTTTCCACAGATAGCGTTGTCAGATGTCAGTAAATCCGTTCCATACTAACTATTATATTATTTCTTATGTATATTTAAACTTTTTAATAGTTATTCTGTTATCTGGAGTGGAGAAGAATCAAATAAACCAAAAATTATGAAAATCTGTTCATCCGATCTTAAGTTAAGCCCGACTTTCTTTTATATTAAAGATGTAAGAATATTTGTCTTAAATAAATGTTGTTATTACCAAAAAACATTAATTAAATAACGTTTGCCGTAGAATAAAAGTGATTAAGTACATTTTTCCTGTAAAAAAACGGAGTGCGAATAAAATATAGGTTGGGGAGATTTTTCTGCAGCTGGGCCCAAAGCGTACATTACATAAATCCAAAAGAGGCACTAAATCATGTTTATCCCTTAAGACCAATAAAAAAACATCTAATTTGAAAAAAATAAACTTTGCCGTATTTCTTATTATTATTATTTTGTCATTGTATTTTGTGCCTGGTTCGTATCAGGAGTAATTCAAAATGAATTAAAGCAGTATTTTTTTGTTATGAAGTTCTATGAAAGCAAAAAATTACGTTATTTATTAAAGCCCAAAGGAATATTGTATTACTGGCATTACTATTTTTAAATGTAAAATAATATTGTTGAAAATAGATTTTACATTATTTTAGTATTTTCGGAAGAAAGACTATATTATACAAATCAATACAGATTGGGAAACATTGCTATTATAATATGGTAAGAATAAAAGCGATGGATGTCGACTATTAGACTAATTTGACATGGAAGAGCGTCAGATAGTACAAGACCGCGAGAAGCATCACCGATACGAAGAAAGGGCCAAATAAAAAAATCCACACTGCACTGCAACTACACAAGAGATCATTGATTTGAAGAAGTATACAAGATAGCTACGACCCTTAGTAATAAAGACAATGAATGCCAAAGTATAGGTATTTCTTCTTTCTTCATGGTTGCTATCGTAAGATTGTTCTGCACCAAGCATGTAGGTAAACCCCGTTCCTCCACTCTTCTTTGTCACTCGCATCCTCTTCAATTCCTTGTAGATTCTACAGCGCATGTCCCCGATCATCTGGTCTCTGGGGCGTCCTCTGTCATTTTTGCCCTTAATCATTCCTTCTACGATGTTAAAGAACAGACCCGAGTGTCTAATGTTATGGCCTATCCATTTGGCACGATTTCGGGTAGAGTATATTAGAAAGATAACGTCCCGTGAGGTTGCCGGCTAAGAGTAGCACCTCTGCTCTTTTTGCTGGTTCTTCGAGCATCCTGTAAGAGGCAGGAAATCGAAAAATCAGATCGGGACCGTGAGGTTGACCACCTCACGTCCTTAAATCTCAAGTGGTCAGAAAAGGCGCAATGAGCCTCGGACGCCTTCGAGCGCAATGGAGAGCTCTTGTTGCCTCCCTATGCTCCTGAGTGGGATTTAGGCCTCCCGCATTGTGGGTTGGTCTGGGGGGATCCGTGGCGGACTTGGTTTGTGTGGGGCCGGCTTTTCGGTTTGATTACTTCGATCGGGCTGGAGGGTCGGTTTCGTGTGAATCGGGTTTGCTGCTGATTTTGCGGGTGCGGGGGGCCTTAAAGGGAGTATGTATGTATGTATGTATATTAGAAATAGCAAAAAGTATAATACTCGTAGTGTCAAAATAAAATAATTTTCCTGAAAATGTAAATAACCGTCACTTAATATATTGGCTAATAATATAATATGAACGTATCCGTTGGAGAAGTTCGTACATTGTGTCTGCGTATCTAACATAATATAAGATGGGGTATACATTATAGGATGCGTGTAAAGGCAGAATCACATTACGTATTCCTTTATTTCTTGTTTTACAAAGCGAAGGTTCTTTCTGTGTTTCATGAGGGTGATTCGTTAATTCGATAAAAAGAAAAGAAATTCCTTTTAGCCATGCGAGCCAAACTTTATACACGACAAACATCAAAGAATCCTAAATACATTCACTTTATTTTATTAAATCTTTTTAGGGAACTAAGCAATGACATTTGCAAAATATCAGTGGTTTTTTATTCTGTTCAGATGGTTATCATTGTACCGAGGTCTGTATAGTCTATACTGACCTTTGATTATATTTCTTAGGTTAGATTCAATTAGTTTAGAATTTCGACCGTCATTAAAAGAAAATTTATGGATTTTGAAATCGAAAGATATAGGATAAACAGTTTAAGACAGGTAATTGAAAAAAAATACCACCAGCCAGAGGTTCTGGTTTATTAGTAGACTTAGACGGAATTTTAAGACTAATTTGAGGTTTTACGTTGAAAATTATCGAGGCGGCAACACTTTTCGAGTAAAACGTCGCTCCAATCTCTCGCCAAGTGCGGAAAAACGTGTCTTTTTTAAATACTTTTTTGAAAAGTTGCAAACTCCATTAAGACGAATTTCTTCATTTTATCGTTACTGAGGATGAAACTTGGGCTGCTTACTGCACCTCTGACACCAAAATCCAGTTTTAACAATGGCGTCACACCTCTTCGCCCTTCGCCAAAAAGTTCACACATTTTAGCGAAGAAAATCATGACATCCTGTTTTATAAAATAATAATAATATGTTCCTTGGCAATGGAATCCTCAAGAGAAGACGACCAACTTTTAAAGATACTGTGAGACCTAAAAAAATATAGAGGGTGATTCAGAACAAGAAGGGAGGCATGGGAGCCTGCATGCCTGCTGCACCAAAATGACCAGAGCTGCGTTTAATTTCTCGCCTTATTTAAGTATGTATGTCCTAGCTAGACGATCGCACGCATAACTCTTACCTAACACCTTCAATTAATAACCATCTTTTTATCTTCCTGAATCTTCACAAGACACAGTATTTTAATTTAGATAGCAAATATTCAACTCTTTAAAAGAAAAGGGCTTATTTCTCCACTTCGAAAATATGTATGTATAGTCAATAATATGAATTTTTCTCTGAAGTATTTTCCTAAGCGAGATCTCGAGATCAGCGTCTCAGCGACAATCGTAATAAAAATGCCATAATAATTGTATAAATTGTGACGTAATGGGAAGAACTTTTCAAAGAAATGAAGAATGTCGGGTTTAATAAATGACGTTCATACAAAACAGAAGTGGTAAATAGTGAGTGAGATGGAGGAAGGGCGGGGGGTGGGAATGTAGAGGGTGTGGAAACCGTTTAACCCGCATATTTCCTAAATAAATTGTGTAAGAGACTCAGCGTCTGAAATCGACGTTGTTGCTGTGTGTGGAAAATATTGTGATTTAGCAACCGAGATGGATCGCTTCAACTTTATCGGCGTTGGACGCCCGCCCGATCCAGCAAGTGAAGCGAAGAACACGAATTAAATTATTTTTAATGGGCGTTATGGAAAAAGTTTGAACTTTCGACAAATTGAATTTGAAGGACAGCCGATAGCTTATTTTATCACTCTTTTTTTCAGTTTGCAAGTTTTTACAAGAGAAATAATAATAATATATATTATTATATAAATAAGGCATTACATCACATAGAGGACGATTTGTGCCAACTGGCAGCAAGGTAATATATAATATTGTAAGAGCAAGAAGTAGAATATGCAATGAAGTAGGCTTATATCGTTGAAAGGATATGGGGCGATAGATTTGGAAGATATTTTACTTTGGTGTACATACAGATTCAATGTTTCCGAATCATATTCCTACGATATTTCATTAACGATTCAACTTCCTCAGTTATGGCTGAAAAAAAATCTGATCGACTAACGCCGCCTACTCTCCCTCACACACGCACCCACACATCTGGCGACTCTCAAAGTGGTAAGTGAGTTCAGTACCCGTATTCTAAGTTTTATCGGAAGGTAGTCACGGAAGTAATGCGAGTATTACCTACAAGATAGATTTTATATGGAAAACGCAATACACACAATACAGGTACCGCGACAGTTCTGTTGTTAATTAAATTTTAAACGCAAAGCATAAATTTATCCAAATTTACTTATAAAAAAAGTAAATTACCCATTAACGCATTATTTTATAGGTACAATTATTGTGCAGACATAAAAACGGATGACGGAGTCCGTCGCATGGTGATGTTGTAAACCCCTAGTTAAACTTTTTTTTTTTTTTACCCATCACGCCGTTTCCCGAAGGGGGTAGGCAGAGAGTACGGATTTCCATTCTTTCCTATCCAAACACACCTCTTTCGCTTCTTCCAAACGCATAACATTCCGCATACATGCTCTCCTATTTCTTTTGCTTCTGACTTGGCCCTCCTCTAAGACTAAACCGATATGATCGGACCATGTCATTCGAGGTCGACCTCGTCTGCGTGCACTCATTCTTTCAGATTTATAGGTATATCCTTTTTGTCATTCTTTCCTCGTTCATTCTATCTACATGCCCAAACCACCTTAATTTATTAACTTTCATTCTAGTCACTACGCTTACATCCACTCCACATTCCTTTCTAATATTCTCATACCTCACCTTATCAATCAGTCTCTTTCCGCATATCCTACCATCGTAGAAAAATATCACTTGCTAGCATTATAAAAAGCTACACCCTAATTTTCTAAAAATTATTACACGATTATAGTATTCTGTGGAATGATCCAAAATGTAAAAGTCACTTTTAGTGTGTGAGTAGACAGATAAATAAATAAGTAATGCCGAATGTACCTACCTATATAGTAGGTATTATTAAACTCTTAAATTTTGGAATTATGGTGCAGCAGTACAGATTGTATCAGCAGAAACCAATCCATAAAGGGTAGTTATTACGCCTGATTCTATTTCAATTTTAGTGCACAGTAACTAAAATAAGAACGTTCCAATTTTAATTAGTGTACATTGGTATTCTGTAAAAATTAAGAGCGTTCTTAATAATACTAATATTCAAATTAGTTCATTTTGGTATTCTATACATATACAACACTATTTAAGTCAATTTCAGTGTGTTTTTGTCAAAACGTTCTTAATTTTAGTTCACACGTAATTGTATGCGACTTAAAAGATATCTGAAGATTTTATATAATAAAAGTATTTTTTTAACCTACCTAATCAGTTTAAAACAAGTAATAAATATTTTTATTAAGGTAATAAAATCATAAAATTGATTATTTGCGTGTGTTTCGTTATGCCGAAATCGAAAATCGGGCGTTAGTTCAAAATCACTAAATTACTTATACTTATTGATTTCAAAAGGAAATCTAAGAGTTGGTCTGATAAAAAGGAAAATTCGAGATGCCTCTAACCCATTTGGTCGGGGTCCAAGGAAATGTTACGCGCAATAAAAGAGCATTTAATGCCTCTCAGCCACTGCATTTCAACTCGACTCTCACCTACAAGTGGAGGACCCTGTTACGTTGGCCCAGGCTGTAACGGCGGTTACATTCGGTCCCTGTGGATGCTAGGGTCAACAAGCCGAAGAGAGTACGGGGTGCCTTGCATGGCTGTCCAACATGCAGGGCATTTCCTACACCTGATTCCTTTCCTCCTGCCTTCTATGAGCCCTCCCATCCATATTCACCTAGTCCTATCATTCCGGAAGGAGTAAACCTTTCTGCCCAAAAATCCCCAATCCAAGGTGTCATTCGACCCGTGCCGAGGGATGCGTGACTAACGGGTAGGTTAGTAACTAACGGAGGCTCCCTGATACCAGGCAACCTCAGGGTGACTTTTTGCCTTACCCCTACATGCAGGGATCTGTAGGGGCGGACTTTTATTTCCCTAGTTCTGGCTATGGAGGATGTACATGGCACCTTTGTAAAGCCGACCTGGTGTGATGGATATAATAGGTACTTCCACATCAGTGGTCAAAGTGGACAAAAGTTCACATGATCAAAATAATTTATTGCAACCGAGAGATGGGAATCCTGTTGGGACCTATCTTGCAAAAAGAAGATTAAGGAGACCTTTTGCGGAGGGCAGGAGCCGGGAAGAGGCACTGTCACTCTGCAAGAGGCCTCTGGAGACGTGGCACAATAAGAGGCAGCGCTCCACGAATTCATTGAAGGATGTCACAATAGATCTTATTGGTCGCGGTGACTCAAAGGGCATATGGTCCTTTGACCTTCTTTACAAAAAAAAAAAAAAACCCATTTGGTCACATTTGACACTTGCATTTAACAAACAAACAATGACCAACGATATAGTCCATAGACAATTACAAATAATTCATAATATTGTTTATGGCGGACTAATTTTAGTTTTAAGAACACATCACTTTATAGAATACGAATTTTAATTCAAGTGAACTTAATTCTCAAATTTTGTAACGTTCTTATTTTATTTCGAACCAAAACAGAATAGGGCGTATTAATTGTAGGCTTGATGACGCACTTCTGAGATTGTTGATATTTTACGTAGGTTTAATATGATAACACTCATTTGGTTGGAGCTTCGAGAAGAGTTTTGGGAGATTAAAAAGTTTTGTAAGTAGGTATAATATGAAATCAAAACATTCTTAAAGATTATCTTCCACATAAACGAACAGAATTTATATTTTTCGTGAATATAAAGATTGTTTAAGTAATTCTACAAAACTTTATTAAACATTTTTTTACAGAAAAATATGTGAACAAAATACCTATATATTAAATACTAGCTGTCCCGACAGACGTTGTCCTGTGTTCAAAACATTGAATATGAAGATTTTTATTGTTTTGAAATTTCGATAAAACCAGTTTTAAACTTATTAGGAGCCACTTAAAAATCATCCCTTTTTATATATGCCATTTTCGTCCCTTTTAGAAAAATTTTGAAAAAAAAAAAATGTCAAATATGCTAACATTCATTTCTATAGGAGAATAATTCATAAGCCAAATCTCAAGTTCGTACCATGTATAGTTTTCGAGATATTCGCATACTTTGAAAAACATTCAACCCTATTTTTCACCCCCTTAGGGGTGGAATTTCCAAAATCCTTTCTTAGTGTAAGGTTTTGTATTAAAACCTACCTGCTTTCCAAATTTCACTTCTCTACGATTAGCCGTTTGAACTGTGCGTTGATGAGTGAGTATGTCAGTCAGTCAGTCAGTCAGGCACTTTCCTTTATTATTATAGATTCCGGACTATATTTTTACTGTATTGTATAAATAGATCCCAATTTCTTTTGCGCGAAGTATGACACTTATATTCAATTTTGTTAATTCTTTCTTGTTGTGTATCCGTGTGGAGAATATAGCTCTTATGAAAAATAAAAAAAGGAAAATTGCGCGTCGCATTAGAAAATTTAAGAAAACTTATGTAAGTATCGTTCTATTATATACACTTTTCTATTTTTGAACGTAGGTATATAGATACCTTGATAAAAAAGTCTGTATTTTGTAAAGAAAATCTTAAATTATAGGTAGATATACCTATCATGCACAAAAAAAAACATTTAAAATAAAAGCAAAACTGAATTGAAAGCTAGAAAAAGAAAGATGGAAGATAGTTAAAAAAAAACTACTTAAAAGATTCAAACATCTGTTTGTATGAAATTTGGCTGTTGAGGAGCTTCCTTTTAATTGTTGTTTCGTTGGTTTTTTCTATTAGGTACTAGATTTCCCCACAGACGTTGTCCTGTGTTCGTAACTATGAATATTGAATTCGAAATTGTATGATGATGAATTAATTATCATTTGACCAATGTAAATCCGACCGATGCGTCTGTTTTAAACCATGTATATTCCATCCCCATTCTGTCAATCACACCAACTATCTAACAAAAAACTGAAAGTTCATGTCAAAATTAGAAAAATGGAATAATAATTATATTGTAAAAAGTAGTCAAAAGGTTACCTACTTAGAGTTTTATTTATTTTTCTAATTTTCAACGCAACTGTCTCAATTTTTTCTTTCATAAGAACCTTCTTCTGATTAACGGAAACACGGCAAAAAAAGAATTAGCGAAATCGGTCCAGTCGTTTAGGCGTGATGCGATAACCACAGAAAATAGCTCTCCATTTTTTATACATATATAAGATTGTGTTATATTCGCTATCCAGGAACGATACAGGTTTACACCTATTGAGGTAGCATTTTCCTTGTAATTTATTTTGTAATGTTGATTAGTATAACTTTGTAATCAGATATGATTCTAATGTGATTTCGAGTAAATTAAATAAATAAAAAATATAAAAATAAGATATTATACTTACTTGAAAGATTATTAGAGAGATAAACGGTAAATACCCGTGTTTATGCATGTTTTTTATTTCTTTTTCCAAAATATAAAATAGTAAAAGTACTTACTGGTAGGTATTCATTAAAGCTAACCTCAGAAGCTATATCTTTTAAAATTATCTTTATCATACTTTTATAGTCTCAAAGTTCAAGTTTCTCATAATAAATTCATTCATTAAACATTTATATTATGTTATTAAAACATCATAGTCTTGATCATTCGGGGTTAATGTGCATAACATAACTTTCATACGGGTAGAGATAAATGATCTGAAATATCTTAAGTCTGAAGAATCCATCGTAAAACAAACGAGATTACGAATAAATTAGGTTCAGGCTTCGGCGATAAAAGGGTAAGAGGTCTGATAGGCTTTGTGGCGTCATCGGGTTCATCGTTAGCCGTGAATTTTCCGAATCCTCTTCAGTGAATTAGCTAATAGATAAGGCACAGTGGGGCGTACGAATAGTTTAGTACAGGTAAATTCTTTTCACGCGGTTCAATTAGTTAAAATGTTGCTTCTTTTTCGATTAATTTCTCATAACCATGCAAATTTAAATGACTTTTTGCTTTGTTGTGATGTGTTTAGAGAATTCTAGTTTGTACAGTAATATGCGGAGAAAGGGAATCATTTAAGCATTAAAAGTATTACATAATTGGAGCATTAAAAGCCACCCATTCAATCGGCTAACAAGTATGAAGGCTATATAAGTTAGTTGGACCAAATTGAGGGAAAACGGGGAGTGGGTAGGCAAAATATTTCCTGGCAGCAAAATATCCAGACCGGAATGGTTAGGGTCGAAGAACTCTTAAAGCAGCGCAGGATCAAGTGGCTTTTGCACAAGTGGTCGTCAACGTCGAGGTGAGCTGATGGGGCGCCCAAAAAAGAAGAAAATTCATTATAAGCCTTAATGGTACAACCTTAATGCTGATATTGCCCACATACATAAATTATATTTGAAAGAAACATTCAACTTTTGCCGAGTAAGGATTGTTGACGCAAGATTTCATTGAATTTATTTGCATTGTCCGAATTTAGACGGCTCTACGCAGCATTATTTTTTATCTACACGTTGATTAAAATGACGTGTTGGTTAGAAACATTTCCGTAACCGCCCTTCTTCCGTTATGTCCGAAACACGTGATTCTCAGCGCTCTTGCTTTATGAAAATATGGAAGAATAGTATGGAAGTTGTTTATTATTGGTCCTTCGAGACAGATTTGAAGCAGCCACTTATGAAGTAGTAACCATGTATTGTGTTTGTATTTAATTTATGAATAGCGCTTATGTAGTATACAATTTTATATTGATGCATTTATTTTATTTTAAGTTGAAATGATTAAAGATATAAAATGACTCACCAGCTTCTCTAGCTTCCTTGCAAGCATCGTACATGTCTTGTTTGATATCTAGATTGTCGTCGGCTATAGTCTCTCCCACGGTGACGAACCTCTCCACGGCCAGATTGACCGCCTGACCCACGCGGGCCACGGCTCGTCCACTGCCGCTACCGAGATTGCACCTCTCTGACCGGTGCGACACAAGAGTGGAAATCTGAAACAAAGAAATGCAAATAATAAGTTAACACTTTCAATATAGCCAGTGGAACTTACCTACTGTCTAACAAGTCAAATAAAAGTTGCGAAATACCTCAAAAGAGCCCAGACAAGTGATGATGGAGAACAAGGATATTGAAAGAGTAAATTCCTTCGTGTTCAAACTTGGTACGTATTGTCAAGAAGCTGAAATTGAACGCAGAAGAGACTAACCATGGTTTGATAACTGTAAATAATTGTCTGTTCTATATACTCACTTCCAAACGGTTGGCAAGCTATCTCGAGAAGAAGACATCCGATATGTGTATTAATCCTGTATTGACCTATGGTGTTAAAACTAACACCTTTAGTGATTTCGCCGTCAATGCGAACTTAGTTCTAGCCCACAGTTCATTCTTTTTTTTAATTCACTCTTTGACTCTTTTACTGTAGGTAGGCTACTTAAAGCTTATGTCGGGAAGAGGATAAATACGACTTAGGTATAATTTTTCATCGTGCACAGTATTGTATAAACGTTTTGAGGGTTAAAAATGTTGCTCAGACTATCTTAATGAGAATATACTAAAAAAAAATTTAAAAATACGAAATAATTTCCATAAATTGTTTTGTTTAAATTAAACAAAGTATTTTCCTTTTCTTTGAAGCAATCCTACCATGAACTGAACGATTTCTGATAAAAAATCGGGTTTCAAAGTAATACGTGGAATCTAGTGTTTTTTTATTTTTACGGTCCGCTCAAATGGGATGGAAAATACATAAAGAAGCCTTAAATTATTCTCCAATATGTGATATGAACCTCTATATGTACTATTATTGAACCTATAAACTTTTTTATACAGAGATAAGTATAAAAAAAAATCCAATCTGATATTCTCAATTTAGATTGGATTTTTTTTTCAAATGAATCTGGGCCCACTTAAAGTGAACACAAACACAATTTCGACATCTTCCACAGAAAGTAAAGCTTGTGTTGTGAAGTGGAAATGGTCGGGCCTGGTATTCGAACCCACAACCAGTACGCTGTACGAACGAAAGCCGTCGACTGGATCGCTAGGCTACAAACCACTTCAGCTATAAAAATATCAATGAGGAAAATGTTCTGATTGTACATAATATTGTGAATGGGAGGAACTATTGTAATAAACCGTTTCAAAAGTGATTGGTAGCTTACAAAAAAGTTCGGAGATCTACCTCCGTTTAGCGTACCGATTGTCTTGGTCTCAAACCCGGTAACCAGCATCTTTTTGTTTTCACGACATAAGCTTTGCCTTGGGTCACTGTCAATGTGTGTTGAAT
This sequence comes from Mystacides longicornis, assembly GCA_963576905.1. Lineage (NCBI taxonomy): Eukaryota > Metazoa > Arthropoda > Insecta > Trichoptera > Leptoceridae > Mystacides > Mystacides longicornis. The sequence goes on from OY756426.1 coordinate 13,947,207, forward strand.
ATAAGTGGGCCTATGACACTTCAATGTGTGTTGAAATAAGTGGGCCCATGACACTGTCAATGTGTGTTGAATATAAGTTGGCCCATAATATTTACAAATTCCAAAACAGTTTGAACTGATTTTTAATTTAGGTTTATATAGGCGTTCCTATGATACTTTCGTTATGAACACTGGCTTAACGTGATAACTTTACTTTAACATCATTCAATATAAGGTGGCCAAGTTCAAATTGCAAAACTGAAAAAAAAACAATGAAATATATTACTTAAAATTTCTACTCGGGGTTCTATTCTGATAGAATAATAAGTACACAATTAACAAACCAAAAGAATATTTTTGTATCCATTAATATTAATGTGTATTTTTTACAACGTATCCGGTTTAGTTAAAAATTATCACATACAATTAATGATTAAACTCATTGAAATTAAATTTAGAATACCTTACAATGTAATGTACCTACAATACCTACATACAAACACAGGCTTAAAGTATGTATAACAAAGTACCGCAGGTGTAAAATGGTCCATTGGGAATAATTTACAGTAATCACACATCATTCAAAGCCTTTATTATGAACGTAAAATGTATAACGTTAATAATACAAACAATGACATGTAGAAAACAACGAAGTAACTATTGACAAAATTATATTATTATTCTCATAATAAACAATATTAGGTATACAATATAATATACAACAAATTATTTAAAGTAATCTTTACATTAATAATTATGAAGTGGTTGGCCTAGCCGTCTTTCGTATTGTTTCGTGGGGACGTCGTAGGTTCGATCCCAGGTGCCGACCATCTTCCTCTTTCGCGACACAAGCTTTCAGTAGCTTACTGTGAAAGGCTCAAAGAGTGTATTTGTGTTCACTTTGAGTGAACATAGATTCATTTAATAAAAATATTCTTTGTTTTCATGATTTTTTTCAAATTTGAATCACTACGAGTCTACATAAAATTATCTTCTACCGCTGTTTCGACACCTTACTTTAACAACGTTCACCAATTAGGTATATAGGTGGTTAAATTTACTGAATCCCCATAACGTTTTGGACGATTCAAAAGTTATACGTCTATCCCTTCCAAAGCACGAGTATCAACTCATTTTCAAGAGGTATATTTATAAGAATATTTTTAGTTGTTCGTTATTTTTAACCACCATATTTTTTTTATATTCAATTGTGTATTTTTATCCATAAAATCTTATATTATTATTATCCTATTTTTTTGGGGTATTTTGCATTCCGACCTGTTGTGATATATTGAGCTTCCTCTGCTCGCTCATGGTGTCTACCAATTAGAACTTCCTCACTAATCCCAGATGCTTCAGGATGTCCAGCAGGAGGGGATTCATCTCTATTCTGTGTTTACTAAAAATTCTTGCTCTTTCACAAACTACTTTTATATTTTAATATTATAGAAGTGATGCTCAATTCTTGTTAGTATTTTTCACTATTTGTGTATTGGTTTCATTTTGTTTGCTTCTTTTTTGTTACTGTAATAGATTGTGATAATGTAAGACTTTTGTAAAAATTTTATTGTAATCTTCATCGTTAATGTAAATATATAATTTTGTATTATCCTCATCTTCACACAAATGCGTACACATTTTTGAAGGAGGGAATATTGCCTTAATAAAATAAAATACTGCAACGCAGCCTGTAAGGAGTTTTATTTTTAATAAAAATGAATCTATGCTCACTCGAAGTGAATACAAATACACTTTTGACATCTTTGACACTAAGCAAAGGCTTGTGGCACGGCCGGGATTCGAACCTACGACCTCCAATACGCTGTACGTACGAAAGCCGCCGATTGATATCACTGGACTACCAACCACTTCTGAATTGTTGAGTTGTCGAGGCGTTTCTTCCCCTTCTTGTATGTCTACAGTGTTTGTTAGGATTTGAAGACCTGTTTTACTTAGGTCTAAACATGTTTAGTCTAGCCTAACTCCTATCAGAAAAGTTGAGCCAAACATGTTTAGTCTAGCCTAACTCCTATCAGAAAAGTTCAGCTATATATGAGAGCTTATGTGGTTTTAACTGGTTAACGGGTACAAGGTATTCCTAGATTATTCAATAGGTTCATAATCTGTAAGGAATATATGTAGAAAGCGCAACGGAATCAAACAGCTTGTCAGAGAACTATTGGTTGATTTTAGCCGGCAATTTCAAATGGTCTCATAATTTGGGTAGCCGGTAAATTCATCGCGAACAATTATTCTTCGGCAGTACAATTCATTGCAGGTACAATTTATCGTGGGTACACTCCTAATGATTTCGAGGTTATTTTATATTCGATTTGAATAGGTTAGGTTAAGGTTGGAACGTAGTTAAAAGGGGGGTTGGAGGGGTGGAACCCCCTTACCTTCTTGGACACCTCCCCGAGTAATTACACAGTGATAACACGGTAATACTCCAGCGTATGTCAAAATCGCCGCCATTTTAATTTATAGGAGTGACTAAACTCAAGCTTTACCTTATTTTTAGGTCATAAACAATTTGACAGTTGTAATCGCGATGAATTGAACCCACGAATCACGATGAATTGTACTGACGATTAATTGTTCGCGATGAATTTTCCTAGATCCCATAATTTGTGTACATTTCCAATTAATTTTCGTAAAGCATTAATTTGTTATCTCGGGAGAAGAAGGTACGCCAGGATCATACGAATAACATTCTTCTACGATATTCAAGTTCAAAAGGCTTCATAATATTAAAGGTCGTAAATTCGAGCAAACATAAGACTTCACAGTAATTTAAAACTATTTGAAGTTAAATTTGGCGAGGCGAAGGTTGAACTCGCGAAATTAATTTTGAACCCCCATAGTTAAATCAAATATCGTCCTTTGTGTGTTTGATGAGGTGTCTTGGAGACAGTTAATAGCGAGTAAAGTGGCTATAAAGGTGAAAAATCGCGCGTCATTTTTAAAGATGAGATCGCAGCGGCTGAGGATAAGGAAAATAATATATAAATTTCGTCCAACGTAATTTTATTTTTTGCGTATCTTTTCACATGAACGAGCGTAGGGGTGAGTTTGATAGTGATTTGTTGGGAGGTAAGCATGAAAAGTTAGTTGTAGGTTGATTGTGTTGCCACCATAGACCCAATATGGGCAGACTTAGGGACGTCAGATATATTTTACACTAGCTTTCCCGACAGACGTTCTCCTGTAGTCCTAACCAGAGGCGACCCGTTAACAGAAACAAAAATACATAATTAATCCGATTAAGTTACTAATAAAATAATAATGTTAAAATATTTCTAAAACATCCATATTTCATTCGTATTCAAAGCTCAGGCGGGATCAACGTGAGAATATAATATGCGCATTCTACCTCACCTTATGAAGTAGGTACCGACACGAATGTGCCCGATAATTTTGTTGACTTTGCGGTGGAGTAAGTGGGATGGGCTACTGTAAGAGCGGCAATCACGTATGCGAGAATGAGAGGGAACTACCCGCGATAGCGTTGGCCCGTCGCATGTGATCATTTCAATACTAACTTAAATATTGTATTTTATATCATTTCTTACCCCTTTTTTTCAACTTTTTATTAGTTAATCTGTTATCCGGAGCGGAGAAGAATCCAATAAATCAAACATTGAAAGAATCTGTTCAGCCGATCTCGAGTTATAAGTGTTCGCACTAACCCGACATTAATTATTTATATTAGAGATTATATTTTGAACTTACGTAGGTATCTAGATTTTACAGATCATGACATTGAAAATGAGCAAGAGAAAACACATAGGAATATGACAGGAAACAAAACATTGCAACATTAGGAATCACGTTGTCACTCCAGTTAGGTAGAACCTTTAAATTTTTGTATTAAGAGTCATGACGGGTGTAAAGAGCCCAACTATGCTCATGTGGTATAAGATAAAGAATCATAACAAGTTAATATAAGAATCATAATAATTGATTCTGGGCTCACTCAAAGTGAACACATTTTTGACATATTTCACAGAATTCAAAGCTTTTGTTGTGAAAATGGAAGAAAATTGGCACCGGGGATCGAACCCACGATCTCAAGAAGGAAAGTCGATGGCTATAATACCACTAGGCAACCAAACACTTCGCGCTACAAAATACTCTACAGAGGGGAGATTTTGTCATAAGTATAAAATATATTTCGCCAAGTGTTCGAGTGTTTCAACGAAAATGTCGAGCTTCAGATAAACTATTATTAGGTATATAGGACAGTATTACCTACATTTCATTATTCGTTTTTACTTTTCATCCACAGTGATAGTTGCAAAACTTCGTTTTACCCCGCTATATAGACAAAATGATTCGTTATTAAATGTGTCTACATAAGTCGGTCAGAAAATGCACAATGAGCCTCGGACGCCTTCGAGCACAATGGACAGCTCTTTATGACTCCCTATGCTCCCGAGTGGGGCTTAGGGCTTCCGCATTGCGGGTTGGTTTAGGGGGTCCGCGGCGGGCTTGATATGTGTGTGGCCGGCTTTTTAGTTTGATTGCTTCGATCGAGCTGGGGAGTCGGTTTCGTGCGGCTCGGATTTGCTGCGGATTGGTCTCCTTTGGGGTATACGGGGGGGGGGGGGGGGCTTTATGGGAGAATGTATGGATGGAAATAATTCACTAAATTCCTTTGTTGCAGATGGGATCAAAGAGGCAATAATTCAGTATTTTCCTTACAAAAGGAGGTCTTAGTTGGTGACAGTCTAATCTTAGCGAAATGAGTTAGTATAGTAACTTATACACGTTAAAATATTGGCGACAAATAGGGTTGGGTTCGTATCGCTGTACAATAATTTTAAATTACAAAAACGTAATTTTTCTCCATTGATAAGTGATATTTCACTTCATTTAATATCGACGATGTATTTATAGAAACTTTGAGATGGTGTAAATTGGAAATATTCAGCAGTACAGATTAGAAATTAAATCAAGGAACTTCCATCTTTGCATAACGCTCCGCACCCAGATGAAAGGTAGGAACATTTTCAATTTCCACTTTTGTCGGAAACTCTATTTCGACGGCGTCATAAAATATCTTTCACTCTTGCTAATATTACGTTTCACAAAAGAAAAAAAGTTCATTTCGTTCGTCCTTTGATGATTTCAAATTTGAAGTTTCTCAAATTACTTACAGTAGGTATTCGACTTTCTACACAATCTGCACATTATCTTTTTTTACGATTCTAGTAGAAAAAAATACGTAGGTGCTTACCGGAAATTTTCTGTTAATAAAAAGAAAAACATGATAAAAAGTTCAGGATATACTTACTTAGATACGGTGGGCTTTTTATATGTTGATCTAAGGAGAATGTACAAATACCTTTCGGTGCATTGCAAGGCCAACCTCATAGAAGACAATTCACAGGCAGACTACAAAGAGGAGGAAAAACTGGGAGACGACTAAGAAGTTTACTTCTTAATCTATGGAATGGTCACAAGAATCTAGACATAATTAGAACGTTGTGCACCAACAAAGCCAATACATGACAGCAGTCGCAGTCTTTAAATTTGGTTGCTCTCTTGTTCTCAATAATTTCCAACTTGTATCTCTATATTTCATTTATTATTAAATATCTACATATTGAGCATTTCGAGAATTCTCATGATTAGGAGTTTCGGAGACTTAAACATTACCGCCTAATGGCGAACGTTGTTAACGTAAAGTGATCACACTAAGCCAGCCTTCGAAATAATAGTAGAAGACGGTCGTTTGGTCCTTGGTCATTTGGTCCATTTAAAAATCGAACATCAGTGATGAATTATTGTTAGAGTCATTAGTTCTTACATATTCTTCTGTTGTTAAATTGGAATAAACTAGTCAATATTGGGAATCACAAATAATACGACTTCAATTGGGGCAAAAAAAAGTTAACTGTACACAACCTGATGGTTTTTTATGTCATTTTAATTCATCAGCCATTTGACGTGTGTATTCTTTGAATACAATGATCTATGCAAAAGTAAATTTATTGATTTTTTTGTAGTGTGCATTATTGCGTTTTTTAAATAGATACGTTGGTTGTTTATATTGATGTAGACGATTGAGTTGCGTCGTATCTAATTGTTATTGAGACTTTTGACATTTCTCTATTCTGAAAATATTTTTCTGTTTAATTTAAAAAAAATGTTTTTTTTTAAGTACCTACCTAGTAACCTTGCATGCTAGTTTTTTTTTTAATAAATTTCGAAATATTTTAGGTATGGTAGGTATATACCTTCCTACATACAAAAAACAATTACGAATTATCCACGGCTGAAACAACCTAAATTTGACGATTTCTATATATTTAGAGAGACCTTTCTACAAAACGTGGAATCGGCTCGTGAATGCTACATTTAATTTAGCAGGGTTTTTTATTTATGATCCCCGCTCATTTATACAAATATAAACTAAATCCTTGTGAAGAAGAATATTCTAAATGAGGTTCCTTCCCACCCATTGTTTGCCAGAATATGAACCTCTTCAAAAGTCAAATAAAAACGTAGACAAAAAAGTAATTTCGTATAAAATTTCATAAAGCGTTTTATATTGTTTGAAAAAAATAATTTTGTGGTTTTCATTTATGGAAGGGGTGGAAAAAGATATATTTAATACGTTTATGTTAACTTGATTGATGCAAAAATATAACGAATTGAATAAGCTTAAGTTCATATCAAAATTCAGATAATTTTTAAGACAATCTTGAAAAGAAAATGTAAGTTGATTAAAATATTCACTGGATTTATAAGAAAATGTATGGTTGAGGTGGTTGGTAACCCAGTGGTAGCAGTCGACGGCTTTCGTACGTACAGCGTACTGAAGGTAGTGAGTTCGAATCCCGTTGCTTACCATAACATAATCTTTACTTTGAGTCAAAGATGTCGAAGGTGAATTTGTGTTATTTTGAGTGAGCCCAGATACAGATTAAAAAAGGCAGTATTCACTGGATTGATATGAAAATGCAAGTTGATAAGACAATATTCACTGGATTGATAAGAAAACGCAAGTTGATAAGACAATATTTACTGGATTGATAAGAAAATGAATTTGATAAGACAATGTTCACTGAATTGATATGAAAACGCAAGTTGATAAGACAATGTTCACTGGATTGATAAGAAAACGCAAATATATTTTATGAGAATTTTCACTGGATTGATAAGGAAATGTATTTGATGACAATGTTCACTGGATTGATATGAAAATACAAGTTGATAAGGCAGTATTCACTACATTGATAAGAATATGCAAGACGTTCAAAGTATTTGATAAGACGTTGTCCCTTGGTTGATAAGAAAAGGTATTTACCTGTCCACTTCTCCAGTAATCTGCTACATCTCCCATCATAGCACACCTGCTAAATTGTCATCACAACAGTTATGTTCTTATTGCGATATTACGACAATTTTTAATTAAATACAAAATAAAATTAAAAAAAAAAACACAACTGATTTCTAATTGACGAAACAACACACGAACAAGTATTTAAATATTATACAATAATTATTTTCTAACAACCGAACTATGGTTATTCCGTTATTAAAATTATTTTCTTGGTAAAAAATAACGCTTAAATATTAATAATGTATTATCACAAGTTTCACACCGCCTTCAAAAATGTGTTATGAATTATTAATAAATAATGTTTTTCTAAACATTTGTGAATGAAAAGAGAAGTCAAATGCACACACTACAAACACCTATGAGAGAAGAATGAAAGAACGCGTGTCCCACATGATATCTGGGAGATTCGTCGGAATATTTGGAGGCGGCGATACTGCAAGCGAGCTACAGTTTGTGTTAGCATGGTGATATTGTCCGGTTGACGTGTCGAGCGGGTTGGTATCGCCGGGTGTTTGAAACGAAGCGGGCTGTGCGACCGTGAGGCCGCTCGGCTCGCGGTACACTTAGAGTGGCCGCCCGGAGTTGGGACTCTCGTCGGTAGTGCAGTACTCTGCTATGTAGCGGGCGATGTACGGTTTAGGTAGAGCTACCATGCCCCAGCCTTAGGAAGGCAGCGTGTGCGCGACGCGCCGCTAAACGACCACCCGCGCCCGTCATCCCCCTGAAAGTCGGGAAAACCGACGCCATATTGTATCTTTTGAAAATGGAAACTCTTATAGTTCTTTAACATTTTGCTACAACAGGTTTTTTATGTGTTATTATGACACCATTTATAAAGGTAACATTATGAATTGGTAACAAATATAAAAAGGAAAATAATAAAATCTAGCAGGCTATTTTGAGGATATAATTTACGAGACCATGAGGTGCATAGCTAGAACAAAGTGGACATGAATAGTGGAAATTGGCTTAATCCCTTAAATTTTAATACTGTGCTGAACTAGAACAAGATATAAGAACTTCTAAAGGCAAACAGGGTTTTGTCACTTCCAGTCTAGAAATTTAAAAAAAATTTAGGTACCTACCTATTAGTTTGTTTATCAGTTTTTTTTCTGTTTATCAAAAATAACGACACTCTTGAGTTTTAAAACACAATTTTTGTGATAATTATCAATAGGTATTTTAATTCTGAAAGATATTGTCATAACTTCGCTAGGGTATAAAGTGCCCCAAGGCAGTAGCAAGGCTTTGTAGGAGTTGCAGGGTGTATGGTGGTTGGGTATTTCGCTCTCTTTTCCTCGCTCAGCGCTGCCTCTTTCCTCCTGCTGATCGATACTGCCACCCGCCCGGGATGATCCAGGTGCTATCAACGTTATCGGACGCGGGTCCACAGTTCAGGCAGGTGTGCATCAGAATCATCAACCCATCAATCTCGATAGCAACAGGGTAATTATTATCCACATTATGCATACATGCCTTAATGGGTTAATATATGCATCATTCATAATAATATGCAAACACAGATATAACTTCAGTGAACCAATAAGCCGACATGCATATTCATTTTAAACTGATTCGTAAAGGAATCATACTTATACGGTCAACTATTTGATGCTAACGGAGATACAGAATATTTCTCTTTAATTTTTAATACTTATTAACAATACGTACTTCGGCCGTCTTAAATTGCATCGGATGTGATGCAGTATCAACATAACTATTTTAAAAAGAATAATAAGGTTCTAAACCATCTTCGAATAACCCTTAACACGCCCATTTTTTATTCAATCCCATCCGAATATGAGATGTACGATAACAACCTATATGCACAGAATAAATATAGAGTAAAATGAATGCTCTTTTAGCTCCCAAGACAGACATGATCAATAATATGGAATAAGAGCTAGCCTTGATGGGTAGTTGAGATAAAAAAAAAATCGGAGCATTTAGATACTGCGGGGAGAAATATAGCACCTTTTCCATCTGATCAACCACAATGAGTGCTATCTGCAAATCTGAAAAATCGCATAACACACCACAATATACAAGAAACAAAAGTGCCGCATTACTAGGTCTAAATGCATGATTATTTAAAAAAAATTGACATCGTAAAGTACAGATACAGATAAAAATACAGATATAAAAGTAGGTACCTACATTTTGAGGTAACAGAAAGATTATTTTCTTTAAAAAAATGATTAAGTATGATATGAATTTTTTGTACTAACATTAGGTACTAACAATGCTTATGTTTATTTGTATTTACTCTTCTCCCTCTAAGGACAATACAGTCGAAGTCAAATGGGCAACGAAAAATAAAGAAATAATTTTTCATTCAGTATTCAACACCGCTTCAAAAACATACTTGATGGGAATCAATTTTTTTGGTTATCAATGATTTTTTTATAGAAATGTTATTTATGAATAAAAATAGTTGGTTCTTTATTAAATTTCATACACAATGTACGTAGGAATGTTGAATGCGATGAATGAACGCCAATACATGAATCAATAAAGGAGGTATTATTACATCGTGATAGTAGTATCGTATCGACAGGACCTTGTCCCGATATTGAAAACCCCTGCCTTCCAGAAGTACAGAATCGGCAGCTGTGAAGCAGTCTCAATCCCGCACTTCTGGAGCGTGGACTTGAATTCCGCTTTAATCAGACTTTATCATGTTTTCAATTTTCACTTTAAATTCATAGTAAAAAAAATTCAACACTTTTTTCAACAGCATTAAGTTTTTTTTTAAATACTGAATTGGAACACATCAACTATTTAAAAAAGTTACGATTAAAATTAGAACAATAAGTTTTTTAAATATTCAAACAAATTTTATCGGAAGTTTCGAATTTCGAATTCGTTCCAAGTGACGCAAACATTTTGAAATGTATAATAGTTTGTTTATTTTATTGTTGTTATTTGTATAGACGTAACTTTCAATTTTATTTGTTTACTACAAAAGAAAAACAGAACGTTATTGTTTTTTCTTTTCAACAGAGGCGTTATATTGTCACTGATAATTTTTCACGCAGACGCGTTGCGGTAAATGCAACAGATAGCCGATGAAAGCGTTCGTCTTTATTTTATTTTAACGCGGGAAATCAAAATATCAATGAATTTAATAAAAACAAATTACAAATATTTGAGTCTAAAAAACGAAATAGCAAAAAATTGCCGATGATCTGTTGGCCTTTAAATTCTGGTATTTATATCAATATTTTGACTATTTCGCACGCCAATTATTTGGTTATTCAGTCATACACAACACATGAATTTGCCAATCATTACATGGGATTAAAACTCACTTCGATTATATAAAACATTACAACACTATCATATAACAGGATTGTCAAATATACTAATGTAAAGATAAACAATAGGATTATAAAACAAAACAATTTATTGTTTATTTTGACAATTATTACAGTTTCATCAACTAGTGTCAATGTTATTTTAAGTTGTTGATTCTTGGTGGTTTTAGTTTGGTTTTTCTTTGATGTAAATAGTGCAATGAATATTGTTTTTTTTTTTTACCTGTTTGATGAGTGGAAGAAGTGTCCGCTCTATAGATTTAGTTTTTATTTCTGGTAACTTGTAATCAGCCGATGCGTCGGCCGCCATTCCGTACCCCGCCCACAACACGACGCACGCGACCCAATATCTTCAGCCACTAGTGTGTGCTATTATACTTACTTGTTATTGAAGAACACACCAAGACGCGCAACTTTTAGTCTAGTGGTACAGAAATATCATCAAAATAGTGTCTGTTGTACCAAATACTCCGCCACGTGTGTCAAAATTGTATTTTCGTTCGTTCCGACCGACGTCAGCTTACGTACGGTAATTATGACGACGGTACATTGTTATGCGTAAATTCACAGATAATCATCCAATATAATAATTCGGTTAAGTTTGTCCGTAAATCGTAACAATATTTTCGTTGAAAGACTCTAGTATGCAACGGAAAATATTTTTCTTAATGTAAGTCGAATGTTGTCATGACGATTTGATAATCTATACTAATATATAAAGAGGAAAGATTTGATTTTTTGTTTGTTTGTTTGTTTGTTTGTTTGTTTGTTTGTTTGTTTGTTTGCTTCGAATAGGCTCCAAAACTACTGAACCGATTTGAAAAATTCTTTCACTTTTGGGAAGCTACAATATCGGCGGTGAACATAGGCTATATTTAATTTCCAAAAAAAAGTGGGTAACCTACGAAAACTTCAATAATGTAACCCAAGGTGTAAAAAATTTACCTAAAATATTCTTTTTATCGCGAACGCTGTGAAAACTAATGATGATAGAATAAAACAATGTTCTACAATTTTGTAGAAGACATCATTATTTACAAAAAGTATCGCGACAGCATATGTCTAACTATTATAGTTATGCCACAATAAGTGTTTTTTTATTTAAAAAAACCCAATAAAATGTCACCTTTAGAAAAAGCTCTTTATTGGTATCTTGGTATTACTCCTTATTAAAATAAATTAGTTCATATTCAAGTCTGCTTCAATATGTTTGTATAACTTTTTGAATTATTCAATTCGGACATTCCATTCGAAAGTTATCACGAGTTTAAAAATGTGAGTATTGGAAAAAAAAGCATAGTCTCTTATCATCTCAACTTATCCGATGCAGAGTGCGTATGGGAGCCGGGGAGGGCTGAGGGGAGTCGTGTCAAGTTTAGTAGAAATACCGCGCAAAGTAGTCACGGTGGTAAAGTGACGTGACACGATACATTGCAATGCAATTATTCCAGATTAACATATTTATGCTATAAAATATTTTGAAAAAGTTAGGGATCTGTCTGAAAACTAAATTATTTTTAAGTATCTATCTACCCGTGCGAAGCTGGGGAGGACCTCTAGTATCCTATATGGAAATATTAGGCAGGTAAATAGCACAAGTATAATACTTGATCAAAGGTACGGGAATCGAAATTCCAGCCAGGAGACCAGGCAGACCTGAGACCACCCATGCACCATATGGTCGTCAAAGAGGGACTTCAATGAAAGCGAAGTGGATCTTGAGTTGACGCATTACAGAGATTTTTGGAGAAGAAGGATTAGGAGAGACGACCCCAAATGATCGGACAAGTGTGAGGGCGAAGAATGAGGAAATAAAATGTCAAATAGTCCGCATTTTTCAATATGGTAAAATACAATTATTGGAACCCTTTGAAGGACGATATAGCTGACTTATTGGACAATCAAACAATTAATGACCCTATTCTATGACTGTCATCCGACAGGTTTTGCTGCTAGTAATGTATGAAAAGGTTTGTATACCATCGTCACCTGTTGCGTAAGTACCTACTCACAAACCTTTACCCAGTCTAAAAATAATCCAACTATAGCTTCCACATTATAATAATATTGACGTATAATAATAATAATAAAGGGTCAGATCATTTTATAACGAAAACGACGTGATGTAACGAAATTCTTGATATAACATTTTTTTTAAATTTTAATAAAATAAATAAATAAATATTATTGTGAAATTAATTAAAATTTTTATACAAACACTTAAAAGAGTCAAAGGGCGGACTTATCCCGAAGGATCTCTTCCAGCCAACCCAAATTTTATCATAAAATTAATCTAGGTATATACCTACTAATACTAAAACACTTTTGTACAAAATAGTGCTTCCTACTGAAACACTTCACTTGGATCATGTAGGTACATAATATTGTGTTAAGCGTTATATTATAAACTTTGATTCCAGGTTGAAATTGGAGCCAATAAATTGACAATATTAATAAAAGTGCTGTATGGATCATGCATGTTCTTCTTGGGGGAAAGTATAATAACTCTACTTTATATCAACTGTCCCAAGATATACCTAGAATAATCTTCTATAGTGCCTTTATGAATATGGCTAAAGATACCGAAACACTTCACAGGGAATAGTATGTGCCTGTGTTAAGCGTTATTATAAACTTTGATTCCAGGTTGAAATTGGAGTCAATAAATTGACAATTTTAATAAAAGTGCTTTATGGAACATGAATGTTCTTCTTGGGGGAAAGTATAATAACAACTCTACTTTATATCAACTGCCCTAGAATAATCTTCTATAATGCCTTTATGAATATGGCTATAGATACCAATATACCTACTGTTTTTTTTAGTTGGAATTGATCTACCTAGGGCAGTCTATTTTAGATCTTGAAGTGTAAACAGCAGCAAGAATGATCTAGCACAGTGTCCCGTAAACTTTTTGTGTTCAAGGTACACCTACCAAATCAATAAATTTCAGAGGTAAACCAATGAAAAATAGGGGTATTTCAAATATTTCGTAATTTTTTGGAGTTTGACCCCCCCGTAACGTTTTTTGTCCCTCTCTTATGTTTAATGAGATAAGTGTGACTTTTGAACTGAGCACAGCAGACGATCAAAATTTGTAGCAATCTTCGATAAGATTGCTCTACTATCTTCATTGAACATCCTAAAGGTGGAATTCCTTAACGACTGTTGCGACTTGAATTTTTCTTTGTGCTCATTTAAATGGGCGAATAGGTAGAATAATAGAATAGAATCCGGCAGATAAATAAATTTTACTTCCCATTATTTTCTTTTGAACACAGAATCTGAATCATGAGCCTTTACAAAAACTTGGGTTTCATTTTTTCGCGGAACACCAACCGATGACCATGGTACACCAGTGTGCTGCGGAACACTGATCTACCAGAAGCCGCTGAAGATCTATGTTGAGAAATCTAGCTAATTACAATATTAAACAGTGTACTTACTCAGATTCTTTAACTCTCGCTTCATATTCGTAGCACTATTAGACATAACTGTACGCTCGTTTCGTGTACTGTGTACACTAGGTCATTAAATTCAAAATGCTCTCTGTAGATCTAGCTAGATAAAAACAGCTCTGACAGTGTATACACAGTTCTAAAGTAGGTAGTCTGAAAGATAGTGCCTACTCTAGCTAGACAATCTCTATATAGGTATAACGAAATGACATTATTATGTCTCTTGGTATCGAAAGATTCGTTATATCCGGATAGGTACTAATCAGATATAACAAGTCACTAATATCGATTCGTTCCATCAATAATAATTAGTATGATCATCAACAATATACTTACTATGTCGCTAGTGCGTAACATTAGTAGTAAGTAAAGCCTTATTGGATACAGGTGGGCTGTAAAAATTTATCTATATTTTATAGATCCCCTGCTGTTCATATTGGCGGGGTAATATTTTCAATAGTTTTGTAATATATTGAGATAATGTTTCCATTGTGATAGATTAAAGGGTCGCTAAATGTTGAAGGCTTTTTATTTCTTTAAATATTTTTGTAAAGGAAGGTACCTACTGAACTAAATTTACTAAAGTGGTTGGTAAGTTCTAGGTTCGGTCTCAGGTGCCAACCATCTTCCTTTTTTTACAACACATAGGGGCATAGGGGTCCTTTGCTTTCTATGAACGATGTTATAAAGCTTGTGTCCTCTTTCCCGACACAAGCTTTTAGTAACTTACTGTGATAGAGTCAGAGATATTTAAAAAAATGTTTAAATGCCTCAAAAGAAAATAATTGAAAGATCACACTTATTCTTCATATAACCGACCTCGGTAGCACAGTGGTATAGGCTTCGGACTTCTGATAAACAAGTCCCGGGTTCGATTCCCGGTCGGTTCAGAAATTTTCCACATGATTTTTCACAGGAATTTTCTACTCGGGGTTGGAATCCTGTCTCGGATAGGAAGGAACCGGTTGAATGATTGAAGCATTAAGATACACCTGCTATACTGACACCTGTGTATATAGTAAATTGTTACTTACTTTTCATTTAGAAGTATATTATATTTATAGTATTGTAGGTGGCGGTTGTTACGCTCTAGTTAGGGTGTTTTAAACAAAATGTTTAGGACCTTTTCTCTCTTAAAAAATATCATTTTTTCAGTAGGTAACTTATCGTATAAGGTTAATCTCCAACTGCTCCAAAAAATGGGAAAAATTGTAATTAGAATGTCCAGGACATAATCCATAGAGTTGCGGAGCAGAAATGGACCTAGACTGAAGACACTCACTTTAACGTGGAAGAAATAATTGCAAACTGTTATGTGAATCTTAAGAATGTAAGTCCTATTTCCATCACCTTGCCAGCTCCTCTTTTTAATTATTCGGTGCTGCACGTCATCTGCATCAAAAGGCACGCCAACAAGTGCAAATCATTCTGCAGCGCCCCACACTCGCCACAAAGTGCTCGAGTCATCCCCATGCAGAAAGCTGTAGTTTTTTTTGCCCTGCGCCGACAGTATTCAAATCTGCGTCTTTAACTCTCGCATGATGCTGGAACCTCCAATCCGACGTCCTGCTGATGCTCCAGCAAATTTATTTTTTATTTCTTGCAGACCGAGTTTTATGTCTTTAAGGAGGTAGGTGTGTAATTTATCAATTGCAATACCTGACCGAAAATATTTCAAGACGATTTTTCGTCGTATTATACCTACTTATTCCCTTTTCCGTTTGGCATTTAATTGAATCAGAAGATTCTATCATGATCAGACAGTACCTATTGCCGGTTGGTGCCAGTGGTATCAGTCGGCGACTTTCGTACGTACAGCGTATTGGAGGTCGTGGGTTAGAATCTCGGTGCCGACCATTTCCACTTTCACAACACAAGCTTTGCTTTATGATAAAGATGCCGAAAGTGTATTTATGTTCACTTTAGGTGAGTCCAGATTTCTGCACCTACCAAATAAGGATGGTGATGCATTGGTGTACCAATGGGGGTTACTGTGAATACAGTTCTCACGAGGTACCTAGTACGAATTTTAAGATAATTAATAATAATATTAATATAATTACTTTATTGATAATTATCTGGGTAGAATAAAAATTGAGACAAAATCGCTATTATAGATATTCTCCCCGAAAATTAGTAAAACTAATGCTTCGGGGAGTTTCACACAGTTATACGAATGGTTGTAAAAAGCAGATTAAGAGTGGAGATTCGTTCTCTCTGTTTACCCCTCAAGAGATACGGTGTGATGTGGTTATTTTTCCACAAAGAATAAAATGACCTACAGCACACTGTTGAATTTTTTTCTTGGGCATCAAATCAATGTAACTACTTACCTATAGAAAAAATAGTCTCGAAAAAATTTACTCGAGTGATAAAATTCATTTTTATGCGTTCTCTTTATGTATCTAGGTATTTTTATTGAAGTTCTTTAAGTAAGTATATCAACTTATCCGGGCTTCTTTATCACTGCCTAATTTTTATAAGGCATCCAATAGCTTATGTTCAACTTAGATTTACCTACCTACGACTGTGTGTGTGTGATGACCGCAGACAGTTCTAAATATCATTCTTTTCAGTACCTACCATACCAGTGTAAAGCCCAGGTACCTCCTGAAATTCACCTTTTAGCGTTTGTTTGAGATAATCATCTATTAGACGTTCTTGCACGTCCATAATAACTTACTGAACATCTCGTTGGGAAGGAAGGACTGCTGACAGGAGTGGGTACCATCTTCTCTTATATTATCTCTGAGTCTTGGTGTTTCCGGGCTGGGATTTAAAAATTCGCCAAAATCAGCACATAAGCGCTTTCTTTCACCGGTTTTCAAACATTGAAGGTTTATTACCCTTAAACTATAAACATGTCCATCTAAATTTATACGTTAAATTTCGTATTTGAGCCAGTACATGCTCACAACCGTCTTCTACGGCTGTTTCGAAGACTGGGTTAAGTATACGTACAATGCATAGCACCGCAGTAAGTTGCATTGAGAATTGGTGGGTATTACTTCTCACTACCTATTTCATTGTTTTAGGTGGGCACTTGAGTATTATGCTTTGCATAATCTCAGGCGTAAAAATATTTTTAACGCATTTTGTATATATAACGCCTACACTTTTCGTTTATTGTAATGTACCTAATAATGTTTTCAAATTAAATACATTTCTTTCCTTAACTTACTAAGAGCAAAATATACTCTTGTGTTGTGATACAACAATATGAAGTGGAAGATTCATTTGGATTTTTACTCAGTCACAGTTTGAGAATACCAGGAAAAAAATAAAATTATCAATATGCAGGGACACGTTTTGGCTAGGGGGTGTAGGGTGGAATATCAGAAGTAGTCTTCAAAAAGGATGGGGATTTATTCTATGTACAATGTTTGATTTTTAAGAATGTTATTGATTTTATAAAATCCCCTTTATCTGTATGTATTTGGGATTTTACTCTCAGAAAAGTTAGATTAAAAAAATTAAAACCAAAAATCGATGAAAAAAGTAAGTAGGTAGGTATATGTAAACTTATTTAAGCCAACCATTCTGTTTAAAGTCAGAAATATTTAGTCATATCATCAAAGGAATCGGACTTCCATGACAAAGTTCCCAGGTTTGATTTCTATGGTGACTTTCACCAATGGTTCCCAACTTTTAGGTAGCTCTTAGCGTTCACCACACTACCTAAAATGCTACGCTTAGAGCTACTTGAAAGTTAAGGGAAAGTTAGTGAAAGTCACTACTAGTCAGACTAGATTGAGTAGAAGATGTTATTGTCTGAAATATTAAGTTCTGTAAATTAAACTGACACCTTTATAATACAGAATATAGATAATAATAATTACACCTAGTATTAGTATTTATAGTAGTATTTATATTTCTATAAATAAATTTAAAAAAAAATTGCAGGAGGTTTGGCCTTTTAAGTTATAATAAAAAGGTGTTAAGTTGATAAGATAAAGAAGAAGTTATGTAGGAATAATATTACCTCTTTATAATCTTACTTAGGGGCGATGGGAAGGCAATAGGGGGACCCTCCTCTCAGCTCTGCTTTGAAGGAATGGATAGGTATATTTAAAGTAAATCAAAACTGCATGATGAGGATTATTTTAATAAAATTTATTCATAAAGTTAAAATGTATACATTAAGAATATATCATTGGCACTATATCACAATAAAAAATAAAATTAAGAGAGACATTTTAAATATTCCTATACAAAACTATGGACAACAATTTATAACCAATTCATTTTATTTAATGGCTGTTGTTCTGAAATGGCAAAAAGATGATTGAGTTGTGTTGAATGCAGTAGCTACCGAGTCCTTTAACAGCTCTATTCTGTAAACCGAATGATTGTCATTTTTTGTAAAATTAAATTATTAGATTTATTTGACAATTGTTGGTCTTTAAAAAGTTAGTTTCGGTCTATAAAAAATGGCCAGATAACATAAGTATTCAGTTTCAAAAGATTTGGCCCGAATGTGTGGAATAAATAAATACATTTTGTAGTATATATTTAGTAAAAAATTTTGTATTGCATGTTTGTTAATAAATAATTTTTCTGGAAACTTTGTTTTATTAAAATGATTGGTTGTTTACATTTACAAACTTACATCTTCCATTATAGACGAATAATATTATCAAGTCTAGAATATAGTTCCAAAATTGGCCATCAAGAGCCACGAAGGATGGCGCCGGTATACACAGAAAATTCTGGCTCTAATTTCTTTTTGTCAGCGAATCTGACAGGACCGTTTTGACAATGGAAATAACTCGATGAGAATAGAATTTTTTATTAAGATTGCCATTTACTCTATTGCTATCACAACTCAATAATGATTAAGTTGAGTTGGGGGGTGAATTTCAGAATAGCAGTCATAATTTGGAATGAGATAAAATGCTTTAAAATATTTCGATGAGAAACAGAAAAATTACAAGATAAAAATAAACATTTTATAATCAGCTTTGAAGTAAAATATTCAGTACCTACGTACGACAAAATAGTTTAGGATATGATTTGAAAAAATTGTTAAATGCAAATTTTGAATTGGAAATGTCAAATTTGTAAATAATGAATCTTAGGGAATACTAAAAATATTGAACGCGTACTTTCTAAATTACTGGTAACTTTTAAAAAACATCAATCAATAATTTAATTCATACAATCAAATAATTATCATGATGTTTATAAAATTTATAAATCTTTGGTTAAAATAACTATGTATAATAAAATTATAACATAAATACCTACTGTGTAAATTGATATAAATTAATAATAACATTACTTTAAATTAATTTGTACACTAAAATAATTTAACATTTTCTTCTTTCTTCTTTGAATGTGGTAATCAACTCTTTAGAGAGTGATCTACGCTTAAATATTTTTATCTTCTATGGATATCTTTTCTTATGACCCATATTTGATGCTTTAATATTGTCGGATGGTTTTTTGACATTCCATCCAGATTGAGGAGGAATGGGTCGACTCTTTCTTTTTCTTAAGCTTTCGGTTGGCCCATTTGTCGGTCTTAGCATTTGTTTGAAATTGAAAGGTCCGTAAAAATCATCATCTTCTTCGAAATGTCTGCTATCATAATTATTATATGACATCTCGGGCATGGAACGATCATTTGCTTGTGGAGATAACCTAAAAGCGGGTGGTTTGTTGTAACAACCTTTTGATACATCATTCTTATAATAGTGGGAATTGGGAGATTTCCATCCTGAATTGCACAGCTCGTTGATTTTATCGCTGAAAATTAAAAAAAAATTGTCTATATAAAAAAAAAACAAATGATCATAAAATAAATTTTTCCAAAATTTGGTATCTAGAAAATAAACTTTTCCTAAAAAGAAAAAGGTCATTTCCATGATCCAGGGGGGGGTCATGAACCACAATAGCTTGTAATTATAATAGAAAAGTAGGTATTTTTTTAATAAATGTAAGTACTGTACTTCAAATCAAAGGCCTGGACCCAGCCCAGGGGGGGTCATGATCCCCCTGGATCCGCGCTTGGCAAGAAGAGATCATTGAAACCCAAATAGGCCATAGCTGAGGTGATCTGAAGATTCTAAGAGAGTGTCCGGAAATTAGTGGCACAGAATGATGAGGGAAAGAGAGTTATGACGCTCGAGAAGGAAGATCATGATCAAGAGTGAAAGATGATGATACAAAATTTTAATGAATGTGACGACCCATCTAGGTATATTGGTTATTTTGGCAATTTTTTTTGTAACATGATACCTATTTTAAAAATTAAGAGTCATATTTTTATTCAAAAATTGGTTGAAAATTGTGACTTAAAGCAATGCATACTTGCTTAAAACCATGATCGAAGATTAACATAATAATATATAAAGCACATCTTAAAGTAAAATTAAGTAAGTAAGATGTATTAATTCTTATGGAGACTTCTCGAAAACATTTTTTTTTTAATCAAAAGAATTCGGTTTCCCACGAAGTGAAAATAAACACATTCTTAACATCTTTCACACTAAACAAAGGCTCGTTTAAAAAGAGGAAAAAGGGTCGAACCCACGACCTTTACTTAGAATAATGTTACAAGAATTTCATTCAAAATTCTCATAATATGAGTTCTAGTTATTGCGTGCCTATGTCTTAACTATTAAGTACATTACATACCTAATACCTACCCTTTTCCTTCTGGGACTCATTTGAAAGCTATTACAAAAATTTTATAAAATACATAAAGCAAGCGACATAAATAAATAATTATTGTGTATAAAAATCAAACAGTGTAATATCAAATTATTATTATGTGTTTTTTAAAAGTGTTTAAATTTTGAATTAAATAGCCAATAAAATAGCAAATAAAATTAAGTAATGTGCTGATATTAATATAAAAATAATTAGAGAACTAAATATTTTTTTTTACCTGACTAAACTTCCTTTCAATCTGGGTGCTACAGGCTTATTCATATTGTTATTGGCAAGAACGTTGTGCCAAGCATGAGATAGCTGTCTCTCTGCGAGTTGTTTCGAGTTTCCAATAATAATTCTACGATCTTCGGGAGTAAATCTAGTAAACAAAAATAACAGTTTATTGATTGATTGGTTGTGGTGAAACGGTTTAGTCTAAAGGTGTGCATCTGAAGTGTTACCTATCTGGACAAATGTGACTTTCTTTCTGAATTAAGGGTAGGTCCCAAGCGTCCTCACCATCATCATCGAACTCTGGTGATGGACTTTGGCAGTAATCCAAACAAAAGCAGCATAAAGACAAATATTCAGTTGATTTAATTTTATGAATGATCTTTTATAAAAATATATGACATGGTTAAAGGAATGAATGATTGGTCTGTTTTATTTATCTTTGCACAAAATGTTATTTTAATTTTATCTATCCATAGTAGTACGAAATTCTTCTTATAATGGTGTGATTTCTTGATACTAGATCAAACAGTGTGCAAATGTGCAAATGAAAGACAAAAATTTATCGATGAAAATATATATTTTCTTTTGGAAACCTTCTCCTTTTTAAGGGGCACGAAATACTTTGTATAGAGAAGTGTAAATTTATTTATCATTTTGAAAGCTAGCAAATCTATTTATCTAAGAAAATAAACATAAGTATTAACAATATCAAACAGTAAAAATATATTTTTTTTAGAAATTTGTGAAAGAGTACTTATTTCTTCAATTTCTTTTTGTTCAGTTAATTTGGTTGTTGAGGTAGACTTTAATTCTGCAAATTTTCAAAAAACAATATCGGTTCTATATCTTTTTTCGTTATGATATTCACCTCCAAAAGTTGACGAGAACCATGTAAAAATTTATTCATTCAATTCAATCTCACTACATTCACTACTAATTACCCACTAAGCTATTAACAAATTTAATTTTGAAACAGATCATTCTAGATTGGCCTCGTCTCTTTCTTGAATCATTTATAAAACTTTCATTCCAGTCCCTACATTACATTGCATGCATTTTCAATTACTTCATCCAACAATTTAAAGTGTCAGAATTGAAGATATTAAGACTAACAAGCCAATCGGAGATCCGACTATTAATTGTGTAGTGAATACCTTGACAAGGGATGACCATCAGACTGTAAGTATTCTATTTCACCACCTTCTTTATTTAAGGATGACATGATGGCGAATCCAGGTGGCGGTGTATAGTCATGCGGGAGTGGATCTATATCATCCATGTAGACACCAGGTTTGTTGCGGCGCATGATCTTATGTGCGTCTTGGTTGCCATTATGAATCTGAAAAATTAGTTAAAAAAATTCAATTCAAACTTAAGTAGATAATTGAACGTCAATAAGGTCATCAGACTGAGCAACGAATTTCAAAATGCAGAGCCAGTCACAAGAGTTCCATAATGGGACGCAGTGGCGGCGATCTCCTAGGAGGCAGAATGCCTAGTAAATAAATAATAATAAGTAGATAATTACATAAGGACACACCTGAGGTCAGAGCAATAACTTCCTTTCTCTTTCCATGTCCCTTAAACCTTGTCGTATGTATAAAAAGTAAGAATTAATTCATTGGATTTAGGGTCTTGATAACTCCGTCCAAATAAAACTAGTTCAAAAGTTATCGCAGGATAGCCGCTTAAAGTTAGGACAGAAAGTTTCGCGATATGATATTATTCCTAAATAAGTGTGCACAAGGCCACGCTTTTGTTGAAGCAGGATATCCCCCACTCTTAACCCCTTTTCTTTCTTCTGCTCCGCTGGCCTCCACACAGGTGCGCGGCGTTTCAACATTATTATTCGATAGACGGCCTTCTTACTAGCAGTGCGTAGTTTCTCTTCCCTCGGCGCACCTTGGTGTGCTGAGGGAGAAATTTCCGTAATTAACACAGACATTTAAGAATAGTTTAAAGATAGAAATTATAACGTTTACATTGGTGTATTTTTGTTAACTGTGTATTGTGATTATATCATATGCGTCTGCAGAGTGGGTGACTTGTTTCTCCATCTCAGCAAGATTTAGTGTAGAGTCCTTACAACAGTCATAAAAGAACCAATAAAGAAATAGACTTAGAAATTTGAGTGTAATTAAAAATAACAAACTGAAAAGAGTGATAAGTGTAAACCCTGAACGAACTCATAATTAAATGTAAATTTAAATTGTTTATATACCGAACTATGTGACTAATTTGAATGCTTTGAGACTTAAAAAAATAAATGGTGAAACGTGCTTCTGGACTTTGATTTAAATAAAGATGATCCTTCAAATCTCGAACTTCACATCGCCCTGATGATGAGAGCTTGCTCTACTAATAGCTGAGGCAATTGTAACATCAACCTTTTGGTCTCAAGGGTTGCACCATCTGTTCTTCATATCGATCAGGACCTAAGAGGAGGTATGTGACATCTACTCACTTCGATAAAAGGGTAAGAGATTCAAACTATAAGAACTATTGAGGGATCCGTATAGACGACATTGTCGAAGGGTATCACTTGGAGAGGAGAAGGATGGTAGATGGAGACAGGAGAGGGAATCCGTTACAAATAGCGCTGCCAACGCGTGGCTTTGATTTGAGGACATCTTCGTGAAGGAAGCCAATTTTCAGCTTGAGTCAGGAACCGGACCACAGGAGGGAAGTCTTAATAATAAATAAATTCAGCTTGAAATACGAAGAAAAGTACGTATTATCTTATCTTACTGTATTGTAGTTTTGTATTGTTTCATTTGTGTACATAATTGGTCGGTCTTGCTTAATGAATCTGTTTGATGAGGACGAAGGAGAGTGAACATTTTGGGGAGGAAAGAATGCCACGGAAATTTGATTAGAGTAGCGTTTCATAAATTTAGAATCAGTAAACTGTACAACGTAATTGATATTTCAAAATTAAATTTTTGTATGTGCCTGTTTATGGTAGAATCTTGGAAAAGAGCCGCGTCATAATCACGTGTTAATATTTTCTAGCGGGAAAAGATACTTGCATCCACCTGTATTCTGATTGTGTATAGTGGTATGTGTATGAGTGGGTACCTATAGAAATAGCTCACGCGCGCGAACGATAGATGTATTGGTGAGTCCGTTGCTAGGTTACCGATATTTTTAAAGCAGGATTCCCCAACTTTAATTTCAGATGAGTTTTTTTTAATTGCATATTGTTGGATTGTAGAAAGTGTCGGTTAATAGTCGCGTAATAAAATCATCGTTTCATTTCATTGTTGGTAACTACTCGATTGTCGGATAATAGTCGTATAATAGAATCATCGTTTCATTTCATTATTAGAGTAACTACTCTATTGTTGGATAATAGTCGAGTAATAGAATCATCGTTTCATTCCATTCTTAGTGTAACTACTCGGTTGTCGGATAAGTAAAGTCATTGAATTTGTATTGTGAAAAGATTTAGGGAAACAGAATTGTAAATTTTTCATAGGTAAAATTGGAGGGAGAAATTACATTCGATTAGAACACAGAAAATTATAGATGGTAAATTTTGAATAAAAGATGTCGTAGGTAAAGTCATATTTGGTGTATAAATTAAAAGCTTTGAATAATGAATAAACTAGTAGATTCTGTAATTGGTTTGGTAGTTACGTAGAAATCAGTCCTCACAGTCGTACAGGTTTGAAAAGAAACTTTTCACATAAAAAGTTGTTTTGTTAAAAATAGAAACAGTTTTAGATTCACTGAACTTTCCCCAAATAAAGTTCAGTAAAATCAACGGTCGGAAATTATTATTTTTTTTTTCTTGTGTATATTCTGTGCTATAGTAGGTATAATATCCTTTGTGTAGACTGCACGGGTATAATAGCGTCACCTCAAGGTTAATTTTTTTTTGTCATTTTTGAAACACGTGAGACTTGCAAGGATATATTTTGCAAGTTAGATCTTGAATGGGTACCGGTATGTACTTATTACTTATGGGATACGATACAGTACAATCTTATAAATTAAATCAAAGATTGATATAAAGTTTTTTTTTGCAGATTAAATTAAATACGTATTAAGTTCCGAGTTGGTAAATAATAGTTACAGTAAATCTTAGCATGTACTTGTCTCTTGTGTGTAAAATTCCATGCCGATTTATCATTTGAATAGTGATTAAAGATAGTAAGTTTTTTTTTTTTTGCATAAGTACGTACGATTCTGTACCAGACTGGTAGTCCTAAAATACAATAGGGTTCAGAGTACAATAATTAAAGTAGATAAATCACTGATTATCAGTTATGTTGCATTTATAAATATAGTTTTTGTTTTGTTTGAGATTGTTGTTCGACATAGCCTTTTCTTCTTCTTCGTTGACTGCGGGCTCCCCTGTTTGATTCAATCAGATTGTTTCACCTTTTGCGGCTACTTGAGAATTTCAAATGAGCAAGTTAATGATTAGTTTTAGAATGACCAGAAACCATTCCTTAGGGATTGGCGTTGTGCATAGATAGACATAGTACAGCCTTGCGATGAGTCGTAAGACACTTGCCCTACCTTCAAGGGATAATTTTTTTTGAATTTTTATAAGTACTCGGTGACGTCACCTTACGTGACTATCTTTTAGAGTTTATTGAGCCAGTGATGATGATATTCTTCGGAAAATTGCTGTTTAGCAGCCCACTTTATGATTCAGTCTTGTTGCTTCTGGGATTATAATGATGGAATGAGCCGTATATTTTTTTTAAGTTACAGGATAGAAGCAAACTTCCACGTTTTAAATTTTTATTTACAGTTTAATTTTTTTTTTGGTGTTTTTGTCAGGTTCGCATTGTTTAAACATAGGATCATGAACATAGTCATGTATAGTTAGTAGAACGGATTATCAGTTTCAAACCGCATCGTAGCGATTTGACAGAATAATATGAAAGTTGTGTTCGAATAATTATGGGATACGGAAATGTCTAGAGTGTCATGAATGTAGCATTTTTTTTTTGAGATCCTTAAGATTGTCTAGAATTATTGCGAATTACCATATGTATGTAGTGCTCCTTTCTGGCTGGATATTTTTTTTTGGTTATTGTTATGTGTCAAGGGTTTCACTTATAATAGACAGTTGTATTTGGATCCGCGATAGCTGGTCAGCTGTAATAAGACATTAGTACTTATGAATTTTTTTTAATATATAAATAAGATAGTGATACGTTATGTAATGAGCAATACCTTTTCATGTCTCAGTATTTGCTCAGTTGATCATAGAAATTGAGATATGATGGCGCCTATAAAATTTAGACAGAACTAACATCAAATATGTCGGCTAGCATGAGAGACCATCACTCAAATTTATTCTTGCATTAATTGGGCAGCAAGAACTTAGAGTAATTAGAATTTTTTTTATTTAAATACAGTATGCAAGTATGAAGTTCCGAATTGGCAAGTGACCAGATTGTGTAAACAGCTATTAATAAATTGTCAACATTGTAAAATTATGTCGTATCTCTAAAACCAATCGAGCATTGACTCTGTAGAGCTGTGATAAAAAGTACCAACAAATAATGAACAGTGTTTAGTGTGACAAGTGAAAGGTTCGACCAGTGTTTTTTTTGGACTGAACCTATGGCCTTTTATAAATTCAACTTAAAACATCTAAAAATAATTATGATACACAGCATTAGGGATCCTTACTTGATACTGTAGTTATAAGTGTTATTGTATAAATGATAAGTTAATATTATATAACTGATATGTAAATAGAGTTCCAACAAAGTTTTGGTATCTCATGGGAGAAAGTTATATTATTGAAATGTGTATTCCGTTCGTTGCCATTGATGTGTTCTGGACGAATATGTATAAACACTATAGCCTGGCTTGCCTGAGAAATAAGTCGGTGATAGTATCTTGTTTTGTAATAATGTTTTGTGAGTTATTCGTTGCCGTAGAATGGTTCCGGGCGAATGATTCAAATGGTACAACCTATGTCAATTATGTCAAGGTTTGTAAAAGCATCAATTCATAATTGTAATTATTGTTCTGTGTAAACGAATGTATGGGCAGTATGAATTGATAGCTACAAAATGTGAAGGTGTTAAAACACAGTCACCAGAGCGATTCCGGCTTAAAGTAGGATATTGTTGATAAAGTATCTGTATTTGATGTCTAGAGTTTTTTTTTCACGGTGGTTATCCGTAGAATGCCTAGAACATTGTTGTTATATGTACATTAGTTTTAGTCTATCTGTAGGAAATGGTGTATGTTTCAATGGGACGCCATAGAATTATCATTACCACCTTCCTAAGGATAAAATTAGTTAAAGTTAAATTTTTAAAACAAGCTGCCATTTGGTTTAACATAATTGAGTAAAGAATTAGAATGATTAATTGAAATTTTGGTGACACCTAATTCTTCTAGAAATTGTAAAGTTGTTTCTGTATAGAGCCTTAGTAAATTTTGAATCCTGTATAATTATATGTTGTAATTTTTTTTTTAATTACCTTCCTTATAGGTAATATCTTCTAAGTATTGTTCTTGATACGATTACTTATCATTCTTGAATTACTTCTGGTATGTCATATATGTTTTCTGTGAAATTGTGCCTGGGTCTCGAGGTGAACTTACTATAAATAATTTTTTTTTGTGATGTATGAAAGTCTTGGATCCAAGTAACTGTATAATTGTGAGGAGCGAATGTGAAGTATGTGATTATGTTGATTATGTATGTAATGGTATGTTAGTATCACAAGAGAACCTCGATTTACTTCATGACCGGCTATAAAATAATTGTTCTATGTACTTGCTCACAGAAAACATCACTTACTTCTTCGTATAAGGATAATTTTTTTTGTTTTTGCTTGCTTTTGTTGAAACTTAGTATTGTATACCTTGCCGTATAGGAGTCACCAACCTTTTTTTTTGATGTAATCTTCGTCTCAGTAATTTAATATTTTTCTTAAGTATATTAATATCATAACTTGCCTTGTATAACTGATACATTCTGGGGTCGCAAACCTTTTTGCGAATCCTTTCATTCTCATGTAAAGTTTTATTTATAAATTTTTTTTTGTTTTGTATCTTACCATAATACTTCTTCGTTCGTTCTGGGGTCGCCAACCTTTTATCAGTACTTAAAGAATTTTTTTTTTTTATTATTTTTTTTTTTTGCTTTTTTTGAAAGAGGATATTGTCGTATGTATAAAAAGTAAGAATTAATTCATTGGATTTAGGGTCTTGATAACTCCGTCCAAATAAAACTAGTTCAAAAGTTATCGCAGGATAGCCGCTTAAAGTTAGGACAGAAAGTTTCGCGATATGATATTATTCCTAAATAAGTGTGCACAAGGCCACGCTTTTGTTGAAGCAGGATATCCCCCACTCTTAACCCCTTTTCTTTCTTCTGCTCCGCTGGCCTCCACACAGGTGCGCGGCGTTTCAACATTATTATTCGATAGACGGCCTTCTTACTAGCAGTGCGTAGTTTCTCTTCCCTCGGCGCACCTTGGTGTGCTGAGGGAGAAATTTCCGTAATTAACACAGACATTTAAGAATAGTTTAAAGATAGAAATTATAACGTTTACATTGGTGTATTTTTGTTAACTGTGTATTGTGATTATATCATATGCGTCTGCAGAGTGGGTGACTTGTTTCTCCATCTCAGCAAGATTTAGTGTAGAGTCCTTACAACAGTCATAAAAGAACCAATAAAGAAATAGACTTAGAAATTTGAGTGTAATTAAAAATAACAAACTGAAAAGAGTGATAAGTGTAAACCCTGAACGAACTCATAATTAAATGTAAATTTAAATTGTTTATATACCGAACTATGTGACTAATTTGAATGCTTTGAGACTTAAAAAAATAAATGGTGAAACGTGCTTCTGGACTTTGATTTAAATAAAGATGATCCTTCAAATCTCGAACTTCACATCGCCCTGATGATGAGAGCTTGCTCTACTAATAGCTGAGGCAATTGTAACATCAACCTTTTGGTCTCAAGGGTTGCACCATCTGTTCTTCATATCGATCAGGACCTAAGAGGAGGTATGTGACATCTACTCACTTCGATAAAAGGGTAAGAGATTCAAACTATAAGAACTATTGAGGGATCCGTATAGACGACATTGTCGAAGGGTATCACTTGGAGAGGAGAAGGATGGTAGAAGGAGTCTGGAGAGGGAATCCGTTACAACCTTGGCCTACATCCTTTTACCCCAGCTGATCTTATATAATATACTATAACCTAAACAATAATTACAGCGGAGACCTGTTATTGTCATAGAAACCACTGACTTATAGACGAAAATCATAGGTACCTATGAAAATATTTCCCATGGTCCGATTGGTTTGTCATTTCTATGAAAAATTATCGGCTGGAGTTAGAGTGTTTCTACTAAAATAGCGAGTTACGGACAAACTCAACCAATCACTATAGATTTTTTATTGTAAAATAAAATAAAATTATGGTACATACAGCTTTGGCAAATTCCATAAACTGTGCTGCTTGTCTGTCGTGATTTGGCGGATGAGGAGCTGGTCGCTTAGGACCCCTTGGATGTCTCCCTTTAACACGATCACTCCATTTACGTCTAACTGTATAACCACGGAAATCTGCAAATACCAACAAAAAAAAACGCAATATTACTCATACTTAACACCAAGTATTTCCCATTTAAAAACTTGATTATAGAATTTTGATGTTTTGGAAACTAACGTCTTTGAATAATTACGGCCGCATTATTGGAATTGATATTTTCTTTTTCGTGACACTCGTCCGACATATCTTGAGAAGAAAGTTTTCTCATTAGCCTTGCTTTCATGAAAGCCGACTTTATTTTACCATCAACCTCTGTAAATTAGATTCAATTTTGAAAGTAAGCCAATTATTGTGCATAATGAATTTCAATCTTTTTAAGAACAATACTTTTATATAAGTACCCGAGTTTTGTTGGTTCCGTCTTTCAGCTTCTATTTGTCTTTTCCTTTCTCGTTCTATTTCTCTAGCAATTTGTTTTTGTTGTTCCTTAAATCTCTTTCGCGTCAGCCAACCTCTAACGTGTCTTTGTAACGTCACTACACTAACTGACATTCTCCATCTGGCATTTTGATACCAGCATTTAGCTAACCAGCGACGTACGCAAGCTTGAACTAAAACTATTTTTCTTATCTAAAAATAATGATAAAAAACCATTAAGTGAATTTTTGGGTAGGTAAAACGATAAAGTACCTATCTTGATTGTGATTTTAGATTTTTACCTGTTCTTCGTATATTTTTGCTAAATATTCCACGTGGTAATATTTTAAAAAGACTTTGGTTTTTCCCAAGGCCCAACCATCCATTTTAAGTCTTATTAAAAGTAACCTACAAGTTTCTCTTGTTGGTTCTACTTTTTCGTCATAACTAAATCCAAGAAAGCTATATCTGAAATAAAAATAAACTTAGTTATTACTCTACAATGCTTAAGAACATATAAAAAGTAAAAGTCATGTAGCTATATATTTTTCAAGCAGATAACTTTAAAGATGTGCTAATCTATTGATTGCTTGATTTTTAATTATAATTTTTTTGATGCGTCTGCTTTTTCTGCGTGGTTGTGAATTTTTGTGTAAGCATACAAAGTCGCAAAACACACACCACAAAAAATGATATAGGTACACAAACATACAAGGAACAAGCCCTTCACATCTACCATAATGAAGACGAGGTGAATTTGGCTTAGACATGTGTAAAGGCTGCCAAATGAATGTTTACCAAGAAGACAATGAAAGAGTCTTCACTGAAACTACGGCTCTAAAGGAAAAATAG
Source organism: Mystacides longicornis (assembly GCA_963576905.1). Lineage (NCBI taxonomy): Eukaryota > Metazoa > Arthropoda > Insecta > Trichoptera > Leptoceridae > Mystacides > Mystacides longicornis. The sequence continues at coordinate 13,977,969 of OY756426.1, forward strand.
ATTGATTGCATCCAACTTAGCAAATTTCTTTACATTCTTAATTTTACTGTTTACCGTCTGAGGTGGCTGGCTTGTATCTAACAAATTACCAAAATAAGATCTTGGGCCCGTCCAGATGGAAGACAAGGTGTGTGAAACTCCAAGGTAAGGTGGGTGTTATAGTAATTATGAAATCAATCATTTACCTTTTCAAACATTCTGCAAATGTGAATCTATGCGAAAATCCATTTTGTCTAATTCTAATTGTTTCTAACACTCCTGTATAACGTAACTGTTTTAAAATTTTGGTATGGTCAAATTGTTTAGGAGATCTCGACTCGTTTGGTTTCAAACAACGCACAAACTGCGGCGAACCTGACACCATCTTTTGCAACAAATCCATAAGAGAATATCTAAAATAAGTGGCCACTGTTTGTTGGGCACGAGATTGTGACGCCAGACCCCGACTGTTGTATCTTTCCTGAAACAAAAACAAAGAGTATTGTGTTTGTTTATCAAAAATGGTTTGGTGCTTTATTTTGGTTGAAAAACTTTCAAAAATATTGGGTAGATGGCAGTGTCTCATTACTATTTTAAGCATCCATAGATGGAGCTTTACATTAGTTTCCATCAATTTTTGTAGGTTAGAGTAGAAAAAAAGGCTACAAATAAAATAAAACAAATATATGATAACTCACTTTAGTTCCACCAGAACTTGGAGAACTGGATTTCTTTGAATCGGAATCACTTTGAAGAGCTGAGTATAAATTACCCGTTTTCGTGATGGGACATTGAAATAAAAATCTGACAATGTCAAACTGACTTTGTCGCATCAACTGTATTACTTCATGAGGTAAAAAGTTACGATTTTTTTCTAAGAATCCACCTGCTTGATACACAACTCGTCCAGCAAAATGGTGTATTGCAAAACAAACGGCATCGGATTTAGGTCTCACATAATATTTACTTTTTATATTATTGTGAAATTTTTCTGAAATCAAAACAAAGAAAGCTGTGAAATTTGTTTATTTTAAGAGGTTATTTTACTGAGGTAAGACATGTTTCAAGCTTACCTATTAGAGATCTATCGTTGGATCTTAAAAATCTACTCTCTTCATCCAATAGTGCTAGCAATCCCATCGGTTTTGACAGTAACATGTCTAAAACCGGTCTATTATCTGAAAATTCTACTAAATCAACTGGAACTCCTTCCACCAAATACTCTTGTTGTTCCCATGTAAAAATATGTTGGTTGAAATAATATTGAATTTGTTCATTTGCTACGTTTATGCATAACTGTTCAAATGAATTACAGGGAAAATTTTCAAACCCAAAAATATCCAGAAGACCGATAGATAACTGCTCCAAGCTGAAATAAAAAAAATACAAGTAGGTATTCAGTTTTAAATTATAATTTTAGAGATGATTGAGAATTTAAAAAATGAAGCAATTAGAACCCGTGACTCTGTAAAAGAAGTGCTCCTGTCACTTTTACTATAAACATATGCTTTTTTGAAAGACTTAATCTGTATGCCAATCAGACTAACGGAATCTGTCATTTCTGGATCAAGAAGTAAATTTTATTTTCCTTTTTTTCAACTCTAAATATGTGTGCAACAAGTTTTTTTTTTATGTTTTGAAATTTCCTGTCAAAATTAAACCTCTTTTTGGAATATTGACTATTATTCTGAAATGAAAAACAGACGATTGATTTGCGTCGTATCCAATTTTTATTGAGACTTTTGACATTTCTGTATTCTGAAAATGTTTTATCCAATACATTGCGAAATTACTGGCAACCGATTAAGTTCTAAGCAAGAGCTTCTTGCCAAGAGTTGGAACGTGAATTTGAGAATACCAGTCATTAATATACTTACATGCAAAAAGTCCCTACCTAAAAGCAACATTGACAGCAATTTTCTAAACAAAAATTGATTTAAAATGTGTCAAAAACCAAGAAAAAAGTTTATGTTTTATCTACATACCTACTTAATACAAAATCGCAAAGAATCCATCATTTATTTGAGTTATTAAAAAAAAACAATACCTAATTATATCGCTTATTTTATGAAACAAATTTGAAAAAACACAAAATTTCTTCTACCGATAAGCCTTAAATATTGACACAGGCACTATTTTTACCAAAACACAGTGATTGATTACCAATGAGGTCTGTTAAACGAAAGTAGAGAATTAATCTGATTCACAGTCCAGTCAAATAGTCTGGAATATAATCCTCTAGCCATGGCATCTCTTACTGCCCCAGACTCGGGAAGGGTGTTGTGTCTGGTAATGGTCTCGCCTCGAGTGACGACACTGCTACAGGTCAGGCATTCTCGCAGTTCACTACTGTCAACTCCCAGCAATTTAGAAACTCTCTGCAGCGGAGATGGATCGATGATTTTCGATTTGTTGTCAGTATTGTCTTGAGAAACAACTTCACCAAACTCTATATCGCCTAAGTGTAATATTGCTGCTAGCATTCTATAAACTGTTTCTACTTCCTCTTTCTGGAAGCCAATAAGCTGGAAAAGAAAAGATTTGCGTAGACGGTAAGAAAAAAAATTTATAGATATGATAAGTATTATTTTTATCCATGAAATGGAAGTTTTTTATTAATAAGTAATGAACAAAGTGAACACGAAAACACTAAGTAAAGTTTGTTCTGTGGAAGGATGAAAATGGTCAGCACCGGGATCAAACCCATACAACCTTCAGTATGAAAATTGGTGACTGAACTGTAAGGCTAACAACCACTTCTCTTTAATGAGCTGGGCTTATTAATTTTTTTTTAATCAATAGGATAATGCTGAAAATGCAAGCCACATGGATTACCAATGTTTGAATCCTAGAATCTGAGAAAACTCAGAAGAAAGCAGTGCGTAACCGGGAGCTCTATAAAACATGGTAAAATGCTATTCTCAGTACCTTCTTAAATACTGTTTCATAACGGAGGTTTTGGGTTCGATCTTAGATGCTGCCCAACTTCCTCTTTAATGATGCAAGCTTTAAGTAACTTACTGTGAAAGAGTCAAAAGAGTGTACTTGTGTTCACTTTGAATAAGCAAATCATTAAAAAGAAATTTATCGTTTCTTACCTTAAAAGACTCATTAATCTGATTCCATCTCTCTATATTAGCAGTTGTATGAATTGTAGATAAGGTACTGAGGTATCTATGTTTGGTTTTTAGGTGGGAGTCTAAATAAAAGTTTGCAGCCTTTCCGGAATGTTCAAGTCCGTCATATAAATAGTAAAATATATGAAAATTGCTTTCGCCACTGCAAAATAATCAAATTGTATGTTTATTAATTAAATTACTAGTTATTATTTGGATTACTTTGTACGTCATCACATTGATTTTATTCCTCGCACATCCTTGTAGATATAATTGTGGTAATTTTAGACACCTCAAATAAATTCCAAGTTTTTTATAAATTTCTAAAATTACGGGATTAAGTTTGTAATAGAAATAGCCATCTTTGAAATCATATAATTCATTCTTTCTTTATGACAATTATTACCTAGATTACTGCTCTAGCCTTTTCATATTGGTCTGTGGAGCAACTGGAAGCTAGACTGCAACCTTGCAAAGCAAGATGGGTATTTACTAGTTATTGAAAATTTATTTAAAAAGACAATGCTTACTTGGCTTGGTGAACTACTCTCGATTGTTCCAGAAGATAAACTGATATTCTTGCCCCAGTCACTTTGCCAGCTCGAGTCATGGAGAGATCCAAATATTTCCCAAACCTCGAACTATTTGAATTGATACCAGTTCGAGCGTTACCAAAAGCTTCCATAATAGGGTTTACCCGAAGTATTCTTTCTTCTAAATTCCTATTAGGTGCCTAAAATAGAATAAAAATAACAATTTATTAATTTCATTCAACCAAAACACTGATAACAAATCATATTATACAAAGTTCCAATTTTTTGGGAGGTTTTGACAAGTTCAACAACTAGCAGGATTTAAGCCAACATCCCTAGCAACCGTATGCAAGGACACTAGCTACTGGGCCAAAAGCCTGAAGCTTACACCTTCGATAACTCGTACAAGTATATGAAGCGTATAGGTAGGACATGGTTTTATTATTAATTTAATAATGAGACATCTGTTGAAAAGTGGTGAAAACATTTTAGAAACTAAACTTGATGAGCAGCTGCTAGGAGTGGATGGTGACATGATTCAACAGTAGACTTGAACTTGGCTCTAGCATTTTCATACACTGCTATAAGATTTTTACTTACTTTTGCTAGATACACTAATTGTTTTAACAATAAATTTGCACTTTCAGTTTTCCCAGCTCCACTTTCTCCAGAGATAACTATGGCCTGGTGCTTTCTCTGATGAAGCAGTGCTTGATGGGCTGCGTCTGCTGCCGCAAATATATGTGGAGGATTATCCGAGCGACACGCACAGTAATACCTCTGTTGTTCCTGAAAATTCATATCTTTTTTGTAATTCTTTCGGAGATAAGATTCTTTGTATTATGTACCATTTTATGAAATTTAAAAAATTTGACTGAGTAAATAGGTGTAATGGCATACTTCTGATCCATAAATTCCCAAATTTTGAAATGGGTTCACTGCTATCAATATATCTCCGATGTAGGTGTATATTTGGTTTTGGTTGTATCTTGTGGAAAGTTGTTCTACTATAGTATCTTCAGTCAGAACGTCCATCGTTGCCAAATCGTCCATGTACATTTTCTCCGGTCTTGATTTCCTATCCGCTTTTAATTTTCCTTTCTTTGTGGTTGCTTCAGGCTGTCGACAGGATCTGCCTTCAGCCCTTTGTCTGCATATTTCTGCTTGAAGTTCTTTTCGTACCTGGAAAAAATATTTGAATGTTGATGTTTTTTTCATGACTAAGGAATCTTTGTCTTTTTAGGTCTGTTACTATTTTCATTAACAATAATAATAGTTATGAATTTTTTAAATCAATAACTAAATACTTTAATAGGTCACTTATTCACCAAATTGGTAGGTTTATTGCCTTGGCCAATATTTACCAACCAACAAATATTTTTCCAAAATCATTATAAAAATCTTAAAAGTAGATAAAAATCAGAATGCCTAATTAATAAAAAAATTATAATCAGACAAAAAGGTCCTTATGTTTGAATGATATCCTCGATGAAGGTGTGTGAATATGATATCTACTAAATTAATATTTCACATTTTTCCATAAAAGAACACTTTGACAGCACTGGGAATGGAACCCCAGAATCCTTTTTAGAAGTTGGCACGTAAGCAAATGGGCAACCGAGGACAATGTTGGAATGTTAAATATTGTAGATAGAAAAACGATAAATTTTGCTAACCTTATTAACAAACTGATGAACAGATAATAATAAAGGATGCTCCTTTATTTCTCTTATGAAGGGTCTCTGGTCCAAATCCTTTACAAGACATTCAGATATGAAATCTCCTAAGAGTGGAGTATGGAGTTCTGGTCTGCTCAATGCGGGTGGTGGGTTTCTCGGAATCTGGAACAGTGCTCTCATCGGGTGAAGGTCGCTTAGTGGAGGATCTCCTTCTGCCAACTCCACGGCTGTTATACCAATGGACCAGACGTCACACCTGGCATCATAGGAGTGGTCTAATTGCTGTTCACATGCAATAACCTGAGGAAAAAGTCATAATTAGACATTGGGCATATAAATCACCAATTACGGGGTTACTGTATATTTTAGCCTTTTTACTTAATAGTGCAATTTCAAGGCTGTAAAACAAGTAATTGTTGCCTGTATTCTATAACTATCTACAGACGATTCTATTATACAAAATATTGCCCTCATCTCAACACATTTCCACAAGTAACCAGACGCTATACAAAAATTGGATACAAAAAATTTCCGTGAAAATCAATAGAAATACTTTCTGGAAAAAATGATTTCACTGGCTAACACTCTTGCTAATTCAATATCAGAATATATATTTTTTGAACATTTTTATGCCTAGATCAACAGCAACAGCACAGGTCATACCTGCCCAAGCGCGGATCCAGGGGGGGGGTTAGGAGGGTCATGACCCCCCCTAGGCTATGTAATCTCAAGTAGGGCAGTGATATTTATTAATAAAATCTTTATTTTGCTAGCATAATTATAATTTCATGTGGGCCATGACCCCCCCTTGGAGCAAAAGTACCATATAACAAATTTAGGAAATGACCTTTTTTTTTTTTTTTAGGAAAAGTGTAATTTCCAGATACCAAATTTTGAAAATGACCTTTTTAAGTGTAATTTCCAGATACCAAATTTTTAAGATGACCTTTTTTTTTACTTTGTGACCCCCCCCCCTGGTGCCAAGGCTGGATCCGCCCTTGTACCTGCCTATTTCCAGAAATCACGCAAATTTTAAAATTTTGTCCAATGATGTCAACTGATGTTACACACGTCACAAATTCGCTTTGAAAATTTTGAAAAACCGCTTTATTGCATTTTGTCTCAAAACCTATAAATTGCTACATAATTATTGTTAGAATGTTTTGCTGATTTTGTACGGTATATAAATAAAATTTATAAAAAATATTGTGCGTACCTATTATGGTTAAAATTATGAGTTAGACTTTAGAGCACAATTTCGGCCTTTTAGTGCATAGGTATACCTACATATGCATGAATATTTCGGCACTTTTTTAATTTTTTTTCCTTTTTTGGTATTTCATCCACAGGGGGGATGGTTTGGCCATATTTCGGCACTTCGTCAGTAAGTACATATTATACGATATATTGAGAATAAGTTTTGTCTAAAGAGTGCCATTGAATTCCAGCTGTACAGGAGAATCTGCACTAAAAATCTTAATGCAGTGATTTGATATTTTGGGTAGGTACTGCAGCATCGGCTGGACCAATATCAGAAATAGTAAAAATGTTCTTACTTCAGGTGCCATCCAGTATGGTGTTCCAACAGAAGTGTTTCTTCTCGCCATAGTGGCGGCCAGATGTGAGGATACTCCAAAGTCCACCAACTTGATGCCAGCACTTTCGGTGAGGAGAATGTTGTGTCCTTTGACATCTCTGTGCATGCAATGGTTGCTGTGAAGGTACACCAGAGCCTCGACAGTCTCCCGAAGGATGTAAGCTATTTGTTCATCGGTCAGTCTCTCACCTCTGTTGCGGAGCCCCTGCGCCAGGTCAGTCACTGAACCTCCCGTGCAGAGCTGTGGATAAATTAAATTCATTGGAAAAGTAAAAACAAATAAGTACCTATACTATCAATATCTTTTACAATAAGGTAAATTTGTAGCTAGTCCTATTGTTAGTTCCGAGTTACGAACCCACGACCTTTCAGCTCAAGCTCCCACTTCATTCAGCGATCCATACTTTGAAATCTTTGCAAGCAAGACATGGGTGAAAACACAAAGAACACCGATTTCGACCGGCGCCGATCGGCGCAAGGAATGTTTATATGCATTTGAAAGGGCATCGCACACCAAAAGCAGACACCCGCATAAGCAGGAACAACATTCTTTGAGGCAATCAGCGCCGGTCGGAATCGGCGTTCTTTGTGTTTTCAGTTTTCACACATTCTTAGAACACGTTCAACCTGCCTCACACGCACGAGAGTTAGCGTTAAGTTATAAATGAACGTTGGTTAGTAACATTTTTAACGTTTCGTTATATAGGTAATAACTAATAGGTAGTATATTGGCCTATTAATAAAATTGTAGGTTGAACATTGACATTGCGAATCCACACCAACAACACACAAGTTGACATGAATACTGAATGCATCATCAGTATCCCTATTCTATATTTCCGTGACATTTACCCTGGCGTGAAGTGACAAAATTTTGTATGGAAACGTGTATATCGCCCCTACAGAATACTTCGGAAAGCTCCGGAACCCATACAAGATTCCCGTGAGTTTCTCACTTAGGTACGTTAGTGAGTAAAATTCGGAATAGGGTACAGGGTTTTTTTAGAGCTCAGCTATTGTGTTACTGTAAATGAGACTTTCCCTGCGCTCGATTTTGCGCATTTTCAATCAGCAACTTCCAAACCTTGCCTACATCCTGGGCTCCGTGTCAAAGGCACGGAACCAGAGGATCTTTCTCGTTTACGGAACCCTAGACGTAGGATGATCATCCATTTTCTTGGCTAATTCACATCTGCCATCCTCAACACATACCTTTTAAATTCCTCTATAGTTGCGTAACTTTAAAAAAAATCCAAAAGATGGCGGTGTAGTAGGAAATAAGTCGCATGTGAAACACGGTACGTTATTGTATATGTTGTTGCGAGAATAGGCCCAATTAAAATCAAATTGTTATGAGTTATTATTGTAAGATTTGTAGTAATAAAAGTATTGACGGTCGACATTGATTGAGTTTCAAGAGATGGAAGTGTACCTACTTACTATTGGCAGATCAATTTTGCCACTGAGAAACTTGCAACCTTTATTAGTAAAGAAAAAATATCACTTGCGTGGATAAAACGATATCCAATAATTTGAAATTAATGTCTTATCTTTTAATCTAAGTAACTTTCAGAGTAAATGCACTCATATCTGTAGACAGATTATTGTAATAAATTATTAATATCTTCATCGCTGGTGTGAAAAGATTTTGTTGTCGACCATAGAAAAGAGTTTTGATTTATTTCTGTATTTTATACGACGGCTTTATGATTTATGTGACATATAAATTGCTTCATTTTACACTCTCAATATTGAAATACGCGCAATGATTTAGAAAACGTTTAATAAGAATTAAACGTAAGATTACCTGCCAGAAGTTTAATTAGTCGGGTAATCATCTGTTCTCCGGTTTAAAACCCAAAGTACCTACCTCCATGTAATACTTCTATACAGTTAATTAAGGGGTATTACAGTTGAGTTACAGTAGGTACTTATTAAGCAATGCATTTTAAAAATATTTTTACGAGCGTACAAATACCTCCATGTATAGACTGAATAGAATAGCACCTCTGCTCTTTTTGCTGGTTTTTCGAGCATCCTGTAGGAGGCAGGAAATCGAAAAATCAGATCGGGACCGTAAGGTTGACCACCTCACGTCCTTAAACCTCAACCGGTCCGAAAAGGCATCATGAGCCTCGGACGCCTTCGAGCGCAATGGAGAGCTCTTGATGCTCCTAAGTGGGGTTTAGGCCCCTCGCATTGCGGGTTGGTGTGGGGGGGGGGGGGGGATCCGCGGTGGACTTGATATGGGCCGGCTTTTTGGTTTGATTGCTTCGATCGAACTAGGGGGCGGTTTCGTGCGGGACGGGTTTGCTTCGGATTTGTCTCCTCCGGGCTGGCTTGCGGTGTGCGGAGGGCCTGAATGAATTGTTTATACGTTCTAGTGGACAGATGATTTTTTCCCACTCTACATTGACGAAATCTTCGTTTGTAGTCGAACGCCAGAGGTCCGGGGGCTGATTGGTAGGTAAAAATGACTAAAACTCCACAAAAAAAAAACAAACTAAATTTAAACATAAGAATAAATCGGAAAACTGAAAACAAATTATGGAGAGATTGTTGGTTTCTATTATGATAACTAATGAAGAGACGAACTAATCTAGCAAGTAAACATTTACAAGAGAAAGTATGAAAATATTCTTTCTTTCACACAACTACTAGCTAGTTTACTATCTTTCCCGACAGACGTTGTCCTGCAGTCCTTACTATGAATATTGATCTCGAATTTGTAATTTATGCAAAAATACGTTTAAAATATTTTGTTGAATGTTAAAAAATTAGTTCTGAAAGCTTGAAAGAAATTCTATAAATAATCTGCGTACCAATGTTATGAAACTCAATGGTTGTAAAGTAAATGAAAATTGTGTTGTTATGGAATTTTTCGAAGGTGGCATTGTTGCCAGTAAATCCGTTCCATACTAACTTAAATATTATATTTTATAATTATTCTGTTATCCGGAGCGGAGAATAATCCATTAAACCAAGTATCATAAAAATCTGTTCAGCCGATCTCGAGTTACAAGTGTTCGCACTAACCCGACTTTCTTTTATATTACATATTTCATCATAGCAAAATTTTTGCAAAATATTGTAGTAAGCATCAATCATACTAGAAAATATTATTATGAAAGATGAAGAAAAACAATGAAAATAAAATTCATTGCATTGAATCCAACGATAAGAATCGATTATTGTTTTTATTTATTTATAACTTAGACTAGACTACTAGTCACCATGAGAAAAAATAAGGTGAGAGAAGATCTTATCAAAGAGTCAAAACAATGATAGAAATAATATTATCTTATATATAAAAATGGAGAGCTATTTCCCGATGTCATCGCATCACGCCTAGGACCGATTTCGCTAATTCTTTTATTGTCGTGTAGGCTTTTATCGAGAGAATGTCCTTTTAGAAGAAACAAATTGGAAAATGCATGGAAAATAAGAAAATTAAAGAAAACTCTACGTAGACAACCTTATTAGTACTTTTTACCTTATAATTTTTATTCCAATTTTGAAATTTTGAAAGAAATTGTCAATTGGTGCGATTGACAGAATGCGGATGGAATATACATGGTTTAAAACAGACGCATCAGTCGGAATTACATTGGTCAAATTATAATTAGGTAATTCATCACCATACAAATTCGAAATCAATAATCATAGTTAGGAACACAGGACAACGTCTGTCGGGAAAGCTAGTATTTTAATAAAAAGGTTAGATGCGCAGGTACACAGCGCACTGCTAAACGATCATCTAAGTATGAATTATCTAACATTAAAATACAATGTTTATACACCTTGATGTGTATCAACTATACTGTTTTACATACTCTCACAGTTATTTAACATACAATTATCACTTCACATAGGTACATACTTTATAATATACCAACGTCAAATGTACCTACCTATTGTCATAATTAATATATTTCTAATAATTTTCCCGCGGAGTACGGGTATTAATTAGTATAAGTATAAATATATTTTTGACGATATTTTCTAGTGTTTGATTAAAGGCGAAATGTTGAATCAAGAAAGCTAGTTCAACTTGCGAGAGATCCTAAAGTTTGTCTGTAGCCTAGAATTGCCTGCTCTGATATATTATATTAAAGAAATAAATAACAATAAAGCGATGCTCTCTTTTAAAAATTGTTATATACCAACCTATATAAACATATCAAAAATAATATATTATAAAAATGGTACTTTTACAGTAAATAGAGAGCTCGTACCACCGAGATGAAAACATCTCATTTCATCGCGGGTAAAACACAGAGACAGGGCAGAAACAGTATAATTAGGGAAATATGCAATACAGACGATGCCGTCAAATGGAGCAGAAGTAGACGAATGCGCTGGAGGGATCATGTCAAGAGGAATGGGAGATGACCGCATAGCCAAGGCAAACCGCCCAAGAGGTGGAAGGACAGCTGGTAGTCGGTGACCGCAAAGGAGTTACCTGACCTGGGAGGCTACTCTTGAAATTCAATCCCGATTTCAATGTCGACCATTTATACTGGAATACTAAAACTAAAAATACTTGTATAAATGAAGTGGCTGGTAGCCTGGCGGTTGCTACGCCGGCTTTCATACTGGAGGTAGTGGGTTCGATCCCAGGTTGGACAAAGTCCTCTTTCACGTCACAAGAATTTAACAGCTCAAAATTGTCTCTTTTATTGTTGTCATCTGATATGCTTTTATACATTTTTTTCATACATATTTGGTTATGATTTTCAATGTCATATCGGTTATTTATGCCATTTTGTATATGAATTTTATTGACATTAATACTTTACCTCCATAACAAACCACAGCTGGTCATCTTCAGGCGTAGGTCCCCGTTTTAGAAAGAGACCGTAAAAGGCTGGTAAGTTGGGATGATGCGAGAGGTCTCGAAACACCAAAAACTCCTCTTCAATCTCTTCCACATTTTCTGATATATTTTCTAAGATCTGGAAAATAATTAATCACTATTGAAAAACTAGTTAACAGAAAAATTCAAACACGAAATCAACGACTAACTTTATCCGATTGTTTCGAAATTTCTCGAAAAGTCTACTTAATTTATACACATTCCTTCTATGAATCTATATTAACCACCTAAACTAACAATAAATAAATATCTTACCGTATGTCCTAGCTGGTCGCATGACCGTACGATTGCAATGATCGCATGAACACGGACGCACTGTTCAAACATTATAAAATTTTATGAACGTGTCCTAACTGGGCAGACGGACTTCGATCGTCCGATCGGTGCCTTGTTTGAAATGATCGCGCGTCGCTTGTATTGCTCTGTTGTATCGATAATTATTACGACACCTACTTGCCAAAAGTTCTTACTTACTACTAACATTCATATTTATTTGTTTGCGTTGTCAGGGAAAGTGGACGCGCGATCATGCGATGGCAGTTAGGACACAAAATTTTTCATCGTGCGATCACAAATTTGTTTATGCGATCATCGCAATCGCTCGATCGTACAATCATACGACCAGCTAGAACAGGGCCTTAGATATTATATGCACCTGTATATTTCTAAATTCATAACATACCTTTTAACATTTTGTTTAGAATTTCGTTACTCCTTATAACATTTCAACTGCATAATATCATATTTATAATTTACATATCAATTATTATAATATTCACAACATGTCTATAATTACTGTCTTAAAGATATGTGTAACATGAGAATATTAATTTTTTTCTACATCCGTCGACTCTAATAAGAAACATTAATAATCTAACAACGCTTTGGGAGGTTGGCATAAAAAATGTAATGAATAGAAATCTAATATATTACATTGAGTTAGATTTTAAGATAATCACCTTGAATTTTTGTTGGATTATCATAAACCTTACACTCACCGTTATTTTGTTTTTATTTTTTAACAATTTATTGAATTCGGTATCATGTTGAAAAAAGCTGTGTGAAACATGATATTTCGTTGAGAGGAAGTCTTTGGGATAGAAATAAGAGGTTTAACCTAACCTTTTTAGACACAGTTCTCAATAATTAATTATTTATGTAGTAAATTTTGTTGTTTTTTTGCTAAACAATAGCAAAATCTACACGAGATTAATCAAGCACAACGTATGTGAAATGTGCTTTCATAGTACTTCTGTTTGCAACGTTGGAAACAATGACACTGACATAACAGAGTTTGACAACAGTTACTCAAAGACGCATGGAAAAAGCCATGCTGGCTATAACCTTGAGAGATAGAGTGAGAATCGAAACAATACGGCAGGAAACAGTCACAGAGATTTCCCAATAACTCATTTCATTCCTTCCTTCTCAGCCTGTATCGATTCGATAAGAAAAGTGGTGAGCCCATTAGAAAAAATATCTATGGTCCCAAAATCTCATCCAAGATAGCAGGTAAATCACATCACACCCCAAAATAAAAGAACCTAATATGTAATTTCCTTACCTTTATGGCAACTCTCTTCTTTGATTTCTTATCTCTGGCTGAATATACTTCCCCATAAGTCCCCTCCCCTATGAGTGTCTCCAGGGTGAACCTGTCCAGCGGATCAGCCACCCTGTCCAACTCGATGTGCTGGGAGAGCCCATGGTAGGCCATTATTGGGGGAAACTTCTACGAATTCATCTGAAACAATAAAAAGTAAAATTTAAGTTACGGGAAGAAGTTCAACGGGTTTTCTATATGTACGTAGATATGTTAAACGTTAATAATAACCAAGAGATGGCGGTGTAGTAGAAAATAAGTCACATATGAAGTATGTTCAGTTTTTTTTTATATAGTATTTGAAGAAAACGTTACGATCATAATTATTATTATGGAAATTTACGACTCGTTTTATTAGATCAGTAGGTAAATTAAAAACCTTTTTTTTGTAGAACAGGCGCGCTTAAGAGTCTAATTTTATTTATTCTTTACTTCAATTTCCTTCTATAACTTTAACATCAGGTGTACAATAACCTACAAAAGGTATGACGAGTCACGAAAATGTGTCAAGTCCGTAAAAAAAGATGCCGATTTTCACAAATCAGGAAGAGGGTCCTAAAAGTTGTATAAAACATCACGTGATTAATGGACGAGTCCAAAGATGGAAGAAAAGTTGGTATAAAACTTGACAAGAGAGCAAAGAAACAGGAGATTTTGTGGAGATTGAAAAAGGTTAAAAAAATATACGTTAATATAATATGCACATTTTTTTTTAATTTTCTTTCCCCTCAACTTTTCTGCTAGAATTTAACTATTTTAATTATTTATTAGGTATATTACGCCTGCCATATTAGCAAAAATAATTCAAGGATAGTCATAGCTAATATAAATACCTACAATAATAATATAATAAAAAATGAGGTTCCGAATGTATGATAAAAAGTTAAGTAAATAGTGAACCCATATTCTAAAATATAGCTCATGACAAAAAAGTAATAGGTAACAGTGGAAATTCAGGAATTTTGTATGGGTTGCAGAGCCTACCATAATACTTACAGGAATTTTTGTACAAAAATCCGTTACATTACGCCACTATTATATTATGAAGATTCTGAATATGGGTACTGGTTAATACCATCAAGAGCTTATAGTAAGTTCACGTGTTGATAATAATAAGGGTAAGAAGCATGCACGTGTTTTTTGTTTCAAACCACGTTTGACCGAGCAACATATTAAATAAGCATAGGTACCTAGTAGAAACAACCTTCCATTCAAACGCTAACAAGATTACTATTGTCATATTTATTTTATAAACGTCGGTAGCATTCTTCTCGACCCATATTACCGACTTATCATCCAAATAAGTTCTATCAAGTAACAGTGATAAACTAAGAAACCTTACAAGTGTCAATAACAATATAATATCATGACAAACTAGTTGAAGAACTGTCTTGAAACGTATATGTGTTTCGAGGATTTCAGTCTCAAGGGTCTTTCTGATTATTTGTTACGGTGAACATTTCTACTTATATATGTAGTTTTTTTCCGCATAGTGAGGGCTCGTAGACTCGAACGATTCGATCGTTTGACTATTTGCAATTGGCTTTCGATTAAACTCGTACAAGCCCCACTGCATGGGTATTCACGAAACTTATTATTTTACTTGGGTCATTCAACGCTAAAAAGAAATAATTTTTATCTAAATTAGACAAATTCCAATTATAAATAAGTTTAATCTTCACATTTTTGCTTACTTTTTCGTGAATTACCTTGCTGGAGGTCATGGCTTTGAAAATTCGTCTTTACTTTATTGAAACGATCGATGCACCAATAAGATTTTTTTTTTCTAGATAACCGGCGACTTATTCTATTGGGAACGGTATTGCGCCGTGGTTTACTCCAAAAAGAAAATTGAATTATAATTTGGTGCTACGCTTGCCCTGATAAACAGTTACCGATAACTATCACGGACACCTACCAGGTCTCCCAGGTGGATAAATTAAAATACCATCCATTACCACCTCTGGTGAGTGGTGACCTCGAAGCCGAGCTCCCGATACGTATCAGTATGATTAGTGGTGCCTTTAACAACATGACCAAGATATAGAAGGCGTCGGCGTTCAGTGCCGAGACGAAATGTAAACTGCGTGTGTTTCGCCCATTCTCCTGTATGGGTGTGAGTCCTGGTACCTAACCAAAGCCCAGGCACAAAATGTATGTATCTGCATTTGAAACGAAGTGCCTCAGGAGAATCTTGGGTAGGTATAAGATGGTACCACCGCATCACGAACGACGATATACACGCCCGTTACTGCCTCCATTACGGAGAGGAGATGGCTGGGACATGTATGTAAGTGCTTAGGTATATCAAATTTTGATGCAATATGATACGACAAAAAAGTTCCCAGTATCGAAGTAAAACGTTTATCTTACTTAAGAATTCTCATTGTATGCAACCCGGTCAATTACTGCATTTTTTGTGTCACCGCGTAAGGGCCAATGTGCATCGTTTCAAAATGAAGCCAAGAGCACTTTCATATTCCAAGTACCAAATGGGTACTCGGTACTTAGGGACACATTAAATGTTAATCATAGATAAAAACGATTAAGATGTTATTCTGGGACGGGGTCTCACAGTAGCAAATTATCACTAACGATAACAGATTTATTAGATTAACATCGAGACCGTAGCGTAACACGGCTGTTTATTTTTTATTTTGCAGAAAAATTGTAATGATGGGAAAATAGAAGTTCGTTCTCATTTCCATTCCCATTCAACCTAAAAGATAAATGAAATAAAAAAGTTATTTGAAACAAAAAAATGATTTTTTTTTCGGAATAATGAAAGAAAATAGCGTTATTAAAACTTCCATTTAATATTGCCAGCAAAAAATAAATAATTCATATTCTTATAATTACAGTAACATTTTTTTTAAAACGAATCTGTGCTTACTCAAAATGAAAAGTGAACACAAATATACTCTTAAGTGTAAGCTACTGAAAGCTTGTGTCGTGAAAGAGGAAAATGGTAGGCACCTGGGATCGAACCCACAACCTCCAGTACGAAACAGTATAAAAGCCGGCATTTATTTCATTCTGATAATACTTTTAATGTTGTGCCACTGATTTCTTCAAACTTCTATATGAATTTTTATTGTTATAGCAACAGTCGTATACAAGTGCCACATTATTATATCAAATATCAATAAATTTATTTCTTCGCAACTACCGGCAATTGCATCTCACAAGCAATGATTTGTGCCTGTACTTTTTTTAAATCCTAAAGAATTAAAAAACAGTAAGGATTATAATAAAAAATAAAATGAAGAAGAAAATGTAACGAAATTTTAGTAAAAAATCACATTGATTCAAAAGCGTAACACACATTAAACAAATGACCAATTATCTTAGTTGATAGGCCTAACTAGTTAAAGGTTCTAATAAAAATTAATAGATGCCTACATAAGCCCATATTACGCGCGCTTTAAATAAACATTATGTCTGTCCAACAAATTAATTTACGGCCATTTTCATATCACTAAGCGTTTCATTTACAACATGTAATAAAAATAACAACACCTTAAAATAATGGACTGTGTAAGAAGATACATTAAGTTCATATAGGCGTGATTTTGTTGGTATTAAACATCTGATAACAAAATCTATATTGGAGTTTTGTTCATTTCACCGTGTTATAGTGTTTTTGTATGTATGTTTTGAAAATTAATTTTCACAAACTTCCTGAGGATTTATCACGCGTAAGGGTGCGTTTACACTAAACGCACATAGATTCAGAGCTAGAAATATAATAGAGCATACTTTCTTTATCGTTGATATTGACACCGGCCAATGAACAGAGAATAAGAACTAAATAGAACCCTGGTGCGCGTAATCTGTCATCGCCTATTAATAATAACAAAATTTATTTATAAGGTAATTATAGAGGAAAATAATAATAATAATCTTTATTCTGGGAAAATAGTACAAAATACACAAAAAAAAACAAACACATGCAATCATGATAGGCAAGTCAAAAATGAAACACAAAGCCAAGCAAACGAGCGAGAACAAAAAAAATAATATAGCATAGATAGCCCCTGCAAATTTGTACAGTTTCAAATCTTAAAGGGAACCAAACAGATTTTGAAGAGAGAGAGAGAGAGTATAAAACACGATGCATGATGTTTATGTGTAAAATATAATATAAAAACTATATACACAGTTCTTGCTTATTGTCGTTTCCTTGATGATGATGATGTTGGACGATTTGTTTGGCGCTATTTAATGGATCTGCATCTCAGGGCGCGCGGGAAACTCTGTGGGAAGAGCAGTGTCTTCAGTTTGCTCCTGAATGTGCTGATGGGCTGGTCCTCTCTTAGTTCTTCGGGAAGTCGGTTCCAGGTGACGGGTCCTGCTACGCTGAAAGCCCTGTCGTGGAAGTTCGACTTGTTGCTCCTGTTGATCTCATTTAGCATGTTGGTAGATTTCATAGCTGAACGTAAGGGTCAATATCAACGATAACGAAAGTATGTTGCATTTCTAGATATAAATCAATGAAAGTTGTGATTCGAACAACATCTAATAAAGCACGGCTTATTTCCTTCGAATTTCTAGAAAGAAAGTGGAAATCTTTATTTTTTCTTCCCGAGAAAAGAAATCGCGCCAGACACTTCTAACCCTCGTTACAATCAATTGAAGCAGCGTTTATGAGAAGTTCATTGCAATTGTGCTCGAATCAATAAAGGGCTTCCTTGTAAAACCTCATAAGGAATTAAAACTAAGCATGATTATGTACATGTACACAGTTGTCTAAAACTAAGCATGACTATGTACAATGTACATGTACACAGTTGCAAGCGGTTTGAGTTTGTGACATCAAGGAACGCCTTCAAAATCGTATTTATGAGATATGCGTTTTCATTAAATGCATCATCAGTTATGTATGGTTGAAGCATACCACCTTTTCAACATGTTTCTATGTACAAGACATTCATAGATGCACCAGCTTGGTGAAATTTGTACTTACTTGCTCTTAAGTGTATGATGCTTTAACAGTTTCCTTCTCATTTATTTTATTTATTTACTCGAAATCACATAAGTTATATTAATCAACATTACAAAATAAATTACAAGGAAAATGCTACCTCACTAGGCGTAAACCTGTATCGAGGATAGCGAACATAGCACAATAATAGAAAAAAACAATCGAAAATATTTAGGCCTAATGACCTGTTATTAAAGAGATGGAGAAAGCCTCTTATGTGGTTGACTCCCAGGAATCTATTTCTATCTCTTTGGTAGTCTAGTCTAGAAGTCTTTTTTCGTGGAGTTAGCCGTGATATGTTATTTGAAAGGGTCTGGTTGAATTCATCATTCTCAGTTAAATAAATCAGGAAAACAGCTTTGATAGTAGGTAAAATATCTTCTCTAGCTTCTAGTGTAAATTCGACGTTGTTAACCTAGTATTTTATTAAAGTACTATAGCACAGTTAAATATTTTTAATTTCTTTTAGTAAAGTAATCTTTTCACGAATCTCACTTGAGAAAACTGTATCCTACTGTTATAGTTTGCATAAATCCATAATAAAGATGTTGGCATTTTTATTATACTTTGATAAAATTTATGCAGACAACTCCGACTGTTTGAAGATCGTTAAATTGTCTACAAGACTTGCAAATCAGATGAAATAAAAGTGTTTGAACAAACCGTAATTAACTGTCAAGAGCAATCATAGATCCATACCAATTAAGAAATCTTGATAGTTTTTTTAACCCCCTAAGGCCCAGGCTTATGAAATGAAAGAAGTAATAAAGACCCAGAGTACTTTTAATAGTACTTAATAAATAAATGCGTTCAGACCCAGACAAACAACCAATCTTTTTTTAGATTTATAGTTAAGCGAGCATTTTATTAATTCGTAAGGGATATTCTGAGCACTAAAGTAAGACTTTAGTGAAGAAAAAAATCCAAAATGTTTTTACCTATAAAAAGGACTTTGGGTCTGTATGCTGTAAGTTCGTCATATCATTTTACCTTAGGAAAGGAATTAGGGTTTCAAAATAACATTCAAAACCATTCTTATTTGGATCAAATTTGTAATAATAAAAAGGAAAACACGGTTTCTGTTTTTTGTGAGGCACGGGAACAGGTTTCATGTTGAAAATTTGACGCATGTTGTCATTTTGTAGCCTTCCTTCCTACACTTATGCTTTACACAAAATCAATTTCAGGCATATCATGGTGTGCTCCATGGGCTCTCGTAAATTTTTGAGGGAAGGGAACAACCGTAAGTCGTCCTTTTTTTCGTTATATTATGTCCTCTGATTCTATCGATACTTATTCCGTGATATCTGCATCAAACGCGTTTTCTTCGACTAGCATTCTACCAAACTCCGTTTTTAAGAATCTAAACAACATCTGTGTCTAAAATGATCTGTATTTCTTCTTCGTTTAGTAAAAATGAAACAAAAACATAAACATTTAACAAAAATGTTTATTTATTATAATCATAACTCAAACCCAAAGTCCTACAAACAGTACCAAATAAATAAACTTTCTTGAAGAGGATAGACCAGAGGTCCTTTTTAAAGCACTTAACAATTTGAGGCTAAAAATTGCAGCTACTACTGCAGAAAACTATAAATTTATAACATAAACTGGTATTATAATTCACTATATTCCTAAAAAATCATTAATTTTGTAAACAAAAAGTAGGATTTTAAAGATAAAGACAGATTACTCACATGACACGCGCCCCGACTCCATGATCGCTGACTTTCAACTGACAGATGACATTCAGATTTATACATTTTTTTATTAAAGTGAGCATTGCCGGCATATGAGAAGTATAATCCATCATTCTATGCTGAATTTAAGTTTTAGGAGGGAAATTTAAATATGCTAGAACCAATAATGTAATTGGTACTTTAAGAAGTACCATGGGCGTTTATTTCAGGCAGCAAAATTTTATATTGGGTCTGAATGACTATGTTGATTTAGTACTTTTTATAGTACCCGGGGCCTTAGGAGGTTTTAAAATACAAACTTTTCGACGGCATGGCTAAGAAAGGGATAGTACTGCCTTTATGGGCGATGATGGGCTAGTCATTATTTATTTGAGTGTTTCTAGTACGGATATAACATGCCACTCTCAAACTAGCTTCTCGATTAAGCTTCCAAATCTCTCGACCGACGACGGACCCCTATATGTGTTTAAAGCTTGTTTAAGGACTGTGGGGGTTGTGTACATTAATCACTTGAGCTCAAAACGAAATGTCACAAAATTGTAGGATGGGGGGAAGAGTATATTGAAAATATCCAATAAATTTATCTTTTGAAGTCTTGTGGACGTAGTCTAATTTTTTTACTATTTTTTATGTAGGCAAACATTTCTTGTTTAATCAGGGCAATAAATCAGTCACATTGTAGGCGATGGCGATTTTTGAAGATTAAATGAATTGTAACTTTTTTGCATTTTTTATTGATTTTTTATTTGTTGAAAACATTGATTTGGAAAGCGGACCCTCAAATAAATTTTAATTTCAGGGATCACCCTGGGATCTATTGCTAGAAGCAGGCCTATCTTTATAAGACTAACTACATTAAAAAAAAAATGAATAAAATAAAAGGTCATTTTGTTTTTGAGACAGTGCCCTATGAAAAAAAAAATGTTGATTATTCTTGAGAGTTTTTCTTGAAAGCCAACCATATTATGCGCGTTAGCTGCAGAAAATATCTTTTGGGTCATTATAACGAGTAGTCATATTCGCAATTTCCATATTATAATATGGAAATTGCGATGCCAATGCATCAGATTCTCTCTGATTTAGACAAAAATCATATTATACGAGCTGTAAACAACGTAAAAAACACTACGATAAAAATAAATTATTCGTATCGGAGATTCTGGCGGACTTTCTGCATAGAGCATTATTGTTCTTTATGGAGAACATTTCTGTGATCTGCATTAAACGTTAATGACACTTAAAGATGCAATAAGAATCATCTTACGTTGCGAATCTTAATGGTTATATTATTATTACTTTTTTGTAGTTGTTTATTATGTTGGCTAAATAAACGGCGTGTGAAAAAAATGGGTTTTATTATGTTATGTTAAATCGTTTTGCGCATTAAAGGGTCGATGCTTGCGGAAACAATGATAGTAATAATAACATGTAATCATTTTATAACCATAGCATGTACATGTACAACTTCATAATATGACACTAAACGCTTGTTTTTTTTATAGGTACATTTCAAGAGTCTTTTAAGAACGTTCCACCGTTTTTTTTTTGGTAATGAATTCAGGAATATGGACAAACAAAATGTTGATCTATAGCAATTTGAAGATACTTGGTTCTTGTATGGCTGTTTACATTTTTGATCCCTTGACTTCACTTGAGTATAAACATTATACAAAAATACAAAAGTTTTTTGAGAAATGATAATACTTGAGAGGTTTTCTGGGAAGCAAATTATGACAGCTGTCAAACATACCATCTAGCATTGACTGATGAATATTATGCTAATAATATAGCCGCGGGGTCGCCGGCTAAGAATAGCACCTCTGCTCTTTTTGCTGGTTTTTCGAGCATCCTGTAAGAGGCAGGAAATCGAAAAATCAGAGGTTGACCACCTCACGTCCTTAAACCTCAACCGGTCAGGAAAGGCACAATGAGCCTCGGACGCCTTCGGGCGCGGTGGAGAGCTCTTGATGCCTCCCTATGCTCCTGAGTGGGGCTTGGGCTTCCCGCATTGTGGGTTGTTTTATTTTTTCATTTGTATTTAGGTAGGTATATAAAAAATAAAATAAGATAAACAATTATTTTATTTGTAATAGTATGTAAAAAGAAATGGTACAATAATTATTCTTAACATATGGTTGAGGTTATAAACGTTTTTTTTTAGTCATGGCGTTGCCGTGACAGATGGCTTGGTGTGTACCTTTAGCCAATTATAAACGTTAACTTGACCAGTGTTGCCAATGCCGTTTTTCAAACGCAAAGTAACCCAACTGAAAATTTGGTACGCGGTCCTTCCGAAAATTTTAGTATCCGAAGAGAGATGGGAGTTCACTAAAAAAAGGTCATTTAGTACCCGAAAGGTGGAAATTCGCTAAAAGGGAAGTAACCCAAGTGGCTACCCGTCATTTTTGGATTTTTCGTCGCATATTCTCGTTCCAAATAGCCCAAATGGCACTAAATAGACCGGATTAGCTAGGGCGCCAATGGAAAATGGAAAAAAAACATCCCATTGAAATTACCAAAAGTTTTAATGAATTTAGATTCACCAAAAATGTGATGAGTAACTTATATGCACTTTAAAACAAAATTAAACAATAATAAAACTTAAGTTCTCAAACGGGAAGATGGTCTGTAAAAAAGGGACTCGAAGTCATGATAAGCGGTACCAAAGTCGGCGACAGATACTCAAGGCTATTATAAACCTAGGTATTTTCAATAAACCGAAATGTACCTTACATTATTGAACCAACTTTTCAATGCAATCATGTAATAAATTAGGGTTCGAATACGGGCTTACGACGGGTCTTCTACCGCTCTTTCAAAGGCTGGCTTAGTGTAGTGTACCTTATTTTAGGGTTTTTGCTTCGTGATCGCTGACATTGACACCAAACAAACAACAACGAGCAAGAATAATTAACAACAAGAACTAATAATAGCCAAAGTTCTAGTTCGAAACGCAACGTAAATAACGCATCATTCAGAAAGACCTTGCTCTTATTGAGTAATTGAGTAAAGAAGGGCTTCCTACTACAGCAATAAGCTTTTTTGAATTGTACCTTATTTTAGGGTTTTTTCTTCCTGATCGCTGACATTGACATCAAACAAACAACAACGAGCAAGAATAATTAACAACAAGAACTAATAATAGCCAAAGTTCTAGTTCGCAACGCAACGTAAATAACGTATCATTCAGAAAGACCTTGTCCTTATTGAGTAATTGAGTAAACAAAGGCTTCCTACTACAGCAATAAGCTTTTTTGAATTGTAACTTATTTTAGGGTTTTTCTTCCTGATCGCTGACATTGACACCAAACAAACAACAACGAGCAAGAACTAGCAAGAGCAACGAAACAACAACGAGCAAAGAGCAATGAGCAAAACAATGTAACAACAACGAGCAAGAACTACTAATCAAAGAGTAATTAACAACAAGAACTAATTAATGGGCGATGACAAATCACGAACACCAGAGTACTGTTGTTCGCTTGGTGTCAACATCAGCAATCTATTTCTGCCTCTGGCTATATGTTCGGTTGGTTTAAAGGCATTTTAGAGAAGAAGTGGTTGGTAGACTGACGGTTACAACGCCGGCTTTCCTACTATTTGGTGTGGACGTCGTGGTTCGATCCCAGGTGCCGACCATCTTCCTCTTTCACGACACAAGCTTTAAGTAGCTTACTGAAAAAGAGTCAAGGAGTGTATTTGTGTTCACTTTGAGTGAGCACAGATTCATTTTTATAAAAAAAAAACTTGAGAAACCTGAATTTCATTGTCTCTTTGTGGGTCATTCACAAAAACCTATCTAAAAAAAAAAACAGATCAAATGACCCATATTTACAGGGAAACAAGACGAGTATTAGAGAATCAGAAGTCTATGATATTCACAAATTTATTGTTAAAGGCATTCGTTCTTAAGTACACAAAAGCAAAGAAATGCAGAAAAAAAATCGCACAAGTACATAGGTAGGTACATAGATTGTTAGTAGATATGCCTTGAAGGGTCGATGAGCTGGCGTGTGAGCAAGTCATTGATTATTTTGAATAAATTAATTCAAGTAGATTTATAAACTTATTATCGTTTATCGTATTATTTCATCGATTTTTTTCAAACCTTATGCCTACACGTAGACAATGAAGAAGATGCAAATATTAGATTTTATAATACATAATTACATTATTATGTTTGACAGCTATTTATGGTGAGCTCAGAAAAGTATAGTTTATTGATTCAATTAAAGTGATTGATTATCTTTTTCTAGTTAATTAATTATACATTATACATGTTTAAGCTGTCATAATATTGGAAAAAAGGTGTGTGGAATGGATCAATATAATATAATTTTATACAGCAAGAGCATCGACCTTAGAAATATATCAATATTCTTATATTAAAAAAAAAAAAACGATTGAAGATAAACATTGTGCAAGATCGATCGCAATGGAGAACTCTTGTTGCCTCCCTAAGCCCCTGAGTGGGGTGTAAAAGGGAGTTTGTTGTTGTTGTTGAAGATGCATATTACATAATAACTATACTTAACCATTGAATTGTTGTATATCTTACGTTTACATTAAAATCAAAACACTTTTTTTGATGCTAAAAGTAGTAAAGGTACGTAAGCGCTGGGAGGGGTACATATTCGCGAAAAGGTTTAAGATCTGTCATCTTGCCTTTACTATGAATATTGAATTTGTATTGTGACAAAATAATTGAATATCATTTTGACCAAATTAATACCAACCAATGCGTCTGTTAAAAAAAAATCGGCGTCTATCTAGTGACAGCATAATGATGCTGTCGAGGTCTACGTATAGGGATTGCAGTCCGGAAAACCGGATCCGGTATTCCGGCGGATCCGGCATCAAAATGCTCATATCGGATCCGGCAGAAATTGACGGATCCGGAGATCGGATCCGGTTAATCATATATTAAGGGATTTTTCGTCATACTCAACACGGACCGGACTCGAATCCGTATCCCTAGCAATTCCACAGGTCATTGTAGGTACCCATAAAGAAACGATGAGAAGAAGTGGCAAATGCGTCACACTGAGTGCAGTGTAATGCTGTTTTTGCCTCCCTGTGCCCAACGTGGGGTTAGGTAGTGTTGACTTATCGTATTGATAGTATTGACTGTAGTGATAGTGATTATACATTACATAGATTAGTTCGGTAGTCTGTCATAATGTGTGTGCAGCTATATTCAAGGATAAAACATAAATAATTTTTCAAACACTTATTATCGATATAGGAGTGTCTCTGATTATTCCCGGTTATAGGGATTACTTCTAGGGCGCGGATATCCAATTGCACATCCAACTCTTTAGTGCTCGTCCAAGGGTCTGTTGGTTTATGTGATTTCAACCTCTTATAATTACCAGAATCACCGGATCCGTTCTGTTGACGTGATCATTCCAGTAATGCCTTCTATTGCTCCCCCATTGCCTGACGTTCTCGATATCGCAGAGGCTCCGAATCCGGAGTTTCTAACTCTGCCTCGAATGGTTTATTCTGCAATGGGTTGAAGAGTTTTCGAGAATCTTTCTTTTTCGTGGTGTCGGTTCTCTGAGAATCTTTCTTTTCAAATCATGATTAATAAGGCAGGTCAAAATTAATATTTTCGTTAAATTTAAATTTGATTTTTTTAATACGTAATCTAATTTTGAATTTTATTTCTTTTGAAACTTATTTTTTATAGTTTTTACTATTTAAAAGTAATCATACCCTAATTAAATTAATTTCGTATATGTGCTGTTTTATTTTTAGCCTTCATTATTGTAAAAAATGACAATTAATCAAGGTTATGTCAATCCGGTCGGATCCGATCGGATCCGGCCGGATTGACGAAAATCCGGTTGGATCCGGCCGGATTCAAAATGAGACCGGATTGCAATCCCTATCTACGTATAACAAAATAGTCTTCGATGAATTTTTTGGCTACAGATAATCAATATCTGCGAGTAGGTATTATTCAAATCAATAACGGAATATTACCATAACAATAATTATGATGATCAATTTTTCCATCAACAAATCAATCAATTTGGTGACAAGTAGATTTGTTTTGGTGTAAAAATTGACCAACTGTCCGGTGGAAACAATACTTACTACATAAAATCAATTATGATCAGTTTGCAAAAAAATAATCAATCGTTTGAAACTGAAAGGAGATTGATTATTCGAATGAATAAATTAGAATGTCTTGAAATAACAGAAATTAACATTGGCTATAAGTATCTACATAATAATTCAGAAATGTTTGCGTGCTTTTGACAATACTTTACCGTATATGTGAACATCACGCTCAAAATACAAATGCTACGTCAGATATGAATCTGCGCAGAGCGGTGAAATTTGCTCGAGAACGTTCTAAGATACAATTGGCAACGTTAACTTTAATATATTAAGAGCTATTTAAAAAACTTTATTTTTTTAGGATCTTCATACAAATTTTTCAAAAAAGACAGAAAGCCATCTTTTGGAAACAAAATTACTCATGTAAACGTTGAATAGAATCTTGGTATTACGGTATGAAAATGTTATAAAATAATTGGAGATTGATTCGTTATACATATAAATGTTATTCAAATCTTATTATTCTCAATAAATAAAGATTTAATGCAAAATTTTGGAAATATAATTCCTCCATTTTCAAATTTGACACATTTAAAAAAATTTATGGCCGCAGTTTATGTAAATCTGTCGTAGCCATTGAGTAGGATGAGTAAGTACCTGATAAAATCATAATATGATTAAATATTATTAAACGTTGGTAAACAATAAAGATACATGAAATTAAATTCATAATACATTTAAATATATTAATCGTAAAAATGATTTTTGAAAATTGAAATGAGTATAAAAATTCTTTAGTAGATTTGGTCGATAAAACAGAACTCTGAAAGAAAGCGAATCTGACAGGAACTAATGACGTTCCTGTTTATCAAAATCATAATGGATTTGTCAGGTAATTGTGCATGTTTATTAAAGTAAAAAATATATTTGTTTTATCCACATCATAATAATTAAGAAATACTGTATAATATTCATATCTCAATTAATCACATAAAACAGATTGTTGTGGACAAAATCATCGAATATCACTTTATTTGCTATTATAATAACAAAATTATCTAAATTCTTAATTAATAGGTATGAAGATAAATTATAAACAATGTTAAATATATATTAATATTTTATTGCGTTAATATAACAATCTTCACGTATGTTTCATAATACGACAAGAAGCATTATATTAAAAAAGTATGGTATGGGATAATTGGTGTAGTAGTTTCTTCCGTCAACAACATATTCTCTTTATACATCTCAAACATGATCCTGTAGAATAAAGAATCCTTCAAAGACCAAAACTGCAATCGTTGGATGTGGTATGTGCAGATTGACAGGTTTCGACCAAGTTTTGACGCAAAAAAAACCCAAAGGTGACTCTGTCACAGCCCAATTTGATGACAGATAAAAGCAACCAAGGTTTGTGACACTGAAAATGAATAAATTAATCATAAGTCAGTAAATATTTGCGTTTATTTTTCTTTACTAACCCCTTTGCACTAATGGTTGAATTTAAAATCAAATCTTATAGTTTAGCATAAATCATATTGCTTATATAATTTGAAAAAAGTATGGAAGTCTTAGCTCATTTGTTTCCAATTCGGTTAACATTTCAAAGTGATTTTCATGCATTCTTAAACTAAAAAAATAAAATCCTAAGCGATGGAAAGAATGTCACAGAAAAGGTCATCATTTTTTATGTTTCTTTATTGAGTCAGTACTTAAAAATTACAAAGAAGTGATTATATAATAAATCTTAATAAACAACATTAGGTACCTACCGAAAATATCTACTGAGCAGCAAATAAATGCTTCCAATATTTTGAAATTGGAAGCATTTAGCATTCCATCACTCTCTTATTTTTTTTGACAGATCAATATTTATCAATATTGAGTGACATTGACATATTGACAATGAATTCTACTAATCTATGTATTAGTAAATCTATGGTTGGTGTGGCGCACTATAATCTAATTAAAATAAAGCAGCGTATATTGCTTAACCAATTTATATATTTTGTGTGTAAATGACATCTTCTTCATATTATATTTTTGTAAAGGTTGCTTTTACAGACAGTATCAAATCTAGAAAATATGTATTGCAGAATAAAATGTCGTCTATAATTACCAAATTTGCTACGTCAAAATTAATTATTAAATAAAAAAGGTCTTAATTTTTTAAATGAATAAAAAATATATAATTTCAATATTATCAATTTTATAAATATTTACAATATAATGAATTATTTCTATACTGTATTTTTTTTTCAATATGAAAGGGTTGGAATAAAGTTGTATGCACAGACTACTTATAGTTGTATGCGTCTTCGTAATGATATAAAATTCTACTTCTATGGTCTATGGTGCTGTCAAAAGTGTAAAATTTTATACGCAGTAAATAATCAACGCGTAATAAAAATGAGATAATTGGCAATAATAATAATATTATTATTTGTTTGTCTTGATAATTATAGCTTTTGTGTAGTTTTGAGTAATATAGCGAATTAGTTTCGCACAAAGGTTATTTTTATTGTTTGAGCTTTGTCGAAAATAGCCGTCAGAAATTATTCATTCCTTGCAAAACCAAAACCATACAAGTCGTATGAGTTTGATAGATGGACTGAGATTTACATTAATATGGAATTCTATTCTCCAGGTATGTATCATGTAACCTATTTCAAAAAAAAAATGTTTACCTCACAGTTTTACATGTTTGATTTAAATGTATAATATACTTCACTGGTGTATGTTTTGCAAATTGTATGTACTGTCTTATTTTTGTATCAATTTCACTGTTTGTATATAAATGTTTTAAATAAAATAAAATAAATAAAAATAATAAAAAGAAATAGACATTAAATGCAGCAACTTTAAAGGGCTCAATAAAAACATTTTTCAACACACATAATTTTTTTTTTGCAGATAAGTCTTGCATCTTCTCAATATTACTTTACAAGGCATCAGTACGGTTGAACACCTACCATTCACTTTATGGACTGCCCTCAATAGATTTAGGGTTGGTGTCACCAAGTGTAGGAAAAACCTACATAAATGGGGCTACCTCTCTGCTGACAAAACTGAATGTGAATGTGGTGAGCTCCAGGATGACAATCACCTCTTGACATGCCTGCTGATTGGTGAAACATGTAACCTGCAAACACCTTATCCTTGCGAACGAGGCGATGACTGTCGCTGCTTACTGGTGTGGCAAAGTGTAGACCGGAAACGCAAAGTAAGTAAGTAAATATTACTTTTATCAATATCAACATTTTTAAACTCATGTTATATCCATTTCTTTATTATTTATAAAGTGTAATCCCATTATATGTTTTTAAATTTTGCATAAGAAATTTTGAGATATCTAACCTCCCATCCTAATATTGGTTAATTATCATAGGCTACGGTGGGCCAGATATGGACAGAGAATGCCATCATTGCGGGCACCAAAGAGAAAATTATGCTGAATTGGCAGACCTTGGCTGCGATGTGCGAATAAAGTCAGGAAGGATGCGAGCAATTTCTTGACTCTCGAAATTAGGACAGAGACAGGGTTGTCTGGAGGAGTCGAATTATGGAACACAAGGCTAGAATTGGGCTGTAACACCATCGGAAAAAGAAGATTTTAATTGGAACAGGCCTTATAATCTTAACAAAATGTTATGTTATAATAACCAACGCCTGGACTATTAAAAAATTATTACTTATATTAATTTACTTATAAACTTCTCCGTGCTGACAGCTACGCGTTATTCTAAAACGCTTCTTAGAAGTTTATACATTTCGCATGTCAGCGGTGATGGTCAGCGTGACTCTAAACCCAACCGTCGCGCACTGACTTTTTCATTATTTTACTACTTACTGAATTTTTAATATCATTCTTATGAATATAAAGATTACCTATGTTATATTTAATTTGCAGATTATGTGTATTAAGTAGGTAAAAATAAGCATTCATAGATTAGTTAAAAGAAACTTACAAGTGATTGCCTTGGAGGACAATAATTATTGTAAGCCTATAGCAGTTTAATCTATATTCTAAACCATTAATTTTTTTTTATTTGGAGACAATTATTTTAATTTCAGAATTATTATTATTGTAAACAACATGTTTTTTTTATGTTGAAATCTAAAATCAGGCCTTTTTGCTATAACATTGAAAAGTGTTATATTATACAGACTGATATATAATATTTCAACATTACACCATTATTTATGGTCGATTTTAAAATGCTATATTTTTATCAATTTGACCAGTACTGGATTACGACCTTCGTCTCCTGATGTTTCAAATAGCTTTGTGTAATTACTTCACGTTAACAACTTTCCTTATTTAGGTGGTCAAATTGAAATCCTTGAGTATTCGACAAATTCAACAATCTGCTAAGACGCTAGCCATAGGGCCAACGGCTCGATGCTTTTATGTCTTCAATAATTCTTCAATGGAGCTGGGATTCCTAGAGTTATATATTATCATTGATGCAATGCCAAGATGTCTACAGAATTTTAAAGTGTGTCAAAATTTTTAAAATATTTTCTCTAACAATAACTTTCACTTTAACTTTTGTATACCTCTTATTAATTGTCAACTCTTGGTATGACTTATAAGTTTATAAGCTTAATAAGACTTATAAGCTTAATATATTAAGCACCTATAGATGAGAGGTCTAATCCTCTAGAAGTAAATATTTATACTCAAAATTAACATTTATTAAAAAATTATTATAAAAGTTTTACCCTGTAAAAATGAAGTTTAAACAGCTACTGTAAAACCCCTTAGTTATGTATTATAAAAGAGTGTTTCTTTACCAATTTTATTAATTGTTTTATTTATGTAAGCAAATTAAATTTTTGAAATATTTTAATAAATTGATGGGATGCCATAATAATTTGAAAATTTTATTACTACCCTAATCCAGTTTTGTTTGAAATAAGCAATCTACAATGATTTTTCTACTTACACGAAGGATGGCATCATGCAGGAAGTATGGTGCAGGTTCGAATCATAATAATGATGGCCACAACATTAAAATTACTATCTGCCCACTACTGATAAGGAATTTCTGGTTCCAATTCCCAGATGGGTTTGAATTTTTATAGTTTTTTATGCAATGTTTCTTGCTGGCTGTACATACTGAAAATTCTTCATACAAAAGATTTTCATGTACAAAATCACTGGCTCGGTAGAGGTCTAGAATACTAAAATAATTACCTATGTGCCTACCTGTTAAATTTGATATTAAGAATAAATATAACTTTGTAGGTACATAATAATTATGTTGTTACAGAAGAATAAGATCAGCATTTACAGAAATCAAGTCTAATGTCCTTGATGGGGAAGGTATGGTAAATAGATAAAAATGCTATATTTGTGACTCACTTTTGTTGCCTCCACAGCAATTCTACATATTTCTCATACAGACACGCCTACTATCTAATTATACCAACCTATTTACCAATTCAAACCCTCAAACTTTTTAAATATAAGTAATATAAGATTAAAGTAGATCAATCAATCAATTATTCTCCCTTTTTTGACCCTACTTAGGGTCATACTTTAAAGGTACTTTTATTTTATCCAGAAATCAGGTTCTATAATTCCCATTTTTCTCAACAAACTTTATCAATAATTTTATGGACGGGTAAAAAGGCTAGTATAAAATAAATAAAAGCCTTAGCACGCTAGTTTTTTTTTGCAACCGTTAAATGACCATCCATTTACGGAATTACGGAAACGGCACGTTACGGATATTAATGCAGCCTTACAATAAATAATGACGATATTATTGATGGTGCAAAAGAATGGAAGACATTGTGGTATGACGGAACTATAAAGCATCGAACGCAAATTTAGAAATTCTGATTGTGGGCTTATATTATCTTAGCCTCATCTTAATTATCCTCTTTGGTTCCAGACGGTATTTTGCCCAAGTTCAGACTAGTCTCACCGTGACAGTAGTATGACACGAAAATTAGAAAAGCTCCGATTAAAAACGTGATTGCTTTAGGAGGAAGATTATTTTTTAATAGTTATAGGAAGGAGTCTGGTCAATAATTTTATTGTAAGAACCATTTGGATTTTTTCATTTTAATTTAATTAATTTAAGGTTAAATGTAAATAATACGGTCTGTGGACTATTTCTGTTTCTATTCTATACTTGCAAAGTGAAAATTTTAACACGAAGGTATGTGCCAGTTATTTATAGGTATGTCTAATAATTTTTATATCAGATGGAAGCACAAAAAAAAACGTATGTAAGTGTTGTTAATATATTTTTTACTGTCTGTTTTATTGTTTCATACTTTAATCCTTACGTTGGAAACGATTCTTTCATTAATCCACCCTTTGAACCCCACTTAGGAGCATAGGAAGGCAACAAGAGGTCTCAATAATATTCAGATATACCTAACTGATTCATAAAAAAAAACTATTAATAAAAACCTTTAAACTTGATTTTTGTTACCTTTATGAGTTAGGTATATCTAAAAGCAATAATAGTAAAAGTTCCTATAAGTACTCTAATATAGCAATACCCTTCTCTCATTGATCAATAACAATCATTCGTACACTAAAAAATGGGTGGGCAGTTTCACAGCCGTTTTGTACACTTCGACTATAACTTTAGTTTAGACAGTAAAAAGAACTCAACTTAACTCTTCATTGCACTACAAACTTCTAACAACTTGTTTTTTTTTTCTGAGCCAAACAATTTCAACACACTATCACTATAAAATAATAATTGCATATTAATTAGCATTGCAAAGTAGGTAGTTAAAATATTTTTATTTAAATTACAAAGTACAAAGAATAATGCTTATTATAAAAAGAGTAGGCTAAATGGTGGAACATTGTCCATTGTCCATTCTGGTACTTCCACGACCATTGTTTTTTTAGAACCATTAGCCCAAGTATGTATGTATTGTACTCACTCATTGTATTGAGTGAAAACAGTCGAAAGTATCGCGGAGTCGACTACTCAACAATGTTTATAATCGAATGGTTTGATGTTTCGTTGGAAAAAATACGGGTTAATGCTGATATAATACTAGATTATGGGTTGGCTGGAAGATGCACGATGGATGGCATGGTTTGTTCCATTTAAAAATCGAACATCATTAATAATTAATGGTTAGAGGTATTAGTTGTTGAAAAATTGTTAAAAGAATCTAGACATAATTACATAGAACGTTGTGCACCAACAAAGCCAATAGGCATAATATTGATGAGACATTAACAAAAATAGTATATTCATATTCTGGCGCCAAATACATGACAGCAGTCGCAGTCTTTAAATTTGGTTGCTCTCTTGTTCTGAATAATTTCCAATTTTTATCACTATATGTATTAGTTAAATATTAAATGTCTACTTGTTGTGTACATGGGATTTTCGACATGTTGAACATTTCGAGAATTATTCTCATGATTAGGAGTTTCGGAGACTTGGCGGATTTTATTTGTAATTGTTTTGAATTAATATTTTTTTGTTTGTTTTTAATAATTGTTTTACATATTCACTGTTTTAATTTCTATCTTATTAACTTATCGGGTATGTGTATTGTTTTTTATCTCTTGAGTATTTTGAGTAATGGCGGATGCATTCTGATTGCTTACTTTTATCTAATTTTAAACTTTTCAACTTTTTGATAGTTTGATGGTAGATGTGAATTTAGTATGAATGGTGTGATATATTATTGGTAATGTCGGGATCTTCGCTGGTCTATAATCAGTTTTTATGATATTCATTTGAATGTACCTATTGTCGCGACTGTCTGACCTCTCAAAAATTGTAAAAATAAAATTATAGTATCGGGAACTTTCTTTTTCGTAGTTTACTGAGGATTATTCGTCACCATGTGACCGACTTCGTCGCCCGTTTTGCCTGTGATTCTCGATTAGATTAAACGATTGTTATATAGGTAGGTAGCTAAAGCTCTTGTCTAAATTAAATTGACAACATAAATAATAACACGGTATAGGTACCTATCTGTAGAGGGTAAGTGTATTGTATATTGAAACAGAACTCACACATTGATAGCGTAGCTCGCGGGTACGCTTTGGATAGGCTGCGTTAGACGATCCTTGACACTTCTATCGAAATGAATATGTAACAACTAATGACTATAATTCATCACTGATGTTCGATTTTTAAATGGAATAAACCACTACGGTCTTACGTCCGTCTTCTACTGTTATTTCGAAGGCTGGCTTAGTGTGATCACTTTACGTTTACAACGTTCGCCATTAGGTGGTAATGTATATGTTTCCGAAACTCCTAATTATGAGAATTCTATACATGTTCAACATGTCGAAAATCCCATGTACACAACAAGTAGATATTTAATAATGAGATATAGAGATAAAAGTTGGAAATTATTGAGATCAAGAGAGCAACCAAATATGAATATATCCATTTTGAAGGTTCGTGGACGTGGAGGTTAAGGATTACAATCTTTATCGGGACGAATAAAACAGTTAAGTATCTGAGAAGAAAATACTTTGTAATATGTAGGTAGGGACTCTTGATTCTCGTTATTTTGTGGTAGCGCCTTTCGGTAGAAAAACTAGCGATAAAGGATGAGCTCATGCATGACCAACGCCGCCTGTTATCTCTATAGGTACTAGTCGCAGTTTGTGTTTATCTAACAATTAACGTTTTCCTTGTCTTATCAATTCATATTTTTAAGCTTTATAGATTGTTTTGTTAACAATATTATACAATTTAGGTTCTTTCGATACTGTTTTTTTTTTACTAATGTCATTGTTTTGACGACCTATAGCCAAACCCCTTGTGATATATGCAGCTCTGTCGCAGATTCTTTTACCAAACCCCTTGTGATATATGCAGCTCTGTCGCAGATTCTTTTACCAAACCACTCTAGTCCATCAAATACACATTCCCTCTAATTTTTTCTTCCACTAAGAGCATGTCATTATGAAAAAGTTTGCAGATTTGAGTCTCATTAAGAGCTGCCCTTTTCCAAAATTTCTTTAAACATCTCAATGAAAATATTTTTTATTAAAGTTTTCATAAATTTTTGCCTTTTTCTTTTTCCTGTTGACAAGTCATTTAAATGACTTAACGGGTTCCGCTCATTTGTTGCACTGTTTCTGTGTGAAATATTGTGTAAATACTGTAACTGTTTGCATGTGTATATTTATTTATTTAAAGTTTAATTTCATGCTTACTTTTGAAGTCGGAGCAATTTAAAAAAAAAATGTTTAATTTTGATATCCAACAGTTGGTCACATAAAATTTCAAAATCTTATCCTAGAAAATGACGCAATTAAGAACGTTGAGGATATTGGCACTTCATATTGGAGATGGGAGCACTGGAGGTCCCACGTGATATATTACATCTATGTTGTTTTTAAAATAATGTTGGTTCTACTTTTGCTTGCCTCTTTCAAAAATTCATCTGGGATCGGCCTTCCTTGAACGCAGTAGCCACGTTTCTGATGTATGATATTATTACAATACGTGATGATTTGGAAAGTTAGAAAGTTCTGATAAGGTAAGTACCTTTACCATTGCTGAGAACTCTAAACCTCCATTAAGTATGCTAAAGGTATATTTACAAACAAAGATGACATTTGCGTAGATTATTAAAATTATAATCTTAAGCGCTATCTTAGTTTCATGACAACATTTAAAAAGCGTTGGTGGTTTTACGCTAAATTATTACTCACAAAGTGAACAACTCTGTATTTGGTCTATGCTTAACATTGATATTCTAATCAATAATATTGTATATTGATAGATGCTATCTGTAATCTAATCGACCAAAACAAAATAATATGGATGGAATCGTCATCAAAAGACAACTTTCCACTAAGCCTGTGTACGTAGCTTGAACGACTGAAATTGAAAGCAGTTGGCCTATATTCATTCGTACAACCAAGAGTTAAGAAGCTCGTTCTCTACATTAACATTGCCATAGAAAATACCACATTTATATCGAAACGATAATCTTTGTTTTAAATAATAGATATAGCAATGATTTTTAACAAAATAAACAGCGAGTTAGCATTAAACTGGATAATAATTAATTTACAGCGGATGAGTTTTCTAAAAACCGTGAAACTTGACAGCGGCAACTCGAAAGCTAGCAATAATATTAGATGTTTATGGCGAGATGATATTAATTAGAACTGGTTATAATCTTTCATTTTCAATATTATTATGATTGTCGTGAGAAAACTTGATTCTCTTGAACTAGGCAAGTCTTATATAGGTATACTCTCGCACAGTGGGAATTGCGATGATTTGCATTGCAAATGTAGTATGAAAAGTATCGAAACTCATTTGTCCATACCTGATGCAACAGGTCAACAAATGGGCAATAATTAACCAATTTACTCGGGCATGTTTTTATCGCGATTTTATAGAGCTTTATGTCTGGACGTATGATTCTTGTCTATGCTATATTATTAACTATAACTGACTTTCATAGAAACTCAGTAAAAATGATTCAATTAAGTACATATTCATGGTCGCTATCTAACTAAAAAACTGAAGATTTTTTTTACTGTGATTTTAACTTAAGTATACGAGAAGAGGCTGGCGAGTGATATAGGACGGAGAGGAGAAACGGAGTTATCATCCTCTAACCAATTCGAGACGAATTTCTCTGATCTCGGAACACTAAAAACAGAAAAAGCCCATTACCTTTACACTTTGGTGGGAGACATCTTTCCAAAAAGATTTGGAAAGATGTGATCCGGTTAAAAAATGCATAGAATTAAACGGGGACTATATATGTAGAAAAATAGCTGAATGTCTAAGAGCTTTCCAATTATATATTGCTTGTTGAAAATAAAAATGGTTTTCATTGTGAATTAAAAAGAGCAACTTCTTTTACGGACAAGCCGTACAAAAAAATATCATTTTTCTCGCATTATTTCTTCAGTCATCTTTATTAAAAACGACCCATCGTGCATTTAAATTGCTGTCATAATATCGTTTTGTGACAAACAGTGTTGAAAAACGTATCACACATGTTTCGGAACGACTTATTTTACCAGTAACTTATTTTTTTTTCAAACACAGACTGATCAAAGCGCATTTTGTAGACTATCGGTTCATGTTTGAAGAACAAATTATGTGATAGAACTACTTATACAAGAGTCTTCATTTTTATTCCTTTATCATTACATTATGTCATCCTCACTCTTGAGGGTCATCAAGACAAGTGGACTCTAACGTAGAACATTGTTCTCCAAGCTAACATGTTCGCGACCAGGGGCTGAAGTCAAGTGTAATAACATGGCCGCCAACGTATAGGTCAATCGGTGTTCCCATGGTTACAACTTTGGTACTATTGTTTGTACTTTGTTACCATGTGAAGACCGAATATATATATGTACGTTGGCGAACATTTTATTGCATCTGACCTCAGCACTAGATGTAAGGCGCGGTGGAGTTTGGAGCGATGTTCTGCTTTCTTATTTGGTCGAACCAACGCATTGGCCATCCTTGACAGTCTTATTAACTAGTAGTTTAATTGCAGTATTTTCTTAAACAGAAAACACCTTCTCCGTCAGTTTACACAGAACAAGTATATTACTCAGAAATGAGAACATATCCGCATATTAAAGTAATAATCATGCTAATACATAGTACATATACTAATATTCTCAGGTTAACGCTAATCTCCATCCATTATTATTTTGCATACAAGTGTACGGTTAGTTTACACGTACGATTGTTATCAGCTTTGTAAACACACCTTTTTCCCTTGTAATCAGAAAAGTGTATGTGTAAATAATTACATATTATTTTTATAAAATATGCGCTAATACGTGTTGATATAGCCGTATAATTCCTAGCTCAGTGCATTTTTTTTATCTGCCATACTTGTTTTAATCCCGTCATTAAGTTTCTCATTCAAGTATAAGAAGTTGATTTATATCTTTTTGAGTAGGTAGTTTGAAGCATTTATATCTTTTTGAGTAGTTTGAAGCATTGCTCATTAATACTTGCAACCTTTTAATATTTTTTTTATGTGCATCTGTGCTCACTCGAAGTGAACACAAATACACTTTTGACATCTTTCACAGTAAGCAAAATGCTTGTGTCGTGAAAGCGGAAAATGGTCGACACGGCCGGGATTCGAACCCACGACCTCCGCACGAAACAGTGCGAAAGCCGGCGTCGTAACCGCTGGTCTATCAACCACCACATTTTTATAATCATCCTCGTTTGATAGCATGAAAATTGAGCATCCCCTGTTAACTACTGTATACCAATTCAGTTTGGGGTTG
Source organism: Mystacides longicornis (assembly GCA_963576905.1). Classification (NCBI taxonomy): domain Eukaryota; kingdom Metazoa; phylum Arthropoda; class Insecta; order Trichoptera; family Leptoceridae; genus Mystacides; species Mystacides longicornis. The sequence goes on from OY756426.1 coordinate 14,016,361, forward strand.
TAGTTTTGTATATGCATACTTTTTAATGCTTTCGTACAAAATATAGGTAAATACCCTCACTTCTTACCGAGGGTGGGAAAAATTTGTCCAGGCTATGGGTGTAGGTAAGTAACTTCAAGTTTTGCAATAAAAGTGAAAAAATATCAAAAACCATAAGTAATATTTGATATACCAACAGAAGACTGATGTAATTTTAATACATAGCTTTATGATTATTTTTTTAAGTTTAATATCGAAGAATGAGAGGCTTAGGAAAATTTATAGGCATGTAACCAGGCGAAAGACTTAAAAATACACCCATTGCTGCTTTTATACTACAACTAGCTTTCCCGACAGACGTCCTATGTTCCTAAATATGAATATTGAATTCGAATTTGTATGGTGATGAATTAATTATCATTTCCGAATGATGCGTCTGTTTTAAACCATGTATATTCCATCCGCATTCCGTCAATCGCACCAATTGACAATTTCTGACAAAATTTCAAAATTGGAATAAAAGTTATAAGGTAAAAAGTACTAATAAGGTTGTCGACGTAGAGTTTTCTTTAATTTTCTAATTTTCCATGCATTTTTCTTGATTTTTTTCTTCTAAAAGGACATTCTCCCGATAAAAGCCTACACGACAAAAAAAAATTGCGAAATCGGTCCAGCCGTTTAGGCGTGATGCGATGACATCGGGAAATAGCTCTCCATTTTTATATATAAGAGTATTGAAGTTTAACAAGGGATTTGGTAATCGTTTTGTGTGTCATATAACTGGTATTATATTCATTTTGACTCAATTTATTGAACACGCGACTCCGCATTTTTTTCATCAATCCAATTCGGCTCAGATTATTTCGTGACTCATTTTTGTACATACATAAATATAGGTACCTACCTACCTTTATTCTCTGTAGACACTTTCCAAGTCTAGAAACAGATTCCCATATACATAACGATTATAATTATTACATTAAACGCATATATACATAGTTGGTAAGTGTGTAGATGGTTTTTTTTGTTCCATCAATTATATTGATTCAATACAATATCACTTATATTGTTCCGTTCCGTAGTAATAGAAAGTTAAGAAGTAATAACTTAAAATAAACATAAGAAATCTCTAGTTTTTTTTCTCGAGTAAACCATCACTTAACTGATCTTATATCTGTACTTATTCACTTATACTTTCAGTAAAACTCCGTTATACTGACAATATTATATTGTACCTACTAAAATCATTATTTCAATTGACCATTCATCTGGTCTCCCGACGTAAGCTATCACTTGGACATCGCTTATATACCTGTTTCTAGAGACGTAAGTAATTTTCCGACTTTTTGAATTCCATTTAACACCCATATATTATTATCTCAGAACAACGAAGCTTGTTTTCTACCCACACCACGTCTTTCCTAGATCTTGCCGTCGATGATTCGTTGGTTAGGAATCGTAGCCAGCAAATAATCAGGGCTGCAATAGGAACTCTTTCTATCTGAAATTCGTGTCTATTCTGCTGTGCTTCCGTTTCAACTTACTCGAAACTCCACTGTCAGCAATTTCTCTGCCGTGGATATTATGAATTACAAACTCTAGATATGTTTAAAATGTGGAGAAACTTTCTACAATACCATTAATTGCAAAAAATATCTACCCTACACATAAAACAACCAATAAACAGGAAAATATCCACCTCTATTTTCCTTTCACGTCATTCGCACCAATTTTCATTCAAAACTTCTTTTTGCGCCACTACTTGTATCTGAACCTCTACCTACATCTTAACATTTCTTAAATAGCCCTTCTGTTTTTTTCGTGTGACGTGGATTCTCAGCTTTCTCGCGCCATATTCAATAGCATTCGGCAGGGTGCTTCTGAACATGCAAACATTTAATTGTTAATCAATTATATCTAAACAGATTTCTCCTCCTTAGGAAAACATCTTTAAGCTGATAAATATGAGTAAAATCATCGATTATCCCTCGGAGCAATCGTGGGCTAAGTTTTTCAAAAACTCAAAGTAACTTCCTCACGATTTTTCGAATCTCCTAGAGGGCTTTGATTCTATAGCAAATATGTTTCTTCTATGATTCTGTTGAGGGACCGTGCCTATGGCTAAACATACAATTGTAACGACCATAGTATGTTTCTTTGTAATTACAGACCACCAGGGCATTGGTATTTTCTTTAGCACGCGTGATAGAAGCCATTATCCCACAACTCTAAAGTACAAGGCGTAATATATGTAGGTACCACTTGAGACGTGTGTAATTTTTTATTCACTCTATGGAGTGTCAACTTCATATAAGAGAAAACGCCAATAGATGATTGTGTATTTTTATTTATCAATCAAACCACACATTATTGTTATAGAATATGCGTGGAAGTTGACCAAACTTTTAATTATGTACCTACCTACTTCAGAAATTGAGTAGATGCATTCCAACTGGGTAATACACCTGCCGTCACATTTTTTTATTTTTTTAATAAATGAATCTGTGCTCACTCAAAGTGAACACAAATACACTCCTTGACTCTTTCACAGTAAGCTACTTAAAGCTTGTGTCGTGAAAGAGGAAGATGGTCGGCACCTGGGATCGAACCACGACGTCCGCAGTACGAAAGCCGGCGTTGTAACCGCTGGGTCACCAACCACTTCGCTGATATTTATTTCTTCGCTTCTTGCTTCTTCTGATATTTATCCTTTAAGTCCACGTGCTTATTATTTCCTCTTCTTCTTCGATGGAGCTACAGCTCAAATCGAGCCTTGGCCTCCTGTAGACAACGCCTCCAACTCCTCCTGTCCTCCGCTGTGGTCCGCCAATCCGTCAATTCGTCCTTTTCTTACTACCGATCAAATCTCGTTTACAGGAAACTGGACTGACGGATACTGGACGAAGTCTATGTAAGTACCTATACCGAAATATTTTGACAAAATGTTATGACAAAAACACATTTTAAGTTGAAGTACTGCGTTTCGATTAAAACGTAAAAAATAAACCTAATCAAAAAGTAGGTTAGATTATTCTAAATGTTAAAAACCGCATTAAAATTTGAACAATTTAGTTGATCATTTTGTAATACAAACAAAAATAAACAACACTCATAATTTGAATATACACAAAGGTCAGTCACTCATTAAACAAATTATTTATACAATTGTGTTCTAATTTCACGAAATAATTCGTATAATTAGATGTGACGAATTTTGCAATATTTTTGTCTGTTTTTCTGTTACCCAATTCTGTAATTGTGTAGCAGGCACTAGGTACTTCCGTTTAATATTGCAAACACAAAAATAAGAGGTATATTACTGAATATGCCTATAAAATGAAATGAATTATACAATTTAATTATTGGTCGTAAAATATCACAAAAATTTTCACAGACCACCGGACTAGAGACTCTGACCTTATAATGACTTGTGTGTCATCTCTTTTTTGCTACTTTCTTACTTTTTTATAACAGGTTTTAGAATATCAATGTTTGTTGATAACTGATATTAGAATATCAACGTTTGTTAATAACTGATATTAGAATATCAAATTTTTAAGCGAAACAATTATTGTCAAATACTTATTATTAACTACAGGCTGACCCGAGACGCATGATAGGGAGCCATTGGTCGGATCATACTATTCAAAACCTCGACCCTGGGAAAAGTGGCTGCTCGAAGGAATGATTGGGGGCAAACTTGACGAAGGTTACAATAGAGATAACTATGTATAGAGACTAAGCGATGGGGTACATTGAAGAGGTTGGTGAATGACAGGGAAGAGTGGATGAACAGGGTTTCCATGTTTGTTGGAAACCAATCTTGGGATTGAAACTACATATAAAAAGACGAGTGACAAATGCGTTTTTTTTTTCAGTAAAATAATCTTTAGGTATGTTTGCACAATATAATATGAAGACGAATTTTTTGTTAAAGTCCCCGGTATTTGAGAAATCAACATTTCTTCGATCGTACGAATACCAATAGAATCCGGGATCTCATGATCGGAATTATAGGCTACCTACCGAGGTCGGTATTATTCTGCAAATAAAATAATGCTTTACTGCAGTTATTTTTATTAAACAAAATTAGGGAGGTATGTTGATTTGTAATGAGCATTATGACACAGTTGTAATTCGTTTGAACAATCGCGGTGATAAAATCGCCACCAACATAATATTGCACAATTGTTTATAAAAATAAACATATATGTGCGAAATTCTCATTTTATGGCTACGAATTGTTTGGCATTGAAAATATAATTCACATAATTAAAATTTTAAATCAAATATTATGTGCAGAACTTCATATTTTTGTAATCTACGGGTTATTCTATATAGCCCTACAGTCTGAAATATGACGATTTTTTTATAAAAATAATTGTTTATTACCATCAGATTTGTACAGTTCAGAAAAAGCAATGAAAATACCCTCAAAATCTTTTATATTTGAGGTAAAATGAGATCGTGTCTAGACAGCACTTTGAATTTAAAAATCCGAATGTTAGATTCATTAAAAGGCCCCGGCTGCTAGTTAATTCCGGGGATACTACAGCAGCCCGATTCACGGAAAAGTTTAAGTCTAAGATTAGTTCGAAGTTCGAACGAAGTTCGATTCAAACTTTTGTGAATAGGGCTGCTGGTAATAATAATTATTGTAGGCGGCGACTATCTACAGTCTATGTACCTATTCACGGAGGGTTTGAATCGAACTTCGTTCGAACTTCGAACTAAACTTAGACTTAAACTTTTCCGTGAATCGGGCTGCTGTTTCAGCACCCTAATTCTCGAACCAAACTTAATTACTTACTTAAGGTGTCGTTTCCTTTAAAACAAAATCTTTTTAGGTGAATGAAACGAATTCCAACCACTATCAAGATACATTTTCACATTTTTCTGCAAAAAAAAAACTAGCTAACCTATTTGATGAAAGTTCATTCTACAATAGCACGTGATCGATTAAGAAAAAAGTGCCTTTAACGGTTATTTTGAGAGAAAAAGCCCTTAATTTTCAAATATTTATTTTGACTAGTTATAAACTTAAAACTTATTCGTGAATCACCCTGGTGTTCTAAATAACAAAAATCACAATAAAAGTATGATCTTAACGAATATGTAACAATTAATGAGTAATGACTAATAATTTAGAGGGGTAGTCAAGTGTCGCTGAGGTGTCATTACGTGTTTTTGTTAGTGCAGTTTTAAAAATTGTAAATTGTTGAGAAAACTTAATAAGTGTAAATTATTTTTGTACAAATCAGTGTAACTTTTCATTGTCTTTCAAACGGTGTTGTGTTTGTGGTGTTTGGTGGAAAAACAACTGAAATTTTTCATGAAAAACAGTTATCCGACATTTTATAGTGAAATATCAGCGTTTTGGGCAAACGCTGCTCATACGGCTACAGTGAAAAAATATTAAAATATACCATTAGATAGAGTGCATCGAGATTGATAAAAAACCTCGCGACAGCCCTACTCTACAAAGCCTGTGTTGGGAGATATTCGTGGCGACACTAATTTTTCACTGTTTTTTCATATAGCCTACCCACATAAATATACTTTTTGTTTATTTTTTACTAACGCGCGTTAAACTCTCTGAAACATTTACATTAAAAACGTGATATACATTAAAATTCTTATTACATTGGGAACTGAAAATAAAAATAATGTCGAACGAATGCAGAGGATGTAAGCAGACAGTTAAAGCGGAGGAGAGACTCAAATGTGTTGATTGCCAGGGCGCCTACCACTTTCAATGCCTCTCTCTGACGGCAGAAAACTATAAAAAGCTGGGAAGAGATTTAAAGGCGATTTGGAGATGCCCGGTGTGTAAGAGCAGTGGAACGAAGAAGGGCGACAACTCTAATAAGCCAGTTGGGCAGTGTACGGAGACTGATGAATCAAGAGGAATCGTGGCTAACACTAAGGATGAGCAGCCGATAGTTGCCGCGGCCGGCGATAAGATGAATGAGGTCTTGGTGAATGAAATAATAAAGAGAATGCGTAGGGTAATTGCTGAGGAGAATGAAACTCTGAAGAAGGAAATGAGAAATTCTATAGATGATCTCCGGGATTCCATTGAGTTTATCCAGGAGGAAAGGAACAAACTTGAGGGGAGGGTCGGAATGTTGGAGGATGGCATGAAAAATAACAGGATGTATGACCAACAGGTGGACACCTTGAAGAGGAAACTACAGGAGTGCGAGAGGCAGAATAACATTATGCGTCAGGAGGCTCTATGCAAAAGCATGGAAATTCATGGTGTACCACACAGATCGGACATGGATATATATACCCAACTAAAAGAAACGGGGAAAAAGTTTTCTATAACCTTACAGCCTGAAGATATGGAGTATGCAAGGCGTCTGCCACCCAGAGAAAGCGGGACTTCCTCCATTATTTTGACCTTACACAGCCAAAGAAAAAAGGAAGAGATCATCCATGCAGCAAGATCCCAAAAAGCCCTTTCAATACAGACTGGAATTTATTTTAACGACCATCTCACATTGGAAAACAAAATCATATACAAGAATGCGAGAACTGCAGCAAAGCGAAATAATTTTCGTTTTGTGTGGGTGAAATATGGAAAGATATATGTGAGAAAGAGAGAACGATCAAATGTTATACTTATACGGAACCAGAGAGATATAGAGGAGAAGATCGGCAAGCTGACGGGGAATTCAGAGACTCAAATGCATATAGAAAAAGATTATGTGCCGCCAGTAGTAGTAGAGGTCACACAAGAAATTATCCAATCACCCAAATCGCCTCACTAGATATAGGCCTGTTTAATGGTAACTTGTTTTTGATCTATTCATTTGCTTGGTTGTATTGCTTTATTTGCTTTGTTTAGTGTTATTCTATAGTTATTATTTGTTAAAAGAAAATACTCACTTATCAATGGGGAGAGAAACCACACAGACATTATTAAATTCTTGACTAGACATAATTTTATAAAATTTATAAATCGACACTACGGACGTACTTACAATGTTACATACCTGTATACGAATGTGTCTTTTACTACATATACTCGCAACACTTACATATCTCTTACTAATATTCTATGTAAATGTTCTTATCTGGCGCGCACACGCATACATATTATATCTAAATCAAGAATTTCATATTAATGCAAAAAATAAGTGCATTAATTTTTATCAAATTTAAATTGGGAATATCATGGCTCCAATATAACATACTCTAAATATAAATCCTTCTACACTAAAATTAAAATGTATAATGATGGTGCGCCTGGAGAAGCTATATGTGTAATGCGTGTGGATGTGGGGAGTGTTGTTTGAGTTTTGGGAACTTGAGTTACAAAGTGGCGCTTAGAAAGGGGCAGGTTGGAATCTGAGAGAGACTTAACCCACATTCTCAAGTGACATATAACCATAATACTAATTACAGACACAGGCTAACCAAATACCTACATACGTAGCACGACTTGACTTGACGAAACTGACAACGTTATATTATTTTGCGTTTTCTCTCTTTTGCTTTTTTGTTTTATTTTTTGCTTTTTTAATCCTTATACCTTATTCTTTTTTTAAAAAAAAAAACTTTATATTTTGTTTTTTTCAGCGACATTTTTAACATTATTTTACTATCTTAATTAGTATTGTCTCGGAACAGGCTTAGGTCTAGTGAGGCAATATATTCCATTACATATATTTTTATTATATTGTATTATGTACTTTTCTTTTGGAAAATAATAAAAAAAAAAAAAAAAAAAAAAAAAATTCATTACCTACTGATGTTCGATTTTTAAATGGAAAAAACCACTACGGGCTTACGACCGTCTTCTACTGTTATTTCGAAGACTGGCTTAGTGTGATCACTTTACATTAACAACGTTCGCCATTAGGTGGTTATATTTAAGTCTCCGAAACTCCTAATCATGAAAATTCTCGATATGTTCAACATGTCGAAAAATCCCATGTATACAACAAGTAGAAATTTAATAATTAATGAAATATAGAGATAAAAGTTGGAAATTATTGAGAACAAGAGAGCAACCACATAAAGACTGCGACTGCTGTCATGTATTTGGCACCAGGATATGAATATTATTGAATATATCCATTTTTGTTAATGTCTCATCTTTATTGCCTATTGGCTTTGTTGATATGATCATTAAATAAATGGTTACATCTTGAAATTAGATTTATTTTGGCAAATATTTTTATAAAGTTTTACTCGTATGATCTATTTACAAAAATATACATAAGTTGAATTAGTGTTTTTTTACCCCAGGCCAGATGGGTGGATGACATCGCATATATTGCAGGCCGCACATGGATGAGAGAGGCTCAGGACAGGAATGATTGGAAGGAGATGGGGGAGGCCTATGTTCAGTAATGGACGGAGACAGGCTGACGAAGAAGAAGAAAAAAGCGTTTTTTCTGTAATATTACTTAGAGAATTTCGTACACAAAATGATCGTTATTAGAATAATGAAAAAAAAAAACATTAATTAATAATTTTGCAAATAAATACCCAACTTCTCATATATTATAAATAATTATTTACGACCGTCTATTTAAAATATTATAATTGTTCTTGTAATGAAACTATATAGAACCCTAATTATCAGCAATTATATCTCGGAACACTGTTATTAAAATACTAAAATACTTAATATTAAACAGTTTAAATCAAATTAAAATACATAATACACGCGTTTTATGCGGTTAATTTACATGTCTTCTGCGAAAATACATACTTTTTCTTTGTATGGATATCAGTTTGTAAAATAACACATTCAATAACTGTACAAACAAGGTATTCTAAATCTAATACGTACCTATATCTACCTATCACGTTTATGCATTAATTTAAATAAAATCAAATATTTAAATTTAAATCATCAAATATATCTAGTTAATAATATGTATTACACCTATTTAATGGAACATAATATTTTCTTACGTTTAAGAAGATGTTAAAAAAAACTGCGATCTCTAATCTTTGTAAGTAATGATTTTTTTTTTAGATAAATAAATGTGTAACTACGTTGTTTCTGTCACTAATAATTTTATTGAGTAGACATGTTTCGGCTATTGCCTAGCCATTATCAATACTAACTTAAATTCTACAGATCTACATAATATTATTATATTGTAAGCTTAACTAAGATGTCTTGAGGAGGGATGGGGAATACGGGGGTGAGTGGCGAGTGTGGGATGTTATCTTTTAACGGGAATATCGGTGGTGGGTTTGGTATGGTTATTTTATTTACGATATTGTTGTTGGAGTTGATGTTTTTATGTATTTCAAGAGTCTCTATCAGGTGTAGTTTTTTATACGTCATGTGTTTGGAGCTGAGTATTTTAAAGTTAGTGAAGTCTGTAATATGGTCGGTCTCCAGTATATGGTTTGCGAATTCTGAGAAGCCAGTCCCTCGTAAGCATTTTTAATGTTCGAGCATTCTGTCACTGAATCTTCTCGTTGTCATACCTACGTATGTACTGTTACGTTACGCATATACATAGACGTTTTTCATACAAAATGTATCGCCTAATAGTCACTTTTTTTCAAGTGACTACCCTACACTTGCTACAGAATAGGGGTCCGTACTATTTAAGGATAGGTGCCTTCAATAATACGAAGTGAACTTACTTTTTCATTATTATTTTTTATCTCCCTGCGATTTGATATCCTATAGTTTTCTGCAATATTTTCTTTAAAAAACAATGACATGGATAGGTACATCAAATTTGAAATGTTGATATGTAAAAGGTTTTTCTATTATTATTTATGTCAAACAATATTTTAATATTTTATCAATATGATTACAGAAAAACAAAAAAATATATGTGTCCGTTTCATTGTCAAATACCTACATCGAAACGTGTGTGAGTATCAAATAAAGAATATTATAGTAGTGTTTGTAATGTTTTTCTACGAATTTTATTTATTTTCTATACATAATTTCAAAAAAATATTTGCATTCGCCATTCTTTCTCTATAATATAAACTATAAGTGTGCGAAATTTTATCTCCTCCATCCGAGAAATTTTCGTAATAAAGTGAATAAAATTTTTGCTTCACGTATTAATATGGGAAAAAATAACCGTATCACAGTACATGTACTAGTGATAAAAAGTGAATGAAAAAAATAGTATTAGTTTGTGAAAGAAAGAACTTAATTGTTAATATTTTGTTTCTCACCGCACAGAAATAAACTTAATTTTCCTCAATTTATTCGAAAATACATATGTGTCTAAACTGTTCACATTTTAGCAACAATATGTGACATTTTTTAAATGTAAAAATGACATTTGTATTGCGGGTTAAAAACATTAAAAAAGAAAGTTATAATATCTAGTTTTGTTCGTTACGATTTAGAAATAAATTAATTCGGATTAAAATAGACACAGTCGAAATGTAGAACGCGCAAGTCGTTTTAGAAAATTCCCAGGCGATTCAATGTCACACCGAAACCATTCAGATGTCCGTACAATTGATCTTAATGTCACAAATAATGACCTTAGGAAGAGGCAATTGTCGTCAATGGTTGAAACAAAATCATTATAATTGAAATTTACTTGCCGCGAGTGAAAGTAGGTATGTAATGCTTTTTCTTTTCTCTTTATGCTAATTAATAAAGGGAACAATGTTGGTGGGTTTGTATTGTTTTCGATGTCGATGTTTCGACAATGCATATAGTATCTACTAGGTAGAAGCACAAAGGAATCATCAAAACAATACAACCATGTTATGATAGATCTCTACACTTTAAAGTTTTGATCTAAATGCGATTTCGTACCTATGTTACTGTGACTTCTACGAAAAAAAACGGTTGATTTTTCTGGTGCAATGTTATTGTAACAGTTTAGATCTGACTAGAACAGATCGCTTTATCAAGAAGAAGGAAAAGTTTTTGTTTTATAATTTTTAATATAAAAGAAAGTCGGGTTAGTGCGAACACTTATAACTCGAGATCGGCTGAACATATTCTTAAGATGTTTGATTTATTGGCTTCTTCTCCACTCCGGACAACAGAATAACTATTAAAAAGTAGAAAATGCACAATAAATAATAAAAATATAGTTAATTAAAGTTAGCATGGAACGAACGCCAACGCCATCTATGAAAATTTCTATAGCAACGAAATTATTGTTAACCTGACAACATAAAAATATCGGTACGCAGATATTGATGGAATTTTTTGTCGAGTTTTCAGAAATAGGTAATAAAACAAAATATTCAAACATATTATTTTAAACGTGTTTTTGTCACAAATTTGAAATCGTCATTGACATGCAACGTCCGTCGGGAAAACTAGTTTTTTAATACATGACTCTGTTTTTAATCAAATGAAGTGAATACAAAATACAGTAATTGACTCTTTCACGGTAACTATGTACTTAAAGCTAATGTCGTGAAAGAAGATGGTCGGCACCTGATGGGATCGAACCACGACCATCAGTATGAACAGTACAAACGACGGCGTCGTAAACCGCTAGTCTACCAAACACTTCAATTAAAAGAGAGCACTTACTTGAGAGGTGTCATGTTGAGAAGAAATATCTCATGACAGCAAAACGTTCAATGAAACTCATTCACTCTTTAGAATTTATCGTACTTACATATTATTTTTAATAGCGTATGCGTTTACATCAACTTTGAAAATGATGTGTTTACAAAATTTAATTTATACATTAAAAGCCGGATACATGAATAGACTTTTAAAATCTAAGATATTGCAACTATTAATAAAAAAAATGATGCGAATGGATTTTGTAAACGCTTTTTCGGAGAACAATGCACAATGTTATGGAGTATTTCAACAAACAATCGAGCGCAAAAACAATTGGAATATTTTTTTAATTTTAATACTTTATATTATGTAAATGCATTGTGTTGTAGCCATCGACACCATTGTCAATAGTAAATCTCAATGTAAGTAAGTATATGGATTGCCAATCTAGATACTTAATCGAAGCTTATATATAAAACTATAATTTATTTTATTTCAAAGCGCTTTATTAGAAAAGATAGATTGGGTTTGAAAATATTTTGGAACATTTTGTTTGAAGATTAGTTGAAAAGTAACACAGGTTAAAATCACATAATATTTAGTTAGTTGTGTTTGCTACAAGCTCATCAAATTATTGTTTCTATTTTATATCCCAAATCCTTCAAGTTGTTTTATATCCTTGGAGTTGTTTAAAATCAACCTCCGACTCTAACTCCGACAACCTCGACATTTGCGAATTGCAAAACAAAGAAAGGCCTACAAGCGTAATATTTGTAATACAGATTTCATTAAATCAGGTGATCTTTAGAGGATTTTGGTTAACCATAAAAGACAAACGCATTGTGAATAGGTATGTTATCGAAAAGTGCATTGCATTACGAAATTTAAAGACATATATTTAAAATTCATGGCAGAAAACAAACGTACAACTGTTATACAATAAAAATATTTGTACTTATTATGAAAAATATAAAGAACAACCGATTAATATCAATATTTTTGCTTGTAAAGATAACTAGGTATATTATTATCATTCGAAAGTTTAAAACATCAAAAATATAGAATTTTGAACGTGGTAGCGTAGATGAAAGAGAACACTTTTTCTCACAACAATTATAAAGGTTGACTTATTTAGATCAGACCCGCCCCTGTAGACAAATTCAAACTGGCGTTCGACTACAAACGAAGATTTCGTCAATGTATACCTAGTGCGAAAAAATTATCTATCCACTGGAACATATATAAACAATTATTTAAACCAAGCAATGACACTTATATAAAAATATAAAAAGTGGACAGCTAATTTTCTTCCTATTCTACATTGTCGAAGAATTCGTTTGTAGTCGATCGCCAACTGTATTTTGTCTAGGCCCTCTGGGCCTAATTCACTAAAAAGTTTAGTTCGATCTAAAATTAATTATTTACTTACGGTGCCTTATTTTCGTTAAAAAAAATATTTTTAGGCGAATTAAACAAATTCCAATCATTATTAAGATTTATTTTCAAATTTTTCCGCAACTATAGAACGTAAATTTGTTAACGAATCGCGGAGTCATTAAGTAAAATCGATTAAGAAAAAGTACCTACCGAAAATGGCTTTTTTGAGAGAATGGGCCCTTGATTTTCAAATATTTGAGAAGTTCTAAATTTAATAGTTTTTCGTGAATTACTTTGCAGGTAGCAAGGTTATGTCGAAGGTTGGGTTATGTAAAAAAATCGATTTGTTTATATCTAAACGGAGGGTGTAGCCGCGGGGTTCAGCTAGTAACTAAACTACTGATATAATGCAACGTTTCATAAAACCACTGATGTAACGCGTCGTAGGTTTACGCATCGGTTGACTGGATGTTAAAATTTACCTTTACTATTTTAATTACCAAATAATAGTTATGAATGTTCTAACATTCATAATTCGCATTCTGCGGTAGAAGAAACAGTCAATTTTTTGCATGATACCTACCTACTTTCAATGTACAGTTTTTCGCGTGTGGTTAAAACATCAATGGTATTTGAAATTATTTCTATGAATGCGGTTCTGTATAAACAAGTTTCAACCGGAATCTTTTTTGTAGTGTCCCGCTTTGAAAACAAAGATAAAAAAAAACATTCTGACCATAAGTATAGCTATAAGAAGTTGGTGGGAAGCTTGGTATATTGACGAACGAAAGATCGATGGTTCGAAACTCGGTCCCGAATTCTTCCTCATTTATAACTCATAGTCTTCATTCAATTCATTACTTATGTTCGATTTTTAAATGGAACAAACCACTACGGACCGTCGTCTACTGTTATTTCGAAGGCTGGCTTAGTGTGATCACTTTACGTTAACAACGTTCGCCATTAGGTGGTAATGTTTAGGGCTCCGAAACTCCTAATCATGAGAATTCTCAACATGTTCAACATGTCGAAAAATCTCATGTATGCAACAAGTAGATATTTAAGAATTATTAATGAAATATACCTAGAGATAAAAGTTGGAAATTATTGAGAACAAGAGAGCAACCAAATTTAAAGACTGCGACTGCTGTCATGTAATTGGCGCCGTATCTCTGGTTTGTGTCTTTTCGTCGCACTCCACCTCATCATTGATAGATTCCTAAATATCTTCATTTTTTATAATATCAATCATGCAAGTATTTCAATAGGTACGTTTGTAGGTATATATTGCGTTGATATATACATAGATCAAGCTCACAGGCGTCTTCTGACAGTATTTGATGAGAAATTAGCGAAGCGTGAAGTGTGAGTGATTTATCATTCAAATTAAATAATACCTACTCGTATAAATATCAATTTATTTTGAGTTGGAAAAAATACGAATTTACATTTTAAAGAGAGAAAAAACTACATTTAGTTGCACTGCAAAATAAAGTTCCACATATCGACCATATCTATTTGTATTAGGTATGTTAAGAATTTATATACAAAATTTGGGAAATAAAAAAAAGGGTTTCGATTAGATTGCAAAAAGATTGGTATAAAAATTGGTACATAAACTAATATGGGTGGGGGGAGGGGGGTTAACTAAATACTGTAGTCATTTTATTCATTTATTCGTATAAACGACAATAATTATTGTATTTTACAATTAGTAAGAAACAAAAAAAAAACTGGATGAAGAAAATAAATCCTTTTAAAAATATATTTTTTATACTATAATAAGGCATTTTAACTATAAAGATTTGTCTTATATTGAGGCTGTTGAAAACTAAAAGAAAGAGCATAAAAATATACAAAATATTTTATATTCAAAATAGTCAGGTAAATATTTCAAACAATATCATGATTGTAGCATGTAGATAATATTCAATCATGTAATGAAAGTAGGCTCCTAATAATCAATTTAAAAGCCTTTAGCTGGGGTTAAGAAGATAGGAGGTCGGCTTTGAACTAATAGTACCTACCTATCGTATAATATAGGAGAGATGCGTATTGCGTACGCGGTGTGTAAAAGTAACAGGCACGGCGGCGTGCGTCGGGTGGTGAATCGTAATTAACACCGCCTTTGACTAGATGTAGAATATTTTATCCGGCGTTTAAACGAGTTAATAGAGTTTTAAGAGTAGCGACGTTTCCGTTGAAATATCGCAATAAGAACACAATAATCTCAACAGTAAGGTACAAGAAAACTTAGAAACTCATTACATTATACATGGTTTTCTCCTGCATGCTCGCCTTCTCATAGATATCATTATAACTTTTTTTATTAACCTGTCTAATCGAGATAAAGATAAATAATATTATTACTATTGTTGACAAAGTATCCACAACCGTTTTGGAATATTTTATACCGAACATATTCGATTTTTGAAATGTACAATTTTAAATTTAGGAATACAGCGATTATCTGGATGGTAATGGAGAATTGATGAGTGTAATGGAACGAGGCACGCTTGGAATTATTTATTTATTTATTTACTTTTTAAAAATAGCACCATCCAGCATAACAGGTTTGCACCCTTTGCGCTGGACAGTGAGATTATGTAGAAGAACACCCATTATTTTGAAAAAATAATCGCGAAATAACAAAGGTCGTGTTGAAAGAGCAAACTCGACATACTCGATTATGAAAACTTTAAATCGCCATGATTGCACTCAAAATCAGTGTTTGTTGCAATTTTTGACCCGAACACGAACTTGATTAAAGGTCTGTCCAAAAAATTTCTAACCGGAAAGGCGACAACTCGCCAAAAATATTTCTAAAATTTGGTATTCGGAAAGGTAGAATTTCCCTAAATAACAAAGGTCATTGAATAAAGATAGGTACGACCCGTAAGTATATTTTACGTTTTGCCATGCCTTTTTATTGCTTTTTTACAATACTGGCTCAAAATTGATGAAATCACACAATAATTTAAATAAAACAATTGATTTGTTATTCCACAATATTTATTTACCTGACTAGTTTCGCAGGAACAGGTCATGCATGGTCACAGGTGACTTAAAACAGTTTCTAAGTCACCTGTGACCATGCAGGACCTGTTCATGCGAAACTAGTCAGGTAAATAAATATTGTGGAATAACAAATCAATTGTTTTATTTAAATTATTGTATTTAAATAATTCCACCAAGAATGCACGTTCAATTCGTTAATTTTATTGAAATTAAACAAGTTCGCCGTAATATTCAAAGGTCTAAATTACATTTTTACAGACAATAATAATAGACATATATTGGTATTTAGCGAATATAAACATATTCATCCTATGTATATTGTTAGGTTTACTGATTCAATCACAAAATATTGTGGAACTAGAGAGTTTCGTTCATGATCAAAATTAATAATTCAATCTAATTTAAAAAATATGATCATAAAAAAGTCAGATAAGAATGGCTCAGAGCTCTGTATAGAAAGCTTAATTGTCTGGAACACGAAAAAACCAAGCTAATTCAAAACTCACGTATGTGCCGGTGAATTGCACTTTGGGAGGAATGATTCTCGTATCCACCATGTAGGTTAACCGTCTTGAGTTAAGCAAATAATATAACAATGAGAATATAAGTGGCATAAACTTACCAAATATTAAGATATCAATCTCTATTACATTTCGTATCTTTATTGCATGTACATAGTTGATTCGTGACACGAGATTAAGAATATATTGAAATAAAATTGTAGAAACTTTTGACGCATAGGTACATTAACCCTGCCCAAATTTCTTTTTTGAGATTTTTTCGTTTTTCTGCTTAAATGATTTCTAAATAGCTTATTTAAAAATAATATATTTTTAAAAATAATATAAGAATAATATACTACAATATAATATCTAATATTAAAAATAATATATTAAAAATATATTATTATCTCTGGCATCCGACCAAAGATTTTGCTTTTTTTACTTAAGCATTTTACTTTTTTTTTATTTAAATTTTGTCTATTATCCTTGTTTAGATCCTTTATTTCGCTAATACTTAAATAAATAAAAATAGTTGCTACAGGTCTACCTTGGTACGGGCTTTGCTCAGTTAGGTGGATTCAAATACTTGTAAAAATTATTGTAATGCTATTATCTATGAATAAAGAAAGTTATTATTATTATATTATAAGCTATTTTTCATACATAGATATTATGTACTATAATATGTGGTAGGTTGGGCAGATGCGAGAACAAAATTGGAACATATGGTTTTGTTAGGGATTTGTTTATTTCTAAAGAAGCCCAAAATCAAATTGCCATCTTCGTGCGTAAGTAATGGTTTGAAAACTGACAGTATGAAAATGTTGAAAGTTTACGGAATATATATTATAGTATTGCGTAAAATTACAGATAT
The DNA here is from genome assembly GCA_963576905.1 of Mystacides longicornis. Classification (NCBI taxonomy): domain Eukaryota; kingdom Metazoa; phylum Arthropoda; class Insecta; order Trichoptera; family Leptoceridae; genus Mystacides; species Mystacides longicornis. The sequence goes on from OY756426.1 coordinate 14,033,600, forward strand.
TTTTCAAGTTGAAATATACATACTGTATGTCTGTGTGTCGTATTTTCGAGTAGGTACTTATTTATAATATATTTAAGTGTATGTTTGCGAAGTTCTGGAAAAGAAACTCTCGATTTCTATAGTTGCCTGATTTTAGGCTTAATTGCTACGCAAACAAAGTATAGTTTTCTGTTCAAAATCCGCGTTTCACACAAGCGTCTGTCGCTTTAGAAACGGGGTCTATATTGATTTAATAAAATAGAAATTAGGTCGGTTTCCATAACATTCTTATTATACAAAGGTGTCAGTAAAGCCGACGGAACTGAATACTTGAAGCATTCTCTAGCAAGACACGATACCAACCGTAATTCTAAAACAAATATGTATAGGTAAGGAATAAAAATGTATTCGGAAGTATGAAAAGTAGGTGTATAAAATATTGGATCAAAAAACCTCGTGATGATTAATAAAGATGATATCATTAAAATAATATTATCTAGATTGCAATCTTAACTATATCCCGTCAAATATGACCGGTTAATTCGTTCATTGTGATCATAACATAATAATGTGTAGGTACAGTAGGTACACACATATTATAGTAACATCCACAAAAAAATATCATTAAAGAGAACATACTACATATTTTATTAATCAGTTACCTCGGGGATCCTCTGAAACTCTGAGCCAGAGTGCAGAAAAATTAAGGGTGGTCCAAAGAACCAAAGAATGAGCGAAGTTAGGAGTAAGTCTAAGAAGAATAAACTTAGGAAAATCACAATAAGAGCTAAAATAGGAGTGCCGTATATATTATTAAACAAGAGGCAGAGTTAAAATGGCGATGGTCATAATATTATGTAGCTGATGAATGGACAAAACGCCTACTAAACTGGGCTGACACAACTGGAAATACTGGCAGTTCCCAGCCATGCTGAAGGGGCGATATTTCAAGAATCGATGGTGGTCAGTTGATACAAGTTCCACATCATGAGAATCTGAGGTGTCTGGAGAAGCCCCATGAAGAAAAAATGAAGATTCTATGTAAGATTAGAGAAAAGTCGACACAAAGACACTGCATGGATGATGTCGATACGATGGTAGAAGACAGATTCGCAAAGTAAATAATATGTTTTGCCCCAAAGGTGAAATTAGCTGCATCAAGAATACCTAGATAGGGTGATTAGTAAATCTCTCAAAAAGTTCTTCATTATCAGATTTATCATAAAAGCACAATTCAAATCAAGCAAAACGTGGGTGATTGGTTGACGAATCGTTTGAGTCAATTTCGTATTTATTTTAGTTTCATACCCAAGACAGAAGAATCGATTTAAACCCTGTTAAACCGCAGTTGTAATCAAGCAATTGTGGTCAAGTGTATTATACCGTTGGAAGATTCACGCAAAGTCAAAGTATAAAGTATTGCCTGCAGCATTCAATTACTTGTAGCGAGTATAATATCGTGCGGTTAAACGCGGCGTCGGGTGCTATGACAAAAACCAATAAATTGCCACTCGAATACGTCCACAATATCAGAATAAATACTTGTGATAGTTTGATTGTGTATTAATATATCAATTTGTCGAATGCTTAGACACCTGTTCTTGGAATATTTTAGATGCCATCTCTCATTTTACATAACAATTATAATACAGTCTAATGCTTTACATGTTTTGCGTAGAGTATCTGAATGTATATGACTTTTTAAGCGTGAAAATGAATCTTTTCTTATTTTTTTTGTGCCATATCAGGTCTCCCCGACGTTGGCAAATACTTCATGAAGGCCTCGCTATCTCTTGCTACCCGGAACATCTCCTGCACTCGCCCAATTCCGCTCCAATATCGCACATTGCGTAACCAAGGGGTCTGCCTTCTACCAGACTCACTGTGTCCATCAATCTTGCCCATCAAAATAAGTCAAGATGATTCCGTATTTTCCTCACGCACAATATGCTCCAGATATGAAACCTTTTGGACTTTAATATTTTTCAACTCTTTGTTGCAGTCAGCTGTCATCCGTACCTCTGAATTATTAACTAAATCTGTCCACGGCATATAGAGCGTTCTTCTGTGAAGAAAAAATGATAAATCGATTAAAAAGTAAAGAAAGGTCTCAAATCATTTCTGTTCTCCGCAGCTTACAAAAAAACTGATTATTGTGACTGCCACAATATGATACACCAGCAGAGATTACACATTGAGAACGTCACAAAATTTTCGTGCTCCTATCTCTTCTTGTCGTTCACATTCCTGGCAATCCGATCATTGTCCGGGGGTAACTTCTACGAACAGCGTTTAAAAATAACAATACACACAGAACAATTAACACCAATCACGTGCTAAATGAAGCATGCGGAACCAGTTTCCATCCAGCCTTATAATAGTCATTAAAACGGTAATAATTGCTCTTCATAAATCCATAAATGAAGCCTCATTTCCGTATTTAACGCGTACAAATTTTTTAGTTAGAAGTTTTGATAAATCCACCCTTAGTGAATCCTTTAATTCTCTGAACAAATTTATTTAATTAAAAGCAGGTACCTACTTTAACACAATTTCTCCACATCACAACTCGTTCTTTACATCACAATATGTGCATCTTCTTACATGAGAGTTTTTCCAAACCATCCTAATATCATAATATTCTATCAATCTACTATTCCCAACACAATATTATTTTAAAACATTTTAAATGAAAGCCACTATATACGAGTACCTACCTAATTTAGTTTTGCTTTTTTTTACTTACATTTAAAACAGTTCCATATTCGATTATGTATATTTTTTATCTTGAAAAAAATTATCAAGATTAATATGTTATGTATGTGGTTCTATAGAAGCATAGGTATCACATCCCTCCGGGGGCTCCAGGGAAAGTAGCTTAGCAGAGGTCAGCTTGGATAGGCCACATGCCACAACATCGGTTGCCTGATGTGCTTTATAGAGTAGTCGAAGGAATGATTGAGAGCGGCAACTGAAGAAGTGCGGAGGTCAACCCCAGCTGCATGGCAAACAGATGATACAAGATATACGCAGATATAAAGAGTCTGGCTGATGAACAGTGCTAGGGACTGGGCCATCTTCGGATTAAGATCCGAAAGAGAGACTGACTTATTTATTCATAACTAGCTTATACCCGTTTTGCTTTACGTTTTTGAATCCGATTGTCAGGCTTGATCGGCAGGTAATTAAACACTAAACAGGTTCTAGTCTAGCTTCCCATTGCTTAACAGACCTCTATAACTGACATAAACACAGAAAAAGAAGAATGACTTTTTTTCCGACCTCATAATATTATACGAACCTACCGACATAATTTGCAAGTTTTCATAGAGAGCTCTGTGGTTTGAATCTTAGCTACATTCCCTACTTTGATAATTAATTGGGCATTCCACCCATAGAGGGTGATTTGTACCTGTCAAACTTCAAAATCAAACTGCAAATTTTTTCATTAAATCTTTATTTATTGAGAATAATAAGATTTGAATAACATTTATATGTATAACAAATCAATCTACAATTATTTTATTACATTTTCATACCGTAATACCAAGATTCCATTCAACGTTTACATGAGTAATTTTGTTTCCAAAAGATGACTTACTGTCTTTTTGAGAAATTTGTATGAAGATCCTAAAAAAATAGATTTTTTTAAATAGCTCTAAATATATTAAAGTTAATGCAGCAAATTGTATTTAAGAACCTTCTCCAGCATTTTGTACGGCTCTGGGCATATTAATATCTGACGTAGCATTTGTATTTTGAGCGTGATGCTCCGATATACCGTAAAGCAACGACAAAAGGCAAATTAAAAAACATTTCTAAATTATTATGTAGATTCATGAAACATGGTACCGTAGCTTAATAATGTTAGCTATGTTAGAACATTGCATGTTTGTATTGATGATGTTGTTGTTGAGTTTCGATCCAGAACTCTTTTAATCACCAGCTATAGAACTCGTATACCCGGTGTAAGTAACTGTTAGGCGTGTTGCGATCTGCACCGTTAAATGCGCTCTTCGCGGTGGCCGTACACTGTCGGGGAATATGCAGTAATATGCATTGCTCATTCGTCGGCATTCATTCGCGGTAATTGCTAATTTCAGTTCAATTACCATAAAACGTCATACCAGTTCAAAGGTTTTTAGTATTCTCCTTATTATGTAGAAATAGTTAATTTTTTTTTTAAATTTTAATTAATACATCATTATCATAATAATACCTGTTCAATTCCTTTGAGTAAGTCAAGTTTACTCGCAGAAAATAATTCTTACCTTATTTCAATAGCTATGGATACACACGTAACGACTTATCTTTAAGATTTGACCGATAATCGCTCATTTTCCAAATCTTAGCGATAAATCTGCACTGTAAGTGCTGTCTGAAAGATCCACGATAAATTGGTCGAATTTATTTGTGGTGCAACACACACGAGAAGATCGATCGGTGGTGACGATGAAAGATAAATTGTACAAATCACCGCTCAAATTACGCTTACTTCATAATTAAGGTTATTTTTTTTATAAAAAAATTTGGATTTGCACACAGCGTGAGAGGAGGTCATAAACATATTGAGCGCAATGGAGAGCCCTTGTCCCTTCCTATTCCCCTAAGTAAGGTAAAAAAAGAGTATTTATTACCATCATTCCAAGGGATAGCAGGATATCAATATTACTCTTACGTAAAAATTTCAGGAGTAAAAACAATGAGAACTATGATGATGATTATATTATTCAACTTATATTGTTATCGGTCCAATTTTATGGAATTCCGAAAGATCATCGATCGTACGATTATTTTTTGAATTTGAAAGATAAATCATTCGTCCAACACACACGTACCAAATTAACTGAACGATTGCACGGTGAAACGACCGATAAATCTTAACGATAAATTGTATGTACGTACACATTTATCGGCCTTTAATTTGGAACGATTATCGTTAAGATTTATCTTTACGTGTGTATCCAGATAACCTTTTCTAACATTGTTGTTTTAAATTTCATCATTTTGTTTCGTTAAATTTACGGTTTTATTGAATTCAAAAATGTGAACATTCTCGTTATTCGCGAATAAAATCGGGCCAATCTCAAATGCGAAAAATTCAATCATTATTGATTTATCACTGCATCTACATGCACACAGCGACAATTATTTGAATGCAAAAAAAGATAAAGAAGATACGTTTATTAACTTAAATGTATCAATGACAACACCATTTCCGGTCCCTTATTTCTGCTTTGAGAAGAGGTCTTTTGAACCCTGATGGTAGAAAGATCAGCTTTATTGGTACTACGCGAGCGTATTGAATGGTCCTTTTTTCTCACTATGCTCCTACGAGGGGTCACAAAAGGAGTTTACATACAAGATCCCAAAGAAGTGCACTAAATAATTATTACCAGCGGCAAAGAGTGAAAAATTCGATGGTGTAGCTATGAGGAAAAATTGAACGCTTCGCCAATCGCCACTGAAACTATCATTGAAACAACCTCTCATATGTAGAGACAATTATTTTTTTCTAACCATAACTATGGATGCGAGGATGGCAGATATGCTGGACATCTTTCAAAGGAAGGTTTTGCATCGAATTAGTGGACCAGTGATAGAGGGCGATCAGTGGCGCATTAGAACCAATGAAGAGCTGTACAAAATTAAACATATCATATCAGGCCATATTAAGTGGATATCCAGCAGGAAGGAGACGAGTCGGCAGACCTCGGCTTATGTAGGTGCAAAGATCCGTTGGGAAAGGATGCAGCGCGGCAGCAACACAAATCATTCAGGTAGCGAGTTGGAGGACGACAGCAGAAGACAGGACTTGTTGGAGGAGAATGCTAAGGGACGCCAAGGGTCGATATGGGCTGTAGCGCCATTGGAGAGATAGAGAGATTCTTTTTTCTAACTTTAGACTAATCGAATTATTCTCTAAGCTTATGAAAGATTTACTTAGTATGTAGAATGTATGGTTTTGCGTTAAACATAAGTCTCGCCTAGGTGCAGGTAATAATAGACATCGGAAGCGTCACACCCATGGAAGCGCTCGACTTTGCCCTAAAGTGCTTCCTGTTCCATATTTATTCGGGAGTATTAAAGGCAGACATCCGATCAGGATCTAAATACATCGGGCTGTTTGTTGCCCTAAAAACACACATTTAACCCTGTTTGGTTATGCTCCAGATACTGAGTTTAAGGGTGCGTTTCTTTGACACCATTCCATCTACTTAACAAGTAAATATCAAAAATAGACAGGCTTTTTAGGAGAACACACGAAATCATCAGTTGTTGGTCTACTTTTGAAACAAGATTATTTATCTTATGAATTGGACTAATTTTAACAATCTTGCAAAAAGTAGATAGTCCAGACTCTCAATGTGTCACACAATTATTATACGAATAAAAAAGACTTCATTTTTTCTTAATATGTTTCAAACGCTATTTTCTATCTTTGATTCTAGCGTCATTTTCTAACTTGATTACAAGCGTTATTTTGAGTATAAAATCATTTGTACAGCCGGTTTTGAGAAGATTACCTCTCATTTTCGGCTCCTTATGATTATGTAAAATATTTATACAGTATACTTTAATGATATATATTATTATAGACGTCATAATATTCGTTTAATATAGCCATTGAAATGTGAGGTATAAAGGAAAGTGTTGTTCAAATTTAAGTAAAGCTTTGTTTTCTTAAATAATTGATGTCTTGTTTACCCTTTCTTCATTGCAATCCCATTTTTATACAGCATGGTTATATGTTAAGTTTATTATGCATGGAAATGAAGTGGTTGGTAGCTCATCGATTCAGTCGCTTAATGTCGTTCTGAGGGTCGTAGGTTCAATCCCCGGTGTCAAAAAAACTTCCTTTTTCACAATACAAGTTTTACTTTCTGATTATAATGTCTAAAGTGTATTTATGTTCACTAAGGGTGATCTCATTCACTTTGAAAAAATAAATTTGACATTTCGTCACTCAAAGGAAGATATGTTAAGACTATTTCAATGCTACATTTTACATTACAGTATTTGGTGAATATTTAAACGGAAAGCATTAAAATATGTTATGCAGTGTTAAAAAAACTCTCGCTAAGAAACATTGATGATGAAAAATATGTTACTTGAGGTTGTACCATGCAAGCAAGTAGAATTATTTGTTTCAAGTCTTTCTAACTAACTATAACTTGTCATTAACTGAAGGCGGATAGTGAAAGCTGAAATAACGCAAATTATCGTGAAGAGTTTCGCTTGTACATAGTTCCCTTAAGGGGAGATCAATTATTTAATTATAATTAGTCAAATCGTAATAATCTGTAGGTACTCAAACAGTTCGTGTTTGAGTTTTTTATTAAAAAAAGAGGTAGGTTGTTTTGAATGCAAACTCTCATCAAAATAATAAACAGATAGGTAATAATATATTTATAGCTCGCGAACTCTCGCGAATGGCAGTTATAAAAGTAGGCATTTAGACTAAGTACCTACTTACGTACTAGCTTTTTATACAGTATAGGTCCCATGATTATGGAGAGTTATGATTTCTTTTACGTTCTTATATACTTTTTTATAAATAATTTCTTGTAATTCTCTCTTCGAAAATAATACGATCACATATCAATTGACTAATGGGGAAGAAAACATTTGTTGCTGTATTCTACTTCTTCTGACCAGGCCTTTCTCATTCCCGTTCTTCCCTATCGGTGCGATTCCTGGGTCCTGTTACCTGAAGTTGTTACCTAAAAGGCCTCCACCTTTGAAACCTAAGAAGAATTTTGGGCATAAGGTGGTACCGCCGCATCACGAACGACGATATACACCGGCGCACCCAGCGCTTACCTACACCATTGTGGAGAAGGTCACTATTCACCGACGCACCCAGCGCTTACCTACATCACTTACATGCACCATTGTGGAGAAGAGATGAACTTGGCTGGGACATGTCGTGTTAAGGATGCCGAATGACAATTGGCCGAGAAAATTGCTGTTCTTCCTCCCATCAGGGTCTCGAAGACGAGTAAGACTCTAAGATACCGTGTTCCATTTTTTAGACAGAGTTGAAGGATTTCGATATGGAGTGGGAGGAGGTCATTCAAGCTGCGCAAGATCAAGAGCGGTGGAGGGCTCTTGATGCCTCCCTATGCCCCTAAGTGGGGTCAAAAAGAGGAACGGAATCGATTTTACCGATCCATGCCATTTTCGTTCGATTACTCCTTCCCATATTGTATGATCATTACTTCTGTATGTGAATTATACTATGAGTAGGTACTCGTCTTTTCAAAAAACAATCTCAATTTGTTAACCTTTTTAAAAAATTCAATGCAGATGTAACCTACATTATCAAAGACTATGATTGATAGAATCAATTTTTTTATAAACATATATAACCGAATCAAATTTTATATCTTTCGAACATTCACTTCTGTGAGGTAAGTGTTAAACAAATCTAAATGTGAGTTGATTTTAAGCTTGAAAAAAAAAATTTATAGCTTTTAATTGATAAAGAACGAGTCCGAAACACAAACATACAGATTTACAGAACTTTTACATTATTATTTTATGTACTATACGAACAATTTATTGTACGGTTAGATCTTGAGGCTATACAAAGACAAAAAAAGACAAACAAATCGCTTTCTCTGTGATAACACTAGAGATCCCGCTTAAGAACTAATAGATTTTTAATCTATGGTTTAAAAAGCTGAGACTAATACGCTAATAAAATATAAAAAAAAATCTCCTATGATAGGCGTGCACAAAATATGATTCTCTCAATCGAAATTCAAAATCAAGACGAGATTTAAATAATAATATTATTATGAAAGTGTGCAATCCATAGACAAATGTAAAGAAAAAAAATGTTTAATCTATGTTTAACTAATTAAACTGTCTGATACTTTTGACATGCATGTTTAGTGCATTCTACTGTTTAATGTCTATGGTTTAATTATAAATTTGATACGGAAGAAAGTTTTTATTGATAATGTTCATAATTTGACAACTTGATTGACATCTATCATGAATGAATTTTCCAAATACATTTTCGGAATATGTGGAATATACTAAGTGTGTCTAAAAGGCAGAATAAAAAATGAAGAAATAGCACGAAGAACAAAATTCGTAGGCCTCTTAATAGAAATGATGGGTGACGTCATCAGACAAGAAATAGAGCAATGGACCCCCAAAATCCTTAAAAATGAAGACCGTGGGTTAGAAGAAGAGGAGTTGGCCAGTCCCAAAAAAGATTGGCTGATAATAATACTTGTAATCCCAGTCGTGGGTCTAGAGGGTGGATGAGGAAAGCCCAGGATAGAGAAGAGTGGTAGAAAAAGTGGAACAGGCTTATAACTATACCTACCCAGCAGTAGAGAGATGGCTGAGAAAATATGAAGTGGAAAATGGTACCGACGATGGTCAACTAACTGAAAGACCTTTGTCATATTTTTTTTAAATTTCATTACTTGTATAATAGGATAACGCTTTTGCTAAAAGATATGTAGGTACATTGAAATGTTTGGTAGTTCAGAGTTCATTTTCGTAAAGCGCTCTTCGGCATGTGGACTTGGGTCCCGATTCCAGCAATCGTTTTGCGTAGTATGCAAAATATCTTAATCATCCTATTATATTTCTTTAACAGTTGTGTTCATTTGGGGTACCTAAGACAAATTCATAAAAATAAATTGTTTTAATAAAATTTATAAGTTGTTGAACGTGCATTTTTCTTGGTGGGAGTAATTTAAATAAAAAACTATTCCACAAATTTATTCACAGGTCACAGGTACTTTCAAAGTTTCAAATAACCTGTGACCATGAAGGGCGTGCCCCTTCGAAACATGTCAGGTACAATAAATTTGTGGAATAGTTAAAAAGTTTTTTATTTAAATTTGATTAATAAAAAGTTTGTATAAGCCGGCATTTCACATAAATGTTATACAGTTTTTTTTTATTATAATTTGATAATATGAATAAAACAATTGAATAATTAGAATAAAAAGCATTAAGGTGGGCCCCCTTTATGAGCACGGACAATGCGATGCATATTACATATTGATTAAATTAGAATGCATTCTCGTTTCCATAACTCCATTTTGATTAATCGATCGAATCCAAAATGGAGTCACGGTCTAACGGACATTTTGTGAGTAGCCGTTTATGGCATTGAACTGGGTAAACAAATAAAGGTAGGTATTATCTCGATCATGACGAATTCCATAATGATAACACAACAATGGGTATTTTTTTCCTCCATTATATAATTTTGTTTATGACAAAAGAGGTCAGAGAAATAAACCGAATTCAATGAAAATATTGTTTTGCAGATAAAATCTGTTAATTTTTAGCTCAAATAATCCAAGGTTGAAAAATTTTCAAAACTATGGGCATTTACCTAATTGAATAATTATTATTAAAGTTTTGCGCATTCGCGAATATCTTCAGTAGGTAGAACGTGCTAATTTAACTATAATACTAAAACAATTTGGAAAAATAATGCATAGTATTGTTTTTGGGTGTTTTATCAGATCCCCTCGATATTGGCAATCATTATTTTACAGATACAATTTTTTTTGAAATTCGTTGGTTAGGTACAGCATCACTGAGGAAGCATACGGAAGACGCTTAAGCCTCGACTACCTTCAGAAAGGCAATAGAAGGTATCTGTTTAATGCAGTGATTTCCCACAAAAGAGGACCCGTAATTTAACGGTCGATATTCATAGAAAAATCTAATTTTTAATACCTAGGTACTATACTTACTAACATATTATGTACCTAGTTTTAGATTTTAACCTTTTTATTAAGTTCATGCATTTTATTTCAGTGGTCTTGTTTACTGTGGTATTCAAGCAACGCTTAATGACACTACATTATAGTCTACATTACATGACAGTACATATACTGTCCCTTTCGCACTTTCATTATTTTGCTGCCGGTAGTGAAAGAGATAAACATAATGCTTTACACTTGTATCTAGGAATACTGAGTTCGTAATGTTAGGGCAGTTTACCTTTTCTATAAAATCAATGGATAATAAGGCAACCAACTAAGATAAGTTTAATGCTGTCCTTGACTAAGCCAATGTGTATTTTATTGACAATAGCACCCTGATGGAAAGGAAGGTACACTGTACATTGAGAGGTGTTTCATAATACGAATTAATTAGCTATTGTAATAATTAAATTTTATCGTTTTTTTTAATGATTCAAACCCAATCAATTCTACTTTTCCGACAATGAAAATGATGTTAATAAAAATTGCGCAACAATATACGGTCGTTACACCGCGGTTAAATGTGCAAGCCGTCACAATTAACAGGTTATAATTGATCGATTCTGCAAAAAAAAATAAAACATCTTGCACCATACATATAGAATGGCGTCAATATTACATCATAAGATACTGATGTGATGTAAGTTAACACATTGTTATATAACACCTGGCACCATGTAACATTATTTAAGAGACGATTACTTTTTTTTACATCTCAATTATTATGTAGTGTTATATTACCAAGGTTCAAATTGTTTGTATGTTTTATGAAACGTGAGCTATAAAGTTTAATGTTGATTTGTTTAACAGCGTGACCCAAGTTGGTATAAGATATATGATGTTTAGTGTTGCATATGAGTGAGTTAACTTTTAAATTGTGATAACGCACATAGTGGTATTTTTAATGTTTAGGTAGGTATGTATTTTTGTATTGTTTACTAAAAATAATTGATTCTGAAATGAGTATAATATAGTCTATATACCAACATGACGTGTTTGTTTTACTGTATAAAGGTATTGGTGAAAATAAATTTGATATTTTTGTATTTTTTTTTTCTTTTTATTTGTATCTGATGTGTATTATTGTTTTGAACTGTATAATATGTATGAATTTGATGTGACAATGATTAAATAAATAAAATAAATAAATATCAGGTACCTACCAGGAATTTGAAACATATGCCTATTTATATTTCATTTGTTTATTTATTTTACTTTTTTTCGGGTTGATTGTTAAATATACATATGTATATTATGCATTTGACAGCAGGAAACAATATGTTGATTCTGTGATGTCTTTTTTATGTCAAATGTTATGTGATGTTTCTTATACTTTTCAATGTACCTACAGTAAAGAATTAATAAATAAATTATGCGCTTTACTTTTTTACTTTGTTTTACCTACTTATAACAATTTCAATGTGACTTCGATGATTTATTATATATTTGGTAGGTTTATATTTAAACATAATATAATATACTTACGTACAGTATATATTTACAAAAAAAACACTACATACCTAAGCGTCATTTTTTGTAACTATAACTATCTTTGATATAGGTTTTCTGTATTATTAGGTTTATACATAAACCCCTTGACTGCTTCACAGTAAGCTACTTAACCTGGTGTCGTAAAAGAGGAAGATGGTCGGCATCTGGAATCGAACTCATATCCTGTTGTACGAAACAGTACGAAAGTCGGCGTCATAATCGCCAGGCCACCGACCTAAATGAGGGTTAAAATTTTTGCAAAATTTCATAACCTTGAACTTTCATTCATAATAGGTACATTTTTTACAAATTTCAATTATAAATAAACACGATTTCTAAACTGCTAACCATCAGATATGTAAGCTGATTTGGTTCCATATACCTACCTACCTACCGTGTATTTGACGCACCTTCATAATGTTAAACAGTACAACACACAATAAAAATAATTATATAACGTTTGATACACATCTTTGCCAATTAGATTTGAATCAAACCCAATTAATTAGCAAAACAAAACGGATGTATCTCTGTATCGTAAATTATAAGAGATTGCCGCTTATGATTAACACCTCAGGTGGATTATAAAGAAGTAGGTATTTAGCGGATTAAAAAGGATGGGCATAGCATGACGGCTCTAAGGTTTATTCTTTGATGTGAGCTACCACTGTGATTCTATGAGCAGTATGATTACGAACAGGTTGTTTGCAAGAGAGAAGCAAGAGTTCACAATGAAGATAAACCGACATTGAAAATGAAAATTTCGAAATTCAAAGATATATTTTGAATAATCTATAATATAAAAGAAAGATGGGTTAGTGCGAACACTTATAACTCGAAATCGGCTGAACAGATTTTTCCGATGTTTGATTTATTGGATTCTCCTCCACTCCGGATAATAGAATACTTCATAATTACTGAAACCAACTGTTAAAGATCCACCATCTACCATCAAGTTTTTGATGGCGTTTCTACCCATTTTATTTGCTACTAACGTTATTGTTTTATAGCAAGGTTTATTTATTTATTCACTCTCATCCCTAGGCCCTTTCGGGCACTAGGATTCGTCAAAAATATACAAAACCAGACATAATTTTTTTTTTCTCTGACTTTCACCCGAAAAAAGATCGAGTGATGCAGCACCAGACATAATTAAACATTATTTATTAAATTTAAGCACACCGATAACAGATTAAAATAAAATACAAAATAACATTTTTAAAAGCCATGAAATAAGGTAAATAAATTAAAGTGTTGGCGAGGCTGAAAAGGTGTAAAAAAAAAGAGTGTTTATATCGGTATAGGAATAGTGGCCTACTGAGAAGAACCCGACACTAAATTATTGTCTGTTTTATCTTTTGATTGGACATTCATACAAACGCAATGCCACTTAGGAAAACATTAAAAGTGATTTGATGAAATTTCATGATTTTGTTTGTATAAAAAAGTTTAAAAAAATGTCTTCAATTAGTTTATCAGAAATTACATAACTCTATATTGTTAGGTTCCCTTTGGTCAAAGTACATCAGTGTTGAGAGATACATATAGGTACATACGACAACTCCTAAAAGAATTGCGCTGCGATCTTCAAAGTGGATAGACAGGATCACATCATGAATGAGGAGGTTCTAGACAGAATCGAAGAAGGGAGGCACCTTGTTAACACCTTATCAGAGAAACGGGCCAGATGGATAGGCTACATAAAATGCCACGACTATCTCCTGAACACAATAGTAGAGGGCATGACTGGAGGGTACGAATGCTAGGGGGCGTCTGCGGCAAGAGTACCTCGAACAATTATATGAAGATATGGGTTGCGCATGGAAAATTAGATGGAAAATTAGATGCAGATCTTTGCTGCAAACCAATCCGCAGGATTGAAACCGCAGAACAGGAAGAAGACAGGATAGGTACCTAACGATAGAAAGACGACGTGGACAAGAAGACTCCATGGATGTATTGGGACCCCAAAGAAAGAAAGAAACCTCGAGAATTATACAATACATTATCAAAGTGATCATCAGAGCCTATAAGCCAACATTCTAAACACAATAATAAGTAATTAATGGGATATTTTTACAGTAATGTGAAATGCTTATTTTCCAAGCAAATACTCTAAATACAGGAACAGAATTTAAACACATATTACGCTTGAAGCTAATTAGTCTCCAATAAATAGTTTCGGTTAGTTCATGAGGAAGTTATGGTGTCGTAACTATAATAATTAATCTCTAAGCAGAAGGAAGTCACCCATTGTCTAATGAAAATCCGCACTTTTGATTTTCTCATTGAGATATTTTTAATTCAAGTCATTAAATTTTATGAGCGATTATTCATCGTCATAACAAACTGCATATTTCACAACAGAGTTTTAAATACTTTGCTACTTAATAAATAATATTTTTATCATTAAGCTAAATATTTCATTAAATTTTAAGTAAGACGTCGTTTGGCCTCGAATTTTGTATTAAATATTTCATATTAGATTATGTCATTGTGTTTTTAATATTCAGTTTTCGTTTGAAAATGCACTTACTTAGCCCTAGCGTATTTATTCAACAATTTTTGTTATTTTTATTATATAAAGATAAAGTTTAAATGGGCTTTCGCCGGATATACATAGGTATTATGTAGCAGTTAAAGTCGGATAACGTTGAGGAATAAGGGCCAATTATTATTACTGTATGAACTCTTCCAGCAAGGAATTAATTAATCAATCAATATTCCCTTTAAGAGTCGATTTAGAGGTACATAGGTAACAAAAAGTTCTTCACTGCAATATTGCATTGACCTCCTGCACTATTTCCAAGCCCCTCATCTCCGAAGGAACGGAATACGGTGTTAGAGGGTCTCTTTTATTTTCAAAGTCGTGACGAAAGGAAGAACAGCGCTCTCCTCGTCCACCTATCATTATCGGCCATCTTTATAATAATAATAATATGTCCCAGCCAAGTCCCTCTTCTCTCCATAATAGAAAAAGTGAGGTCTGCGTTGGGTGCGCCAATTTATAGCGTCGTTTGTGATGCGACACATGGTACCATCTTAAACCCAAGATTCTCCTGAGGTTTCAAACGTGGACATAATATTTTGTGCCTAGGCTTTGGTCAGGTGCAAGGACACGAACCCATACAGAAGAATGGACCACAAACACGCATCAATCTACAAAGTATACGAGTCGTAAAAACTCATCGACCCTAAATGCTGGGCCATGTTTTAATGCTAAATGAGCAGTTCATTTTAAGCATAAATAATCCTACGAGACTTTAATCAGAACTCTTCGGTGGCATTTTTTTAGTTTTGTTATTTTCTATGCAACCCACTTAAAAGAAAGTTAATTTCTTTTAGACATTTTTAATCGGTATTACGCAGAAACCAGTTTTCTAAGTGTTATAAGTGACATTAAAATGTAGGTTGGTACTTACCTTAACAAATAAAAAACAACAATAAAGTGCGTGAGTCTAATTTGCATAGAAATATTAATGGGTGCCTACTTCTGACCGTATCAGTATGGAATTGCGAACAATGGCATGTCAACGCACAATACAATAACAGTAAGTAAGTAGGTACATCATGAAATATAGTACAGGTAGGCAACGAATGTAATAATTTTAATGTTTCTATGTACTTTGGTTGCATGGAAATAAGATCCTTGGAGATTTACATACTTAAGAAATTGCTGTTTTTTTTTCATTAAGTATTATATTGTACAACGTTTTTTTGCGTGATTCTAGTAATAAAATACACAATATCATTATGTACCTAATAATATTAAAAAAGCTTTCATAAATGTGCATTGGGCAGTGGCTTAGATGGTAGGTCGTTTGATTATTTGTACGTCGATTGTGAGTTCAAACCCTATCGCTTTCCTCTTCAAAAAGAGTTCTAAAGGGTGATTGCTTTCATCTTGAGTGAATCCGTATTCAATTAATTTAAATGAAAAAAAAGAGAGAATGCGTTGTTGTGTTACGGGTCGAACGTTTGAGGTGCATAAAATCAGTCTTGAGAAAAACGTGGCCTGCAAAAAAGCTTAGTTCGCAATTTCCATGCTAATTTCTCGAGGAGTAAGCCGACTCAAGCTTTTTTAGTTCCAATACATCAGATTTTTTACACAGCACCCCAAAGGACGGCGTGCACATGACAAGATGGATGAAAACAGCTGATGGACGAGGAAATTATTGGAGGGTAGGCCAAGGAGTGATGATTATGGACATACCTGATAGTTGGATGCCATTCCGAGGTTTGCTGGACCTCAGTGGATGAGAATCTCAAAGAAATAGGAGGAGTGGGATAGGCCTAACAATGTTCTGCAATGGGAAAATGATGATGATGATACCGAAAGAGGGAAGAAAAAAGAGCTATATGTAGGTATACCTACTAATCATTGTCAAACTAGCAGCAAAACCTGTCGGACAGGCATAGGAAAGTGTCTTTAATTGTTTAATAATTATTATTGTCCTGTGAATCAGTTATATCGTCCCTCAAGTCCCTATTTTACTGTTCCACATTGGGGACTGCGGACATTTGAGAATTCCAACGTCTGCCTGCCTAGACAACTTGGAACGAGGCAGCAAAAAGTTACCGCACAACTCTTAAAATTTTTTGATGTACCGAATAAGGCCAATAAAAACATCCATACCTTCTCGCAGTGTCTAAAATAGAGTAGCAAATAAAAACAATTTTACAAGTTTTGGTAGGTAAACGAAATGTTTCTATGATGTTTAAATTAACTTATTTTTTAATTATGGTTGGTAGGTACCTAATAGTAAAAGGAAATAATTATCAGCATTAATAAAAACATAATCTTCGGTTTTTTTTCCAACTAATCTTCTGTGAAAAGGTAATATAAATATTGCGGTATGTGAGTCAATGTTAAAAGAAACATGTACAGCATTTTAATCTCTAAATGGCATGGTATGAAGCCATAGAAAATGATAAGTACATACCTACGTATTAGTGAATAATAAATAGTAAAAAATCTTACTTGTTAGAAAATCCAAAGTCAATATTCATAAAAAATTTAAACTGCTGTAACAAACAATGGCGATTTTATTTTTATGATTGTCAATAAAACAGTTTTTTTTTTCAAACATAAACACACTGAACACTCTATTTATAATCATTAATAATTTTGAGGAGAAAAAATGACTTCACATTACAATGTTTGATCATCTGTTTTTTTTCTGATTACGCGTTCATTCGTTCAGCACTTCAAAAAATACCAATTTTTATTTTTAAAAATCGAATACATTCCGAATCACGATATTTTATAGTAATCTTCTTCACTGAACAACACTGACACAACTCCACACCATGAAAGCGCTCAGCTGACTGAGTGTCAGTGAGTGTAGTGAGTGCAGAGTGAGTTCGTGATGTTTGTACAATCATAGTGGAATGATAGTACCAACAGGTACCTACCTGTCCAACAATGTAATAGTATAATATTGTATAGGCACACGGCACATCCTATAAAAAAGGTAATAAGGTACCTAAATTTGATAGTTCCGAAAGAAAAACATAAAAATGATAATTTTTAAGTAACAAATAAAATCATAGGTGAATGAAGATACTTTTTCTACGATCCTTTTGGATTTCGATCATTCAATCATCAATGTTCGATTTTTGAAAGATTCTTTTTTCAAATTCAAACCATAACGAACTACGGACTTAAAACAATGTTTGTTCGATTTTTGAAAGGTTCTTTTTATCAAATTTGAATAACCTACGAACTACCTACGGGCTTAAAACCATGCACAGGAAAGGATTATTCTTTTTTCAAATTTGATCTAGGTATGTACCTACTACCTACTACGAATTACGGGCTTAAGCTACGAAGTATGTTCGATATTTGAATGATTCATTTTTCAAATTTGAACTACAAACTACGGGCTTAAAATCATTTCAAGACCGGGAACATAGTGAAACAATAAAATTAAGCCCTTCAGTTGACAATAATTCTTATGCTGCTCATGGCATAAAACCTTTCTCCCTAGCCATTGTTTGTCTTTTAGCTTTACTTTGAAAATTTGATTACAACGTTAATATTATTATACTTAAAAAGAACGCAAGTGTATTTATAGTACTAACCCAAAATATTATCGATCGAGTACCATAAATAGTCAAATTAATAAGAAGTCAAAATAATATTTTTCTTCTTCTAACTTCAGATATTATCAAAATCATAAACATGAGTGATACAATTGCAGGGCTCAATAATGGGCTGTTCAAGTTCACGTATCCAGCAGGAATGACGAGACACGAGTTCTAGAAAATGTAGCGTGGCATCGAAGTTCTGCTGAGATCTTCCAAGTTTTATGAATTTGTTCAAAATGCCGGGCTTTATTCCTTCCCTATTTTCTGTAAAGGTCTTCAAAGGAATGGCAAGAAATATATGTTTTCCACTTTTCATTAAGGTTTCTTTTCCTTCGGAGCTAGTAAAAAAATAAAAATAAGAAGCGTTGGTTAAGACGTAAGAAGCATTGTATGACTTCCCAGAAGAGCCGAGACCCCGGTGTATGGCAGAAAGACGTGTACCCAGCATTTAATAATCGCAGTGTTGTTTGGTTGCACATGAATGAATGCCGAGACATCTTGGCTTCACCGTTAATTACACACCACTCTGCAATGTTCCACAACCGCCGCGCCGATTGAGCTTCTCACAGCGAAACGACCCGTTTGTAAGAGCGTGATTGATTTTGGAGTACTTACGCGAAGACTGCGAGAAACAGTCGATTCAATAGGAAAAGAGGAAGACCTTGCAGCTTGGTTATGGAAGAATGGTTTATTACCGCGAGACATTTAGCCAAGTTAGGAACTAGCTCCAACAAAATGAGTAGGTAGATTGACAAAACATACTCCAAAAAGCGTGCTCTTAATGTATTTAGTAGTCTGGTGATTCATTCGAGGGTTCGTACCCTGGAGCCGACTATCGACCCATTTTACGGCACAAGATTTATCATGATGGAGCATACACTGATGGAGATATCATAACTTTTTCTTACTTTTAAACAAAAACTCGACAGCCTTGAAAATTGATGACGTTCAATAACTGTAATATAAGGCTCACTGCCAATCTTGTGTGTTTCACGAAAGAGATTATTTAAATATGTTTGATGAGCACTTCCTCTTTCACGACACAAGCTTTAAGTAGCTTACTGTGAAAGAGTCAAAGAGTGTATTTGTGTTCACTTTGAGTGTGAGAAAAAAAAATATCGTTATGGTAGATGCTTGATCTTATAACATCTCAAAATCACCTGTTCTGTGCGAAGATAATCTGTAAAGGTGGGCTTAGACAAAAAATGAGCGACTGCTTAATCTATTACGTTCTATCTTTTTTTTAAACTGAGTGGGATTATTCTTTCGTTGCTCTACTTTTATTCGCCAAGATTTTATGTAATGTTCTAAAAATGCTCGCCCGTTCGATATAAAACAGCCCAAAGCTTGAAATTACAAGTCTAGTCTCAGAATCAGACGTAGATCAGCTACAACACTTGACGAATGATGAATAATTATAATAATTATTATTGGTACTCGTGTTCAACATCTCTAGAGCATAACCCAGAATTCTATTTCTTGTTTTTGATAATTCATGTTGTAAACGCTGAAAACAAACATTCGTCTTCACTGAGAGATCAAGAATGAATCCTCTTCTTGAATTCTTGAGAAAAAGCATGTAGGCGCATTATTATTATTATTTACTTTTGTTTTTTATTCAAAGCCGTTTGAGCTGGTCGCATTATTACATTTTGTACGATGGGTCGTTTCGGTATGTTAGATGACGTTGTTAAAGCCGAGGTTAAAAAGTAGTGTACCGTAACTCTCGTATTTCGTTGTTCTATATTCTGTCCACAGAGCCTACGTATTTGGCGCGGGGCCATGGACTGGCGAACTCTGGTTTCAATATAGAGTTCAACGTAGTGTTGGGATCCATAGTTCAAAGTCAAACCTACTTACTTGATAAAGATTTAAAGTTGAAATCAGATCCAAAAGATTTCATCAAAAACACTCGGTTAGGATGTTTTGACTTTTCTGATGCTAGTTCTTTTGTCAGCTGCATGATTCTGTCGATGATTGATTGATTGAGAGAGGTATATTTTGCGTAAGTAAGCAAAATTATCGAAGTTGAAAGGCAAAAATATGAACTCTTTTTTATGGAGCATCTTGTTCTTTATTAAACCTGTCGAGTCCCGCCAACGTTGGCGGTCACTTCTGCGAACTTGACATTGTCCTGCGCAATTCGGAACAGCTCCTCTACTGTTTGGATGCTGATCCACTCCCTTACACTGCACAGCCAGGACATATCTCAACTGCCAGGCCCTCAGCAGCGTCCCTCTGTTTTTCCCTTCAGCACTTACAGGCAATATACTTAACTTGATGACGAGAGAGAGAACTCTAAGGCCATGAACGTATGACATTGCATCAATTTAATCGAAAGGTTGTGTGTACGTGATTCGAAAAGCGAACGCGAGCGGAACAGATGCATCCTTTTGATAAAATTGATGTTACGATACACGTCCGCGGCGCAAGTGAGTACCGAGCCTAACAGTCAATAGAGGCGTTAATTCAGAGTTAGACAGTTCATGAAATAATACATTATTGTCAATATTAAGTAGGTAAGTATATGAAGCATTAATTATTCATATTAAGATCTAAAACTGTTTATTTAGAAATACAAATAAATCCAATTTTATGCTCCATTGGTTATCTTGTGCTTCGTTACGTCATTCAAACTCTTAGCATGTCGGAGATACATGTTTTGTTTAATTGTATTTACAGTTTGTTATAAATAAATCGGAAAATACATTTATCTATGTTTTCCATTTATTAATTTGTTCTCCGAGGTGCGTTCAACAATGGCTCAACAGAACAATAAATAACACGAATCTGGAGTGTCTTTTCACACACCATAAAAATCAACGTCATTATTTTTATAACAATTCTTGTCAGAGATACTGACCTCCATGAGCATTTCATTTTGACGTCATCATTTTACATCGGGCAGACTCATAAGGAGCTGTCAAACAATTTGGGAGATTAGTGGTTCTATGAGACTGCCTGATTCATATCTAGATTCCCTAATTTTACAATATGTCTAGGTACATGTGACATACCTACCAACTAAAAAGTTTTTCTTTTAAGGGACAGCGATTTTTATGATGTAGATTTTTTTAGCTTGAGTTGATAGAGCTAAAGTTATACGTATATTTTATTCTAAAAGTGCAGACAACAGCTAAAACGCTTAAGCTATAACCGCTCAAACTTTACGTAGGAGGTCTAGATCTACCACTTTTGTATAGCTTTGACGTTGTTTGTTTCACTCTTTTTAAGTTAGATCTCAAGTTAGATCTTAAGCTGGTGTTCTTGAGGGCTAATGTTACGTTACGGAATGAACACATTTTTAACTCCCTTCGGATACACCACATAAATTATGAAAAAAGCTGCGGATTTTTCATGATGTAGGTATAGTTTCCATGAAGAAAAAAGTTTCCTATATTATATGTATCATCTTAAGTATCTTTTTTTAGAACCTTACTAAACAAAACAATTATACAAATTAATTAGACTATTAAATTACAAGTAGGTGTTTAGAGTTCCTCATTTTGAATCACCTATTCTTGATTTACGGTGTCAAACTTAATAATTATTGTAATAATAATGTTGTGTATAAAAATGCTGGTAACATTATAATAAGGGTGACCATCTAAAAAGATCATGTGATAATACCACCGTCAAAGATATAGTAAAGAAGATAAATTTACTTGATTCTTCACAGTAAAGCCGGCGGAACTTATTGCCTGAAATATTTTATTCTAGTCAACTGATCCTGTCCAATATGAATATGAAAAACAATTCCATTTCCGGCTAGATATTTCTAGTGAAACATACTGGGAATCGTGCTCCAAATCTATTGATAAGAAGTCGCTGCCTATAATATAGATAACAATTAGGCTACCGATCGCGATCAACCATATAAATAGTTGAAAATCAATAAGTATAGACAAAAACTTGTAAGATGAAGGAACTTAATTTAGCAAAAAATAAAAATGAAAGAGTCTTGGAGCGTGGTAGAACGATACAACTCTTTTTGAAATGGACTTCCACGAATCAATTTCAGCCCAGTTGTCATGTTTTTACATTTTTTCCTACATTTTCTAGGTTAGGTATTATGGAAAGACTGTCATGTCAGAATAACAATATTTGGATTAATTAGCAGATATGCCTACATAAATAAACTATCATTTGATTCGTTAGTAACTTCAGACAACCAAACATAGGTACCTAATTTGAGGATATAGGGAACCTATGTATTTACTATTTAGTAATACAAGGTAATTCAAGGTGAAATTTCATATACCTATCGAACGATGTGCCACTCGACAAGAACTGTCCCGGTCTAAAACATGTGCAGCTGGTCACCTCAAAATACAATTACTAATATTGTGTTGAATCAAATGCTGTATCTACATAATATTTTAGAAATGTTTGTTTTTTTATTTGCCTTTGACAATACTTTAACCGTATATGTGAACATCCCGCTCAAAATACAAATGCTAAGATAGATATTAATATGCCCAGAGCAGTATAAAATGCTGGAGAAGGTTCTTAAATACAATTTGCTGCATTAACTTTAATATATTTAGAGCTATTTAAAAAAACTGTATTTTTTAGGATCTTCATACAAATTTCTCAAAAAGACTTTTGGAAACAAAATTACTCATGTAAATGTTGAATGGGATCTTGGTATTACGGTATGAAAATGTAATAAAATAATTGTAGATTGATTTGTTATACATATAAATGTTATTAAAAGCTTATTATTCTCAATAAATAAAGATTTAATGAAAAAATTTGCAAAATGATTTTGAAGTTTGACAGATACAAATCACCCTCTATGGGTGGGTTGGCCAATTAATATCAAAGCAGGCAATGTATGTAGCTAAGATTCAAACCACAGAGCTCTCTCTATGAAAACTTGCAAAAAACTTGCAAATTATGTCGGTAGGTTCGTATAATATAGACCTCCAAAAAAAATAAAATATTATACGAACCTACCGACATAATCAGTATATTTATATTATCTGTGGACATAATTTGCAAGTTTTCATAGAGAGAGCTCTGTGGTTTGAATAGGTTCGTATAATATTATGAGGTCGGTAAAACAAAAATTGTAAAAGTGTCATTCTTCTTTTTCTGTGCTTATGCCAGTTAAAGTGGTATGTTAAGCAATGGGATGCTAGACTAGAATCTGTTTAATTACCTACCGATCAAGCCTGACAATCGGAATCAAAAACGTAAAGCAAGACGGGTATAAGCTAGTAAGATATAAAGCTATTATTTGCCTGAATGTAGCTTGTAGGACAAAGTGAGACATTATTCTCACGGAATGAATACAATATCCACTAATAACTCTTTGCATGCTTAAACCAACTCATCTCATTTATAATAAGCATGCATCAACCATCTTCAGTGTATTTACACTTTTATGATGTCTCATTATAAAAAAAAATATCTTTTACAGCATTGTGTATCAGAATCACCTGAGCATTTCACAACGTTACATCTGGAGAAAATTTACCTATCTATGTATTTATGCTGCCTTTAAAGAGCCAACTTAGGGGTAAATGGAGGCAACTCTTCTTTGCCCTCGATCCTGAGCAGTTGCGCCGACCTCTTCCGACATTATGTTTAAATCCCTCAGCACTGCTTCCAAAGTACGGAACACAGTGAAAGAGTGTATATTATCACAATATAATTATATCATATTTTTGTTTTAAAAATAAACAACTTTATAGGTACTATGATAAGGCTGTTGAAAAATGTAAAATTAACTTGAAAAATGTGAAATTAACTGAGCTTCAAAATTCCGCCGACTTACATATATAGGGGGAAGTCCTACAGTACCGTCACCTTAAGGTTTATTTATAACAAAATAAAAATCCTCTCGGTTAAATGTAAAATACCTAGTGATATGTATAGAAGAACTATTTTACTATATATAAAAATAATAAAAAATCGATATACTTTGAAAAACTCAACTCTATTAATAAAATTACAATACACAGAAAAATCAACTTCTCAAAAATTGGCCTCCAGTGCCGGCCAGCAAAAATTACAACGTTTGTACAAGGCAATATCCGCAAATATATGGATTTAATAGCTCTGATTCGTTTGTACAAGCCTTATGGATCCAAGTCTTGCAGTTTCCATATTTTACCCAATCCTCTTCATGAGATTGAAGACACAAAGTACAGTGGTGGTCTCTTCTCAGGATCTGCGGCCAGACGCGCCCTCATTTTATTACTCAGTACCTTATTCACGACATTTCGTATATTTTCAGGATCCCATGTGCCCATTTTTTGCCTAGCATATTGGTGTATTTATAAACAGAATAAATTACACAAAATGTTAGTGGAAAATAGTGGCCGGTACTGGGGGACAATTTTGTGGCCGGTACTGCAGGGAACGGAGTAAAATATTATTTCGACACAGCATAAAACTGTGCGGATAAAGATTGATTATGAATATGTTTTATGATAGGTATATAAACAATCAATAAATACCAAGTTTGACTTCTTTAGAAATCCTCCTCAAAACTATAGCAATCACTCACAGAATTTTAATCGTGTGCCGCAAGTCCACTACATTCAACACAAATCTTGGCACTGTCAGAAAGCTTGTCGACACATGTCGCCACTGAGCGAGGCATATGCTTGTGAGAACGTATTACTTGAATTCTATTAGCGTCTTAACCCTATCAGTTGTAGAATTTCGGGAATTGCAACTGGCCGGTACTGGATGCCGGCCGGTACTGTAGGACTTCCCCCTACCTACTGTCATCTTAGAATATAAAATTCAATAAATAACCCACTTTAAAATTAATAATGTTTTTACTATTTTTTAACCAATAGGTACGTCATATACCTACCTATATTATTAGATTAGGTATTGAATTTGTAAAAAATAATTTTCCGCCTGACCAACACAATATTTCTTTCATCTAAAAGGTTGATTATTCGAAAAAAAAACTTAACGAGACGCATATTAGGTTGAGGCAATTTTCTAATGTTTTTCTGATTCATTTTATATAACGCAAAATAATTTGAATACGCTTAGAAATTTATCGAATTTATTATAATAGGTACCTATATGTCTACACTTAGGTAATTATTATTTAAATAAAATTTAAAGGTTTTTTTCTAAATAAATAATTGTTGTATAATATTGTGTTTATTTGTGCGTACATCTTACATTTACTTACGCATATTATTTTTACCTAATAACGTATCTAATAATAATGGATAAATTTAATGAGTTCATATTGTTATATGAGTATTTTTATCTGTAGATTATTTTTAGTGGGTTTATGACTTTCCCAAGCGTGAGTGTAGTTCATTTATGTGTGTCGGCTTTGTGTTAAGTAACACCAATAAATTACTATTATATACGTTACATTCTATGTATATATATAATTATAGTTCATTTAGAATTTGCATATTTATTAAATATTGGTGATGTGATTTTTGCCGACCTCTTGGTATATAATAACTTCCTCAATGTCTATATTACATAGATAAGTTCTGAAATTATCTTTGGGCAAGCGGAAGTGTTCTTTAAGCCAGTAGTTCTCAAACATTTTCACTTCGTACCTACATCACTTAATAGGAATATATTTTGATTATTTTCCCAACTGCATGTTATCATGGCAAACAAAGACGAACTTAAAATAGAAAATACATACCTACATAGGTACATCCGTGGCGCTACAACCCTGTGTGAGTTTTGGCCTCCTGCAGAAGACACCTCCATGCCACCCTGTCTTTCGCCATGCTCCGCCAATCGTCCACCCCCAGCAGTCCGAGGTCTCTCTCCGCTCCAGCCATCTCAGTCTGGGTCACCCAATGCAGGCTCCTTCCAGCAGGTCTCCCACAGAAAACTTCCTTGAGGACGGACGGTTCGCTCGATCTTTGAACATGGCCCAGCCAGCGGAGTCGGCTAAGCTTTATGAATTTTGCGGCGTTGGCATCATCATATATTTTTTCATAAAGTTCGCGGCTATATTCGGTATACCGAATGCAACATTATTCTCCATCTCTGACTGGTCCTTAGATTCTTCACAGAATTTTACGTTCAAAGATGTCAAGCCTTTGCTCGTCATGCACGTTTACTCGGTGGCCAGGTTTCCGAGGAGTACCGCGGTAAAATTGAAAATGAAAGATTAATTTATTTTTGTTAAAGATTGATAAATAAAAATATAAAGATAAAAAAAGTCATGGTTTACAGAAAATATAATATTATGAGGCCATAGGTACGGAATATTACTCACACCTACCTATATAGAAATTCACAATCTTATCACGGGCACGGTTTTACAAATTTTCGCAAGATCAAAATAAATAAATAGGAAGACAACTGAAATAGTGTCTGAACTGTCGATGATTAACAGTGATATTATGTTATATTAGGTATATAATAATGACTTGAGGAGTTGAGGACATCTAAGGGTGCGTTTACACGGGCAAACAGCAGAGAGCAAGAACTATCTTGAACACTGGCGAACGTATTCTGTCATCGCTCATTATAGGTAATTATTTTTAGTTCTTGGTGTTGATTCATGCTCTTTCTTGTTTGATTGATGTCAGTATCAGCGATCAGGAGGAAATGCAATATTTCTTACTCTGGTTCTATGTTCGTTTCGTGTAAAGGCACAATAGATGCCCGCATCTGCCAACAACAACAAAAATATTCCAGTTCTATACTGGAAAAACTCAAAAATTTTCTCGAAAAGAACCATTTTATCATTAATAACAAAAACATGAATCTTCATTTGTAAACATAAACACTCGCTTTTTAGTTAGGTGTTATGTAATAAAATTTAAGTTATGATGTAAGTACCTATAGGTATAAGTGCCTGTCCGAATCCGAATGTACCTACCTACCTACGTCTTATGTACACTATCTGTGTAACATTAATAATTGGTTACAATATAGTTATTACATCATTTTGATATTCATTCCGATTCGATTCACATAAATTAATATTGTATGAGAAGTATAATTAAAGTGGGGTGATATTATGTAGGTATGTAAGAGCAACCAACATGAACCACTATGCACATAAATTACTGGGCCGTTTTTGGTTGATAATAAATTGGGCTGAGTGAGCAGGTAGTTTTGTTTGTAGAAAGCATCACGGGTCAGTTGGATCCAACTGGATTGAACCTCATAATTTGTATTATTTTAGTAACTATATTGTGGTACCTAATAACAAGAATAAAACAAGACCTGGCGATCTCCAAGAGATCACGCAGGTTTTGTAAAAAGTTGGGACACAAGGTACAAACATCACAAAATGTTGTGTGTGCGTTTCTATGCCTACGTTATCCATAGATTATTCAAAGGCTTTCGACATGAGGGTCATGAGACTGTGTATTCAATGGATCTTACACGAATGACTTTTTTTTTAACAGGGCTGGATTCATGACAAAAATTTTGAGCAATGAAGGGAGCATATTGAATTGGTCCGAGAAAACGACTATGGTTGTGAAAGAGTGTCTAATTATACTCCTGAGAATGTTCTATTTCCTGGATATGTAGGGCACGAGTATGTGTAAAGTTCCAGTATTTCAGCAGGACATCAATCACTTTTGCCTGAGAAATAAAGATGGTAGTTAATGTACATTTCAACTTAATTGAACACTCTTTCGAAGGAAGCAACAAGAAATCTCCCTAGATCCCTTTATCAACAATATGGTTAATTAATATGGTTTTCGATTTTTTTCGAATAAGTAATTATTCATAGAACTCAAACCTCAGACAAAAAAAAGTAGCAACTTCGAACTCAGAATTACGAAAACCATAATTTTTGCGTATTTTATTAATTTTATGAAGATAACATAGAAATAGGGTGGAAACACGTAGAAAGCCGATTCCGACCCGCGCCGAGAATACGCACAGCAAAAGCAGGAAACCGTTTTCCGGCGTGCTCATTTAAATGCATTGAAACCATAGCCAACATTCTTTGCGCCGGTCGGAATCGGCATTCTATGTTTTACCACCTTATATTCAACAAACCGGCGCGGTGTTTACACAGTAATATATTTAATTGTTATTAAATCAGACACCAAACCAATATAGACGTGTTTTTTTCTCTACTATACAAGAAACTTCATTTTCTCTGGTCTGCTCTCAAACGGGCTTATCCATTGTGGTCATCCATTTTATTTGTTTGTTATGTATGAATGGTAAATTGCTTCCGGTTGTTCAAATAAGAAACTAAAAGAACTGTTTATGTTCAAATTAAATTATGCTAATAAATAATTTATGTTACCCAGGGCATGTACACCCAGAGGCCCCTTCCTCGCTACGGCTCTGCTTTCTCTCAAAATGTGAAGAGATACACCAGAATGAAATGTCAATGCTTTTTTCTTCTTCCAGCAAAATAAAAAATATTCTAAAGTGAACTCATAATAGAAGAGTTTTAAAAGCAACTATATCTATAATATAAAAGAAAGTATGGTTAGTGCGATCACTTATAACTCGAGATCGGCTGAACAAATTCTTATGATGCTTCGTTTATTGAATTCTTCTCCGCTCCGGATAATAGAATAATTACCTATTAAAAATTCGAAAAATTGATAGCAAATAATATAAATTATAATATTAAAGTTAGTATGGAACGGATTTCCTACGACGCCAACGCCATCTGTGGAAAAAACTATAGAAACACAATTTTTATTTACCTGACAACCATCGACATAAAATAATATTGGCACGCAGATTTTTGTTAGAATTTCTTTCAAGCTTTCAGAAATAATTTAGTTAACATTCAAACATATTTTTGTATAAATTACAGATTTAAAATCAATATTCATGGTAAGGAATACAAGACGTCTGTCGCGAAAGCTAGTACATACTCTAAAATAGCTTCAAAGAATGATCGGGTATTTAAGGGTATGGTGATAAAAATTTAAACCAAATGGTAAAACATTAAAATAATTATTTTTATTCAGCTGAACAATGTACAAATTTCTATTTTTCTTACAACTTATAACAATCTCATATATTTTACTGCGTTTTTATGGTAAAACTAACTATTTCGTAAGTATATTATTTTATTAGGTAGAATTATTTTAATAATCAATTTTAAGTTTAAGTTATTACAAACTTTCATAGCAGTATCACTTATACGTTCCATCAAAACAGTTCAATATTGATTAGAAAAATCCCCTTCATAACATTGAATATAACTGTAATAACTAAATAAAAGTCTAAATCTTAATAATTAACTATGTACCAATAATAAATATTAAACAAATTACATCGATATCTAAAAATATTACAATAGTAATTATTATATCTTATGAATTATTATAATTAAGTGTGTTACAAATTGTGATTTTAATAATAAATAGTAATTTACATTATTGTAATGGATACAGTCATCTTAAATATTATAATGATACATGCATCAGATTTCGAAGAGATCTAAGAACATTTACAAAAGCGGGAATTTAGGAGGAAAATAATATACCTAACAATAAAACGGTTATAAAGGATTCAAACTTGTCATTTTGTCATCGCGGCAAAACGAGGCAATAAGAGCTATTGAAATTAACAACTATCTAATTAATGGAGAATGGAGCCTGCATTTATGTAAATTTTTATCAAAAATTAAGACGTTAGTATTGAAAAAAGCAAAATGTATTTAAATTTAAGAATTTCAATATTCACTGATTGAAAGATTTTATTCAAAACATTCCCAAATTCTTTAGTAGACATATTGATTTTCTGCATAGGAGAAAAATATATTCATTCGTAATTTTTTTTTAATGATATGCAATCTATAATAGCCTTCAACTTTATTAGTACACAAATATCAAAGATTTCAATTAACATACAGAAAAAAATTCAATACATATTAATATATATTATTTATCATTTGAAAATTTTCGACAAATATGTACCCAATTGAACATAAGGTTTAAGTTAATTGATTTATATGACATTTTGTTTTAACATTATTGTGAAAATATTGTTTTACATAAGTACTTAAGTATGAAATTGAATTTAAATACAAATTGACAAATCATTAATGCTTTTTTTTTTTCAAATTTCCTGCATACGTAATCATTATATATAAATTTAAAATTGACAATATTTCAAATTGATATACTTACCTAATTACCGGCATTTTTTTTGTTTTAAGATCTCTACCCAAACTTAAGTGATTTTGTATCATGTCCGTAATAATTTTGTGTGATATGCAATTGTATTACAAATGAATTTGTATTACGATATGTTTTTTTTTTGATAAAATAGAAAGATTGATATGATATTATAATATGTTAGATGAAAATTAATTTACGTTCTTCCCGATTTAGTTCATTCAGATAAACTATGCCATATTATTTTTTCCAACTTAAACACAGAAAAAGAACTCACAAATATTTTCTTCTTTTGATTATAAAATGGCACTAGTTTTTTTTTTAAATACTATTTAAAATATGGTTAAAGAAGATATGTTGCTACATTGCTTATATAATTCATATTAATTGAATTGACAATCTTTTGATACACTTAAGGTTTTTCAATAAACACTTAATTATATTTTAAAAGGGTAAATTTTTTGATACGTATTTGCATATTTGGAAGCACAAGAAATATATATACTTATACAGTAAAATATAAAAGTCTGCTTGGAAGAAGAGAATGTAACGTTGTAAAGCAAAAAAGAGATATTTTGTGAATTCTACAAGTATATAATTTTTTTTTGGAATCGCGATGGTTGAAAAAACATGGGCCTTATGAGCCACCTCAAAAATGAAGAAAGATTACATAACCACTGAAGGAGATCAAAAAAAAGGGATGAGCATGTCGAAATGTCAAGCAAAAAGCACGTCAAAATAGCAAAAGTTATACTTTTGCTATTAACTAATAATTAAAGGTTAAAAGGAAAGAAAAAACTCCCTTTCAACTCGAATTACTTACATTCTATTAATTTTCTGTTCTTCGGGGAGGATTAAAATAACTCTTGTATTTTCTCTTCTGGGGTATTCAGGACAAAACAAAATTTAAGTAGGTAAGCACTACTGAAATGAAACATAAGAATCACTAAAATCATAAAAGGTATATTTTTATCTTAATGAATAAGTCTTAGAAAATAAGGTAAAATATTAAGTACAAACATAAAATTGTTATAAGTACTCTAATTTAAAATACTATTTACGTCATGTACAAAATTAATAGACAGTAATAATATACAAGACATAATATTAAAATTAACATTGAAATAGACTTAATTATTTTTTTTTATTGTCAGCGAAATATACAACAATTATGTTCACAAAGATTTAAAGTATTGAATGATTAGTTTATATACTTTTATTTTTATATTAAATATTTAACACCTAAAGCATAAGAAAGACTTAGTAAAAAATTCATGATATTATTAGAAAATTTATGACTTTAAAAAAGAGATACAATCAGTCTTCAAAAACGACAAAATAATTTTCCAAGTAATTACGTATAATATCAAGTATTTCTTATTGAAGTAGTAAAACTGACAAAAAGTTGAGTGATTCCTGAGAAGAAACTAATATGTTTATTAATATTGATATAGTATTTAAAGCTTTAATTTACCGGAGAGTTGATAATGGTTTAGGGCTTTCCGTAAAAGAAAGAAATCTCCACAAAACGTCCCTAAATTTGATGGTTTTTATGTGCAGCAGTAGATTACATATTATTATTTAAACAGAAAACAGATAAGTAGCAAATTATAAAAAAAAAAATTTCAAATGAATATGCAAGTTCTAATAACATTAATAAGGCGATTGATTATTTTAAATAGCAGTCTAATTGAATGGATAATAGTTGAAACTATCTTATAATATTTAGATATGATTTTATTTGATAAAATTAAAATCACTATGTGAATAGTTATTTTTTTATTTAAAATTTCCTGTTAAAAACAAAATTAGATTTCACTGTTCAGTTAAAAACTATCCTATTAGCGGTTTTGGGACAAAACTGAACCGAGAAGAAACGTGTTCTGTTCCTTTTAACTCTTCAATTCTATGTAACATTAAAATTTCTATACAAACATCAATTTATTTACTTACCTATTTAAATATTTACATTATGTACAATTTACACAGTTTATTATAATTTAATTTAAATTTCACGAAGTAAAATATCATTTTGCGAAAACAGCACCAAGAAAGAAGAAATTAGAAATTTTTTAGATTAGATTTTTTGTACAGGTAATTGTCGACTATTGATATTTCATAAAAATAATCACCTTGAAAGGGCAATTTTGTTTAGTGTCAGAATAATCAAAGTAGAAAATATGGAACATAATCAATTTTTATTCTGTTTTATTTACTGGTCATACCTTTTTTTAAGTTTCTTAGCATGATCATATTCAGATTAAATTATATAAACAATATGATAAAAAAATATTGGCACATATTTTGAATTCACGAATGGATACAAATATTATGTAAAAAAAATATCAAATTTACGTAAAGATTCGTCACGTTACAATTTGGAACTCAATATCAAAAATGATACTGTTAGTGCCATCTATCGATTTTTTTCCAAAGTGTTTTGTTCAGCTGTCACAGACCAAACTATTCACGGAATGTACAAGCATAACAACATATAAATGCATTCAATGGATATCAACAAATCTCTGTACTGATTTTGGAATTGATGGGCTTATGAAGATCCAATTGTCTGCCATTAAACTTGACAAATCCAATACAACCTTTTATTTTGTAGTATATTTGTGGAGGTAGACCTTGTGGAAGAGATGGGGCACCACCTGTAGAAAAGAATTGCATTATTAGAAGAAATAAAAATACACAATAACAGCCGTACTAATAGAATGTTATTCTTCGAATACACACATACTAGGCAAAATTACAACTAATAAAACAAGAAATAAGCTATAACAAGAATAATTTCCATGCAAACATTATTACTGGCTACCCCCAGGTAAAAAGGAGTAATGGCGACATTTAATGAGACAGACTACCACTGCACTCTTCATATTTTGACACATCACTTACAAAAATAAACTCAATGTTGCAACAAGTCCGAGTTGTCAATGAATCGAATCGACCTTGGTAAATATTTGTACCGATTCTTACATACTCATGATATTCCGCACACAAACTTACCCGAGGGTCTAATCGGGTTTGTACGAAATGCTTAGAAACCAATCCCGTAGTATGGAAGAATCACAAATTTCATTGATAGATGTGAGTTTGCCTAAGTATTTTGCAGTATAGTTATGACACGGTGTAGAGTACATTTTTAGTAGTGCGTGGTATAAGGGATTTATGCCATAATAACTATTCCCGTCATAACCATGTTATAACGTAGTTTCTATTAGTACTACATACTGTAAAAGTTAAAGAGAATTAAGTAATAGTTATAGTGTTACACTTACCTATCCAGATTTTGGGGTTGGCCCTTTTAATAAAGATAGGATGTTGAGCGTATGCTCTATTGGATGGCTTTCCGTCAGTCTGTATGAGTGCCATCCTTTTCCGTCTTTTAACCACTACTGTATGCCACTGGCCGTCGTCTACTCGAATCCTTGATCTGACAGTACTGAACCACCTGTCTTTATTATTAAAAGTCCCATTTTTGGTTGCATAATCACTGAAAGCAAGTTCAGCATATCCATCGACAATCCCTAAAGCCATGAAGTCTCCATTGCCCAGTTCTCCTTTCTTTCTCCAAATGAGAAGACCAGAGCTCTCTTTTGTGCGAAATTTAATATCAAAGCGCATTCCAAATTCTGGATATTTTCTGCAGAATAAAATAAAATCATATTAAAATTCATTTCAGACAGAATTAGAACATACTGGAGGAAATTTTTTAGTAAACTCCTATGTGGTTAGTAGAAATCAACCCCATGAAAATGAAGTCATTTTATTTAGAAATTTACAAATTTAAAACGAATGAATGAACTTTTTTTGCAAAAATTTCATAAGAAGTTTCATCTTCCAATCTAAATACAAAGTTTTTTTACTAGGATACATTGAAAAATGTATTTACAAATAAAGTATTAGTATTTTTTCTGTTGTGAAGTATTAAGTAGTGTTATGTACTCATAAATTATATTATTATTTTGTTAAAGGAAACAGATTTGCTGTAGAAAAAATGGAGAACTTACATTATTATAAAGTAGTTTATTTAGTAGAGTAATAGACAGATCCTTAAGAATAATATTAACATGAGATTAATGAACATTGGTAATATTATGAACAGTGAAGCCTGCCATTTGTTAGCTATGAGTATTTTGAAACTTCACCCTGTTGTTAGTACTGAAAACATAGCAACGAGTTAATATCATTAATTAGAAAAGGTTAATAGGTAAAAAAGAAATAATTGATGCATGATTTTTTTTACCTCCGACTTCCTCGACTTCTGTATGCGAAGAAATTATCTCCGTTGAATCTAATTGGTGTATTGTTATCTACTATTTCTGCTACGGGTTTTGTTTCACAATTTCTTCCTTCAAATCCTCCTTTACACACACATTTATATTCGTTCATCATTGGAATACACACACCATTATGTTGACAAGGATTCGCTGTTGGAGAACATGGATATCCCATGAATTTGGAGACACCGGGTGTTGCACATGGTAAAGTTTCTTCAACTGCTAGCATAGAACACTGAGCTATTTCATCATTGTACAAAATCAGTGGTACGGAGTTTACAAACACTTGCTGTATGGCACCAACAAAGCTGCTCATAATACCAGACAAGCGGTGGGGTCTTGTGTGTAACCTAGGAATACAAAAAAAATCTTTAAGAAACATCCCAAAATCACTGACAAAAATATAAAATAATATTATTTAAACTCACGGTAATGAGCCTATAAATAACGGAAGACCCAAGTTGAGTTCTGTAAGAGGAGGTGCAGAGTATCCTTTGACGGGAGGCCAGTCATCTAATTTCAATATTCCTTCTCTACCAGTTCTGGAAGCTCTGATTTTATGCCATTTGTCTTTAGAAACTTTTTCAGGGAAACTATAATTAAAAAAAAAAAATATTAATATACTTACACCTTTAGAATCCTCTAGAAACAATTTGTTTGCAAAAAAGCTAATTTGGCGAACATTTTGGAAATAATTTATGTGAAATCACTTGCAGCTATATTCACTTCAATCAATTTTTTATGCATTATTCCACGGGTTATCTATGTTATTTTGCTTGAAAACACTTGACATTAACCGCGACATTCATAATTTTAGTTGATACAAAATTTTATTTGAACATACAGATTCAAGCAGTAAGTCCCCTAATTTGAATATGTATTAAAATAGAAATAAAATCTTACGTGATATTAGCAATGCCACTTCCAAGATTAAATCTAAATTGAATAAACCCATTAACCAAGTTAATTGATATGAAATCTCCCTTGGCTTTGTTCGATTGACTGTTGTAGAAGATCATGCCTGAAAGTTTCCTAGTCAGGAACCATATTTCAATACGGAATGCGTTACTCAAACCTTCTAGTTTTGGTAATTGTAAGTAGCTGCTTCCATTGAACTCCGGCACATTTGTTTCTTGCAGATTTGTCACATCTGGAAGATAAACCATTATTAGAAAACAATAATAAAAAAATATGAAGTACACTTTGATGATTAAAGGTTTGAAAGTATTTCATTACCATAAATACAAGTATTTATTCCATTGCTAACAAGTTTTCCACCAAATAAACATTTGCAGACATAGTTGCCTTCAGGAGCTGCATCGCATATAACACCATCTTCATTCCCACAAGGGTTAGATTCACAAGGATCCAGTTTTTCTTCACACTGCATACCTCTGTATCCTCCAGAGCAGATACAACTATAAGTTTGATCTTCTCCATCAGCAACTTGACATGTGGCCCCATTCAAACACGGGGCACTAACACATGGATTAAGAGTACATTCACGAACATTTTCCATTGCTAAGATAGCCGAATCATCTCTTCCTATTTTCTTTGTTACTTGATGACGGATGATCCTTAGATGCTTGATGCATCCGGTGAAACCTTGTTTTGTTCCAATATTATCAAATACTCTGAAAAAAAGGATAAATTTATAGTAAGTAACGCTTCGCAACTCAGATAATTATAAGGCATTATTTGCTTTGAAATGTACTTACTTTGTTATATTGGTGGGAATACTTCCAATGTAAGTATCTTCAGATAAATCTAATGCCTTAAGACTTCCTGAAGATTGTCCAACAACATCTTCCATGTCGTCTACACTCAATATCCCATCTCTATGGTATCTTTTGGCAGATACTTTGTGATATTCATTCAACGACACCTTTTCGAGCGATGTCAGTATTACAACTCCATCTCCTAAATTATATCTAAAAACAAAATGATGATGCTTTAAGTACATAATTTAATCTAAAAATGCTCTTATTGAGCTGTTACTGCAGCATAAGTCAAACCTATGGAGCATTTTAGTTTATTGAACGTTTAACAGTATCATAATAATATGGTTTATATCAATATCATTATTTAGTTAAATCAACTAATTTTAAAGAACTAGAGAATAATTACCGGAATTGCACAAAGCCATTTACAATTGCTAATGAAACGAAATCACCGGATCCATCATATTTTTGTTGATCGTATAAAATAACTCCGTTTTCTGAAAATGTTTTGAATTCTACGTCGATATTAAGTTTGTGATATGCTTTCAAGGGTTTCAGTCGAATAAATGCCCTTCCATCAAACGATGGTGTTTCTATATAGTGAGCATCTCCTGGTAAAGAAATTTTTTGCTGGCAGGTATCCCCAGTATGTCTTGCGTCACAAATACATGCGTACGATAATTCCGGTAAATCTATACACGTCCCACCATTCATACAAGGATCGGAATAGCATGCGTGTATTTCTTCCGACTTTGTATCATCATCATGAGATGCTGAAATTAAAAAAAAGTATTGATTGAAAAGTTGTCGTAACTTTAAAAAAGTGCATGCAGGAATAAATGTGTTATGAAAAAGTTCCTTACAAAGACATTCTTTTCTGTCTGGTGCTGGCCTATATCCAGGGCGGCAAACGCAAGCTGCCTTACTACACCGACTGTTTGGTACAACCAGACAATCAGTGTGAGTGCTGCACAAGTCTCCAACAAGAGCTGGAGGCGCACGAACTGTTGCTGGGGTGGGACGGTAAACAGCTCCAAAACCTATAAAAAAATAACACAATAAATATGGTATTCATTGATCAAATGGAAGTCATATTGAAGATTTGTTATTGTTTTTATAACCGTTCATACCTTTAGAGTTTTTAAAAATTAAAAGAAAGATTTTTATTGAATCAAATTGAAATCAACTGTTTTATCTACACTGTTGTATTTTGGGCTAAAATATGGTGTAGGTACAACTATTGGAGCACTTTGATACAGAAGCATTTTTTTGGAAGAATTGAAATTGTATGGTAACCGTAGATTGGACGTGCAAGTTCCAGAGAACATTTAAAAGGTAAGAAATTTTTACCTTTATAAGCTCCTCTATCATTATCCAAACTACTAGTGGAATCCTTTTCTCTTCCGTCGTAGTTTCGCCCGAATCCATGATATCTGTGCTCAGGGACCAACAAATGTCGAGTCGATTTTGAAGGGAAATTGTTGTCATCCTGCTGAGTGAATTGAAGAGGTGAATAATGTTTGGATGGCATCGCAGTGCCCGTTATATCTTCAGATCCTTTACAGATACCAAATGCTTGAACGACAACGTCTTCTTGAGTTCTACATGCCTGAAGCTTTAGGTGGCATTCGGATGGGTAAGTTTGGCCGTCACTACCACAAACCTGAAATATATTCAAATAATAATTTAAGAAGTAGGCAAAAAATCATGGATTTTAATAAAACTCTGTTTCAATTATTCACCAATAGACAAACATTTAGCTATCATTATTCATTTAAACCCAACACAAAGATTGTTGACGTAGGAATAACCAAAATGATCACAATATGTCAAAAACATAAATGACAACTTGATATGGTTCAGAATTTTTGTACCTGTTGTATATGAAGACATATATCGTGTCAAAAAGGTGCCTAGCTACTACCATATAACGACACAAAGCCACCAGGTTACAGGGGTGCCGAAAGTATAAGCAAAATTTATTTGGGCTCTACATAATATACTTTCATGTAAGGCCTGTCTAGGTCAATCCATGACATTGATGACAAAACTAATTCCGAGGGTATTCTGCTGAAAATACCAGAGGGTTAACCACGAGGCCTACGGGTAGAAAAATGCGGAAATATTTAGCAGTCCACTTCCCTAATGGACAGAAACTGAGAAATTAGATTAATGTATATAACAAAATACTTCTTTTCCCATGACTCTGGATGTAGGCAGAGAGAACAAGAGAGGACTTCCTTCTTTCGCTTCTTCTACTGACTGTTCGCTTCTTAAATAACCTGTATTTCGTTTGCTTTTGACCAGGGTTTCCATGAGAACAGATGTGTTTTCGGTACTCCAGACAAATCTCTTACAACCTTTTTTTATAATCCTTTTTGCATCCATTCTTTCAACATATCATTCCATTAGAAGATATAACAAACATTGACATACCAGCATAGTCGGATCAGTAGAATCTGTAGGGCAGCTGGCAGCTGGGCATTGACAAGATGCTCTCCCATCTGACTCTACACAAACGGCACCAAAGTAGCACACAATTTCACTGCAAGACTTTGGAGCCATTGCGCCTGTTTCTGCTGCAAAATACAATGTATTACGATGGGATACAAGAAATTATGTGAAAAATTAATAAAAGCGATTAAAAATATTATGTACCGTTGAAGCATCCATTGGGACCAAGCACTTCATCTGGATTGGTGCAAAGAGTGCACTTTTGTCCTTGTATTCCTGGTTTGCACACGCATCTTCCTGTCATCTGTTCGCAATCTTCACGTACAGAACCAAACATGGAGCATCCACAAGCTGAAAACATACATTGTATAATTGTAAAAATGATAACATGTTAATTTTCACGAAGGAGACTGTTTTATAAGATATTAAATATTTTCTCATATCAACAACTTGATTCAAACCGTATGACACTGCGAACGAATACGGAATACCTACGAAATAAATATGTTTTTAGCAGCGGTCACAACCACAATTAATGTGTTTTTACAATATTTCGCTAGATGACAGTGCCGTTCGTATTATTTTGTTATTTTTTATTACAGAAAAAAATAAAAAATATTTTTCGTAAACAAATAAAAAAAATACCAACCAATTTAATT
The DNA here is from genome assembly GCA_963576905.1 of Mystacides longicornis. Lineage (NCBI taxonomy): Eukaryota > Metazoa > Arthropoda > Insecta > Trichoptera > Leptoceridae > Mystacides > Mystacides longicornis. The sequence goes on from OY756426.1 coordinate 14,073,105, forward strand.
AAATTAGTTATTTAACGATAATTTAGTAAATTTAAGAATACAAAAATTATTAATTCCTTTTATGAGAAACAAAAATATTAGAAACCTTACCAACATTTTACAAAATGAAAAAAATAAATATTTTACGCCACATTTTTTTACCTAAGCTGAATTTAGAGTGTAGAAATCACGAACGAAAAAGTAGGTAGGTACCTACACGTGAAAATGTCACTACAAAATAAATAACGTAATAGTATATAGGTCGTGATTTTTTAACCCTTCCCTTCCTTTTCGACCTAAATTAATTATTGATTGGACGAGTTTTTAGTGAATAAAAAATTCAGGTAGGAGAGCGAGGCCGAGCGTAGTAGACAGCTTTTGTAGCCTCCCTGTGTCTCTAAGGGAGTATTGATCGATTGAGGGAATTCTTCATTGCATGAAGCATTGAAAACCTGTTGGTATATAACAGTGGCGTAACTAGGGGGGGGCGGGGGGGGCGGTCCGCCCCGGGCGGCACTTTTCAGGGGGCGGCAAAATGATCCGACAAATAAAAAAAAACACAAAACTTAAATAGTGTAGGTACGAGAATTTGTGAAGGGAAAATAAATGAGAAAAAAAATCGGGTCCCCGAGTTTGTGAAGGGAAAATATCTGAGAAAAAAATCGGGGCCCGAGTTTGTGAAGGGAAAATAAATGAGAAAAAAAATCACTAAAATTCTTAAAATTGATAAAATAAAGGTTTTTTTCCTTTTAACCTGTCTCAGCGTAAGGCAGCTAGTAGTTTTTTTCCATTTATATAGGGGGGTGGGGCGCCAAACTTTATTAGATAGGGGGGGGGGGCGCCAAACTTTATTAGATAGGGGGGGGGGGGGGCGCCAAATGTAAATCCCGCCCCGGGCGGCGAAACCCCACGTTACGCCACTGGTATATAACCGTACGCTATGAATGCTATGATGACAGGTGGCAGTGCCACTTGGGTAAGGATTAAAGTAGATGTAGGACTTACGTATGCATCCCTTATGACCAGCTCCAATCCTTGGAAGTCCCCAATATCCCGGCTCACATCTGTCACATCTGAGGCCCCCCACTCCAGGTCTGCAAGAGCATTGTTTGGTTTCTGGATCACAGGTATCCGTGAGGGCTCCTAGACGATGGCATCCGCAGGAAGATGGACAGCCTGCATGCTGAGGACCTCTGGAAGGAGTACGCTTATCTGGACAGCATCCAAACTGAGATTCTTCGCATTGTTTTCGTAGTAAAGTTTCGTCTGAAAAATAAATACATTTTGTAATAAAAATAATCATTACTTACTTACTTTCCGGATCCGGACATCATCATTCATCATATGCGTGAACCCCAATACTCGGCCACCTGTATACCACTGTTACTCGCTGTCACCGTGTCTTGGTGCGTGCATGTTGTTCCCATGAGGGGACATGCGAAGAGATGCTGGTTGTTTTGCACCTCGCCACACTCGCACATGTCATCCTCCCTGTAACCCCACCTCTTGAGGTTGCTGTAGCAACATGAGACGCCCGTTCTTAATCGATTCAATGCTCTCCATGTTGGGTAGGGCAAGCTACTCATCGGCATCTCTTCGGCAGGGGGTAAGTGTGAGGATTCGGTAGATTCGCACCACAGAGACAGCCGTCGGGCCCCAGGTGAGCCGACCATGGGGGCAGTTATTATTTTTTTATTATTTATTTATTTATTTGTAACGCATGAACAGACAACAGTTGTCTCCAAAAAGCTCCTTCTCGACTTCAGTCGGCACTGGCGGGGTTGACGGTTGAAAATAATCATTGTATAAGGATGATCGACAGGGAAGAAAAGGGGTAAGAATAGGAAATTCGGAATAGAAAAAAAGGAGAAATTTCTATCCACACTTCCTGCACATCGCTCTCCTCAAAAAATCATGTTGATGAATCAATCAATTAAAATGAATGAATGAATGAGTGAATCAATTAAATAGGTAGGTACAGACTGAGTAGCGAGGACCTACCTACAAAATATTGGTTGCAACTAACTGTGCTAGTGAAAAAACACTTGGAAATATCTGAACCGACTGAGAATCGAACCTGGGACCTCTTGATCAGATTTCGGCGCCAAGGCTACCGATATATTTTATATGTTTAGTTTAAATGTATATACTTCACTGGTGTATGTTTTGTAAATTTTATGTACTGTCTTATTTTTGTATCAATATCACTGTTTGTACCTATATTAATGTTAAAATAAAAATAAAATATTTTATAGATTAGGGATTCATCCGAAAACCAATGCTGATTGCCTACTCGCATATTAGTCATCATACGCTGACTTTATGTAACTGAAAGCAAGCATACATCAAAGCGTTTGATGACAAAAATACGCGTCTATGAAACTATGCCTCCGTGAACAGTCGGCCAGGTCGGTCTAAAATTGAATTCTTTTATTGTGTATTTTACTGGCCGAGGAGAGCGCTGCTTTTCCTCCCATCAGGGTCTCGAAGACTCTCATACCGTGTTCCGTTCCTTCGAGGCAGAACTGAGGGAGATGGACTTGGTGTGGGAGAAGGTCATAAGCATTGCGCAGGATCGAGCGCAGTGGAGAGCTCTTGTTGCCTCCCTATGCTCCTGCCTGAGTGGAGTTCAAAGGGAGTTTTGATTTGATTTATTTTACTACCTACATACCTTAACATAAATTCAACTACAAACTCCTCAGCTAGCTAAATAAAAAAACTATTTGTTTGCAAATATTGTGTAGAAACACACGCCTTACCCATCAATTTTCAGTAGAGAATTTCTAGTCTTATACAAAAAAATAAGCATTATTACATACTTTTAAAGCAGCATCTTGCAGTGGTGGCCGTGTGATGGCAGTAGCTTCCAGTGGGACAGTCCTGTCTGGCTGGACCTCCTCCGCAATCCACATCGCGCCCATCAGAGTCTCTAACCGGAGAGCCACCGGCACAGGGACGAGCTTCTAGACCTGCAGGGACAAACCGACAATATAAGTTTCGTATTCGGTGGGAGAAAGTGAAGAAGAAAATAAAAACAAAAACCTATTACCTACACAAACATCAAAACAATCTAATAAAAACTTAAGGTAGAAACATTCATAAAGCTTTGCATTATGTACTTGGGATCCTACTGCATTCAAGGCATTTGTAGACATAACCTATGAACAGATTTAAAGAAAATACGAGCTCCTGCGAGTGATGGATAAGAAGAAAGAGCTGCTGACCACTGTCAAAAGACGAAAAGCCAGATAATTTGGCCCTATCTTCCGCAATGATGAATATGCTCTCCTATATTGCTGATTGTGGAAGGAAAAATAGAGGGCAGGCGAGGTATGGGCCGTTAAAGCGCCTCGTGGCTAAGATAATCTGATAGGTACAACGGTGTGGTGTGCTGGAGGCTTATTCACAGATAGTCGCCAACTTCCGATTGAAGTGGCATTTAAAGGAGAAGAAGAAATTTCAAACAAAAGATGATGGTAGGTGTCATTTTAAACTTGAGGCGTTTGAGCAGATCGAGCAGGATCTTAGACCCACTAAAAGGACACTGCGCGAGATTGAGCTCAGAGGAGAGTTTTTGTTGCCTCCAATGTCCATAACTGGAATCACAAATGGAATTATACTGTGTAGATGAAAAGATTAGATTCTTTCAAATATCATACATACATACTCGTACATCTCTATGTGTCTATGCTGTGGATACAACTAAGTACGTATCTCTGACAAGCTTCTAAATAAAATTATCTTTACACCATTCTGTATTCTGTTAAAAATACTTAATTCTTAAAGATGTAACATTATTGCTAAGTTACTACATAATTAAAAAAGTGGACTTGAAAAATAAAAATATGATGTATCAAAAAACTGAGATGAGTAATTCTCGATGAGAGAAAAAATGAAATAAAAAAGTGTTTCAAATTTGATTTCAAATGAGGTTCAAATAATAATAAAATAGATGTAAGTTCGTCGAATAAAGTATAAATAATAATAGCTAATATTCTTTTTCTTGGAAGAAGATCAGAAATGTGAAAAAGGGGATGACACGGCCATAAAACAGGGTTTGGAATCAAGAAGGGTGTAATACAAGTTCAATAAATCCGTTTTTCAGCTTACATTCAGAATACTTAAATAATATAGTCTATCCATGGTTCATCAATGACCGGATACAATATTCGCTTAGAGCAGTAACATTTTTCATCAACAATCTGTTATTTGTTCAAAGAATTATCTCACACCAAATTTAAGTCTTTTGAAACGTTATTTTATACGTTCTTCAAATAATATTAGGTCGCATTTACACCAAACGAACATACAGCCGAATCTAGAAACAGATCATATTTTCTTTTGTGGTTGATACTGGCCAACAATAACAAGCCAAAAATTACTTATTTGGGCGATGACAGTTCTTTCTCGTTGTTATGTCCTTGATGACCATATCAACGATTAAGAAAATATACTCTATATTCCAGCTCTGTCATTGTTTGGTGATGCACCCTTATAAAGAACAAAAAAGTAGCTGAACAATTTTAAAAAATATGCAATTTTACATAATTTTAAAGATGCACTAAACTTATTAAGTTGGCAGTTTGTTCAACCAGTTTTTGATTATTGTGTTAGATAATAAACAGCTTTAGGACAGCGTTCTAATTTTTTTAAGAAGTTTGATTTGTGTAGTTTTTTTTTTACCTTGCAGGAGACCTTTAGTTGTAACAGCGATGGAATCAAGCCCTCTCTTTATCATACGTAGGAAATATCCTTCTTTGCTTATAATATTTAAGGATATTTTTACTTAAAAATAATAGTCAGACGCTAAACAAATATTTCATCTGACAATCATCTGTTAGGGCATTATAACGAAAGTATTCCAAATTGATGCTAAAAAGATATAACGTCGTTACATACCTAACTGAAAAATGTGAATATGTTACGTTTTAAAAATAGCAGCTCTTGTAAAAACGATACACCTTTAAATAAGCCAAAGTCCGAAAATATAAAATATTCTCCATCATTTTTTTTTAAAACAAATCCCTTCTTTATTCCAATATAATATTAAACTTGTGAGTTAATAATATATTTTAGAATTTATATCGACGGTTAAAAGGTAATAGGGGATAAGCGACACTTTGGTCAAAAATGAGTTATGAATGCCATCTTACTTAAAAAATTTCGCTCTTTCGAATGCGCTCACTCCCACGGCTCTACAATGACTTTTTTGTCACTTATGCCCCGGCAAAATAATGCATTTTCGTAGTGTCATTTTGGTGTAACCGACCGATTTTTAGGTCTTTTTTACCCGTAGGGCGCTTGTACCTGTGTAAAAATGGCATCATTTTTGGTTTATAGTCGGTAATGTCTGTTTACTTCTCCTTGGCATAGATATTCCGGGCACTTATGACTCTTTACCATTTCCACCTGTTTTGAAAGCTGGAACTTATGCGTCTTTACCTTTGTCGGCAAAAACATTATGCGTCGGTTATACCTTACTACCATCAACAAATTTACTCTATAGTTGTCCCTTATACCCAATTACTTTTTCTTATTTGATGTTAAACTGTCGGTTATATCTTACTTTCGTTTACAAGTTTACAATAGAGCTGTCGCTTATACCCAATTACTAAAATCAAAATTGATATTGATATGCCGCTTAAATCGTACTACCATTTACAATTTTAATACAAATCTGTCGCTTACGCCGTATTACTTTATATTGATAATTTATTAGTTTGTGCTTACAGCAATTTTTATCACATTTTTGTACTCAATTAGATACTTAGCGAGGCGCTTATTTCATAGAACCACGCTACTCACCGCGTACTATGGAATTTTGATGCGTTGCATGCAACTTTGCATTGCTTACGTTACCGCGCGTATTCAGATGTGTACACTTGTACAGGCCATTATATCCTCGATTTGTTTCAATTGCTTAGCTTCTATGATAAGTTAAATCGTTTTAAAGACTGCTTAGTATTAATATAAGACCTAGTTCCTTTACCCCGAAATGAAAGTTCTAAAAACCTTCCTACCACACTTTGTGACTGATTATAATTTTTTTACTTACTTACTTAAAAAAAAAATCGCCATAGAAGCTAAATAAGTACATGGAGAATGAATGAATGGTCACCGCGCATGAAACAGCATAGTGCTTAGGTGCGAGTAAAAATATTTTGAAAGTCTTTTATTACAGGAGTAGTTGCCTTGAAGGCTGTTGTTTTTTTTTCAAAGATTCTAATTGCTTAGTTACTTTAGTACCACATAGTGCATATTTTACTAAATTTGAAAAAATCTCTATTTTTGTAAGAAGGTACCTATCATTTACAATATTTAAAATAATGAAACCTGCTTTATAGAAAGGTGCATTGTGTTATTTCAATAAGTTCCTGCTTTATTTTTTTTAACTAGGTACTTCTATATTTTTTCTAATAAAAAGTGATAAAACGTATTTTTGTATCCAATAAATTACATCAACAACTAACCTTAGACAGAGCATAAAAACTCTTATGTAAGTTAGTAGGTAATCCAGTAATTTAGACATAATCATCAACATCTTCAGCGTTACAACCCGTGGTGGGTCTAAGCTGCATCCAAAAAGCTTCTCCATCCCGATCTGTCACTGGCTGCCACCCTCCAGTTTTGCTGCCCCAGAGCCTGACAGTCCGCGACAACGCCATCCAGCCATCTTAGTTTTGGTTTTTCGACGCTTCTTCTACCGATTGGGTTATTAAACAACACCCTTTTTGGGAGCTCCAGATCCTCCATACGGTGCAAATGACCCAGCCAACGCAGTCTGTTAATCTTATTTTTTTATTCTTTATTCTCTCTTATCAACCCGTTGGTCCCTTGCGGGACTCTTGGGATCATCACATGTTACAAACCATACAAAAACAGTAAGTATAGCAAAGAAAAATAGATATACAAAATACATAAGAATTTAAATTACAAGGAAAACAAACAATATACATAAATCAGCACAATTCGGATAATACAATTTCAATAGGAAAGCACAGTAAAAAATAAATATAATACCGTAATTATTGTTTAATGCTAAAAGGGTGTAAAATGGTAAAAGGCCCTTCTAGCATCACGTCAGAACAAAAAATATAAAGAGAAACAATATTCTGGCTATGCAGATCAGTGGACAGGAACCACGTCAAGATGATACAAAGCAGTCAACAACACTTACAGGGACATGACAAATATAACGCCGTCACCCACACTTACAGCTATTGTACGATCAGAAAAAAAATTGTATAAGAGAATCGATGCTAAACTAATTATTTATTTGAACCTGACTACGCTGATATCCTTGTAGAGGTCATAGAGCTCCGTGTTGTACCTTTGCACTAAGTTTGACCATAATTTATAGGGCAGTGTATTCTGCGTAGGATTTTCCTTTCAAACGCGCTCAGCCTGTTTTCGTCATGCTTAGACAGTGTCCAGGTCTCTGAGGCATATGTTAGGACTGCTATAATTAATGTATTATTTAGAGTGGCTTTAGTCTTCCTGGGTATAAGGCGTGACTTTAACTACTGTCCAGTGAGACCGAAATAGCTACGGTTAGCTGAAAAAAATCTTCTCCCAATTTCCGCACTAATATCATTATCAATTTAGACATAATAGGCCTATGGTACCTACCGACTAAACCACAAGGGCAGGTCATGTAATCTCCACTACCTACTGCCTACATCCTACTCTAAATATTTAGTTTTTGTCTGAAAAGTACCTTTGTGAACTCTGGAGTCTAGCTAACGTAGATAATAAAGATACCGCATACCTACCTAACAAAGAATAGTGTGAAAAGAAACCTTTTTTTACGTGTCTACATATTATTATGTATGGACTTATCAGAGCTATACAAATAATTATAATAATATATGAATATGTTACAACAAATAAATAACAATCCATTACTGATTTTCGATTTTTATATGGAACAAAACATTACGGACTTACGATTGTCTTCTAATGTTATTTTGAAGGCTGACTTAGTGTGTTCACTTTACGTTAACAACATTCGCCATTAGGTGGTAATGGTTAAGTCTCCGAAACTCCTAATCATGAGAATGTCGAAAAATCCCACGTATACAACAAGTAGATGAGAATGTCGAAAAATCCCATGTATTCAACAAGTAGGTATTTAATGAAATATAGAGATAAAAGTTTTATTTAATTATACAAATTAAATAAAACTTTTGATTAAATTATCAGAAGAATTGTGGGTGTAAGATGGTACCACTGCATCAGCAGCCGGCGAACTCAGCGTGAGCTCATCAGTACTACCATTATGGAGAGGAGATGGACTTGGCTGGGACATGTGTTAAGGATGCCGAATAACAGTAAGCCAATGAGAGCGCTGTTTTTCCTCCCATCAGGATCCCGAAGACGAGAAAGACCCATTCATATTGTGATCCGCTACTTTGAAGCAGAGCTGAGGGATTTAGATATAAGTCTATGGATATACATAGCTGAGGTCATAAACATTGCGCAGAGCGAGCGTATTGGAGAGCTCTTGTTGCCTCCATGTGCCTTTAAGTGGGGCGTAAAAGGAGTTTGGAATAGATTGGATTAGATTATTTAGACGCTTAGACGTTGCGTGTCCGGTGTAAAGCAGGGTTCTCACCTGGGCCCAATTCTCTTCATCATGTAGGTACATTAATGATATTATCCAGCAGCGCTATAGATCTTCTGATTTTCTTAACACAAAGGTCTACCAAAGGGTAAGTAATTTTAAGTACGCGAAATCTTTTCAGGTCGACCTCTTTCAATACTGTGCTAGAAATCAACTGTTCCTCAAAGTTGATAAATGCAACGCGATATCCTTCACAAGACGAAAGGAGCCCCTCCATAGGACTACAAAATTAATGAAATTTCCTTGAGGAGATGTCTCGTTATCAGAGATCTCGAGGCACTGGTGGACAGCAAAATGACACTAAGAACTCACATTGATATCACGAACAACTGGGATTTGTTATGAGAGTATCTAAGCCATTTAAGTCAATAGAAAAACTAAAAATACTTTACGTATGTGCGAAGTTATCTCGACTTTGCTACTGTGGTTTGGAGTCCCCAATACATCACGTATATTGACAGATTGGAGAAAGTACAGAATAAATATTTATTATGTTTAAGATTTTAGATGCTTCTTATATTCTTTATTCTTTATTATCTCCCCTAGGTCTCATGCGAGACACTTGGGTTCGTCTTTTTCATAACAAAAACAATAAGTACAATCTCAATAGTTTCAACAGATTAACAAAAATATTCACAGAAAAAAAGAAAGAAAATTTAGAGATGACAAACTTTAAAATAAACCATAATTATATAATCAGAAGTCAATAGGAAGCTGATAAGAGGTAATAAGTATTAAATACCAGAAGAATGTAAAGGGTTCTTCTGGCATTACGTCAAATACATAGTCAAGAACGGAAGCAGCACATAGAATATATGAGGGAAACAGTGAACCAGTAAGTGCAGAAAGTGAGACAAGAACAAAGTCCAACACGGTCATCTACACATAATATGTACGTACAGGTTAAGTTTGTTAGTATAAAGATATCTATGGTAAGTAAAATTGATGCTAGACAGTATTACCGCTAAGCATCTCGTCAGTAGAGTAAAATGTATTATCCACAAGATACTTTTTCACCTCTCTCCGGAAGGCAATCGTTGTGAGGGATTTCATATTTTCTGGGAGTCTATTAAATAGACGTACACTCATACACACAAAGCTTTTGGACATCTTGGCCAGACGATGTCCTATAGGTCTGACAAGATTCTTATTGCGTGTGTCATGGCTGTGGTGGTCGGAATTTAAAGGCGTATTCTCTATGTTTTTATGGGCATAAACAACGCATTCAAAAATAAACATACTGGGCTGGGTAAGAATACCTTGCTCTTTATAAAAGAATGACCTTAGAGAACAGACGCACGTTGCCTTCTTTCTTATATAAAATAACCCATAATATTATAATCGACAGTAACATCTAACATATTTTTTTCTTCAACTGCCCAGTCAGATTGACTAGGACGACACTTAATTTTAAACAACCGAGGTGCAGCACTTATTACCTCCAAATTTTTTTCATTCATCTTTCATCGGATAATTCTAACGCATATTTTGTATAGACATCTTTCATGTAGGTTTTGTATAGACATCTTTCATCCCTTTCTATGTTTATGAGGTCCATAATTGGATCCCTGATAGGTTCTGGGTCTCATCGGGCATAGGCGGGGGCCCTCCGATCTATTTTCGTCTTCCCTTTTCCTCTTTCCTTATCTTCCCCAATCCCCATACTGGTGTCCATGTTGTATACATTATGATGAGGGTACTGATGCCGGGTGTCTCGAACCCGTCATGGCAAGAGTCGAGGTATGCACCCTGGTGGGTTTTCGGGCTCGGCGATATGCCCGTCTAGCTTTTAAGTGTTTTTCTTTTTCTTTGTGTAGGTAGTGTATATCAAGTAAAAAAAATAATGGTGATATAATTTGCTGGTTTTATGTCTATTTGTTATTATGTATTAAAAAACTGTGTGTTTGCAAAGATTTGAAAATTAAAATTAAACTAAAAAAAAATCAGATTACCTTCTTATAAAATATTCCGTTTATGATTTAGTATGACTCTTTAAATTCAGGCAGTAACCAATGGGTAAGTCTTATTTTAAAGAAAAAACATGGTGGTTGTGATTTTATAATTTTAAAGATGTGGCGTTCAATACACATTACCAATTTGTCCAGATAATGCAATGCGTTGGATGTTCCCATTTTCCATTTGGTATAAAAATCTTAATGTGCGGATGTACCTCTTAACCCTTTGGTCAATCCACTTACAGTGTCGCTAATCTCTAACATCCTCTCGATGTTTTTTATAAGCACTGTTTCTTATGCTCCATTACCAATTGGCACAACAATGTTAATCGTCACTTATCCTTCTTTACCCGTTCAAGCTATTCTACAGTCATGTCGCTTATGACCTATTACCTCTTGGTATGAGGATGTCGAATGTAGCTAAGTCTTCTTTACCCTTAGTTATTTTCTGTGATGAGGTAACTTATGCCGAATTACCTCTAAAGAAAAATAAGATCAATTGATCTAAGCGACATAAAACCACAAAAAGCAACTTCGAATCAAAGTGATGAAATTAAAAATAATTACATTAATTTTTTTTCATTCGATAACTGTTTCAATTTTCAAAATATGACAATAAATAAAAAAGTTATGTGCATTTTTATGAAATTTCAAACTTTAAACTGCTCTCCTGAACAATTAGGTTTTTGTCGCTTATCCCCTATTACCTTTTGACCGTCGATATGATGATTTCATAGTTCAGGATTTAGGGATGTATAAATGTTCGGAGTGGTATTTCACGCACTTTTTTATACAAAACATGTAGGTACAGGATTCAAGCATATGTAAATCAGAAAAAATATACGGATCTTTTCTTTTTTGTAGGTACTTTATAAAACATGGACTAACGCTCTATTTGTAGTTTGAAAGGGGCGAAGGGACTTTTTGACCCAAACATTAACATCCAAGAACTATGTAATAGAAATAGAGATGGATTCTTGTACTCGGCGATTGATAATCACAATAGAGTTCCCGATGACGTCAAGAGGCTGACGAATGGGCAGAGTACTTCGGAAAGCAGATGAAGAAGTTATTGCTAACCAATGAGTTTAATAATAATCTGAGATTGTTATTGTCTGCATTCTAATACCAGCGACCTCGTTGCTGACTGAAGGAAAATATAAAATAAAAGATAAAGAAAAGAACATTAAATAAAAAAAATCTCATACTCCGGCTTGGTAAGAGCAGAGCGGATATGTGAAATTCTTTTCACCAATTCTCACAGTTAGATTGACATATTTTTAGATTGAAAAACACTATAAAAAAGCTAATGGAAAACATTTTAAGTAATAAAATTTTAATGAGGCGAATGAAAAAGTGTTTGACGCGCGCTAGGCCGTACACCTACCTACGCCTACGTAACGTATAACGAAATTCACGGGAGTAAAAAAACATGGAATATTCCGTTGTATCGATACTATTCGATACGACATTTCAAAAGAAAAAAATCAAATAATAATGCATTTTCAAAAAATATTTTCAACAATGGACGCCAGTGTATAACCATTTTGGTACATCTGTCCTCCGTCGTTCTTTCTCACTCATGACCACCGAAGTGGTGTAATTCTTTGGACTTGTCAGTTATTCTGATTGTCACTTGTTTGATCCACTCATTTCTCCTTGCCTCCCTAAGCGAGATTCCCAATATAGCCCTCGCCTGGTGATTTTCTAATTTGTTTATAACCTCCTTTTTGAGGTCCACCTCCGACATCCGTACGAGTTGAACTGCAATATTCCCAAAACAATAAAGACTATGCCTTTGCTTCTATATTAAATACATTGAAAAAAACATGTTTGAAAAAGTATCATAGTTTCCGTGTACTGTATATCTTGGATATCTCTCGGGACGTTATCTTAGAAAGAACCGAGAGCCAACATCGCCCCCCCCTGATCTCCGGAGAAAACAGATAGCGCACTGGGAAATATCATCGGATCTGACATCGTCTTTCCGGCATTTTAAGCTCAATGAGTATTGGATTGGAATACGGCAAACGTGAAGAAACAAAACCAAATCGACTAGAAGATCCCAATGAGCGCGTTCTTGGATTTGATTTACCCCGAAAACAGTGGTCCGCACTTAACAGATTCAGGACAGGCACGGAAGATGCGCAGACCTTATGCATCGATGGGGCTTTATCTCAGAACCCTGACTGTGAGTGTGGTCACCGCCAGGCAGTGGGCCACATAGTTGAGTGTGCAATTTTTGGGCCACATAGTTAAGAAATATACCTCTTAACTTGTAACTGCCATATGCTTGTCATATAATATTTGTTATATACCTACTGAGAATTTCGTTACATCTAAAGCGTAAGATAGGATCTGTAGCGTGTATATAGGAAACGTCAGGAGATTAATTTTTCAAAAGAAATCTGTAGTCCCTATATCACGCGAGATAACTCAATACGCTTTTAGATACTTACATACAATTTTCTGTATTTTGTTCCACCTCCACATATTTACATATTAATATTATAAGTCTCGATCTACGGCACTCCTGACAGTTTTCTTGCTCACGTCTTAAAGACAATGTTTCTCAATATCAAGTCAGTATCGATTTTCAGTTACCCCGACAGGAACAAAAACTTATGCACTTTACGATAACTTATCGTCAACACTCATGGGAGTTTGAAAACGAAGCGGGAGGTAAGAAAGACCCCTTCATTTTCTTGAACTTTACTCAAACATCCATAAAAGGATGTAATATACACCGGTTCGGGGGTTTTAGAAATTTTTCACACAAAGTCAACCAAATTGCGCGCATATAATAATTATATTCTCGCGTTGATCCCGTCTGAGCATTGAATACGAATGAAATATGGACGTTTTAGAATTGATATTTTAATGTTATTATTTAATTAGTTTATTTTTGTTTCTGGAGGTGCAGTGCACATTATGCACATAATATGAATGGGCTGCCTCTGGTTGGGACCAAAGGGTCCACAGGACGTCTGTCGGGAAAGCCAGTTAGTAATAATTAATAGTCTAGTGTTTTAAATGTGGGTTAGGTCCTTTGACTTATTTACGCAAATGGAAGGAAGGAAGTGGACTTCGTCACTTCAAAAGATGGCGTTGATCAAACTAAATCGCTCTTATATGGCGTTGATATACTGAATGTCATAGAACTATTTTCGTAAACTGTACGTATTATTTACTTGAAGTGCTTGCACAATTTGAATTTTTAAAAGATGAAACTTTAGATCCTTCTTCAATATTTCGTGCACAATGGTCTACGGGAGCCCCAGGGCAACCGGTCTCTTGAGGACGGTCTGGAGTGGATTAATTTTCACGATGAGTTCAATGTTTCCATTCTTTTTCAACATCCGAATGGGCCGTAGCCGTAGATCGTTTGCTACTGAAAATGTTTCTCGGAACCTACGCACCCAAGATCAAAATTAATCTTCACTTGGATCATGACGTACCTAAACGTCGAATATTGTAACGCGAACAAAATCTTCGACGAGCATCAGATGCACACAATCATTGGATTTGAAAAACGTCTCGAATACGAACGCGTATTGTTTTCCCATTCATTCTTACTAAAAATCTACATGAATAACGAAGTTAGCGCCAACAAAATCCTCTGCTCAACAGAGAAAATTTATTTTAGAAGCCTTATTTGTCATGTACGTTGTTCGTCTGTTGTAGTTATACCTACTCTTGAAAGTTCACAAGGTACTTTGACCGTACCAAACTACTTGAACTAAGGGTTTGTAAAAAATATATCTAGTTATATAATCCTGTTGCAAGTAGTTACATAAATTCAGAAAAAAAAACTTCAAGAGGAAGACGCATGCCAGTTGCGTTATGGAAATGGTGATTTTGAAACGGAAATGAACCCGTCATGTTTTTCAAGAAGCTATATTTTGAAAATATTTTTGAATTTGAATAGCCAAAAACAAGAAAAAGGCAAGTGGAATATATTAAAAGCTGAGTTGATGTGATGACAAAGAACTGAAACGTTCGAATTCTGGAAGAATAATTACGGTTGTCAATTCTGGAAGAAGGAATTCTGGAAGAGTTATCAAGAAATCAAGGTTGCACCCTTTATGTAACATAGCGTTTTTAACCATACATGTGGAAAACTATAAAAAAATATAAAGGATATTCAATATTCATGTATTTTAAGCTACGAATATGATCTGTATGGAAAAACAGTTATTTTTTAAGAGTAAGGCCGCAGGACAAAAATAAGGAAAAAAATGAAAAAAAAAAACTAGTCGAGATACAAAATAATGTAGTCGAAATAATGATGTTATAACATAGTATTTAGGTATTGGAAAATTAATTTGGAAAGCGTTTGAAAAATATGGGTAGCCGATAATTATTATAACGTATCATTTTTTTTTTGAAGAGAGGGATTCATTTTTAATTTCATCAATTCTTTTTTGAGCGCGAAAAATAATAAAAAAGAGAGCCCCCTGCGGAAGAAAATCCACCCTTCCATTCACTCGCTATTAATTATTATTACCAGAAGACCAACAGTGCGAATACTAGCTATATTTATATTTGAAAAAGATTATTATTGTGAAATAAAATTATTCCACAATAATCTTTTTCAAAATCTCAAATTCTATCATTCGTTCTTTTTATTACATTTTGTATAACGTAATTATTTTACAATTTATACTTTCCGAAAGGGAGTCGTGGGCATTTTATTAAAAAAAAAATATAATATATTATAAATTGAAACGAACAAAAAGGGGAAAGTATGGTAAATTGGGCCGGTTTTTATCGAGGATGATTTTAGATCTAAAACAAGCACAGGTACTGGTATTTTTTAAAACAAAAACTTTTCTATTAATTGAATTTCCATAAGCCTTTGGCATAACTGTCAGTTATATGATGGTTAGTACAATAATTATTGACACAATGTGCTCAGTAGGCCTACACAAATTCAAATTGGCGATCGACTACAAACGAATTCTTCACTTTCTTCAAAATTAACCGTCCACTTTTTATATTTTTACATAAGTGTCATTGTTTGGTTTAAATAATTGTTTATATGTTCCAGTGGACAGTTAACTTTTTCGCACTATACATTGGCGAAATCTTCGTTTGTAGTCGAACGTCAATTTGAATTTGTCTACGGGGGCTGTAACCAATATTGAAAACAGATGCATTGGTCGGAATTATATTGGTACAATAATTATTAATTTATGAAATTAATGAGATTTCTGCTCGGGGTTGGAATCTAGTCTCAGATTGGACGGGCCCGGATTACTGGTAGAGAATGCTTTAAGCATTAAGTTCCACAGGATATACTAACATCTGTGTATAGAAGAGTGATATTTATTTATTTATTTATCATCATACGAATTCAAATTAGCAGGACAACGTTTGTGAGGAAAGCTAGAATACAATAATTCTGTGCATGTTATAAAAATTCAATGTTTTTCTCGTAAAGCTCACAATTCAATCAACTTCTCATGATTAAAAGATCAAAAAATTTAAAACATTACAGACATTTTTCAAACCAGTATTGTTAAAGTTTATAAACGATAACGTTTTTCTATACAAGTGTCCCATTTTACCCTAAATTTCTCTTTGTTCCCTACTATTTTATTCCCTATTGTATTTCGGCAATTTTTTGATAAAAGTATTTTGATATGTTCAAAGGTTTCGTTTTTATTTTGACCCATTTCTATGCGAAATAAATATCACGAGAGGGGTTGTGTGGTATAGATTTTTAAAACTTTTTTCATACGTTTGGTACCTATCTACAACAACATTTTTGCAATATCTTTTCGTAAGTTCTGTAAACATCATTATAAATTTAACGGTATGTTTATAAATATCAAATGTGGTTGGATATAAGAGATTGTTTCGGCAATAATCCCGCCATTGACTACTATTTTTATACACTAATTTTGTAATATGTGCATAAAGAACCTATTAAATAAATAAAAAAATTTTTTTTGTTTAAATAATTGATAAGTAGTACTTAAATAATCAAGTTATGATTCAATTTGTTTTAAGTTGTTACCACTAGAATCTAATTTATTAACATAATTATAAAAACAAAAACTGAAATTTTAAATTGTTCAGTAGGTACCTACCAATGAAATTTTCAATCACAATTTCGAACTTACCTGATGACGCTTTAAAAAATATCTACGATTCCAAAGAAACACTCATGCAAAATATTAGGTATCATAGAAAGCATTCAAATTTGATCTTACTCATTATACTTTTGATTAATGCGTTTTTAAGCAAGGATTTTAAGTTCAGTTCAAATTTGAAGACTATTCTGGTGTTAGTAAATAAGGTTTAAACACCTTTGCACAGCTCCAAAGGCCGCAGTCGCAGCTCAATTTGCTTGTGACAACCTTCCATCCTCATGGCGCACATGGAGGTGTAAAGTTTCAAATCGGAGGCACAAACAGGAAAGTAGTCCTCGCTGGTTTCGTCCAATGGACAGTCAAAGAGACAAGAGCACCGAGGAAAGTTGTCGGTTCCCAACTCGCACGTGGCGTCATAGTCGCAGTGGATGTCCTTGCAGGCCAGCTGCTCCAGTGTACTGAGGGACTGATCGGGATAGTCCGTGAAGCTTGGGAGGGATGTGGTGTTCTCCATGTCCTGTTCTGAATGGGTGGGAGGGAATGGTAAGGGAATGGCTGTGGCTGAAAAATATTGTCAGTTGGTTAGTATTGTTAATAAACGTGCATTAATTTAAGTAGTATTATAAAAAGTTTCCATTAATTACGCGCACTACACTTAGAGGACGATTCTGTAAGAATTCTGCTAAAAAATTTAAAAACAAAATATGTTTTACGAAAAAAGAAATTTTTGATTATAAAAATGAATCTGTGCTCACTAAAAGTGAACACAAATACACTCTTTGACTCTATCACAGTAAGCTACTTAAAGCTTGTGTCGTGAAAGAGGAAGATGGTCGGATCCTGGGATCGAACCCCATGACCTCCGAACGTAACAGTACGAAAGACGCCGTCGTAGTCGCAAGACTACCAACCACTATAAACCGACGATTCCGCTAAAAATTCCATAATTTATGTAGACTGACTCGCTATTCAAACAATTATATAAGTGGCACCTGAGAAGATACCGCTTTATGTGAAATTTACTCTTGTCAACAACATTTCTCAACAATAATAAAAATAAAATACCTAATTTATTACTACCTATAAGAATATTATTGTAGTTATTTTTTTTCATCATTAACACCTACTGCAAAAATTTTGATATTATTCGGTAGAAATCACTTGCAGCTTTATTCAAATTATTAATTTCTCGGGTAATAATATTATATTTTAGCGGAACTATTACAGAATCAACCTGTTTAAGAGATTCATATTTGAAACCTATAATTATTAGTAAGTACAGATTTATCAACGGGGGAATTAATACAACTGTATTGTTAATTAAGCCTAAATGAGATGTTTCTCGTTAGTTCCACCATAGTTATATTTACAATAAGTTCCTACATTAAATTCTACTGCTAGTAAAGCCTAGTTCACATTAGGTCGAATAACGAGTAATTTAGAAGCTAAATCATTTGCTAATCGACCAACATTCGTTCACATTATATTCGAATACATTGCACTAGTGAGGAAGATTTTTAAATCCAAATTAAATTTTAGATTTTTTTACCCCTGTAAACGGTGTTGTGCACTTGTTTAGTTGTTTGTTCACTTGTTTTGGCAATTTTATTTTCTTTTCTTTCAGTTATGTTTCCTCCCACTTTTTCCTTCATTCTTCCCAAATTCTCCTTTCCCTCCCCTATTCCTTTCCTTCTTCCCTTTTTCTAATATTATCTATTTCTATTACTAATTAGTAATAGAAATAGATAATAAAAAAACATTATCTTCATATAAAAATGTTGAATACTATAATTAGCGCTGTGAAATATTAATTAAATGTATATCAAATATAAATTATAATTGTAAAAGCTGTAACACAATAAAGAGAGAAAAAATCCAACAGACCTCAAAACAATGTAGAAGTTAATAATTTTTATAAGACATCGCTGTCTATTGATAAAATTGATATAATTCTGTAAATAATTGTAATATGCATACAGATAAGTCATTCTATGTACCAATTATTATTATAGTTTCACTCTAGTGAAACGCCATTTTTTTGCAACTAATGAAATCAACTAAAAATAATAATATAGTTTGACACACTTTTAAAAAGAGAGCCAGTGACGCTTAGTGGGGGGTCTAAACACAAAATAATAACAAAATATACTTTGCTACTAAATTAATATAGTTACTTGACCAGTGTGAATTAGGCTTTACGCAGAGAGGGTAGTGGGGCGTTGCGGTTAGTGTTGGTTTAAGGGAACAATGTATAATATGCGTACTAAGATACTCTACTTCTAATATAATATTGTTACCAATATTAGTGTTCAGTAGAAAAAAATATTATTTTGAGTACTTACTTAATGCTATCGGTGGCCCGGCAACAGCAAATCTGTCCTTGCAGTCTCCATAGAATATGACGTGGAGTTGTTTGTGTTTAGGCATGCCACAAGCAGCCTTTTGAAGTTCGCACTCGTTGTTGAATGTTACCATCGTGTTGGAGCAAATCGGTTCGTCATCAGATCCAGAGCAGTCGGTTGGGCAAACACACTCGCCGGCTGAACATTTCGCCCCGAACTTGCAAACAACACTTTCGCACAGAGCTGGAACAAGAGAAATATACATGAATTAGGCGGAGTTGGTGCTAGATTTTGAAAATTTCAGGAGTGTTCAACAAATTTCATTCCTGCTAGATTTTGAAAAATTGGAAGATCTACTGCTATTGAATAAATTAAATTCTATAAGAAGGAAAATGTTTTTTTTTTAAGTTTAAGAAGTTTGAGTCATTGGTTTAATAAATAAATTTCAAACCTACCAAATGAATGTTATAATGCATAAGATTTTACAATGTCAAGAGTGAATAGAGAATTACTGAATTAATTAAAGATCTCAAGATCTTTTATCTTGAGGAAGAATAGATTGCCTCTTCGAGGGGATAGAACGCATATCTCCTGGTTGCGCAATGTAAGTGAAATAATCTCAAACGTAGAAGATCTGTTCCAGACAGCGCAGAAACAGAACAGAAAGGTTTGCACCAGAGCGATCACCAGCGTCGGGAGAATCTGACAGAGCACGTGAACAGGAAAAACATAAAATGACGTGAATACATACGTAAAGTATTATGTAACTACTTATTTATCGTGGTTCTGAATACGAGTAAGACCCTATCATATCGTGTTTTGTTTCTTCAAAGCAAGCCTGAGGAATATGGATACGGTCTGATCATTGATTTGGAGGTCATTCAAACTAACTAGATGCAAAATCGAACGCGGTGGAGAGCTACAGTATTATTAATCCTTATGCTTCTAAACGAGGTCTCAAAAAGAGTATTGATTGATTGATATAGAGAGTAAGTCATGTAGATAATTCTTAGATTCAGCCATAATCCAGTGTTAAACAATGATTACATATACCTCGATATTATCGAACATGGTGTAAAGCATAATACTTAGTGTAAAATTTTCATATAAGGCCGTTATGACAACGATACAGCAGGAGATTTTGAAGGATTATTCTCAAACCTGAGTGCACGGCTTTACTTTCTGGAGTCCGCATTTGCTTGATATTACAGTAATGATATTGTTTGTGCTATCTTCCTGAATGACCACGGGGCATTAGGGGTTACCGTGGTTTTGTGGCGGAGAACCGTAGCAGTTGCATACATAATATTGTATGTGCATAATATTGCATACATTGTCTAGTAGATATTATGTCCGTCGGATGAATATCTGTAGGATTCAGACACGCCTCTGCAATGTCCGAATTTCCGTTGACACCCAGAAAATTACCATTTTACCTATTAGGTATTAAGGTTTAACAGTAACCAAATTTGATGCTGTCACAAGACTCATTCACGTGCATTAGTTGTTAATAGCTTACTAAAATGACAAAAGTGTAACTAAAAATTTCGACAAAGAAATTTTTGACGTGGTTCAAACGTTATCGAATCTCATCTTTGCTCAAAATGTAAGTTACACATTTTTGAAAGTAAGGTAGGTACGGGTAGCGGATTTGATACATAATTTGTAGTACAAATTTAGTACGCACATCAGAAATCCAGACTCTCCATCCAATTAAAGGAACAACATTCTGGGACAGGGAAGTGAATTCCAATGTTAGGATAACCTGCGACGTACAGAAAGGCCTATAAATATTGCGGCTGATTTTATAGATATCACCACACACCGAAATCACATGCTTAAATTCGCATAATAGCATAGGTCCAGTGCGCGAAATAGTCAAAAACTCAAAACACACACACGTAAGCTCTAAAACAGTAATGCACAAAACAACGCAAGCTACGCGCGTTTCTTCTTCTCTTATCCTAGGGTAGACCACTCAAGAAGTGGAGGGATCCGTATCCCAGGAGAACGACCATCCGAGAGAAGACAGGTAGCAGTGCTTACATCAGAAGAAGAATAAAAAGAGATGCTCAGAACGTATGTACACGTTGTGGATTGGTTAGATACTGTAAAGTAGAAAGATACTGAGATGTTTCAGGTTATCTGAACTGTTTCATCATTTAATATAACCAATATAACCAATAGGTATTCGGCAATGATTATCGATGTTGAACATTGGATAGAGAATTATGTACGAATTACTCTGGAGTGTTTCAGCTATAATGTTATGGAGACGTTCAATTAGTCTCACTATATATTATAATGTATCCCTGGTAGAAATTAGAACGGTATGTGGTAGACCGTATAGGAAATTGAGACGCATCAAATGGTGAAACAATAATTATTAACTACCATTGAGATATTCGGTATACATTGTGTAGGATCATCAAGAGCTCGTAATGTATTGTCTAAGTATATATTGATTGAGTGTAGATAGGTTTTTTCAAATAATTGCAGTTTATTAAAACTAAGAGTGACTTCCTTATATTATTTAAATCGTTAAGTCTTAAAATTAAATTTATATATATAAAATATAGGATTAAGCCTCATACAAGGAAATTCATTTTCCCTTTGGGAGCCCACATAGAGACGATGTGAGGCAATAAGAGCTTTCATCTGCTTTCTTTTGCACAGTGGCAATTGACAATGGACCCACGAACACATCCAGTAAAAATAATATATTATTATCTGCTCGTATAAGATAAATTTGTGATAACATATGTATTTAGAAATTTCAAAGAAGGGAAAGTAGAAAGGGGTAGATATGGGTGAGGTAGGGGGAATGTAGCTGAAATACATCCGGTAGAATGATCACATTTCGCGGTGGCGGTTTGTGGCCCCAGGTACAGCTTGATGGAGACACGCTGCAATGGCTCGTCGTGGCGTTCGCGTCACACCCAGCTCTACAGGACTGCAGGCATCGCTTGTAAACCGTTGGTTTACTCTACCCCTTCGCAAGATCATAATATTGAAAGAGTAGAAAATAATGAGTCTCAAAATTTTGGTTTGTTTTGAAAAGTCGAAAATGTTGGCAAAGTTAACGTAAACATAATACTTTTTTTCTTCATAATACTCTTTTTCATCCATGCATGTGGTTTGGTACCTACCTAATAAAGGATACGTTTAAGACCTGTGCGAATTGCTGAGAACGGAGAGGATTGGAGCAGAAGCGACTCGTGACCCATGTCATATGGAGTGCAAACAATGTACCTACCTACTGCGATTTTTCTTCTTCTTTTTCTTCATATCAAGAAGATTCTTCTAACACAACGTTTTCACAAACAATTGAAAATTCGCAGTTATTCTACACTAAAGACCTCGCATAAAATTCTATTCATTTTACTTTCTTTTCCGTAACATAGACACAAAACGATAAAAATGATTGAAAATGCTCGATGATGTTAGCTTAATGGATATTAATTAACAACCAGCCTGAAGATGTACCTACAATTTGATAGTTTTCTTTACACGACAACGTAATTTATGAATACAGGCCAGGTAGTTAATAACCTTCGAAATAAAATTTTGATTCAAATTAAACTCTATTGTTTTTTTTATAAAATCCACGGTAACCGTATTTTTCAGAACCCATTGCAACAATTAAAGAGGAACGATTAATTAGATTAAATACTCCTAGCCATGTACAAAAAATTGTTCATTATATTATTACAAAGAGATTTTCGATTATAAGATCAAAAAACACTCAATACGCGCTGCAAGGTACTTAGGAGTACGTCAATAGGTAATATCATAAATACAGTTTAATGAACCAATATTGCATGAGCGTGTCAAAATAATAATTATCCTAACAAAATAACTTATAAACATACTCGTATTTCTTAAGAACATTCAAAATGAAACATTGGCAGAAATCAACAGTAAGTAGGTCTCAAGGACTTTGGAGCAATGCACATTAAATCGTAGGTTTTTCCCTCTCACTCCCGCGCACCAAACTGCCGCTCTTAGGGTAGTCTATTTCACAGTTTGCGGCGTTTTAGAAATTTTAATAGAAAATCTACCAAACTCTGGGGTATTTTGAAATATGCACACGAAGAGGCGGTACCTCATGGGCGAGTTGGAATACCTCCGCGCGCATACTCTCGCGTTGTTCCCTTTATTTTATTACTTTAACTCAATTGATTGATTAATATATATAGGTATTTTGTTTCTGGGGTAGCAGTGCACATTATGCATATGAACGGACCGCCTCTGAAGGCGTTTGGTTCACAGAGGGCATACGTCAACATTGGGTCACAGCCCTCAGTTATAAGGAAACGTCATAAGTTTGTAATAAAAACAATTATTCCTATTATGGTTGCGTAACTTTAATAAAAATCTAAGAGATGGCGGTGTAGTAGGAAATATGTCACATATGAAACGTGTTACTTTAATGCATATGTTGTTGAAAGAATAAACTCCATTAATACCAATTTTTACCGAATTATTCGGAGAGATAGATTAAGACTCCATTAATACCAATTTTTACCGAGAAGTGCGCCGTTTTTTCATCCTTCATCGCACGGATATTCGAAATTCGGTACAACCATCTTGGAATCGTTAGATACTTGAGAAATCTAGAGGAATAATATTCAAAACCTAATCAAAATACAAGACATATAATGGATATTCAAAATATGGATGGATAGCTTTTCGCTTTCAAAACTTATTAAATACCTAGCCAATATCGTAAAAGATAGATAGACATAGAAAAAAAATTATAAGAAATAGCGAATGGCTTTTCGAAGCCTTGTGTCACAATTTTACACAATATGTTCATCCATGCCGTTAGTTGGGAAAATTTTACTATTTCCGCTTCCTCTTTTGAATAAAAATGGTTTAGCGGGTCACAACAACTATCCCGCATACATTTTTAAAATAGCGATTAATAAAAATGTTATCCATTCAAATATTCATAGACACATTTATTTTATTTCAGTCCATAAAAATGCATGGAGCAGTCCGAACACGTGTACCTACGTACTTCACAATACGTACATTAGTGTACTATCCCGCTGTATGTGGACGATTTATTAAGCGAGTATAATATCGTATATTGGAACATATCGAGAATAGTCCGCTACGTTCGGACACTTCTGTTCACGTGCAGTGAAAATAATTCAGGACATATTTTTGCTCGAGTGTATATAGCAGGTAAACCCACATAGAATTTGCGCTACGGTTTGACCACTAGGTACCTACTTTCAACTTGTATGAGCGACAGTGTTCCACTCACTAGACAATTATTTATAACTAGCTTTCCCGACAGACGTTATCCTGTTTTCCTATGTATGACTATTGAATTCGAATTTGTATTGTGATGATAATAAGCTTATTAGGTACCTTTTAACCAATGTAATTTAGATCGATGCATCCGTTTCAAAACTTATATTTTCCATCAACATTCTGTCAATCGCACCAACTATCAAACAACTGACAGTTCCTGTCAAACTTTAATTTTATTTCAATTTTTCAAATTTGGAATAAAAATTATATTGTTAAACGTTACCATGTAAAAGAAGGTTACCATGAAGCACGAGATCGGTTGCTGTGACTATTGAGTAAAATTATGCGTATAGGTATCGAACTAACTACAATAATGTTCAGAGTAAGTTGTTCAAGTGACGTTCAGGAATCATACCTCAGATCGGAATCCTCAGTTTGACATTTTGATAGCCTTAAATGCAGCTGATCAATAAAGGCGACATTATGTTGTATTCCAGACAGCGTGAATTAAGTAGAGAATTGAAGGTTCGTGATTTTTTTATAAGAATATAAAATCATTATCATTTTTGCCCTATAAATAAACGCAATGAGACTTTGCCTCCACCCAAATCGTTTCGACTCCTCTACAGCCTGTGTTATCTTCTGAGTCTGTTATCAATCTACACATAAGTCTTACCTACTCTATCCATACGAACATCTGGGCTATTTCATAGGTACAATAATTTTTGTTTCGCTCATTATCGTATCCTCCACTTTCCATTGTTATCCACTGTTCTAAAGATCAATCTTAAATATGTACTGCAAAGTTTTGTCTCGAGAAAGAGGAAGATGGTCGGCACGATAGTTGGCGTCTGAACCACTAAACACTTCATAATTCTCGCATTTACCTATTTGTAAGTAAAAAAATATTAAAATCTAGCTTTCCCTAGATACGTTGTCCTGTAGTCCTAACTATGAATAATGATTTCAAATTTGTAATTTATACAAAAATGCGTTAAAAATATTTTTGAATGTTAAAAAAATTAATTTTTGAAAGCTCGAAAAAAATTCCATCAAAAATCTGCGTAACAATATTTTTAATGTCAATGGTTGTCAGGTAAACAATTATTTTTTTGTTATAGAATTTTTCATAGATGGCGTTGGCGTTACAGGAAATCCATTCCATACTAACTTTAGTATCATATTTTACATGATTTCTTATGCATTTTCAACTTTATAATAGTTATTCCGTTATCCAGAGCGGAGAAGAACCCAATAAATCAAACATCGGAAGAATGCGTTCATCCACGGAGAGAAATCGATTTTTGTGCTCTTAATAAATTGACAAGACGTCTCTATATATTATTAATTCAATGCGAAAGTGTTAAGAATTCGTGCGATATCACCATGGAAAAACAATAAAATACCATGCCATACGAAATAAATATCAGTGTAATGATATTTATTTCAAATTGTTTTTGTTAAACTATCATGATATTGTCACGATATTTTATATTTTGCAGGAGGAATGATAAATTATCATAACACCTTTCAAAAAATGCATTACGGACTTATAAACTATCATTACAGTGATGTGAAATTCTTGTGACCATGATATATTTACCTGAGTACTGATATTTTATAAGTACTAATAATTCTTTATAATATTTATCTTGTTATAATATGTGTACACAGTCACAATAATTTTCTTTTTGAGCAGGAGAACGGTTATTTTATAATGAAATTCTAAAAAAAACAATTTCGTGGATATAAAATATGTATACAGGAATGTGAAATTGTCATTATTTATGTAATATTTATAGGTAAACTGATATTTTCTATTTTTTCTGTGCAAAATGTAGGTAGGTACCTACCTACTTATGTTACAAATGTCTGTAATAAAAAAATTAATCATGGCTCGCCCTAAAGTAAAGACAAATACACTTGAAATATTTAACAGTAAGCAAAAGCTTGTGTTGAATGGACAAAAGTCGGCACAGGGGATCGAACCCACCACCTTCGGATTGAATGCCGCCGACTGAAACGCTGATGTAACAATAATTTTAATAATTAGGTACATACCTATATGTTAAATGTACCTAATATTATATCAATTCGTCATTATAAACTCTTTACATCCATTATCATTTTGCACACACTACAGCAAATTTGACAGATGGTCATGTCAAATTCTCAAGACGGCAGAATAATAATTTTTATCCTTCAAAAAACTAGCAAAACCAGCTAGTATAAATTTAACAGTCGGTGTGTTCGGACGCGTGCGTAGTGAATCATAATCATTTTAATGTTTTTCATTAATAATAGACTAATTTAAAGAGAATACTGTGTGCAAACGTGTTTTTACTTTTAATATTATAATATAATTGATGTAGAAACCATTCAGTTATTTAAGTGCTGGTTTAACTTCGTATTTAGAAAATTTTAAAGGTCGGTGAGTATATTTTTTTATATTATTATTGAAGTTTTTTTTTCATTTAATTAAAGATTTGCGAATGAATTATAAATGTTTATGTTATGTAATAAGGTAGGTACCTATTCGATAAATAATAACAATAGCCCATACAATAAAATTATTGTGCGATTGCGGCGTCACAAGCAAGTTTGAACAAGTTTGCCTTACCCAAGGTCCACAGTAGGTACCTACCTATCAAATTTATATTTAAGATAGTAGATTCATCAAATTTGCAAGAATATTATGGAAATTTTAATATATTAGTTTATTTTATTTCTTTATGTACCTACCTAAACAATATTATTTCTCCATCAGTTTGTTTTTTTTTTTTAATTATATTGCTGCTCTGTATCATAGTGATATTTTCATTCTGTTTTATTATTTTTAATTTTTTAGTTTACTATTGACTTGCTCGTATATTTGTGATTGTTGTTCATTTTGCATGCATTTTATTTATGTTAATGTATTATTAGTAAGCACCTTATTATCTGCCAATATGACTTGTGTGTGCGAATATAGACAAAGAGATGCGATTGAAATGTTTCCTGTATAATTGTAAGATTTTTATTTTGTTAAGGGCTGAAAAAAAAAAGGAAAAAATGTATTGTGCTTGTAGCTTGGTTATGATTATTGTTCATTTTTCATGCATCTTAATTGTTATAATTTATTGTTTTAATTTGATATTATTTTATTTATCTGTGATTCTTTGGATGTGAGTTTAAAGTTTGTTTTATGTGCTTTTATTGTGTCTGTCATATTTTATTTTATATACCTGTATAATTGATAAACATGTAAATGGCCTTGCCGTATGTAAATAAATAAATAAATAATTTAAATAAAATATCTTAGTATTATCCAAATTATAAGATTAGTAGGTAGTTATTTACAAGTTGAATTGAAATTGTGCCCAAGCTTAATATTACTTAATATTCCGTTACAGAAGAATGTGTAAAAATAATTATTATTTCATTACAGAAGCTCGCATAGACATAAACACCATATTATTGATTTCGGAGCCAGAACTTAAAGAATAGATACCGGTATTAGGGGATCAAAATATCAAGATAATTTAAATAATTCACAATTTGACATCGGAATACTAGATGAACAAGAACAGTCGAAAACAGAAGATTCCGGTTTATCAGAAATTAAGGATATTGAAGAGCTGCTACGAGATCCAATTTTTTTTTATAGTTGTATCTTTATATTATTTAATATATTAAAAGTTAAACTTAATTTAAATGTTTTACTTGCATCCTATATGTTCCTCAAAACAATTTTCCCATTGTACTTATTAATGGAAACTATTGATATTTGTATTTAGTGATTTTACAGCTTTCATTTCAAGACAAATAATAATGTATATAATCCTCATCTCTATTTATTACCTACATAAACCTAATATGTACAAATATTTTTTCAGGTTTCGTAACATATTCATAGTATAGACACAGGTATGTATTTGTTCTTGTACAAATATTTTTGCAGTATTCTAAATACCTATATTCACAGTACCTAAAGACACTGGCATTTATTTTGTTCTTGTATGAATATTTTTTAAAGCTTTCTGAATTAATATTTTTACACTTTTCTGAATACCATGGTACCTATATTTTCTTTTGTTTGGATAGTCTTCAAATCTAATTATAATTACAAAACTACTTTCGAACGTGCGCTGGACATCCATTCTCAGAGGGGTGATAAGTAAACCCCATTGATGATGGACTCTTTGAGTGTTCAAAACTTGTTAATGAATCATAATTAGATTTGAAGGCAAAACAAATAAAAATATGTACTATGGTATTCAGAAAGGTATAAAATTTTTTTCAGAAAGCTGCAAAAATATTCGTAGAGAACGAAGAAAATGTCAGTGTCAATAGTGTGAATATATTCAGAAACCTGCGATATTATTTGTATAAGAATAAATAAATTGCCAGTGTCAATGGTGTGAATATATTCAGAAACCTGCGAAAATATTCGTATAAGAAGGAATAAAATACCAGGTTCAGTGTTGTGAAAATATTCGTATAAGAACGAATAAAATGCCAGTGTCAATGATGTGAATATATACAGAAACTTGCGAAAATATTCGTATAAAAACGAATGTAAAGCAGGTGTGTACTGTAAGTTTAACATGAAAAATGAAGGAGATTTATTCAGATATCACGATAAAGCAACGGGAATTCTTAATAATTTTCTTGAGTGTTTATTAAGAATTCTTGTTAATATATTCGTTGACTTGTCATGTTATTTTATTAAGAAAGTCCTGTGTTTTTATTAGGAAGTGCTTCCTGACAATTTAACAGGACGAAAATCCTGTCAAATTAGTCGGTAGGACGCCAGTCACGCTTTTATGCAGAATTCTTAACAAGTTGTTAAGAATCTTAACAATTTCACTAAGCGTTTTTTTCTCCGTGTCCGATCTCGAGTTAAGTGTTCACACTAACCCGACTTTCTTTTATATTATAGATTCTACATCGTATACAGATCTCGTCAGAATACTTAAAAATTTTCTGCAATTGCTTTTAGAGAGTGAATGTCAAAAACGGGATGAATTGCCTTAAACTGTACGATTCAAATTTAAACATACGAAGGAATCTGTATCTGTGCGTATCTGGGTGCTGGGATGAGGGTGCGTGCAAGGTAATACGCTGTATACGGGCCCCGGATTAGTTAAGCTCCGAGGATCAATGGAAGACATTAGGAAAGGGCCCTGGATTAGAACTCACATAGGACCCTCCTACCGGGTATTCTGTTGTGTATGAACAAATCTCGGAAGAGGAATTTGCAAAGATCACATTATCTCCAAGGGTTAATAGTAGGTTAGGATGAGTAACTTAATACTGATATAAATGAATGAACCTCAAGTAGGTGATTAATCAATGCTGGAAAAGTGGAACAACTAGATTATTTATAAATGGAGTATGTTAAGTTTATGGAAGTGTAAAGGGGCTCATATCATCATCAACCCATTTAGAAAACTCATACTATTTAGTAGTATCAATACTTTGAAATGTATACCCTGGAATTGATTGGATGAAGGATGAAGTACATAGTGCATTCCCGCACCTATTCACACAAATAATTCGAACTATTCGAGGACTTCAACCAGTGGTGGACATTGATTATTGCTGACAAAGACGAAATAAGTACATGGGAACATAAAGTGCATGGGTCATTTTTAAAATGTACGGTTTCGTTATTAGGTAATAGATTTTAACAACTGCCAAACGATGGGGGTTTCATTTAACGCTCGGTCACACGCAGAGGCCCACAGGAACGTTTCTCAAACACAAAGCGTATTCCGCAGTCAGTTAACGTTGTGTGTGTGTGTGTGTTACTCAGATGGGTTGGTTTATTATTAAAATTACGATTAATTATAGATATTTACACTAAACTGATCTTATTTTAAAGTGGGCATTTTAAGCTACAATTTAGTAAGTAGGTAATAGGTATACAATATTATTTCAACTGTGTACTTTTCAAATGTTGAATAAAAGCAATAACAAAACAGCAAAGGATTCACATAATATTCTACTGCATTATTACCACGGTATTTTCAGAACGTGTATGATGAAAGGTTAAAAAACAGCTAAAAAATGATTGTGTTTTAACGGTGATCTGCAGGGTTATTCTCGTAGCGCTTGAATTGCAATCTAGTTGAAAAGATATCTTAAAGGGCGGCTCGGATAAGGATCGGACCAATCAGAGAGAAAGGGGGAGTGTCATGATCGTTCCACAATTGGCTTCATCGTATTGTAGACTCTCCCTCTTTCTCTCTGATTGGTCCGATCCTTTTCCGAGTCGCCCTTTAAGATATCTTTTCAACTAGATTGCAATTCAAGCGCTACGAGAATACTGCTGCTGAGTTATTCCTGAACTGTCTAATAATATTATCTTTTGAAACATTTGTGTTCAGCAAACGTACCTAAAGAAGAATAAATA
The DNA here is from genome assembly GCA_963576905.1 of Mystacides longicornis. Classification (NCBI taxonomy): domain Eukaryota; kingdom Metazoa; phylum Arthropoda; class Insecta; order Trichoptera; family Leptoceridae; genus Mystacides; species Mystacides longicornis. Next base: position 14,103,764 of record OY756426.1, read on the forward strand.
AAAAAGAATAAGTAAGCGAATAAGAGAAAAAACATGGTTAAAGCTAATAAAAAAACTGAAATTATTTTTAGAAGTTATTTCATATCCACAAAAGCAAAAATACATACCTAATAAACAAAGTAGGCAGTATGCGAAGAAATACGAGAAGATTCAAAGTAGACTATAGAATATATAGATACATCTTATCTTTGTGTTTGTTTTGGTGCCATTAAATATTAGTGTGCCTAGCACGGGTACACGCATATAGGCACCGACATACCTACTACGACATGTTCAAATAATTTCCTATACATTATAAGACACCTTAATTACTTCTTGTCATATAGGCTGGTGGGCTGAAAACACCAATGTAGGCTTTTAGGGTTCAACGACATACCAAATAATTTGCCAGAAAAAAGGCAACAGTCTATATTATGTAATCCTATATATTATTTTGGTTAGTTCGTCCGTAGATTGGTGTTTTCGTTAAAATCTAACCCCATGCGAATTATTGTTCAAAAATAGGTATTTGGGTATGACAAAACAAATCTAATGGGAAATATTTTTCATACTTATTGTATAATATATTCGAAATCGATATTCTTTGCTTCTATAATAATAGTGTACCTACTTCAGCAATATATTTTTGACAAAATATATGATACTTGATTAGACGTTCCTATATACAAATACTGTTGATACGGGAAGAAGTGTCAAATATTATCCCGATTTTACTGTACGCCAAGGTGGTAGGTACCTACCTACAGAACAAAATCGGCACCCTTTGAGGGACGAGATTGATAGGAAAATTAAAAATCGGATGGCCCTTTTGTACGAGACTTTCCGAATTTTCGAGATTGTCTTTCGACAGAAAGGTTTTGTGGCTTGTTTTATAATATTTTGTTGGACTTAGATACTCGTACTTAGGGTTTTCCAATCTGCTGAAATCGAGTATAGTATTTTTCGATAGGATTGCCCCCAATTTTCATCTATTTGGTTCTTAAGAAAATTAATATAGATTGTGTATATTACTATGCAGCTCAAATGAAACAGCATATTATATACAACTATATAGCTGACCCGCCCGTCGAACTTCGACCTAACCCAGAATAAAAAAATAATTAGGTCCTGGTTTGTGCAATGTTTATTACAATTTAACCTTTTCTACTTGTAATTATTAACCTCCAAGAAGAGGTATTGAACTCATACTCCACTTAAACCTTCCCGGATATTAGTAGAACAGATCACCAAAGTTTCATTGAAATACGTTCGCTGGTCTTTGAATCTATCGAGTACACACACACACACATCCTCACACCCTCACACACACCCTCACACACACCCTCTCACACACCCTCACACACACCCTCACACACACACACACACACCCTCTCCCTCACACACACACACACACCCTATCATTATATCAGTTTTATACAAATAGATATAAATAAGTACATTTTTTTAGTAAAATTCTTCACAATCCTACGATTGGTCGGCGGCAATGTTGATCACTCTGATTCTTCACTCTTCTCAATCTAATCAAATAGTCCATTTGAAGATCCTCATAGAAGGGACAGCGCATAGGTACATTGACTTGTTGCAGGTATTCTTGTCCTAGTCGTCGCCGTGATTTTTTCTTCTTGGACATCTTGTCAATGATTCTATTAAATTTTTATCATCGAAATTCGAGCAAAGTTAGTTGGACATATATATTTTTAAGATGAAAGCGGTTATTTTGGATTATATTACTGCTCTTATTTTCAGGATATTTCAATACGATATTTTCTACACCTCATTTTCCATTAGAATACCTGAGAAAACACGCTGTGACACACTGCTCGTGTATAGGTACCTACGTCCATATTAATATATAGGTAGGTACGAGTAGGTATGTGCCAGCAGTTATAAATAACAGAACCTAAGCTTAGGACACACATACGTTAGCCTCTAATTCCGTGAAATATGTATGAAAGTACTGCGAATATTCCCCAGCGATAGCGCACAACATGCCTCCGCATACTTCAACTGCTGTATCCTGTGATACGCGCGGCCGCTGTCAAGAGACATTGCCTATTAATTACTTTTCCTTGCGAAAATTTAATGTTTCACTCCAGCTATTCTCCGCTGTACTATGTAGGGCGACAAAACTGTTGTATACTTTCTATACACTTTTAAATGGTTGGAATACTAAGTCGTGGGTAGCGAAGGTAGGGGGTTCGTTCAACTATACTGATTATATATTCCATTTTCACTATAGAAACCGTGAAAGTGTGAAAGATTAGTAAAACTTAGGGACTAGTCAAAAGTCTGCATTCTTCGAAATATTAACGTTTTGTTTAGTTATGTTGGTCTGCGATTACAAATGAAATCCTTCAAAATTTAAGCGCTGTAACTATTAAATTTTAATAATCCTCACGAATCTTATTCATAACAAGAGCAGAGCTGTGCCACTAAAATAGTTTGATATTATGATCGACGCAATGACTACTAAACGATATGACTTTTTGATGAGAATGAAAAATCAGAGCTTTTGTGTTAAAACTCCACCGTATAAGATCATAATAAGTTTTAGGGGTTAAAAACTATACTCGCATTTTCTTTCACAAAATACCGACTAAGGGTACGTCCGTTCGATGGTGTTATTGTTGGACATAGGTAGAAACATTTTTTTTATACATTTGGATGGTGGTCTTAAACCATCTTCGTTACATTACATTTCTAATTAGATTGGTTAGAATAACATCGGTTGGGTGGTTTCCGAGTCTATAAATGACATAGAAACATTTTTTTATACATTTGAATGGTGGTTTCAAACCATATTGCGTTTCATTACATTTCTAATGAGGTTGGTTAGAAGAGCATCAGTTGGATGGTTTCCGAGTCTATAAATGACATAGAAACATTTTTTTTGTCTTTTATTGATATTGATTAGATAGATCAGCTTCTGTATGAAATCGCCCATTTATACAAATAAAATTATAATAATATACCTACATCCGTGTCTGTGCCAGACGTCATAAAATTAATCTCTTATCCCACTGGTGATAAATCCCATAGCAATAAACAATATCTTATATTGAAAAAAATCACATTTTTTTTTAATTTTACACTTTATCAAAGCGACAAAATTATGCTATGTTCGCACGTCGCTATTCAACAAACTGAATTTAATTTATGTACTTCATTTAACTTAATACGTATGAAAATACATGGAAAAATATCATTATTCGTAGATATTTCATATATAATGAATTATAATTTTTCAAGTCGAATGGAAATTTCGACATACATAGGTCCTTCGTTCCTGTTTGATCAACGATCGCATTAACCGCTGAAACATTACCCAGCCACCGCAACTCGAATGGAACCCATTATTAGGAATAAGATATTATAATAATAATGTATGGATGAAACCTATACGCAGATAACTCCCTCCAACTCGCCTCTTAGAAAAATAATAGTATGGTGAAACTACATACTTATTTTATTCCGATGTAAAGGGGGAGTCCTGTGAATACCGTGACATGATGTATTGCTTCTCGCACGCCTCTGTGGAGTGTCTTTTGGGTCTAATTTGCAGTAAATCAAAATGATATAAAGTATATGCTCTCTTTAGAAAACTATTTTTCTACGGACGTTAATACGAAAGTCCCCCTTTTGCGACAGAATTTTGCTAGAAATAAACTTCTTTTTCAAGACTTGTTTTTTTTTGTTTTGATTTTTTCTATTATTAGAACACACAGCAGTTGTGTAAATTTAAACAATTTTTGTATTTTCATTTATTAAATGTGCAAAGCTGGTAGTTCACCAAGAATAAAAAAAACTTGGCCGCACCAAAAAAAAAAAACGGTGAAAGAATGTTATCTTATGAACTTTTATGTGTAAGGAAATGGGAATTGTGGAGTTTGGCTAAAGCCTTTGTTCAGGAATGGATGTCTATGGAAAGATAATGATAGTATGATGATTATCATTTTTTGTTAGTGCTAAATATGTAGTGAACAATTTTAGGACGTAGGAACTTCTACGAAATAACAGTAGAAGACGGTCGTAAGCCCCTAGTGGTTTTTTTCCATTTAAAAATCGAACATTAGCAATGAATTGTTAGAGTCATTTGTTATTTTTTCTTTAAGATCTAGTCCTGAAAAAAGGTCACAAGAATCTAGACATAATTAGAACGTTGTGCACCAACAAAACCAATAGGCAATAAAGATGAGACAGTAACAAAAGTGGATATAGTCATATCCTGGCGCCAAACACATGACAGCAGTCGCAGTCTTTAAATTTGGTTGCTCTCTTGTTCTCAATAATTTCCAACCTTTATCTCTATATTTCATTTATTATTAAATTTCTACTTGTTGCATACGTGAGGGTTTTTCGACATGTTGAACATGTTGAGAATTCTCATGATTCGGAGTTTCGGAGACAAACATTACCACCTAATGGCGAACGTTCTTAACGTAAAGTGAAAACACTAAGCTAGCCTTCGAAATAACAGTAGAAGACGGTCGTAAGCCCGTAGTGATTTTTTACATTTAAAAATCGAACATTAGTAATGAATTGTTAGTCATTTGTTGTTATTTTTTCTTTAACAATTTTAGGAGCTAAAAAACTTTTCAATGTTCCCATATTTTAAATACAAAAAATATTGGCCTTATGCGGTGTTCAGACGAGGCGAATATCGCCAGGACACTAAAATATCGCCAGCCAATTGAACCGTGTGAACAGATTGTCGATAAATCTGAAGCGATAAAAATGGTTGAAAGCGATATCGTCTCAAGTTGAACGCCTTTCAACTTTTGTATCTGGTGGAACGATTCACGCATGCGCAGATATGCGCAGCGTCCGTATGTTCTGTTTCTTGACAGTTGACAGCACTGCTCTAAATTTATTTCTCCTTAGAATCCAATTCCGCACCCAATATCTGCGTTTTTTTTTCATTTTTCCTCAATTAGGAGTCTTTTTATATCGTCTAAAACAATATTTTCAACTAACTCCAATTACTCCGCAACTTCTACCTCGACGTCCGCCATTTTTAAAACAATCAGCGCACCTGACAGATTGAATGTATGTCGGTGGACTCGTGTGAACACATCAGACGATCAATGGGCGACCGAGCGATATTTTTTTTATGCAAGCGAAATCGTCTGGCCTTACATCGCCCCGTCTGAACACCGCATTAAACGTCGCCCGGGACTTGGATGTGCTGGGTGTAGGAGATCAGTGAGAGTCCGTTGCGCAGGATAGGATGGCTTGGAAAAACACTGTCGAGGCGTTGTATGGATGTAAGTAAGTAGGAATCGGTTAAATCCGATTTTCAATGGATCAGTTAAGAGGGGGATGGTGGTATGATAATAAATTTAGTCATTACTATTGGACTATTTTGACATTTAAAAAGACCTTAAACGCCTCACAATAGTTTGCAAAAGAAAGAAAGGTGAAACATGTTTTCATGAAATGAATAAAAGAATAAAAATAATGAAAAGCATTACAAAAATTCTTTTTTATTTTTCAATGAAATAGTAAACAAGATAATAATATGACACTTAAAAATCGCTGAAGTAGCCAAATTTAAAGGTGTGTATCTTGTCGCAAAAATAAATCAGAACCTCAAAGTTAATTTTACATCATAATCAACTGAAATAAGGTAGTTATCCGCTATTAGTGACTATTTCTCCCTACCGACGAAACAAAAGCTGTAGAAAGTATATTAGTGGATTCGCGTGTTTGACGTTCCAAAAGACAAATATATTATTCTGGTAAGATGATACCCTCTCTAGATAAAACATTACTGTACTTAATTGCCTACCTCTTAAACAATGGATTATTTTATTCTTCGTAAACCTAAGTACACAAACGTGCGAGTAAAGATAGGTACACCGCTGGTAGAGATGCGGTTCATATTGAAAGCTCTTCAAACACGGAGGTTATCATCACTCGTTCCATAGAAAACCTATTAAGTTACTTTATATAAAATGTATAAAGTTATTTGATTTATTCCTTTCCTTTCTCCGCCTATCTCATAGGAGAGGAGGCTTGATGGACCGTGATCTCTGTAAATCTTCGCAAGATGCCATAAATTATGTTTCTATTATTAATAATATTATCCTTTACCTAGGAGCCAAATGAGTGGTTTATGGTCGGGATTTGGGGCATCCTTTTTCATCCTAATGGTTATTAATTACCCAAGCGCACTCTACCAGGTTTTAAGTTATGTATGGCGCCGTGAGAAATTTTAATCTCTCTTTAACATCTCTATGAATTATTCACAGTTGATAATGCGTCCGAATTTATGAATTTTAAATTCTCTTAACCAAGCTGACACCCATCCTAAAAAGGATTTCTGAAGCCCCTGTCTTCCTAGTAATGACAATCGACTAAATAATTGACTTCAATTTGATAAATAAATTAACATTATCTTCAGAGATAAGAAGTCTTTTCTACATAATGGATCATTAAGGCAATGACAAACGTTACCGGGTTGTGTAATTATTGAACAAGGGATTTGTCAAAAACAAAGAGAAAAAAATCATATGAAAACTTTGTTGCAGTTTTTACAAAAATATTGGTCCCGGTGCAGTGCCATTTATTTAGAGTTTTAAAGAGGATTTGGACAGGACTATGTATAAAAGATGCCAAACGCCAGTGAACTGAAGGGAGCACTGTTTATTGTTTATTCTATGAAAGTCCTAAAGACTCACACTGTGTTCCGCTTTCCTAGCAGAGCCTAGCCTTGGACAAGGTCGAAATGAAGAAAATTGAAAAGACGTAGGAGAGTTTCCACAAAAGGAGTACCTAAACAAATCAGATAAGTCACAGTAAAAGAGAAGAATTGTAGTAAAAAACCTAACTGAACAAAATATTGGTCGGCGTTTATTTCGTTGTTTCGAAAATTTATTATTGACAACATTTACTTACAGCAATCACCATTATAAGCCACAGTTATATTTCGTTGGAGTTGACACGCAGCGCTTTTCAGGTGACACTCTGAAGCGTAAGTCTGACTGTCTGAACCACACACCAATGTTGCTTCAAGGATATTTCCAGATTCAGGCTGTAAGCAAAAAAAAAACAAACATTCTTTAAAAACATAAATATTGAATTCCCACTTTTCTTTTCAGTTTTAACTCGTTTTAAAGTGAAGACGTTATGGTTATACTATTCACGCGTGGAATTACGTGAATTTTTTCTTGTATCTTTGACTTTCTGATTCTCTCAAAGGTCCACGTTTCGACACCACAAGTCCACAAACTAAATTAATGTCTTTTTTTAGGATCTTAGTAACGTTTGTGTCCTTTAATTTCATAGTGTATCTAACAAGTGTTTAACAACACCTGATGGCGGGATAGACAAGGAGACATCAGTGAGAATCGCTTTGGCGGGATCCATTTTTAATAGCATGAGGAATATACGGAGATCGATCAACTTCTCAGTTAAAACCAAATGTCTATTCAATGCCAGTGTTGTTATTCTAAGATAAATAAATTTCCTAGATAAATCCTGGGGATAAGATGGTTAGACTTTTTAACAAACGAAACCGTTCGATTACGAACGAAGGAACCTCCAGTGACAACGGTTATCCTGAATCGTAGACTGAGCTGGTTCGCCCATGTCCTACGTACATCTGTCCTCCGATTCCATAGGCCATAGATTATGGAGGACCATTTTGGGCATCGGGTGCTACAAGAAGACGTGGATGAGGCCAAGATAGTCACCATCAGTGCTTACGATGAAAACTTTCGGGATACCGGCTTAGATTGGAATTGGAACGTCTTGGATCTAGCCCAGGATGATGCTGGATGAGGCTTTGTGGCGACTACAATATGCTCCGTCTAGGGAGTAAACATGGATTGTGTAAGTAAGTACAAAGATTGTACGAATAGAAAATAAAATGGGATGCTCAATGTGATTTAGCCAACCCGATGTGATTCACCGCAATATTACGTAAAAACGTTTATATAGGTAATCTGCGGGCTGTGAAATCAATCAAGTACAAGGTGAACGCACATAATGCCAATGAACTTAAAACATTGTAAAGAAGTTGTTAGCATAAACTGAAAAGAATACTTTCTTTGTTTCCATATACGAGTTTTAAAAGTAAAAAAATACACTATAATATGAGAAATCATCACTGTCTTACAGAAGAGAGAGAATAATATATTTTCAAGCTGAACCATAATAATTCCAAGTCTAGATGGAATAATAATAATACACGCTACCTCCTCACTAAAGGTTAAAACACATTAATGATATGTCAAGTTGTAATCCCTTCTAATACCACATTAGGTTGGTACAGCACTCAAGTCGTGATTATATAAGAAGCTTGTTTGCCGAGTCGCAGTTTGGTATTGGGTCAGAATCGTTGTAATCTCCTTATCAAGCCGGACTATCAACCGACATGACAGAAATATCCGAAATGACGTTTGCATTTCTACGTCGAGCCACGTAAGACTGTAGCGTCAGGGAAACTGACCGAAGATAAACCCTACGGTATTATTACACATTTAGAAACTAGACGGTTTTGAAATGACTGCAGGAAACCGTTTGAACGATTGAACAAAATTGCAAAATTTCCTTTATGATAAACGGTGGTTTTAAAATGTGTAAAATTTTGATGAATCCAGGAGGGATTTTCATGAAGCGTTCTAAAGAAGATCAAATCCAAGCCCATTCAGGCACAGGCTTTAATTTTAACCTCATATTTTTTGGGAGAATCAATCAAATCAAATCAAAACTCCCTTTGAACTCCACTCAGGAGCATAGGGAGGCAACAAGAGTTCTCCACTGTGCTCGATCTTGCGTAATACTTATGACCTCCTCCAACACCATGTCCAGATTCCTCAGCTCTGCCTCGAAGGAACGGAACACATTGAGAGGGTCTTCTATGTCTTCGAGATTCTGATGGGAGGAAAAACAGCGCTCTCCTCGGCCAACTGTCATTCGGCATCCTCAACACATGTCCACGCCATGCCCATCTCCTCTCCGTAATGATGGTAGTGATGGGCCCGCGCGGGGTGCGCCGGCGTATAGCGTCGTTCGTGATGCGGTGGTACCATCTTATACCCGAAATTCTTCTGAGGCACTTCGTTTCGAATTGAGATACTTTTTGTGCCTGGGCTTTAGTTAGGTGCCAGGACTCACACCCATACAGGAGAATGGGCAACACACACACATCAAACAGTTTACATTTCGTCTCGACACTAAACGCTGACGCTTTCCATATCTTAGTCATGTTGTTAGAGGCGCCACTTGCCATACCGATACGTATCGGGAGCTCGGACCTGAGGTCACCAGAGGTGGTAATGCCCCAGGTACTTAAATTTAGCTAATTGTACAAAACTACTTAAACAATCATTAAGCTAACAAATGAATAGAAAAACGGATTATTTTATATTTAACGTTTTAATTTTATGCCAGTTTAATGATAAGCCAGAAGTAATTCTCTAAAAAAATAAATTAAAATTACATAAGTGGTATTTGAATGTCCTAAGATTTGAATCAATTTCCAACAAGATCTATTTTTAGACTGTTTCATGACTACCCTACCTGACTTTATCAATTCTTACCTCAAACATTTCAAATTTATGATCAATTCCATAGCTTAAGCTTAGATTATTGGTTTCTAAGAGGTTACTTACCCGAGATTGTGTGGTCAGTTCTTCTGAACAATTTCCTGGACAGATGCATTTTGTTCTTCCCGGACTCTCCATTTCACAAACTCCGTAAAATTCGCATTTTTTGTCGTCGCAAGATTCTGTAACAAATAAAACAAAAAAATTAAATCGTAAACTAGTTTCTTTAATCCGAGATAAAACCATAGGGTTTAAGGAAAATTATTCAAACGCCGCAATCAGAAACTAAATTCTACATAGAATATTGACTGGTATTCTGAAACTCACGCTCCGACTCAACGCAATCAATGATTTAAACTGACTCCATGGCAATCAAAATCCAATAGTTGATAAAATGTTTATTATGGACGAGCTAATGATATTTTATTGTATTTCTTTGGAAAAATCATAACAGTTCTGTCAAAAAGTGTATAACCGGTGCAATCCTTTTTGGCTCGCGGTGGCCAATTTCGGAACTACATACAACGTTATCTATATACAGAAGATCACCACGCTATTCCCAAGTGACAAATAGAATGGTGCATTATTGGTGTTTGACAATTACAATTCAATGAGCAATGAAATGGTTATTCTGAAAGAGCATTGAGTTCTTTATGGTATTTCTATGGAAAAACACAACAGTCAGTTGTTAAGTATGATGTGAGGGATTTATTCATATCTTGTTATTCAAAATATTGTTAAGTCATTATTTGAAAGTTTGGGAGCGCGATGGTAAACAGTTTGAAAAACAGTTGCTTGTTTGTTTATGCCGGATTAGAAAGGTTGGAATTTTTACGCACTGAAGGTATGTCCAGGAAACCATTAAAATTTTTATTGTTTACAGCGAGTAGTATAGAAGGCAAATTCTCCTGTTTTGAGATGAATGCTTTGATTTTTGGACTTCAGTTCAATATCAGGTCTCGTTCAGAAAACATCTTTCCATAGTTTATCGCAATTTTGTGTCCTCGTTAATCAATTTATAATTTTCGTTGCGTTTTATAGTTTCTGTAGTAATTTATAAGTGTCTGACTGTTGAGTTATGGTGTATCACATATTTAGAGTTTTTATTGTTTAGAGTCCCGCGTTTTTTTTAATTAAACCTTCCGTTTAATTATGGTTTATTATGTATTGAAGATTTTCCGATCCGGGGTGGCGTGGCGTGGTTGGAGAGGAAAACAAGTGATACACCATACCTCATATGTGTGAATGTGACGTGTTTATTTTCTTTTGTGCTGTGTGCTTTTATTTTGAAGGTATGCTGAATTTCGGGTGAGTGACCATATTTTTATTAGAGTGTTTTTGTTTCGTCGCTGGCAGCTACCCCCAGTACGATGATAGGGCACAGAGATATATTTTTATGTTGTATTTTGTTTGTTGCTTGGTTGCCCCCCGCCAAGCATGCTTATGAGCAAGTTGCTCGATGTGGTTTTAGATGAGAGATATATGGCCGACGCGATACGGCATATTTATGAATATTTGTGATCTCTGTGTGCCAATGGATTTATTGTATTGCAGCATGTACCTACCTGTATTGTTTTCACACGTCACCTGTCAAACACACGTCGCGAATTGTTATCTGTCATTCGCGGGTTACCCCATTTTCCGATACCAGTGAGGTGACCTATCTTTAATGTTTATTTTTGAATCCGGTTAGGAATTTCATATTTAGAACCTTCTAGTAAGCTTAGTGTAGAATTTTCATTTGTAAAATTAGGTACGTCGGCGCGTTCCCCGAGAGAGTCATTTTGTTATGAATATCCGGTCGCGATAGTATGATATTCTGAGCTTGTTATTGCCCGCGCATAAGATAGATTAATATGTATTTTGATCGTGCCGTTGTAAATATATTGAAGTTACAATAATATATAGTAGGTATGTTAGGAGCGCTGTGGACTGAAGATATACCTCACATGACTCTCCGGGAGAATGGGTTGACTGAATTGGACGCTCTTCAGCTCAGCTCAGGAAGTTCCCTTCGAAAAAGCAGTGCACAAGCCCAAGATGGTGAGCCACTCGGAAACCTAATGAGGAAAACTTGCGGTCTGATGAACAGCCCGCGGTAATTCGACTAGAAGGCTAATTAGTTCGCCGGTAAAGTGATTGAACGGTTATTTTGATAGAGAGATCGATAATCAGTAAATATATGTATGCGAGATAGTCAGTACAATTGTTAATAGGCAGGATCGCGTTGTTTGACTGTAGCTAGTCGTGGCATAATTTTCGCGTAGTAAAATCCTGACCTATTTTGAGTCTCTGCCAAAAGTACGTTTAGGTATTTAGAGTCAAGAGTTAGATAGTTAAAAGAAAGCTTTCAGCCCCTGTAGTCTGTACACCATCAGGAACCTTTTCCGGTTGTATATATATACTATATCTGATTCCCCCTTTTTGGTACCTGTTCGAGGCGTGAGGTCGCATCGAATTGGGCCAGTCTCGGACCTTCGGAGTTTTTTTTTGCCTGAATTTTGGCAAGAAGGTTCGTTTGACATGGAAGGCCCTCTTTCGGTGGCCAATTCCTCCCATAGACCTCGATCATGCTTATCAAGTAGTATGTGCGAAGTGCAAAGGGTTTAAACAAAAAAAAAATAGTATGTGCGAGTACGTGTGCCGGTGCGAGTAACAAGTGTTATAAGATTCTGAGGACAGAACTTAGAGTTGCGAGTGAACTTAACAGTGATAGAAGCGGTCTCTTTTTTGCGAGTACAATGCCCGCCTTCCTTCCCCATATTTGTAATATACGTGCGCGCACCCTGTTCACAGTGCTGCCCCGGTGGAGAGAAAAGAAAATAAAGAACACGTTGAAATGGGCAGAGCAACTTTAGATTCGCACCAACTCTCACTTCACAGAAGTGGACATGCATTCACTTATCTCCTGCAATTATACTGTGCAACTCGCACTCGCACATACACTTGCTACTTGACAATGTGTGTATGAGCCCTTAATAAAAACACCAAAAAAGCTCTTGCGTAGAACTCGGTTGGTTGCCAATAGTTACACAATTGTTTTATTGGATTCAATACATTCAGAATTGGTAGAACTGTCAAAATACGCAACAACTATTGGATACAAGAAATTTAGTTATTGCAGAATAGAAGTTTTGGTTTAGAACTTAATCGGTTGCCAGTAATTACGCAATTAATGTGTTGGATAAAATATTTCCAGAATAGAGAAATGTCAAAAGTCTCAATAAAAATTGGATACGACGCAACTCAATGGTCTGTTTTTCATTTCAGAATAGCCGTCATTAACTATTACTAGTAGGTAGTCATTCAGAGGTCAAAATTCGACCATTACTAAGTAATACTGAGCGAGCGCTATTTCACATTTTTTTTCTAAAACAATGACATGGATAGGTACGTCAAATTTGAAATGTTGATAAGTACAAAGTTTTTTCTATAATAAGTAAATACAAACATATTATGAATCTATTCTCAATTTGACCACAGATAAATAAAAGAATATACGCGTCTTTGTCAATGTCAAAGTGTATCAGTGTTAAATACATAACATTATGCGGTGTTCACATGGGACGATGTAAGGCCAGACGATTTCGCTTGCATAAAAAAAATATCGCTCGGTCGCCCATTGATCGTCTGATGTGTTCACACGAGTCCACCGACATACATTCAATCTGTCAGGTGCGCTGATTGTTTTAAAAATGGCGGACGTCGAGGTAGAAGTCGCGGAGTAATTGGAGTTGTTGAAAATATTGTTTTCTTCTTCTTCTTTTCCGGCAATGCACCCGATCTCGAGTGATTTAGACGATATAAAAAGACTCCTAATTGAGAAAAAATAAAAAAAAAACGCAGATATTGGGTGCGGAATTGGATTCTAAGGAGAAATAAATTTAGAGCAGTGCTGTCAACTGCCAAGAAACAGAACATACGGACGCCGCGCATATCTGCGCATGCGTCCATCGTTCCACCAGATACAAAAGTTGAAAGGCGTTCAACTTGAGACGATATCGCTTTCAACCATTTTTATCGCTTCAGATTTATCGACAATCTGTTCACACGGTTCGATTGGCTGGCGATATTTTAGTGTCCTGGCGATATTCGCCTCGTCTGAACACCGCATTACAGTAGTATTATTAATGTTTTTTGTATACCTACATAATTAAAAAAAAGTATTTTCATTCGCCACACCTTCTCTATATAAACTATAGGTGTGCGAAATTTCATACTCATCCGTCGCAATTTTCATTAAAAATTGTCAAAAAGTTTTTCCTTCACGTAAAAATATAGATGTACCTAAGGTCCTATTACCAATATCACTTTTACTGATATCACAATAAAGTAAGGCAATCTATGAAAAATAATGTCACGTTCCTGTACCTACTTCATACTAAGTGGATTCAAATCCCGGTGCCAATCATTACCACATTCATCACACAAGCTTTTCTCTATGTGAAAGATGTCGAAAAGTGTTTTGTGTTCATTTTGGGTGAGCTCAGATTAATTAAAAAATAATAATAAAAAAGTAACAGATGTACTTTTTTGTTTCATTATATTGCTCCTTCAAATCATATCTTAAAGCTCTGAGTAAAATATGTGTTTTAAATAGCAACCTTAATTGTTTATTCACGGAAGTTATTTAAATAGACGGCACTTCATCCTGAAGGAGAAGTTTAATAAACAGACATAGAAGAGCGAGTGAATATTTTAAGAAATAGAATTTCCTTCAAGAATACACGAACTTCTGCGGGGTAGATTGGCCAACGGATATTAATAATATTCCGCAATTAGATATTCATTCTGTAGCCAGAAGGGTGTTAATTTCGATTATAAACCAGCGTTATTCATGCCAACTGTGATTTGGTTCCTTCCAGCCGTCGTTTCGCCACGTCCATGTTTAATATTTTCATCTGAATTGCCCTCAATAGGAGTAATAACCATTCGGAGGCTGTATTGAATGTGAACGGTGTGATTACAAGCGATTTATTTTTATGGGACACCGGCTTTAAGTGAAATTTCGGCTTTTACCGCCTAACACACAGAATAAATCGTCCATGAAAATGTTGCGTGGACGAAACACCCAAAAAATGTAAGCTTTTTATTTACAAGAATAAAAGTAGATTATTTTCTACTCCGCTGAACGGATACGAGACTAACGATTATTACAATTTTCAGATGTAACTTTATTTTTTATTCGCGTGAAGAAACACGAGTCCCACAACAAACATACAGCCGGCAATATACATAATCATATGCCATACGAGTACCTATATAATATCCTCGAGGCTAGGTGTCAATTGATTTTTCCACATATTTTACAAGTGTGAAGATGAAGAAAGTCAGTGTACTATATATAATAGATAGAAGACACTTTTGTGTATAATAGTAATCCAGAACACTGACCAACTAACGCTACAACGTATTATATTAGTGAGCCACACAATATACACATCGATGTAGTAGTAAGTTATTTCTGTTGTTTGAAGCGGGTGCATACACTAACAATAGGAACTATCGTAGGAATTGGAGTTAAGAGTTCTTTGTGCACGGTAAAATATTCTCTCAATGGTTGTAAAGTAAGTAAACAAAAATTGTGTTGTTATGGAATTTTTCACAGATTTTTGTTGTCATTGAATCCGTTCCTACTTACTCTAATATTATATTTTATATTATTTGATATCCATTTTTACGAATTTTTAATATTTTTTCTGTTACCCGGAGAGGAATCCAATAAACCAAGTATCATAAAAATCTGTTGAGACGATCTCGAGTTATAAGTGTTCACACTAACCCGACTTTCTTTTATATTATGAGATTAGTCAAACGTATTTTTGTATTCATTTTGGATGAGTCCAAAATACTTTAAAATAAAATCTATTTAAATTTGATTATTTAAATTACTTCCACCAAGAAAAATGCATGTTCAACAACTTATACATTTTATTAAGATCTATTTAAAAAGTAATTTTTTATCAAAAGCAGTTTAGATGGCATTCCTTTACCACAACTATTGAAAACAGGTTAAAAAATAATAACATTGATTCCCAAAAGAAGGATCATGAAAATATAAAAAAAAATACTGAAGAAATAAATTTTGATTAAGTCCTTTTCAAAATTAAATTTAGAAACAAAATTGCTAATAAGACTTTCGGTCTGTAAATAAAAATAAAAATGACTTGCCAGGAGAATTTATACTCCTATGACCTCACCATTCACATACGTATTATATTTCTCGATACAATTACAGGTGGATATCTTAAAATAACGAAAGAGTTTTGTTGAGAAACGGAACGTGTTCAAGAATAAAACCGTACACATAGAATGCGCTAATGAAATAGTTGAATTGGGCAAAAGATCCGGCGAAAAGTTTTACTTGGAGTGCGATTGAAAGCACTAAATCGCCTTACGTGATACGAAAACACAGTGAATTTCCATTCCACCTACTCGCATACATGCTCTACTTTCGTGAATTGAAGTTAAATTTAATCGGGAAACTTTGTTGAACTTTACGGCGTATATTAACTCCGGTAAATATTTTAGATGGAAACAAAGTGACATTTCGGAGATAAGGTATTGAGCCGATTACCCTGGCACCAAAAATATCTAACGTAGACGTATCGCTGTGTTGTTTCAACAACATATTATACACTTCCTAAGGAACGAAATATGTAATTCACACAGCCAGATCCCAGGGGATAAACTGAACACTTTATATTGTGAAAGCTCCCGTACCAAGGTGTTTTACAATATTGTTTGCGCCCTTTTTCCCTATTCCTGTATTGTTTTTTGTCCTGGCAACACAATCCCAAAAATACTTTTTATCCAAAATTTATCCTACCTACAACCTACAGTTCAAATAGAATCGCTACCCGCGCAACAAGTACTCTTACGCAAAATTCGCTGTAAAAATAACCAAATTATCTCAAATCAAAATAAACCTTATACAAAACCATATAAAATATTGTGAATTCACAAGTGTCAATATAGACGAGGATTAAAAACAACGCGGGAAGGTCAAAGCAGGAGATCAACATCGAGGTAGGTTTCCTATTTTCCCTTTCCAATTAAAATTTACCGCAAATCCAGCAACCAACGCAAACATAAATGGTCCTTCAACGCCGATAATTAGTCCAAGGGGTTTTTTACAGTTGTTTTTTACAATTGTATTTAATCTTTAAATCCTTTCTATATTTGCATTTCATAATATTTTGTATATACCTACATATCTCCGCAATTATTTCGCTATTACAACAATACTACAACATTCTTGTACATTTCTATTTCATTGCCATACGAAAATAATTTTCTTCAGTTGATTCTAAATATTAAAATCGCACCGAAATAATTTGTCTATGATCAATAATCGCATCTGCAGCTCTTGTCTGTGGTCTATCTGTCATTCTCTGCGGTTTGACATTGACATTGTCAAAGCGTCGCAAACAAAGTCATTTTTCATTGCGAGAAAGAACTTTGTATATTATTTTATGTTTTTCAGTTATTATTAAATTGTTTAATTTATTAATTAATACGTTTATCCATAACAATGCCGTTCTCAATCCAGGAAAGAAACGTTAAATTGTTCGAAAGTAAGTTGACGAGCTATTTGGATAAGATTAAAAGCATTCTTAATAAAGTAAGTCAGGCCGATAAATTAGGTTGTGTTGTGTTTATGGAGGAAGCAGAAAGCTTAAAGAATTTGTACTATGCAACTATGGATAAATATCAAGAAGCCAAACTTGAGTTGGACGAGACATATATTCCTAATTTTGCACAGGATGAGTTTGACGTAACCTATCAATCGATCAAATATATTTATTTCAAAAGTAAAACTACAAATGAAATCAAGGTGGAGCAGACAACGCAAATTAAGACTAGCCTTCCTAAACTGCCACCCCTTAAATTACCTGTGTTTAGTGGGAAAGTATCAGAATGGATTTTATTCTACGAGACATTCTCTAGGGTGATAGATAAAAATGATGAATTGTCTGACGCGGAAAAGGTGCAATATCTGGTAGGACAACTCTCAGGTAAAGCTCTCAAAACGATAGAAGGAGTTCCCCCAACCCCAGACAATTATTCTGTCATTTGGGAAATGTTAACGGATAAATACCAAGATGACAGAGTTATGGCTACATATTACATTGATCAATTGTTGACTCTTAGCAAAGTCAATGGTCCAAGTGATTTGGAAGTTTTTATGGATAAATTTCTGTCCTCAGTATCTGCGTTAAAGCAACTTAAATTGGAAAATGTGTTAGAGTTTTTCCTTATAAGACTAGGTACAAGTAAGCTGGACAAGCAAACCATTAATGGATTTGAGACATCAATGATGGGAAAAAAAGGCATTCCTTCATTTGATGATTTTTCATCTTATATTAGCGAACGTGTAAAGTTATTAAGTAGAACTTCCCAATCGGTAGATGTTTCAAATCAACGTAGGACAGGCAGCAAAAATTATACGCAAGCATTTGTAAATTTAAATAATAATCCCAAATTTCACACAAAATGTGTTAATTGCAATAATGATGATCACTTCTTAATATACAAATGTCCAGAATTTTTGAAATTGCAACCAAAAGCTCGATTAGATCTAGCAAGAAATAAAAAGCTTTGTATAAACTGTCTAAGTTCGTTTCACATGAAACAAAATTGTAGATCAAATTCTACTTGTCATATCTGCAAATTAAGCCACCACACTTTATTACACATACAATCGAATAGAACGCCTTCTGCAGTTGAACAAATTGCAGATGTATCATTATGCAGTGTTGATGACCCTTCGCAGTACTGTCATAAACGCACCATTTTACTAAGTACAGCTGTACTTAAAGTTCGCAATGCTTCAGGTAGATGGGTAGCTGTAAGAGCATTAATTGATAGTGGCTCGCAAAATGATTTTATATCTAAGGCTTGCAGTGAACGTCTAGGTTGCAACATATTTTCAAACACAGCTCAAGCCTCTGTACGAGGTATAGGCAACGCTACACACCCAGTATTAGGGGTGTCTAAGCTGCGACTCTATTCAAGACATTCATCTTATTCTATAGAGGTACGGCATCTTGTGGTTGATAAAATCACTGATAAATTACCAACGACACAGGTAGATAGAAATGTCTTATCATACTTACAACATGTACCACTCGCTGATAGTCAATTTCAAATACCAAAGACTATTGATTTGGTATTGGGAGCTCAATGGTTCCCTGTGATTTTGAAACAAGGACGGGTAGACGGCCCGCCTGGATGTCCACACGCT
This sequence comes from Mystacides longicornis, assembly GCA_963576905.1. Lineage (NCBI taxonomy): Eukaryota > Metazoa > Arthropoda > Insecta > Trichoptera > Leptoceridae > Mystacides > Mystacides longicornis. Next base: position 14,122,562 of record OY756426.1, read on the forward strand.
TTAGAAACTTCATTGGGATTCATCGTAATGGGAACCGCCCCCGCAGCTGAAATTAGTGATTTGGGGAGAACATTTTGTGCAATCACTAATGAGCCTAGTATTGAAACGCTTATTGCTAAATTTTGGGAATTAGAAAAGATTCAAGATAAGCAATTTTTATCACCCGATGAACAAAAATGTGAAAATATTTATAATGATTCAACAACGCGCGACTCATGTGGTCGATACACAGTATCATTACCCTTTAATAAGGACCCTAAGTTATTAGGAGATTCATATTCATCTGCGGAACGCAGATTTTACGCATTGGAGAAACGCATTCTATCCACGCCTTTTATAAAGCAGGAGTACGATAATGTTATTATTGAATACCTTGATAAAGGTTATTTAACGCAGGTTACGGAAAGTACTCATTCTGGGTATTATATTCCACATCACGCAGTTGTCCGAGAGGATAAATCCACTACTAAGGTACGCATTGTATTAGACGCAAGTGCTAAATCTAAATCAGGATTCGCACTTAATGACATTTTATTTTCTGGGAAAAATTTACAATTTGAATTGTCAAATATTTTACTAAATTTACGATTTTATCCTATTATTCTATCAGCTGACGTCAAGCAGATGTATCTTCAGGTGATGGTTAAAGAAGAACATAGATGTTACCAACGTATTCTATATAGATTTAAACCACACGAAGAACTAAATACATATGAATTTACTCGCGTATGTTTTGGTTTAAAATGTAGCCCATTTTTGGCACTACGTACAATCCGTCAACTAGCATCTGATGAACTTCACAAATTTCCAAAGGCTTCAGAAATTGTCAACCGAGACATCTATATGGACGATATTGCTACAAGTGTGTCTACGGTAAGCGAAGCAGTAACATTATCAAAACAGTTAATTGATTTGTTCAAGGCAGGTGGTTTCGATTTGATGAAGTTTACCAGCAATTCATCAGAGGTGCTCAAAGAAATACCAGAATCTTCACGATTGTCGCATACTGTGCAGTTTGGAGAGAGTGATCTATTAAAGATTTTAGGTTTATGTTGGGATCCGATACAAGACATATTTACATTCCAAGTAAATGTGGAGTCACACAAATGTACAAAACGTAATATGCTATCCACTATAGCAAGATTATGGGATATAATGGGATTTGTAGCCCCGGTAATTTTGTACGCTAAGCTTTTGGTAAAACAGTTATGGCTGCTAAAAATAGACTGGGATGATTCCCCCCCGCAAGACATTCAATCAGCATGGGAACAATTTGTATCAGAGCTACCCATGTTGGAGCGTATCAGGATTCCGCGTCATGTTGGTGTTTTTCAAAGGAATTGCATATTGACAGTTGTGGGCTTTTCAGATGCAAGTGAAGCTGCTTATGGAGGAGTGGTGTATATACATGTTGAAAACAAGGATAATAATTCAATTTCAGTGAAGTTATTATGTGCAAAATCAAAGGTGGCTCCGGTGCAATCGGTAAGCCTCGCAAGACTGGAATTGTGCGCTGCGTTACTACTGTCGAATCTCATTCGAGCAGTGTATGAACTATATTCTAAACGGCATGAAATTAATAAAACTGTTGCATTTTCAGACTCAACAGTGACTCTAGGGTGGATACATTCTTCCCCGCACCGATGGCAAACATTTGTGGCCAATAGGGTAGCAAAAATCCAGGAAAATATGAACCCGGAGGATTTCTTTCACATCAGCGGAAAGCAAAATCCAGCAGATTGTTTGTCTCGCGGACTTACACCGTCGCAATTTCTTAGCCATCCATTGTGGATGGAGGGTCCACTGTGGCTCAAGCAAAGGGTACAAGATTGGCCGATGCAACAATTTAAGCAGGGAATAGAAAATCCACCGGAGGAGAAACCTGTTTGTTTTCTTGTGTCGCAATCAAAACCCTTCCCTTTTCTTTATGATTTGGCATTGCGAGTGTCTTCGTGGCCAAAACTCTTGCGCATCGTGGTATATGTATTGAAGTTCATTCGCAAATTACCTCGGTCTCACAAGATTGAGGTGGCTGATATGGAATTCGCTGAAAGTGAAAAAAAAATCATTAAAGCATTACAACATGTTCACTTCCAGGAATTTTTCCACAAGGGAAAATCATCTTCAGCAGCCTTTCGCAATTTGTCTCCATTTATTCAAGATGGATTGATTCGTGTTGGAGGCAGACTTTCAAATGCAAACATAGATTACGACAGTCAACACCCCATACTTTTGCCTGGAAAAGATTATGTCACTAATCTTATTATCGATTATTATCATCACAAGTACTTACATACTGGGCCACAATTATTGATGTCGCTACTGCGACAGAAATTTTGGATTTTGTCAGCCAGAGGAGTGGTGAGATCACGAATACACAAATGTGTCACGTGTTTTAAAGTTTTTCCCAAACCAACATTTCCATCAATGGCAGATTTGCCAAACTGTCGTGTGAACGAGTCGAAACCATTTGTACATACTGGTGTCGATTATGCTGGACACTTTTTTATAACTGCCAGCAGATATCGGGGTACGAGAAAGATGAAAGTCTATCTGTGCTTATTCGTGTGTATGGTAACACGAGCAGTACACATTGAGTTAGCTGTGGATCTTTCTACGCAATCATTCTTAAATGCATTTAAGCGATTTATAGCACGCCGCGGTCCATGTCTGAATCTATATTCAGATTGTGGAACCAATTTTTTAGGAGCCAAGGCACATCTTGATGCATTATATGAATTTCTAGCTTCAAATGAATTTAATAGTTCATTAAGACATGAACTACTGGAACACCGAATTAATTGGAGGATGAATTCTCCTGCCGCGCCACATTTCGGAGGAATTTGGGAGGGAAACATAAAAAGTTTCAAGACCCATATTTACAAAATAGTAGGCACTCAATTGTTGACTTACGAAGAGTTCAATACATTGTTAATACAAATTGAAGCCTTACTCAACTCGCGACCTATGTCAGCTCTTAGTTCTTCTCCTGAAGAACCTTTAGCTTTGACTCCTGCACATTTTTTGACATATACGCCTCTTAAAACTTTGCCAGCCATAGATACAACTGGTGAATCGCTTACTGCCGTTGGAAGAAAGTATCTATTGGATCATATGGTACAGTCATTCTGGAAACGATGGCGAATTGAGTATTTATCGACACTCCAGGCCCGAGGAAAATGGACTTCTCCTAGTAATCCAGTAAAGGTGGGAATGGTGGTCGTAGTGGTAGAGGAGAACACTCCTCCATTACAGTGGCCACTCGGACGGATAGAGGAGGTTTTTCCAGGAAAGGACGGTATTGTTCGAGTGGTCCAAGTAAGGACAAAAACTGGACTTTACAAGCGTCCAGTAGTCAAGATATGTCCACTACCTGTGGACTATTAATTCCTTTTTTTTGTTTAAATTTTGTTAGTTTTTCATTTTTATTATTTTTTTTATTTTTGTAACATTGTGTTATTTTTCGCAATGAAAGACATACAGCGCTTTCTCCTTTTGAATTCAATTAATTTTTTTTTTTTTTTTTTTACAATTGTTGAATCGCAGAGAATTGATGTGCCTTTCGCAGGCGATGCGTATTAGGTTATATTGATCATACTCTATTTTATTTTTTTTGTTTTCGTTTGGGTCACTCCATCTGTGACGCACTCAACTTTTCTTTTTTTTGTTGACAGTGGTCTGTCAAGGCGGGGGCCATGTTTGCGCCCTTTTTCCCTATTCCTGTATTGTTTTTTGTCCTGGCAACACAATCCCAAAAATACTTTTTATCCAAAATTTATCCTACCTACAACCTACAGTTCAAATAGAATCGCTACCCGCGCAACAAGTACTCTTACGCAAAATTCGCTGTAAAAATAACCAAATTATCTCAAATCAAAATAAACCTTATACAAAACCATATAAAATATTGTGAATTCACAAGTGTCAATATAGACGAGGATTAAAAACAACGCGGGAAGGTCAAAGCAGGAGATCAACATCGAGGTAGGTTTCCTATTTTCCCTTTCCAATTAAAATTTACCGCAAATCCAGCAACCAACGCAAACAAATATCATTTTTTACTTAGTTGTGAATTTTTTATTATTTGGAATTTAAGTTTGACGTTGCAAAACTCTCATCCATTCATTATGTATCTACAACATTTTTTCACGATTCTCAATATCCACTTCGATAGCCTCTATTGGTTCCTTGAAGGAGAAAATAAGTGAATGCCGATATGTTTGCGCCGGACGCTTTCCTTGAAATCCAAAAACATTAATTGTCAAAATTGTCCCTTATACATAAATCCCCTCTTTTCAATGTCTCTGACACTGGTCAGTAGCAATCGGTACCTCGCTGTGGTAACATAGTGTCGAAACCTAATATATTGAAACCAAATTGAAACATCGTTCGTATTGTTTTTTTGTGTTGATTAATGATTGTGATATCGAGTTGCTTGTTATCGTGCTGTTGTTTTGTTTGACTAATTTGTGCACAAGAACTACCGCATCATCCAGAGTTGGAGTCTCCAGGAATACAAGGTGAGTGTCAGAGGCAAACCCTCCCTATCGCTCCTTTTTCCTAATGAAGCGTCTGGTCCTTCACAAACCCTTCGGATTACTTCGCGTAACCACGATATAATAAGCGGAATAAAAAATTTGGTTTTCTATCATACTGCTGAAGTTACAGGATATTATTGTTTCAATGTCTTTTGAATTCATGACGGTTCAAAGATAGTGGAAAATAATTTGATTATAGCATTTATATCCATATCCACATTTTACAACTATACATTTTTGTAGTAGGTAGGGGGAGGTCCCTTAGTACCGGACACTTAAGGTTTTTATTTAAGTAAAAATCGAAACATGGCTATAGAACAATGAATTTAATTTTAAAGTAAAGTCATTTATATATACGAACTGGAGGACCTGTTGGTAGACGTGCGATGCCAATCATATGAAGAACTTAAAAGAGCCGCACAAGACAGGGAAGAATGGAGGAGAAGAATTGAGGGAATTGCTGCAAGCCAATCCTAGGATTGAAACCAGAGAAGAAGATATACGAACATTCGAAAACATTAAAAGTAAAAAATAGTTAGAATTAGAAACAAAAATTTGGTCATTAATTACATACTAAAAAAACTAAAATTTAAAACTGTCCCCTAACGCCGGACATGACAAAAAATATTTTTTATTCAAGTTTCTAATAACTATTTTACAGAAATTGTTCACAATTAATATAAAAACTTCTTGCTTACACCGGTTTCATCGCAGTTATAAATATCAGATGGAGTTCTTTCAAGTTTTTGTAGAACCGTCCAACCTGCGGCCTGTTGAATCATACAGCCCCTCATTAAATTGGTTCACTCCGGCCTTCGCAGGCTAAGCTCAGAATGTCTTTAAGAAATCGTAATAGAAATGTTTTCCACAACAGTTTTTTTATTTATTTAGTTAAATCGATGATCTAATTTTAGATTCTCAGCCAGGTCAAAGGCGAGCTTAAGAAATATTTTCTTCGTAAGAGGCATGCACCAGTTAGCCATATCAACCATATGATTTGTCAACGCTTTTTCGTAGTTTTCGTTGAAAGTTACTTTAAATCTTCCCTTCTTCGTGGAAAGATTTATCTCACCTCATTGTCTTATTTTTTTTTACATGATCAAAAAGAGTGCTTTTCCATACACCATACCTGTTTGCTGCCATCCGAACGGAGAGTTTCTTCATTCATTCATAATCATATTTATGGCTATCTTCATGCTTTTTCGATCTGGAACTGGTGCCCACATTTGGTCTGGTTCATTAGGCATGATACCTGATGATCTACTTAGAAAATAAATGCACAAATGTGTAAAAATAAATTTACGAAATCGTCCGGACTTAGGGGACATTTAAAGTGTCCGGCTTTAGGGGACTCTAAATCCCGAGCAAAAACAACATATTAAAAAAACTTCTATATTTTCTTTAAATTTAAGGTCAAATATTCTAAGATCACTAACCGTCTAATACGTATTCACAAACTGTAAACTCACAGAGTCACGATTATGGTTTTTATGAAGTTAGAAAATTGATTCCGTCAAAAAAATTCAGTGCGCGCATACTTACGAATACTCCAGCCCGTGTATCAGCCGCGTCTGGAGATTGATCGACATCACCGCCACTACTGGCGTTATTGGGCACCTTTTGGTGCAATTGATAAACACTTTTACGATTTCGTTCGGTTGCAAGACCAACTGTCCGGCTATAGGTGCCGTCCGGTTTTAGGGGAACTCCCCCTACTTAATTATTTTATAAGTACGAGTATAAACAATCGGTAGGGGTTCCTACCGATTGTGATACACGGACCAATTAAGAAAATCAAAATAATTGTATGGGATAGGTATATTAAACAATCATAAATGTAAATATTTGTGTGTGAGCAAGATATTATAGAAGGCGTTTACATAAGTATTGTTAATATAACAATCCTTTTCAACCCAAAATTAGTTGTCGTCTTTAGGTACATACAAGGAAAAATGGTTGGAACTGTGCGGTCAATTCCCACCATCCATATTATGTAGGGGACATAGTTGGAGCTGCTGTACGGTGTTACAGCGGGCTAATGATGAAAATGAATGAATCAGGTATACCAGGTTGTGTGAAGAGAAAGTAGAGAAGGTTAAGAGCAACCAATAAAGCAAATTATAGGCAGTTAAAAAGAGAATGAATAAGATGAACGAAACAGAATTACGAGGAAAAAGATATGTAAAAACTTCCAAAACAGCGATACCCCACCCCTACTTCAGAAAAATCTGTTTTGCAATATAAAAATGTTGTTACGATCAATCAATCGACAATTCTTTCAATTGAAAAAATCTATTTTTTATTTATGTTTAGTTTAAGGCTTTTACTTTTGAATGATGGAAAAGAATAGGAAAAATCGTTAAACATGTTGATGCCTGTCTGCAAATCGATACCAGATGGAATTTGTTTATTTACAAAACGTCGTTTCCATACGAAACTAGGGTGGAGTGAGAATAATAGACTAATATTTCACATCACAGCGTCTGTAATGGCAGAATAATTCACTTCAATATGTTTCCACTCCACGATAACGGCTCCAACGATTATCAGCTTATAAAGATACTATCAATACTGGCATTCCTGTCCCTCAATAACAACACTCGTATGAAAAAAATGTGTGTTGTATACGATTTATGTTTATTGTTTATCTAATTTTATTGGAGCACCTTACTATTGAGGGTGCTCCAATAAAACAAGTGATTCGTTTTAAATACTTGCAGGCTGAACGATGAGTGTTAGAATCAGAAATAAAAGCTGAGTTGAGATGGCGAGGTACACCTTTTACAAAATGCAAAAACTGTTATGCAATCGCGATTTGAGCTTGAGCACTCGATGGAGAGTTGTTAAAGAGCTATTATATGAAGTGGAAGGTTGGACCCTAAAAATTTCAATGCTAAACAAGCTGCAAGCATTCGAGATGTGGTTGTATAGAAGAATGCTGTACATCTCATGGATCGACAGGTTGTCTAACGAGAGACTCCTGGGTATGATGTAAAAAGAAGGAGAGATCCAGACCACTGTCAATGGACGTAAGGTCGCATACTTTGACCACATATTTCGCGGAGAAATGTATTCCTTCCTACAAATCCTATGATTCAAGGAAAAATAGAGGGAAGAAGGGGCATAGGGCGTAAGAAAATCTCTTGGCTCAAAAATCTTGGTTTGGAATACCACGCGCGGATGCGGAATCGTTAATAAGGCTGGGTCGAGACCGTGAGGAGTTCAGACTGATGATCGCCAACTTTTATTGAGGGAGGCACATGAAGAAGAAGAATAATACAGCACCATTTATGCGTGGTTGTTTTTACTTAATTTTATGCAACGTTTTGAGGTAAGCCAGAAGAGATTCTCAAAAAATCTTTAGTTAAAATGAAAAAATGGTATCTGCGAGGGCTAAGATTCAAATTGGATCGCAACTTTATCATATTATTTGGACCGTTTCGTGAAAACTAAAACGATATCTACTGGAACTCATGTTCAGCGCAGTTTAAGGACATTAGATTTCAGTTTAAAATAAATGAATAGCTTACCGCATGTTCCATTGTAGAGTTGTATCAAAGCGTCTCTCTGCTGATTATCGGCCTGTTGGTGACAGGCTTTCTCCCGCAGTTTACATTCGTTGGCGTACGTCCTCCCATCGCTGGCACACACGGGCTCTAGCTGGGAGCTGCATGTTGGGCATAAGCAAGTGGCTCGTCCTAAGCGTGCTTGGCATTCACCACCGAACGGGCACGTGTGGTTAGCGCAGGGTCCGGCGGTTCCTGAAACAATTTTGTGAAATTGAATAATAATATTATATCCATGGTTGTATACTAGAAAACGTTCCAATTTTTGTGGAAATATTTTTTGCTAGTATTGAAAACGTGCAACAAGAAAAACAAAACGAAGCAACTAGGTAAGTCTTTTTTTTTAATTTCATTTAACATAAATTATTTTTGTGACAACACTTATAATGCACTTAATAATTAATTATAGCACATTATTTAGGCGTTAGCATAGTAATATACCTACCTAGTAATTACCAACTTACTTGACGCTTTGATTAAACCATACATGTTTTTTGTGGGGACGGATGGACTGGATGTCGAAAATACAAGCTATGCATGGAACCAGATGAAGGAGGTCTTTGTCCAAGGGTGGATGGGAAAGGTTATTGAAAGACATTTTAATATACCTAATAAATTGAGTTAAAATGAGCTTTATCGTCTATTTTTTTTCTCTGGTTGATTGAAGTTTTGTTTGAAAATTGGCTCGAAATAATACAACTTGATATATGCGCCAAAGGCAAGGTTAATATTTTATAGATTTACCGTATTTCGAGTCGTCGTCGGATCGAAACCTTTCGGTAAATAAGGGGTGGCAATTGACCCGAAGCTGCAACGTAAATTCTGTATACGTCCATACATTATTTTATGCTCGGTGAAGCGAATAAGGCGTAGGATAGAATAAATAACTAAAAGGGTAAAGAATATCTTCTTTTCATGTTTCAGATTTCGAAAAACAAGGGAAAATTGTTTAAAAAAAGATTTCAATACGGAAATGATTTTGCTATTCTGCAAATTCATTTCGTTTACTAGTTTTATCTTTGTGATTTTGAAAGATTTTTAGATTAAGTACAAGTACATAAGTACTTATTGTTCAACAAGGTTACTATCTCAGTTACCATCTTATGTTAAAAGGTTTAGATTTTATAGTTAAAATCATAAGTTTCCGAAAGATTTTTTTCTGTAATATATGTATACAAAAATACGTTTAAAATATTAAATGTTAAAAAATTCTTTCTGAAAGCATGAAAGAAATTCTATCAATATTCTGCGTGCCAGTGTTTTGAAACTCTATGGTTGTCAGGTAAATAAAAATTGTATTGTTATGGAATTTTCATAGATGGCGTGTGCGTCGCAAGAAATCTGTTCCATACTAACCGTTAATACTAATCCGTTTTATTAGTTATTCTTTTATTCGGAGCGGAAAAGATTCAAGTAAATCAAACATCGGAAGAATCTGTTCAGCCGATCTCTAGTTATAAGTGTCCACACTAACCAAACTTTCTTTTATAGGTATTATAAGATTATGTTGGCAGCCTAGTGGATTTGGTTTGAAAAATGAAATCAATCTGGTTCTTTTTATTCAAAAATTACGAACTAAAAAAATATAACTGAAAATAAATGCATAAAAGAACACTTAATGATATCTACACTATGGACCCCCTTTCTAATTGTTGATAGTATTAATATGTAAATGATATTTCTGGGACAGCCATCATTGATTGGGTACCCAAAAGAATCTCTTAAAATTAAGCTATTTAAAAGAGTGAAAATAAATAATAATATCACTTTATTTAAATAACTAATTAATGTAATAATCTTGGCTTCGTCTTAAACCTAGCTTTAAAAAAATATAGCCTTTAGAATGAAAAAACTCATGGAAAATAAAATAGAATATTCAAGATTTTTTTTAAAAGGCCAGGTTCTAAGTTCCTTGTTATTTGATAAATTATTCATGTCTATTGAATTCATTAAGCGGACAAGTCTTCAAGCAGACGGAAAATTTAAATATTTTTCAAGTGATTCCAAAAACCACAAAAACACTCGTAATTAGTTTCGTACAAGACTTTTTGATCTGGCAAGACTTTAATTAGTTTCAGAAAATAAATTTTAAATGAATTCTGAAAGTTTTAATCGCGACGTGGGTAGGTAGGCACCACCGCGAAGGAGCTGCTTAATGTAACGAAGGCTTTAGCAAGGAGCTTTGGCTGAGAAAGTATCGTAATATTATTTTTATGAACGGACTATTACAAAGTAGGTATTATTTCATTTACTGGAATCATTAACTCCATCGTCCTAGGCTTAAGAATACTTAATATTATAATTCTCGAGATATCTTTCTGCATTTTATATCCTTCAATTTAATATATACATTTAAATCCCAATTTCTCTTGAAAACTCTTCTTTGAAAAAAAATAGGTACTTGACTATCTTTTAAATCAGAATGAGAAGATTGCTTATCATTGGTAGATTGGTAGAAATGGCCAACGGTAAGAAGGGTTAGAACCTGGTATGATTTTTTTGTTTGATAATAAAATTATATTATTATTATGTTTTTCGTAAATATATCGAATCTTCCTCTTTCACGACACAAGCTTTCAGTAGCTTATTGTGAAAGAGTGAAGGAGTGTATTTGTGTTCACTTTGAGTGAGCACAGATTCATTAAAAAAAAATGACATTATATGAGTATTCTTGGATTCTTTAACATCCATTCATGACTCTTAATTAATTTTATTGTGATCTTTTTATTGTTTCTTGTATTTTATACGACAATAGCAAGTTTGGGCCCATTACACCAGGCATGACTTTTTCATTGAACTTATTAAGCCCTGTCCTTATTGAAAAGTCATCGTCGAGCGATCATACAATGTTCTCAATTTGAACGATCCGTCCATGTTTGAGTATAATAAATGAAATTCGACGCACAGGACGCGCGAACGCTTTCCAATTAGGACACACACTTTTATAGGATTTTTGCCTATATGATTCTTATATTTTGTATTTGATTTTTCTTCTTCTTCTTGCTAGCCTTCCCTCCACTGCTGGATGTAGGCCTCTTCCATCTGTTTCCACTTCTCTCTATCCTGGGCCGCTGCAACCCATTTCTTCCCGGCGACCGCAACAATATCGTCGGCCCATCTCTTCTGTGGCCGACCGACTCCTCTTTTATTTTCCCATGGTCTCCACTTTAAGACTCTGGGACTCCATCTCGAGATGGCTGTCTGGCCACGTGTCCTGCCCATTGCCACTTCAATTTTGCAATCCGATCCATAATATCGGCGACTTTAGTTCTGCTTCTGATTTCTATATTTGCGATTCTTTCACGCAGACTTATGCCCAACATTTTTGTCGCTCCATGGATCGTTGCGCGCATTTCATTTTGTGGACAGTATTTATGGTCAGGGACATTGTTTCTAAACCATATGTCATCACAGGCAGGATGCCATTTTTCTATGCCATGTATTTTTTTTTTTTTTTTTCAAACAAATGTTTGGATTTTTTTTAATTGTTTTTTAATATTTAAATGCATAAGTACAAAAATAGTGTAATATTATGTAAAACTTATTTTACGTCCCTAAGCGCCCAGATTGGTAGCAACAGTAAAATAAAATAATTTCATTTTTATCATAATAATGAATTATGTATTACATCAATATAAAAAAGTAATGTGTCGAATATAAATCACATTGTTTGTAACGAAATTGTCTGTAGGTTTGGAGGTATGTGTTTGTTTTTCATGTTGATAAATCGTTTAAAATAAATCAACACAATGCATTATTGCTATAAATTAATGGCAATTATTCTATCATTAAATTCAGATTAAATCCATATCTAGTAGCTGCGGTGGCTAACAAGAGTTCTACCTACTAACGATATTTCATGGCACGTTCTCTACCTATTATTAATATTTCACTGCTACAATACAAACCGTGAATAGATTCATTATAAATTATTGTAAATAATTCAATATTATTTATCATCGGTTACCTACTAGCTATTAACTATGAATAAATATCGGCATTTTGTAAAATATAATTACTTTTAATCGCCAAAAAAACGATACACTTTGATATATACAATATTCAATCATAAAACGCTCATTTTTTCTAATAGAATAAACAAATTGAACTGAAAAATATTTCAAACTTTTTGTTAGCTCTCTATCATTTTACAATAACAATGATTCTCTTTTAAATGATTAGGCACTAAAAAATGACTACCTTAGGTGTGTTAATTTATTATGTAAGTGTTAAGCTGTTATAAATCACTGGTTGTGCTGAAATTCATGATGACTATTTTCGCTTTCGCAATACAGTCCTTGCTTAGTATGAAATAATATGTTTGTGTTCACTTTGAAAGGGTCCAAATTCATTTTTGTTAATAAAAAAAAATTTGGCAGGAAAAGTCTCCTGCTCATCATTCCACTTTCTATATTTGAGAAATTATTCAGTGGGTCCTAGCTTCGGAATTTTCCTGCCTGTCTTTTCTTTCTTCAGCCCTCTCGCGTCCATTGTTGGACATAGGCCTCCCCCTGTGACTTCCACCGCCCTCTGTCTTGCGCCAGCCGCATCCACCTACTCCCGGCAATCCGTCTGTCGTCAGACCACCTCGCCTGAGGCCTGCCAACACTTCTCCTCCCGGTTCTCGGACGCCACTCAAGAACCTTCTTGGTCCATCTGGTGTCGGTTACTCTGGCCACATGACCAGCCCAACTCCACTTTTGTTTAGCGACTTTCTGAACCACATCGGTGACTCCTGTTTTCTGTCTTATCCATGTGTTAGTCTTCCTATCACTCAATGAGATACCTAGCATTCTCCTCTCCATAGCTCATCATCCTTGGCAAACAAGACTATGTCGTCTGCGAATCTAAGGTTCTTGAGTAGTTCGCCGTTGATGTTGATACCTTTATCGTGCCAATCTAGAGATTTGAAGACGTCTTACAAAGTTAGTGTGAAAAGCTTAGGAGATATTGTATCGCCTTGTCTTACTCCCCTTTTAATTTGGAATTTTTCGGATGTTTCATGGAGTTGTATAACTGATGTGGCATTGTTGTACATATTTGCAAGAAGTTGAGAATATCTATGATCCACTCTAGAATTATCAAGACCTTTCATTACCGCCCATGTCTCTACAGAGTCAAAAGCCTTTTCAAAATCAATAAAAGCCAGGGACAATGGTATATTGTAACCTCTCCTAAAACCGGCTTGTTCAACAGGTTGGTAACTATCCAATTTGTTGGAGAGCCTATTATTAATGATCTTTGTGAAAAGTTTGTACAAATGCGAAAGCAGACTGATTGGTCGATAATTTTCCAATTTTCTTATGTCTCCTTTTTTATGCAAGAGAGAGATTGTTGCATTATTCCATTCTTGTGGTATGTTCTCTTCTTCAAGGCATTTGTTCAGCAATTTTACAACCGCTTGTTGAAGAGTCTCTACTCCATGTTTGATAGTTTCTATAACAATACTATCAGGGCCTGGAGCTTTTTTTATTCTTCATCTGTGACACAGCTAATCGCATTTCCTCTATGGTTATATCTGGAATGTCTTCAGAACCCACGTTGGTAATTCTTCTTCCACTTCTTTGTCCTTCACTCTCTGGTACTCGAGGTGTATATAGTTTTCCGTAGAATTGTTTTGCTATTTGAATAGTCTCAGATCGGTTTTTGCTTTCACTGCCATCCTCTCTGCACAGGGTCATTATATGCTTTCTGCCGATGTTTACCTTCTTTTTGTAAAATTTTTGTTATTTATAATTTCATTCACAATGTTTTCTTTATACTTTTTTTCTAATATTCTTTCGAACTTCTTTATTTAATTTTTTGTATTTAGGCGTATTTTGTTATTTCTCATATCATTTCTCTTCATTACAAGTAGTTTTGATGCGTCAGTCAATTTTTGAGAATGAATGAGGTGTTATTGATTCCACAGCTTTATTTATGGTGTCTGTTAAACATTGGTTCATTTCTTCAAATGTGCCAGTAGAAGGGAAAGGGTTTTTAATAAATTCCATTGCAATAGATGCTCGGTATATTTCAGCTCTAGATGAAATTGTCTCAAACACGTGTGTTTGGGTTTCTTAATTAGTTTAAGCCTTTCCATTGTGGAATTAATATTAACTGTGCCTCTAACCAATCTATGATCACTGTCTACTGCAAATCTATTAAGCACCGATACATCATTGATAATATATATACTTGTGTGTACAATGAAAGAAGTCGATCTCATATTTTGTAGCACTATTAGGGCTTCTCCATGTCGCCTGTCTTTTATCTTTTCTGAATTAGTGTGAGGACATGAAACACTTAGTTTATTGTAGAAGGGAAACATGATTAACCTAGAGCTCTGAAACATTTGTTCGAAGTCGAAACCTAGACTGCTTGGCTACCGAAGTTTTATAATATTTTTGTCGTTCAATTTAGAGCAAAGAATTCCATTTAACTTAGCTTTCTAAAATCATAATATTTCGAAAAGTTAACTCAGTGTAGATACTTTGCTAAAATAGTTTTCTCTCATTCGAACAGCGTAAAACAAAAATATTTCCCGTCAAGTTAAGGAAAATATCTCCTGATCCGACTCCTAAAAATGATTCTAAAGGATTTATGGGTAGAAGGGCTTGGTGGGAATGTTCATCGCAAGTGACGTAGATAAATATACAGAACGTATTGGAAGTCAGATGGAGCTCCGATGAAAAATATAGTGAGTGATTGTTGCGGGGGAAATACTTAGTTATCAAATCATATTATTTGTATGGTGCCTTCATATTTTTCAGATCAATCATTCGCAGAAGGATTTTTTTTTAGATTTATACACCGCATAATGCTTCCTATATAGATTTGTAAGAAAAAACGTTTACAAGTTGTTCAAGATTTGGTTAGGTATTATGAATTATTATGAACTTAAATACTGTCAAAATCTCTGTAAGTCAAATTATGCTTTTCGCCAACAAATTTATCATGACTAAGCAATATAACAATTTAAATGTATACTTTATGGTGTACCTACATAAATATGACCACAAAATTATTTTTAATGAATATAATTACATTATTTTGTTTTGATTGTTGTATTTAAGATAGGTGTCTGAGAAAAAAAATTGACACCAGTTAGTAGTTATGCTTAAGGAATGCAACATTGACACGAAGGACCAGAATTTCATTAAAAATCTTTACTGGTTCCAAACAGCCGAAATAAGACATGGGAATGAGAGATCTAACACAATAGCTATTCAACGAGGTGTGCGGCAGGGATGCATTCTGTCCCCCTTACTATTCAACCTCTACTCCGATTATGTCTTTAAAAGAGCCCTCAGTACTACCGAGAAGGGTGTGAAGATTGGTGGGGTTGCAGTTAACAACATCCGATATGCAGATGATACTGTATTACTAGCTGACAGTATTGATGATCTTCAGGACCTACTTAATATGGTGAATGATTCCGGAGAACAATTGGGCTTAACGATCAATGTCGGTAAAACCAAGTGGATGACATTCGGACGGCTGGATCATTCTGGTTCAGTGATACAACTGAACGGTTGCAATGTTGAAAGGGTGGAAAAGTTTAGATACCTCGGCAGCATGCTTACGGAGACCCTTGACCCAGATGTAGAGGTGAAATGCCGGATCGAAGCAGCAAGAACCGCATTTAACAAAATGAAGTCACTCTTTTGCAATGACAATGTCAATTTAAAACTCAGACAGAGGATGATAAGGTGTTATGTGTGGTCTGTTCTGTTATATGGTTGTGAGACATGGACATTAAAAGTAAACACGATGAACCGGTTAGAGGCGTTTGAAATGTGGCTTCACCGAAGAATGTTCAGGATCCCATGGACAGACAGAGTAACGAACACAGAAGTCCTTAATCGTGCAGGAGTGAGCAGAGAACTGCTGACATTGATAAAAGTCCGCAAGATCTCATATCTGGGTCATGTTTTACGGGGAGAAAAATATCGCTTGCCCCATTTGATTTTGAAAGGAAAGATAGAGGGTCGCAGGGGGGCTGGTAGGAGGCAGATCTCTTGGCTGCGCAATATAAGAGAGTGGACCGGGATTGGAACGGTGGAGGAGCTATTCCGGACGGCGCAGGATAGAGAGGGCTTCGCCAGAGTGATCGCCAACGTCGGGGGGACCTGACAGGGCACATGAAGAAGAAGAAGTAGTTCTGGTTTGACACACCGAATAGGGGTTTCTCTTAAATTTAGGCGGTTTAGTCTCAGGTGCTTCTTAAAATGATCGAATGCGGGTCATTCTAGAGGAATTGTTAGAATTTTAGAGGAACTATCTGTGTATGGACTTGGTGTGGGAGGAGGTCATAAGCATTGCGCAAGATCGAGCGCAATGGAGAGCTCTTGTTGCCTCCCTATGTTCCTAAGTGGAGTTCAAAGGGAGAATTGATTTGATTTGATCTGTTAAAAGGTAGGTACTTATTTCATATAGTTTTTAACGAAATTCTTATGGAATCGGGGCGTGAATAAGTTATTGTTCAATGTTCAATAAAACATTTATCTTTAGTGTAGTACATACAATTACACAGTTTCCTTTAATGCCAACTATTTGTGTATTTGAATTGGTATCAAAGTTGTCCAAAATGTCTCGGGTTTGAATCTTGTCCGGATCAGCATTTTTTTAAGTTATTTAATCGTTGAATTTCTTCTACGGGTTCCAGTATCATTATGAGCGCGACTGAGAAGGAAAAAACTGCCGAAGAGTTTCGTCGACAAAACTGACAGTTATATACGCAAAATCTAATATTCATTTTTTTTATCATATATGATTAAGAAGAAGTTTCTCATAAAGATAAATAACAAAAAAAATGTTCTCTTATTTGCATTGAATAAAATTGCGCACTACTTTCATCAAATTCAACGTTATTTAATAACGTTGAATTTGATGAAAGAAACATCAGCATAGAGGTATCTTATGTTCAAAGAGATGAAAACACATATGCATACCTATCAAATAAGTTTGAAGTTGGATTGAAATGGAAAAAAAAATAAATAAAAAGAAAAGAAAATAAATGAATTCGCGCAATTGTGAAGAGACAAAAGAACGTGCTGAAGAATACAACGGTTAATTTGGAGCGAGTTAATTTACATAGGAGAAAAGTCTGTATACAATGGAATTATTTAACATAAAAAGGTGAAAAAATATGGGTTTAAGAACACCTTTGTAACGACAGGTATTTTGTTCTAAAGCCACGCGGGCCGGCGAAGCTCTCTTCCCTGCAAGTGTTGCGAATTTCATTATGATGTATATTGTAAATAAAAAATACCTACTGAAAATATTTTATGCCGTCACTGGAATTTTTTTTTATATGTTGTAGATAAACAAACTTCATTTCCATTCAGTAAAGCGATCCTTTGTAAAGCATAACATCCAAATAAAAAAATAGTGTTTTTTTATTACTAGTTGCATGTATACATGAGATCCAACTGTCGATGGCCCGAGTCGGTATGTTCATTGTATGAAACGATGTCGTCAATAAATTAAATTTTTACAAAAATTGTTAAGAAAAGTTTGAGATGTACTGATATAATGGAAATATTTTTTATAGAAAATTAAATTATCTAGTTGATATGTTTCAGCGTTTTTCGATATATTTTTTAAATTCTGAAATATAGGCATTGAAACTCGTAAATTTGTCATAAAAAAAATATTTTTCTATATAAAAAAAGTTTGAGAAACCCTGGAAATTTTTTATTAAATTCAATTTGAGATATTGTATTTTTCTATATACATACACATTTTTAGGGTTCTAGCTTTTAAAGTTTTCGAGATATATGCAAAAATTAAGTAAAAATTCAAAGGTTGATTACCCCTGACTGAAAGAAAATTAAAAAAGTCTGAATATACAAGTTTTGTAGACTTTAAGAATTAAATATTTTCTGAAATTTTAGGATCTGTGCATCAAGCGAATCATAAGTTATAAGGGGGGGACGGACACACACACATCAGACACACACACCCTCACACACATCAGACACACACACACACAGACACACTAAATGTTCTCCTCCGAATTCTGAGTAAATCCATATATGGAACATATATGCTGCGAAGCCTCTAAGTTGGTGTTTTTTGTCGTCAAAGTTTGAAAAACCGTTTAAAATGTAGACCTAGGTCTACATTTAGCTAACACGACTTTTGTGCTTGTTGGGCTGGCCATACAAATCTCACGTATCTTGGCTTGATACTGCCGATCTGTCTCGAGAAATAATTTCTCTTCAACAAATCGACAGTTGGAATAGTTTCTTCCTCTCTCATAAAACTCATAAAGCAGAGATCAGCTCAAAGATTTTCAAGGTTTCATAGAAATTTTACAAGTAGGTACTTATTCTTTATATTTTCATCACAAATGTAGTTATATTTTTCAATTTCACTGTACATAATATTTACTCGCCATACAATTCTTAAAATTCCATGATTTCAAATGCCGAATAGGTACCAAGGTTTTGGTCAGGTGCACTAATAGACTGCTCACATATCTACCTACAAAATACATACATTTAAATTTCAAAGTACCTACATATTATTATGAACAGTAAGTCGATTAACAATCCGTTCGTCATAGCATAGAGATGAATCGTTTTTCAAAGTCCGTTTATCCTATACGTATTAGTTCAGTCACGTTTTTCGCTATGAGCAGTGGACAGATGAACTGAAAGGGATTTTCTCGTTGCCTTTGTTTTGACACGACTCTTCAATTAAAACAAATTCCACGCTTTCGAATAACGTTATGGTGTTTATTTTTTTTAAACATAGAAAACCAATTCGAATATCTAAATAATATATTCAGTACCTGCTTTGAAAATGAAGATAATATAGTAAAGCGCTCGCGTATATACGTATTATATAATAAGCTTACACTTGAGGCATTCTTTCATACTGAAAATTAGTAAGTCAAAAAATTTCAACTCGAACATAAAGTACATAATATGCATCTAATCCTTGCATGGGATGTCTGAATTGAAGTTTTCAGAAAAAAAACGTGAAAAAGGTTATACTGAAATGAAACAATGCGGCCGAATCTGACGTTGTGATTACCATTTAATAAAAAGTACTTGGTGGTCCACCAGTGCTCGATATTCGACCATGACTTATTTAAATTCTCATACTCAATTTGGGTCATACCTACAATGAGGCAGAATATCCTGCCATTTCCCGCTCCATCTTCCATTTGAATATACCGCCTTTAAAAAGCTTTCTGCGCCTATTATGAGGCGCTTTTCATTTTACGTTTTTTCTATGAAGTTGATGTTCTTTATAAGTAATCTGTGGATGTGTGTGTGAGTATCAAATATATAGGTAACATTACAGTAGTGTTTATATTTTTTTCATTGATTTAATCTATTTTTATGCATGATTAAAAAAAAATAAAGCATTCGCCATTCCTTCTCTATAATATAAACTATAAGTGTGCGAACTTTTATACTCCTCCGTCCGCGCAATTTTCTTAAAAAAAGTTACAAAGTTTTTCATTCACGTATTAATATATAGATTATGATTTGAAAAACAACACCACACTGCACGAAATCTCGAAAAAAAAATGACACAGACAAATTTGTTAAATGTATAAAACGAGCAGTCTAACCATAGAAAATAACATAATACGAACAGTGGCTTTAGAAAATTTGAATTTTGTAAGAATTTTTCGTCAATGTAGTGTAGGACTATCCACTGAGAGGGATGGGAGGAGACCTATGTTCAACAGGCTGAAGAAGAAGAAGAAGGCTACAAACTTAAAGCAATATAAGAATTTACAAGGCGTGCATAATATCTGTTTTGACCAGTATTGAAAGCAGATCAGATACGGACAGAAACAAACCAATACTCCGAACATCAGAAGTGAAAACACTGAAGGCTAAAAAAGCTGTCACATTACTGAGAGATTGTGTGAGGGACACCCATAATATACATAATAGAGATATGTAGGATTGAAAATTAAGCTGGATGGCGAAGAAAGCTCATGAAGGAGTGGTATGGTCAAATTCAAAGAAAATATACAATAATTATTCTGCTTTATACCGCTTCAAAGAACTCGCCTACGTGAAAGAGCTTCTAAAAGGAAGGAAAATTGTGGATCAACCTTCAAGAGAAATCTTGTTGGTCGCAATTAATTATTATTAAAACTTAGAGAACCTATTCTCGAATTTCAATCGCTGGATATTCTAATAGAATTTATTAAAATTCATTAGATTTTTGTATGGTACCTATGTTCTTTAAGTAAACATACGAATGTCAATGTAAAAATTCTATTAGAAAACCCATCGATCGACATTCGAGAATAGGGTCCCCGGCCGTGGCCGCGCGATTTTCCTATTCTAGAAAAATAAACATAGGTAAATAAACATAAAATGAATAATAAAAGTTTAAAATAAATAATACATGAAGTAAAATAGTGATGTATGACGATATTATGATTCGAGTTTTATCATAAATTTTATATGAAGTTGTCGGAAAATCGATGTAATATTAATATTTATGATATTATTTCTACGTTATTTCATGGACTGTATTAGATAACAAGTCGTATTATTTGATTTGCTGGCCATCACAAAAAATATAATAATAATAAAAATATTATTAGGTACCTACTTAATATCATCTTGTATCGTATCGAATTGGAAGATAATAATTTTATATAACGACTCTCTTACAAATTTGATTTCTTGATAAGAGAGAGAAACAATAAAATCTTTGAAGAATTCTAAAAAAAAAAGTAAATTTCGTCATCCAATGAATTCTAGAAAGGTTGCAATGTGGAATGAGTCATAAATATATTTTTTAAGTAAAAAATGTCTCTCCTCACTCAAAGTGAAAACAAAATAACTCTTTGACTCTGCAGTAAGCTACTAAAGGTTGCGTCGTGAAAGAAGAAGATGATCGGCATCAAACCCACCACCTCTTGTACGAAAGTCGGTGTCGTAACCGCTAGACTACCTGGTTTTAACTTTATATCAAGGTTTTGAAGACGATATGAAAAAAAAAACAGCAAGTCCAAGGTATGGTCATTAAAATTGCGCGACAGCAATTTAGAAAGGCTGGATCGAAAAATAAACCTTTGAACTTGTATTGTATAGCGTGCAATAACTTTCTCATTTTTTATCTAAAATTAATCATAATAGTTTCATCAATCGCTTTTATTGAATAGAGAATATAATTAAGTACCTAAACATCGATCGATCTTGAAACGTGAATTATCTGAAAATATCTTCTTCTTCCTGTGGCAGGTCAGATCCTCCGACGTTAGCTACCACTATGGCGTAGGCCTCTCTATAATGGGCTTACGAGATGAGTTCTTCCGTGGTTCCTGTCCACTGATCTGCAAAGCCAGAATATTGTTTCTCTTTTTAAATATATTTTTTTGTTCTGACGTGATGCTAAAAGGGCCTTTTACACTCTTTTAGCATTAAACAATAATTACGGTATTATATTTATTTTTCACTGTGCTTTCCTTTTGAATCTTGAAATTGTATTCTCCGAATTGTGCTGATTTATGTATATTGTTTCATTTCCTTGTAGTTTAAATTCTTATGTGTTTTGTATATCTATTTTGCCTTGCTATACTATTTTTGTTCGTGTTTTTTGTACGATTTGTAACATGTGATGATCCCAAGAGTCCCGCAAGGGACCTACGGGTTGATTAGAGAGAATAAAGAATAAAGAATCAGCTGGATTCCGTTATATTGTCTCATTTCTCAGCCAGGACATCAGCTGCCGTCTACCCACACCTTGACATCCATCTATTTTTCCATTCAATCAATTTTTGTATTTGGTGTACCAAAGTATGGGTACCAGGTAGGTATTTTTCCTCCTTTTGATACTAACTAACGAGTCCCTCGCAAGTTCAGTTCTTGGCAACACCTCCGCGATACTGACCACATGACATACAGATACTTTCACATTGTGAAAGTATCTTGAATCGAAGTTTTTGAAAACAAGTTTCTAAATATTAAGACATACGTACAGGCTGTTGTTATCTCACAAGATACATTTTTTTAAGAAACTTAACGAAGCAATGGATTTTACGTAAAATAAAAAATAATTCAAAAATAGCCTTTTTTACTCTCCATTTTCATTTATCAAATTAAATCCCTCGAGATTACTCTCACAAACTTTGAAGCGTTTGACAGATGACGCTTGATTAAGAAGTTTCCTTATTATTACGGGGATGAATTATTATAAAAACATTAAATTACAAAAAAAATCAGAGGTTTTTAGATAAAGATAAAAGAATAAGCTTATACACAATTAGGTAGGTAGTTGTACACACTTACGATTTTTTTCATTTTCAAAAACAACGAAAAAAATCAATTGCTGAGTTGTAGGGCAAATAAAATTCATGAATGCATGGGATCGTCAAAAAATAAAAATTTGAAAAAGTGCCCACATATTTTTTGATAGTCGATCTTGATAAGCCTTCAATCATAGCTTCAAGTAGGTGCATCAAAGTATGCGCAATGATAAACCTGCAGAAAAACTACTCGGGTCAGACAAACATACTGGTCTTGGCATCGGCTTCGACCAACTCAAGGCGAAAAGCTATAAATCTATTAATAGCTTCTCACACGAGTGCATCGTAGGCAATGAAAAGGCTGACGAGCTCGCAAGGACCGGAGCTGAGAGGAATTTCTATGAACCTGAACCATTCTTGGCATTTCTCAAAGCATGAAACACAAAACACTAGCGGACATATACGATGAACGCTCACTCAAAATCTGGATTGAGACCCAGGGTCAAAAACGTTCCAAGGCATGACAAAACCTAACCTATTCTCTAAGCAGGAATAGTTTATGCACTATTATGACGTCCCTAACGGGGCACTTTAGGATGAACGAGGAGATGTGCACCATAGAGATCCTGGACTCTGACATGTGCAGGATGTGCGAGGAGTCACTGTAGACCCCAATGCTTCTCCTGTGTGAGTGCCTACCAATGATGCATAACATACACAAAAACCTAGGCAAATTCATAATGTGCCCAGATGAAATTGAAGAGTTGAACGCCAATAAGGTCAAACGATTCTTCCAGGAGGCTGGACTGAATGACGAACAACTCTCAATGCAGGGCCATTCACAATAGTGCCATAATAATAATATTTATTAGCTTCTAGTATTGTATTACTAGGTAGGTACCCAATAATCATGAAATCCTGAGCCTAATTGAGATGAGAATGTATGGCTTAACAAGATATCAAATTATCCAAATATTGACAAACAAGATGAATCAGTTCCTTGGTGCGGGTTTAGTTCAATGCTTGCTATTACACATAATACGGTATAGAGGTTGCTTAGTAAGACTTAGTGTCTGTAACCAATGTATGTGTATATTTTATTGATTTACAAATCACTTTGATATTGTTGTTGATTATTATGTATTATATTGTTTGCTATTGTATCCTAATCTACATAATAATTGAGAAATGTTTGTATATTTGCTTTTTATCGTATGTCGGAGCATCACGCCTAAACGGCTGAACCGATTTCACTAATTCTTTTTTTGTCGTGTTGGCTTTTATCAGTAGAAGGTTCTTATGAAAGAAAAAATTAAGAAAGTTGCGTGGTAAATTGGGAAATTAAATAAAACTCGCATTAGCCCCTCCTTCTCTATCTACATAATAATTCAGAAATGTTTTTTTAATTGCTTTTTACCGTATGTCATAGCATCACGCTCAAAATACAAATGCTACGTCAGATATGAATCTACACAGAGCCGTGCAAAATGCCGGAGAAGGTTCTTTAATACAATTTGCTGCATTAACTTTACTTTATTTAGAGCTATTTAAAAAAACTCTATTTTTTAGGATCTTCATACAAAATTTTAATATACATTAAAAGTGTCATTCTTCTCTCTTTTTATGAATTGTGAAAGTTTCATTCTTCTTTTTCTATGTCAGTTATAGAGGTCTGCAAAGCAATGGGAAGCTAGACTAGAACCTCTTTAATTACCTACCGATCAAGCCTGACAATCGGAATCAAAAACGTAAAGCAAGACGGGTATAAGCTAGTAGGTAATAATTAATTGAAACCTTTTACTAAATACATACTCGCACACATGAAAGTAGGTACTATGTTCTATAGGATGAAATCAATAAGTACCTACTGTCAAAAATAAACTCCCAATTATATATTTTTAGTTCATAAGCGATGAATATTATATCGAATATATCAGCAACAACAACTGATGATTGACACAATATTGTTCGATTTTTTCTATTTTGATTTGGTTTTTCTGCTTTGATTTTTTATGATTTATTCACCATCATTCCATCCGTTTGAGTAACAAAGGTACACCATTCTTTCGCATATTATTTGAAAATGTTCACAATCAAACATAATAGATTTTATATACTCGCTAAAATCTAGTCTAAGTGTTTCCGAATTCAGTGCGAGAATGAAAAAAATTGCTATCAACCAATTGCTATGAGCCTCCCCACGCGCAAAAAAAAAATAAACTATACAAAATTTCCCAAAAGTATTTAATTTTTCTATAATATGTTGCGATTGAATGGAAGGACACACACTTAAAGATAAATTTTAACGACAATTGTTCCAAATTATCGGCCGATAAATTGGTACAATTATTATCGTACGATCGCTGATCTTTCGGAATTCCATAAAATTTGAGCGATAATGATGACTTTATCAGTTTAATATAAACATCATCAAAGTTATCATTGTTTTTACTCCTAAACTTTTTACGTTATTTTTACATAATAGAAAAATTAGTATCCTGCTTTACCTTTCTTAGTATCTTTTTGACCCCACTTAGGGGCATAGGAAGGCAACAAGACTTCTATTGCGCTCGATCTTGCGCATTGTTTATGACCTCCTCCGACAACATATCCAAATCCCTCAGCTCAGCTATTGCGAAGGATATCATGGAAGATGGAGAAGATATTTTAGAACGTTCCAATTTGTTCTTAGTTAGACTTTACTTTGAAATTAGTTCATTTTGGTATTCGAATTTACGCATTGAAGTCAATTTTAGTGCGTTTATCTGTCAAAACGTTCCAAATCTTAGTTCACACCTAATTGTATGCGTCTAAAAAGATATCTGATGATATTTCTATGATAAAAGTTTTTTTTAACCAAATAATTATAAAACAAGTTTATTTTTATTAAAAATATTTAAAAATAAACTAGGTAATTAAGTATAATCTACATAATAATGCAGTTCTTGTTTGTTTGGGTTCTTTAGTTATGTATGCATATTTATTTAAAAACCGCAGACTCTAGGTTTGATATTAATCATCGTGGATCCTTGCAGGTATATTTATGGTAATCATAGATATATTTTTTTCCAATTTCTCAAATATATTTAATGTTATTAACAAATATCTAAAAACATCTTCATACAATAAGTTCAATTATTGAGACAGTCATGTTTTAAAAGTTAAATTAAACATGTAAATTTTGTTTAGAACTTGTAGCAATACGGTATGAAAATGTATAAAAACGATTGAAGTTTGATTTGAAATACAAAAAAATGTAGGTACAAATCTTATACGTCATTCTTATTTACTAAAGATTTTCACACTTTCACAGAACAATACGTACGTCATGAAAAGATGGTAGAACAGGAATCTTTTTTATGTAGTATTCCTGTCTATGGCTCGCTCGAAGAAAACTCCAGCAAAGTAGGTCAAACTACATAACTATAACTAGGTAGGTAGGTACCTATATTTTACATTCATGCAGTATTGTGAAAAATGTTCGATCCATAGACAATTATAATTCAAAAATTATTTATGGTGAACTAATTTTTGATTTTAGAACACGGCATAATTTCGAATACGAATTTTAGTTCGAGTGAACTTAATTCTAAATAATTTGGAACGTTCTTAATAAGAACGTTCCAAAATCCGAATAGGGGGTAATGTGTATGTTTTCATTGTAAGTTGTTTAAAGTAACTTACCACAAGCTCCCTCGTAAGCAAGTTCCAAGTTTCTTCCTTCCTGACAGGCAACTCGCTTTGCATGACAAGCATTCTGATAAGTCACTCCATCTCGCCCACAGACGGGCCGCAGCACTGGCTCACAATCTGGACCACAATCGCAGGAGGCTGCTCCTGTTTTCCCAATCCAACAGTGTTCTCCTGGACCGCATTGGACACTAGTGCATGGGTTAACACCTAAAATAAACAAAAAAATCTTAAGTAGGTACGTAATTGAATCTTGAATCAAAATGTTCATGTCTTCATCTACATAATAATTAAGTAATGTAGGTATGTATATTCATTTATTTGTTTCTATTTTTGTATATTGGCACATCACGCATAAATGGCAGACTCTAGGTTTGATTTTAATCATCGTGGATCCTTGCAGCTTGCAGGTATATTTGTGGTAATTGTAGATACAAATTTTTCCAATTTCTCAAATAATATATTACTTAATGTTATTTATAAATTTCTAAAAATTTAAAATCATACAAACATTTCAATTAATGAGATAGTCATGTTTTAAAAGTATAATTATTCGTCTAAATTTTGTGTAGAACTGTAGCATGACGGTATGAAAATGTATAAAGTCGATCGAAGTTTGATTTGAAATACAAAAAAATATAAGTAGAAGTCTTTTAATTCTTATTTTATAAAGATTTTCACAGAAAAATATAAAATATAAGGTACGCCATGACAGATGCCTAAAGCCGGTAAAGCAGAGTTCATTTGCACCCTCTCTCTCGTATGGTACCTCAATAATCACGACAGTCAGATAAGTAGGTCAAACTAACTATACATAATATTCGTCGGTGGATTCTTGAAACCTGCTATGTGACCAAAATGCCAAAAATGAGTTTTGGTACCAAAATGATCGTCTCGTCAAGGCGCATCTACCAATGAAACCCACTATGTGATATTGAGGTGTGAAAAAGTTATTAAGGAATTTGAAAACTACTATGTAGGTACATTAGTTAAAACTTTTAAACAGTTTTATGTGTTTCCTGTAGAATTTTGTTTATATCACATAGCAGATTTCAATAATCCACCATTATAATACTAGGTAGGTAGGTACCTATATCTACACACAGTATGGAGGAGTCGCATTAGGTACTACAAAACCAACAGATATTTTTCTTTATATTTTTCGCAAATTTAACAGTGAGTATTAATTCTTCCATTTCCTCTATTTTTTTATAAACATTGAGAGTGAGATTCTTTTTTTAAATTTTTCGCATATTTAGCAGTGACTCTTATTTTTTCCTTCTGAGACATTAATATAATATAGACTCCTGGTCCTGAGGAGAGGAAAGCTGCAGACAAAACCTGTTCAATAACCTACTGCTCAAGTCTGACGAGCCAAATCAACAACGTAAAGCAAAAATATTTCTTCATTGCTAATGTTGATTAAAAGAATATTAAAAGGCTTCCTTGAACAGGTATAAAAATAATTACTAATTGTTATATTATATTATATTCACTGCAAACTGCATTTAAAAGTACCTACTTATTATTATTAATGAATTCAGTCTTTGAGCTTGAATAAAAACAGCGTTTCCTTGCAAACGAGTTGCTTCACTCGTGAAAGTTAATTTGTGCTAGAGCTCCGTTTAAAAGACAAATTGAAACTAAGTATTAAATTTATTTTTTTTGTCGTTTTAAAATAAAATAAAAATATATGGAAAGCGAGCTTCTTACTGAAATCTATGTTGCAACATTATAAATTAAATATTTCTTTATGAATTGTAACATTTTGTTTAACTTTGACTTTCTGCTTTAGTGTGATAATCATAGACGGCAGTTTGATGTTCAGCATGTATGAGTAATTTTATATTTTAAAATCGGGGAGAACCGTTAATTCATAGTAGAAGAAGAAAAAGAGTTTGTAAACTAAATTGTGATGAAGTTTGCTAAACTATTTTACTTTCTAGATAATGAGTTAGGAGAACAAGTAAAGCTGTGTACTCACCTGCGCCGCGCGCGGCGTGTAAATTTCTATAGTAACGGAACGCAGCGATCCGACAGAACACTAGGTAGACACCGATTTGTCACGTATCATGCAACGTTATCAAATTTATAGTACGCGGTGGTTTGTGGTTGTTCGCCACGAACCACCGTGTACTATAAAAATTTGTAACGTTGTATGATACGTGACATGCAACGTTACCAAGTTCGTTGCGAGCACGCGTACACATCTGAACCAAGGTAATGTTACCGCGCGCGGCGCAGGTGAGTACACAGCATTAAAAATATGAAGTGAGTCGCTGACAGCCAGTCTGAAGGTCGTAGATTCGATGTCAACCATCTTTCTTGAGGTGGCTCGGGAAAAAAATAAACTTTTACATACTAGTTTTACCTATCAATATAACGGGGTAGGCAGAGAGAATGGACCTGGCACTCTTTTCTAGTCAAAAAGTCCTTTGCTTCTTTCACATATATAACATTTCTCATAGCTTTATTATATCTTTAAATTCCTTACCGCTCGTGTGGCTTAGTTGTATATTTGTAAAGAGTAAAATAAATTTACAATGATGAATAAACTTTTAAAACTAAGCTGCTGGTGTCGGTACTGTCGTCCTAATAATAAAGTGTAACTACTAGTGGTCGACCAGTGCTAGAAATTCGACCATAACTTATTTAAATTATAAGATTGAGCATTATTATGGTTCCAATGCCAAATACATAGCGAGCGCTACTTCACGACTTCCTTTCAAAAACAATAACATGGATACGACAAATTTGAAATGTTGATAATATATACAATGTTTTTTTCTATTAACAATAAACGATATTAATCTATTCTCATCACTTTGACCACAGATAAACTGAATTTTGAAAAAGAATCTTCACCTTTCATTTGAATATATCGCCTTCAAAAAGCTTTCTGCGCCCATTATGAGGCGTTTTTCATTTTAAAATTGTCTCTATGAAGTTGATGATCTTTATAAGTAGTCTGTGTGTATCAAATAGGTACATAACATTATAGTAGTGTTTGTATTTTTTATTGCTTTAATCTAGTTTTTATGCTTAATTCAAAAATGTATATTAGCATTCGCCACTCCTTCTCTATACCTATAAACTATAAGTGTTCAAAATTTCATACTCCTCCGTCCGCGCAATTTTCGTAAAAATGGTCAAGAAGTTTTTCCTTCACGTAAGTATTAATATTTAGATGTAAAATGATCAAAATTTATTTAGGTGTAAAATGTAGAAAATAGAATAAAAGTATATTTTAATATTTTATCAAGCCTATTAATCTGTTATTTTAAATATTATTTTATGCCTTATTCGGAGTTGAAAGTAAGTGATTTTTTTTCTAAAAAGACAAAACGCAAGAGTTTGCCTTGAAGCTGAGACATTTATCATAGCAGGGAAAGTAAACAACTTTACCGCAGATTTGACTAGAAAGTTTTTTATTGAGCACACATCTGTTTACTTTGAAACTCCGACTGAGTGGTTTTCAATATGGAGAAGAATAAAAAAAAACGGAGAACAAAGAAAAAAACGAAATGAGATGAAACAAGCTATAAAAGCCCCTCCATTCACGATGTCCCCCCAAAAATTAAATCCATTCACGATCACTCCAAACAGATGTCATACATTGTGACAGATGTGAAACTTGAGTTTTTTTTTCAATCTTTATATACAATATATGTAACAACTAATGACTAACAATTCATTACTGACGTTCAAACTTTTAATGGAACAAAACACGGGCTTACGACCGTCTTCTACTGTTATTTCAAAGGCTGGCTTAGTGTGATCACTTTACGTA
Source organism: Mystacides longicornis (assembly GCA_963576905.1). Classification (NCBI taxonomy): domain Eukaryota; kingdom Metazoa; phylum Arthropoda; class Insecta; order Trichoptera; family Leptoceridae; genus Mystacides; species Mystacides longicornis. Next base: position 14,152,361 of record OY756426.1, read on the forward strand.
AACAACGTTCGCCATTTGGTGTTAATGTTTAAGTGTCCGAAACTATATCCAATACGTAATTTGCTATTATTAAATTGAAAAGGAATGATGGTGACAAAATGGGACAAATTTGACAAAGTTTTTAACACTGACAATCGAGTGACGTGACGACTTGGACCACATCCACTCCAGTTTCCCCATTGACGATCCGTTTGGAGCGATGGACGAATAGCTTGACGCGATTTCCGACTCACCCTATTGCTTCACATCATCAGCTATTTGCTTGTTTTCCCCATTCACGGTCAATTTTTGTAGTAGCTCCATTAGGAGGGATGAATCGTAAATGGGGGGCCTTAGAATGAAAATACCTACCTACCTATCTATAATTTACATTTAAAAAATTCCTATAGTAGGTAGATAAGTACCTCACTCGGTTTTTTATTTTCATATATATTTTTATTACCATTCTTCCGTTAGACGGTGTAAAATAAATTCTCGAGTTTTAAATAAATCAAATTTATTAAGATGTATTCTGATCGATCGTCTGTTTAAATGTGGCGCGTTCTATTGGATATTACGAACTCGCTACAGTAGCGACAAGCTCATCTTTTTATATATAAATATTAGCTTTTCATGTGTCGAGAACGGCTGGACCGATTTGGCTTATTCTGGTTCATCGGCATCCTAAGAACCAGGATAATAGCTGAAAAGAAAAGATCCTAGATCTTCTTCTTGGTCGCTTTCTTCATTCCTGAAGGACCTTATGCTAGACTGGTCTCCGCATCCCTGACGATGCTTCTCCAATCCTCCCTGCACTGCGCCAATTGTATCACCTCGACTATCGTTGACCCCAATACAGCCCTGATCTGGTCCAGCCATTGTAGCTCACCCCCGAACTCTCTACCCCTCGACTTTGCCTATCATTATCAGTTTTTCAAGGCTGTTGGAGTCCCTCCTAGCGATATGCCCGAAGAATCGGAGAACCCGTCCGACACAGTGAGCCGAGAGTCTCACAACTATACCAATCTCGTTCAGTATTGACAAATTAGTCCTCCTCGCAGTCCAAGATATTCGGAGCACACGCTTCCAACACTACATCTCGAACGCCTCTATGCGCTGCTTGTCTCTGGTCTGGTCATCATTGTCCATGTCTCCACCCCATACAACCGAATGGGAAAGACAAGAGCCTTCACAAGACGGACCTTTGTTGCCACTGAAATTCTCTGTCGCTCCAGATTTTTTCAGTTTTGTCATAGCGCTTTTGGCCATGCCAATGCGTCTTCTAATTTCGCCCTTCTTTGGCAAGCTTAGATCCGAGATACACAAACTCATCGATAGCTTCGATATGGGTCAAGTCATTCTGTCCTTCCAGAAGTCCAGCTATCCACTATCATGATTTTCGTCTTACTTAAATTCATCTCCAGACCCATAACTGCACTCTCTCGCTCGATTCGATTGAGTAGGAAGGACATGTCGTCAATGGATGTTGTTATCAACGCAACGTCGTCGGCATATTATCGTAAGTTCGAGACGCTTCTACCCCCACTTTGCGGCCCCTATACCAATCCTTGAGAGCTTTTCGTATCCTATCTAGATAGAGAGGAAAAATAAGAAGGAGGTGAGAAAATATGGAATGATCGCGAAGAAAATACTTATTTTTCTCATACAAAGTGTTCCTAGCTACATATGTGTCGCATCTGAGAGTTATTGTATTGTGGCAGTGAATATTGTGATTCACTTGATAATATCTTTCTTCTTCTCCCTAGCTTGCTCCCAACTTAGCGTCTAAGTAGACTGTTGGGGTCAGCCCTCCTCGTTCTTAGGCTATAAGTCCGTCTCTCCTGCACCACCTCTTCCAATCCCAATCTTCGCATCCGGTCACGCCTCTGCACCACCCAGGAATTCTTTGGTCGTCCTCTGTTTGTCACACGTGGAACACTCATGTTGATGGCCTGATTTACAATATGTTCCTGCGGTCTCCGTTCCACGTGTCCATACCATCGCAACTGTCTTTCCTCAAGTTTGCTATTTATATCCGTCACTCCTAGGCTTCCACGAATGTGTGAGCTTTTTATCTTGTCTCTCAATGACACTCCTGTCGACCACCTCAGCATGCGCATTTCTGCCGTTTCTAGCTGTCTGTTATAGCTGTTGTACATAGTCCAGCATTCGGAGCCATACAGGAGTGCGGGTCTGACAATTGTCTGATAAACCTTTCCTTTTAATTTGACTGGCATTTTTGAATCGCATAGAACTCCTGACACCGATCTGAATTTCATCCATCCGACACTAATTCTGTGTTTTACATCCGCAGCACAGCTTCCATCATTTTGAATGACTGATCCAAGATATTTAAATGAGTCGCTATTTGGTAGTGTTACTCCATCCATCTGTATTATGGGTAAGTTTGACGTGGTCAAATTTTGTTTCTCAAACGGTAGATAGAGGTATTCCGTTTTCTTCCTACTAATTCTCAGTCCGTTGTCTTCCAGTGCTTTCCTCCACCTCTCCAATCCTTCTTGCAGATCTTCGTGTTTGTCACTAATCAATACTATATCGTCCGCAAATAGTAGGATTTTTAGGAGACTGTTCATTTCCTGTTTGGTTAAATAGTCCATGACTAAGATGAACAGTAGCGGGCTGAGGACGGATCCTTGGTGTACCCCCACTTTTATAGGAAATTCTAGGGAAGTCCCTGATGTGCACCTCACTTGAGTTTTGACATTGTTGTACATATCCTGAATAGTGTGTACGTATATTTCTGGTACATTATGGGCTCTAAGTGCTGCCCATATCAGGCTTCTTGGGACCCTGTCGAACGCCTTTTCAAGATCTATGAAGACCATGTGAAGGTCTTTTTGGGCGTCTCTGTGTTTTTCGACCAGGGTCCTAACAGTTTGGATGGCATCAACTGTAGATTTTCCCGAAACAAAACCACACTGATTTTCATGTATCTCTACCAGTTTCCTTATTTTTGTGTTTATTATTCGTTCATAGATTTTCATTGTGTGGGACATAAGTTTGATGCCCCTGTAGTTGTCACACTTTCTTGAGTCTCCTTTGTTTTTGTAGAAAGGCAACAGAAAGCTTTTTCTAAATTTTTCTGGCATTGGGTCTCCAGCCAATATTTTATTAAAAAGGTTACACAGCCAATTTCGTCCGCTTTCATCACATTCTTTCCAAAATTCAGTCGGGATATTGTCTGGTCCTATAGCTTTTCCCATTTTCATTTGACATATGGCTATCTTAACTTCTTCTGGAGTTATTTCTGTAATTGGCCCTAAGATCTGTTGTTCTTTAGGATTTGTGGTTCTCGGGAATTCTTCATTTAGGAGTTCTGAATAGTACTCCTTCCATCTTTCGCATATTTTTTCTTCCACTGTAATTAGTATACCATCACTATCTTCGATGTACTTTGGGGTTCTTATTGATTTAGCTCTTTCCTTTCTTTGTGCCGCGATTTTATATATTTTCTGAGCTCCTTGTTTTGTATCCAGCTCATCGTATATATCTCTTAGTGCCTCGTGTTGGGCAGAGGCTACAAGTTTCTTGGTTTTCTTTTTGGCTTCTTTATATATAAATCTCAGGCTTTCTCTTTCTGTTTCATTATCACAACGAGACCAGTTTTTAAAAGCTATTTTCTTTTCTTTAATTACTTGTTGTATCTCATTTGTCCACCACCAAGATTCTTTATTGATCTTTAGTTTCCCCTTTGAGGTCCCAAGATATTGCTCGGCAGCCTGCGTGCATGTATGTGAAAAGGCCTCCCACATTTCGTTTGTATTGAGAGCATTTGGTCTTTGTAGGCTCTCCATCATCCATGAGTTCATTTTTGATGTAAGTTGTTTACCCCTTTCATTTTTGATATTGAACCATTTAATCTTTGGTATTTGTTTTATGCGTTCCTTGGTTGGTTTACATTTTGGAACCTCTATTTCAAGCAATACTAAGCGATGTTGGGTTGCCAGTGGTTCTCCTGGGATGACTTTACAGTCTCTACATAACCTTCTTATCTCCCTACTACAAAGCCAATAGTCTATCTGTGTTGCCGCGTTTCCGCTTTTATATGTTATGAGGTGTTCAGATTTTTTGCAGAAATATGTATTTGTAATTTTTAAATCGTATGCGTCTGAAAAACTCAGAAGTTCGTCACCCTGTTGATTTCTGGTCCCATATCCGAACCCCCCATGTACCGTCTCATGCCCGACATTAGATGTTCCAACGTGTCCATTCATATCAGCACCTAATAGGATATTTTCGTTTTCTGGTATTTTTTGAATCAGTTGTTCTAGTTTTTCCCAAAACGAAGTTTTCTCTTCTGGATCACATCCCATTTGTGGTGCGTAGGCACATATGATGTTGTAAATTGTGTTACTGATTACAAGTTTTATCATGATGATTCTATCACTGATTGCTACAATCTCTATCACGTTATCGTGAAACTTTTGATGCAGTACTATAGCCACTCCATTTCTGGTGCTATTTTCTCCATAGAAATACAGTTTAAAATCATTTTTCTGTGCCTCTAGGTAGCGGCACTTGTCAATGTTTGTATTCTTCCACTTAGTTTCCTGGATGCATGCAATATCAATTTTTCGTCTTCTCATGACCTCTGCTAGTTCCTTACTTTTTCCTGTTAGCGTTCCTAGGTTCCAAGTTATGGCTCTTATCTTATCGGAACCTTTGCCTGAACGAGGTTGTTTCCTTGGCTTCAATCTGCTTGCCCCTGGAGTCCTGCAAGCTGGCCCTGACAAAGTGTCAGTCTCTGGATCACCGAGAGGAGAATCACTCTCGCTGCCAGACAGGGTAGTGCACTTTTGCTTGTGTTTTCTCATGAAGCTTTGGTTTATTTGACTATTTGTTTTTTATCCACCGATGGTCATCAGACGTGGAACCAGAGTGACCCAACTAACCAGGGCCGTATCCGCTGTCATTGATCAAGTGATGGTCAATTATCGGATTTATGTAATGAACCTGGATACTCATTAAATACGATGTGTGTGACTAGTACCCGAAGTATGTCGAGTTGCCAGCATACACCGTTTGTGAGCCGCCACTAACATGTGGAGCAGACGCTCACCGCTTCTCACTCACTTGATAATATGAAGAAGACAAACTTGGGATGTATGATGTACGTGATACGAAGTTGACAGAGTAATCTAGTACCTACAAGATTTAAAAAAAAACTTTTCAATTATCTGCCACGTTTTTTTTTAATTTTCTTGCCTCACAAAACCAACTGATTCAGTGAATCCCCTTATGAAATGAAATTTGTATTGAAACTTTTATAGTTTTTTTCACTAATGAGTGTCTTATTAAATTTAATAGCAAATTCTAAAATATTTTTTCTATAAAGATTTGTATTTATAGAGGTTTCTTTTTTTTTAAAGAAACTCTATCGCAAATGTATACGTCAATAATTTACCTACATTTATACGGTTTTTCGCTATGAATAACACATTTAAGATATTAGGAGGAGGGGCGTTATGTGAAAAAGCCCTCCCTTCCTCAAAAATTGGGATATCAAATACAAAAAAAAAAAACAATTCTTCCAAAGAGTTTTTTTGTTCATTTATATTCTGAAAAACTACCTATACGACGCATTGCATGATTTTTTTTTGTGTATAACATGCTATTCTTATGTATATTAAACGTTTTTCTAGGCGATGTGTGATATAGATGTCGAACTAGTTTTGTGTATTTTATCTTGAAGAAAAGTCTGAGTAAAGTACCTTGAATCAATACTATTAATTTAATGAACATTTCTCTGAAAAACTTCCTTTTTGCACGGAAGTAGGCTTGAAATAAAGAAAAGAAAACATTTTCAAACTAAAAGAGTCTCTCCGACCGACCCTCTTATACTTTGGTAGGTAGTTGGTATTGAAAAGAACTTAGTGTAAAGTCATTCGGCAAATGGATGCGCGCCTTGAGATATGTTAAATATTTCTTCTATCAGCGATTTTCAATCAGACCAGAATTTCCATTCGCCTCTAATGTCGCGCGATCGTTCGTTGTTAGTACAATGTAGAAATGTTTAAGAAAGACAGAGACAGAAAAACTATGTAAGCCCTTGTAGAAGTTTATGTAAATCATGTTTTCCTAGTATCATCTTCTTATACTTGTACTTTTTTTTTATTCTACCAATATGTAGTGTAATATAAGAGATACACAGTATTGTTATTCAATATTGTTGCGACGAATACAAATTTTTGAAGCGTGGAATTTGCAGAATTTTTCACTTAACGCTGTTGAAAGTGATGATAAAAAGCTAAAAATTTTCAATGCAATACGAGGAGAAAAAAATGTAGAAATACCATTGTTAAATAAAAAAATAAGAAACTTTTTAACGAGAATAGAAATTTTTCTCTCAACTTCTAACAGTAATTAAATGTTAAAACAATTTTTTCCTAGACTTAAAACTTTACACTATTTTTGGGAACGAGCCAAATATTTTATGTTCTATAGTGGCACTAGCTGATTCGACAGATCTCATTCACTCTAAAATTTCGAAAATTCCGAAGCAAAACTTTAAACGTAAAATATATAGGAGCATTTTCGTTTCGATCATTAAGACGCTCAACCCATACATTAAAAAATAGATACCTACTTAAGTCTTCGTTTTAAACATCTGCGGGTCCGTCGCTTTGGAGGCCTTTCTCATTGATTTGTGTTGTTTGCCATGTTTTCATTTGATGTTATTTTCTGTATTGAACATGTTGAGGATGGTGGTATTGTTTATGCAGTTTTAAAGAAGCAAAAGAATAAATGTGCTTGGATAGAGGTATGTTTTCAAAAGCTTTGAAATATGATTTCATCCTTCGAGACTTTATATAAACTTTCTGTATTTTTTCACATATTTATTAAAAAATCGAATACTCCAATTGATAGCATCAATCAATCAAATAAATAATACTCCAATCAACACCCCATTTAGGTGCAAAGGGAGGCAAGAAGAACCCTTAACTTCAGATAGCATCAGTTGTCAAAAACGATATTGATCAACAACCTTCAAAATAACATATTTTACTATTCTTCAAACACATTATTTGTAACATTGTAATACTTAGTCATTATACCTATTTATAAATGAAACAAACATTATATCATTACTCATAGTAATACTATACTGTTTGTTTTTTTTAATAAAAATATATTATATTTTACTATCGATGGTTATCTGCAGCTGTTTATCGGGGCAGGCATTATTCGCCATGAGCTCCCGTCTTACTGGCATTGACTCGAAGGCCAAGGCGTGCTGTTTTATCGCAGAGTCTTGAAACACTGCGCTGTAATTCCTCCACTGTCGAACTGAACAACACTAAGTCGTCCGCGTACTCCAGAACGCACAGTTCACCCATTAGACCATCTCTCTGAGTTATTGGTACACCTTTTGCTCCTTGCATGGACTTTCTCAATAGGAAGTCCATAACAATAATGAATATAAATGGAGCCAGTACGCAGCCCTGTCTGACTCCCGTGGTGATCCTGAAAGCTTCAGTAGGACCACCTGGGGTTTTGACGCTACACTCGGAGTCTTCATACAGGGACTGTACAAAGTTAAATTTTCCATATCGATGGTCTATGTGGGCTGTCGAAGGCCTAAGTGGGGTCTTAAGGGAGTTTGGATTTGGATTGGATATTTTACTATTGTATAAAATTGTAAAACTTCCCATCCAAACTTTTTTTTATAATAATTCTTAAAAGTTATTCAAACCTCCTTTACGCTCCACCTAGGGGCATAGGGAGGCAACAAGAGCTCTCCATTGCGCTCGATCTTGAGCAATGTTTATGACCTCCTCCCACGCCATGTCCAAATTCCTCAGCTCTGCTTCGAAGGAGCGGAACACAGTGTGAGAGGGTCTTCCTCGTCTTCGGGACCCTGATGGGAGGAAGAACGGCGCTCTCCTCGGCCAACTGTCATTCGGCATCCTTAACACATGTCCCAGACAAGTCCATCTCCTCCCCATAATGGTAAAAGTGATGGGCTCACGCTGGGTGCGCCGGCGTATATCGTCGTTCGTGATGCGGTGGTACCACCTTACGCTCAGAATTCTCCTGACGCACTTCATTTCAAATTCAAATCGTTTAGGAAAAAATAATTCAGTTACATACACACGCACAGAATAATTTTATATATTGAATATAATATGGTTAGGTTATTATTAATCCAGTAAAAGTAAGTATGTTTAGAGGAAAGTATGTTGACACAGTTGACACAATGTAAACTAGTTAGGGAGGGTCGTGCTAATCATGGATGTTGTCCCATTACAAAGACTAACAACATCATGTAAATTATAAACAAACTTCGTTAAATTTTAGGAGATAAAAACCCCTCACAATAGGTAAACCTTAAAACAAACAATTGAACACGTTTGACGCCTTAAGAAGGAAACTAAGTAGTCCAGTATATAGGTACTTACTAAGTGGATTAGCAGATCTATTCCAACTGTCGCTTTGTTGAAGAGAAATTATTTCTCGAGACAGATCGAAAGTATCAACCCAAGATACGTGAGATTTGTATGGCCAGGTCTAGATTTTAAACGGTTTTTAAAACTTTGACGACAAAAAACACCAACTTAGAGCCTTCGCACCATACATATATGTTCCATATACGGATTTACTCAGAATTCGGAGGAGAACATTTAGTTTGTCTGTGTGCGAGGGTGTGTCTGAGGGTGTGTCTGTGCGTGTGAGGGTGTGTGTCTGTGTGTCTGCTGTGTGTGTGTCCCCCCCATTATAACTTTTGATTCGCTTGATGCAAAAATCCTAAAATTTCAGAAAATATTGAATACTTTAAGCCTACAAAACTTGTATACTCAGAATTTTGAAATTTTCTTTCAGTCAGGGGTAATCAACTTTTGAATTTTTACTTAATTTTTTCATATATCTCGAAAACTATAAAAGCTAGAACCCTAAAAATGTGTATTTATATAGAAAAATACAATATCTCAAAACACATTCAATAAAAAAGTACTAGGGTTTTCCAAACTTTTTTTATAATGAAAAATATTTTTTTATGACAAATTTACGAGTTTCAACGCCTATATTTCAGAATATTATAAAAATATCGAAAAACGCCGAAACACATCAACTAGATAATTTAATTTTCTCTAAAAATACATATACATTATATCAGCTCAAACTTTTCTTAACAATTTTTGTAAAAATTTAATTTATTGACTACATCGTTTCATACAATAAACATACCGACTCAGGCCATCGACAGTTGGATCTCATGTTCTCATGTTTAACTAGTTTTAAAACAATATTTTTATATATAAATATTCAATCTTTTTTGACGTCTGCCAAAGAGGATCTTCTTCTTCGATTAGTGCCATGTCAGGTAGTCCTAACGTCGGCGATCACAGCGGCGAATCCGTCTCTGTCCTGGGCCGCTAAGAACAATATTGTTTCACAGTACGGAAACGCCTTCATTCTCGTATATTGCGCAGCCAGGGCATCTGCATCCTTACAGCTCCTCTGTGATCCACGATCTTTTCCTGTAGTATCAAGTGGATCAGTCGATACTTTTTCCCAAGCATGATGTGTCTCAGATGTGAAATTTTACGAACTTTTACTTGCGAGAGGAGCTCACACACTGCCCATGATCTATAAATCTGAAAGAATGGGTGCACGGAGGCACTAGTTTTACTTCCTAGAAGATGATCAATTAAAGCAATAGTTGAGGGGGTCCGACAGGGCAAAAAAATAAATAACATTTAAAACAATGTAATCATTTTTTTAATATGAAACCAGGATATCATGAAAGCATATGTATTTAAAATTTATGCATATTTTATTTCCAATTATTGGAGGATTATGATACTTCAACCAGGAATTTATTGAGTTATTGAGTTTTGGCAGAAATTGTGTGGAATAATAATTTACCAACGTGACAGCGAAAGAGTTAATTAATTATTATTATCAGATGAGATCACTTAAAAATTGATATCGGCTTCTGTTTCATTTGTCATTCAAACAATCAATTTCAATATTTCGTAATTCGATATGAACCTATACAAAAGCAGAATAATGTACTCAGCACTTTGTATTCTATACATTAACAATATTAAAATCGAACCTGGCGATATATTATTTCTTTACCGGATTGAATCGATATATTTTCAATTGATATAATGGTGGGTTTCAATGAAAGATTCAAGATATTATCAATTGATATAATGGTGGGTTTCAATGAAAGATTCAAGATATTATCAATCTGATAAGGAACTGGAAATTAAATATTTAGGCCCAAGTTCTTGGTAACAAGGTATCGGTAATAGCTTAATGTACGTAGGCGTAATTACAAGAAAACACTACAAACGAACAAAGGAATTTCGTTGCTAGATTCTATTGCGTTCTAAATAATTAGAAACCGCAAACGCTGGATTCGGTGAAGGGGTAGATTCTGTAACAACTACTCTTAAGCCTAGAATCCCTTTAAACATAATATACGAAAAAGTGCGTTGAAACTAACAGATCTCCTAAAATTTCATAATTCTTGTAGAATGACCAATAATTATTCTTGAAATATTACTTTAATTTTAAATTTAAAGAAAGTCTGAAAAAAAAATAATGAAATTAGTAGTGGTTGGTAGTCCAGTGGCACGACACTTTGACGACACAAGGCTTTGCAAAATTTGAAAGATTTCAAAAATGGTATTAATTTAGTGTCCACTTTTTTTTTTAATTTTTAATTTAAAAAAAAGGTTTTTACGCCCCCTCCCCTCCCCCTTAGATAATTTTCGGATGCGGATGCCCATGTTTGGACATCATAATTTGTAATCACTTGCAGCTTCATATAATATTAATTTATTTTAGAATGAAGCTCAGGTTAATATGTTATTTTGGAAAAATATATAATATACCTACCTACTTACTTACTTGAAATTACCCGCGAATTATTGGAGTTAAATTTTAGCGGAACTGTTACAGGATTGACCCCGTAGACCGCTTCTTAATAACAAACATACTTAAATGTTGAAACGAAAACCTCCGCTCCTTAAATATTCCCTAATCGGTGACAGGTAAACTTGCTTAGGGTAAATTCGGTAGTTGGAGGTCAGTGTTTCCTGTCCTAAAAGGGACAGGCCAAAGTATACTTCTTGTTCAACCGCCATTAGATAATACCCTGAACTAGGAAACTAAACAATGAACAGGACAATGATGATAATATTTTGTAGGTAGAGAGTAAGTTCGGTTATTCGGGGAAACTTCTCGACAGTTATTCGCTTTTGATTTCAAGTTAATAATATCGAAATAATTTCTAATACAGAATACCTACCTAATTATTTCAAAGGCAGTAGCTATGCTGTAGCCGTCGGGCATATTATTATTGTTTGTTTGTAATCAGGAACAATGGTTGGATGTCTCGAGAATTTCTGCTATTGTTATTTTTAATATTATAACCTCTCGGATAAGATGTTATTTGGAAACTTGTGTTACCTACGGACCTTCTTCAACCGGAAATATTATAACAATATACGCACATTGTTATTGTTTTCTATACAGATTTAAAAAAAAATGTTATTTGTATATAGAAATTTACAATCATGTACTTTGACCGCTTGTAGGACCAAAAATAGTTTTATTTGATACACTATTGCGTTCTGTTACAATATATATGTTGTATGGTGTTGCGCACAGATCCCATTTGGGTTTGAATGATGGTAACAATATATTTTTTCAGATAAGGATAAGCAGTTTTCTTCATATTATTATTTATGTTGTTGCATTATTTTCGGCAACTAAAATTAGCTATAACCCTAAAAAAGACCATATCGATGCCACTGACAGCGCCATACACGTGGCCTACTAATGGGGTTTCTTGGTCTGACGATTCGGAATCGGAAAGTAAAGAAGTATAAAAATATGTTTTTTTCTTACAAAATTAGTTGAATTAAACTATGAAGAAAAAAATCAAACTGTTTCTTTTACATATTTCAAATAGTTAACTAAAATACTGCCATCAAAAAGATGGTCACACTTATTTTATCTTAAGCTAAAATCGACCTTACACTAACCAAATGACCTAAAAAATGATATCACTAGAATAAAAGAGTTATAAATGCAAGAGTTATCAATTTCAGATTGATAACATTGCTCTATTTAAATAGGTAATGCTTTGTCTAACATCTGAATGATAGAAAATATCTACTTTTCTTTTTCTTTTAATATACAACGACAATATCTATGTTCATTTTATTATTTCCAATGAAATAAACCAAATCTGTTCATTATCTGCGGTCATTGTAATTATCATGGGATAACATTTTCTATGGAACAAAATCTGAATCTGGAATTCATTTTTTAATCGTAGAACACAAAATAAAATGTTTTTAAAGGTGGTTATGCCTTTTGCTTCAATTAATAATGGTCGGAAAGACAATTGGGAAAATTAGGGAAAATAGATCGGAGAGTAGGGCGAAGGGGTTTTCGGGGAGGGTATTGGTAAATCCAATTAGACAGGTCAGCAGTTGCTAAGTGTAGTTCCTTGTTGTGTTACAATTTAATGAGAAGCATGTCAAAGGTCGCTAGTACGTACATATGCCCCTTCCTAATTGGGGATGCAAGGCCGAGACACGGAAGCACCAGGTCGGGTGGACATACAGGGCATCACACAGCCTTCATCAGCCCCATGCTACCCACAGAATCAACTTTGATGGTCCATTAAGGGCACGTTGAACTTATGTATATTGTAATAGTGGGACATTAAAAACACGTGTTCTCTTCATGGGAAAGGTTCCGTAATGGGGGCAGTATTAAAGTGAGTTATACGGGAAATTTCCAATAATTAATTGGAAAAGTTCAGAAAATCAATTTAAAAATTTATTCTAAACTAATTCAGTTGACAGCTTTTATTATTTGCTTATAACTCGTGTAGGTGGTGACATATTGATTTGCCTTAAAGTATAGATAGCTTCTAACAATAATGATTATAAGCTCAATGATACCATTAGGTATATTGGTTGACACGAAAATCGTGGATTAAACAAATATATAAAAATAAAAATAAGGTATGGTAAAGTTTTTTTCGAATTTATCGTACTCTGATAATAATATGATATATACATAATAATATGCTTATCCCTACTATGCGTGTGAGTTCTGCCATCTGCTTTATGAAATAAGTTACTTAGGACTATTTGAGTATGGTGAGCATATCCCTCCACGAACAATGCCATCTATCAGATCATATACCAACATTCATTATTTAAAAAAAAAACACACAAGTGATACCATAAAAAAAGCCTAGAAGCAGACAAGTTGAAATTGTGTTTCGTCTTTGTCCAAATGAAAAACTAAATTACCCTACAAAAAAAAAAAGAAAAATATTAAAGTTTGTACTTATTTAACCGATATGGTCAACAGTTGATTTGGATAAATAAAATAGGTACCTACAAAAAAATAAATAACTTCACTTGGTGTAGTGCTGGACAGTAAGATGACATTCAAGACTCATATAGATAACATTGTCGATAGATTGATAACATTGTCAATCAGAATATCCAAACCTTTCAAATCAATAAAAACAATCGAAATTTTATACTTCACATATATACGTAGCATCTTGGATTTTGCCACTGTTATATGGAACCCCCAGTACGTTACTAACATCAACAGGATCGCACGCGTACAGAACAAACTATTAAAACAAAAATAAACTTAAACTTTAGATCAAAAATTAGTATTAACTCTCATACACAATCTACACGTTACCATAACATATTGACTCTAGAAAACAGACGAACTGTAACAGACCTAGTGTATTTATTCAAGATTATTAACGGACTTGTCGACTCCAGCGATCTTCTTGGGGGAATAAATTTTAATTATCCTTCAAGGTCCACAAGATCGCCTCCAATATTCAGAATGCCTAGATGTAGTACTATAAATACGCTCAAAGTTCATTTTTTCAAAGATCATGTACACATTTTAATGCTTTTTTTAAGAACGTCAACTTATATAATTCTTCCCAGCAGGTTTTTAAAAGGTCTGTGATTGAGCATTTGCTATCACATTGAGAGTCCGACCAGTGCGAGCAAACCGACTTGAGATTGCTCCTACTCTTTCTTGGAACAAGCAGAAACAGTGCATTTACCTTTACCCTATCCTCTTTCCCCTTTTCCCTTTCCCAGTATCTGAGCCGAGTACCTAAATATTATATATACTTCACTGGTGTATAAGTACAAATGTATATACTTTACTGGTGTATGTTTTGTAATGTATATGTATTGTCCTATTTATGTAACTAAATCACTGTCTGTATATTAATGTTAAAATAAATAAATAAATCTTATAGCCATCAGAATAATTTGAATTTTACTCATTGGTGACAGAGAATCCTTGTCACTAATGCATATCTTAAAAGAGATCTGACACCTCACTAAAAAAAGAAAACAATATTCATTTTAGGAAAATAATTAAATTCTTCTTTTTTAATCAGCCTATTACAGGATGAAGGCTTTTCCATCTTCTTTCCTTTACTGTAGTTGTGGTTCATGTATCACTGTTTCTAGGCCATATGTTGCAACAAGTACTACGCATATCTCATAAACTTAGCGTTCAAAACTATTTTCAGCTTAGAGCTACTCTAAAATACCAGAATCTCACTATATGACTCAAATAAATAAATAAATAAAATCTTTCTTTATTTCTCGCATAAAAAATTTCGCAGACAATTTAAACATATAAACAACTAGATTATACAAATAATAGTTTAAAATAATATCAAATAACACATAAACGAGAAATGCCACAAGGCAGTGCCCGTTCGTGGGTATTAGCGAAGTATTAGGTATCTATGTAAAATTGAATTTTTGTATTATGAAAGTAAAAAATAAAAATACTAAAATATATATGGAAATTGAAAACAAAAACTTAATCACATAGAGTGAATAAACAAATGCATATCCAATTTAACGATATAAATATAAATAAATAATATTCCGTCAACATATTAAATCATCCATTGTAAACATTTATATAATAAAACAAATATAACTAAAGAGATCTAAAAAGGAAGGACCTATGTAGTTATATAAAAGTATAAATATCGATAAATTATATTATAAAAACAAAAGATACAAATCAAAAACAGAGTATCACATTAAAAATAAAGTAAATGAAATAAAAACAAAAATTACAAAGCTACAACAAAAATAAAAATTTGAAATAAAACCCTAATTTATAAGTACATACCCTTTTGGTTGCCCTATCGCTTCTAATACGGATTTTTACAATAGTCTGGTTGGATGTGAACGTCCAATCAACATCTCAAATCTTCTTTCATTAAACTCTCAAAAAATATTTAAACAACTGGCGGGTTTTATTAAATTAAATAATTTAAAGATTTAAATGTGCAGTGGTCAGTCTAATCGCGTCGCAGAGTGTAGGGCGGTCGTGGTGGCGATTCGTTGTCGATGTACCCGCGACTGCTCCTGCACTGTGTGTGGATAGGCGCGTAACAATATTTACTTTTTACATTTTTGTTCCTCAATAATTCTACTATTTTTCTTTTAACTTGTGTCACTTGTATATGGATGAATGGCCAAAATCACTCGATATCGGGTGGAAGGCCTCAACAAAAACAAAAAAAAAAAAAGTACATACACCTTTAAGGCCCCCCCGCACAACGCAAGCCAGCCCGTAGGAGACTAATTTATACAAATTTAAATTTCGTTTTTTGATCTCTAAAGTTTGTTCCTGTACCTATAGCGTAACCTTGACACACTAATAATTGAGGACTGGACATTGCAAAGGTACTTGGTGGATTGAACATAAAACAAAGAAAAAGGGAAAAAAATTGAGCACGTAATAGTAGCTAGTGCACGGATGACATGTTTAATATTTATTTTGATTTACTTAATATAGGTAATAAAGTCAATTTCATTCGTATTCAAAGCTCAGACGGGATCAACGTGAGAATATAATTATATGCGCGCAATTTGGTTGACTTTGTATCAAAAAATTCTAAAACGCCCGAAACGATGGAGTAAGTGAAATGGGCTGCTGTAAAAGTTGCAATTACGTATGCGAGATTGAGAGGGTGCCTGCATTTAATATTTTATTTTATTTCTTATCCATTTTTTTTCAATTTTTATTAGTTATTCTGTTATCCGGAGCGGAGAAGAATTCAATAAATTACACATCGGAAGAATCTGTTGAGCCGATCTCGAGTTATAAGTGTTCGCACTAACCCGACTTTAATTTATATTAGAGATTAATGTAACGATAAGTTTTTAACAGATATGTTAGATACTCATACTTAAGCTGACCATCAGCTGCAGTATAAAGTAAGCCATCATTATAAATGACTGTTGTAAAAGATATTGCAATTTTCACTCAAGGGTGTCTGCTTAAGGGTAGGTAGGTAGGTAATACCATTATAACAAGCGTGAAGTTTGCAACGGCACTTAACTTACTAAAGTAATGTCATTAAGGGTTGTGTTTTAATGAAGATATATAGGTATGAGAGGAATACCCTGCACATACAGAGTTCACTTTGTATTGCATCTGTCTTGAATTAGTCCATTTCGTGGGTTAATGAGGCTTAAAAGCACACGCGCGCTTTAGGACCCGTGCCGTTAGTGCAAATACAGTGAAATAGTGCAAATACAGTGAAACGCTCTAAGCATAACTCGTTCCAGAGTCCATTACTCGTTATGCGACACAATTTCTCCCATAAATATCTATGTAAAGTGCGATAATGCGTTGTATTCTAAAATTATTATATTTCTTATAGATACATTTTAGTCGTATTAACGTTTTTCAAATAAATTCCCTTATTAAGTTATGTACCTACCTAACTACCTAGTTAAAATAAGAAAATATATAACCTAAAAATAAAATAGTCATTCTGACAGTCATGTAATGCTGGCTGATGAAAGAAAAATCGAAAATAAATAAATAATACGTTATAATAATCAACATTACAAAATAAATAACAAGGACAAATTCTTTCCTTTATTTTTACAAAAAAAAAAAATAATCGTTTTTAACTGGGAAAATGTCATTTATTTTTGTTGTCGCATTATTATTATTATTTTAAACTGAACAAAAATACACTTTTGACATCTTTCACATAAAGCAAAGTTTGTGCGGTGAAAGTGGAAATGATCGGCACCAGGATTCGAACCAACGACCTTTAGTAAGCTGTACGTACGAAAGCCGTCGACTGATACCACTGGTCCACCAACCACTTTCATAATCATTGCATACATTTTCCATCTCCATATTACTATGGTGAAGCTTTTTAATGATTTTACATGAAGCACGGCTGTCTTCTTGTGTTTTTCTCGAGGGCAATTTTGCAGCCGTCAAAGGGGACATCCTTCAAGGAAATTCAAATGTCGTTCTCGTTATCCGAAATGTCGATCGCTAATGAAGCAACCCCTTCACTTTTGTTTCCGTTCGTTACGTGAGGTTCCACTGTGCTCGTAATGCACTTCTCTAAACCCTACCTATGGGAACATCCCTCCACAGACACTCCTACGTATTTATATCTGCAAGCTGTTTAGATTCTCTCTGTCTGCTACATTAAGCTTTCGTGAAATTGTCTTTCTACAATATTCTTTAAACTCTATTTACGACGCTTTTTTCCAAGGAACTTAAGTCGGTGGAATTTACGTCCCCTTTTATATATAACAAGATTATTGTTCAATTTGGATTTCGTCGATTATTTTCAGTTGAACTAAATTTGGACCTTCCCATAATGTTCTTCTTCTTTGCCCTAGCCTTTATCCCATTTACGTGGGGTCGGCTCTCCTAGTCCTCATCCTCCAAGTCCCTCTGTCCCCCGCGTCCTCCTCACGAAGCCTTGCCTCTCTCAAGTCCCTTTTAATTGTGGACACCCACGTAGTCAGGGGTCTACCTGGTCTTCTGGGTCCTACTTCTATGCCCATTGTCTTCCTTATCATATTTTCCTGTGGCATTCTCATTACGTGTCCGTACTATCTAAGTCTATGTCACTTTTTCTCCAATGGGAGCGACTTTGAAACTACCACGGACATGGACATTTTTAACCCTATCCAACCTTGTAACACCACCAGCCCATCTGAGCATTTTCATCTCGTTGGTGTGCAGAGTTTGGGCGTGATTGCTTTTTAGGGCCCAGCACTCAGATGAGTAGGTCATGGTTGGTCTCACCACCCTTTTGTAGACTTGACCCTCTAATTAATTAACGAAATCTATTTTTTTTTTGAAATCCGATCGCAAGACTCATGTATATTCCATATACTATGAGTAAAATAATACAAAATTTGAACGTAACATTCAACATCACTTTTATTATCTTTGCTAGTCGCATTCATCTCTTTAATGTTTAGGATTAATTGTTGCGAATTTGCCTCCCAGTCGGGTATAACGCTAAAGAGAGAGTTTATATTATGATATTTTTATTATGTATTTTAACTCTAACATTTTATGAAGAAGTTAGTAATGTTCATACTCAAGCTACAAATATCTTTCGAGCAAATTACTAACTGCGCACTCTAATGTCAGCAGCAATAACGTAATATTATCATTAAGACTTAGGCCTAGCAGGCTTTATATTATGTTGACGCACTGAAGATTACTTACAGTACGTATAGAGGCACTTAAACAGATACCGTTCATATTAAAGACGAACCCATACGCTGAAGTAAGTACCGTGTTTCGTTCTAAACGAAAAATATTCGTACCTATGTGACATTATTGCGTACTGCACAACTTCTGTTTGTAGCAAAGATGGTGGTTATTGTTATATTGCACGTATTCCTATTCTATTTGTGTCAACAATCTTAATCTAAAATTAACTCATTGACAGACATGGCCAGTAACACTAGTAGGTATTTGTCTTGACAAAAATCGAAATTGTTAGAGAAATACTGACAAACATCAATGCCCATAAAGAAGTGTTCAACTTAAATACTAGGCAATGTAGCATGAATTGAAAAAAAAAACGACAAATAATTACGTCTATTTATCAAAGGCAAGATAGGACTTAGGTACTATGCTAATTAGTGGTTGAATGATTTGAACAAATAAATAATTAATTCACATAATATGAAGTAGGTGCTGAAAAAAGCAATATTTCATGTATTCTGCGATCAAATTGGGTGATCGATAACGAAAAGTCGTGAAACATTTAAAATTACAGTAAAATATTTTATCTTTAACTCGTCAAATCGCGTATGAGAAAATTTTCAACGGTAATATTGTGTGAGCGCGCAAAAGGAAGGTCGTTACAAGTAGGTACTGTACCTTCAATGTTACATAGAAAACTACAAGGAACAAAATTAAATACGATCCTTGTGTTTTATCTACTAAGAAATTTTGTGAATGTTTGCTACTTGCAAGATTCGTTTCAATGTACAAAGTAAACCTACTAAAAGTAATATTATACTCTTCCATTTGGAGCTCTGTAAAGGTATTGCTAGTTTATTTGCTTAGTGACACTCTTAGTTTTAAAATACGATTCATTAAGTAAAACATTTGATTCTTCCTCACGGCTGTGAAAGTTACATTTATGAAACGACTAGCTTTCCCGACAGACGTTTTCCTGTGTTCCTAACTATGAATATTGAATTCGAATTTGTAAAATGATAAGCTCATTAGGTACCTTTTAACCAATGTAATTTAGATCGATGCATCTGTGTCAAACCATATATTTTCCATCAACATTCTGTCAATCGCACCAACTATCAAACAACTGACAGTTCCTTTCAAACTTTAATTTAATTTCAATTTTTCAAATTTGGAATAAAAATTTTATTGTTAAAAGTACTAAGAAGGTTACCTACTAAGGGTTTTCTTTGATTTTCTAATTATCCGCTCAAATTTATTAATTTTTTCTTTCATAAGAACCTTCTACTTACTGATAAAAGCCGACACGATAAAAAAAGAATCTCTCCATTTTCATAATATATAATTTTTATAATATAGATTATAAGATATTTTAATATGGTAATGGACAAAAAGGTATAAATTTGCAAAGGAAAGTTGTGAGATTGACAGTACGCATTTCAAAAAATATATTTAAGTATCCGTAAATACAATGCATTCCGTAATAGCCCTAAAATCATTAGGAATATTTTAAACAATAATTGAGGAATTCGTGTGTTTCGGTTCCAACTTCCACGATAATAACAATATATAAGTAACATAGGCTAAGGTAGGTAATTATAAGCTGATAATGTGCCATACCTATGCGACAGACACCTGTAATTAGAGCAGTGGCGTACCGTGGGTTTTTGGCGCCCGGGGCGGAATTGAAATTTGGCGCCCCTCACCAAATAATTTGGCGCCCCCCCCATATAATTTGGCACCCTTCCCCCCTTATATAATTTGGAACCCCCCCCCCTCCCATATACAAAAATACGAAAATGAAAAAAAATCAAAATAAAAAAGTTTGCATATTTGTTTTAATTTACCTAAGTACCTACTTACAGCACACCAATAAAGTACAAAATTGAATAGGTATTTAATACCTATTCAATTTTGGGACAGAGCTAACTCCTGTCAGATTTTTCTACCTGCGGATTCACCGCAAATGTTTTTTAAGACCTTAACCCGAAATTAAATGTTATTTTTGGTCGAAATATAAATTCTGATTTTATCAATCTGGTCGTGTATAACATAGCTCAAGTAGATTTTGCCGCCCTTTCTAAAGAGGCGCCCGGGGCGGTTCGCCCCTCTGCCCCTCTGCCCCCCCGCTCGGTACGCCACTGAATTAGAGCAAAGGAGATAAATATGTGTTTGTTATTTATGTGCATTGCTTATGTGCTGTCCTTTGTTCTGTTGGTGTCTTTTGAGAATAAATAAAAAAATAATTATACAGATTGGAAGGAGGATTTTAGCAACTAACCCCTGCTACTTTGGGTTTGTGCCACAATAAAAGTCTGGATTGTTGTCCAGAAAGGCTAAATCCATGCCCTATACGATATTTTTAGACTAGTGCCAACATAATAGAGACCTTGGAACGAGCAAGACGGTATAATGTACTGGACGCCTTTGTAAGGAAAAAACTCCGCAGAACATAATAAATTAACCAGCTAGGTGGCGAAGTATAGCAAATTTGGTACAAATTCGAGCACATTGGTCTCTACCTATAATATATTATGTTCCGTATGGATGACCTGGAGCTCTCAAATAGAGCGTTGTTCATTGTTCAATGATCCAGTTGGAAAGCCAAGGCTGCTATGGTTGGGTGACATCATTGTAGACTGCAAGGCTCTAAGGCGAAGGAATCGGAAGGTGGCAGTCGGCGGCGTCAGGGAGAATTCTCGGAGGCAGCTAAGGATGTACTTGTACATAGTAGACTCGTAAAACGGTTATATATTGTTGTTAAAAATAAAATAAATAAATAAATTATAATAAACTTAAAAGTATAAAATAAAATGAAAAGCGTCACCTTATAAAGTGTTTTCATATTTGCTCGGAAGTAATATTGTGTAGGCGACCGATGTTTCAATTTATGTGAGCAATTTTAATAAAACATTCATACAACTCCGGAGAGTATTATTTTATTTATGAAGTAGGTATTTTATTATTATTTCTTCGAGAGTCTTTATGAGAAATTCTCTCCTCCAGGTCATATGTCGTAAGAGGAAGATTTTGAATATTCATACGTTCTTTTGAAATTATGATTTTTACTTTTTTTATTAACATTGCGTAAGATCGTGCATGCGTATTTGACAGCTCTTGTTGCCTCCCTATGCCCCTGATTGCGATGTAAAGGGAGATTTGATTTATTTGATTATTATTTATAGGTCGTCGATAGTTTAAACTGGGTTAAAACCCATAGCATAGCGGTACAGTCGCTGACTTTCGTTCTGAATGTTGTGGTAAACAAATTCAAGTAACAAATTCTTCATTTTTGTTGGTGAACTCGATAAAACTAGTAAGTAAGAATATTTTCATTTTATTTGTATTGTATTGATAAACTGTTTTTTTAAACTGCATACCTATTATTCTGAAACCTATTTTTTATAATAACATAACTAGCTTTCTCGACAGACGTTGTCCTGTGGTCCTAACTAAGAATTATGAATTCGAATTTGTATTGGTAATGATAAATTAACTACCTTTTTCAATTAATCAATTTATTTGATAAAATAATCTATTCAAGATGACTCTCACGACATATGACGGTATATTTTATTGCAGCGAGAAAGAGCTCTTAAAAAGAAAAATTGATAATATGATAGCATTATCGCCAAATTTCGAATTGAAAGTTAATTTGGTATTTTTTTTAAATTCTACTATATTGTACCTTTTGTTTGAATTTAAACTTTGAGACGTTTTTTTAAGAAGTACGTACATTCTGAAATGTTTGGTTTAGGTATCATCTACTATTAATTATTTTGTTCACATTAACATTGCACTAACCTAAGCATGGAAATGGGGATTGAATCCTGATAGAAAGTCTCTGATTAAACCGCAAGGCTACGAACCACTTCTTCTTCTATTTTTGGCTTATCACCCCTAAATGGGGTGTTCCTGCCATGATCACACTGTCGATTATGCATTTTTATAAGTATCTAATATATAACGAACAACTTCAATTTATACGTTTTTTTTTCGAAATTCAAATAAATAATAAAAAATAATGAAAAAATAAATCTTTGAAAGCGCAAATAAGAATGTAGGTACGTACTAAGTTTACGGACGATAATAATAAAAAACGTTTTTTTTTATTTGAAATATCGCCTTAACCATCGACACATTATAAATGAGTGAAATTTGGTATGGATTCATAAGTCAGTCGGCTTAAATGTCGCGTGATTGTTTACGGCCAATTGATTTTGTCGTTGATATAGTTTATTGCTTGGAGAAATATCACCAACAATGAAGAGGAAAACACGCGCTTCCGACGACAATATTTCAGAGACAAACTGAATACACTGGGTCGGAATGTCACAGGGACAAGAACGTGAAATATGAATACGGGCCATATTTCATGAATGATGATAGGTACCTTTCTAAATCATATCTAGGACACGACAATTTTTATACATGTTAACTCTATGATTTAATATTTTTTATAGATTTTACTAGAAAATGACTTGTCAAGAATTAGAGTTGTCTTCCTTAGAAAGATTATTAATTTACTTTATTTTCTCTATTAGTATTCTGTCGATTAAAAATGGTTCCATTTCGATAATAAAACTAAAGAGAAATATGAACTTTCATTAACTGAACGATAATATTTTTTACGTTATGAATGCAAAGGCTAAGATTTAGTGGCCGAAATTTTCTCATCTTCGATGCTTAATAATTACCAATTTAGGTTTAAGTTATTAAATATTTGGACATGATCTGATTAATGCTTGTTTGTAACTTAGTGTTACCTCCTACATATTGTAGGTACCGTCGCATTTATTTGGTTCCGTTGAATGAGCTGGTTTGGTCATGTTTGGGGAAGCTCACATCAGAAGAATTAGCCTCAAATTGAATACGGAAGCCAGGCACAAACGAGGCGGATCTTCGCGGAGTCGGCGTCGAAGCAGTGAGGAGAGCATGGGACAGGGCCGCATGGCATGGACTTGTGGATTCCATATTATGCTCCATCTAGGGAGAACATACACTACAGGTACAAAGACAATATTATAAAACATTGATGTCAGACTTTTTTGGCATAAAAAAAGAGAATGTATTCAATAAAAATCAAATTAAAAATTGTGTTACATAAATGAATCTTTCATTACAATTTCTTTGAAACAATGAGAATGTCCGTTATCAGACATCCGCAGTGTTCTACGAGAGAAAGATAAATGATGTCCAGAAATACTATCAACTTTGTTCCCTCTATTCCATTCTGTGATTTTTGCAATTCACCGTACGATCGTTTCCAGAACACAATCAAAAACAGAACGCGAGACGTTCAAACAGAGTTTTGTTTGATTTCATTTGGTCGTTGTTAGTGGAACTAAGAAGATGGATTACGGGAGAGATACTCACTATAGAATAATAGGAATGATCAGTTCGATTTAATTTATTGTAGAAGGATAATGGTCCGAGAAATGAGAGCATTTAAATTGGAATAACAATATAAAATAGAGCTATCAAACCACATTGCGATATTATTAACAAATTGTTGAAGTATATCTATGTTTATTCCTGAATAAACTCTTTTTAAATGAACATTTTACTCATTCAAAGTGAACACAAATATACCTACTCTATTAAAAGTAAATGTATCTATTATACAGTAAGCTATTAAAAGCTTGTGTCGTGAAAGAGGAAGATGGTCGGCACCTGGGGATCGAACCTACGACCTCCAGTACAAAACAGTACGAAGGCCGCTATTAGAACCGCTATGACTATCAACAACTTCATAATGGATTCCAATGAAATAGGCTACAAGATAGTCCCATTTTTCTTGCAAAGTTTTAGTAAGCTGAAGTTATTCCCAAATGTGCATTTTTGTCCAGCTTTTATCCAGACAATACCGAATTGCGTATATTTTTCTATCTTTATTAAAGTTAAGTTATCATCATTAGTCAAAAAAGCTGTGTAATAATATAAGATTGAAAATCAGTACCTAGTGGTCCAGAATATCCATTAAAAGATTGGTTCGAAGCTACTACAAAAAGATGCATACTCTTGAAGTGTAAGAAAAACATCTAACGATAAAACTTTTTCTGAAACTACGAGCAAAAGTATAGGAAGTTGATTTTTCAAAACTTTAAATAACTTGAAAATGTTCCATACAATTTTCCACATCGCTTGAAGAGTAGGCTATGATAAAGCGATGTCCACATTTATCTCCTAATAACAATCAGTATCGAATAACCTATTTTAATAGTCACATAGTTTGGTCAGTGTTAATTAAAACGAACACCCCCACTGAATTTTGAATTGCGCTAATTGAAATTATTTCGTCACACGTACAGGGGATGTTATCAAAATATTATCTGATTATTATTGTATTGGTTGTTTCGAGGGTAGTCCAGGGTGTACCTATTTTGTTGAGTTGAACCACTCAGATAGAGGTCGAGAACTGGTGGTTCAGTATCAAAATATACCCACTTCGGTGACCATAAACCGCGGAGTGATGTGGGCTGACAGGGGTTAATACCAGGTTTTAATGCACTGAGGGCCTCTTAATCACCCCGGTGTTCGAATATTTCTCATCACCGCAATAATCTAGACACACGAGAGGAGGAGAGAAAGAGGATGGATGAACGAGAGAGGCTACTTTAGGTGAGAGTCATTAATCAAGGGATATGACAAAGTGTTTGGAGAAGCGATTAAATGTTTTGATGTGCGAAAAAATATGAAAGGTTGTCAAGAAATAACGCCACTCAAACTTCGCTCTCATGCATTCATTTTACACCAGAAATAAACAAATATTACAATAGATGATTTTTAGTCATATTACATTAAATGTTGAAGGAAACAAACATAAAGCAAGCAAAATACGACTTAACTAATATTATCACGAGAAAATGTCAGATCTAACAAAACGGCTGCCACCGTCAACAAACGTAAGCGTTTTGATGGTATCTACATTCATAGTACAAATTCCGAATCTAAATGAAAATGATTTGACAACTGGTTAGGGAGCGTTCAAGATATTTTGCGGATCTTAATGGTTTGTTATAATTACCTGCTGCTACTGGCTCTTCTTATTTAATTCTTGTTAGTATAATAAAAAATATTTCTAAGAAAACTTTCAGTTGCTGGTTACCAGTAGGAAATCTAAACAACGATGAGGTCAATGTAACAGACAATTGAACTTTGAAAAGAAGGATCTTTTATAGAAACATGCATGATAATAATACTATCGATTGTTAACTATAGTTACTAATCCTATTATAAAATATAAGAACACTGTTACACAAGACTTCAAAAGGCTTTTGTAACATAAGATTGTGATAGTTGCAATGCTTTATATATATTATATAATTCAAACGTTTACCTACATAAGATCAAAATAATATTCCTGGATGTTATTAAAATTTCAATGAGGAGAGTTCTCAAAGAAAAATGTCTATGGATGTTTTCAAAGGTATCATCATTCAAATGTGATTTATGGCGCATTATTAATAAAACAGTTTCCCTGTGTGCGTCTGTAAAGCCTTGCTCGCACTGGTCTAGTAGCGAGTAATTTAGAAAAAAAATTATGTCTGAATAACTTAACGTAATCGAGTAGATTAGCTGGCAGTTAAGTCGAATCCATTACTTTTGCTCAATTTTTTTGGCGAGTGGCCCCCATTCAATACATCATTGGCCGCTGGCTCACTTGCTAAACGTATAGTTATGAAACTATAGTAAGTCGAGTTGCATCAAAATGGAGTTTCGCTAAAGTGAAATAATATACGTAATATATCATTATTATTTTATACTTTACATTGGTTATTGCATGAAGGAAATACAATTATCAATATAATCACTTCTACCAATATGGAGAGGACTTGGTTGGGACATGTGTTGAGGATGCCGAATGACAGTTGGCCGAGGAGAGATTATACAAAGTCATTTTTCGAAATTTTCAAAAGCTGACAAATCTGAAAATTGCGATAATATGTTTTGTCGTCATAGTAACACCATAGGCCATGTTTTACGCTGACACTTTCACCGCTGTTTGTAGCAGTACCGTTCCAAGAAAAACATACCATAATCCCTACATTGCGTAGCGGGCTGTTCATTTTCAAAACTTTTTCCACTAATTAACTGTACCTACCTACTCGAATGTAGTGTGAACGATTTCCGGTCGACTGGCGAGTTGTTTGGCTACTAAATTACCCGCTACTCAGCCTATTGTGAACTATGCTTTAGTAGCGGGAAGAGAGAGTTGAACGACTCCTAAAGAGACACGATGGGATATAATAGACACAACTCTCTACATTATGCGACTGCATTTGATTGCGCAGGATAAAGAGCGAATCATGTTTGTTATGAAAACGTAGCGAATAAAATTGGAAGCACTCCAGAAGAGTTGATAGTACGTAAACTCATACAATAGCTACACCAGCACCCTAAAACCTCCTCTTTACACATAGACATTAGGTTGTATTTTGTATGACAATAAACACCATATTTTGATGCAATAGCAAATGACAATCATTACTTGAACTACCATCTATGAAGCTTTTATTTTATTACGTATTAAATATATGACACAGCATTTTACTGCTGGCTTAGTGGGGTTGTTCACAAAATACAAACTACCTTCAAAGCATGCTGACTCATTAATATGACTTTATATCCTTTCCTGGCATTGCTTATTTTTGTTGAGAAAACTGTTTTTATCACTATTATTTTTGGATATCATTGATGCATTGTGAGATGTGGTCGTGCGAGTTGTGGGGTTTAATGAGTAACATGTGTGATTGATTTTATTTTAAAGTAAAGAATAAAAAAATATAGTCATGAAAAGTACCTACTTGATAACGTGCAACAATATAATGAGTATGCATTGTATAATCTGCCTAATGATTTAACAACATGTGTGATTAGTTTTATCTGTATCAATCTTTTGTTTTATATAAATGTGTCCATCATGGTAGAGTCAGCAATATTGTCTATATATAATACCTAGTGTAACTATGGTAAGATAATCAAAGCAATTGAATTATTTTTGTATTTTGAAATAATTATGTAAAGAACCTGTTAACAAGGCTTGCAAAAGCCTTAACGGGACTTGCATTGCTTTAATTATTTTAAAAATGAATAAAGAGTATGTAAAGCATGACACTACATATGGGTTTCTACATATCTAGGATGATCTATTTCTTCAAGAAATTAATCCAGTAGGTATTAGGCTATGGTACATGAGTGAAAACTGAAGAGGTAGTCACGAAACACTTCTAAATCTAAGCTAATTTTCCTGCTTACTGTAATACATTATCAAAATTTATACGTCTAAATAAAGGTTTAGTTTTATCATAGGAGTAATAACTAATATTAGGTAGTTAGTAAATACTGAGATAATGTTCATCTGCGCGACTAATAAAGTTTAATGAAAACAAGGACCTAATTCACTATCTTACGTTTGGTTACAATAAATCAAGGGACGTTATTGTTATAATATGCCACACAACCGGGACACAATATACACTCTGATAACATAACGGTAATATTATTATGCTGTTATTTAGTAGGACCATCTCAATTGTACATACATACAGTCGCGTATCGCCGCATACATCTTGGACGCTGCTTGAGACAAAGCAAATGCTCTTTAGTATTCGGGGGCTCCTGTATTCCAATCGCACTCCTATAATTTTTCATGTATGTATCTGAATCGCTAAGTGTATTTACACTAAAAAAAGGGTATACGCGCGTCGTTTGATTGAGTTAGTAAAATATCAGCTAAAATGGCTTATATTGTTGTACAGTGTAGAGGCATGGAGTCTCAAAAGGCCCCCATTTAGACGGTCAAAAATAGATATCTCATAGGATACAAACTACGATAGTTGGTTGAATTTGTTCAATATTCAATTTTTCGACCGTTAATTCTTGGTGGAACATACTTTTAAATTATTATAAATAAAAGAAATTTTAGTTTTTTCCACTAATATTTATTTTTCAGCGAACCGGTTTTCGGAAGCGAGCTTCCTTCATCGGGCTTTAGATTTTTTTTAACATCTAAAGCCCGAAGAAGGAAGCTCGCTTCCGAAAACCGGTTCGCTGAAAAATAAATATTAGTGGAAAAAACTAAAAATTCTTTTATCTATATCTATATAATATATAATATATAATATATAATAAATAATATATAATATATAATATATAATATATAATATATAATATATAATATATAATATATAATATATAATATATAATATATAATATATAATATATAATATATTATATATATATAATATATAAAGAGGAAAGATTTGATTTTTTGTTTGTTTGTTTGTTTGTTTGTTTGTTTGTTTGTTTGCTTCGAATAGGCTCCAAAACTACTGAACCGATTTGAAAAATTCTTTCACTTTTGGGAAGCTACAATATCGGCGGTGAACATAGGCTATATTTAATTTCCAAAAAAAAGTGGGTAACCTACGAAAACTTCAATAATGTAACCCAAGGTGTAAAAAATTTACCTAAAATATTCTTTTTATCGCGAACGCTGTGAAAACTAATGATGATAGAATAAAACAATGTTCTACAATTTTGTAGAAGACATCATTATTTACAAAAAGTATCGCGACAGCATATGTCTAACTATTATAGTTATGCCACAATAAGTGTTTTTTTATTTAAAAAAACCCAATAAAATGTCACCTTTAGAAAAAGCTCTTTATTGGTATCTTGGTATTACTCCTTATTAAAATAAATTAGTTCATATTCAAGTCTGCTTCAATATGTTTGTATAACTTTTTGAATTATTCAATTCGGACATTCCATTCGAAAGTTATCACGAGTTTAAAAATGTGAGTATTGGAAAAAAAAGCATAGTCTCTTATCATCTCAACTTATCCGATGCAGAGTGCGTATGGGAGCCGGGGAGGGCTGAGGGGAGTCGTGTCAAGTTTAGTAGAAATACCGCGCAAAGTAGTCACGGTGGTAAAGTGACGTGACACGATTAATTTTTATTTTTTTGATAGTTTACTGCAAATTTATAGCTCAATGTGGATGAATCCAAGTATCATGTTCTGATAAGGTATTTAAAAGGTTGTAAATAATTTGGGATTACCTACCTACTTGACAAATTTTATAACATACCATACTACATGTATGTTTTACTCGGATGTTTTTGATTGTATTCTTCCTATAAAATAATTATTTTCATAAAAAAAAACGTGGTATTGGATACAGCTTAATATAATTGTTGCTTCGGTAGGTACCATAATTATATATACCTATTGTTACGTACGAAAACTGTACTTACTGTCGCAATTCTTTTTATGGTTCAATAATTCCATAATGAAAAGTAATACTTTGTTTAAAAGCCAGTAAATGGTATAGGAATATTATTTTAAAAGAAGCAATAGAGCAGAGGAGCTAATACCAGAGTAATAAATTGTCAATTAATATTTATGAATTATAATATTGATTTTTCGTAAGCGATAATAAAAGCCTTTGTGCGTAGATAAGTAAAACACTCACACTTGATTCAGAACTAGCTTATTTACAGTAGGTACTACATATTATATAGAATAAACAAGATTATCATTTTTTTATAAATATAAATGAATCTGTGCTCACTCAAAGTGAACACAAATACACTCTTTGACTCTTTCACAGTAAGCTACATAAATATTGTGCCGTGAAAGAGGAATTTATTTTTTCAAGGGTGCATTTACACCAAATGAGCATAGAGCCTGAGTTGGAGAGGTTGACGCCACTCTGGGCAAACAACAGCGAACGAACAATAGAATTCTGGCGGGCGTAATCTGTAATCGCCCATTAGTTAGTTCTTGGTGTTAATTCTTTCTTATTGTTATGTTTGGTGTTAATTTTAGTGATCAGTACCCATATTCTATTTTCACTCTGGCTTGAAGTAACACAATTTTATGGCGTCTCCACAGAATACTTCGGAAAGCTCCACAGCCGATACAAAATTCCCGTGAGTTTCTCACTTACGTTAGTGAGTAAAATTCGGAATAGGGATACATGAGGGAATGCTCTATTTCTAAATTTGGCTCTATATTCATTTGGTGTAAACGCACACTAAGCGAAAACAAACCGCAAAAAAGAAAAAATCCTAATTCGCTTTCGTTGTAATTCGACATTATGTAAAAAAATCACCAGACGGTTAGTAAGAAAGTACCAAAGTAAGACGTGACATTTTAGTTTTATTAGTTAGTTAAATTTTCTACCAAGAATTTGAAACACGCTACGGCAAATGTTAAATGACAACGTCGCTGAAAAGGAAAATGCGGTTCTTTAAAAACCTCCAGGACGTGGAGCAACTTTATGTATACAATTTAGAAAGAGACAACATGAAGACGTATGAATGACAGCAACACGTAGGTAGCAAAATAAAAAAAAAGCAAGGGAGACAGCGCAGCTTTCCATGCAAGCGAGCGAATCTGACAATAGAATTGATAGCGACAGAGATGAATATACATTGCGATACCTGCTTACTACAGGTGAAAATACTGTTTCCACCTGATGGGGGTAAAAAGAATATCGAAGGTATGGAGTGTTGGGTAGAACGAAAAGAAATAAGGAGACGATGTGACAACTCAATAATATGACAGTTCAATAAAATGTAGAATCTGCAGCATTAGAATTGCAAGTTGGAATCATTATTTCTTCAAAGAAATGCACGCGTCGAATAGGTTTTGTAATATTATGAAATAATAGATCCTTTTTATAAACATTTTTCCGTTATTAAGAAGTTTATAAAAATGCTGATACGTTGAATAACTTCTTTCTTTACGTTTTGGAGTTCAGCATGTACCTATGTCTATAATAATTGAGACCAACTATCTACAGTGAATGTTTTGAATTTAGCTTAAAAGATGGAGGATGAGTGGAAAAATATTCTTCAAATTATTGAAGTGCGAAGTCTTTGAACATCGGCAAACGCTCTGCGGTATGCTTCTCTGTCCTGTGAAAATGGATCAACCTTTTGGATTGCGGTCGATTTTATGACATTTTTTTAGAATAAATATCACCTTTCACTCACCCTTAACATCCATCATTGTTGGCATTCTCTATGGGCTGAAGAAAGCTGTATGTATAGATGCTACACTTGAATTATCTAATCACATGCCTATTGACATAAGAAAATTTGTGTATAGGGAGTAATATTTTCATGAAAGAGGAAGAGTGTCGGTGCCTAGGATTGAACCCACGACCATCTAGGAAAACTGGTGACCAAGCCGTTAGGCTACCAACCATACTATCAGGCAATCAAAGAATACTTATCTATCAAATCTCTGTTGTCTTTTTAAGAATCTGGATCACACGGGGTGTTTGTGAAGAAATAAGGAGCAATATTACCGACGATTACATAGGGTTTAAGTTTTTTTCATTTAAAATTTGCGATAAGTTTCTTGTTAAAAATGAATGACTTAATAATTTTCTCTTAGATAATATGCGTTGGTATTATTCGATTCGATTTTATATCAGACGGCTGTCTTAATTATGAGATTTGGGCATATTTCGCAGGCCTGTTTCGTATTTATGCAAATGAAATACATTAGAGCAGTATTGTTAAGTAGAAAGGGTGAAATTTATTTAACTGATAATGTCTTTTCGACTCGGCCTGTTCCGTTTATTTCGGGGAAAATCGTCCAATAATCGAGAAAAGCGGCCCTCGTTCCGAACGAAATTTAACCCCTCTGAATAATCAGCACGCGCGCAGTAAACACTTTTCTTCTTATACCCGGGATATTTGCCTCGATAATTATTTTATTCGTAGAAATTTTCCAACTTTATGATCTAGTATGTAAATAAGGAATATTATAACTCTTGCTGGAAATATTTTAACAGTTGGCTGTTGTATGTCTTGTATTATACAGGGTTGGTCCGGAGGTAAGTTATGGCCGACGACAGAACGAGTCTGGTCTGCTTACTGTCGCACTGTTTTACAGCTCTCATGAATAATTATTGCCATAAACCCTGCCTCGCGAAGGTTGTTCTAATTTCTTTAACACTTGTAGGAAGTTTAGCGCACACAACGATGACGAGTAATTCTTCATAAAAAATAATAATAGTCAAACCACCCCTTTAGAATGTCGAGTGAAATATTTTACGGTCTTTAGTTTGTTAAGAATAACGGAAAGTTTTGTCAATTTGATACAGAACAGCCTTACTTAATATTTTAACAAAAAATACCAACGCCGGCACGACCAAGGTTATTATTTACTGTAATTGTAAGACTAAACCTGTTTAAGATCAGCATTAAAATGTTTTTTTATTTACATCGAAACGTTTTTGGGCTAGGCTGTAGTTAAAAAAACACCTTGAGGTAGATTGTTGACACCAGGATTTAATTCTACTTGAAAACAACATTCAACAATTAAACATTTTTATCCGAGAAACATCCATTAAATAATATTCTGTGTTTCATTATTCTAATTATAACTAGCATTTTCAAAGCTTTGATCGACTTACTTCTTAGAAGATTAAAACAAATATTAAGTTGGAGTTTCAGACACTCCTAGAGTCCTACAAAATCAGGATATCGTACTGATGCTAATCAAAGATGAGCGGTATTAGAAATACCTACATAGCTCAATCCGTTAGTGAACAAAGCTACACAATGTTTTAAAGTTCAAAGCGTTTTGTTAAGGGTATAAACACAATATGTAGTTGTTAATACTTTTCTAAGCGTAGTTTTTTCAATCGCAGAACTTTTATAATGATATAAAATTTATTGTATGTTAAAAGAGGAAGTATGTAAGAAAGTTAAGTAGAGGTGGGGACGGCATAAAACTAACAAAGAAGAGCTCTGCTACCGGTGCGAAGTCATTGATAAGTACTGTGAGCCCATTCCAAGGGTGATATTAAACTTTTTACGAGTTGACACGGAGTACTTTACGCCTTGTTATGATTTTAATATCTTGTTAGAACAGTCGAGTGACGACACTTTCAGCCTAATATTATAGAGGGTACCTTATTTTACTACCTACATGAATATTATCAAGTGTTAAGTAGTATTCGACATACTTGTCTTTAAACGACAAAGTATGAATAAATCATACCTAACACATTACATAAATAATAATTACTTACAGCTCATAAAATACAACATACATGTAGGCAGATATCTTCAGAATCTTCATAATACATATATTATAAAGTTGAATTTTCTTTCATGATAACTGGATAGATAAGCTTGAGCTAATTTGTAACTAGTTTTCGCATAATAACTACACGAACGTCCAACATGATTATATCGATTGAATGTTAAATAATAATGAATTGTTTAAACAATTATCATACCCGTATCCACAACCAAAATAAAACCAAATCAAGACAATATAAGACACGTCAGAAGATGACAAGACAGTCGAAGTGGTTTTTAGCCTGGGTCGTGGGTTCGATCCCAGCTGCCGACCATCTTCCTCTTATCTGACACAAGCTTTAAGTGACGTACTGTCAAACAGTGTATTTTTGTTCACTTTGAGTGATCAAGAATTCATTTTCATATATACCTAAAAAAGACAAAGCGAGACAATACAAGCCAAGGTAAGGCAAAACAGTTATAAACACAGAACAGAATAGAATGAAATAAAACATTCAATTCTGAATATAATAAAATATTACTGCAATTTTTGTCAAAAACGATACGACAAAATAATGAAAATGGGCTTTCGGTTTTTATCATTCCATACATCGTATCTTAATTAGAAGTTTTTGGCCAAAGAAAATTTTCCTGTGTGTCTACGCAATGTCTGATTCTTCCCCGTTCTAAACGACGGAGCAGTTGGTCCTTCCGAAAAATGATTTCGCTTATGGATTCACAACAAACAGACTTATTTTTGAAATGCTTTATCATAGATAATAAAATTTTGATTGTTTACCTGAACTACATTTTCCACGGTAGATAATTCTCATCTGCCTTCGACTTCGGCATGCTTCCTGCCTTAATTCACATTCGTTGGCGTAAGTTCTTCCATCAGAGGCACATACAGGATCCAAGGAGAGTGGACACATTTCTCCACAGCGACATACCGGGGAACGAAGTCCATCCAATTGGCACACCTGGGGTGATGGGCATTCGAAGTCACCGCAAGGATCTGTGAAGTAAAAAAGATATTGTTAGTTAAAAAAATATTTTATACAATTTATACAATTGGTTGAACCCGCTTAGGGGTAGGTATAAGGAAGCAACAAGAGCCTTTCCTGCGCTCGATCTTGCGCAGCTTAATATACCTGCACACCTTATTATATTTTCTAATACTAGCTGGCCCAGAATAATTTTTTTTTTTTGATTTATTACATGATTTAAATACAGTTTATGACATGGGAACCGAATTCAATTTAGCTAATTTTATTACATTATGTTATCAGAATTATTGTTGATTCGGATGCGGGATGAAGTTCGATGGGTCATAAGTTTGTACCTAATAAAAACATTCCCTCTATAGTTGCGTAACTCTAAAAAAAATCCAAGAGATGGCGGTGTAGTAGGAAATAAGTCACATATGAAGCGTGTTAAGCTATGATATATGTTGTTGGATGAAAAGACTCCACTAAACCCAAATTTCACCGAATATGTACAATAACTATGTACAATAGCTATGCGGGAGATACCTGTTATTGGAGCGCTGGATATTCTATGTGTTTGTTTCATATTGTTTCTATTGTTCAGTGTTCTGTTGGTGTCTCTATGAAATAAATAAATAGTATGATATAAATTACCTACTATATTTAGAGTAGGTAAGTATATATGAGTTCATAATATGTGATGCTGACATTACGTGTTTTGAAAAAGAGCCTCTAAGAACTCAGAAAGAGGAAAGGAGGACTTCATTATGGACTGTTTCATTATTTTCATAGCTAGAGACATCTATCTCTGGATGAAAACGTAAATAATAAATACCAAATTGGCAAAAGGTAAATTGGATTCATTATTATTATTTTTGTATGCATCGACATTTAAATGAAGGGATTTGGAATACCTGTAAGTACCTACCTACTCTGAATTGAATTTAGAGGAAAAATACGGTTACACCGAAGGGTAAATTTTACGATTAAGAAAATGATCTTGACAATGCGTAGGTACGGATCTTAAAAGCAGACGAAAGTGCTAGAGGTTCATTTCTTTAAGTTTAATACAAAGAAAATTATTACATTCTCATAATTTGTTTATTTATTTATGTGCCTAGAAACCACGACGTTGAGAAAGTCAGTAGGTACGAAAATCTGTAACGGAACCACGCACTATAGTCAACCAACAATATGTCGTATATGTACCTACCAATCAATTCGTATAAATGCATATTTTTAAAACCCTTCAGTTGTCAAAATTAACTCAAAGTGAGATATGAAATCCACCAACTTTAATGGGCAAGACAGATGGACACCGTGGGCTTGGTAGAAGGCAGATCTTGTGGTTGCGCGATGTGCGAGACTGGATCGGAATAGGGCGAGTGCAGGAGCTATTCCGGGTGGCAAGAAATAAGAGAGGCCTTCAAGGAAATGCTTGCTATCATCAGAAAGAGCTGATAGGGCATAAGAAGAAGAGATAGCACAAGGTTTTTAAGAACATTTTTATTCACAGACTGACTGTAGACTGAATAAAATATTTATGTGTTTTTTATTTTCGTACATATTATTTTTATTATCGAGTTTAAAATCTAAATTAAAAATATAGCGGTCCAATGTTTTATTAAAATAATTATTTACGAAGCTCACATTGATCATTTGGACAAACGGAGATATATTATTATCAATTATTATTTGTCCTCTCAGCTACGGTAGGTGACGTTTTGATGAAAAATCGTTTATTTCATTTGCATTTTGATTATGAAAAAAATAAATAAAACCGGACACACATTTTAATTAAAAGTGATGAATGTCCGTGGAAAATAAAACACAAATGGCCTGGAAAAATGCGGATTGTAGTCGGATAATTATATTGATAAAATAAAATAAATGAAACAAAACGAATATTAATTTAATAAGTAGCGTAAATGGTTTGTTTTAAATAAAATTTGTAGTTTATTTTCAAAGTTAGACAATATAGTTCTACAGTGGCCTGTAGTATTGACGAATTGAACGTTAATTCTAGGTGAATTTTATTATTCTTTTTTTTTTATATAAAAATGAATCGGTGCTCACTCAAATAGAACGGAAATACACTTTTCGACTCTTCCACAGTAGGCTACTTAAAGCTTGTATGGTGAAAGAGGAATATATGGTCGGCACCCGGGATTGAACCTACGACCTACTACAATACTAGATGGTACAAAAGCCGGCGTCTTTACCGCTAGGCTAACACCAACTTCATTGTTATGTAATAATATTATTTGTTTTTACAATCCTGTCTCGTTTCGTATGGGTAGGTACACGACCAGGGGTCAAAATAGAAAAAGAAAGGTTTCTTAGTATCTTTGAAATAAATTTATTTCTTGCAATCGTTTCAACCAATTCGAGAAAAGTCTTCAACTTTAAATATGTATTAATTTCTTTATACGAGACAACACAAGGGCTATAACACCCCCTGGACGATAATACATCCTATATTTTTATTGCTTTTGAAGATTGTGAAAACAGTTGAGTAAATTGAACACCTTCATCAATCCTTGCTGTAATAGCAAAGTGCAAGTTTTAAACTGCAACATGTTTAAGTACTTAATGATTACGTTATCTTATATATAAAAAATGGAGAACTATTTCCCGATGTCATCGCATCGTTATTTTTTTTCGCTAATTCGTTTTTTGTCGTGTAGGCTTTTATTAGGAGAGTGTCCTTTTAGAAGAAAAAATTATGAAAAAAGCATGGAAAATTAGAAAATTAAAGAAAACTATACGTAGACAACCATATAAGTACTTTTTACCTTAAATTTTTATTCCAATTTTGAAATTTTTACAAAATTGTCAATTGGTGCGATTGACAGAATGCGGATGGAATATAGATGGTTTAAAACAGACGCATCGTTCGGAATCACATTGGTCAAATAAATGATATTTAATTCATCACCATACAAATTCGAATTCAATATTCATATTTAGGAACGCAGGACAACGTCTGTCGGGAAAGCTAGTATTTTATAATTATAAAAAAGGAAGCATAAATTCTAGCTGGTTTAGCTAATAATGCAATGTACAACCACCTTCATAAATAATAGTTACATACATTTTATGAAATCGGATTACTTTGTAATAAATTAACCCGCAGATTAAGTTTGGTGGAATATATAAAAACGCTCATAAGCGCAGTCACCGGTACAACAAAGGTGAATTAATTATCTGAGTGCAATTTCGGTTCTCGCAGATAAAATGCATATGACCCGAGGGTGTAATGAATATTCTGTCTTTGTGTTGCGCTCAACCTTTCATGTGATCGTGTTAGTACCACCCTGAGTATACCGCGAATAAGGTGAGCGTCACATTGCACAGGAGTGCAGTCGCATACTCCACCACTACGTGGTATTATATTATATTGTATCTTACATTTACCACACAAAAATTGCTCTTATATTAGCGGGAAATTCGCTATCAGCAATATTTTAGACTGGTTAAGTACCTATGTTCTAACGATAACCTTAATATACCTATCGTTTCTTTCAACTTTCGATAGTGTACGTGTAAGATATTTCATTTTTCTATGCTTTTATTAGTGGAATAGTTCTTCCGTTAATGTCAATTATTGTGGTAAAGCATTCTCGGTTCTTAGTAGGTATAAGTTTTAATATCGAAATGATTAGGTATCGAAAGAGTTTCGATAAAATTGATCGCACAAAACTTACACTGTTTGCACGATAATAAGCGCTTACTAGCAGGCAATAATCTCTTACTAGACTATAGACAGGCAGTAAACTCTTACTAGACCAACTGGACCTAAACACTGATCACGTTCGCGATTATACAACCAGCACATTTTCAGCTTTACCTTTGTCCATGAAATTCTGTTGGATGATTTTATATTTTTCTAGACTTTAGCTCTACACGAGCATGACGATTTTTGACGATTATCCGTTGCAACTCGTCCAAAAATAGCAAATCACAATGGTATAAGACAAGTAAAAAAAAATTAACTTTGGTATATTAAGAAAAGCGTTTTTAATCAAACAAGAAAAAGATGCACGGTGATATTAGTCGCAAGTGAAGGATCTAAAGAGGCGATAATTGAAAAAATCTGAAGATCATAGTTTGTAGAGCTTAAAACTAATTCACTGTTAATTTACTGGGGTAAGATGTTAGTAGTGCTTAGTCAATGAAGATATTATGCATGTTGGAAATTCTCCATGTGTGCAGGATGTCCAAAAAAAAATGAGCATCTGCAAGCTTCATAAGGGTACGTATTTATCGCGGAAGGACACAAATATTTGTTTAAATTTAATTATATTGTGGCAATTATTATGAGGTCAATTTCATTTATTTCCGATCACTTTCTATTGAAACTCTTCTATACCTTATAATATCCGGAGAGAAAAAATCTGTTTTTATTTTCACCCTTGAAATCTGATGACAAGCCTTTATGTTTGAATAATTTTGTTGGTCCTTCTTACCAGAAACAGATAATACAATAATATTACCTATAGAGCTGAGTTGCTGTCGCAAAATTACCGTACCGTGTGGCGCTGGCCTAAGCGGGCCTTTTGATATAGAGATGGGGATTACATTGCATTGTGCACCGACACGACGCGACGTTTGTAATCAATTTTCCAAATCGTGAATGAAATCATACAATCGCTTTGCAATCAAATTGATGACTGGAATCGTTGTGAATTCATTTGGTGTTTTTTATAACCTAAATAAATACGATTTTGATAGATGCAGAATAAAGCGACGATTGTTTACGTTTGAACCGTTTAATATTATTTGTAAGCAATTTATTTCAGCTAAAGGCCTCTTGAAAATTTCAGCATGCAACATGATTGGGACTTATTTAGCCAACATGCAGTAAAAAATTCTTCTCTTGTGCAAAAAAAAAAATATAGACCCTTGTCAGTAGATCACTAATATAAATGAAAGTCGGGTTAGTGTGAACACTTACAACTCGAGATCGGCTGAACAGATTCTTTCAATATTTGATTTATTGGATTCTTCTCCGCTCCGGATAACAGAATAACTAATAAAAAGTTGAAAAAATGGGTAAAAAAATTATATAAAATACAATTTTATGTTAGTATGGAACAACGTCTATCGGGAAAGCTAGTATTATATAAATAATGATTTAGTACTCAGTTGATATAAACACTTTTGACCTCCATAAGGGATCACTGATCAGATTGGGTCCCTAAATGAATGACCGTAGCGTTAATTTGAGGATATTGTACCATATGGATACCTTATCATAGTTGGACGACGAGAGCGCCGTTCTTACTTCCATCAGAGTTTCGAAAACGAATACAAGAGCTCTTGATGCCTCCCTGTGCTAAATTATGAAATAGTCGAATTTAGGTAAACGTTGCTAGTTTCCTATAAACTTCTAAGAAACTTAGGAGAAAAAAAATGTAACTGTAGCGCACAGGTGTTAGGCTACAAAGAAAGATGTGTGGGTCCTCACTACGGTCCTCAACAGCGCGAACCACGCTCGATTCTGCAGCTCTGCTTCCTCTGGTTGCACCGCTTGGCAGGTCCACTGCAGCTCCTCTGTAGATGGTACCACTGCAGGTCGTAGACGGCGGCACTGGGTAGGACCTCCGGTAGGCTGTCGTTGCTCACACTGCTAGCTGAAGGGTGTAGACGTGAAACGTTCTGAACAGCGGCAGAGGCGCAAAACGTTCTAACAAAGGGTAGCTGTAGCAGCTAAGCAGTACGACGGCAAGCGTGAAACGTTCGGGACCAGTGGCACTAGTGTGCCTGAGTCGCAGAAACACGAAACGTTCCAATAAGGTAGGTACTTCCAAAGTACCAATATCCAAATCCAAGTTTCAAAGAGAGTCCAATAGTCAAGCAAGGTTCCAGTATTCCAGTTCAGGTAAGCAGAGGTAGGTAGTTTCAAATGAAAGTCACGATAAACGATCAGAACAAACAGAATGCTTTATTGAGCAAAATCGACACATATTTATTTAAAATATTTTACGCTAGCGCGTTAGTACTAGACCTCCGCATGTGTAATCAGGGAGCGTTTTCTATTCACGTTTAATAGGCTCCCCTGGCCTCTACATACGTCATTCTTTACTAGGCGCCACACAGTATAATTAGGTACAGATTATTCATTTGCAATAATAATTATACAATGGCAAATTTCTATAGAAATTTAAACTTATTTTTAACACTTTAGCGGCCGTCCGGAACATCCTCCCCCCGTGAGGGTTTCCCTCTCTTCTTCTGTGATGGACGGCGCCTTTTCTTCTCGCAGAAGTTGCAGAAGTTTCACCGCTGGACGAAGTAACAGCCTTCCTTCTGCTGTCCTCACTAAAGCTGAGCGAACTTGGTTATCCGCCCCCGGCCGCACTTCCACTATTACTCCTCGCCTCCACTCGTTTCTTCTTGCTCCTGGGTCCACGATCACTACGAGATCACCAACCTTTAGTGGGTCACAAGGCTCTCTCCATTTCTTTCGCTGGGCGATCGTAGGCAGGTACTCTTGAAGCCATCGGCGCCAGAACCCGTCTGCTAACTGTTGGGCGATTCTCCACTGCCGTCGTAAGCACACTTCGTTTTCTTTCTCCTCGTAGTGTGCGAGTTGTGGACGTCCGCTCGCGCATCCGATAAGGAAATGATTGGGTGTGAGTGGCTCCTGGTCTTCGTGGTCTACGGCTACATGAGTGAGCGGCCGACTGTTAATGGTATGCTCGATCTCTGCCAGCACCGTCAATAATGTATCGAGTCTCGGGGCGCGCTCCTTTAAGGCGTATTTCAGCCCAGTTTTGACGGATCTAACCATGCGCTCCCACGCTCCTCCAAGGTGGGGGGCGCCTGGGGGGTTGAAGGCCCATCTTGAACACTTGTTTATTTCTGCATACCATTTATTGCTTTTGAGAATATCCGCCATTGCGTCTGATATTTCTTTGTTGGCTGCTGTGAAGTTAGTCCCGTTATCTGAGTAGATAACAGATGGTGACCCTCTTCGTGCTGTCATTCGTCTTAACGCCATTATGGTGGCGTCAGCGTCCAGACTGTCCACTAACTCTAAGTGTACAGCCCGTGTTGTTAGACACGTAAATAGTGCCCCATATCTTTTTTCTCTCCTTCGTCCCACAGTGACTTCCATGGGGCCGAATAGGTCAACCCCGCAATGAGTGAAGGGTCTCTCGCTGTATGCAAGTCTTCCCAGTGGTAGCTGAGCCATAAGTGGTGGTGACGGTTTAGCTCGTTCTTGCTTGCACTTGATGCAGTTATGGACAATTTTTCTCACATTTGTACGAAGTTTGAACATTATCGCGTGACGTTTCACTTCCGCCACTGTCCTCTCCGTTCCGCCGTGCATAACTGCTTCATGCGAGTGACGTATAAACAGTTTGGCTGCTGGATGGTCTGCACACAATACAAAGGGACTTTCCTTTTTGAGCGCTTCTAGCCTGGTACTGGCCTTCAGTATCCCGTCGTCGAGCCAAGGTGATGTTTGAGATATGCGGCTTTCTTTCTTCACTGTTTTTCCGCTTGTTAAGGCCTTGTATTCTTCAGGAAATGAATCCTTTTGCATTTGCTTGACCCAAGCTATTTCAGCTCATTTGAGCTCTTCGTGATCCAGCATTCCTCTTCTTCTTTTA
This sequence comes from Mystacides longicornis, assembly GCA_963576905.1. NCBI lineage: Eukaryota > Metazoa > Arthropoda > Insecta > Trichoptera > Leptoceridae > Mystacides > Mystacides longicornis. The sequence continues at coordinate 14,194,564 of OY756426.1, forward strand.
CTTCTGTCAGCAAACCTTAGTACCCAAGCTGTTACCCTCAACAGCTTGCTCCATGAGCTGATTCGGCTTGGATCTGGAAGGCCGCTGGTTAACTCTGCAGTAGTCGTCCCGCAGAATACTGCTTTCATTTCTGCATCAGCTTCTGGGGTCGGCTTCTCCGTAGTCTTCAATACGGGCCAATCCTCTTCAGGTTTTCTTAAGAATGTGGGCCCACTGAACCATAATGCTTCTGGGCTCAGGTCTGGAAACTCCAAGTCTCTCGTACCCAAGTCGGCTGGGTTCATCTTGCTGGGCACCCACTTCCATTCATCTGGCTGTGTTAATTCGGCTATCTCACCAAGACGATTAGCCACGAACACATTGAAGCGTCTGGGATCTGATTTGATCCACGTCAGCACCGTTGTAGAGTCCGACCACATAGTGCAGCTGCTGACCTTGGTCTTCATCTCTTTTCGCAGGGTTTCGGAGAGTCTGGATCCCATAAGGGCTGCTTGAAGCTCCATTCGTGGAATGGAAATCGGCTTGAGGGGAGCCACTTTACACTTGCTTCCCAAGAAGTGTACTGACCCCCCTTCCTCTGCTAAGTACGCCACTGCACAGCAAGCTGACTCTGATGCATCACAGAAGATGTGTAGGCGTGCCTTGCTCTTTGGTTCTTCTCGGTAACACCGTTGAATAGTACAGCTCAGCATTCTCGCAGATTCAAGCCAATTGTTCCATCGATCTGCGTGTTGCTCCAGAATTGGCTCGTCCCAGCCGGTTCCGCTTCGCCAGACGTCTTGTAGAAGAATTTTGGTTTGAATTGTTACACAACCGATGAAACCAAGCGGGTCGAAGATCTTCATTACGTCGCTCAGGATCTGCCTCTTCTTTCTGGTAGCTTATGAAGACTATAGATGAATACATCCTTTTCTGGGTCCCAATGTACACCTAGAACCCTTTCAGTATTAGCAGCGCCCCCTAGCTCTATGGTTCGGGTTGCCCTTGCCTCAGGCGGAATGCTTGATAAGCTTGTTGTGGAATTCGAAGCCCAGTTTACGAGATCGAATCCCCCGCTTGCCAATACTGTTGTTACTTGCTCGACCATTTCCTTAGCTTCTTCTTCAGTGTGGTGTGAGTTCAAGTAATCGTCCATGTAGAACCTTGTAATTATAGCTTCTGCCGCCTTTGGGTAGTTGACCGAGGCACCTTCAGCCACTCTATTTCTAACATATTGGGCGCTAGCTGGAGAGCATCTAGCCCCGAACATCATGGAGCTCAGCTTGTATTGTTGAGGCTCCATATCTGGTGACTCGCGCCAGAGGAATAATTGTGACATCTGGTCCTCTGGTTTCATTTTTATGCGCAGAAACATCTCTCTGATATCCGCGGCGACACCAATTTTTCCTTCGCGAAATCGAAGAATGTTGCCCAGCAACATTGAAAGTATGTCGGGCCCAGTTAGGAGATGGTCGTTGAGTGATGTACCACCAAACCTGGCTGCTGCGTCGAACACTACGCGTATCTTCCCCGGCTTGTTTGGATTGGTCACTGCGAAATGGGGTAAGTACCACTTCCTAGGGCTGTCTTCGTTGCTTGAAGAAGGTACGGCATAGCCTTTGGCGATGAGCTCACTTATTTTTTGTTTGTATTGAACTGCCAGGTGCTCATCTTTGGATAACTTCCTCTCTAGACTCTTAAGTCGATTCAAGGCCCCAGGATAATTGTTTGGTAAGGGTGCATCATCTTTCCACAAGAGCCCCGTCTCCCATCGTCCATCACTTGTCTGCTGAGTGCTCTCTTCCATGAGAACTGTTGCTGCTTTCTCTTCTGATGGTACTCGTAACACTCGCGACACGCCCAGGGAATCGATATCAAAATAACGTTTTACAACGTCACTGGTTGCCTCATCAGATGTAGTGCAGTTCACTTGGTACTCAACACACGGCCCGGCGCCCCCGTGTAACACCCATCCCAGTGCAGTTCTTGATTGCATTACGGAATCGCCCGGAGTTTCTTTGACTTCACGCGCGACCACTAAGTGGGCGTTATCTTGCCCAATCAACATTGATGGTTGTATATAGGGAGCGGCCACACCCGGTTGGCGGAGCTCCGCCTTCTTACTTGCGTATAGTTGCTGAGGAAGTGATAATCCGCGAACTGTATTAGCAACTATACTGTATTCACTAGGCATGGTTTTGCCCTTTATGCGTAGCTTAATTCTTCTCGAAGACACCTCCTCTGTAGTCATCTTGTTAATGCCCATTATTTTTAGGGTACTTACGCGACCGCGTGCACCGATTTTATTCGCGACGTCTTCGTGTATAAGAGAAATCGTTGATCCGTCATCAAGAAGTGCGTAAACGTCCATGCTCCCCAATGGGCCGCTCACTGTAACAGGTACCACTTTAAGTAACACCGGGTGTTCCTTTAACCACGTACTGGTAACTGCAGCGGTTTTAACTTCACTCGTGGCTACGTTATGCAACGATTTATGATGCCACCGGCGGCATCCTTGAATGTTACACTGGTCCGATTTGCGACATTTACGCGACGAATGACCAGTCCCGAGACAGCCCGTACACAAATTGAACTCTTTTATCACGGCCCAACGTTCATCGACAGTCTTTTTGAGATAGTCTTGGCACTTTGGCACTCTGTGGTTACCACCACACACATTACACGTCACTGTCTTTTCAGTTTGTACTGCACGAACTATTTCGGTATCTTCTTGTGTAAGAAACACTTTTTTGGTTTCCACTTTTTTCTTTAAGTCTTTCACGGGTGCCGATATCGCGGCGGAGGCACTACTCGACGCGAACCGTTGTAGGAAATCTAAGAACTCGTCGACGCTGAGTTCTACTTTCACGCTCACGAACGTACGATGGTAGATCCACACACCTCGGAGTGATGTTGGTAGCAGGTCCACACACGCCTCAAGCACTTGTCGCTTGTTCACTTGTAAGTAGTTTGAGTCAGCGAGCGTGATCGACGTCAATGTCCCGTGTATGGTCGCCCTAAGGTCTGCAATCTCGCTGAGTGTGTAGTTCTCCCGCAGTTTCGGTGTCTTCCTGAACTCGTTCATCAAATGTTGCACCACGTTTTCAGTCTGGGAGAATCTCTCTTGAAGTGAATTCATTATATAATTCACGTTGTTGGGATCCCCTGAAATAAGGTAACCCCGAACGGTCTCTCTCGCTTTACCTTGTAGGGCACAGCGGAGTCGTAGGAGATTCTCAGCATCACCAATGCGGCACATCTTAGTGGAATCCACGAAATGTTGACGGAAAGCAGGCCACTCCAGGGGGTCTCCGTCAAACTTGGGCAGTTGTGCGGTCTGGCTATTCCTTGCAACCAGTGCAGCTAATCTGCCTTCTTCTTGTGCTGTGGCTACGGGGTTTCGGTACCGCAGCCATTCATGGGTGTAGGAGCCGGCGCCATAGTCATCGAAGGACGGAGGGTTAAAAGATGCTCCTGCCCAGGACCCTGCACCTTGTTCTGGTGGACTGGCACCTCTTGCTGCTCCTACGTCTGCATCCATCCTCGTCTCGGTTGTGGGTTGCGTTGTGGCTTGCAACGATGGACCCGGGTCTGCTCCCACCGGCTCGGCTTGTTGCTCCTGAGTTGGTGGTGTTGCCCTAGGGTTCTCCTCCCTCTGCTTGCGTAGCAGCCTTTCAGCTTCCAGGGCCAGCTTCGTAGCTCTCAGCTCCCGGCGTAGACGTCGTAGGGTGTCGTCTGTAGCTGTACGGATGCTCCCGCTTGTGTTGCTTTCCTCGCCACTGCTTCCATCTCCCGCAACGCTCTTCCCAGAGCGTAAATTCATCGCCATCTCGGATGTGGTGAAGATCCGGCTCGAAGGACCAGCTGATGTAGCGCACAGGTGTTAGGCTACAAAGAAAGATGTGTGGGTCCTCACTACGGTCCTCAACAGCGCGAACCACGCTCGATTCTGCAGCTCTGCTTCCTCTGGTTGCACCGCTTGGCAGGTCCACTGCAGCTCCTCTGTAGATGGTACCACTGCAGGTCGTAGACGGCGGCACTGGGTAGGACCTCCGGTAGGCTGTCGTTGCTCACACTGCTAGCTGAAGGGTGTAGACGTGAAACGTTCTGAACAGCGGCAGAGGCGCAAAACGTTCTAACAAAGGGTAGCTGTAGCAGCTAAGCAGTACGACGGCAAGCGTGAAACGTTCGGGACCAGTGGCACTAGTGTGCCTGAGTCGCAGAAACACGAAACGTTCCAATAAGGTAGGTACTTCCAAAGTACCAATATCCAAATCCAAGTTTCAAAGAGAGTCCAATAGTCAAGCAAGGTTCCAGTATTCCAGTTCAGGTAAGCAGAGGTAGGTAGTTTCAAATGAAAGTCACGATAAACGATCAGAACAAACAGAATGCTTTATTGAGCAAAATCGACACATATTTATTTAAAATATTTTACGCTAGCGCGTTAGTACTAGACCTCCGCATGTGTAATCAGGGAGCGTTTTCTATTCACGTTTAATAGGCTCCCCTGGCCTCTACATACGTCATTCTTTACTAGGCGCCACACAGTATAATTAGGTACAGATTATTCATTTGCAATAATTATACAATGGCAAATTTCTATAGAAATTTAAACTTATTTTTAACACTTTAGCGGCCGTCCGGAACAGTAACTATCATTTTTTTATCCACCTAGTATAAAATAGCGCCTCAAAATCAACTCTTTAGGGCGTCTCTAAATTTCTTGTTTTTCTGACTGAACACACATTTTGTTTGTAGAAAATATTCAGTAAAATGTTGAACAAATATTTCGAACGAAGCGCCTGAAGGTATTTCATTAGTTTAATTATTTTCGAATGATTCTTCCATTTCATTATGAGATTAAAAGGTTCACCCTACTAAAATTACTCATAAAATCAAGAATTGGATGTTTTTGATGTTTATAAATAAATGTTTGTAAAGTAGGTATATTACAGCTAATTACTAACGCGTGAATTTCACGAAAATTATCATAAAACTTTGTAATTTGGAGAAGATCAAGAAAGGAAATGAAAAAGAAGTTGAATTGAGTTGGTAGGTAGAATGAAAGTAAGACTCAAGTTCCACTTTGCCTCGAGGAAGAAGTCTTACAACGTCATTATTATTTAGATAATATTAAGGAACTTGGATACACCCAAAAACAAACCAAAGAAAAAATGAACAAAAAAAAAATTGAAATTTGAATTCTCTATTTAAAACTGTTTTGTATTTAAAACTAAAATTCTAGGTAAAATATATTTTGTTATAGATTTGAAATGAAAAGAGCTGAAGCAAATAATAATAAAATTTAAAAAAATCAGTGATATGAGCCGAAGATGACAGCCCCCTAACGTTGGAAAATATTTTTTCTCTTGTTTCGTGGGTTTCTGCCTGTATTGACTAATTATTTATTTAAGAATATACAAATATAGTTACAATATTGGCAGCCTACTCCAAACGGAGTGACAAAATTCAAACAAATTTGAGATAACTAGTTGCAAAAATACAAAGAAAACGAAGAATTTCGTGGTTTTGGTATGATTTAAAAATTTTATATTTAGGTAAAGGACATTTTTAATCACAACCGTCACATTCATAATATTGAGCGGATTATTTTTAAAGCTTTTCACTGTCAAAAAATTTGGACAGTCTTAAAGAATTTTCAAACGTTGAGCCTAATTAAGATAAGTAATCGCTAGGGATTATGATGTAAAAAATAACGGTACTTAATCACTTGTCATCAATCTTAGACGGGTATTGCTCCCTTTTATACGGATTGATGTGTTTGTCGGAAAGGGTAATCGGAAGAAAAGCCTAATAAATTTTTATAAAGTATATATGGACGTGTGAGTTTAATGTTCGTTTTCCTATTATTCTCCTTACTATTGTTAAATTTGGATTTATTTAGGAGACTTTGATCGAATAACAGTGGAAAAATAGACTATCTACTGATGTTTTATAAATACGTGAAGAAGCTATTAGGAGCGTTCCCAGAGGCATTCGATAAAAATTTATAGGAGACATGCGTAATTAACTTCCGTTCGTGTAAGTTGTTTTTCAAAGAACCCTTTCTTATTTATTTAAGTAATTTAACGTCTTTTTACTTTTTTAAAAGCCTTAAAAACAGTAGAAAAACGGCGAATAAATTGATTCCATTCAGACTAATTTAAGAAAATAACTCTAAATTAAATTTTAAAGTAGGTATTTTTTTGTCTAAAAATATACAACACTCAACATTTTTATTAAAATGAATATGTAGGTTTGTAGAGAGAAGAATTTTGAAAACTAGAAAAAGATTTTTACTGAGAACATAAAATTGAGATAAGCACTTGAATGCTTTTTTCAACTTACGTTCGAAAAATTGAAGTGATATTAATGCAATAATGTAACCAAGTATGCGCCCAAAAGACCCATGTCGGGGAAAATTTTAAGCCACTATTGCAAAATTTAAAGCTTGTGAGCGCACATACGGAAGTGCTCACTATACACCCGAAGTAACCTGCCGAAATTTTTTGAAAATGGCGACACATGAGGAAGACACAATATCAGGTCCATCAAGCACAGATTGACAAAAACATCCAAGAGCCATATCTGCCAGAGTGTCCAACTGTTCAATATGATTCCGGAAGGTATCCGGAATCTGGATAGTTCTGAGTTTGGGAGGGGAGTGAAGTCGTACCTTGGTGACAAATCTCACTAGTATTAATTTCTAATTTAAAGTAATAGCTAAAATACAACGAGTCGAACAAAACGTGCCGGTTGACCGTTTACATCAACCAGCACCGTTATTATTTGTATGTACCTATTTACTTAAGTACCATCCGATTGTCTTCTATTTTTGTTTACACATTTTCTGTATTAATGATAAATTGCTTTGTCTATTGTGAATTTTTACTATTTACCTAAAGGTCTGTATTTTTTCGACATAACCTTTGTTTTCTTTATGATTGGAATATTTTCCCTTCTGATTGGCAGACAGCGACGCTATAGATTTGGTTGTTCTGTTCTAGATATTTTCAACTCCTGCTCCGATAAACGTTCTATTTCGAAATGTTCAAATTATTGACATTGACTACAATTTCGGTCCTTTCATTATTACTTATTAAAACAATTAATATCACCATCTATAACAATCAAAATCAAATCTAGGGAGACAACAAGAGCTCTACTTTGCGGTCGAGTCTGCACAATGCTTATGACCTTACACAAGCAGATATTAACCAGAAGAGAGTAAAGTAATACAGAAGGCGCTTGAGTTCAAATCTAAATTAATGACCGATAACCATTTTGCAAACATGACACAATATTTTTTGAATAAGCTCAATTATTCAATTCACAGTAAAAATAGACAGTCGGCGATATTACTTTGTCATTTCATCTCTAACATCGAAGAAAATAAGTGTCATGGAGACGAAAGAAACGATCATACTTAATATTATCACAGATATTATTTCCATTATCATAATGCTGAATTACACCGAGGTTGTGATATTGTATGACACTTTTTCCACACGTAGAAATATTATTCGAAAGCGGCGAAGTTTCTCAATTTTCAATTTCCTCAATATTGCGGAGCTCAGCAATTGGGTCGCCGTATTATGGCTTAAGATATGACAATATTTCTCCGGCTCGGAATAAAGTATTATAATATGTAAGTGCAGCATTGGGTTCAGGTCATATCCATGCTGCGATCGCTAACATAAATTATTATTATAATGTTGATTTATTCCTGGTGTTTTAATAAAACGTTCTCTGGGGATTAATATTTCTACGTAACTAAATAAATTTGTCATAAAAATATTTTCATGCACGAGTAGGTCAGATGGTGTATTGGTAGAACAAAATTACCTCGTAAAATTTAAATAAAAGAACACTTATCGTGACAAGAAATGATATTAATTAAACATCTTGATATTGATCTACTTAACCACATTTCTTTCATTTAAATAAATGTGGTAAGATTTATTTTAAATAGACTTGTATCGTTCACACTTACCCGGCAACCGCCTTTTCAGACTACTTCATAAAAAAATGTTCTACCAGAGCGTTCGATTAAAAATCGGACCCGATATACGAAAAGTGGGAATAGGTTGTAACAAATTAACATAGTAACTATATAAAAATAGTAAATTAACATAGTAAGTTAAAGATGCAATAAATAAATAAATAAAATAAATAATAAAATAAACAATAGTAACAAAATAATTATGTAGTTATTAATGGACTGATATAATTTTTACAATATAATAATATCTACTTACGAAGAGCCCAATAAAAGTTAAGTATAATAATAATAATACTTATTAAGATTATAATAAGTATACTTCTGAACTTAGCTGAAAAACAACAAGTAACATTAGTTAAATGTGAAATTCTGTTTCAGCAAATAAGAGAGTAATTTGTTTTTAATTAATACTTACTATGTTGAAATTAACAACGAACAAACATCATTTGAGAAATTGTATTAACATAAACCCTACCTGTGCGCGTATAGAGAGAAAATCAACACAAGAGACAAAGTATGAGTAATTTTCCTTTCCTGGTATGCCAGCTACATCCATACCTAGATACACTGGTAGGAACATAATAATAATATTATTATTTATGCCTAGGTACAAACTTACATAATATACATATATGGAGAGGGTGTGTTTTATTTAGATACATACATACTAGCTGCCTCGACAGATGCGTTAAAATCGACCAAAACTTTTCGTATTTCCACTACAATCACAAAATAATAGTATAGAACCATTAAATCAATAAGTGCTCGATTTTAAGAAGAATTTCTTTGTTACAAATTTGAACCCAAACGAGATTACGACTGACTTCTACTTCTAATTCATAGGCTGACTTAATGTGATTACTGAACTTTGACAATAGTTGCCATTTAGATGGTCAAATTCGTCAAAATCACCACACTGATGGTGAAAATGTTGACGATTCCCATGATTAGGAATCTGACCACCTAAAAGGCGAACATTGTTAATGGATCAGACTAAGCAAACCTTTGTGAAAAGCTCTAAGAAGTTCAAATTTGTGAAAAAATCGATCTCTAATTCATCAAATTGTTGCATCAAAAGATATTTGGTTCACAGAAGAATTTTAAATGTAAAGATACATATATACCTACCTACACTGTCAGTTTTATGCGGGGAGGGGGTGGTTTATGTACTATACACATCCGCGTACTTATGTAATAAGTGAAATCCTGGCTTTTGAGTAGGTAGCAACCTTGAGCGCGAGCAGATGCAGACAAACAAACAAGTGTTTACATTTGTAATCACGAATTTATGTGAATACAAGACATCCCTGGTACATACAATATATCGTCTCATTATGATTTTATATTATTAGGGGGTGGCTATATTATAGATTGAAGATAACACAAATTCACGTCTCCTAGTGCGTATGAAATTTATAATACGCAACGGAAGTATTCCGGTTGTTTCCAGTAGTGACCTCCATGTACGCGTAGACATAGTGTGAAACCGCGAATAATCAAATTTCATAACTTTCTAAATACTAGAATACAGTATGTGTTCGTTTTTTGCCAGCTCCGAGTACCAAATCGTTCCAGTACTCTGTCTTCCGCAGATTGCATGTCTCAGTAAAGGTATTTTATTTAGGTATAGTAAACTGAGGCTTATAATAAACTTAAATTAGTAACAAACAACATCTATTCGTATTTCAAACAAATACTGCCCATGTTCTTAATATAAAAAATCCAACAATCTTCTTCGGAATATAGCCAAAATCCTAAGCTTCTTATCTTTTAACGGCGCGTTCGCCAGGAAATAACAACTAGAAAGAGCTGTCATCACCCATCAATTAGTTCTTGCTCATTGTTGTTTCGAATTGACTATTTAACAAGAAAAACAAAAATATACTTATTAATTGAATTATATATAAATTGTGATGAAATGGCCATACGCTAAATAAATAATAATTGTTGTTTCCATGGTGATCAATATCAAAGATCATGAAAATATACTTACTCTATTTTCCAGCTCTGGCTTTCTATATTCATTTGGTATGGTAGTGTTCATATCAACTATCAAGAAAATATACTCTACGTTCTTTGTTCCTTTGGTGTAAACGCACACTTAGGTTGGTAGTCAATTTAAAAAAAAACCGAGGCCATAATATAGTAAATTAATTGTATAGTGGAAATAAAATACGCACTAAACGCCAAAAATGAAAAAAATGAGTTGAGTATGAGGAAATGTTCTATAAACCATTGTCAATAGCCTCAATATTGCACTAAGTCCATATCGATGATCTAAAGGCGTAAAAAAACAGATCCAAAAATCATCATAGTACTATTATGTCTGTATGGGGGAAAAATCAGTTGTTTTATTAGATTATCTCAAAATGAAGTTTTTGGCGTTTAGTGCGTATTTTATTTCCACTATACAATAATTGTTCTATGACGATATGTCTGGCTCTTTGGACTTGAAAAACTTTTAAGTAGTTAAAAATGTTTGGTTGGTAACAGCATGATATTATGGAGAATTTTCATGTTTTTTATGTATAAAAATGAATATGACCACACCCAAAGTGACCGAAAATACACTTTAACTCTTTCACAGTATGCAAGCTACACAAAGCCATTTTTTTTTGTAAAGAAGGTCAAAGGACCATATGCCCCTTGTGTCACCGCGACCAAATTAGATCTATTGTGACATCCTTCAATGAATTCATGGAGCGCTGCCTCTTATTGTGCCACGTCTCCAGAGGCCTCTTGCAGAGTGACAGTGGCTCTTCCCGGCTCCTGCCCTCCGCAAAAGGTCTCCTTAATCTTCTTTTTGAAAGATAGGTCCCAACAGGATTCCCATTGTAGCGGTAAAAATTTGAATAGCGATGACACTGCGCATGTCCGGGTGTTAGTTCCGGCATTATCCGTTGGACGCGCTGCCTCCACCCTGCTACGTGTTCCTACCACTTGCCCCGTCGGGTACGCACGAGCCAGCGCGGGGAATCGGAGCGAGATTGACGTGCGTTCTTGTGGCGCTCTGCTCTGCCATTGAATATGTATTTTATTTGATGGTACACTCATTATTTTTAACTTTAAATTTGAAAAACGGATATTTGGACAAACCTGTGTTGATAAACTGTTCAGTGATTGAATCAAAATTATAAACTTTATATTGTTATTTTTGTGTGTCTGTAGAAATTTATAATTAAGCTTTCTTACAAGTGTTACGAATAATACAGAGTGTCTGAACTAATTGATGTTTTGTGATTTCGATCGATACCTACTACTCCTTGAGACCATACAAAATCTCATGTCTCCAATACAAAGCTGCCGTGTAATCCTCTACCAATTTGGTCACCCATGAGAGGAAATCAGTTCTTGTAGATTTCATCATCTACTTCAGATCATGGTCACCCATGAGAGGAAATCAGTTCTTGTAGATTTCATCATCTACTTCAGATCATCGACCAAACCACTCAGAAGCAACGACCTATTGACACCCAAGAGAGGATGTACAAAGAATCATCAGGAGATGTAAGGTCACCACATCTGGACTTCTCCACAGGGGTAATTATCCCCATATTTGGATCTCAACGAGGGTTCGACTATACATGGCTCCAATCAGGGCTTTCTCGATTACACCATCTCTCGGTTACAACAAATGCCCTTGATCATGTGACCTTATGTCCACTTTGACCACTGATGCGGAAGTACCTATTATATCTACCACACCAGGTCGGTTCTACAAAGGTACCATGTACATCCTCCAAAGTCAGATCTAGGGAAATAAAAGTTCGCCCCTGCAAATCACTGCATGTAGGGGTAGGGCAAAAAGTCACCCTGAGGTTGCCTGGTATCAGGGAGCCTCCGTTAGTTACTAACCTACCCATTAGTCACGCATCCCTCGGCACGGGTTGAAAGATACCTTGGATTGGAGATTTTTGGGCAGAAAGGTTTACTCCTTCCGGAATGATAGGACTACTTAGGTGAATATGGATGGGAGGGCTCATAGAAGGCAGGAGGATTGGATTCAGGTGTAGGAAATGCCCTGCATGTTGGACAGCCATGCAAGGCACCCCTAACTCTCTTCGGCTTGTTGACCCTAGCATCCACAGTAACCAATGTAATCCACATCCACAGACCGAATGTAACCGCCGTTTCAGCCTGGGCCAACGTAACAGGGTCCACCACTTGTAGGTGAGAGTCGAATTGAAATGCAGTGGCTAAGCGGCATTAAATGCTCTTATATTGCGCGTAACATTTCCTTGGACCCCTAAATAAAGCCTTAGTCGTGAAAGAAGAATATGGCACCTGGGATCGAACCCACGACCAGTACGAAACGGCGTTGTAACCGCTAGCCTGCCAACAGCTTCGAATATAATTTTATAAAATTAATAAGTAGGTACATAAAAAAAATTAGAAACGCATTTGGTATGGTCGCGAATGTCGAGGGAGCATTGCGTATTGGGTAAACATAAACATGATAACTGGAAGGTGTGAACGAACAAAAACACACAAATGTTTTTGTTTTATTAAACGATTTATCCGAAGCGTGCTCACTGCTCAAGCCTTTCCTCTCACCTTTCCTAAATTAATTAACTATCCACTATGTATCTACCACATAAAATGCACGTATCGGAAAAAACAATCTGAGTCAAACTTTTAGTTAAAAGTTTTACTTTTTATTTGAGTTTGTATTATTATGCATACAATTATTGCCTTGAGTGGGTATAAGTGAGTAGAATTGTTTGATGCATGTGTGTTGCTCATTCTCCCGTATGGGTGTGAGTCCTGGCACCTGAAGAAAACCCAGGCACAAAAAGTATCTGCATTTGAAACGAAGTGCCTCAGAAGAATCTTGGGTATAAGAAGGTACCACTGCTTCACGAACGACGCTGTACGCCGGCGCACCCAGCGCAGGCCAATCACTTCCACCATTACGGAGAGGAGATGGACTTGGCTGGACTTGACGTTCCATCAGACTGAATTGTGATTCCAATTCTTGTTAACTTGTAAAGCATCGAAATATTGGATCAACTGTTGAATCGATCTGAATTTCACTTTTTCTCCATGTCGAATTGAAATTTTGGCTTGATGTTGAGTAAGACCAGATTCCTAATAATTATTTTATAATTATCAATACACACCAAACACAAATATTATTTGATTAGGAATTAAATTATAAAATTTCGAAAAACAGTTTACTTAAATATCCCAATTTAGTCGCTACGAGAATATACCTACATAATATATATCGATTAATGTGTAGATAGATAATTTATTTAAAAACTGAAAACAAAATAATCGAACATTGGTTGAATTTAAATAAGAATAAGTGAAAAAAGTTATCTTAAAAAATCCTTACATATAAGAAAAGGTCTACGAAATATATTGTAAATATTATGTTAGAAAAGGTGAAGTGGTTGGTAGACTAGCGGTTACGACGTCGGCTTTCGCACTGTTTCGTGCGGAGGTCGTGGGTTCGATCCCAGATGCCGATCATCTTCTTCTTTCACGACACAAGCTTTAAGTAGCTTACTGTGAAAGTCAAATAGTAAGTAGTCAAATAATGTATTTGTGTTCACTTTGAGAGCCTACCCCTTATGGTCTGTTTTCCTACGAATACGACGCTACTATAAACAGCGGTGAATGTGAATGTTAAGAAAATTGACAATATTGTTACCGTAGCAAAAAAAAATGTTATATATTTTGAAAGACTGTGGTCTTGTCAGATGACGGACCGATCTATAGTAGGTACCAGTACATTACAGGGCACGGCGTTTGGTAAAAGAATGACGATGAAAATAAGAGTTCGAACTTTTTACTGCTATAGTAATTTCACAAAATATTTTTGAATCTCTTACACAAAGAGAAGAAAATGAGATATTATACGTATATTATAAATTAGTTGTATCATATTCTGTGTTGTGTTCTCAGCACTCGCGGGATGGCTGTGGGTTGGTAGCGTAAAGAACAATATCTCCAAGAAATGGAGCTCCTCAAAGTTTTATTATCTAGGAATCCGCATGAGAGCAGTAAGGAATTATTATATAGAGATACTCTTTTAGGAATGATGCAGCCTTCAGCTAAATAAGAATAGTTTTTGTGTTTATAGTAGTCTTGTGTAGTTCGCGAACGAACTAGTTCGAAAGAGCGCTCCCACAGGTGAACTACACGAACTAGTTCCCTCACTCCCCGTTCCATAGTTCATTAGTTCGTGACGTGATCGAATGAGCGAGAGTGTGTCGTTCGTTACGAACTATGCAGTCTATTACCGCCGGTCGCTCACTGCACACGCGCGTCTCGTTCTTCGGCTCTTTAGAGCTAGTTCGTTCGCGAACTGCACAAGACTACCAGTGGCCACACTGTGACTGATGAAAGAAAAGTTTTAGTGGGCCAAAAACAAAATTTTAAAATAATAAGACACTGTTGTCATCGAATAAAATGTCCAAATTAATATTCTTACATAGTATTATGTAATTTTTATTGTATTTCATTTTTTATACATAAATAAATAAAACTTAAAAAATTATAGAAAGGTATTTTAATCACTACTGCTATTCATTCGGAGTACACAATTTGTAAGTAAAAGTACAGCATTCATAGTCTTATCACATGCAGCCAGAGCAGTATCAAAACGAGCGAACGATCTGCCTTTCACTGATCCGAACTGGGAGCTGACGAACTAGAAGAGCGAACTAGTTCGTTTAGGGGCGGAGAACTAAACCGATCGATCTCAGTCGCGAACTACTATGCCCAAGACTAGTTTATAGCACGATATTTTTTTTAGAATTTGTATATTGTTACATATTTTTCAGCCATGGTTGTGTGATGTAACGTATGGAATGTTAGTTACGTGTTTAAAATATAATAAGCTTCTCAACAAACTTCATTCTTAAAGGTTACAGCCAATTGAAACAAAACTTTTACTCGAAAATGATGATAATAATAATATAATAATAATAATAAAGTTTATTTTCGATAAGTAATGAAAAAACAATACAGTAAGAGAATCACAAACAATTACAAAACTTGAAATATACAAATTTGAAATAAAATCGAAAATCCCACGAGGCAGGGCCTGTAAGTGGGGTAACACATAGAAGTAAAACATCGATGTCAAAGTGAATAATTTAACAAATGATTCAATATAAAATAAAATGTTCAAATAAGAAACTGTCAAAAATATAGATGATCAAAAATATAAAAGAAATCATATATAAATAAGCTCAAAGGCACTAGATAAAGTTAGCAATAGATGAGTTATAAAAAAAGTACATAAATAAATAAAAACAATATATAAAAAAATACAAATAAATAGGAGATTTAATAACAATACAAGAATAATAATTTATGTATATTAAGAAAGACATGAATGAATGGTGAGTTAATTAAGCATGTCAATGAGTTAGTTAAGCATGTCGGTAAGCTAGTCAGAACATAAAAAAGATAAAATCATTCCACATTATACCGAGTCAATAATAATTCCTCTTGACTGTCATTTAATGTCAATGCAACAAAATACGAATAAAATAGTCAACAAAAATACAAAAATGAACAACGAGAAAAAAGAAAAATGGAAAAAAAATTAAAAATAGAAATAAAAAATAAATAATAATATATAATATAAAAAAGCACAAAAATCAAATCATTTTTCATTAGGTAAAGTAAAAAATGGTACTTAAATCATTCCAAATGGCATGCGACCAAAATATCACAACAGGCAATCAGAGCACCACACACACAAAACAAAAAAAAAAAAAAAGAGCATTAATCATCATACCGGTTCAATTATTATCATTCTCCATTATACAGGTTCAGTCACATTCAATCAATATCAAACACTTTGCAAAAGGAAAGGGAAAGAAAAAAGAAAGAAAAAAAGCATACCCGAATTATTTTAAACTACATGTAAATGAATAGGGGGGCTACAACAGAAAAGAGGAAGCATCTACACCAGTAAGCCATAATTTAATATATCTCAAGAATGTCGCCATACTTCCAGTATTCCTGATTTCATCTGGTACTTTGTTGAACAATTTTGGTGCTACATACTCTGGGTGTCTTTGCCTCTGTCTTGTTCTACAATTGGGTAATGTAAAAACATTCCCTAGCCTTGTACTCCTTCTGCAATTCGATGAACGTACAAATAATTCTGGCTTTTTATAGATGAATTTTAGATTTTGCAGTAGATATAGCTTACGCTGTTCGAAGAAGCCACTCAAGTCATACAATTTGATAGTATCATATCTCATAGGCTTCCTATAAATTATCTTTATAATAATCCTTTGAACAATATTCAACGTAGATATGTGGTTGTCAAAAGCTCCTCCCCATATCAAGACACCATAAGTTATTATGGACTGGGTAAGGCTATAGTATACCATTTTGACAACATCCAGCCCCACCACGTCTATCAGTCTTTTATAAATATACTGCTGTCCTCTTAACCTTCTTGTCACGTAATCGACATGCTTGGACCACTTCAAATGCGAGTCGATATAAATACCCAGGTATTTTACGTGTTGGACCCTTTTCACCTCTGGGCAATTCATGCAATGATTGCCACATAGTTCATCGTGTATCCTTATAGCAACGGACTCTCTTGGAGATTTGCGTTTGTCCAAAGAGTAGGGCACATATACAGTTTTTTCACAATTCAGTGATAGCAAGTTCTTCTTCAACCACGAATTCACTCTTTTAAGGCATTCTGAGCCTTTTTCATACACCTCCGTCCAGTCCTGGCCACAGACCGTAATAGACGTGTCGTCCGCGAAGGTGACGATCTGTCCCGGTATATCCAATCCACACAGGTCGTTTATATATAAGAGGAACAATACTGGTCCCAGAACGGTCCCCTGAGGGACACCGTGCTCTACCGTCAATACTGGACTATGTTCACCATTGACTCTGGTCCGCTGTGTTCTGTCGGTCAAGTAATCGGCCAATAGTGCAATGCATTTTCCCCCGATTCCGTACTGTTTTATTTTCCTCAGAAGTATATCATGGTTGACCGTGTCAAAGGCTTTACGCAGGTCTAGAAACACTGTCAACACGTTGTCTCCCTGGTCCAGTCGTTCACTCACCAAAGACGTTAGTTTATATAGGGCATCTTCCGTTCCCATCCCCGTTCTAAACCCATACTGATTTTCTTCCAAGATGTCTCTATCAGTAATAAAGCCCAGTAACCTACGCTTTATGGCTTTCTCGAACACCTTAGCCAGCTGGGACACGAGTGAAATAGGTCTATAGTTGTTCATCAGTAGTGGAGTGCCTCCCTTATGTACAGGTACAACTATCGAGTCTTTCAAGCTTGAAGGGCTCCAGTCTTCATTGCAAGGTTAATTATATGACATAACGGCTTAATAACAAACTGTTTAATTGATTTAAGTGTTTCCGCCTTGATTCCGTCAGGGCCCACTGCTGATGAGTTTTTAAGTTCATCTATCAATAAGCCGACCTCAGAATCTGTGACATTGTCCCACTCTCCCATATCAACAAGCGTTGTGCCTCCTATCTCTCCATGGGGATGAATGGATGAAGGATTTCCCATTTGGTCTATTAAGCTGTTTGCGATGCCGACAAAATATTCATTAAGTATAGTGGGAATCCTCGATTTATCGGTTACCATCTCTCCATTCTCCTCCAATCTACCAATTTCTGTATACTTGGGCTCCTTTCTTGATGTTATCTGGTTAACCACATTCCATAATTTCTTAGCGCATCCACTTGAAAGCTTTACCTGATTCTCATAATACTCTCTTTTGCACCTCTTGATTAAAGAGTTCAGCATGTTTCTGTAAGTAATGTAGTTAGTCTTAAGTCCATCGCATACACTCAGCCCAGTCCTCCTACACCGATCCTCATATTTCCTCCAATGATGATAAAGCGTGTTTCGCTTATGAATCGACACAATTATACCATGGGTGATCCACGGTTTTATCTTCTGATATCTCTTCCTTTTTACTCGCCTCAACACCCTACATTCGTCAATATATCGATTCAATATATCATAAAATACCTGCATCGCTTGGTTTGGGTCGGATGATAAAAATACATCCGCCCAACTTTCCTGCGACAACCGATTCCTGAGCTCTTCCATATCAACAATTGTAGTATTCATCTCATTCTGTCCAGTTTTATTACTAGACGTCATCTGGTCAGTAGGTGGAATGATTATTTTGACATAAGTTGGGAAATGATCAGTTATATCAGTAGTGAACGACGCAGCGCGAATCTGTACTGGTAATATCGATTTAAACATTGTGTGATCCAAACAACTGTTATTGCCACTTGGATTCACTCTCGTAACTCCGTTTATCAGTGAAGTAAATCCCTTCAAATATAGTGTATTGAGGTAACAATTTGCATTAAAATCAAGTATCGACTCATCCCAAACGTTAATATTGATGTCCCCGACCAAATAATAAAAATCGCTTTGGCTAGACTCAACAGCAGATGACAATAAGTTGTCTATTTCGTTTATAAACTCACCAACGCATAGAGAGGGGGAACGGTAATTTGCCAAAAGGAAGTGTTTCTTTCCATTATTTGAAAAATTTAAAATAACGCCATTAGAATAATTAAGACTCGGGAACTCATAACGGACATCATTAATAGTATCATTTTTATAAAATATTGCCAAACCATCATGTGTTGTATGCCTGCCACTGCGGGAAACAAATGTGTAACCTGGTATATGAAATGGCACTTCGCAACATAGCTGGGTTTCTGTCAAGATAATCACATCACATTTAAACTCTAAACTACTTAGAAGCAAGCATAAATTATCGAAATGTTTCATTATACTTCTTATATTAAAATTCATGATAACAATTCCATCATCGTCATCGACAAAAACACCATTCAGCTCGTTTATGGATGTAAGTGAGAAGTCCCTATTCCGGTCGATGTCGTCACTGTCAAAATCCATCTTTGCTAAGGCAATCCACTACCGACACGGAATGTCGTCGACATCTCTTATAACAATAGGCTTGGCCCCATCCTCCTTTCTCAAATAGATTCGACCGTTCTTTGTCCAAACGTATTTATATCCCTGCGGCTTCGCCGTTTTGGTTAACCACAGCAGATGTCCATTATATGTCGTTAGCTTCTCATTAATATAGACCCTCTCTCCCTGGCAGTCACAATATCGTTTCAGCATATCAATTAATGAGCCACCTAAATTATTTTGTGCCATTTTAAATGTAGTCGTCGTATAAAATCATCATAATTACCAGAATTAATTACATAAATATACTGAATCATCGTAGCAGGAAGATAACAATACACTTTCAGTTTATGTTGTATGAATTCATTCACATATGCGCGCAAATCATTGCCATTGAAAAATATGATCACCGCTGTGCGTTCACTTGGGGTCTCGAATTATAGAATTGTATGAGTAAGGAATACACCTGCGTATGTCAGCGGATAGTTCGTGCCCTCCTTTTTGTGAGTTTGGCCAGTTCGACTTAATATTGACCTGCTCTTATAGGGAAAGGCTGGAATATATAAAAAAGATAATATTTAAAGAATTTAATACCTATCTGCCATAAAATGCTTGGATACAGTGTTATTTTCCGTCTCTCATGCTATTCAACGATAGTGGAGTATGCCAATAACATTACATTAGTTTAAGTTAAATAAAGTTATACAATCTCTGCTATTGTTTTAAATAAAACATAATAACGGAAATGAATTATTTTATTAAGTGTCAGGTTTGTTTCATTTGATTATAAATATGTAGGTAGTTGCGGTAGGGAGAAAAGGTTGTAATAAAAAGGGACACGTTTACCATTCTGCGAGCTACGAATATAATAATACGAAGAAATAACATTGTGAGGTGGCGGAGAGCACCTATATAAATATGGGAGGGCCCCAGCGTTTAGCGTAATACGGCGGAGTATTCACAAATCATAATGTGAAACCTGTCCCCGCTTATATTAGACATTCTCCAACAATTGTAAATTCTCACGTCCAAACGAAACTCTCGCCAATACCGAAAGGGACGAATAATATGAAGTGTCATTAATCACCTAACGACGGCTTCACACATTTTTCATTTCTCCTCCGAACGGACGACGCCGGCGCTCCCGAAAAGGGTTTCTCGGATTTCAAAAAGTTTTTGACAAAGGATCCTTTTGATCACCACAACTGGCGCGTATAAACATGTCATAAGTCAGCGTCTCGTTTTGAATATCAAAAA
The DNA here is from genome assembly GCA_963576905.1 of Mystacides longicornis. NCBI lineage: Eukaryota > Metazoa > Arthropoda > Insecta > Trichoptera > Leptoceridae > Mystacides > Mystacides longicornis. The sequence goes on from OY756426.1 coordinate 14,214,726, forward strand.
ACGTGTTCTTGATTTATCGCGTTGCCTCCATGTATGACTCCCATTCATTCATTATAGAGCATATAAAATGAAACGTTACGTGTTGGTTTAATCCCGGAAATGTTTTCCAACATGAACGAAATGTTTTTCGCGCCCTTCACAGCGGCTATTTTACCAACACAAATATCCGTTTCCGCTCTTTACGCCCTTTGTTTATCCCATGTTTGTTTCTACAAACCTTCTCTAGAAGCCTTTTAATCGTGTGACTTTTATTTACTTTTGTCTCTATTTCAAACTTCTTGAAAGTTGGGTAATTAATCTTACACAAAATACTTTACACTTAATAAGTACACAAGAAGAAGTTTTCGCATTTAAAATGCGGAGAGAAAAACATTTTTCTAACCACTCATTACTTTCTTATTTTTTCTTCTTTAAACTTTAATCCTGCAAACTTTATTGTAATGTTTTTTTTAATAATAAATCATTGCTCGCTTGAAATAAGGAAATAGTAGAATATCATAAGTTTTAAGGGGCATTTGAACTGTCTGTGGCTGGGCCTGTCACTGAACAAGCTGGAGTGATTGTTAATCATTCTTGGCGCGATGCAAGTCATTCTGATTCAATATCCTTCAACACTGGCAGTGCTAACATCCCTAGCCAACCCCCACATCAACGTGGTGTTTCTCGAAAAATTAATTTGGAAATGATGTATCATATTATAAGTTTCGGCGCTTTGTAATAAATAATTAGATTAGCGGGGCTTTGTGTTCAGAATAACGTGGGTTATGACGTAGGAAATGATCCGTTAAAATGTAATTAAAACGCTCTGAGAGTAGGTACAAATTAAATTTTTTAACAGATTCGTTTGTTAAAAAAAAAATTTTTTTTTAAAGGCGCTTCTAAATAATAGGTCCCGGGCTCAATTCTCATTCGGGATATTTTTTTTTCGTTTTTTTTTCCGTATACAGGATAGAAGTTTGGGTAGAACGTTAGACAAACTCATATAATATAAACGAAAGTCAGGATAGTGCGAACACTTTCAACTCGAGATCGGCTGAATAGATTCTTCCGGTGTTGGATTTATTGGATTCTTCTTCGCTCCGGATAACATAATAACTAGCTATGAAAAATTTGAAAAATATGCGTAAGAAATAATACCGATTATGTAACAACTAATGACTTTAACAATAATTCATTACTGATGTTCGATTTTTAAATGGAACAAACCACTACGGGCTTACGACCGTCTTCTACTGTTATTTCGAAGGCTGGCTTAGTGTGATCACTTTACGTTAACAACGTTCGCAATTCGGTGGTAAGTCTCCGAAACTCCTTATCATGAAAATTCTCGACATGTTCAACATGTCGAAAAATCTCATCTCATAAAATTTAATAATTATTAATGAAATAAAGAGATAAAAGTTGGAAATTATTGAGAACAGGAATTTGATCTATCAAAACTAAATACGTCTATAAAAAGTTTTATAGTGGGCCATGATGACCTCCTCAATTTGTCGTAGCTTTTCCATTTTGTCAGATTATATGACGCCAGTCAGCCACTTGAAGTTACTGTAAGCCTAGTCGCCGACTTTCGATTGAAGGATGTGGGTTCAATCCCTTTTTCTTTCATGAAATAAGCTTATTTTATTACTGTGAAAGATGTCAATGAATATTTTAATTGCGTACAATTTGAGTGAGAACAGATTGAGTATATTCATAAAACTTCTTACCCGTGTTCCTTTCTTTCGAAGCAAAGATGAGGGATTTGGTCATCGTGTGGGACGCGATCATCACAAAAATAGATTGATCCACGTGTATATTAAAAGTTCTGACAGCAACTGCTTATTTCAGGATACTGGAACATCTCAAAGCTGGACTGGACTATCGAGATAATAATTATTGTAAATTTTTACGTACATGTACCCCAATTCCCTATCAGACCCGCTAAAATTTAGCATCAACAAAATTTTTGAATTTCGCAGGCAATGTCAAGCGATTTCAACCAATCCGAGTGATATTGCTTGAGAAATTGATCGAAGTGAATACAGCTGCAAGTAATTTCCTCATGTCAAAATTATCATCATGGCCGCCAAATTTCCTTTTTCTCAAACAAATTCCTTTTTTGACAAGAAATATAACCACTGTTAATGTATCTTTTATGATTAAAATAAGAGAAAAATAATATTTTTACTGAAAATAATAAATTATTTTGTTTTGATTGTTGTTTATAAGAGAGATATCTGAGAAAAATGGCACATAAGCGGTTTCTCTAAAATGTTGGCGGATCTCTCTAAGGTGCCGCTTAAATTGATCGAATAGCAGGCCATTTTAGAGGAATTGTGATAATATGAGTGGAACAGTCAGTTAAAATTTACTTTCTCATATATTTTTTGGTGGATTCTTAATTTTAGCAAATCTAATAGGGAATAGGGGTGATGGTACATTTAATCGAGCTTAGTCATGAACTGGTTGTAACATAATAGCTTGGAAAAGTGTAAAATAATTAATGTTTTATAGATTAGTTCAAAACATCGCGTTTCTTTCTTTCAGCGTTCTAGATATTAAAGGTACATTGGAGTAATGTTAAAATAATTTAGTGAGGAAATTGTTAGTGGTTGTAAATTGTTAACGTTGTATAATAACAGGGCCGAGGTAACAAAGTCATAGCGCGTGAGGCGAACTATTTGAAAGTAGCGAAATATGAGGCCTAACCGGTCGTGAAACAATCATACAATCCAAAAAATGAAGGCGTGAAAACCAAATGAATAGAGATCGGAAGAGATAGCTCTATCGGCCTGAAAAAACAGTAGGTATGTACTTATGTCTCTGTTAGGCCAAGTATAATTCCATAATTTGAATTTAGTACCAGTTCATCGTTTATAGAGGAAGTAATTCGCTTGATTCATATAATTAAAAAAAAAACACCAACTTAAAATTGTTGAGAAAGAAAAGAATTATCGCTTAACAAGCAGAATTTGCGCGGGGTTGTGCATTATGGTGTAATGGATACTCTTTCTACGGTACTCAAGAGCTCGCACATTAGGAACCGATTCTCAGGCGTCACTTTTGGTCAAAAATTTATCTGATTTTTATCTTATAGTTATGCGGTTTTGGATCATATCAGAATTCTGGCACTTTTCTCTGTCCAGATGTGTTTTCTGACTCGCACGCCGATATTAAGCAACCTTCTTTCTGTTGGAATTTGACTTCTACTGTGTTTTTGCATGGTTATTTCAGTGAGGGTGATAGTTTCAAAACGTTGTGAATTTGACATTACTGGAAGGTTATGCGATAATCAAATCTTCTTGGATCACAATTCCAAAATTGGTTGGCAACAATGATGACCACTCTCTCTTTTCACTCTGCCCTATCTGAGGTGGAGTTCTTTCCATTTCCTTATAGGACGACCAACACATGTCCAGATACTCTTGACGGAGTCATCTCCGGGACATTGTTCTCTCCATAATCCCCATCGTGATGGTGTGTATAATAAGACCTTGTCGTGGCCATTCATTTTATTGAAATATTGTAGTTTATTTTATAAACATAAATACTATTTTATGTAGTGACATATTTTACTTAATTAGGGATCGAAGTCTTCCAAATTATACATGGTGAAATGATTCAAACACTTCACATATAATCTTGATTGTTTGGAACGCTTTTGGATAGAGTCATGAAACATTGACTGAAGATGGGATACGAAGGATTTTGTGTTAGATAAATTATGCGCCTGAGTTCATCTCGGGACAGTTCGGTTTGCATCGTCGGCGGGGGTGTAGAGGCTCGTTCTCGTACGAAATCCTTTAGATAGCCCTGTTTTCAGTTAGTGATTTTTATTGATTATTTTATTGAACATTTTATATGATTTTTAGTTTTGTGTGCTACTGGGTGGTGAAATATATTTGTAGTAAATTCCTTTTAGATTCAAGCATAAAATTAAATTCAGTGTTGCATTTTTAATTAATATTTTACATAATTAAGTGTTATCTGGGAACCGATTTGAATTAGAATCTTTTAAAACATAGAGTCAGTGTATTCAAGAAAGAAATAGCAACTCTGGATCATTGATAAGTCTTACTTTATTTTATTATCTATTTTAATTTGTTTGCTTAGTTTGGGGAGGGATTTGTGTATTATCGAGTAGAACCGTTCACTTCAAAGTGTAATGGCGAACGTGGTTAACATAAAGCGCATTAAGCCAGCCTTCGAAACCAAGTAGAAGACGGTCGTAAGCCCGTAATGGTTCTATCTTGATTTCAGGGGGGGAGGGGGTTGGTAAAGTTTTATGATATCATGGTAGGCTAGGATTGATTGCATGCTTATCTACTAATATTTCAACTATCGACGACCACCATTTGTGAAAACTTTCAATCATGTTATAAATTGTCGAATATTTTGTTTCATTTTGTTTTGAATACTTCTCATGTCATTTCACAGAACTGAGGATTTAAGGTAGGACTCTTTCATTTCATTATTACTAACATCACAAGTGGTGGAGCATCCTGCGGTTTGTTTGGTTATATAAATGTGTTCTATTATCACCTTTATTTTAGGGCTGATCAAATGTTTACAGGTTTATATAGTTGAATGATTGTTATAATTAATTTCGTACACAACGTATTGGGTCCTTGAATTTAGGTTACTAGACGATCACATATCATCATGGCCATTAGATTCCACGTAGCGATCAGAAGTCTTCTTGAAACCACATACGATTTCCTTAACCGTGATTTCAGGTGCGTATCATGAAGGTTGTTAACCCCTTCATTTTGGGTTCGTAAGTCTTCATCTTAGAGTCATCTACCTATTATATAGGTACATTGATGCATTCCTTCAGTCGACTCGGTTTACACGGTTTTGTTAAACGTTGATTTAGCTAGATTAGTGTAGACTCGATGTTAGGTAGTTTAGTTTAGAGGAAATCTAGTAGTAGTAGTCCGCGTTTAGGGGATCCCATCACAGAATGGTGCCTCGTGACCGTAGGATTCTTGTCTTTACCCCTGTAAAGACAAACCTGATTTACTACGTTTTTTTCTTTTCTTTCTCTTGTTTATCGTTATTATGGAGTTGTCATCTAGGGGAGGTTCAGGAAATTTTGGTCAGAAATTTGATTAGCAGAGCAGGGGAGGTAGAAAAAATTCTATGGTTGGTTGAATAAATGGTTTAAAGTTCTAGTCAGTTATTAGAAGAAGTTGTTAGTTTCAAGAGTTAGAATTAGATTGTAAGTTTGTCTTATTAAACTGTATAACATTAATCTTACAGAGTAGGGGAGGTCTCTTTTATTTAGGGATTTTATGATTTTTTTTCTTCCTTGTATATATTTTGTTGCTGTTGTTTTGGATTTAATAATAATATTAAATATTTTGTTAACGTCGAGGGGAGGTCTTGTTTTACTTAGGTATTTTAGGATTTTTGTTGCTGTTGTTTTGGATTTAATAATAATATTAAATATTTTGTTAACGTCGAGGGGAGGTCTTGTTTTACTTAGGTATTTTAGGATTTTTGTTGCTGTTGTTTTGGATTTAATGATAATATTTAATATTTTGTTAACGTCGAGGGGAGGTCTTGTTTTACTTAGGTATTTTAGGATTTTTGTTGCTGTTGTTTTGGATTTAATAATAATATTAAATATTTTGTTAACCTCGAGGGGAGGTCTCTTTTGGTAATTTTGTAGGATTGAAGTAAATTATTTTCTAGAGAATGCAGGGCTTTATTTGATATTTTGTTCAGCAAGGAAATGTGTTAATGAAAGAATTTCGAATGTGCGATGTCGAAAAATAAGCGTGAATGATGAGGTAAGTTTAGGTGTTTTGTTTTAAATAGTTCAGGTTAAATTTTCAATAATATTCTTTGGTTGTTTGTGAGAGACAAATAATATTTATATTGTTTGGCTCTCCAAATGTATTAAGTGTCTGTAGGTGTGAAATGATCAGGGTTTGTCCGTACTTTTGGGTAAGCCACTTGACATTTCGGGGCATCGACATGTGTATAGTGGATCCGACATGTATCCACTATACACATGAATTATTACATACATTCTGAATGTAGGTACCTTGAATAGGGTCACATGTTTTATACAGGGCGTTCTTTTTCGTAAGGATGTGATCTTCTGAACAGTTTTACTGTTTAAGAAATTCTTTTGCTTTTGGTTTGTGGTAATTCTTTGGTAGTGTGTAGGGTAATTGGAATCGAATTATATGTAAGTTTGTTAGGTACTGTTTCGGGAAGGGCAATATTTTAATTCGAATATATTTATTCTCATTTTGGGGTCCCGGGTTCGATTCCTGGTCGGCTCACATTTTCGACTTCTATTTTTTATTTTTTTTTTTCTTCTCTCTGTCAGATCCTTTCGTTTCACACGAAATTCCTGACCATGGTTGCATTGTTTCAGATTAGACGAAACCGGGTGACTAGAAAAAATTGCCTCAGGCGATAAGTTCTACCGGTTTAACTCTTAACTTGTTAGGAAAGGGATATATTTATAAAATCATTAGGTATTTTAGGGTAGTTTAGCTTTAGGTACTTTTCTTTCTTTTGTATTTGGAGACAAAGTCGGTTGATTGGAAGACATCAATTAATTGATAATATCATCCGACTAACATATTTATATTATTTTAATTTTCTGCAAGACGAGACTCGGTTGTGTGTTCGTGTGTACCCTGTATTTTTCTTCGCTGTTCTTCAGGTGGTACCTAGATCGATGTTTTTTCTGGTATTATTTTTGTTTGGTCCTAGGGGTTGTCTTTGGAAAGTATTGTGTTAGGAATGGAGACTAATAAAGATGGAGATTTATGGTCACATTTCAGGAATGCGTGAACTGTGAAGTGGTTTCTTTAGAGTAGGGATATTAATTTATTTGTGTGTGTACCAGAGTCAAGATGTTAAATATTATTAGTTTGTCAGAAATAATAATAAAATGAAGTCACATTTTTTTTTGTTGAATTGAATGTAGGTACCTAGAGTTTTGTATGTTGAGGTTTGATATTATACTGTTTTAATACATTTCTAAAGCTCTGTTAATATTTAACTAATTCAGCTGTTACTTGGGTGTGACGTAGTTTTTTATTTCTTGTAATATGTAATAGCAATATAATTATTTTGTTAACGAACATGGTAGTTCAGTGGCATAGACGCTGACTTCCGACTTCTGATCAGAAGCTCCCGGGTTCGATTCCCGGTCGTGATCAGAAACTCTCTAAGGGTTTTTTTCTATATTTTGAAATTTCAATTCGGGGTTTGAATCCTGTCTTAGTTTGGATGGGACCGGCAGACTGGTAGAGAATGCTTCAAGCGTTAAGTTTCGCCGGCTATTTTATTGGAGAGTGTTGAAATTAAATATAGATCAGGTTAATAAGTCTATTTTGTTTTGTTAAAATAACTTTTAACGTTCTCAATTATTATGGTTAGGTACTTTTTGACCGAGTGGGTTGGTTTGTAGTAATATTGAGATAAAGAGTTGTAAGGGTATGCACCCACCCTATTCATCATTCGATGGGCATATTATAAAGTGGACTTTGGTCGGTTTTGTTTATACATAAGAGTTTTTGCAAGGTATGATGGAATATGAATTGTAAGTTATTAGAATTTTAGATTAAATATGGTTGGTATCCGCTCAGGAGGTCGTATCATATTATGCTGGTCGTGGGTTCGATTCCCGATGCCGACATTTTTTTTTCTCTTCTCCTTTTACACCAATTCAGGTCAGTGGGGTGTCATTTTTTTTTTGTTCACTTTGTGTGAACCCAGATTCATTATTTTTTGTAAAAGAGATACTTGGTGCTTTTGCAAGGTATGTGTTTTCTATGATTTATCATTGCTTATAAATATTTGGGACTGAAGTTAAAGGTCGTATTCTTTTCTGCTTGGTACAGTTTAATATTCCAAAAGGGTAGGCTGTTCTGTGTGAAGATACTTTATAATATTTAGTTCTGTCCGACTTTAATAAGTAGGTATATTTCTTCTTCAAACACTTCATTCCTTGGAAAGGTCTTTCATAATATTTCTTCAAAATTTCTAAAATATATAGGAATACATATTATAGGTATTTCTATTCATCTTTCTAATAGAATCGTTGTTTCTTTGCAGTTGCAATAAGTACTTTCTCTTTGTCCGCGGTCGTCATCATATTTGTATTAGGTGGATAGATTGTATTTCAGGGTTCAATAATAATAATAATGTTTTAGGTCTCACTGTGTTTTTCGATTTATTACTATGGGCTTTCATTATTGAACTGTGAAATATTATTATTAAATTTATGAAATGTTAAGTGTGTCTTCTAGGTCCTAGGGTATCTTATGGTTGAGAGAGATATTTTTTGTCTGTTTGTATATTTGATATACGTATATTTTTGTTTTTGTTTATTATGGTGTTTTTTTTTTGTCAAGCACTATATGTCACTACAGTATTTTATTATTGAGTGTTCGGTCGAGCTTTACCTCGGATTGGTGAGGTACCTACTTCGGGATTTGAGTCGTAATTGTGTCCTTGGTTTGTTTCTATAATCTTAGTCGACAGAGCCGTATTTAGGAAGCTTTATATTTATTAAATTTTTTTTTTTTATATTTTATTATAATTTAGTATGAGTTTGGGTGAATGAATTGTGATCTGTGTCTCTGGTTAAAGAATTCAGGACTACATAATTTAAGTTTTAGTTATTTTAAGATAATCATTCTCAATTCGATTAAATTAAATAAGTTCAAAGTTTTAGTTACCAGACTTTTGCAGCAGGACCAAATTCAGCCAGGCCTTAAATTTAAAATTAGGTACTTATCTATCTTTATAAATTTTCATTATTCTGTATTGTGAAGGAACTGAATACTTTATCAAGCTTTTAATATTTCAATAATTTATAAAATGTGTTGACTATTGTTGTTTACTAACGATTCCATTGCATTATTTATCGTATTTATGTATTTATCATTATTTTATTGTATCTTAACAAACTCCTCTTCCTTTCTTTTCGTAACTTAAGGCGAAAATGACTCACAACCTTGTATTTATTATGATTTATTTTACAATATTGCATGAATTTATTATATACAAAATATTATACATATTTTTAACAACTCCAGTCCTTGCCTCAAACTTTGTCTGGGGGAAAGTTCCATTCTTCGTATATGATCCTAGGAAAGGCTCGAAGGACAATCCCTTGTGTCATCGCCGCTAAGGTCCTAATATGGGTCATTGCTTAACACCATAAATTGAATCTGTCATTATGAGAGGGCGACCGAGGTGTGGTTAAAGTTGTGACCATATTTGGGTCGTTTTCGGGGGTGATTGATTCAATGCCTATTGTAAAACCTTAGTTTATGTATTTAAGCATGCTTTGTACACGTATCTTAGTTTATTATATTTCGCGTTAAAGTTTAGCCTAATCGCATGAGGGGCTCGACACCCGGTAGTTTACTAACGACGCCTTGCATGAATTATCGTATTTATGTATTTATCATTATTTTATTGTATCTTAACAAACTCCTCTTCCTTTCTTTTCGTAACTTAAGGCGAAAATGACTCACAACCTTGTATTTATTATGATTTATTTTACAATAATGCATGAATTTATTATATACAAAATATTATACATATTTTTAACAACTCCAGTCCTTGCCTCAAACTTTGTCTGGGGGAAAGTTCCATTCTTCGTATATGATCCTAGGAAAGGCTCGAAGGACAATCCCTTGTGTCATCGCCGCTAAGGTCCTAATATGGGTCATTGCTTAACACCATAAATTGAATCTGTCATTATGAGAGGGCGACCGAGGTGTGGTTAAAGTTGTGACCATATTTGGGTCGGTTTCGGGGGTGATTGATTCAATGCCTATTGTAAAACCTTAGTTTATGTATTTAAGCATGCTTTGTACTCGTATCTTAGTTTATATATTTCGCGTGCGCGTTGAAGGTTAGTCTAATCGCATGAGGGACTCGACATCCGAACAGGCCGGTCGAGATCTAAAAGCAGCGGGACGTGGGGGCTGCTATATAGCATGAAAAAAAATATATATATATTTTTATACAATTCTAAAATCAAGTCAACAAAATGATTCAGAAAATAATTCTTTCTACAAAAATTTAAATTCCTTCACGATACAAATAACATTAGGTACTGGATACGCCCCTGGCACTAACATATTTTACATTGACTATTCATAGAAGGGACTTCGGCTGGTGGTTGTACCGAATGGTTGATTGGTAAGAGGGTAGGTACTTGTATGATTAAGAACCTATATCCATAGCGTTTTGAGATAGGCTCACATGGTAGGTGCAAATAAGATAGGGTTGTACATAGAAATTGTAAATTTATATTCATTTTGTAATAATATTTTATTTTTTTTTAGTTTGTGAAAGAAAATCATGAATCTTTGGCCATTCTTGGCAAGCCCATGATTGTTCTTTCAAGGGGAGGATTGTCGTGGCCATTCATTTTATTGAAATATTGTAGTTTATTTTATAAACATAAATACTATTTTATGTAGTGACATATTTTACTTAATTAGGGATCGAAGTCTTCCAAATTATACATGGTGAAATGATTCAAACACTTCACATATAATCTTGATTGTTTGGAACGCTTTTGGATAGAGTCATGAAACATTGACTGAAGATGGGATACGAAGGATTTTGTGTTAGATAAATTATGCGCCTGAGTTCATCTCGGGACAGTTCGGTTTGCATCGTCGGCGGGGGTGTAGAGGCTCGTTCTCGTACGAAATCCTTTAGATAGCCCTGTTTTCAGTTAGTGATTTTTATTGATTATTTTATTGAACATTTTATATGATTTTTAGTTTTGTGTGCTACTGGGTGGTGAAATATATTTGTAGTAAATTCCTTTTAGATTCAAGCATAAAATTAAATTCAGTGTTGCATTTTTAATTAATATTTTACATAATTAAGTGTTATCTGGGAACCGATTTGAATTAGAATCTTTTAAAACATAGAGTCAGTGTATTCAAGAAAGAAATAGCAACTCTGGATCATTGATAAGTCTTACTTTATTTTATTATCTATTTTAATTTGTTTGCTTAGTTTGGGGAGGGATTTGTGTATTATCGAGTAGAACCGTTCACTTCAAAGTGTAATGGCGAACGTGGTTAACATAAAGCGCATTAAGCCAGCCTTCGAAACCAAGTAGAAGACGGTCGTAAGCCCGTAATGGTTCTATCTTGATTTCAGGGGGGGAGGGGGTTGGTAAAGTTTTATGATATCATGGTAGGCTAGGATTGATTGCATGCTTATCTACTAATATTTCAACTATCGACGACCACCATTTGTGAAAACTTTCAATCATGTTATAAATTGTCGAATATTTTGTTTCATTTTGTTTTGAATACTTCTCATGTCATTTCACAGAACTGAGGATTTAAGGTAGGACTCTTTCATTTCATTATTACTAACATCACAAGTGGTGGAGCATCCTGCGGTTTGTTTGGTTATATAAATGTGTTCTATTATCACCTTTATTTTAGGGCTGATCAAATGTTTACAGGTTTATATAGTTGAATGATTGTTATAATTAATTTCGTACACAACGTATTGGGTCCTTGAATTTAGGTTACTAGACGATCACATATCATCATGGCCATTAGATTCCACGTAGCGATCAGAAGTCTTCTTGAAACCACATACGATTTCCTTAACCGTGATTTCAGGTGCGTATCATGAAGGTTGTTAACCCCTTCATTTTGGGTTCGTAAGTCTTCATCTTAGAGTCATCTACCTATTATATAGGTACATTGATGCATTCCTTCAGTCGACTCGGTTTACACGGTTTTGTTAAACGTTGATTTAGCTAGATTAGTGTAGACTCGATGTTAGGTAGTTTAGTTTAGAGGAAATCTAGTAGTAGTAGTCCGCGTTTAGGGGATCCCATCACAACCTTCATTTGTATTTAATTTAATTTTAAAACCTTTTAAATATTTTTATTCTTAATGTGGTAAAATTTTTATTTGTGCATGTTTTGTTTTTATTATAATAATAAGGAAAATGAAACAGCCTTTACTAAAAAGAATAATCCTGTTATGGCTTGAGAGTCGTATAGTATTCGTACAAGCCCATTTGATAAGTTTACTTACAAAACAAAATTCGAAGCTAAATATTCAATTTTAAAGATTCAAGCTAAAGGACGAAGTATTTCTCTAAACAATGGTATATACAAACGCTACTAGGTTAATCTTCATTTTAGAAAAATAAAATGCAGAATTTAAAATTATTTTAAAATAGGAAAATAAAGAAATAAGATGGAAATCGGAAACGCAAACGAAACGCCCTTAAACAATCAAACAAGCAGAAAAAGAAGTTACTCATTGAGGTTTATTATTCGTCGTTCAATTTATTTTCGTGAAAAGTGTCGGGGAAAAAACAACCAGAAAAAAAAACATTTTTCAATTTGAAATTAGTTTCTGTTTTCCTTCTCCTGTGCGGAGAGGTTTTGTTACTTTCCATTCATTTATTACATTAATTAAAATTTGATTAAATTCAATGTTACATTAAGTTGTTTAATCATAAATTATAAACGACGTATTGATTCTACAATTTTGTCTCTAAAGGAATAAAAATGAATGATCTGTTTTTCTTGAATATTATGAAGTTTAGAGATTTACATAATACATTTTGATAAATATAAAGAGGCTGGCAGCCTGGTTGTTACGACTCTACCAAAAAATGCAACAGCGACTTCTAAGGTAAAAAAATACATTTATCCGCTCAATCATGACATACTGCAATGAGCTATGAGCTGACACTGTCAGAACCACAAGTCTCCTTCGCACCAACGAAGAAAAGTAGCTTCTCAGGAATATCGCTGGCAACCTTCAAGACAAGAGTAAAGGATACAGAAGGGTATGAAAGAGAAGGTTCTGGACCGAGAACAGGAACACAACAAAAAATCTAGTAATAGAAAAATCATATATTATTTTTGTTATTAAAATTACTGATCTAATGTTTGTAGGTAGATCAAATTTCTGGACTGGATTTTCGCTAATTTCTTTCACAACTCGGTACAATATCCTCTGACTGAATAACACACTTATGTGTATGAGTACATACCTACAACATGGCACAGGCTGAACTCTTTAGACGTCAAAATGAGTGACGTCGAGTGGAGCGTTATAGTCTCTCACACGCCCGTCGACAATAATAATACGAGTTTGAAAAATTTTCAGAATCCTAAAAAGGGTTCGTCCATTGCAAAAAGCACTTTCAAAAGGACTGATGATCCTTTTTCAAGACACGGAAATAATTGCTGTTCCCTTGTCATTTCGTTTGAAAACGTGCTCTTGTTGGAAGGTATGAAAATCACTAGACTTCACAAACATTCAACAGAATTCGTATCTACACAATTATATTCAGACATAACACAATGACATATACTCATTAACATCCTCATAATTATTATCTTTACACACGATGTGGAGAAACCATTGAAATGCAAATGCGTGCCAATCAGAAAATTCTTCTTTTACAGTCCAGCTTGAGAATTCGAAGAGGCAACAGATGCTCTTCTTAGAGCTCGATCTTGCGTATTGTTGTACGTGAAGTATTCAGAGGAAAAGAGGCTCTCTTTTGATGAATAAGAGAAAAACAAAAGTAATAGATAAAATCCACTAAGTTGAATCTGTGACCAGAAAATCGGCTGACAAATGGGTAAAAGGGAACCTCAATAATTATTGTTAAAAACCACAGCTAAGTTAGAGATTATGTCATGGAGTACGTAGCATGCTGAGGGAACCTGTAGAACGGAACGACATGAAGTACATTTTTGTCCAGGAGTGGATCGAAAAGACTTGAGAAGAAAAACGTCGTAGGTACAGATGGATGTTCAGATTCCTATTGAGAGAAAACAATAGTGCGTGAAATCAATCTCCTATAGCACTACGTAATAATAAAGAGGCATGGGGGAATAATGAAAACATTAAGACTCTCCATGAAATTTCAATACGTTATGAATACACTAACTTTGTTATTCTTAAATTTAAAAACTCAACACGTGTACACTGGTGGAAGGATAATGTCAAAATGAGACGAGGTTGGCTCACGTTTTTAACTCTGACAATCAAGCGACGCGCGACGTGACGACTTGGACCAGGTTCACTCGAGTTTCCCCACTGACGATCTGTTTGGAGTGATGGACGAATGGAGGGATGGCTTGACGCCATTGATCCGACTCACCCAATCACTCAACATCATCCATTTGGTTTTCTCCTCACTGTCATTTGTTGGAGTGACATCGCTTTATTTTAGCGCGGCTTTAATGGGTACCTTCTGATTTGGTTCTTGTGTTTTTGATGTTTGTTTTGTTCTTCCTGATCTTGTTAAAGATTATTTCAGATATTACCTACCATTGTTTTCGATTCATTGTTGTTGTGTTAAAAACAAATTAATATAAACGCGTTGATCGTTAATGTATTTAAAAATAAACAAAGACGTGGGTATCTTCATATTATGAACAAAACAAAATAATATGCCTGATTATACACAGGATGTCCGGTTAGCATTTTTTTTATATAAATATTTGCGGGTATAAAAATGGGGCGATTATTTCTCCATAAATCTTTCATATATTTTATTTACCATTTCCCATCGCTTTCCCTAAATTACAAAATATTTTCCGTCGACCGCCGCCACTCAACGCCATGACAACGAAAACCTACCCCATACAACACAATATTATTACATACCTACATATTTATATACCTACGTATTAGGTTAAATTTTTTTTATCCAGCGGGTCATATCTCCGCGTAATAAATACTCGGAAGCATATAGATAATATAACAAAATAAAAAGTATAGGTTGGTATAACCATTCGTTGTACGATATTAAAATTAAAAAAGCCGAAAGAGGATGGGGTGGAAAAGTTTACTTTTTAAAAATGATAAAATATAAAAGAGGTTTTTAATAAATTTGATGAAATTTGAATGCCGAACGGTACTTACTATTCTTTTTTTCTGTAACTTTTTTTTCGGTGGCTCGGTTTGCCTTTTACCGTGTTTTTTTGAGAAGCCATTTTATTCATTGAACTTTCAATACTTGGCGGGGTTTCAATTTTATTATAATACCATTCGAAAAATATAGCTTGAAGCTTGTCAGATAAATGTGGAACTATTGTGAAATAGCTGCGTAAATAAAAAATCAATACTTTAAAATAATATAATCATCAAGAGGGAATAAAATTTATCAATAAACCTACCTACTTGTAATATAAATAAATAGATATCCTGGCGCCAAATACATAACAGCAGTCGCAGTCTTTCAAATTGGTTGCTCTCTTGTTCTCAATAATTTCCAACTTTTCTCTCTTTATCTCATTAATTTAAATATCTATTTGTTGCATACATGATATTTTTCGACATGTTAAACATGAGAATTCTCATGATTAGGAGTTTCGGAGACATAAACATAACCACCTAATGGCGAACGTTGTTGACGTAAAATGATCACACTAATCCAGCCCTCGAAATAACAGTAGAAGACGATCGTAAGCCCGTAGTGGTTTGTTCCATTTAAGAGTCATTAGTTGTTACATATTCTTTAAAAAATAAATATAAGAGAAGTTCATTCTTTGTTCTGTATTAACACTACGGTATGGGTGTGAAACATAGACATTGAAAATTAACACAATGCAGAATTAGAAGAATGCTTCGTATACCATGTTCAGACATGACTATATTAAGAAAATAAAAACGTATTCAACACCTGCTCATTTCTCTCTTTAGCTCCCAAAAATTTGACAAAGATATCGTGACGCTACAATATATTTATGAATTTTGAATAAATCAAAAGGCTTTGCGTGGTAAGATTCGTTCGAAGAAGCGGAAACAAAAGATGAAGAAAAAAATATGGATTATATAGGTAAGTAGTTAGGTACTAATTCTCCAAGGGAAGAAATACCGCTTACACCTTAATAAATAAGCAAGTTTTATATGGAAATATTTTTTGTCAAAGTGTGTGGTTTTGTGTGAGAAGAAATATTCAAGGTTTTACCTAAATTAACAAAACAAGAAAGAAAAGAAACAAAAAAAAAAACATAAACGCTTCCTGAGCTGGTAAGCAGTCGTTCATGAATCATGCTTATATATTATTTTACCTTTACTTCTGAATTTATTGTAGTTCCTTAGTTGTAAATCTTAAGACAAATCGTCCTTTTAACGAATTCAAGGTTCTTTGAAACGTTGCAAGCTAAGTAGGAATAAATTTTACATAGGCAAAGACTCTAAGGTACCTACATACTTTGTAGGGGTACGCACAAAATAGGTAGGTAGGTGCCCATGTATAATTTATACTTTCGGTTAAACTTTTAAATTAGAAAAAGGTCGTGAGAAATTCCAGTGAAAAAAAACACACGTTGTAATTATTGGGGTTTGTGCAAAATTTTAATTAAAACATCTTAAGTAAAATCTTTTTATTTTTTTAACGGCCGATGCACTTACTTATAAGATAATTATGATAACATTATGAAATATTTGTTTTTGTATTGTAGTTAAAAAAAATACCTATATATATATATATATATATATATATATATATATATATATATATATATATATGTTAATATAAAGCTTTTCGCGACGCGGAATATGTAGATTGTTATTTCGGGTACTGTCGCGTTGTGAGTTGTTCCCGATGTTATTTGGAACATTATTAAAGGTGTTGGTTTGTTGGTTAGATGGTGGTATATATTTCGGAGCCATCAGAGACTCCATCTTCAGCCTTTCGTCGTATTACAGAAGTAATAACGCCGAAATTAATCTGCAGTGACGAGACAAGGGTGTTATTCGTTGGCTCGTTGAGCAGATTATGAGGTATTTTGTCTCGTGAAACGCGGACTATTACGAGATGTGTTCGTAGCTATACTGTCTGTTGGGGTAGGTGTATAGGAATGTGAGGCAGTGGTGTAGTCTCTAGTTGAGATCGAGTTTGTGTTATTTGATTGGAGCTGTGTTTGTGGGGTGTGGGCGGTAGTATTTGTGTGTGTGGGGTGGGTGGGTGGAATTTGGTCTATGATGTGGAGGTACGGGGGGTAAATTTTTAAAGTTTCATCACGTTCATTAAGTGTGTGTGGTCTTTTTGCGATATTAATTGCTTCGTATAGTATGCGGTGAGATTCACGGTTTGTTTTGTGTAGTGTTGTTGTGTTTTCGAAGTCTATTTTGTGGCCTTCGGTCATTGTGTGTAGCGCTAGGGTGGAGGAAGGTTTTTTGTTTTTGACGTCATTTTTGTGTTCTTCGGTTCTGACCGAGACTTTCCTGTTTGTTTTGCCTATGTACACTTTGGGACAATCTTTGCAAGGGATTTGGTATACACCTTGGTGTTCGTTAGGGATCTTATCAGTAGGTAGAGGTAAGGTTGTGCAAACTTTTTTGTTTGCTGAGAAGACAGGGCGAATATGTTTTTTCTTGAGTATTCGGCCAATCTTTTCAGATACGCCTCTGACATAAGGGATATTGCAAGTGCCGAGGTACCTGTCGTTAGGTGGTGTTGACAGATAAGGGGTGGATGCGTGTGATTTAGCTGCACTCAGCTGTTTGTTAGAGTACCCATTTTGTTTTAGGATTTTGGTAAGAGCGCGTTCTTCATCTTCTCTATGTGTATTATCTGTCAGTGACACAGTCCTGTGGAACAAAGATGTGGCGACCGCTTGTAGTTGGGAGGGGTGATGATGAGAGTCTGCTTGGAGGTATCTCGAAGTGGAGGTTGATTTTCGGTAGATTTTATGTCCTAGTGTGCCGTCAGGGTTTCTGCGGATGAGTGTGTCGAGGAAGGGCAGTTGGCAATCGGTTTCTATTTCCATCGTGAATTTGATGGTTGGATGTAGATTGTTTAGGTAGGTTAAAAATTCATCTAGTTTTTCTTTTCCGTGGGGCCAGATGACAAAGGTGTCATCTACGTATCGTTTGTATAGGGTGGGCTTGTATTGAGCTTGGCTTAGTGCGCGTTCTTCGAAATCTAGTAAGAACAAGTCGGCAAGTATTGGGGATAGGGATGAACCCATACTAGCACCTGATACCTGTTTGTATATTGTGCTTTTGTATGAGAAGAAAGTATTGGACATGCAATGGGCTATCATGTTAATAAACATTTTAGGTATTTTGAAGCGATCTTTTAAGATTGTAAGTGTTTCATCTATGGGAATGTTGGTGAAGAGGGATACGATGTCAAAGCTTACTAGCAGGTCTGTTTCGTTGGTTTTTATTGTTTTGATCAACTCTATGAAGTCGAAGGAGTTTTTTATGTATGAGTCGCGTTGTATGGAATCGGGATAAAGAAAGTTTGATAGGTATTTAGAGAGGTTGTATGTTGGGGTGCTTAGTTGCGAGACAATGGGTCTTAGAGTTGATGGGTTTTTGTGGATTTTGGGAAGTGCGTAGAACTTGGCTATCGCCGAGGATTTTTCTCTCGGAATTAGGCGTTTCTTTACTTCATTAGAAAGGGTAGATTTAGTGATGATTGCTTTCGTGGTTTTTTCTAGGTATGTGATGGGGTTTGTCGGATGGACTTTGTACACGGAGTCATCTTGCAACAGGACTTGAACCATGTTGTCGTATTCAGTCGAGTTCATTACCACGGTGGCGTTGCCTTTATCGGCTGGGAGGATGACAATGTTGGGGTTTTGTTTAAGTTTTTTGAGGGCTTCACGCTCAGCGTGCGTGGTGTTGGACTTGGGGGCCTTGGATTTACGTAATATAGTGCAGACTTCCTGTCTGATTTCTTCAGCTGTCTTGTCTGGGACAGTTAGCAAGGAGGTTTCTAGGTTGACTATGAATTTCTCTTTCGGTATGTGTGAGGGGGATATGGCAAAGTTGAAGCCTTTCGACAGGATTGAGAGGGCATTTTCGTCGAGGGTTTCGTTGGATAAGTTGTGTACTGTATGTGCGAGTGTAGGGAGGGGGTTTTGGTTGTTGCTGTTTGGTGTCTGTGATCGTGGTTGTAGGTGTTTAGTGAGATTATTGAGCTTCCTGATGTGTGTGTTTTTGATGGTTGTGTTTTCTGTGTCAAGTCGTTCTTGTATTATGTCATCGAACTGATTCCATAATAGAGGGTGAATGAGGGAAGACAGTTTAAGATGTTGGTAATATAAGTTTTCACTTATCTGGTCTAGTAGGCGGCGTTTCTCAGCAATCTCGGCTCGCACCAGTCCCAGGCTTGCTTTGTGTAGAATACGGTTGGTGTGTGTATTCTGCTTGTAGTACCTGAGACGGAACGATGTCGGTATCACCTTGTTATCACGGCACCTCACTAAGAATGTAATATCGTTCAAACACTTCACTCGTTTTAGCTTGCACTTCTCGAAACGGTCAAGATCTTGTTTGACGCCACTCCCGTAAAGTGATATTATGTTAATATAAAGCTTTTCGCGACGCGGAATATGTAGATTGTTATTTCGGGTACTGTCGCGTTGTGAGTTGTTCCCGATGTTATTTGGAACATTATTAAAGGTGTTGGTTTGTTGGTTAGATGGTGGTATATATTTCGGAGCCATCAGAGACTCCATCTTCAGCCTTTCGTCGTATTACAGAAGTAATAACGCCGAAATTAATCTGCAGTGACGAGACAAGGGTGTTATTCGTTGGCTCGTTGAGCAGATTATGAGGTATTTTGTCTCGTGAAACGCGGACTATTACGAGATGTGTTCGTAGCTATACTGTCTGTTGGGGTAGGTGTATAGGAATGTGAGGCAGTGGTGTAGTCTCTAGTTGAGATCGAGTTTGTGTTATTTGATTGGAGCTGTGTTTGTGGGGTGTGGGCGGTAGTATTTGTGTGTGTGGGGTGGGTGGGTGGAATTTGGTCTATGATGTGGAGGTACGGGGGGTAAATTTTTAAAGTTTCATCACGTTCATTAAGTGTGTGTGGTCTTTTTGCGATATTAATTGCTTCGTATAGTATGCGGTGAGATTCACGGTTTGTTTTGTGTAGTGTTGTTGTGTTTTCGAAGTCTATTTTGTGGCCTTCGGTCATTGTGTGTAGCGCTAGGGTGGAGGAAGGTTTTTTGTTTTTGACGTCATTTTTGTGTTCTTCGGTTCTGACCGAGACTTTCCTGTTTGTTTTGCCTATGTACACTTTGGGACAATCTTTGCAAGGGATTTGGTATACACCTTGGTGTTCGTTAGGGATCTTATCAGTAGGTAGAGGTAAGGTTGTGCAAACTTTTTTGTTTGCTGAGAAGACAGGGCGAATATGTTTTTTCTTGAGTATTCGGCCAATCTTTTCAGATACGCCTCTGACATAAGGGATATTGCAAGTGCCGAGGTACCTGTCGTTAGGTGGTGTTGACAGATAAGGGGTGGATGCGTGTGATTTAGCTGCACTCAGCTGTTTGTTAGAGTACCCATTTTGTTTTAGGATTTTGGTAAGAGCGCGTTCTTCATCTTCTCTATGTGTATTATCTGTCAGTGACACAGTCCTGTGGAACAAAGATGTGGCGACCGCTTGTAGTTGGGAGGGGTGATGATGAGAGTCTGCTTGGAGGTATCTCGAAGTGGAGGTTGATTTTCGGTAGATTTTATGTCCTAGTGTGCCGTCAGGGTTTCTGCGGATGAGTGTGTCGAGGAAGGGCAGTTGGCAATCGGTTTCTATTTCCATCGTGAATTTGATGGTTGGATGTAGATTGTTTAGGTAGGTTAAAAATTCATCTAGTTTTTCTTTTCCGTGGGGCCAGATGACAAAGGTGTCATCTACGTATCGTTTGTATAGGGTGGGCTTGTATTGAGCTTGGCTTAGTGCGCGTTCTTCGAAATCTAGTAAGAACAAGTCGGCAAGTATTGGGGATAGGGATGAACCCATACTAGCACCTGATACCTGTTTGTATATTGTGCTTTTGTATGAGAAGAAAGTATTGGACATGCAATGGGCTATCATGTTAATAAACATTTTAGGTATTTTGAAGCGATCTTTTAAGATTGTAAGTGTTTCATCTATGGGAATGTTGGTGAAGAGGGATACGATGTCAAAGCTTACTAGCAGGTCTGTTTCGTTGGTTTTTATTGTTTTGATCAACTCTATGAAGTCGAAGGAGTTTTTTATGTATGAGTCGCGTTGTATGGAATCGGGATAAAGAAAGTTTGATAGGTATTTAGAGAGGTTGTATGTTGGGGTGCTTAGTTGCGAGACAATGGGTCTTAGAGTTGATGGGTTTTTGTGGATTTTGGGAAGTGCGTAGAACTTGGCTATCGCCGAGGATTTTTCTCTCGGAATTAGGCGTTTCTTTACTTCATTAGAAAGGGTAGATTTAGTGATGATTGCTTTCGTGGTTTTTTCTAGGTATGTGATGGGGTTTGTCGGATGGACTTTGTACACGGAGTCATCTTGCAACAGGACTTGAACCATGTTGTCGTATTCAGTCGAGTTCATTACCACGGTGGCGTTGCCTTTATCGGCTGGGAGGATGACAATGTTGGGGTTTTGTTTAAGTTTTTTGAGGGCTTCACGCTCAGCGTGCGTGGTGTTGGACTTGGGGGCCTTGGATTTACGTAATATAGTGCAGACTTCCTGTCTGATTTCTTCAGCTGTCTTGTCTGGGACAGTTAGCAAGGAGGTTTCTAGGTTGACTATGAATTTCTCTTTCGGTATGTGTGAGGGGGATATGGCAAAGTTGAAGCCTTTCGACAGGATTGAGAGGGCATTTTCGTCGAGGGTTTCGTTGGATAAGTTGTGTACTGTATGTGCGAGTGTAGGGAGGGGGTTTTGGTTGTTGCTGTTTGGTGTCTGTGATCGTGGTTGTAGGTGTTTAGTGAGATTATTGAGCTTCCTGATGTGTGTGTTTTTGATGGTTGTGTTTTCTGTGTCAAGTCGTTCTTGTATTATGTCATCGAACTGATTCCATAATAGAGGGTGAATGAGGGAAGACAGTTTAAGATGTTGGTAATATAAGTTTTCACTTATCTGGTCTAGTAGGCGGCGTTTCTCAGCAATCTCGGCTCGCACCAGTCCCAGGCTTGCTTTGTGTAGAATACGGTTGGTGTGTGTATTCTGCTTGTAGTACCTGAGACGGAACGATGTCGGTATCACCTTGTTATCACGGCACCTCACTAAGAATGTAATATCGTTCAAACACTTCACTCGTTTTAGCTTGCACTTCTCGAAACGGTCAAGATCTTGTTTGACGCCACTCCCGTAAAGTGATATTATGTTAATATAAAGCTTTTCGCGACGCGGAATATGTAGATTGTTATTTCGGGTACTGTCGCGTTGTGAGTTGTTCCCGATGTTATTTGGAACATTATTAAAGGTGTTGGTTTGTTGGTTAGATGGTGGTATATATTTCGGAGCCATCAGAGACTCCATCTTCAGCCTTTCGTCGTATTACAGAAGTAATAACGCCGAAATTAATCTGCAGTGACGAGACAAGGGTGTTATTCGTTGGCTCGTTGAGCAGATTATGAGGTATTTTGTCTCGTGAAACGCGGACTATTACGAGATGTGTTCGTAGCTATACTGTCTGTTGGGGTAGGTGTATAGGAATGTGAGGCAGTGGTGTAGTCTCTAGTTGAGATCGAGTTTGTGTTATTTGATTGGAGCTGTGTTTGTGGGGTGTGGGCGGTAGTATTTGTGTGTGTGGGGTGGGTGGGTGGAATTTGGTCTATGATGTGGAGGTACGGGGGGTAAATTTTTAAAGTTTCATCACGTTCATTAAGTGTGTGTGGTCTTTTTGCGATATTAATTGCTTCGTATAGTATGCGGTGAGATTCACGGTTTGTTTTGTGTAGTGTTGTTGTGTTTTCGAAGTCTATTTTGTGGCCTTCGGTCATTGTGTGTAGCGCTAGGGTGGAGGAAGGTTTTTTGTTTTTGACGTCATTTTTGTGTTCTTCGGTTCTGACCGAGACTTTCCTGTTTGTTTTGCCTATGTACACTTTGGGACAATCTTTGCAAGGGATTTGGTATACACCTTGGTGTTCGTTAGGGATCTTATCAGTAGGTAGAGGTAAGGTTGTGCAAACTTTTTTGTTTGCTGAGAAGACAGGGCGAATATGTTTTTTCTTGAGTATTCGGCCAATCTTTTCAGATACGCCTCTGACATAAGGGATATTGCAAGTGCCGAGGTACCTGTCGTTAGGTGGTGTTGACAGATAAGGGGTGGATGCGTGTGATTTAGCTGCACTCAGCTGTTTGTTAGAGTACCCATTTTGTTTTAGGATTTTGGTAAGAGCGCGTTCTTCATCTTCTCTATGTGTATTATCTGTCAGTGACACAGTCCTGTGGAACAAAGATGTGGCGACCGCTTGTAGTTGGGAGGGGTGATGATGAGAGTCTGCTTGGAGGTATCTCGAAGTGGAGGTTGATTTTCGGTAGATTTTATGTCCTAGTGTGCCGTCAGGGTTTCTGCGGATGAGTGTGTCGAGGAAGGGCAGTTGGCAATCGGTTTCTATTTCCATCGTGAATTTGATGGTTGGATGTAGATTGTTTAGGTAGGTTAAAAATTCATCTAGTTTTTCTTTTCCGTGGGGCCAGATGACAAAGGTGTCATCTACGTATCGTTTGTATAGGGTGGGCTTGTATTGAGCTTGGCTTAGTGCGCGTTCTTCGAAATCTAGTAAGAACAAGTCGGCAAGTATTGGGGATAGGGATGAACCCATACTAGCACCTGATACCTGTTTGTATATTGTGCTTTTGTATGAGAAGAAAGTATTGGACATGCAATGGGCTATCATGTTAATAAACATTTTAGGTATTTTGAAGCGATCTTTTAAGATTGTAAGTGTTTCATCTATGGGAATGTTGGTGAAGAGGGATACGATGTCAAAGCTTACTAGCAGGTCTGTTTCGTTGGTTTTTATTGTTTTGATCAACTCTATGAAGTCGAAGGAGTTTTTTATGTATGAGTCGCGTTGTATGGAATCGGGATAAAGAAAGTTTGATAGGTATTTAGAGAGGTTGTATGTTGGGGTGCTTAGTTGCGAGACAATGGGTCTTAGAGTTGATGGGTTTTTGTGGATTTTGGGAAGTGCGTAGAACTTGGCTATCGCCGAGGATTTTTCTCTCGGAATTAGGCGTTTCTTTACTTCATTAGAAAGGGTAGATTTAGTGATGATTGCTTTCGTGGTTTTTTCTAGGTATGTGATGGGGTTTGTCGGATGGACTTTGTACACGGAGTCATCTTGCAACAGGACTTGAACCATGTTGTCGTATTCAGTCGAGTTCATTACCACGGTGGCGTTGCCTTTATCGGCTGGGAGGATGACAATGTTGGGGTTTTGTTTAAGTTTTTTGAGGGCTTCACGCTCAGCGTGCGTGGTGTTGGACTTGGGGGCCTTGGATTTACGTAATATAGTGCAGACTTCCTGTCTGATTTCTTCAGCTGTCTTGTCTGGGACAGTTAGCAAGGAGGTTTCTAGGTTGACTATGAATTTCTCTTTCGGTATGTGTGAGGGGGATATGGCAAAGTTGAAGCCTTTCGACAGGATTGAGAGGGCATTTTCGTCGAGGGTTTCGTTGGATAAGTTGTGTACTGTATGTGCGAGTGTAGGGAGGGGGTTTTGGTTGTTGCTGTTTGGTGTCTGTGATCGTGGTTGTAGGTGTTTAGTGAGATTATTGAGCTTCCTGATGTGTGTGTTTTTGATGGTTGTGTTTTCTGTGTCAAGTCGTTCTTGTATTATGTCATCGAACTGATTCCATAATAGAGGGTGAATGAGGGAAGACAGTTTAAGATGTTGGTAAAAAACTCCTTCGACTTCATAGAGTTGATCAAAACAATAAAAACCAACGAAACAGACCTGCTAGTAAGCTTTGACATCGTATCCCTCTTCACCAACATTCCCATAGATGAAACACTTACAATCTTAAAAGATCGCTTCAAAATACCTAAAATGTTTATTAACATGATAGCCCATTGCATGTCCAATACTTTCTTCTCATACAAAAGCACAATATACAAACAGGTATCAGGTGCTAGTATGGGTTCATCCCTATCCCCAATACTTGCCGACTTGTTCTTACTAGATTTCGAAGAACGCGCACTAAGCCAAGCTCAATACAAGCCCACCCTATACAAACGATACGTAGATGACACCTTTGTCATCTGGCCCCACGGAAAAGAAAAACTAGATGAATTTTTAACCTACCTAAACAATCTACATCCAACCATCAAATTCACGATGGAAATAGAAACCGATTGCCAACTGCCCTTCCTCGACACACTCATCCGCAGAAACCCTGACGGCACACTAGGACATAAAATCTACCGAAAATCAACCTCCACTTCGAGATACCTCCAAGCAGACTCTCATCATCACCCCTCCCAACTACAAGCGGTCGCCACATCTTTGTTCCACAGGACTGTGTCACTGACAGATAATACACATAGAGAAGATGAAGAACGCGCTCTTACCAAAATCCTAAAACAAAATGGGTACTCTAACAAACAGCTGAGTGCAGCTAAATCACACGCATCCACCCCTTATCTGTCAACACCACCTAACGACAGGTACCTCGGCACTTGCAATATCCCTTATGTCAGAGGCGTATCTGAAAAGATTGGCCGAATACTCAAGAAAAAACATATTCGCCCTGTCTTCTCAGCAAACAAAAAAGTTTGCACAACCTTACCTCTACCTACTGATAAGATCCCTAACGAACACCAAGGTGTATACCAAATCCCTTGCAAAGATTGTCCCAAAGTGTACATAGGCAAAACAAACAGGAAAGTCTCGGTCAGAACCGAAGAACACAAAAATGACGTCAAAAACAAAAAACCTTCCTCCACCCTAGCGCTACACACAATGACCGAAGGCCACAAAATAGACTTCGAAAACACAACAACACTACACAAAACAAACCGTGAATCTCACCGCATACTATACGAAGCAATTAATATCGCAAAAAGACCACACACACTTAATGAACGTGATGAAACTTTAAAAATTTACCCCCCGTACCTCCACATCATAGACCAAATTCCACCCACCCACCCCACACACACAAATACTACCGCCCACACCCCACAAACACAGCTCCAATCAAATAACACAAACTCGATCTCAACTAGAGACTACACCACTGCCTCACATTCCTATACACCTACCCCAACAGACAGTATAGCTACGAACACATCTCGTAATAGTCCGCGTTTCACGAGACAAAATACCTCATAATCTGCTCAACGAGCCAACGAATAACACCCTTGTCTCGTCACTGCAGATTAATTTCGGCGTTATTACTTCTGTAATACGACGAAAGGCTGAAGATGGAGTCTCTGATGGCTCCGAAATATATACCACCATCTAACCAACAAACCAACACCTTTAATAATGTTCCAAATAACATCGGGAACAACTCACAACGCGACAGTACCCGAAATAACAATCTACATATTCCGCGTCGCGAAAAGCTTTATATTAACATAATATCACTTTACGGGAGTGGCGTCAAACAAGATCTTGACCGTTTCGAGAAGTGCAAGCTAAAACGAGTGAAGTGTTTGAACGATATTACATTCTTAGTGAGGTGCCGTGATAACAAGGTGATACCGACATCGTTCCGTCTCAGGTACTACAAGCAGAATACACACACCAACCGTATTCTACACAAAGCAAGCCTGGGACTGGTGCGAGCCGAGATTGCTGAGAAACGCCGCCTACTAGACCAGATAAGTGAAAACTTATATTACCAACATCTTAAACTGTCTTCCCTCATTCACCCTCTATTATGGAATCAGTTCGATGACATAATACAAGAACGACTTGACACAGAAAACACAACCATCAAAAACACACACATCAGGAAGCTCAATAATCTCACTAAACACCTACAACCACGATCACAGACACCAAACAGCAACAACCAAAACCCCCTCCCTACACTCGCACATACAGTACACAACTTATCCAACGAAACCCTCGACGAAAATGCCCTCTCAATCCTGTCGAAAGGCTTCAACTTTGCCATATCCCCCTCACACATACCGAAAGAGAAATTCATAGTCAACCTAGAAACCTCCTTGCTAACTGTCCCAGACAAGACAGCTGAAGAAATCAGACAGGAAGTCTGCACTATATTACGTAAATCCAAGGCCCCCAAGTCCAACACCACGCACGCTGAGCGTGAAGCCCTCAAAAAACTTAAACAAAACCCCAACATTGTCATCCTCCCAGCCGATAAAGGCAACGCCACCGTGGTAATGAACTCGACTGAATACGACAACATGGTTCAAGTCCTGTTGCAAGATGACTCCGTGTACAAAGTCCATCCGACAAACCCCATCACATACCTAGAAAAAACCACGAAAGCAATCATCACTAAATCTACCCTTTCTAATGAAGTAAAGAAACGCCTAATTCCGAGAGAAAAATCCTCGGCGATAGCCAAGTTCTACGCACTTCCCAAAATCCACAAAAACCCATCAACTCTAAGACCCATTGTCTCGCAACTAAGCACCCCAACATACAACCTCTCTAAATACCTATCAAACTTTCTTTATCCCGATTCCATACAACGCGACTCATACATAAAAAACTCCTTCGACTTCATAGAGTTGATCAAAACAATAAAAACCAACGAAACAGACCTGCTAGTAAGCTTTGACATCGTATCCCTCTTCACCAACATTCCCATAGATGAAACACTTACAATCTTAAAAGATCGCTTCAAAATACCTAAAATGTTTATTAACATGATAGCCCATTGCATGTCCAATACTTTCTTCTCATACAAAAGCACAATATACAAACAGGTATCAGGTGCTAGTATGGGTTCATCCCTATCCCCAATACTTGCCGACTTGTTCTTACTAGATTTCGAAGAACGCGCACTAAGCCAAGCTCAATACAAGCCCACCCTATACAAACGATACGTAGATGACACCTTTGTCATCTGGCCCCACGGAAAAGAAAAACTAGATGAATTTTTAACCTACCTAAACAATCTACATCCAACCATCAAATTCACGATGGAAATAGAAACCGATTGCCAACTGCCCTTCCTCGACACACTCATCCGCAGAAACCCTGACGGCACACTAGGACATAAAATCTACCGAAAATCAACCTCCACTTCGAGATACCTCCAAGCAGACTCTCATCATCACCCCTCCCAACTACAAGCGGTCGCCACATCTTTGTTCCACAGGACTGTGTCACTGACAGATAATACACATAGAGAAGATGAAGAACGCGCTCTTACCAAAATCCTAAAACAAAATGGGTACTCTAACAAACAGCTGAGTGCAGCTAAATCACACGCATCCACCCCTTATCTGTCAACACCACCTAACGACAGGTACCTCGGCACTTGCAATATCCCTTATGTCAGAGGCGTATCTGAAAAGATTGGCCGAATACTCAAGAAAAAACATATTCGCCCTGTCTTCTCAGCAAACAAAAAAGTTTGCACAACCTTACCTCTACCTACTGATAAGATCCCTAACGAACACCAAGGTGTATACCAAATCCCTTGCAAAGATTGTCCCAAAGTGTACATAGGCAAAACAAACAGGAAAGTCTCGGTCAGAACCGAAGAACACAAAAATGACGTCAAAAACAAAAAACCTTCCTCCACCCTAGCGCTACACACAATGACCGAAGGCCACAAAATAGACTTCGAAAACACAACAACACTACACAAAACAAACCGTGAATCTCACCGCATACTATACGAAGCAATTAATATCGCAAAAAGACCACACACACTTAATGAACGTGATGAAACTTTAAAAATTTACCCCCCGTACCTCCACATCATAGACCAAATTCCACCCACCCACCCCACACACACAAATACTACCGCCCACACCCCACAAACACAGCTCCAATCAAATAACACAAACTCGATCTCAACTAGAGACTACACCACTGCCTCACATTCCTATACACCTACCCCAACAGACAGTATAGCTACGAACACATCTCGTAATAGTCCGCGTTTCACGAGACAAAATACCTCATAATCTGCTCAACGAGCCAACGAATAACACCCTTGTCTCGTCACTGCAGATTAATTTCGGCGTTATTACTTCTGTAATACGACGAAAGGCTGAAGATGGAGTCTCTGATGGCTCCGAAATATATACCACCATCTAACCAACAAACCAACACCTTTAATAATGTTCCAAATAACATCGGGAACAACTCACAACGCGACAGTACCCGAAATAACAATCTACATATTCCGCGTCGCGAAAAGCTTTATATTAACATAATATCACTTTACGGGAGTGGCGTCAAACAAGATCTTGACCGTTTCGAGAAGTGCAAGCTAAAACGAGTGAAGTGTTTGAACGATATTACATTCTTAGTGAGGTGCCGTGATAACAAGGTGATACCGACATCGTTCCGTCTCAGGTACTACAAGCAGAATACACACACCAACCGTATTCTACACAAAGCAAGCCTGGGACTGGTGCGAGCCGAGATTGCTGAGAAACGCCGCCTACTAGACCAGATAAGTGAAAACTTATATTACCAACATCTTAAACTGTCTTCCCTCATTCACCCTCTATTATGGAATCAGTTCGATGACATAATACAAGAACGACTTGACACAGAAAACACAACCATCAAAAACACACACATCAGGAAGCTCAATAATCTCACTAAACACCTACAACCACGATCACAGACACCAAACAGCAACAACCAAAACCCCCTCCCTACACTCGCACATACAGTACACAACTTATCCAACGAAACCCTCGACGAAAATGCCCTCTCAATCCTGTCGAAAGGCTTCAACTTTGCCATATCCCCCTCACACATACCGAAAGAGAAATTCATAGTCAACCTAGAAACCTCCTTGCTAACTGTCCCAGACAAGACAGCTGAAGAAATCAGACAGGAAGTCTGCACTATATTACGTAAATCCAAGGCCCCCAAGTCCAACACCACGCACGCTGAGCGTGAAGCCCTCAAAAAACTTAAACAAAACCCCAACATTGTCATCCTCCCAGCCGATAAAGGCAACGCCACCGTGGTAATGAACTCGACTGAATACGACAACATGGTTCAAGTCCTGTTGCAAGATGACTCCGTGTACAAAGTCCATCCGACAAACCCCATCACATACCTAGAAAAAACCACGAAAGCAATCATCACTAAATCTACCCTTTCTAATGAAGTAAAGAAACGCCTAATTCCGAGAGAAAAATCCTCGGCGATAGCCAAGTTCTACGCACTTCCCAAAATCCACAAAAACCCATCAACTCTAAGACCCATTGTCTCGCAACTAAGCACCCCAACATACAACCTCTCTAAATACCTATCAAACTTTCTTTATCCCGATTCCATACAACGCGACTCATACATAAAAAACTCCTTCGACTTCATAGAGTTGATCAAAACAATAAAAACCAACGAAACAGACCTGCTAGTAAGCTTTGACATCGTATCCCTCTTCACCAACATTCCCATAGATGAAACACTTACAATCTTAAAAGATCGCTTCAAAATACCTAAAATGTTTATTAACATGATAGCCCATTGCATGTCCAATACTTTCTTCTCATACAAAAGCACAATATACAAACAGGTATCAGGTGCTAGTATGGGTTCATCCCTATCCCCAATACTTGCCGACTTGTTCTTACTAGATTTCGAAGAACGCGCACTAAGCCAAGCTCAATACAAGCCCACCCTATACAAACGATACGTAGATGACACCTTTGTCATCTGGCCCCACGGAAAAGAAAAACTAGATGAATTTTTAACCTACCTAAACAATCTACATCCAACCATCAAATTCACGATGGAAATAGAAACCGATTGCCAACTGCCCTTCCTCGACACACTCATCCGCAGAAACCCTGACGGCACACTAGGACATAAAATCTACCGAAAATCAACCTCCACTTCGAGATACCTCCAAGCAGACTCTCATCATCACCCCTCCCAACTACAAGCGGTCGCCACATCTTTGTTCCACAGGACTGTGTCACTGACAGATAATACACATAGAGAAGATGAAGAACGCGCTCTTACCAAAATCCTAAAACAAAATGGGTACTCTAACAAACAGCTGAGTGCAGCTAAATCACACGCATCCACCCCTTATCTGTCAACACCACCTAACGACAGGTACCTCGGCACTTGCAATATCCCTTATGTCAGAGGCGTATCTGAAAAGATTGGCCGAATACTCAAGAAAAAACATATTCGCCCTGTCTTCTCAGCAAACAAAAAAGTTTGCACAACCTTACCTCTACCTACTGATAAGATCCCTAACGAACACCAAGGTGTATACCAAATCCCTTGCAAAGATTGTCCCAAAGTGTACATAGGCAAAACAAACAGGAAAGTCTCGGTCAGAACCGAAGAACACAAAAATGACGTCAAAAACAAAAAACCTTCCTCCACCCTAGCGCTACACACAATGACCGAAGGCCACAAAATAGACTTCGAAAACACAACAACACTACACAAAACAAACCGTGAATCTCACCGCATACTATACGAAGCAATTAATATCGCAAAAAGACCACACACACTTAATGAACGTGATGAAACTTTAAAAATTTACCCCCCGTACCTCCACATCATAGACCAAATTCCACCCACCCACCCCACACACACAAATACTACCGCCCACACCCCACAAACACAGCTCCAATCAAATAACACAAACTCGATCTCAACTAGAGACTACACCACTGCCTCACATTCCTATACACCTACCCCAACAGACAGTATAGCTACGAACACATCTCGTAATAGTCCGCGTTTCACGAGACAAAATACCTCATAATCTGCTCAACGAGCCAACGAATAACACCCTTGTCTCGTCACTGCAGATTAATTTCGGCGTTATTACTTCTGTAATACGACGAAAGGCTGAAGATGGAGTCTCTGATGGCTCCGAAATATATACCACCATCTAACCAACAAACCAACACCTTTAATAATGTTCCAAATAACATCGGGAACAACTCACAACGCGACAGTACCCGAAATAACAATCTACATATTCCGCGTCGCGAAAAGCTTTATATTAACATAATATCACTTTACGGGAGTGGCGTCAAACAAGATCTTGACCGTTTCGAGAAGTGCAAGCTAAAACGAGTGAAGTGTTTGAACGATATTACATTCTTAGTGAGGTGCCGTGATAACAAGGTGATACCGACATCGTTCCGTCTCAGGTACTACAAGCAGAATACACACACCAACCGTATTCTACACAAAGCAAGCCTGGGACTGGTGCGAGCCGAGATTGCTGAGAAACGCCGCCTACTAGACCAGATAAGTGAAAACTTATATTACCAACATCTTAAACTGTCTTCCCTCATTCACCCTCTATTATGGAATCAGTTCGATGACATAATACAAGAACGACTTGACACAGAAAACACAACCATCAAAAACACACACATCAGGAAGCTCAATAATCTCACTAAACACCTACAACCACGATCACAGACACCAAACAGCAACAACCAAAACCCCCTCCCTACACTCGCACATACAGTACACAACTTATCCAACGAAACCCTCGACGAAAATGCCCTCTCAATCCTGTCGAAAGGCTTCAACTTTGCCATATCCCCCTCACACATACCGAAAGAGAAATTCATAGTCAACCTAGAAACCTCCTTGCTAACTGTCCCAGACAAGACAGCTGAAGAAATCAGACAGGAAGTCTGCACTATATTACGTAAATCCAAGGCCCCCAAGTCCAACACCACGCACGCTGAGCGTGAAGCCCTCAAAAAACTTAAACAAAACCCCAACATTGTCATCCTCCCAGCCGATAAAGGCAACGCCACCGTGGTAATGAACTCGACTGAATACGACAACATGGTTCAAGTCCTGTTGCAAGATGACTCCGTGTACAAAGTCCATCCGACAAACCCCATCACATACCTAGAAAAAACCACGAAAGCAATCATCACTAAATCTACCCTTTCTAATGAAGTAAAGAAACGCCTAATTCCGAGAGAAAAATCCTCGGCGATAGCCAAGTTCTACGCACTTCCCAAAATCCACAAAAACCCATCAACTCTAAGACCCATTGTCTCGCAACTAAGCACCCCAACATACAACCTCTCTAAATACCTATCAAACTTTCTTTATCCCGATTCCATACAACGCGACTCATACATAAAAAACTCCTTCGACTTCATAGAGTTGATCAAAACAATAAAAACCAACGAAACAGACCTGCTAGTAAGCTTTGACATCGTATCCCTCTTCACCAACATTCCCATAGATGAAACACTTACAATCTTAAAAGATCGCTTCAAAATACCTAAAATGTTTATTAACATGATAGCC
This sequence comes from Mystacides longicornis, assembly GCA_963576905.1. Lineage (NCBI taxonomy): Eukaryota > Metazoa > Arthropoda > Insecta > Trichoptera > Leptoceridae > Mystacides > Mystacides longicornis. The sequence goes on from OY756426.1 coordinate 14,247,890, forward strand.
CATTGCATGTCCAATACTTTCTTCTCATACAAAAGCACAATATACAAACAGGTATCAGGTGCTAGTATGGGTTCATCCCTATCCCCAATACTTGCCGACTTGTTCTTACTAGATTTCGAAGAACGCGCACTAAGCCAAGCTCAATACAAGCCCACCCTATACAAACGATACGTAGATGACACCTTTGTCATCTGGCCCCACGGAAAAGAAAAACTAGATGAATTTTTAACCTACCTAAACAATCTACATCCAACCATCAAATTCACGATGGAAATAGAAACCGATTGCCAACTGCCCTTCCTCGACACACTCATCCGCAGAAACCCTGACGGCACACTAGGACATAAAATCTACCGAAAATCAACCTCCACTTCGAGATACCTCCAAGCAGACTCTCATCATCACCCCTCCCAACTACAAGCGGTCGCCACATCTTTGTTCCACAGGACTGTGTCACTGACAGATAATACACATAGAGAAGATGAAGAACGCGCTCTTACCAAAATCCTAAAACAAAATGGGTACTCTAACAAACAGCTGAGTGCAGCTAAATCACACGCATCCACCCCTTATCTGTCAACACCACCTAACGACAGGTACCTCGGCACTTGCAATATCCCTTATGTCAGAGGCGTATCTGAAAAGATTGGCCGAATACTCAAGAAAAAACATATTCGCCCTGTCTTCTCAGCAAACAAAAAAGTTTGCACAACCTTACCTCTACCTACTGATAAGATCCCTAACGAACACCAAGGTGTATACCAAATCCCTTGCAAAGATTGTCCCAAAGTGTACATAGGCAAAACAAACAGGAAAGTCTCGGTCAGAACCGAAGAACACAAAAATGACGTCAAAAACAAAAAACCTTCCTCCACCCTAGCGCTACACACAATGACCGAAGGCCACAAAATAGACTTCGAAAACACAACAACACTACACAAAACAAACCGTGAATCTCACCGCATACTATACGAAGCAATTAATATCGCAAAAAGACCACACACACTTAATGAACGTGATGAAACTTTAAAAATTTACCCCCCGTACCTCCACATCATAGACCAAATTCCACCCACCCACCCCACACACACAAATACTACCGCCCACACCCCACAAACACAGCTCCAATCAAATAACACAAACTCGATCTCAACTAGAGACTACACCACTGCCTCACATTCCTATACACCTACCCCAACAGACAGTATAGCTACGAACACATCTCGTAATAGTCCGCGTTTCACGAGACAAAATACCTCATAATCTGCTCAACGAGCCAACGAATAACACCCTTGTCTCGTCACTGCAGATTAATTTCGGCGTTATTACTTCTGTAATACGACGAAAGGCTGAAGATGGAGTCTCTGATGGCTCCGAAATATATACCACCATCTAACCAACAAACCAACACCTTTAATAATGTTCCAAATAACATCGGGAACAACTCACAACGCGACAGTACCCGAAATAACAATCTACATATTCCGCGTCGCGAAAAGCTTTATATTAACATAATATCACTTTACGGGAGTGGCGTCAAACAAGATCTTGACCGTTTCGAGAAGTGCAAGCTAAAACGAGTGAAGTGTTTGAACGATATTACATTCTTAGTGAGGTGCCGTGATAACAAGGTGATACCGACATCGTTCCGTCTCAGGTACTACAAGCAGAATACACACACCAACCGTATTCTACACAAAGCAAGCCTGGGACTGGTGCGAGCCGAGATTGCTGAGAAACGCCGCCTACTAGACCAGATAAGTGAAAACTTATATTACCAACATCTTAAACTGTCTTCCCTCATTCACCCTCTATTATGGAATCAGTTCGATGACATAATACAAGAACGACTTGACACAGAAAACACAACCATCAAAAACACACACATCAGGAAGCTCAATAATCTCACTAAACACCTACAACCACGATCACAGACACCAAACAGCAACAACCAAAACCCCCTCCCTACACTCGCACATACAGTACACAACTTATCCAACGAAACCCTCGACGAAAATGCCCTCTCAATCCTGTCGAAAGGCTTCAACTTTGCCATATCCCCCTCACACATACCGAAAGAGAAATTCATAGTCAACCTAGAAACCTCCTTGCTAACTGTCCCAGACAAGACAGCTGAAGAAATCAGACAGGAAGTCTGCACTATATTACGTAAATCCAAGGCCCCCAAGTCCAACACCACGCACGCTGAGCGTGAAGCCCTCAAAAAACTTAAACAAAACCCCAACATTGTCATCCTCCCAGCCGATAAAGGCAACGCCACCGTGGTAATGAACTCGACTGAATACGACAACATGGTTCAAGTCCTGTTGCAAGATGACTCCGTGTACAAAGTCCATCCGACAAACCCCATCACATACCTAGAAAAAACCACGAAAGCAATCATCACTAAATCTACCCTTTCTAATGAAGTAAAGAAACGCCTAATTCCGAGAGAAAAATCCTCGGCGATAGCCAAGTTCTACGCACTTCCCAAAATCCACAAAAACCCATCAACTCTAAGACCCATTGTCTCGCAACTAAGCACCCCAACATACAACCTCTCTAAATACCTATCAAACTTTCTTTATCCCGATTCCATACAACGCGACTCATACATAAAAAACTCCTTCGACTTCATAGAGTTGATCAAAACAATAAAAACCAACGAAACAGACCTGCTAGTAAGCTTTGACATCGTATCCCTCTTCACCAACATTCCCATAGATGAAACACTTACAATCTTAAAAGATCGCTTCAAAATACCTAAAATGTTTATTAACATGATAGCCCATTGCATGTCCAATACTTTCTTCTCATACAAAAGCACAATATACAAACAGGTATCAGGTGCTAGTATGGGTTCATCCCTATCCCCAATACTTGCCGACTTGTTCTTACTAGATTTCGAAGAACGCGCACTAAGCCAAGCTCAATACAAGCCCACCCTATACAAACGATACGTAGATGACACCTTTGTCATCTGGCCCCACGGAAAAGAAAAACTAGATGAATTTTTAACCTACCTAAACAATCTACATCCAACCATCAAATTCACGATGGAAATAGAAACCGATTGCCAACTGCCCTTCCTCGACACACTCATCCGCAGAAACCCTGACGGCACACTAGGACATAAAATCTACCGAAAATCAACCTCCACTTCGAGATACCTCCAAGCAGACTCTCATCATCACCCCTCCCAACTACAAGCGGTCGCCACATCTTTGTTCCACAGGACTGTGTCACTGACAGATAATACACATAGAGAAGATGAAGAACGCGCTCTTACCAAAATCCTAAAACAAAATGGGTACTCTAACAAACAGCTGAGTGCAGCTAAATCACACGCATCCACCCCTTATCTGTCAACACCACCTAACGACAGGTACCTCGGCACTTGCAATATCCCTTATGTCAGAGGCGTATCTGAAAAGATTGGCCGAATACTCAAGAAAAAACATATTCGCCCTGTCTTCTCAGCAAACAAAAAAGTTTGCACAACCTTACCTCTACCTACTGATAAGATCCCTAACGAACACCAAGGTGTATACCAAATCCCTTGCAAAGATTGTCCCAAAGTGTACATAGGCAAAACAAACAGGAAAGTCTCGGTCAGAACCGAAGAACACAAAAATGACGTCAAAAACAAAAAACCTTCCTCCACCCTAGCGCTACACACAATGACCGAAGGCCACAAAATAGACTTCGAAAACACAACAACACTACACAAAACAAACCGTGAATCTCACCGCATACTATACGAAGCAATTAATATCGCAAAAAGACCACACACACTTAATGAACGTGATGAAACTTTAAAAATTTACCCCCCGTACCTCCACATCATAGACCAAATTCCACCCACCCACCCCACACACACAAATACTACCGCCCACACCCCACAAACACAGCTCCAATCAAATAACACAAACTCGATCTCAACTAGAGACTACACCACTGCCTCACATTCCTATACACCTACCCCAACAGACAGTATAGCTACGAACACATCTCGTAATAGTCCGCGTTTCACGAGACAAAATACCTCATAATCTGCTCAACGAGCCAACGAATAACACCCTTGTCTCGTCACTGCAGATTAATTTCGGCGTTATTACTTCTGTAATACGACGAAAGGCTGAAGATGGAGTCTCTGATGGCTCCGAAATATATACCACCATCTAACCAACAAACCAACACCTTTAATAATGTTCCAAATAACATCGGGAACAACTCACAACGCGACAGTACCCGAAATAACAATCTACATATTCCGCGTCGCGAAAAGCTTTATATTAACATAATATCACTTTACGGGAGTGGCGTCAAACAAGATCTTGACCGTTTCGAGAAGTGCAAGCTAAAACGAGTGAAGTGTTTGAACGATATTACATTCTTAGTGAGGTGCCGTGATAACAAGGTGATACCGACATCGTTCCGTCTCAGGTACTACAAGCAGAATACACACACCAACCGTATTCTACACAAAGCAAGCCTGGGACTGGTGCGAGCCGAGATTGCTGAGAAACGCCGCCTACTAGACCAGATAAGTGAAAACTTATATTACCAACATCTTAAACTGTCTTCCCTCATTCACCCTCTATTATGGAATCAGTTCGATGACATAATACAAGAACGACTTGACACAGAAAACACAACCATCAAAAACACACACATCAGGAAGCTCAATAATCTCACTAAACACCTACAACCACGATCACAGACACCAAACAGCAACAACCAAAACCCCCTCCCTACACTCGCACATACAGTACACAACTTATCCAACGAAACCCTCGACGAAAATGCCCTCTCAATCCTGTCGAAAGGCTTCAACTTTGCCATATCCCCCTCACACATACCGAAAGAGAAATTCATAGTCAACCTAGAAACCTCCTTGCTAACTGTCCCAGACAAGACAGCTGAAGAAATCAGACAGGAAGTCTGCACTATATTACGTAAATCCAAGGCCCCCAAGTCCAACACCACGCACGCTGAGCGTGAAGCCCTCAAAAAACTTAAACAAAACCCCAACATTGTCATCCTCCCAGCCGATAAAGGCAACGCCACCGTGGTAATGAACTCGACTGAATACGACAACATGGTTCAAGTCCTGTTGCAAGATGACTCCGTGTACAAAGTCCATCCGACAAACCCCATCACATACCTAGAAAAAACCACGAAAGCAATCATCACTAAATCTACCCTTTCTAATGAAGTAAAGAAACGCCTAATTCCGAGAGAAAAATCCTCGGCGATAGCCAAGTTCTACGCACTTCCCAAAATCCACAAAAACCCATCAACTCTAAGACCCATTGTCTCGCAACTAAGCACCCCAACATACAACCTCTCTAAATACCTATCAAACTTTCTTTATCCCGATTCCATACAACGCGACTCATACATAAAAAACTCCTTCGACTTCATAGAGTTGATCAAAACAATAAAAACCAACGAAACAGACCTGCTAGTAAGCTTTGACATCGTATCCCTCTTCACCAACATTCCCATAGATGAAACACTTACAATCTTAAAAGATCGCTTCAAAATACCTAAAATGTTTATTAACATGATAGCCCATTGCATGTCCAATACTTTCTTCTCATACAAAAGCACAATATACAAACAGGTATCAGGTGCTAGTATGGGTTCATCCCTATCCCCAATACTTGCCGACTTGTTCTTACTAGATTTCGAAGAACGCGCACTAAGCCAAGCTCAATACAAGCCCACCCTATACAAACGATACGTAGATGACACCTTTGTCATCTGGCCCCACGGAAAAGAAAAACTAGATGAATTTTTAACCTACCTAAACAATCTACATCCAACCATCAAATTCACGATGGAAATAGAAACCGATTGCCAACTGCCCTTCCTCGACACACTCATCCGCAGAAACCCTGACGGCACACTAGGACATAAAATCTACCGAAAATCAACCTCCACTTCGAGATACCTCCAAGCAGACTCTCATCATCACCCCTCCCAACTACAAGCGGTCGCCACATCTTTGTTCCACAGGACTGTGTCACTGACAGATAATACACATAGAGAAGATGAAGAACGCGCTCTTACCAAAATCCTAAAACAAAATGGGTACTCTAACAAACAGCTGAGTGCAGCTAAATCACACGCATCCACCCCTTATCTGTCAACACCACCTAACGACAGGTACCTCGGCACTTGCAATATCCCTTATGTCAGAGGCGTATCTGAAAAGATTGGCCGAATACTCAAGAAAAAACATATTCGCCCTGTCTTCTCAGCAAACAAAAAAGTTTGCACAACCTTACCTCTACCTACTGATAAGATCCCTAACGAACACCAAGGTGTATACCAAATCCCTTGCAAAGATTGTCCCAAAGTGTACATAGGCAAAACAAACAGGAAAGTCTCGGTCAGAACCGAAGAACACAAAAATGACGTCAAAAACAAAAAACCTTCCTCCACCCTAGCGCTACACACAATGACCGAAGGCCACAAAATAGACTTCGAAAACACAACAACACTACACAAAACAAACCGTGAATCTCACCGCATACTATACGAAGCAATTAATATCGCAAAAAGACCACACACACTTAATGAACGTGATGAAACTTTAAAAATTTACCCCCCGTACCTCCACATCATAGACCAAATTCCACCCACCCACCCCACACACACAAATACTACCGCCCACACCCCACAAACACAGCTCCAATCAAATAACACAAACTCGATCTCAACTAGAGACTACACCACTGCCTCACATTCCTATACACCTACCCCAACAGACAGTATAGCTACGAACACATCTCGTAATAGTCCGCGTTTCACGAGACAAAATACCTCATAATCTGCTCAACGAGCCAACGAATAACACCCTTGTCTCGTCACTGCAGATTAATTTCGGCGTTATTACTTCTGTAATACGACGAAAGGCTGAAGATGGAGTCTCTGATGGCTCCGAAATATATACCACCATCTAACCAACAAACCAACACCTTTAATAATGTTCCAAATAACATCGGGAACAACTCACAACGCGACAGTACCCGAAATAACAATCTACATATTCCGCGTCGCGAAAAGCTTTATATTAACATAATATCACTTTACGGGAGTGGCGTCAAACAAGATCTTGACCGTTTCGAGAAGTGCAAGCTAAAACGAGTGAAGTGTTTGAACGATATTACATTCTTAGTGAGGTGCCGTGATAACAAGGTGATACCGACATCGTTCCGTCTCAGGTACTACAAGCAGAATACACACACCAACCGTATTCTACACAAAGCAAGCCTGGGACTGGTGCGAGCCGAGATTGCTGAGAAACGCCGCCTACTAGACCAGATAAGTGAAAACTTATATTACCAACATCTTAAACTGTCTTCCCTCATTCACCCTCTATTATGGAATCAGTTCGATGACATAATACAAGAACGACTTGACACAGAAAACACAACCATCAAAAACACACACATCAGGAAGCTCAATAATCTCACTAAACACCTACAACCACGATCACAGACACCAAACAGCAACAACCAAAACCCCCTCCCTACACTCGCACATACAGTACACAACTTATCCAACGAAACCCTCGACGAAAATGCCCTCTCAATCCTGTCGAAAGGCTTCAACTTTGCCATATCCCCCTCACACATACCGAAAGAGAAATTCATAGTCAACCTAGAAACCTCCTTGCTAACTGTCCCAGACAAGACAGCTGAAGAAATCAGACAGGAAGTCTGCACTATATTACGTAAATCCAAGGCCCCCAAGTCCAACACCACGCACGCTGAGCGTGAAGCCCTCAAAAAACTTAAACAAAACCCCAACATTGTCATCCTCCCAGCCGATAAAGGCAACGCCACCGTGGTAATGAACTCGACTGAATACGACAACATGGTTCAAGTCCTGTTGCAAGATGACTCCGTGTACAAAGTCCATCCGACAAACCCCATCACATACCTAGAAAAAACCACGAAAGCAATCATCACTAAATCTACCCTTTCTAATGAAGTAAAGAAACGCCTAATTCCGAGAGAAAAATCCTCGGCGATAGCCAAGTTCTACGCACTTCCCAAAATCCACAAAAACCCATCAACTCTAAGACCCATTGTCTCGCAACTAAGCACCCCAACATACAACCTCTCTAAATACCTATCAAACTTTCTTTATCCCGATTCCATACAACGCGACTCATACATAAAAAACTCCTTCGACTTCATAGAGTTGATCAAAACAATAAAAACCAACGAAACAGACCTGCTAGTAAGCTTTGACATCGTATCCCTCTTCACCAACATTCCCATAGATGAAACACTTACAATCTTAAAAGATCGCTTCAAAATACCTAAAATGTTTATTAACATGATAGCCCATTGCATGTCCAATACTTTCTTCTCATACAAAAGCACAATATACAAACAGGTATCAGGTGCTAGTATGGGTTCATCCCTATCCCCAATACTTGCCGACTTGTTCTTACTAGATTTCGAAGAACGCGCACTAAGCCAAGCTCAATACAAGCCCACCCTATACAAACGATACGTAGATGACACCTTTGTCATCTGGCCCCACGGAAAAGAAAAACTAGATGAATTTTTAACCTACCTAAACAATCTACATCCAACCATCAAATTCACGATGGAAATAGAAACCGATTGCCAACTGCCCTTCCTCGACACACTCATCCGCAGAAACCCTGACGGCACACTAGGACATAAAATCTACCGAAAATCAACCTCCACTTCGAGATACCTCCAAGCAGACTCTCATCATCACCCCTCCCAACTACAAGCGGTCGCCACATCTTTGTTCCACAGGACTGTGTCACTGACAGATAATACACATAGAGAAGATGAAGAACGCGCTCTTACCAAAATCCTAAAACAAAATGGGTACTCTAACAAACAGCTGAGTGCAGCTAAATCACACGCATCCACCCCTTATCTGTCAACACCACCTAACGACAGGTACCTCGGCACTTGCAATATCCCTTATGTCAGAGGCGTATCTGAAAAGATTGGCCGAATACTCAAGAAAAAACATATTCGCCCTGTCTTCTCAGCAAACAAAAAAGTTTGCACAACCTTACCTCTACCTACTGATAAGATCCCTAACGAACACCAAGGTGTATACCAAATCCCTTGCAAAGATTGTCCCAAAGTGTACATAGGCAAAACAAACAGGAAAGTCTCGGTCAGAACCGAAGAACACAAAAATGACGTCAAAAACAAAAAACCTTCCTCCACCCTAGCGCTACACACAATGACCGAAGGCCACAAAATAGACTTCGAAAACACAACAACACTACACAAAACAAACCGTGAATCTCACCGCATACTATACGAAGCAATTAATATCGCAAAAAGACCACACACACTTAATGAACGTGATGAAACTTTAAAAATTTACCCCCCGTACCTCCACATCATAGACCAAATTCCACCCACCCACCCCACACACACAAATACTACCGCCCACACCCCACAAACACAGCTCCAATCAAATAACACAAACTCGATCTCAACTAGAGACTACACCACTGCCTCACATTCCTATACACCTACCCCAACAGACAGTATAGCTACGAACACATCTCGTAATAGTCCGCGTTTCACGAGACAAAATACCTCATAATCTGCTCAACGAGCCAACGAATAACACCCTTGTCTCGTCACTGCAGATTAATTTCGGCGTTATTACTTCTGTAATACGACGAAAGGCTGAAGATGGAGTCTCTGATGGCTCCGAAATATATACCACCATCTAACCAACAAACCAACACCTTTAATAATGTTCCAAATAACATCGGGAACAACTCACAACGCGACAGTACCCGAAATAACAATCTACATATTCCGCGTCGCGAAAAGCTTTATATTAACATAATATCACTTTACGGGAGTGGCGTCAAACAAGATCTTGACCGTTTCGAGAAGTGCAAGCTAAAACGAGTGAAGTGTTTGAACGATATTACATTCTTAGTGAGGTGCCGTGATAACAAGGTGATACCGACATCGTTCCGTCTCAGGTACTACAAGCAGAATACACACACCAACCGTATTCTACACAAAGCAAGCCTGGGACTGGTGCGAGCCGAGATTGCTGAGAAACGCCGCCTACTAGACCAGATAAGTGAAAACTTATATTACCAACATCTTAAACTGTCTTCCCTCATTCACCCTCTATTATGGAATCAGTTCGATGACATAATACAAGAACGACTTGACACAGAAAACACAACCATCAAAAACACACACATCAGGAAGCTCAATAATCTCACTAAACACCTACAACCACGATCACAGACACCAAACAGCAACAACCAAAACCCCCTCCCTACACTCGCACATACAGTACACAACTTATCCAACGAAACCCTCGACGAAAATGCCCTCTCAATCCTGTCGAAAGGCTTCAACTTTGCCATATCCCCCTCACACATACCGAAAGAGAAATTCATAGTCAACCTAGAAACCTCCTTGCTAACTGTCCCAGACAAGACAGCTGAAGAAATCAGACAGGAAGTCTGCACTATATTACGTAAATCCAAGGCCCCCAAGTCCAACACCACGCACGCTGAGCGTGAAGCCCTCAAAAAACTTAAACAAAACCCCAACATTGTCATCCTCCCAGCCGATAAAGGCAACGCCACCGTGGTAATGAACTCGACTGAATACGACAACATGGTTCAAGTCCTGTTGCAAGATGACTCCGTGTACAAAGTCCATCCGACAAACCCCATCACATACCTAGAAAAAACCACGAAAGCAATCATCACTAAATCTACCCTTTCTAATGAAGTAAAGAAACGCCTAATTCCGAGAGAAAAATCCTCGGCGATAGCCAAGTTCTACGCACTTCCCAAAATCCACAAAAACCCATCAACTCTAAGACCCATTGTCTCGCAACTAAGCACCCCAACATACAACCTCTCTAAATACCTATCAAACTTTCTTTATCCCGATTCCATACAACGCGACTCATACATAAAAAACTCCTTCGACTTCATAGAGTTGATCAAAACAATAAAAACCAACGAAACAGACCTGCTAGTAAGCTTTGACATCGTATCCCTCTTCACCAACATTCCCATAGATGAAACACTTACAATCTTAAAAGATCGCTTCAAAATACCTAAAATGTTTATTAACATGATAGCCCATTGCATGTCCAATACTTTCTTCTCATACAAAAGCACAATATACAAACAGGTATCAGGTGCTAGTATGGGTTCATCCCTATCCCCAATACTTGCCGACTTGTTCTTACTAGATTTCGAAGAACGCGCACTAAGCCAAGCTCAATACAAGCCCACCCTATACAAACGATACGTAGATGACACCTTTGTCATCTGGCCCCACGGAAAAGAAAAACTAGATGAATTTTTAACCTACCTAAACAATCTACATCCAACCATCAAATTCACGATGGAAATAGAAACCGATTGCCAACTGCCCTTCCTCGACACACTCATCCGCAGAAACCCTGACGGCACACTAGGACATAAAATCTACCGAAAATCAACCTCCACTTCGAGATACCTCCAAGCAGACTCTCATCATCACCCCTCCCAACTACAAGCGGTCGCCACATCTTTGTTCCACAGGACTGTGTCACTGACAGATAATACACATAGAGAAGATGAAGAACGCGCTCTTACCAAAATCCTAAAACAAAATGGGTACTCTAACAAACAGCTGAGTGCAGCTAAATCACACGCATCCACCCCTTATCTGTCAACACCACCTAACGACAGGTACCTCGGCACTTGCAATATCCCTTATGTCAGAGGCGTATCTGAAAAGATTGGCCGAATACTCAAGAAAAAACATATTCGCCCTGTCTTCTCAGCAAACAAAAAAGTTTGCACAACCTTACCTCTACCTACTGATAAGATCCCTAACGAACACCAAGGTGTATACCAAATCCCTTGCAAAGATTGTCCCAAAGTGTACATAGGCAAAACAAACAGGAAAGTCTCGGTCAGAACCGAAGAACACAAAAATGACGTCAAAAACAAAAAACCTTCCTCCACCCTAGCGCTACACACAATGACCGAAGGCCACAAAATAGACTTCGAAAACACAACAACACTACACAAAACAAACCGTGAATCTCACCGCATACTATACGAAGCAATTAATATCGCAAAAAGACCACACACACTTAATGAACGTGATGAAACTTTAAAAATTTACCCCCCGTACCTCCACATCATAGACCAAATTCCACCCACCCACCCCACACACACAAATACTACCGCCCACACCCCACAAACACAGCTCCAATCAAATAACACAAACTCGATCTCAACTAGAGACTACACCACTGCCTCACATTCCTATACACCTACCCCAACAGACAGTATAGCTACGAACACATCTCGTAATAGTCCGCGTTTCACGAGACAAAATACCTCATAATCTGCTCAACGAGCCAACGAATAACACCCTTGTCTCGTCACTGCAGATTAATTTCGGCGTTATTACTTCTGTAATACGACGAAAGGCTGAAGATGGAGTCTCTGATGGCTCCGAAATATATACCACCATCTAACCAACAAACCAACACCTTTAATAATGTTCCAAATAACATCGGGAACAACTCACAACGCGACAGTACCCGAAATAACAATCTACATATTCCGCGTCGCGAAAAGCTTTATATTAACATAATATCACTTTACGGGAGTGGCGTCAAACAAGATCTTGACCGTTTCGAGAAGTGCAAGCTAAAACGAGTGAAGTGTTTGAACGATATTACATTCTTAGTGAGGTGCCGTGATAACAAGGTGATACCGACATCGTTCCGTCTCAGGTACTACAAGCAGAATACACACACCAACCGTATTCTACACAAAGCAAGCCTGGGACTGGTGCGAGCCGAGATTGCTGAGAAACGCCGCCTACTAGACCAGATAAGTGAAAACTTATATTACCAACATCTTAAACTGTCTTCCCTCATTCACCCTCTATTATGGAATCAGTTCGATGACATAATACAAGAACGACTTGACACAGAAAACACAACCATCAAAAACACACACATCAGGAAGCTCAATAATCTCACTAAACACCTACAACCACGATCACAGACACCAAACAGCAACAACCAAAACCCCCTCCCTACACTCGCACATACAGTACACAACTTATCCAACGAAACCCTCGACGAAAATGCCCTCTCAATCCTGTCGAAAGGCTTCAACTTTGCCATATCCCCCTCACACATACCGAAAGAGAAATTCATAGTCAACCTAGAAACCTCCTTGCTAACTGTCCCAGACAAGACAGCTGAAGAAATCAGACAGGAAGTCTGCACTATATTACGTAAATCCAAGGCCCCCAAGTCCAACACCACGCACGCTGAGCGTGAAGCCCTCAAAAAACTTAAACAAAACCCCAACATTGTCATCCTCCCAGCCGATAAAGGCAACGCCACCGTGGTAATGAACTCGACTGAATACGACAACATGGTTCAAGTCCTGTTGCAAGATGACTCCGTGTACAAAGTCCATCCGACAAACCCCATCACATACCTAGAAAAAACCACGAAAGCAATCATCACTAAATCTACCCTTTCTAATGAAGTAAAGAAACGCCTAATTCCGAGAGAAAAATCCTCGGCGATAGCCAAGTTCTACGCACTTCCCAAAATCCACAAAAACCCATCAACTCTAAGACCCATTGTCTCGCAACTAAGCACCCCAACATACAACCTCTCTAAATACCTATCAAACTTTCTTTATCCCGATTCCATACAACGCGACTCATACATAAAAAACTCCTTCGACTTCATAGAGTTGATCAAAACAATAAAAACCAACGAAACAGACCTGCTAGTAAGCTTTGACATCGTATCCCTCTTCACCAACATTCCCATAGATGAAACACTTACAATCTTAAAAGATCGCTTCAAAATACCTAAAATGTTTATTAACATGATAGCCCATTGCATGTCCAATACTTTCTTCTCATACAAAAGCACAATATACAAACAGGTATCAGGTGCTAGTATGGGTTCATCCCTATCCCCAATACTTGCCGACTTGTTCTTACTAGATTTCGAAGAACGCGCACTAAGCCAAGCTCAATACAAGCCCACCCTATACAAACGATACGTAGATGACACCTTTGTCATCTGGCCCCACGGAAAAGAAAAACTAGATGAATTTTTAACCTACCTAAACAATCTACATCCAACCATCAAATTCACGATGGAAATAGAAACCGATTGCCAACTGCCCTTCCTCGACACACTCATCCGCAGAAACCCTGACGGCACACTAGGACATAAAATCTACCGAAAATCAACCTCCACTTCGAGATACCTCCAAGCAGACTCTCATCATCACCCCTCCCAACTACAAGCGGTCGCCACATCTTTGTTCCACAGGACTGTGTCACTGACAGATAATACACATAGAGAAGATGAAGAACGCGCTCTTACCAAAATCCTAAAACAAAATGGGTACTCTAACAAACAGCTGAGTGCAGCTAAATCACACGCATCCACCCCTTATCTGTCAACACCACCTAACGACAGGTACCTCGGCACTTGCAATATCCCTTATGTCAGAGGCGTATCTGAAAAGATTGGCCGAATACTCAAGAAAAAACATATTCGCCCTGTCTTCTCAGCAAACAAAAAAGTTTGCACAACCTTACCTCTACCTACTGATAAGATCCCTAACGAACACCAAGGTGTATACCAAATCCCTTGCAAAGATTGTCCCAAAGTGTACATAGGCAAAACAAACAGGAAAGTCTCGGTCAGAACCGAAGAACACAAAAATGACGTCAAAAACAAAAAACCTTCCTCCACCCTAGCGCTACACACAATGACCGAAGGCCACAAAATAGACTTCGAAAACACAACAACACTACACAAAACAAACCGTGAATCTCACCGCATACTATACGAAGCAATTAATATCGCAAAAAGACCACACACACTTAATGAACGTGATGAAACTTTAAAAATTTACCCCCCGTACCTCCACATCATAGACCAAATTCCACCCACCCACCCCACACACACAAATACTACCGCCCACACCCCACAAACACAGCTCCAATCAAATAACACAAACTCGATCTCAACTAGAGACTACACCACTGCCTCACATTCCTATACACCTACCCCAACAGACAGTATAGCTACGAACACATCTCGTAATAGTCCGCGTTTCACGAGACAAAATACCTCATAATCTGCTCAACGAGCCAACGAATAACACCCTTGTCTCGTCACTGCAGATTAATTTCGGCGTTATTACTTCTGTAATACGACGAAAGGCTGAAGATGGAGTCTCTGATGGCTCCGAAATATATACCACCATCTAACCAACAAACCAACACCTTTAATAATGTTCCAAATAACATCGGGAACAACTCACAACGCGACAGTACCCGAAATAACAATCTACATATATATATATATATATATATATTTTTTTTTTTAAAATGAATCTGTGCTCACTCAAAGTGAACACAAATACACTCCTTGACTCTTTCACAGTAAGCTACTTAAAGCTTGTGTCGTGAAAGAGGAAGATGGTCGGCACCTGGGATCGAACCACGACGTCCGCAGTACGAAAGCCGGCGTTGTAACCGCTGGGTTACCAACCACTTCTATCACATATATATATATTTGTTACGTGCCTTACAATGAATGAAAATTTTCTTCGATCATGAAAGACTTTTATGAAGAAAAACGAGCAAGAGGTCAGTGAGTCAAAAGTATTGTGCAAAATTCAGAAGTGTAATCTGTAACTCAATCGACCAACGTTCCCGAGCGCGCCATAAACTTGAGGTACCAAAACCCTCTTTAGAAAATCCTTTTTTGATATTCGCTGCGACACTGAAGGTAGGTATTTCATTCAATCTCCCTATGAAAGAAGTTTTGTATGCCCCGAGAAGGACTCACTATTGACTGAAAGGATAAAATATTCTATCTTCCGACTCCTTGTAACCTTCGGTAATGCTCTGCAATTTAGTTTCACAAGAATAAATATCGACGAATTTAGAATAAATGAACCTTATCGGTTAGTAACCTTTTGATCCTAACTTTATAATCCATTTTATTTGTTTCCCTTTTCTTTCAGCGCTACAATTGGATTCTTTATGCGAAGAAATATTTCAAAAAAGGAACTTGATTTTGTTTTTTTTTTATTTATTCTGATGCTAGGATTTTTTTCGCATGAATATTGGATAGGTACCTACTGAGATTCAAATCCCAATTTTTATTTCTTTAAAATGTTCGAGCTTACAGTCCCAAGAGATTCGCGATTACCATTATTTCGGAATCATAGGTTCTTTTGATCTTATTAGACCGTTATGAAATAGGTTTTTAATGGGGGAAACTGATGACTCGTTTTGTTGCATATGACAGCCTTGTTTAGTGATAGCAATGGTATATATACAAGTATTGTTAACTTATATGATTAGGTGACAAAGTTTAAATATTTTGGAGTCGAAATCAGCAGCAGAGGAAACCTCTATGAAGAGACCATGACACAAATAAACAAAAATGCAGCGGTGTTTGGGTGCCTGAGGAATACCGTATGGAGAAACAAACATATGCGACTAGATAGTAAGGTTCGTATATATAAGACCTGTGTACGACCCATAGCCATCTACGGAATAGAGGCCAGAGCAGACACTGCTAGAACAAAGTCCCGACTGAAAAGCTCCGAAATGAAAACACCGAGATGTATTACCGGAAACACACTGCGTCATCGCATAAGGAATAACACCATCCGCAGCATGTGCAACACGGAGGACATCGTCAAATGGGGAAGGCAACGAAGGCGACACTGGAACGACCACGTTGATAGAATGTCAGAAGACAGAACTCCTCGTGTCGCCCTTCAAGGCAACTCTGAAGGAAGAAGACCAACAAAGCGATGGAGAGATAGTTGGCAGTCGACCTCCCAAGAGGCTCAAACAGCGGCACAAAAAGATCCGCAGGATCTATGAAGAGATGAAGAAGAAGAAGATTAGGTGACGATACACACCTCCTGCGATGAAAATCATTTGATAAAGAGAAAAAAGCTCGTTTGACCTATAGGCCAAAGTTAACAGGACTTATTCCTAACAACCTCTCTTGGTACGCGTGAAATTGTATTGGCAACAACCGAGACGGTCAGTGTTAAAACCTGTCCGGGTTGTGCATTTGTGCAACGAGCGTCCGGGTTTCCGGGCGAAACCTAAAATGACCTTTTTAGCAAACTTTTACCTTTACGGATAGCAATTTTTTGGACTGAACTTTTTGTCTGAAGTTTGTGTCTGGGTGTAAATTTTTCAAAGGTGGCAACACTGGACGCGGAAATGTTTGGAGAGAGAACAAGATAGTCAGCATTAGAAGAAAAAGACGAGGATATTGATTGTTAAGACTAATATTAGCTGCGGGCTACGCAGACAGCAAAAATTACAATATTCATAATATTATTATTTAGTTTATGAACATTTCAAAGAGTAGGAAAGAGGAAATTTGAATTTGCATCATAATGAAATTTTCTATATTCATGGGATGATAATAAGTCTTGTAAATTATTGTGGGTGGTTAATAAAATTGAAATTCCAATTTTATTTTTCAAAACTCTAGATACGCATAAATCTGACATTTTCACTACAGACCTTGTTTCATTATGTTAATATTGCCGTATAAAAAATAACGTTCGAAGATTTTTCTAAGAAATTATTATACAAGATAAATTTGTAGTGTTCGCTTAGTACACCTACAGTATTTTATATTATTATTCTTGAACGGAAATATTTAAAACTGTTCTTGTATAAAAAATTACATATATTATTATAAATTTGCGTTTCATACTTGGTCCGTGTCTTTTTATTTGTCCTTTAAGAGATAACATTCAACTATTATTGTACGACTCTCTCCCAATATGAACCATCTCTTGCCTGCTCCTTCGAAGAGCATTTACAAGCATATTATTATTCTACTATGCTTACAGAAGAATATGATTTATTATAGACTAGCTAATACACGTCTTGCTTTACATTTTTAATTCAGACTCTCAGGATTGATCGGTAGGTAATTAAACAGGTTCTAGGGGTTCTAGTCTAGCTTCTCATTGCTTAACAGACCTCTATAACTGACATAAGCACAGAAAAAAAAGAATTACACTTTCACCATTCATAAAAAGAGAGAACAATTTCGACACCTTAAATGTTTATAAAAAAGAAAGAAGAAAAATTATAATCTGCCACTCACATGGAAAAAAATTGGATGTCATCATCATCCACGGCGCTACAACCCATTGTGGGTCTTGGCCTCCTCAAGTAGTCGTCGCCACTCCGCCCTGTCAGCCGTCCTGCGACGCCAGTTCCTCACTCCCAGGGACTGCAGGTCTCCAGTCACGCAGTCGAGCCATCTCAGCCTTGGTCTGCCAATACTTCTTCTGCCAGTCGGGCTTTCACTTCAGAGTTTCTTGAGGGTAGTGTGTTCGTCCATTCTCTCTATGTGTTCCGCCTTCATTAATGGACCCATAGATTCGACGTAAGATTTTCCTCTTGAACACATCTGGATGTCATTGTGTCATAATAATGGGTTTGATGTTACATCTCACACTTGATTCAAAATAATAATAGAATACGAACCTACCCACATAATATGCAAGTTTCACTCTGGTTTGAGTCTTGACTACATTCCCTACAGCTACACCACCCCTACACCCTCTATGTGTGGATGGTACAATTTTTATGTGATTGTTATCATTATAACGGCATCTGTTTTACCGACCTCAAAATTTGACATTTTAACGTAATCGGAAAATTTACTTTTATTTCAATGTTTATAAAATGTGTTTTATATAGTTTGAATTACTTTTATTTTTATTTCAAATCAATCTTTTAAATACGTTTTCATTCAGTCAAATTTTGGTTCCATGCAACATTTACATGAGTAATTTTGTTTTCAAAAGATGGCCATCTGTGTTTGCGGAGATTTTACTACGAAGATTTTATAATTTTAG
Source organism: Mystacides longicornis (assembly GCA_963576905.1). Lineage (NCBI taxonomy): Eukaryota > Metazoa > Arthropoda > Insecta > Trichoptera > Leptoceridae > Mystacides > Mystacides longicornis. The sequence goes on from OY756426.1 coordinate 14,266,881, forward strand.
AAATTAATTAATTACATTAAATATATTTGAGAAATTGTAAAAATTTGTATGAACACCATAAATATACCTGCAAGGATCCACGACGATTAAAATCCAGAATATCCAAAATCCAATATACGAATAAACAAATAAAAAAACAAACATTTCTGAATTATTGTGTAGATAACTAGCTCATCCGTAGAATAACTAAAATATTGTGGTTTTTATGTAACAAATCTGAATTTCGGTTTTTGTTCAGTTGACAGAAATGATCACTGACATAATGGCTTTACCTGGAATGCTCAATCCTTGCTGTCAGTTGGCACAAATCGTCCTCTATGTGACGTAGTGCATTATTAACGTAACGTGTTGAACGCAGAACACATACAAGTGTATCTGAATGAGGAATATAATGCTATAATTATACTTGTATGTGTAATTGTATTATAAAATACACAGCTCGTTATCTATATATTAATACGCGAAGGAAAAACTTTGTGACTATTTTTACGAACATTGCGCGGACGAAGGAGTATGAAATTTCGCACACTTATAGCTTACGTAGAGAAGGGGTGGCGAATGCCATTTTTTTTTAATTATGCATAAAAATAGATTAAAACAATAAAAAAACGCACACTACTGTATCTAATGTTATGTATTTCATACTCACATACACTTCGATACTTTTAAGTAGTACTATTATACTCTATGATTCGACGTATTTGACATTATTTGACACAGATCTTTTATTTATCTGTGGTCAAATTGAGAATAAATTAATATTTTCTGTAAAACTAGACATAGAAAAACTTTTAACATTTCAACTTTGACGTATCCATGTCGTTATTTTTTAAAGAAAATTGTGAAATACCGCTCCCTTAGTTTTTGACAAAGCAATCTTAATAATGTTCAAACTTATAATCTAAATTATTTATGGACCAATTTCGAGCACTGGACGACCACTAATCTCCATAAATATATAAACAAAATTGTTTCTTATCTATTTGAAATGGAGTAAATGGACTATCACCAATCACCTTCTATACAAATTCTTGAAATACACAAAATAAGATCAATCAATATCGATCTAAGATTATTTGTTTTAGGTTTCGACAATAGCGCACCTACCATTCATTTAGTATAATTTCATACCTTATAGTTTTTTTCTACGTTTTTTTGGATCAGTGAAAAATACTCTATTTATTTCCTGACGAAAAAAAATGTTTACACACAACAATTAAGTAGATAATCGTTAAATATTTTATGATACAAGTGTTGTAGAATTCATTACAAGCATTAAAGATAAGTACGATAAGCCTTATGTGCGAAACACCCGTATTGTTTGACGAAGTTTGACAATCTCTGGTAACATTAAGTTTATAGGTATATTATAATAATATTATTATTACTAGCCAATACCCGTCTTGCATAACGTTTTAAAATAGGTTTGTCAGGCTTGAGAAGAAGGTCATTGAAGAGTTTCTTGTCTATGTAGTTTTTCATGTCTGGACAGACCAAGCTAAAAGGTTTGAGTCTAAGTTAGCTGTACTAATCATACTCAATTTTTGCGACCGTCTGGAAATGTACCAAATTTTGAAAAAAAGAACAATATTTTTACTATTGAAAATTTCAATTTTAATTCAGTAATTTGATATTTTACTATGCAGACCATCCAATCCAATCCAAACCCCCTTAATGCCCCACTTAGAGGCATAGGGAGGCAACAAGAGCTCTCCATTGGGCTCGATCTTGCGCAATGTTTATGACCTCCTTCCACACCATGTCCAGATTCCTCAGCTCTGCTTCGAAGGAGCGGAACACCGTATGAGAGGGTCTTCCTCGTTTTCGGGACCCTGACGGGAGGAAGAACACTGCTCTCTTCGGCCAACTGTCATTCGGCATCCTTAACAAATGTCCCAGCCAAGTCTATCTCCTCTCCATAATGGTAGATGTGATGGGTTCACGCTGGATGCGCCGGGGTACACCATCGTTCATCAACTGTATCCATATACGAAAATACATAACTGAATTATTATGCAGATAATCTATCTTAAAATAGAAGTATTAATAACGAAGGTTGTTTTGTTAGATTTAAAGGTCATTTAAGTATTGCTGCTGAGTGTTCCAATAATATTATTGACTTTGTTACCAAACGTGTTTATTTTATTACGAGAACTTTATTTTGTTACCCCAAAAACGGTAACGCTTGCTTCTAAGAGCGGTGACAAATGTTCCTTGTGATATTTTAATGGCCTGTCAAGGAGTTGTCTTCGGAATGTTTTTCTCACTTAAATTCCAAAGGCTTAGAATCACACGATGAAATATTTTGTGATTTTGATCTTAGCGTATAATGAATTATAATTTTTACAAATCACAAAGTCTAAAATACAGTCGCAAGGAATATAAATGGAGAGGATGTTTTTGAAAGGTTAAGAATAAAAAATAACGATTTTTTAAATAGATAACATAACACAATATTACGGATTATTTTACCTTCAAGGATATTTTTTGTTTCGTCTTGACAGAAAATCTGTTTATTTTGTCTGTTAAAATTTTTTTGGAACGATTTTTTTAAATTTTGTTTAAGTTATCTTCTATTATATAAAAATGGAGAGCTATTTTCCGTGGTCATCGCATCACACTTAAACGGCTGCACCGATTTTGCTTATTCTTTTTTTGTCGTATTGGATTTTATCAGGAGAAGGTTCTTATGAAAGAAAAAAAAATAGAAAGTGGATAATTAGAAAATCAAAGAAAACTCTAAGTAGGTAACCTTCTTAGTACTTTTAACAATATAATTTTTATTTCAAATTTGAAAAAAATTCAAATATTTATTTGGCAGGTAGGTATATCTTTTATTATTATTTTATATTTTTGGCATATGAACAGGGTATACCTATACAAATTTTAAAACAAACATAAATAATAAAAATTAACCCATTTACAGATAGCACATTTATTATATTTATGAAACACATCAACTTAAAGGAGACTTTTAAAAGACCGGTTTCATAAAAAATAAAAGGAGACTTTAAACTCCCTTTAAAAAATAACGGGTCTCATAACAACAAAGTAAACGAAACATAAAGTCTGCTTTTAGCTAAAGTTCCGTTATTATTATTTTTAGTTAAAGTGTAGTTCAAATTTTTACATGAACATTTGTATACGGTGATACTGTGGACAAACATGACCAAAATAGGGTGCAAAACATGGCAAAACGGGAAGAATAATTATTGTTTAATGATTTCGTTTATAGCAATTCATAAACCATAATAATAAATTAACAACAATAACGGTACTTTGATGCTCTATTGAGAAACGAAAATGACAGAATAACAGAAATTCCGCGAAAATATTAGTAAACACCCTATGTATTCCATAGATTTCCATGGTAACACACAAACTGCTACCAACGTTAAAATATTTTTTGACATTTCAAACTTTAGCTAGAATATTTTTTATGAAACGCGTCAGCTTAAAGGATTCTTTAACTTTTAAATGTTACTTTAGCTAAAGTGTTCTTTAGCCGCTTTTTTGAATCCGACTGTTTATGTAAACAACAACAAAAAATCTCAGTTTTAAAAATACAAAGTATCTACCTACTTAATTAATTCCTTACTTCTTATTGATAGAAAATAAATAAACGGATAAGAGGTTGAGATCGTTGCTCGGTATTAGGTTGGTTCAATAAGTTGACTTCACTCGACCTGGTTCAAATAAGATTATTCTATTCCACTTCAATACCTCGGATCCATTGGAAAATAAAACGTTAACCACCATTATCAAACAGAACCTATTTCTTATTATTTATCTCAATAGTCTCTCTAACTACGTCCAATTATTATTTATTGATTAAGCAGTACACGAGAACTCTCTTACGTCGAAGATTCTGCTATTGGCTACTTGAATTATATTATATAGATAGTAGATTGATTATGTAGAACTAGGAGTAACGCAGTCAGAAAGAGAATCATTCATTGGTTTAAAAATAATATGTTTGAGTGTAAAAAAAATATTTCTGAAAGCTTGAAAGAAATTTTATCAATAATCTGCGTACTCATGCGCAATGTTTTGAAACTCGAGGTAAATAAAAATTGTGTTGTTATGGGATTTTTCACAGATGGCGGTGTCGTTGTGAGGAAGCCCGTTCCATACTAACTTTAGTATTATATTATTTCATAATATTTTTCATCTATTTTTCGATTTTTTAATAGTTATGTCATCCGAAGTGGAGAAAAATCTAATAAACTAAACACGATAAAAATCTATTCAGCCGATCCCGAATTATAAGTGTTACTAATCCGACTTTCTTTTATATTATAGATGAAGTTTACCTTTGTACTAGCTTACTGTAAAATATAAAGATCGGTTTAAAAAATATATCGCCAGTACATATTTTTTTTGGTTGATAATAATGATCTTCGAATTTCTTTTTGTCTTGAATATTATATTATTTTACAAAACTTCAACTTAATAATATAAAATACTAATGGTATGTTTTTTTGTGTTTCGATAAAAATACTAATATAATAATAATAATAAAAAGTTCCTATGAATATTATTTATTTAAAGGCGATTTATGGAAAAGAAAAATATTATGAAGCTTCTCGTACATAAGCCAGTTTAGGGAATTAATATTTTGTAGTATTATTATGTCTAAAGAATTCCCCAGTTGATAACAAGAAAATATAGCTCACGCCTGTCCTATTATTTGTAGGGGAACACGACAATATTTTTTAAGCAAACCAGAATAGAACTTTTTTTTTTGTCCAGGTGGTTTGGAAGGAGTTTTAAAATTTTATGAATAATCTTCTGATAGTCTTTATAAAATCCTAGCGGTCTTCACTAGCTTCGCACGGGAAATAGGTACCTATTTAAAAAAAAAAGTTTTTATGTAGATCCCTATTTTTTTTTCAAAATATTCTACAGCATTTTAATCTAGAATAATGTGGCATTCTAATGGTTCCTTCTATATATCGCTGCCAACCTATATGAGCAGAGTGAGCCACAGAGAGCGGCGACCAATCTTTTTTTTCCTAATAGCTACTTACATTTTTTTACTCGTGATATCTTTCGAATGGAATGTCCGAATTGAATAATTAAAAAAAGTTTTATAAACGTATTGAAGCAGTCTTGAATATGAAGTAATTTATTTTGATAAAGAGTAATAGCAAAATACCAATAAAGAGCCTTTTCTAGAGGTGGCATTTCAAATTAATTTTTAAAATAAAAGAACACTTATTGTGGCATAACTACATATTATAATAGTGCTGTGACGACACTTTTTTAACCCTGGATAGCTAACCTCCGTCGAATCGACGGGCATCGCATAGTAATATCGCTGTCTCTTTTTAACGATGTATCCGATCATCTTGGTTCGGCTAGTCAACTCAGCCGGCGATGAGGTTGTCCTAATAGCATACTCGCCGATAGGGTAGGTGGCATACTTTTTTACTTTTTTGAGGTATATGTAGCTGATGCCCGTCGTTTCGACGGATGGTTAGCTTTAACGTTAGTATTTTAGTTTCACTACGCGTGCATATTTTAATTGTAAACTGTTTATTTTTTTATTTTTCGATGTTTTTATGTAAGTGAAGATACGATAACTATTGTGTTAAGCCAGGAGTACAGTGACAATGATCTGAATGTCGATTCTGAAAGTGAAACCGAAGACATTTTGGCGGAAGATGATGTCCTTTTGGACATCTCTTTAGACGTATCTTTAGACGAAAATTATGAACCATCAGTCTCTGAAGAAAGACATTTGAGTCCACTATCTCATACATTTAGACGGTGAAAGAATGTTGTCTTCTTCTTCCTCTTCTTTTCAGCCTTAAGCATCCACTGCTGGATGACGGCCTCCCTCGTATATTATATCCGACCATTTCTGAATTGAACTTGATATATGCGTGGGATAGTTGGTAATACAAGGCCACGCTTGTCAGCGGGTTGGCCTCGGATGCTGCTCCTTCAGGTACCTCGCAAAGCAGTATCATATTCTATGGTAAGACTGGCTAAAACAATGACGTCAACGCAAGTCAAAGAAAAGATCGAGAGCGATCTTTTAGGGCAGCTATCCACCAGTCAAGAGCAGCAACCTTCGGGTCAAGGTTCTCTTCAAGTTTAAGAAAATGAAAATGAGTCATTACAGAGAAAAAAACATTTAAAAAAATACTTTTGGGAAGAAAAAGTTGATAACAGTAAGTATTTCTAAGGTAGCAATATGTGGTGAACATTAAGTTATTTTTTGTGTCACATGTGCTATATAAAACAGTTCATTTTGTATTAAAAAATAAAGTTTTATGTTTCCATGTGCCATGCAACGCCAGAAAACTGATTATTTTTAAAAAAAAAAATGTAACTTGAGCATTATAAACATTTTGATGAAAAAATGTGTATTTTTCTTTAGAGGTCTAAGAAAAATCGTTATAATTTGAAAAATAAATAAAAATATTCAATTAATTTTTATTCTTAAATTAAGAAACTTATTAAATAACCGTAATATAAAGAAATAAATATCCTAAGATTTCAACTTATTAAAAAAAAAATAGTTTTAATAATGCCCGTCGTTTAGGCGGATGGTTAGCTTTAACAGGGTACTCGAGAAGGTTAGCTATCCAGGGTTAAATAGTTACAAATACAAAGTTGTAGTACATTATTTTATTCTATCATCAATAGTTTACACAGCGCACGCGATTTAAAGAATATTTTAGGTAATTTTCTTACACCTTGGGTTACATTATTTAATTTAAGTAAATATTTTTGAAAATTCAATATAGCCTATGTCCACCGGGGTTAGTGTAGCTTCCCAAAAGTGAAATATTTTTCAAATCGGTTCAGTAGTTTCGGAGCCTATTCAATGCAAACAAATACCCAAATCTTTCCTCTTTATATATTAGTATAGATATAGACTAGCGATCCTCTTTTTGTTTTGTTCTAGTGCCTTACATATTTTTCTCTAGAGTTATTTGCTGAAGCGGTAAGTTTTGGTAACCTCTAAGTATGTGATTTGTACTCCAAGCCTTCTATTTTGAAAACTTCATCATAGTTGTAACAAAGTGGCTAAAACGACGCTATACGCTGTCTTCCTCGGCGCAGACCCTACACTTCCACCATGGTGGAGAGGAGATGGATAATATGGCTTTCAAATGTATTGAGGATGCTGAAGAGAGTTGGCCGAGAAGAGCACTGATCTTCCTAACATCAGGGTGTCAAAGACGAGGAATAGCCTCCATTCCGCTTCTTCGTACCAGAGCTGAGGGATTTGGATATGGTGGGAGAGGAGGTCATAAACATTGCGCAAGAAGGAGCGCAATTGAGACCTTTTATTGCCTCCCTAGTGCGGTTTGAATGGAGAAAATATAGATAAATAGATATACATCATAGTATTATCTTCAAATAAGTTTTAAAGCAACGAAATCCGGCAAGCAAATTGATTTCTAATTTTTGTAGAGTCAGGAAATGCATAATTTCGATATGAGTGATTGGTCGTGGTACTGTTGACATTTGAAGAGCTTTATGTGTCTAAGCTAACGTTTGTAACTAAGCGAGTATAATATATCACTCATAGAAAATACAATATTGAATGCGAAATATTTGGTACTAATCGAATTGAAAATTTGTGAAAAGTGTAGATCAGCTAAAGACATGTTTTATTTAGAAAATATCACCAACAAAATTAAAGAAACAATGTACCAAGTATCTAGATTTTTTAAGATCTTTCACGCTGAACCATATTTATGTTTGAAATTTTCATCAATTTTTACTACCTAAGTGTTTCTTAACCACAGCCAAACAACAAAAAGCTTTTTGTTACAATATTTTTCCCCTTAAATAAAAGCAGTTCGTGTCGATCTAATTTAACACAAGTGCGTCCAAATAAGTGGCTTGATCTATCGCTTCCTTCCACATGTTATTATTATCACCCAACAAAATCATTTTCTGAATTTTCTCTTCCTTTTTCCGTTCAGCTTTATGGATTGTTTTATGAAAATTTTATGAGGGCTTACCTATAAAGGTAAAGCTTAAAATACACAACCTTGACTGCAGAACACCAAGAGAAATACTGTTTATTTTTTAAAAATATACTCTCCCAATCTCATATATAAAAATGATAAGTACGCGTATCTATAACTCGATAACGGCTTAAACGATGTGGCTAGTTATGATTTATTTAAAGATTTTTTTTCAACGTTGTGGTACTTTTCCATAATGAAAATTAAAACGCAACTTTATGAAAGTGATACTTGCAAAGTTGCGTTTCAATTTTCATGGCTGGTTATGGTTTTGAAATATTTATATAAGCTCAGATACCTTATTTAAATTGTGAGAAAATATGGAACAATTACTATATCCCATAAAAAAGTTTTACTGTACCAGTCAGATTTATCACAACAAAGAAATTATGTTTTTTTCAGTTATGATTGAATGCAAATGAAGAATATATACGCTTTAGTTTTATTTACTTAATATATAAGTAATATAAAAAAAACATTTTTTTTTTGGCTTTTTGAAATATTTTCACAAACGTTCCATTTATAAAAGTACTTGGGTAAAATAATTGTTGTTTTTATTATTATATCGGAGGGCCAATGTCCCTAAGTGGGGTCAAATAGGGAGTTTTGTATTGTATTATTTATTATTTTTATCATGATGACACTCCATTAATTACCAGATTTAAAAGAATGAATCACTATGGTCAATATTGTTGGTTTTTAGAAATGGGCTAATTAACTAAATTTTGAACTAAAAGATGACAAAATAAATCGAGCTTTAACGTTATTCATAGTAAAAACACCACTTTTCCGTATATTATTAGCCTGTTTGAACTCTTGACATCAACACGATCGTCCACGAGAGTTTTTCGCCTCCATAATGGGGTGTAGGGGAACTTAATTTCGTATAACATGCTCTATCAATCTTGCGCGTATTTCATGCCGGGTTTTAAACAGTTGCCTTCCTCCTTCGATTTTTTGCAAAACCATTTTATTAGTGATGTGATCTCTCCAAGATGGACGTTAAAGTCTTTTGTAGAGCCTATTTCAAATAAATTAAACGTCTATAAAATCGTACGTTACCAAACTTTAAGACTTAACAAGTGGAACTGCTCAATAATATGTAAGTAACATACTAACTGCAATGCATTTTGTAATAATTTAGTGTCAACTTCCTTCTGATAATAAAACACATTATTTTGATTTACCACCAGAGAAAGCTCGAGAGAATTTATGTCGAAATCGGTGAAGTGAAAAAGGTAAGACGTTAGGGTTGATTATCGGAAGTTATTCCTTAGCAAAAATTACATGGCGTAATATTACTATGGTTTGATATGGAATCATCGAGTGCAATATCTAACGCTCTCACTTTGATGTGTTTATATTTTAATTAATTCAGAATGTAAGCATTTACTTATTACTTAATTTTAAGCAAAAACCCACCTCATCTGATCGATATTTATCAAAGTTATTGAATTATTTTAGTTGAATAATCTAGAAGAGTCTTTAGTAATCATTATTATTATTTTAATGAGATACTTTTGTTACAGGATGAAATTCTATGGTAGGGGGGAACAATGACATAAGTCAAAATAGCCTATTTTACAGGAGACAGTTTTTTGTATTTCTCTATATTATTTTCTATTGAACTTGTTATATTTTTTTTTAGTTTAGCCTCATCAAGGGAAGGTTTTTAAGCAGTGCTAATTATTTTTACAAAATCTTCATCATTAAAGAAAATCGTTGACTTATGTGATTTTGAACCACGCATATAGGAAATTAATGGGTGACTTATATGTTCAGGTACGAAAATAAAAGGTGGTGTAAAATTTATGTAAGTAATAAATTTAGTTCAAATATTTAAAAAAAATACACATATCTCACTACAATACAACAATACAATTCTCCCTTTTACACTCCACTCAGGAGCATAGGGAGGCAACAAGAGCTCTTCATTGCGCTCGATCTTGCGCAATGTTTATGACCTCCTCCCACACCATGTCCAAATCCCTCAGCTCTGCTTCGAAGGAGCGGAACACAGTGTGAGAGGGTCTTCCTCGTCTTCGGGATCCTGATGGGAGAAGAACAGCGCTCTCCTCGGCCAACTGTCATTCGGCATCCTTAACACGTCATGTCCCACAATGCTAGAGGTGATGGGCTCACGCTGTGTGCGCCGGCGTATAACGTCGTACGTGATGCGATGGTACCATCTTATACCTAACATTCTCCTGAGACACTTCATTTCAAATGCAGAGATTTTTTGTGCCTGGGCTTTGGTCAGGTGCCAGGACTCACACCCATACACGAGAATGGGCAACACACACGCATCAAACAGTTTACATTTCGTCTCGACACTAAACGCCGACGCCTTCCAGATCTTGGTCATGTTGTTAAAGGCGCCACTTGCCATACCGATACGTGTCGGGAGCTCAGCCCCGAGGTCACCAGAGGTGGTAATGGTTGCTCCCAGGTATTTAAATTTATCCACCCGGGAGACCTGGTGACCGTCGATGGTTATCGCTAGCTGTTTATCGGGGCAGGCATTATTCGCTATAAGCTCCGTCTTGCTGGCATTGACTCGAAGGTCAAGGCGTGCTCTTTCGTTGCAGAGTCTTGAAATACTGCGCTCTAATTCCTCTAAATAACGCTGGTCATCCGCGTACTCCAGATCGCACAGTTCGCCCATTAGACCATCTCTGTGTTATCGGTATACCTCTTGCTCCTTGCATGGACTTTCTCAACAGGACTGCACCATTTTAACTATTTTCGGAGGTATACCATACACAGCAACTATTTTCCATATTTATGGTCTATGTGGGCTGTCGAAGGCCTTTTCAAAATATATAAAGCAACAAGCGACTGGAGAGTTAACTCTTTACACTGCTGAAAAATGCACCTGGCACAGAAAATTGGGTCCTTGCAGGACTTGCCAGGTACAAAGCCGCATTCTTGCTCTCTTAGGACAGCCATGACAGGCCCCTAAATGAGGTGTAGTAATATCTGAGATAATACCTTACCGAGAACACTCAATAAAGTAATTCCACGGTAGTTTCCACATCTAAAGGGGTCCCCCTTTTTAAGTATTGCGACGATGAATCCATTCCGCCAATCTTTTGGGCACCTCTCCTTTTCTCACGCCATTTTACATAAATATATCAAGAAGTAGTTGCCCAAGGGTGTCTATGCCTTGTTTGAGGAGCTCTGCGTGGATTCCATCGTCTCCTGGCGCTTTGTTGTTTTTCAGTCTCATCACGGCCAGCACCATCTCGCTGTGGGTCGGCGGATCTTCACATATCCCAGTCGCCTGAGGTATATTCAGACCCGCCAACTCCTCCTCAAAGTTGTAAGGTGAGGAGGGTTCGGGGCGGTTCAATATTGACTCAAAGTACTCCCTTCATCTCCCTTTAATCAGTTCGGGGGCAGTGACAGTGGCTCCACAAGAGTCTCGTATTGCCGTCACGGATCTTTTTTGACCCCTGCCCCCGACCTCCCGGGTAATTTCGAAAAGTGTTCTTGAGTCATTACCGAGCGCAGCAGACTGTGCTCGCCGTATCTGAGAATCTAGGTGTCTTCTTTTATCTGTTCGTACAAAGTGCTTCACCTTACGGCTCAGCTCCCTGTACTCAGACACCAAAGCGGCCAGTTTTTATTTTTATACACATATCTCACTAACCTACATTAAAATCAAAAGATCCTGATCCTGTTATTGACTATTATTTGTAGGAATCTGTTTATAAAAATCATGAAACATTGTGAGAATCAAATCCAACATAGACAGAATGTCTATGTTGGAAGACAAAGTATTTCTTTTCTTCTGCTTCCCATTGTTTTAATATCAAATTATAAGTACAGTGAATGTTTCTATTTAAATGAAATCCGTTGAAAACTGTCCCACATGTCCACAGATACAGCACTTGATTTATTTGACGTAAAATACAATAATAATTATTGTCAAATAAGTCATAGATAAAGTCAAGAGTGAAAATTTTATGTGTACCTGAACACATAAGTCTGACTTATGTGTTTATTCTCCCCGGCAGTTTGAAACATTTATTGTGTGTGATTGAGTACAACCTGAATATCAATCTTAATATATTCTTCTGACTTATGTGCTTTTGAACATGTGTGAATATAGTTACATATTATCGGATGAGCAAAAAATATTTTTTTTGAATAATGTGACTTATGTGTTTGTTCCCCCCTACCATAGAATTTTTCTTGCTAATATGTATGAAATATTCTCTGATTAATTAGCTATCTTATCTTAATAATTTAGGTTACTTAATAATAAAATATCTGCATATTATCATCTGTAAAAGTGTAAATATATTTTTTTATTTAATTTCATCACTAAAAAAAAGGTTAAACACGTACATAAAAAATATTTTTTTATTCATAGATCTTAAAGATATCCAATTACACAGAAGTATTTTTTTGTAACTTGAATGCAAAATAACATGGATAGTTTTTAAAAAGTTAAACCTTATATTACAACGTGTAATAAGGTTTTGAATAGTCAATTTTTTTACAAATCACAGATAAAAAAGCCGCACAAACTATCAGCGATCTATCACAGACCATACAGTATAATACCAGGATGGATAGTACTATAAACAACCGTCATGATAGAAAATTAAGATAGGGAGAATGAGTATCGAGGAACTTTAACTTTTGGATTCTGTATCTTGGAAAGTGCGAAAGATACACGTATCGTTAATAATAATATAAATAAAGTGCAACTTACCACATTTCCCGTGGTGCAGCAAAGTAATATTGAGTTGTTGTTCGCAAGCAGTCCTAGCCAGGTCGCAGGGTCCGTTGTACTCCTTGCTGTCGGAGCCGCACACCGGGGACATGGACCGGGAGCCGCAGCGGGGACATCGGCACGCGGCACGTCCGTCTAAAATAGTGCACGTGGCTCCCCAGGGACACTCCACGTCTCGACAGGGGTCGTTTAGTTCTGAAACACAAACAACTTACTATGACACTATGCTCAACCTTACAACACTATTACTAAGGAGAATCCTACACGAAGCGTGTTTAAATTTATTTATTTATTTTATTTTATTTTCCATTATCAATTACACAACAAACAGTTTACATATATAATTGTTGGAATTTACTGCCCCACTAGACAAAAAAAATAAAATTATCACTAAGCTAAAACGTTTAATTGATCTTGTCGCGTAAAAAAACACATTGTATGGTGGAAATAAAATACGTACTAAGCGCCAAAATATTCATTTTGAGATAATCTAATAAAACTGATTTTTCCCCCATATAGACATAGTACTACGATGATTTTTGGATCTGTTTTTTACACCTTAAGATCATCGATATGGACTTAGTGTAATATTTAGGCTATTGGCTATGGTTTATAGAACATTTCCTCATACTCAACTAATTTTTTTCATGCTTGGCGCTTAGTGCGTATTTTATTTCCACTATACATTTATTCTCGTATAAGAGCTAGGACGTCGCATCGATAATTGTGACTTAATTGTTATTCTACGAAAAATCGGTCTGAATAAAACCATACTTATTGAGAGGAACATAACGGATTTTTGGTTACCTATACTTTTAGGCGAAGTCATAATTTGTTGGAAAAAACCATCACGATAGAAATTGTAGGTTTTTCTAATTGATTATTTGTGCCTGGTTTTATTGACAACATACGGGAATATTTTATGAAGAAAATACAGTGGCTTATTCAAAAGTATCAATTATAAAAATAATAAAGTCAAAAAATATTACAATCAATTAAAATACCAGTATGTAATATGTACAACGAAAAAAACTTTATTTACATATTATTTATAATTAATAAATAAAAATGAAGTATAGAAAATACCTTGTTAATGAGAACCGAAAGAAACAACCTTAGGTAAAAAGATGAAACATTGTGTTTTCCTTGTCGATAGAAGTAAAATTGGAAAAGCATCAGACAAAGTTGCTGTAAAATATGCTAAAATGTTTAAACACCGGGAGATGACTGGTGTAGTTAAAGTTTATTGAGATTGTCGTTAATTTCTCAAGGCGTCGATTATTTTTTATCTTATTAAAGAAAGATACTTAATGAAGACTTCAAAGGAGCGGAAAAATGATCTTTTGACACCATAACGCCAAACGGTCCTGGAGACCTTACAGCTTAGGTATGTACAGTTTCTGATAATTATTATCGTACGAAATTTTAATACCTCGTATTTAAAAGGTCATCCTGAATTAAAGCGACAACGTTATGTCCGAAGCGCGTCATTTAAGCAAAATTAAATTCTCATGTCGGAGTTTCATAAAAGGAAGGTTCTCTATAATCACCCCCACATCCGCTTTTCAACAGAGCCGGGAGCCTAGAACTGTAGTATCATGATTATAATAATATGTAATTTTATTTTACGCTACGCTGCCCAGCCAGGACGATACCTTTGCTAGGTTAAAACAACTTAATTCTGTTTACTTTCATAGAACAAAAAGGTGAATGAGGTCCCGAAAAGTTTTGTATACAAGTACACAGATCGGATTAATAATAGCGTGATAGTTATCAGGGGCAAATCGAGATACGACATGGATGATAAATTAACTTAATATTACCTACTAACAGTGTTGTGAGGAAGAGTGTTAATATTATCTTAAGGCCATCAAGATTAATGATAAGTTCAAAACTTTAGTTCAATACGCACATGTTCGAGTAGTGAAACTACTGGGAAACTTGTCTTTTAAACATATAATCTGGCATGTTGTTAATTTTTTTACTAAAGAATTTGTTTATATTTGGTCAAAATGAAATTAAGATTGTTATTACACAAAGATAATAACTATTTTCTCATCCTTACTTACTTAATCCACGTTCGCTCCCAGTGTGGAGCATGTGGACGCCACGAATTTCCTCCCTATCTTGCGCCAGTTGCACAGCTCTTCATCCCAGCTTAGTCCAGCATCTTGTAGAACCGCAGTGAATGCCCGCTTGATTGTTAATTTCGGTCTGCCTCGCCTTCTTGTCCCATACGGATTGTAGAAAAGACTTGCATATTCAAGTATCTCGGGAGACATGCGGAGAACATGGCCAAGCCAACTCATTCTGCGATTCTGGATTACTGAGGTGATTGGCTGTTGTGCTGTTTTTGCTGTTGCGCTTTCTCATCCTTAGCGAATTCATATGATATTATTGATGTTTGATGAGCCAATACCGAGATCCTCTCGCCTGATACTTATGTACGTAACAAATTTTTGGATTTTCTTTGTTAATAAGAATTTTCCATATAGGTATGACACATGTCATGGAAAAACGTTGATATTACATACTTTGAGTATGCGTATTCAACGTTTTCCATACAATGTTTCAAATAATGGTGTTGTTATTATAGCCAACTTCTGAAATTTCATGTGAAAAACGCACATAATTTTTTTTATTCGAATCCGGGAACTCCTCATCAGAAGTCGGCGCCTATGCCAATAAGCTTGATTAACACGTCGATAAAAAAAAACTTACACCATCAACAATTAATATTTGTGCAAAATTAGAATCAAAAGTCGGGTTTGTGTTTAAAGTAGAAAAAAGTATATAAATCAGAATTGTTTCACGCACAGCTAGAAAAAAAATCAGGCTCTATCTGTAAAAAGATAAATGTAGTTTCAAATGTGCTGATAGGTACATACTCGTACGACGGCGTCAGTTCAATTTTGTGTAGACACGGAATTTAGATCCGAATCACCCGAAAAACGAATGCAGTGCTCAGAGACCGTTTACTATCATTGTGGAAGCGTACAAACGGGTGACGAAGTCCATTCCATTGTGACGGGTAACTCCAAGTTAAACTACAGTAGAAGATTTACGTAAATAATATTGGCACGGTCTGAAAATTCAAGATAATATACCTACATAAATTATTATATAGGTACCTAACTTAAAGCTGAAAGCTGTGTAGGTAGGTATTATAAAACTTAAATCCTGCATACGACTATCTTGAAGTGAGCATTTAATATTTCATCTTCCATAATGTGAGTATAGGTAGATCAGTAGGTACAATATAATGACAAAACGACTTAGAAGAAACATACGCGATAATATATCCCAACTTTTAATACAAAGTTTATATAATAATATTAATATTCACTCATATAATATTAAAATTAAATTCTCTTCCCGGCAACTTGGAGAGTTCTGATTTCAGTTTTATAGTTGACGAAAGTTCTCTCACTTATCTTTAAGTACAGATAGGCTAAGGCAACGTATAATAATGTCGGAGATTTTCTTCATAGTTCTTATTCAACTCCACCACGTACATCTGTCTCAGTTCTCTTAAACCTACACTTTAATGTTCTTCAAAAATTATTATCTCTTCTTTGCATGATTATATTCGGCATATTATCAACATGTCGGTACTATCCGGGTGGGTGAGTTGTAACTACTAACTTACTGAAGCCTAGTTCACACAAGGCCGACAAGCGAGTAATTTAGTTGCTTACTTACATGGCTTAATTCGACGAAAATTTATTCACACTGTATTCGAGTACAAGGACGTTACTCTTGAAATTCAATCCCGGTTTCAGTGTCGACTATTTATACTTTAAATAATAATAGTACATATCTACTTGTTTAAATCCTTATTTATACATTCGTAAAGCTAAACCGGATTCTAATAAGAACTACGTGAAATTATTTTTATGCTTAACAACTAAAACCTTAATGCTATAATGACGTCGTTATTTTAAGATTGGAATTGAATCAGAATGAAGATGAAAATATATAGTAAGGCCCCAAATCATTAAATAGGCGAGTTTTTAAAACGAACAGTCCACAACCCAATATAATGTAAGATGAAGGATATCGCTGTCTATCTATATAAAATTAGACTAGGTATATAAACTATTTTGTCGATGTGGTATCAATCAAATCAAATGTATAAAATAATATATAGTTAAAATTAACGAATTGAACGTGCATTCTTAGTGGAATTATTTAAATATAGTAATTTAAATAAAACAATTGATTTGTTTTTCCTTGTAACTTATTGTAAAAACATCTTTGCTTTATATAAATTCATTAGTCAAATTGATAAACAATAATTTAAAATTGTCCATTTTATACCATATGTTTACAACCCCTGCCTATCTGTGTGTGTGTACCAATAACCAATAATAATAATGCATTGTATTCGTTTTACTTCAGTTTCTAAGTCACCTGTGTCCATGCAGGACCTTTGCCTGCGAAACTAGTCAGGTTATTAAATTTGTGGTAAACAAATCATTTTTTTTATTCAAATTACTGAATAATAAAGTTACGCGCTAAAAAGGAACGCAATTTTTGTTTCAAGTCATCATCAGCCCACGTTTGCCCACCGCAAGACATAATTACGTCTCCCCTCTTTTTCTCCCGTCTCTTTGTTATTCCCATCCTCCGGGATTCAGTCAAAAATGAAATGAAATTGATCAAAACTATAGGTTATCACACTTTTATAAACACGCGAGCCATAGGCCAGTGTTGTGTAGTGGGGGATGCTACTCGAAAAAATAAAGTAAAAGAAAATGGATCGACTGGAATTAACTGCCGACTAATTGTAAGGTGTCAGGCACGTTCGGTTACTAAATTACTCGCATTTCGAATGAAAACTTGACCAGTGTGATCTAGGTTTAAGAGATATCTCAGACAAGATTGGGTATTAAATCTGCACCGTTGGGTCTGACGAACTAATGAGAACTTTTCGTGAAAGATACGTCTCCCCTAGAAACATTAAAATTAGTTTTCCTCGTCCTTGCTATTCGCTTATCTAATTTCAGGATAAAACAAATGAATAAACCGGAATATTTTAATGCTATTCTTGGTAGAAATTGTACCAACTTCAAATCCATCGTAATACGATACAATCATACTTTTTTTATACGTAACATTCACTCGTAGAAAAGGAATGTTGTGTGTTTAAAAAATTTATTATTGTCAAGTTGCCATGATAAAAAAATCACTTGAAATGTATGTTTAAACTTTTATGTTAAAATTCTACGAAAAATTGCAACCCGTTATCATGTTTTTTATTTTCGAATTGATATCATGAAAGTTAATAGTGCAATAATTGCGTTTTTTTTTTACTAAGTAACAAATGATTTAATTCATTACAATTAAAAAATGGGGTAATAATAATAGTTCATTATTATTGCAATTATTGATCGAGACGTGATATTTAAAAACATCAATTCATTAGCTAACAGTTATAAATGTCAGATAATAATCTCTTTAATCAAAATGATGGAGTTATATTAATGTTTTAAAAGCCCATTTTGAAAAAAAAATACAAGTTATTTACGCTTCAACAATTAGTTGAATGAAAAATTCAAACTATTGATGATTCGACAATTACCTACTTCAATTGCTGAATAATAATCAAGGTTCCAAAGCGCGAGATACAATGGAAAACAAATTGAGGATGAAATGCGTGTGCGTTAGTGTGAATACATCCTCTTTGCAATGGGATTTAAAATTTGAATAAAAAAGCGACCTCCCATAAATGAAAATGTTTTTTGAATTATTTCTGTGAAATGAAACGAAATTTAAGTACAATTTTTTCAATAAATTTGATTCTCTTAGAATCCTGTGGATGAATGTGGTTATAAAATACGTACTTTATAAATCCAAAATAACAAGGAGATTAAATTTCCGTCCATTCGTTGACATACAGAGAACTCTAATTTTCGAGTACAAATCGGATAGTTCACACAATTCAAAAAAGGCCTAGAGTCATCACAGGCTTTTTTAAAGTCTATTAGATAAAAAAGCAGATTACCAAACTTTTAACAGTTCTATAGTAAAAATGTTTTAAAAACCGACATATTTATTATAACGAAATAACCTTTTTCACTGTTTTCGATTTCATGACTGCGAATAATAACATGAAACTCTTGACGAGTACAAAAATGGTCCCTGTTATTAATCGCGGTTTAGTTCAATACCTGAACTGCGTTAAGTTATTTATGAAAAAATAATATAACAAAAGATTTTTATTATTTCGAGCGCCTTCGAAAATTGATATTCCGTTGAAAGAAGCAGCGCAGTGCCTCCTTTAATGTAATGAACACCAACACAATGCCAGACCATTACTCATGGTCCCGCCGTCCGTCACTTGGAATTAACATGTCGAGGCGTCTCATTTTTCCCTTTTATTCTTGGTACCCCTTTGAGTTCCCTTTTATTTCTCATGAATGAAGGTAAAGAGAATGCTCGTCATGTGTAAAAGGCTGATAGGTACAAGCGACAGGTTTTAAGAATTTTATCCAACTATGAGCGCGCTTTGACTAAAAAAACGCTCGTAAAGAAATCTCTCAGCTTTCATTTCCACTACAACATGAGCGATATTTTTTTTATTTCTTTCATAACTGTTTTCAGACAATGCAAAATATTATGATAGGAATTAATGGTTTTATATATAATAGAAGAAAAATAAATTTTCATTTATCATTCTACCCGATCAGCTTGCGTTTTTAGTAAAAACTTTTTGATATAGTTGTAAGTACATTTACATCAGGTAACAAAATACATTGAATTTCTAGTAACATTATTGCCATGCTACATTTCCAGTTTAAAAATTTCCATAAGATTTGAGTTAGAACGAAAAAAGAAAGAAGACATAAATTTAATAATAAGTTTTGCAGATTAAGAAGGTAGACACCCATTCCTAGTATCAATTCAATAAACCTTGTCTGATCCCATTTATAAACGTTGCGCAAGATCGAGCGCAATGGAGAGCTCTTGTTGCCTCCCTATGCTTCTGAGGGGGGTGTAAAAGGGAGAATTGTTTCATCCCATTTAGGGGCATAGGGAGGCAAAAATAACCGTCCACCGAGCTCGATCTTGCGCAGCTTCTATGACCTTGTATCATTATAAAAAAATCCAAAGATACTTACACAATATTAATCTTCTCAAATTTTAATCGTTACAAAATATAAAAATATATATCTTTTTAAACAATCTTTCACCGTAAAGAGTTCTTGGTCAGAAAATATGTGTAATAATTCTTTATTATAAGTACCTAATCAAAATTGTGTATCATGTAACGTTGAGTGTTACTTTATTAAGAGGGTTCGACCCTCCCTTGCTCTCTCTTAAGCAAGGAAGCTCTGCCTCTCTTCTTAGCATCAAAAACGACAGGAACCGTTATCTATTACTCTCATACAATATTATGCCACGGACTTTGAGACTCTACAGGGGGTGAGCTGTAACGATCATGATTATGTCCTGAAAAGTGTTAGGTATTCTATAATTATAAATAACATGGGTTTCACATAAAAACTGAATTTATTCATTCAATCAATAAACATTGTAAATTACATGAATTCAAATAACTAAAATTAATTAAGTTTTTTACAAAATCTTCCTGCAGATGGTTGCAGGTTATCTTATTATATGATTTCCAAAAATATAGTAAAATATTGTCAATGCTTCGACTTATTACTTCTTTCTTTCCCTCAACTTCTTTTATAATCTTACATAAAGGCCATTTTTTTAATTACTAAATTCTATGAGAATATATCAATTACCGATTTGAATATGAGCATACCATGATCTATATTAAATAAAAAAAAGTTAAGAAAAGATTACTCAGCTGTGTTTCATTCCTAAATTTGAGGGACACGACCTGAACCTCTGAACTTTCCTCCTCTCCAACTGGTTCCCAAGAATTCGCCTTGAAATCTTTTGGTTCACCCTTGAACTGACCTACCCACAGGTCAACTGTTCAACGCGTATGGAGTAAGTACGAAGATAATCCGTCTTTGATTATATATGTGAAGTTTACAACCCTGGAGCTTCTCTCTTCCCCATCCAAATACTTAGGCATACAAGACTCGACAGAGTTTTGAATATTCGCCGTAATTTGATAGTTCCTCACTTTCAACTAAATACTTTATCCACCTCTGCCATCCGAAAATTATTTATCCAGAAAAAGGAATTATACCCTGTATTCTACCCCGAGACTAGAACCGCATATCTGAAAATTATCATTCAGATATACTTAATATTTAATCTTGACTTGTCTATTTTAATTTTGTCTACTAATGTTACAATTTGTAAATTTGAAATCAACTTTATCGAAAGAAAACGTACCTTATTTCGTTGCGGATTCCATCTTAGGCTTTGCACTAATATTAAATGACTTTTTAACTGAATAAACTTTACATTATCCTTCAATATGTATGGATTACATTATATAGTTAAAATTTTATTAATTACTTTCGTGTCTGAGACATGTCGAGCAATTCACTCACACACTGTCCGTCGCACCACCTAACCTTCTACGTGCCGGCCAAAACTTGTTCGCTGATTTTTTCGTTACCGACGTGACGCAGCAAGCGATATATCTATCTCACTCGCACCCTTGCGGTCGTCATTATATATTCGCTCTAACTAATGTTCCTACTATAGGATATCTCGCTACAATACCCCTCTTCCCAATAAAATTTTTGTGTATTTGAGTATACACAAAATATTTCCCTCTAACCGTCTCCCTCCGAATAGCCGAATCGACTACTTGTCCCTTGCTTCCATTTTTCATCTCCATAAAAGAAAAGAAAGAAAGTTAAATGAACTTATTGTCTCATGGTACGCTCAATAAACAAATACACCTAACTTATCATCTAGAAAATTTTATATTTAAAACAAGAAATTACTCATAACCAACACACCCTAATAGCGGACCATCCTTTACTATGAATTTCATAATAAAAAACATTAATTTTCCTTTGAAAATTTAACAAAGGTTTCGTAAGAAAAATTCAATAATAATAACATGATACAGTATATATCTAAATTTCAATTTCGAGATTGACTTTGGGTGTCCTTTCGACTAACTCAACAGCTCAAATTTACACGTACGTTCTTATTCGTACATTTTAGTTTCATTATAATGAAACGTAACCCAGGCGCCACCATAGAATTTTTGTTTGTTTAGAATATAATAACTTAAGTATGCGAGAAATAACAAAAGCCTTGTGTTCTATGGAAAAAACAACTTCCTTCGCATACTTGAGGCATTTTTATTAACTTTAACCTCTTAATTGCCTCGGTCACCCAAAATCGCTCTCTATACTCAGTTAGAGTATTCCTTGGTTACTCTATAAATTATAATTTAACTACTATATTACACTTGTCTTATCATTATGACCTTATCCTAGTGTACTGAGTATTTACATGGCACGTTAAGTCTATAGACTTAAATGGCGACAGGTCATCAAGAGTCAAAAATTTTTCTTATCTTTTTCTACACGAACAATGATAGTTATAACTCGCTCTTACATGAGACAAGGTATAACCCATGGCTCATTCATTTAATAGATACAAAAGCATTGACTCTGAAATCTCTAAATTTAAAATTTTTAATTTACACAAATAGCTTAAAATTATACATATGTTCCTTTTTTAAACTAATAAATTTTTAATACTATGACTTTAAATCTTCACTACTCATACTGTATTCCGTCGGCCACAGTATGTGCGAAACCTTCAGGTGAAAATTTTACACCGATTTTTCTCTTATCATAAGTAGACTCACCCTCTTTCCACTTTTCGCTCTTACCTCTCGATTAATACTATCACCATATGCTACGTAACACACGCCCGCTGCGCTGTGTATATTTTCATACTAGATAATTCACTAGACAACCTTTACCTTTTACAAAGTCAGACACATTAGACAGCCTCAGTTTTGGATTCATACAAATTTTCAATATGTTCAACACTCTTCCTTCAAACTTTTATTTCCTCTTTCATTCTAATTCCACATTCATCCCCGGGCCACGCATTTTCTTCCATTACCTTATACATCTCTTCACATACCATCACGTCGAAACATAATTTCTCATTTGACTTATCCTCAACCTAGTCCGTACCAACCTAGTCTATCCCCTTGCTTTCTGGTGATGTCTAAGTAATAATCTATCTCGCCTCAACGAGACTCCGCTCAAAGTGTAACGCACGACTATTTCTCTGTAACCTTCTTCACACAGCTTGACCTGTCCCAAACCTACAAAACAACTCGGCCTCATATGTTGCATTGACCCA
The DNA here is from genome assembly GCA_963576905.1 of Mystacides longicornis. Classification (NCBI taxonomy): domain Eukaryota; kingdom Metazoa; phylum Arthropoda; class Insecta; order Trichoptera; family Leptoceridae; genus Mystacides; species Mystacides longicornis. The sequence goes on from OY756426.1 coordinate 14,289,894, forward strand.
TGACGCCCGCTGCGTCATTACTTATCAATAATTGCCTCGCGGTCTAATCTTTCTCCATGCACCCCCTTGGGTTACATATATTCGAGAACTTACCGACCACTCACTTCTATTTCACCTATATAAATTCCAGTTCGCCATCTTAAGTCCACAGCTTATACCCTATAACTTATTTTAAATATTTATATTTTACCTAATAATTTTATTTTTTTTTTTTTTTTACATTTTTACAGTCTAAGACTGTCCAGTTATTCAACCATACGTTCCTTTTCTCGATCGGTTTGGGAATCCTTCCTACCTTTCATTTCGCGTTCGGAATTAGTAAAATTTGCGTTCCCCTTCAGTTTTGTCGAATTGAGGCGGCTATAACAATCTACCTGTTTATGTCCTGTTTTATTGCAATAGAAACACCGTATATTACCGTTACGCTTCACGAAGTTATTTGTTAAGTGTTCGTTGCGTGAGCTATTTTTGCTCGTGAAATTTGAATTCGGCTGACGATTACTGTAACGAAACTCATTCTTTCCTTTAGAATCCCCCACGACACAGATGTTTCTCGCCCGTTCGGTAGTTCGACTGGAACTACAATGTTGATCTACTTGGCTACACGTAACATTGTCATTTGACAGTTCCATAATTTTCCCGGATCCCGAGTTATATCTGGTAGACTTCTTGTTGACATATGAGTCATATTTCGCACACACGCTCATTAATTCCCGCGTATTAGTTACGTTAGTCGTTGCTAATAAACCTGCGTATTTTTCAGACAGACCCTGCTTAATAATTTCTATGAATTCTTCACCGTCAATCGGAAAATCGAGTAACTTATTCTTCGCGACCAGTTCTAGAATAAATTCGCTCGCAGATGTACCATTACTCTGCCTTGCTGACATAATTTCTAATTTTAATTCTCTTTGCCTATTAGTGCCTTCGAATTGTATCAAAAATTTTCCCTTAAAGTCTCCCCATTGCCTCTCAATTTCTGTTGCTCTAAACCAAACTAAAGGAAAACCTGATAGAAGAATGGGCATGTACCTAACTAAAGAGTCCAAATGTATATTATATACTGACGCTAATTCTTCTACACGCGTCAAAAAATCGCGCGGATCGGTATTTCCCGAAAAAGTTATATTCCATTTCCTCGGATCTACATCTTTTGTTCGACTCACGCCGCTTGATATAACTTGACTCTCCTGGTTCGCTAATAACGGTTTTATATCCTTTTTCTTAAATGAAGGCGATTTCCTTGTATGCTGTTTCACATTCACCGTTTCCGGTAGCTCCGAATCTATATTTTGATACTTTATACCGTCGCCGTCCGATAATGTTGATGCTAACTCCACATCATCTTTAGGTACGCTAAGTTTAATTAAGGGATCTTTGTCCATTTTGGCTGATGTTTCACCAGAAAAGAAAATTATAAAATACTAAACTAAATCTATTTCCAAGCCTGAGTAAACCGAAGTAAATTTTAACCAAAGCTGAAAATAAAAATTTTCTTCTTTGTCTCTTCCTAATTATAAAAATAAAAATTTTCGTCTTCAAAAGCCGAATAAAAAAAAAACTTAAAAGAATTGCTAAAGAGATTTATCAAATGATATTTAAGTGTATCATCAATGTAGCTAACGTCAATCTTCACTCTACTAATTTAGGTATTTATTTACCTTATCTATAGATAACTAGGAAAGTCACTATTTACTTTAATAAATATTTTGTACAAGGAAAAAAATTAACTCTCTACAACTAAAATCATTACAAGGCACTTAATCAAAAAAATTGTAAATTCCTGCGCTCCCAATCTAAAACATTACAAGCTCGATAGACCTTGCTAAAGATTTCTCGCGCCTGCGCAATATTCTTTTCAATATAAAAAAAAAACAAGTTTCTGACTCAGCACGAGCGATCTATTAAAATTACTTCTTGCACATTACGAGATGTAAACAAACCCGATACATAACCTCTTGACTACAAACTTGCAATCAATAAGAAACGAATTTATAAAAAGGTCCGCTGTGTACTTATCTCGCTAAGGCCACGCGTACACGACTACCTATTCGTATTTGACGACTTCACTCTTTTAACTGAAGAGTCGCTGCTTCCTATTCAAAAATTTACCACTACCACCTCGCTATGTTCAACATACTCAGCTATGTCTATTCGATAGACCCCCCTTCAAAGCAACACAAAGGTAAAAATGGAGACACTCTTCAATTTATACCATACCTCATTCTAAAAATTTTTTTCTATATAAAATCTAAATTTGCAAACGCTTCTTTCAGACCACTAGTTCTTTCTCACACACCTTTCTCAACACGAGCAGTAGAAGTAGAAAAAAAAAAAAAAAGAGTCCACTAAACTTCAGTAACATATTCAGAATTGTTATTCAATTGTTAAAAAAAATAAAAAAATTAATTCAAACATCAACTTGCGGTTTTGTTTTTCTTCTTGAAAGTGTAAAACAATATCTCCGTGTATACATATTTGGTCACTTTAATTAGCGTTTAGAAATTTTTGTTCGCACATCTGTGTGGTCTCAGGAATTTAAACAGCATTCACAGTGAAAGAATTCCAGCCAAAACCTTAATGACTTCATCAATAACATGGATCTAGAACATAGTAATAATCGAGTACATTAGGTTATATTCATTATAGATGTCTTAAATATTGGGTTTCATATAAACTTTCGTAAATTGGGTTTTTTTTTTATTTTTCAAAAAAATTGCGATCAGCATTTGATCCATCAAAAAAATTATTTTCATGTATTAACACATTACTATTTTGTTGCCTCCATAACTTCTTTAAAAAAAATTATTCATACCCACACTTATAAAATTTCAGCAGAAAAATGCTCTACCCACAGTTCAAGTATACATGTAAATTTCAGCAGAAAAAATTTTTACCCACACAAATGTTTAAAAAATTTGTAACAAATTTTTGTTTCAAAAAAAAATTAAATGACCCAACTACTGTTTCTTTTACATACAAAAGTAAGACTGATTAAAAGACTTACAACTAGCTTAAAATTAAATGAGGATTTGGCCGTCACTTTTCGCATCAACACCTTCCAAGACATGTACAAGTCGCTACCCCAATGAATTAATCAAATTAGAACAAAAGGAAAAAATTGGATAATTCGATTTTGTGTCGTTTCTGATGCCTCAAACGTTGGACGCCATTTTGTAACGTTGAGTGTTACTTTATTAAGAGGGTTCGACCCTCCCTTGCTCTCTCTTAAGCAAGGAAGCTCTGCCTCTCTTCTTAGCATCAAAAACGACAGGAACCGTTATCTATTACTCTCATACAATATTATGCCACGGACTTTGAGACTCTACAGGGGGTGAGCTGTAACGATCATGATTATGTCCTGAAAAGTGTTAGGTATTCTATAATTATAAATAACATGGGTTTCACATAAAAACTGAATTTATTCATTCAATCAATAAACATTGTAAATTACATGAATTCAAATAACTAAAATTAATTAAGTTTTTTACAAAATCTTCCTGCAGATGGTTGCAGGTTATCTTATTATATGATTTCCAAAAATATAGTAAAATATTGTCAATGCTTCGACTTATTACTTCTTTCTTTCCCTCAACTTCTTTTATAATCTTACATAAAGGCCATTTTTTTAATTACTAAATTCTATGAGAATATATCAATTACCGATTTGAATATGAGCATACCATGATCTATATTAAATAAAAAAAAGTTAAGAAAAGATTACTCAGCTGTGTTTCATTCCTAAATTTGAGGGACACGACCTGAACCTCTGAACTTTCCTCCTCTCCAACTGGTTCCCAAGAATTCGCCTTGAAATCTTTTGGTTCACCCTTGAACTGACCTACCCACAGGTCAACTGTTCAACGCGTATGGAGTAAGTACGAAGATAATCCGTCTTTGATTATATATGTGAAGTTTACAACCCTGGAGCTTCTCTCTTCCCCATCCAAATACTTAGGCATACAAGACTCGACAGAGTTTTGAATATTCGCCGTAATTTGATAGTTCCTCACTTTCAACTAAATACTTTATCCACCTCTGCCATCCGAAAATTATTTATCCAGAAAAAGGAATTATACCCTGTATTCTACCCCGAGACTAGAACCGCATATCTGAAAATTATCATTCAGATATACTTAATATTTAATCTTGACTTGTCTATTTTAATTTTGTCTACTAATGTTACAATTTGTAAATTTGAAATCAACTTTATCGAAAGAAAACGTACCTTATTTCGTTGCGGATTCCATCTTAGGCTTTGCACTAATATTAAATGACTTTTTAACTGAATAAACTTTACATTATCCTTCAATATGTATGGATTACATTATATAGTTAAAATTTTATTAATTACTTTCGTGTCTGAGACATGTCGAGCAATTCACTCACACACTGTCCGTCGCACCACCTAACCTTCTACGTGCCGGCCAAAACTTGTTCGCTGATTTTTTCGTTACCGACGTGACGCAGCAAGCGATATATCTATCTCACTCGCACCCTTGCGGTCGTCATTATATATTCGCTCTAACTAATGTTCCTACTATAGGATATCTCGCTACAATCATTATCTCTTTATTCTTATCTAACTAGAACTAATGAAACAAAACATCTTAAATTTCTCAAAAGATACTACAGTATTACTTGAGGAAAATTCATTATAGTTATTAATCTACTCTATGTTGGTAATGAAATGTGGAATTATTTAATAATAAATAAAAAAACAATGTGGGTTTCAAACAATAAATGTTTATCTTCATTGATGTGATGTTTCCCCACAGTGAAGAAATAAATAAAAAGCCCCAATGCATAAACTCCTGTACAATATTTTACTAGTGCATTTATCAGTTAACATATTGCTGATTTAATGAAGACAATTTCAGACATTCCTCAATTTGCTGAATAGAATAAATCATGTAGGTACTCGAATTACATTTACATTTTTCTGGTTCAACTCAGTAACAAGAAGTACATCGACTCTTAGCCGATGCCCTACATGTCTTCCACTTGTATTTCAAGAGGTCGTTTCGTATATATTGTACTTAGGTGGCGTACTTGAAGAAATACCAAGTACAAAATACGTACAGACGAGCACCTATTGCAGCACGTACGATGTTTATTCTCAAGAAAGAAATATGATATGACGATGCTTCCTTCGATACCTATGTGTTGTATTCTCGAATCCGCGTATACAAGCACACCAGACACTTGAAATTCACAAAATTTACATGTCGTTTAACAAACTATTGAAAATGTTAGGTGATATTACATTGAACTACCTACCTTAACAAAGTACGGCTTCTTTCTGTTTGAATAAACACTCACATTATCTGTACATAGTTGAGCCGTTATGTAAATTTAATAATCGGTACATAGCTTACCTATTTTATTTTACTTTTGTCAATAGCGAAAAATTCCTACAGAGAAGCTCTGAAATGAAAACATTGAGATGCATAACCGAAAATACACTAGGTTATCGCAAAAGGGACTATGCCATACACATTTTCTGCAATTAGGAAAATATCGTCGAAAAAGGAAGTTAACTAAGGCGACAATGAAATAAACACGAGAACACGTATTGTCCTTTAAGACAACAAATAAAAAAACACTGAAGGAAAAAGAAATAGATTTTTCCCCATCAAAGAAGGAATGACAAAAAAGTGCATTATACAGTTTATCTACATGATTTTGACTAACGTTTTTCTACATAAGCAAGTGATCACATTAACAAAACATATAAAATGAAAACAAGCTGCACCTACCTACTTTTAATAATATTGTAAGAAATGATAAAATCTCAACAACAATTTCTGTGTTATAAAAAGCTGTAAAACAACGTAGAGTTGGTTAAACAACCAAGCAAATTAAACAATCCAAAAAAAAAATTGACGAAGAAAGAAAATTTGAGAAATAACTGTATGTAGATTTAAACGGAAGACATTGTTCATCGTGATGGGTAAAATTAGGAAAAGGTCCCAAACTACCTTTGAATAACTTGCTTATACATACGTAGGTACTAAACTTATCGATCGTAAGTATTGTTGATGAAATGACTCCGAGAAAAACGTTGAAACCAAGTATAATAATTAAAAAAATTTCATGTTAAAATAAAGTCATTATATTATTTTTGTAGAAATAATATACCTAATTAGATGAAGGAGAAGTAACATCGTAAAATCTGAAAAAAGGCAATATCTTTTTTTGCCAAACACTTTTCCTTCGTTCTATGTACCCGAGATATTATTCAATGATTTCATATTATATAACACTCCACATTCACAAGACATGATTAAAAGGAATATAAATAATTCTGATAAAAGGAAGACTAAAATATAATATTATATAGGTACCGGATTCTTCTTCACAAACAGAAAAACGTTGGAGTGGGCTGAAAACGATTATGAAAAAAAAAATCAACGTTTTTTTTTCGCATTTAATCTTGAACGGTACATAAAACACATTTTACGAGGAAGCGCTTGTCTCTCTCTAGGGTTATTTTAGCTAAAATATGTGGTTAAGATACCACTAGCGAGCCCTTTATGATAATGCTTTAGTTGAACAACCTTCGTATGAAATTATTATACGTACAGTCTATCCACGCACGAGGTCCCCCGTAACTCATCTGCTTTAGGATTATACATACTTTTCCAGAGGACCTGCCTCATACATTACAGACATCGGATTAATTAATTGTGTTTTAATTAGTTCAACTCTGTTTTAGCTGAGAAAAGGGGGTTTAATTTGTTTGAATAATAATTGTATTATTTTGTTCTACAGTTAAATGGTTTTAGATATCTCTTCTTCTGAACTGATCTCTGCAATGAAGGGTGTGAAAAAACTGCCAAAAAATGGAAAAAAAGCTGAGTGCTTGAAATATTTTGAATGAAATAATAAGCATAGGGGGGTGGAAAGTAAAATAAGAATATTCAAAGCTTGGTTAGGGCTGAGAAGTCTTCAGTACTGACTGTCATTGTCAGTTGAGGCAGGAAAATATCGTGCTGATTTCGCGCAACCCCGTCAAAAGAATGGACGATGGCGTACCAATTACCGATGGGAAATAGCCAACACCAGAAAGAAGAACTTATCTACACTGTATTACACGAATCATTATGTAGTAGTTTTCTGTCTGAAAAAAGGCAATGTCTGAATTTTGATGAATTTTTTTTATTATAAACTCGAATTGAGCAATTTAAAACCCCCATAAAATATGAGCCCTATACTGTATTTTTTAAAACAAAATTTAGTTTGCAAACAATTTAGTTTACGTCCGCGTGAAAGTTGTCGAATCTTAATTTTGTGTTCACTAAAGTTGACATACCTTTTTTAAATTAAAAAAAAAAGTAAATTGAATAAAACAATAAATTAGGTATTAATTCAAAATCGAAAGACGATGATTAAGTTTTTAAAGAATATGCATTCGCTGTATGCTTAAAAAGAAAATTGTTATTTTTCTCAAGTTTAAAATTTAATAAAAAAAAAAAGTTTCGTCATTATATTATGAACAGTAGTTTGAAATTAGTTTGACCACACACAATCCCTATTGTGGCTGAATCGGTCCTTTTAATAGAACTCTCGTACCCACGTATGTGTAGCTATCTATTCAGTCCTTACAAAAGGCCGGTGGTGTGGAATAGTACAGGGCATCTAGTGGCGCAACTGGAAAACTAAAATACAGATGCATTTTAAATGAGGAAAACTGCGGCTGAAATACGGGCAAACCCACGCTGAGGAAATTGTGCATTTTGTAGAGCTGTTATACTTTCAGATAGTTTGTGGTTCCGTGGTATTTTTTCTCATTAATAATAATTAAATACTCCGTAACTATACTTCAGGGACTCGTTAAAAATTGCTTTTACTTTTTTTCCGTTAGATAGTAATTAAAATACAAAATTACGGTTGATTTTATTTCAAAAGTTCTTTTTCAACAAATGAATAAATTATTACTTGTTGCAGAGTTAGTATTCTTGTTATGCACAAATTTTAAAATTTGAAATTTCTAACTTGTTTTATTACATAAGCATTTAATTGAATTAATCAAGTTATTTTTCATGTTTTATATAGATTCTTACACCCGTCCACAGTATAATTTCTACACTCAACAAGATGACGTCACAGGAAGTGTTGACTACAATAATTTGTATGGATTGAATCAACACTTGAGTAAACGTGACGTCATCTTGACGCAATAACAAGATGTCCCCATAGTTACCAAAGTGTTAGAATGTAATCTGCATACGGGTGTTAATGTTGAGGTCTCTTGAATTTTATGGATTATTTTCCATAAATTTTAAATTTATAGCTACAAATATTGGTGCGAAGGTACCTATCTTAATTTTGGATGCTTCCTGACAGATCAGCAGCACAATCCAAATCTGTGTGATGCTCAAAATATTAGAAATGTAAAACAGTCTCAATTTTGTAAAACCACCTTTAAAAAAATGAATCCGATAAAAGCCCGGGAAAGACAGATAATCGATGCCTTCGAGATGTGGTGCTGGATACGTTTTCTTCGTATCACCTAGACGGCTAGAAGAACCAATACGTCAATTTTAAGAGAATTGAGCAACAGTTAGACATTCCTCCTTATGATTTTACGGAGAGGTGAAGAGAGCCTGGAAAAGTTGGTGGTCCTTGGTACTGTTGAAGGATCGAGAGGCAGAGGAAGAGCACCCACGAGATGGACGGACCGAATTAGGGCAGCTACAGGCACAACAGTTGTTGGAGCAGTGCGGATGGCGATGTGTCGGGAGAGGTGGGGGACGAATATACACAATGTTGTTACGCCGGAGAGAGTATCAGGTCACGACCCTCAGTAATGAGGACTAACGACGACGATTATGATGACCCGGTTTTCAAATGGAAATCCTTATAATGGAAATCCGTACTCTCTGCCTACCCCCTTCGGGAAACGGCGTGACGGGTAAAAAAAAAAAGTTTTCAAATAAAAGCTCCCGCGTTCTTCCTCAGATGGGGTAAGACCTTTTGATGCTCAAATTTTCAGTTCTTCGTCCTTATTTTGAGTTGCTCAGTTTAGACGTCTTCGGATATCTTTCCATTTCCAATGCTAATAATTCTTTACTCAAGACAATATTTTACTACTTGTCAGTATTTTTAAAGTTCGAGGAAATTGGAAATAGTGTGTTAGGACTTAAGGAGGTTTAGTAAACAATCAAGCAAGCGTTCACTGCGGTGCGGTTGCAAGATACTGGCCTATGGATTAAGAAACTATGTAAATGAGATAAATTACGTTATTTTTTGTATATTTAAATTAATTTATTTATTTTTCAGATCATAACATTAGCTAATACGTATTAAAACTTACTTATATGTCTTGAATAATCATACCGTTTCGTAGCAGAAAAATAACTGGATAGAAGATGGAGGAAGAGACAAGAGAGTCGATTGGAACAGAGGGGAAAGGGGAGATCTAGACCGAGTGAAAGATGAGAGATAATAAAAGTCATTAACCACAGAAATGGGGAGAAAGTTTTTTGGCCCCCGCACATAGTGGGTTAGGATGGAATATGGTTTCCTTATACGTCATAACATCGACGGATGCCGAGCATAACTTTTACGAGCAAACACACATAATAATAAAAATATGATGGAGAAAGTCGTGCCTCTGCAAATAATGTTTTAACTCAAAATTTAACGATCCTTTTCTTATACATATTTTTACAATTACGCGGTTGAGTGTGTTTCCTTTATCATTTTTTCATACAAATTACTACCCGAAAAAATCATTAAACAGAACTCGATGAAAAGCTATGTATGATACCTTCTCTTTCCTATTTTTTGGTGGAGAATTCTATAAAATAATGACTTTTTAAATACTATGGTGATCAATTTGCATCTCTGAATCAAATCAAATGCACTAGCATTGTGGAATAATCTATAATGTAAAAGAAAGTGGAGTTAGTGCGAACACTTATAACTCGAGATAGGCTGAACAGATTTTTATCGTGTTTAATTTATTAGATTCTTCTCCGATTTTACATGTTCTTCGCTCTGGATAACAGAATAACTATTAAAAATTCGAAAAATGGATGGAAAATAGCATGGAATATAATATTTAAGTTAGTTTGGAAGGACTTCCTAACAATAACGCCATCTGTGATGAATTTCATAACAACCCAATTTTTATTTACCTGACAACCATTGAGTTTCAAAACATTGGTACGCAGATCATTGATACAATTTCTTTCAAGCTTTCAGAAATATTTTTTTAACATTCAAACATATTTTAAGTGTAGACATTTTTGTATTTTTAAACCAATTAGGTAATGAATCGTTTTCTGGTGTTTTAGTTGTACAATAATTATTATAGTATCATCTAACAATCTGTATTATCTGATTTATAAAAAAAAAATCAATATAAATAAGTAGGTATCTAATATATAAAATGGATGAGTTTTGGTGCTTTTGAAATAACTGATTCATAATATTATCACCTGATGACTTTTGATTTTTTTCACGATGTTAGCCCAGCAATATTTTGTAGAGTTTAAGACGGGACGAAGTTTGATGGGTCAGCTGTAAGTATCATTCCGTCATTTTGCTAATGAAGGTCGTGAGTTCGATCCCAGGTTTGGACGATCTTTCTCTTTCATGATACAGCTTTAGTAGCTTATTGCAAATGAGTCAAAAAAAATGTAGGTAGGTACCCATATCGTGTTCATTTTGAGTCAGAATAGATTCATTTTTATAAGGCAGAGTTTTCTAATCTTGACACTCTTCTAATTATTGTCACCTTCGTCTTTGAGTCTTGGTCTATGGATTGGTCTAACATGAGTATCTAAATATTTCAAAAGTACCTACTTTACAAAGACTTCGATGTTGAGTTGGCAAACAAAAATTATTAAAGGATAAGGTTTATTTTTGCGATTGTTCCTAAAAATAAAACACATTAGTCGATCACGGACAAAGCTGGCTTTGAGTTGATGATAATCAGCTTTCAATAGGATAATAATATAAAATCGTTCGCAAAAAAAAATTTAAAACTTAGTAAGTAGTTTAAAAATCTCATTATAATACAATAGGCAACGGCGAAATTTGTGCATTATACGATCAATCATGATTTGGTACGAAGCGAAATGGGATTTGTTGAAAATTGTAATAAAGAGAAGATTTCACGATAAGGAGAATTAATATGAAAAGCAGCGATGAGTTGATAACGCAGTGGGACGGTAGCATTTGAATACTTTGATTAGATAAAGTTCTTTGACAAACAAGCATCGGAAATTAAGAAAGTTTTAATATGAGAATATGTAGCTACTTCAGAATGTTTCATACAGCAAGGTGTATAGTATTATTATTATAATTACTTTTGATTTTAGGTGTAGCACTCTCCTCGCTTTGTGACTGTGCTTGTCAGATACAATAACTGCGAATTTCAAAAGTCTAATGTTGATTTTCAGAACATATCTCAAATATGAAATTTTCAAAACCTTAACCTGTTCTAGGAGTTGTTGAACCGTCTCAGCTCGCAAACGAATTCTTAATTTGTAACCAAGTTTATAGATTTTAGGCATTCATTGACTGCTGAATCACTGCTGAATTTGAGATTTCTGATCTCGCAGACAGAAAATCAATATTATGGACCACATCAAACAATCAACCATTGTCTTTCATTCTTGGAAAAAAATATTTATTTTTTTATTATCATTGGAAATAAATTCGCATTTTTTTTGATATCCTGATTGCTCTTACTACCAGTACTTTCATTTCTTCTGAAGTTTCTTTCAGTGACATCCAGATAAGGGCTTTTTTGTTTCTTTTACTTCTTGAAGAATGGAATCGATAAATTTGACTCATTTCATTTTTGGAAGGCCACGCCTTTTACACATGTTCTTATTATGGCTTGGATGCAATAATAATTGCAGAGGTGTTTTGCCTTGAATCTACGTAAGTACCTACCTTAATACATCTTCGAAAGAGGAAAAAAAAAACAAAAACAAGGAAAGTGTCGTTAAAGACAAAATACGTTAGTAGAAAGGAGGAAGATATTATGATCTCACATACAGTGGAGTATAAGAATGCCAGCTATAAAAATGTTTTTCTTGTACGCTTTCCCAGTAACATATTGTTAGCATTTTTGATATTTCTTATCACGTACGTTTATTTTTCTTCTCCTGGCAAAACTTTAAGATTTATATCCAACGTGTAAGGGACATTTGGAATCTCGCCTTTAGAAAGGAGAAGGAACACACCTTGACATGTTCCCTATTAAACATACGAACATTGGCACACGCCGTTTTTACATATCACGTGTGTGCCTTCGACAATAAATATCTATTGTGCATTTCAATACATGTCATGTAGGAGGAATTTTCAAAATAAAACCAATATCTTGATGGAAACGTGAGACTTATTAATGAAATTTGTTTGAAATTTAGTTTTGCATCAGGATGCTAAAGAATTCTAGAAATATAGAAAACTATTTGATCGCTGAAATGCACTATCGGTAGGTACTTATAGAAGTTGAAGTTTATTTAGAGGTACCAAAAGCTGCAATTAATAAAATGAGAAGCGTCTTGTTTAGTCCTATCAAATGCTATCAAGTGAATAATCAAATCAAGTGCTTTTTGTGGTCTGTTCTGTTAATGCTTTTTGTGAGCACAACACCAGACATAGGAATCTCATAAGGCCTATAGAACACAGATTATCCAAAATGTCAAAAAGCTTTATATGTATGAGCGTGCGCCTCCATAACAAGCTTTCAGACAAACTTCGATCTCTTGAGATGCCAAATTTCCGGAGAGAGGTGAAGAAGTACCTTGTTGAAAATGTATTTTATTCTACCGACGAAATGCTAAACTAATAATTTTGAGACTGCTATCTATTTTAATTCTTTATCTGTTAATTTTGTCTGACTTGGTTCTGATGGTTGTGGGTTGTTGATTTTTGTTGCTATTTGCGTTCTGCCGTGTGGTTGTTGAAATTGACTTTTTTATTATTTTAGGGTGACAGGATTTGATTTTGACTTTGTCTTCTGTCACTATCTGCAAACAATTGTAGTAAACATATTCAAATGATTGTTTTCTTTCTTGTTGTTATTAGGTAATGCTTTGTTTCGTTGTCACTTTAAGAGAGAAAGATTTATCTATGATTTTTTATTGAGTTTTTATTATTGTTTTTTATTTTATTTTTAATCAGTAATTGTGACGAAATACTAAAAGGGCCTTTTACACCCTTTAGTATTGATTAGAAAATATTGATATATGATATTGTAACTGCTTGTATTTCTGTGCGTTATGTTCTTGTAATTATGATATCAACCCAAGTGTCTCGAATGAGACCCATGGGAGAAAAGAAATAAATAAAATAAATAAATAAATAAAATAAATGGGATTCAAAACATAGACTAAAGTCAACACCATGAACAGAGTTAAAGCATTTGAAATTTGGGTCCATCGCGGGATGCTTAAAATACCCTGAACATGATAACAAATTTCGGGATGGAGTAGAGAGAGAGAGTTACTGTCAACTATCAAGGCTCGCAAGATTTTATACCTAGGCCATGTACTCTAATATTAAAGGGCAAAATTGAGGGACGCCGAGGATCTGGCAGGAGACAAAATTCATGGCTGCGCAAAGTAAAAGACTGGACCGGCATCCGAAAGGTAGATGAGCTGTTCCAAGCGGATACACCGGGTTAGGGAAACTCGACAGGGTACTTGAAGAGGAAGATTCTGATGGGCACATCCCGTATTCCCTCGTTTATAAATTATTGAAATAAGAATAAGCATCTTCAGAGTGGTTTCAAAATACGATGTTTAAAATAAAAGATTGGAAAAAGGATAAAGAAGAATGATGCATCTATTAAGATTTAAGGATCTTCCTTACGGAGAAGAACAGCAACCGATTTATTTCACGAACGTATTTCCATTAATTTAAAATATTCCGGTCTTGTGACTTTTTACTTTCACTCGAACAGTCTCCCGTATTGGAGCCACTCATGCATAATGATCATTGATGAAACATTCGATTTCACAAAACAAATTTCATTAAATCAATCTTACAGGATAATAATAATACATGTACGATGGCTTACAACCAATTAGCTTTCAACTTCGGAGAAAACAAAAAAATATATTGAAATGAGGTTATTTATCAAATAAATCAAATCCCTATGTACAAAAAAAGCTCTCAATTAAATCAATTGATTCTGTTACCATTTAAAGGTTTTTATAAGTACTTGCGCTGTGCTCAATAAATTTTAATCATTAAAAGATTTCAAAAATAAAATATTTTTATAAGTAAGTAGGTATTATTTTTTTTACTTACAAAGGGAAAGCCGTTTTTAAAAACGAATATAATATATTACAATCATTTCTACATAAAAACTAGTTTAATGTAGTGGTGCGTGATTTCTGTTGTTTGAAACGGGGAGATACATCTACCAATAAGCAAGAGCTATGATCATTGAAACTCCAGCCTATACAGGATTAGGTAGACAACCCATCACAATGCTATCGAGCATCGACTAGAACCGGAGATGGTGTTTTATAAAAAAAGTTAAAAAAAAAGGACAAGGAGAGCCAACCCCAAATTGTGGTTAATATGTAAGTAAGTAGTACTCTTTTATAACATACTAGCTTTCCCGACAGACGTTGTCCTGTAGTCCTTACTATAAAAATATTGATTTCAAATTTGTAATTTATACAAAAACACGTTTAAAATATTTTTGAATGTTAAAAAAATATTTTTGAAAAGCTTGAAAGAAATTCTTACAAAAACTTGCGCACCGATGTTTTGAACCTCAATAGTTGTGAAGTATTATAAAAATTGTGTTTTAATGGAACTTTTCACAGATGGCGTTGTTGTCAGTTAATTCGTTCCATACTAACTTTAATGTTATATTTTATATTACATATTTGCTATCCAATTTCCGATTTTTTAATAATTATTATTCTGTTATCCGGAGCTGAGAAGAATCCACTAAACCAAGCATCATAAAAATCTGTTCAGCCGATCTCGAGTTAAAAGTGTTCGCACTAACCCGTCTTTCTTTTATATTATAGATACATACATAATTCGGTACTAATTTTAAAATTATTATTAGGTCAAATGTGTTCCAACATGAAGCCTCAACGTGGAAACTCATAAATAATCCCCGGGAATATTTTCCATAAAAATTAATAGGCAATTATTAGAGGCATGATGAAAAGCAATTTGGTTTACTCTTCTTGTTAGTTCATTAGCTTCTGTGAAACTCATTTTCAACATAGAGAGAGGACGGGACCCTGTAATATAGATAGGGTGGGTGAGCACGAAATATTTAGGTGAAAATATTAACAGCAGGCAATAAAGTAAATGAGGTTTTGATGACCTTGCCTGTGGCCGATCGGCTTCGCAATATCAGATAGACCCAATAATGAGAGGAAGTCAATAGAACATTACGCAGGTCATATACATAAATTAGGTTGAGCTTCATTGTTCCCTTGGGCAATGGCTTTACTATTAAGTTGTGCGAAATAGTCATGCTTTGGTTCCGATCAAAAACGCCTACGCACATTATTTCAGTATTTTTATTTTTATTATAGCCAGGACTGATTCAGATCAATATTTTATTCAAAATGGCGTTGTTATTGAGTAGTATGGTATCAAACATAACATCTTCATAGAAAATAGAAATTAAGATTATGGTTGGGTCACATAGAGCTCAGTTCAATGATTATAAGAATTAGGTATTAAAACATTGAAAAGTCATAAACAAAATAATTACGTTTGAAATGTGGATTCATCGCAAAATGCTCAAAATAGCCTGAACCGACATGATCACCAACACAGAATTCTTACGCAGAGCGAACACGACGAGACAATAATTATTCACCTCATTTAAGATTCGTAAGACTTAGTACTTTGGTCACATAATGAGAGGCGAAAAATACAAGATACTACAGTTCGTCATAAAGGGGAAAATACAGGGCCGCAGAAGAGTCGGAAGAAAACAACTTTCCTGGCTCCGAAACATTCATCAGTGGACCGGACTGAGAACTGTGGGAGATTTATTCAGGGCAGCTGAAGATAGGGAGGCTTTCTCTTAAGTAGTGGTCGACGTCGGGGGACCCGATAGGACGCCGGAACAAGAAAGAAACAAAATAGAATAAAAAATAGCAATCTCCAAAATGTTACTATCAAAATTAATAATGTCCAAATAGACTAGTTGCATGTGTTACGGATGCCGAATGACAGTTGGCCGAGGACAGCGCTGTTCTTCCTCCTATCAGGGTCTGTTGTTGCCTCCCTATGCCCCTGAGTGGGGTGTAAAAGGGAGAATTGATTGATTGATTGATTTTAAATGATTAATCTCAGAAATATCTACCAGTAGATAGCTACCTACACACCTACACACATTGATAATTCATGGATACACTCATTGATAATTCATATTCATTCACCTACACACATTGATAATTACTGGATAAAAATGCGGAAAAAACGACGAATTTTTTTGGAAAAATTCTTCTTCTTTTTTGTGTTGGCTTGCCCAATTTTTTTAAAAAATAAACCACCGCACGCCCCTGAACTTACCATGTTTTACATGTGACTTATTTCCTTCTGCCATCTCTTAGATTTTTCAAAAAGTTGTGCAACTTATAGAGGATTTGTTTTTATTACAAACTTATGACCCGTCGAACTTTATACCGCATCCGGATCAACAATTATTATTACATAATACAATAAATTATTAGCAAAATTTAATTCAGTTTTTATTTATGCCGTAAACTTTATTTTTATTTCACGTAATTAGTCAAAAATTA
This sequence comes from Mystacides longicornis, assembly GCA_963576905.1. NCBI lineage: Eukaryota > Metazoa > Arthropoda > Insecta > Trichoptera > Leptoceridae > Mystacides > Mystacides longicornis. Next base: position 14,306,657 of record OY756426.1, read on the forward strand.
TTTTTTTTCATTCTGGGTTAGTTCAAAGTTCGACGGGCGGGTCAGCTAGTATAAAAAAATGTATTTTTTAAAGAAGTGGGTAAGATATGAGATCAACCTTACGAACAGCAAAAAAAATAGTTATACCTATACGGAACTTTGTATGAGGTTTTAATTTTTTTTTACAACAATACTTACCATACCTTTTGTCGTAGTTCTATGAACAAGTATGAAATGTTATTAACAAGCATTATTTAGGCTGATTAACAATACTTTACACAACATTTAAATACTCGAGTTTGGGTAATTTATCAGATCAGATATTACTTACTGACACAGCTCACATCCCAACAATATCACATCGAGATAGCATATAAATGAGGGACATTAATCACTGGTATCTGGCTTAAAAGGATTTAATTGATGCTCCTTTCAATTCACTTATTAATTGGCCCTTTATATTATAACAACATCCACATTCTGGTGAAATATTAGGGGTGAAACCAATATTACATTCAGAGGACCAACCCTGGCCCTTTATTATATTATCTTTGAACAATAATTTAGTAATATCTTCACTACATTATCGTATGGAATAATGTTATGTGCCCAAATCTCTGCCATGCCATCACCCTGCAGTTAAATGTGGGCAGATTATATTATCACCTGCAGGGCTATTCACGAAAAAAATAGTTCTATCATAACTTAATTTCTTTCTTAAAGGGGCATTATAACGGTAAAAAGAAATCATTTTTAAGAAGTAAATAAGAGAAATACCAATATTATTATGTTAAATCTTCATATTTTTCTGCAACTCACGTATACCTAAGTAGGCATTGTATTTTTTGAGTTATGGGATCGCGAAAAATATCAGAAACATCCCAGAAAAAGAAAATTACTCAAAACCATGCTGAACTAACTTAACTATTTAATCCATATTTATTCTACAATAAAACTTTCAGTTTCATAATATTTTAAGTAGGTATTCGCGGAATCATTAACTAAAAGCGATTAAATAAAAGTGACAAAACGGATGTTTGCGAGCAAATCCCCCTTAAGTCTCAAATATTTGGCTTGATCTAAACATAACGTTTTTCATGAATAACCCTGCTGGATCTGCCAAAAATATTTTTTTAGTGTATAATGACTAATGAGTTATGTGAGAGCTAATTTCATTTGAAAAAGTAATGGAGTAATTTTCAGTAAGCTCAAAAAAATTTGAAGTTTCCCTGGTTCCTCCGAATAGTTCATAATAATGTTAAGACTGGTAGGTACCTACTACAATTTTGTTTATATTTGATGCACTTGAGTGCTTTCAAAAATACTCCATAGTACAAAAATACGGGATAGGTATACGGATTTCTCAATGGATGGTTTTAGATACCTTCATGTTACATGGTTTTTAGAGTATATTATATGCATGCATATAAATCGCATATATATAAAAATATACCATCGAATAAAAAAGATAAAAAAGTATTAAAACCAAATACCTAGGTAGTTTTAAAATTAAAAGTGTCACAGTGTCTAAGAATATGTAGGTTTAAATTAGCACTTGAAGGCAGTGCTACATGCATTCGTCTGTAGTGGTTAGTGAAATTATTCTTATTTAATTTCGTAATTTGAAAAATTGAAGACTAAACTAAGAAGATAGTTCTAAGTTAAAGTGGTTGTAAACCATATTAATGATAAAATTGCATGTATAAAAGGTTCGTGCATCTCACTCAGCTGTTCTAAATGTAGTTAGTTCCTACCTTTATTGTGTTGGGATAAACATTTTAATGAAATAAAATATGTAGTCTGTCAAAACACTAAAGTTTCTTATTTTTGACCATTAATACATGGAGCATAACTCCATAAGATAAAGCAGCTTTGTATAAAATAATAGATTATTTTATAATCTAAGAGTCACAAGCGACAGTCGGATTCTGATAAAACACTGACATACATTTCTCGTGATTTTACTCCATTTACGAGAACAATGGTTTAAGTATGATTAAATCGTTTTAAATACAAACGCATCATTATCATTTCAGACAGGCGACATTTTATAACAATAATAATAATATGCGAAAAGCAGATGGTTTAAAAATGATATTTTACATAATATTATCTTAATCTCACGTCAGTGAACAATGCCTATCATTATTATAACATTGTGATATTAAGATTGATAAATAGCTTTTAAGCAAACCATTACTGTGATAAATTAATATTTTGTTTGCATACAAAAGCTGGTGTAAATATTATTATTATTATTGTATGAAATACATAATATATTATCCTTCACATGATATTGTTTCGTCCTGATGTAATGTATCATGCACACCACCGCGTATTTAATTAATTATGTAACCTTCTAGTATGTGTAGCGCGGCTTGCTCACCCATATATACGCGTGCTCCCATAGAGGCTGTTCTCATTACTCATGGATTACAGATTATAGAGGATATCACAGTACCTGCGTATCTATCCGTGTCGGTTGGCTTTTTTTATGCAATGCATCCTTCATTTCATGTATTTACCTATAACACAGTATGGTTGAAATAATTTTCGATGAAATACACGGGCAGTTAAAGGTATTCTCGGTATGGATATGAATTTTTATCCTGCTCTGAAAAATAATGGTTTTTGCCCGCCTTGAACTCGTCATCGTTGGAAAATCGCTTTCCACTAATGTTATTTTTCTCAGCTCCGGAAACAAAAGTTGTCGGTAGGTACTAGGGCTGAGCTTTGAGGTAGTTGATTGATATTTTGGAAACCATAGGTACTATCGAATAGCAGCCTTCGCAATGCTAGTGATTAAACCATAGTCGCTTGTTACAACATATCATTTAAGGTTGTATATTTAATACCCTGAATAATTTACAGAGAAAAAAACAGAGAACAGTAAAACAGTACAGTAAAACATTCTCCTTATATACGGTGATTGATCAGTGGTGTGTCATTCGACGGATTTCGTACGAAGAGCGTACTGAAGATATGAAGATAAATGGGTTCGAATCCCGGTGCCGACCTTTTACACTTTCACAACACAAGAAATATGTGGAATGTGTATTTGAGTTTTTGATTGAGTACAAAACAATGAGGTTTTGGGTGAAAAAAAGTCTTGGTCAGTCGGCAAGTTAGTAACAAACGGAGGCTCTATGATAATAGGCAACCTAAAGGTGACTTAATACCTCACTCGTACATTCCAGCCTCTGTCGGAATCGATCATGTGCAGTGTCTGTGACCTCTGTCTAAAATAGGTTTAAAATAGGTTGTTTTATAAATTCGAATTTCAAATTGAATTTCAGTTCTATTTTTAAAATTGTATGGATTCAGACAGAATAAAATATAAACGATAGCGAAGGAAAAAGACTTCGGGCTACATTTTTTAATAAACCAAAAGAAATATCACCGTGTATAAACATGATAATAATATGAAATGTCATATGTATGTTCGTATTATCACGGCGCTGGGTTAGTAATACAACGAGGTAACTAGATAGATATTTACAAATTTCATATTTTTCTTGTTAATTCAGATAATGCAAGAAGCTATTGAAGGCCCTATTATTTGTTCTGTTACTGAATTTTTCTTCTATGAGGCTGGAAGAATAACACTCGTTCATGTCCACATCAAACTTCGTCAAACACGTGTTATGTGTGTGGAGCAAAAATAGAGCAGCATGGTTGTAGTACAAAAAAGAAACGGTATCTTAAACGTTTTTATATTTGGTATCACACTATAGATCTAGTTCTCTCAAAGTTTCGAAAAAATATTTTCTTCTCATAGTAACGGTTGTATGTAGGAACCTCTGATCAAGTTTGATTAGATTTGATTTTAGTTGTTCATGGCAATTTTAAATTATTATAAATGTTATCGAAAGAAAAGTTTTTTTTTTGGAAATCAGAGAAAAACTGTATCCTTAACTAAAAATGTATTTTTGTAGTTACGTTTTTGTGTTACTAGCCCAACGAGGGATGATATGCAGACCTGTGTATGTAGGAGTAAATGTGTCACTCGGTTATCGTTTGTCCACGGGGCGTACTACAGCTGTGGGAGCGCCCGAGCCGTATTCACAATGCGTTTTTCTCGACGCTCCGAGTAATGTTAGATTGTGTTAAAATGACATACATAAAATGCTCCAGGGAGTCTGAAATAAAAATACTTCTAAACACACACACAGTAGTGGGTATCGTGAAACAGCAAGGCCGAAACAGTATGGGAAAAATAATTGAGAACTTAGTTTTGTCCTGGCAGGTATGTAAGTTTTTTATACGACAACAGTTGGTAATAATAATAATAATAATACAAGGATGATTTTTCTAATGCGCCGTTTTGTGATACGATGGCCACCTCAAGGGCGCAGGTAAATACATAAAATAAACTTATAATAAACAAACAAACAGCTAAATAAATATACAAATATAAGATAAAAATGACACAGAAATAAGACTATTATAAACAGCTAACAGTTGCATAGGTTTATCGAAATAATATAGAGGAATTAAAATTAAAGGACCAAAAGTAACTAATAAAACTTAGTGTTAAATTATGTTAGTACATGGAAAGCAAAATACGTTTTGTTCAAGGACAATCTGGAAATGATATTTGAAATAAATGGGTTTTTAAGAGCTTCTTGAAATCTTCTAAAGTTCTTGCACTTCTGAGGTCTACCGGGAGATTGTTCCAGAACTTTGGACCAAAAATAGTGAACGATCTGTCTAAGTATTTCGGCTTATTGGAAGTATTAATTTCAACCAATTTGTTGGCAGATTGCATTTGAGATCTGAGTGTATTTTGTCTACTACAGAGTGTAGAGGGGATGCATAATTCTGATAAATATTCCGGCGTCATATTATGTAAAGCTTTGAAAACAAGTAGACATGCTTTGAATTGGACTCGTTCTGGAACCTTAAGCCAGTGAAGGTCACGAAGTACTGGGGATATATGAGAGGAGCGGTCAACTTGATAGATAAAGCGGGCAGCAGTGTTGAAAATCAGCTGAACTCTGCGCAATTGACACTGGGGAAGATTGGTAAGAATGGCGTTGCAATAGAGACTATTAAGGCATTGATTAGCGTTTGGGCAGCTTTCATTGTTAGACAGCTTCGAACAGGCTTGAGTTGTCTAAGATAGTAATAGCTCGAACGAACCATTGAAGATATGTGAGTCTCCATTGAAAGGGCACTATCAATGTGGATTCCAAGGAATTTCACACAAGAAGAGGGAGTGATATTCACATTTTGGATTTGAATGGGATTATTGTCGATTAGATTTTGTCTGCGAGGAGAAGCCAACCAGAGAAATTCTGTCTTAGTTGGATTTAATTTAAGTTTGTTCATGAACATCCAAGTAGATATTTGTTCAATGCAAGCGGAGATGCTAGATATTAATTCAGACTTATCTTCTGGTTGACATGACTTGTAGATGATGCGATCATCCGCATATGCATGGGTCTTAAATCCAAGATGTTGTACAAGATCTTCTAATCCATTGGTATACAGATTAAACAGAGTTGGCCCGAGGACTGATCCTTGGGGTACTCCGTACAGAGAGGTAATGTGGCCCGTAGAATTTCCATTAAAACATACCTTATAGTTACGATCTGTAAGGTAGGACTTAAACCATAGGATAGACTTATCTTGCATACCGAATTCTGACTGGAGTTTTGAGAAGAGGATTGAGTGATCAACAGTGTCAAAGGCAGCGCTCAAGTCTAAAAATGAAACAAGTGTGATCTTACCTGATTCGGACTGTGTTAGTAAGTCAGACAGAAATCTTACTGCGACAGTTTCTGTGGAGTGGTTCTTTCTATAAGCTGATTGATTGATGGCAAGTAACTTGTTAGAATCCAAGAAGTTATTCAGCTGCGCGCATATTACTTTCTCTAAGACTTTAGACAATAGAGGAATATTCGAGATAGGTCGATAGTTTTCTGCAATATCGGGATCCAGGTTGTCCTTTTTCAATATAGGGGTAACTATAGAACTTTTAAACAATTTAGGAACGACACTTAACTCTATTGATAAATTAACTATGTGTAAAATACAGTTCAACAATTCATTTATGGACTCTTTCAACAACCATGTTGGTATGGGGTCTAATGCACACTGCTTATTGGGTTGACACAAAATAGTTTTTTTCAGAAAATCTGCAGGAACTGGAGAAAATTGTTTAAATATCGCATTGTTGCAGGGACGGTTGAAGGAGATGCTTGTAATTGGTAAACTATGATCATCGAGTGAAGCGCCAGCCCTTATCATTTGTACCTTTTCTTGAAACTGAGTAGAGAGATTTTCAGCCTCCAGAGTTGATGGAAGTGCCTTGTTTGAATCGCCGCAGATCCTACGCATATCTTGCCACAGCTGTTTTGGACTATTCTTATTGGAATCCAACTTGGAGTTCCAATAAGACGCCTTCTTAGTGCTAATTAGAAGTCTATACATTTTCTGGTGCTCAATCCACTGTTGGCGATGCCCAGCATCTTTGGTCTTTCTAAAGAACCTTTCCAATCTCCTCATCTCCCTTTTAGTTCTTCGACAATCATCGTCAAACCAGATGAGAGCGTCTGATTTCCTCTGTCTTAGTCGTTTTTTCCTCATCGGAGCCATGGTGTCTAATAGAGATCTAAGCGTGTTGTCATATTCCTGACTAACCAGATCGATGTCTCGTGTGAGTAGAAAATCCGGGTTATTAAGAAGAGACTCGCTTAGTTTTCGCCTAAAAACATCGACGTTAAACTCTTTCCAGTTCCTATTTATTACTTCTTTATAAATAAGCGGGGGAGGGGTGAAGTCCAGCGTAGTGTGTAGCAGTGAGTGGTCCGATAGCCCGATGTCCGTCACTCCAGAGGAGATTGGAGTTATGTCCTCTCTTAGAATCACTACGTCTAGCGTTCCTCCTTCTCTATGCGTAGGTTGATCTATAATTTGTTGAAAGCCGAAGTCCTTCAAAACTTTCATGAATTTTTTTGTGTTGTGATCCGTTTTCTTATCTAGCCTTACGTTAATGTCTCCAGTGAGTATGATTGGGCAGGTGTACATTGATATTTGTTGAAAAAGATAGGAAAAGTCATCGAAAAACTGAAGAGTAAGTGGATCAGATCCAGGACGGTACATTGAAAAAATAATAAGTTCTGAATTACTGTTTTTTATCTTAATACCTATAATTTCAAAAGTGCTAAAAGTTCTTGGGGCAATTTGTTGTAGTAGGTAGTCTTCCTTTATGATGATGGCTACCCCTCCATGGTTTACAAAATTTATCTTAGAGATAGGCTCTTTGATATCGCGGGCTTTTTCTATTACATTGTATCCACTCTCCTTAAACTTCTTGATAATGGTTGCAGTGCTGTTTTCGTGCCATGTTTCCGAAAGAGTTAAAACATTAAGATTATGATCACTGATTATTTCCTTGATTTCATCAAATTTATTGTTTATTGAGCGGGCGTTCCACGACCCTATCTTAATAATTGAATTTTTATATATATGACGATTATTTAAAATGCTGTTTTGCTCTATTGTTGGTGTAGGGACACATTTATTTGCAGAAACATGTCGCCCAGCTCTGCATCCACGATATCTTTTTTTATTTTGCCTTCTCAGAAGCCCGTGTTTGGATAGCACAGATAGTAGCGAGGGTGCGAGTGCATACTTGTGTCCCCCGACCTCACGCAGAACTTCGTTGGAGTAGTTGTAGGCCATATGGAAGCAATAAATTAGATCTCAAGTGGTCAATCGTACGTTAACCAACACAAGTGCTTAAAAAGGGACTCACTCACAGATTATACCTGGGTCCTATGTAGATTTAACATATTACACATAACTAAATTAATTCAAACACAATTGTTAAAACACAGTTATTAATAGTAAACACAGTAATAGTCACAGATTTATAGATACGAGAAAAACATACGATAGATAACACTATTATTTATTGTCTTACAAAATTTTGTCACTTTATCACTAAGAAAACCACTAGAAAATAATAAAAAAAGAGGAGCTAACTATTTTGCGTCCGGCAGCTACAGAGCGCCAGGACAATTCTACTAACCAAAATACCAACAGAGCCAATAGGCAATAAATATGAGCCATTAAAAAAATGGATATATTCATATCCTGTCGCCAAATGCATGACAGCGGTCGCAGTCTTTAAATTTGGTTGCTCTCTTGTTCTCAATAATTTCCAACTTTTATCTCTATATTTCATTAATTATTATTAAATATCTATTTGTTGCATACATGAGATTTTTCGACATGTAGAACATGTCGAGAATTCTCATGATTAGGAGTTTCGGAGACTCAAACATTACCACCTAATGGCGAACGTTGTTAACGTAAAGTGATCACTCTAAGCCAGCCTTCGAAACAACAGTAGAAGACGGTCGTAAGCCCGTGGTGGTTTGTTCCATTAAAAAATCGAACATCAGTAATGAATTTTTAGAGTCATTAGTTGTTAGATAATTCGACAACAGTCCTTTATGGATTAGAGAATCTGTCTTCTGCCTCTTGACCAGGGTTGCCAGGTGTTCGGTATTTTACCGAACCGTTCGGTAATTTTGCCCCATGTTCGTTCGAACTATGGAGTGTTCGGTATTTTTACTTTCGGGAATAATATTCATTTTTCCTGGTGAATTTGTAACTTCCCGGACAGCAAATTTCGAGAATGACCTTTTTTTGTTTTGGTTCGGTATATTTTGAAAAAACCTGGCAACCCTGCTCTTGACCCATAATTGCTTAGGTACTGTTCGTACCTTTTGAGCGACATTATTTAATGTCCCAGATTGATCACTTTCCAAACTTTGATATTCATCAATAATCGTTGTCTTTTCACTTTTTGCTCTTTGGAGTACATTTGCATTACACCAAACGAACATGAACCAGAGCCAGAAAAAGAGCAAGAATTAACACCAAGATTTTATCAATGGGTGATGCCAATAGACGCGTGTGAGCTCTATTTCTTGTTTGCTGTTGTTTTCCCGGTGTCAATATCAATGTTAAAGAAAGAATGCTCTATCTCCAGCTCTATGCTCGTTCCGGGTAAACACATCCTAACTGAGATAATGCGGAGCATTCGTCGATGCGTTTACATCTCAAATTTACATATCTAACCGTTTTCATATACCTGGTGCTTACATCAAGGACCCTCTATGACTCTACCCCCATATAGAAGCACTGTACAGACAATAAGGTCTAGGATACACAATGTTAAAACATTCAGCAATATTTCGAAAAGAAAAACTGTACGCGCTGTATTAAAATTATCAATTTTCCATGTTTCCTAGTTGATAGGACAACTTTGAATAATTTTGTCAAACCACAAGTTGATGACACAAATAATTTTTGTTTTATTTATTTTTATTCAGCTAAATATTAGTGAAATAGACTAAACAGCTTCAAAAATCCTGTGTGTCTATCACACTCACAAACAGATACCTACATAGGAGAATATTAAATTAAAGTGATTTTATATTTATTTACGAGTATCTACAATATCGATTTATTATTATCAACTTGTGACATTTTCATTTTACGTTCGTTGAAATTGAAAATAAAATTGTTTTGAAATAATATTATTGTCCTATTGAAAAGGATTTTGGTTGAAATAATTAGGCACAATTCGAAAAAGAAAATTTGCTTGTTAACGTCTAGAATATAGGGGTTGTAAGAAAATCACGTATGTGTTTAGCCTCAATGGACGCGTTCTTTATATTCTGAACAAAACGAGGAGACTTTACGAAAAAAAAATCGTCTCGCTCACTTCATTTTTTTTTCACCAACAACAAAAAACTACAATTTGAAAAGGTTAGGTACAAAAGGAGGCAATGTCGTAACAAGGTACTTAGTGTTCGCACAACGTAAATGATAATATTATTATTCAATACAAGTGAGCCAGGGATAGGACGGCACTCATGCGGGATTGGGATTATATTAAGATTTGTCATGAATATAAGAATGTCTATTTAAATACACATGACACGTGTCAGACTATTTCAACACGTCTAACCCTTTCAACCACTGGAAAAATGTTTTCTAAAGCAACTACCAGAAGCGCTATTATTACAAGTAAGGAACCCGTTAACCGCAATTTGACATTTCCGAAGTAGGTCATATCGTCCCCAAGAGATTGTAACCCGACATCTAATGTCATATAACCTTTACACGTATACCTACACATCCTTACAAATATATGTATCGATGTTATTATTATTATTATTTGTCAAGCAACATTGGCTCCCTCCTTCACCTGTCAATAGTTGTGTTAGACATTTTATTGCTTGCAATGTTCGCACGTCAAACTTTCTCATTAAATTTGCACCAAATTTCGGCACGATGCGTGTTATTCGACACCTAAGTGAATAACTTTATATGGGAGTTGTTACATATTTCATTGCCGACCTACGGAGGAAAGGAGTAGTTGACAACATAGCGTAAAAGTTACATTGAATCGATTGGGTACAGATTGAAGAATTTTGGATTCATTGGGGTAAGGGATGATAAAAAAAACAGCTTTTCGTATTTTTTTTTGTTAATAAGCACATTTTCTCGTTTGCATATTTGGAACGTTAGTTTTTTGTGGTGTAATGCTTAATTGGGGAAGTTTTTTTTTGTGTTTTGTACATCAAGTGTATTATACTTTTTTGGAGTTAGTCCGTTAGACAAATCGAAATAAAAAATAAAAAAACTACGAATTGTGATTTTAAAACGTTGTATTTCCGAGGTTTTTAGGATTTTCTTCTTGATTTTTAACATCAGCCTTTCCTTTATTCTTCAGCTATTGGAAAAGCATATTTTTACTTTCCTAAATGGAGTACTTTGTTCACAATTTTAAATTTTAGGTCAAAAGGTGGAAAATTGAAAAAAACTCCAAAAAGTTAAATAACTCGAAAACCACTGGTATTTTACCCCTGGTTAATGGGAACAAAATTGTTGCAAATTTTCTCTAGTATAACCCCTTACAAGGAATGTATTGAATTACCAGTCACCCTGTATATATTATAGTCAAATCACCGGAAGTACATGAATACCATGTGCAATTTCGTAAAACTAACAACGCTGAAAAAATAATATTAACTACATACCTACCTCCATAGTACATAAAATAGCGGCCGTAAAACAAACAAAAAAAAACACACGCATTCCTGCTCATTTCGTTCCAGTATTTTCTTCATTTCTTGAACAAACAAACCTTTTCAATGTGAATCATAACATACGAGTAGGTACTTACCTCAATATTATAAGCCCAAGATATTTTAAATCCAAATATTATTTCAAATATAACATGCAATATTAATTATATGAACACCGTTTACGCTGACGGGCTACGTCACTATATTATTATCCTTAACATTATGGAGATGGATAGGATGGGAAATATTTAAAAAATACCGATGAATTATTGGCCGAAGACAGCGCTGTTTTTTCACTTACTCGAATATCATGGTATCATGGAATATCATGACATGGTCTGAATGGTAGGCATTTAAGTTGCGAAAAATCATACTCAGTGGAACCTATGCCTTTGTTCTATAAAGTTTTAGAGTTCATTATAGTGTTCAGCAAAATGATGAGCAATGGATGGTATTCTTAAAAGTTGTGTTATTATGGCTATAGAATATATAAAAAAATCTTAAAACGCTAGAATGAGGTAAATAATATGTTTCTTAACTTATGACACCAGAGCTGACCTTTGACAGAGCTGGCACCAGATGGAGTGCTCTTGTTGCCTCCCTATGCCCCTATGTGGGGTCTTAATTAAGGAAGTTTGGATTTGGATTGGAACTTATGACACATCAGTGACATGGAATACGATTCTGATAAACAGAAAAATCTAGCCGTTTAAGTAGTTGATCATATTTGTCCATTATTCAAAGCAATAAAAGATTTTAACATTGTCAGTCTTGTGGAAAAAATAAGAAAATTAAAAAATTGTTGTCCATAGAATGATTGATAAACTAAGCAACTATAATATTCATACTGCTTTGAAAGATTGATATTTATAATAAGGGATGGGAAAATTATTGAATCCCAAGAATTAGAATATGATGGCTATTATTGTATAAGGAAAACCAAGGGGCTGGACTAAAAAGCGAGGAATCACTTTTTTTGGAAATACGGTAAACATTAAAAAACTTAAAGTCACTGGACCCGTCAACCTGTAGAAGAAATAGTATGAGGCCTGTGTGCTTCCAGTACACATGGTCATAAAACAATCTATACAAAAAAAAATAAAACTACAGATAACACAAAAATCAATGGAAAATGCCACGCTGGGCCAAACTGTGATGTTAAGAACAGAAGTACCCAGTCATAATTTCATCATATTATAAGTTGCATCCAGTATCAGCCACCAGAGCTTAGAGGCAGATGATGTTGATTTAGATTCGGTAAAAGCAAAAGATGGCAGCAGATGGATGAGTTATATATCCAGTAGTGGACGAGAATAATAGCAAAGAGGAAGAGGGCTATTCCGCCTATTGCATGAAAGCAGTTGGAATAAGTATAATAATTATTAGGGAATATTGATGTTATACTTTTTCAAGTAACCTAGGTAGCGGCTTTGATGGCGGTTATGAAATTCATAAAATGACCGCATTATTATAAACTAGTTTTTTAAATGTGCCCGTGGCGCCCACCTATGGCCTTTTCCTGCAAACATTGCTTTCTCATAGCTGAATTCACATGTGAGACTTCAAAATACTTGGTTGTTTTAACTCTTTATGAAAACTCAAAAACAACTTAAACTTTTAATTATAAACTTTCCATTCAAATAGCTTTTAGCATGGGGGTATTTAACTATTTGATCGCGTGTGTGCGTTAGTTTTCTGATTTGGTTGGTCTTTTCATGCAAACTTTGCATTTATATGGCTTCTCTACGCTATTAATTCACCTGAGAATCTTTAAAAAAATACTTTAGTGTGTAAACTTTTTATTGCAAACATTGCATTCGTATGGCTTTTCTCCGCTATTAGCACTTAATAGAACTCTATGAAAATTAAAAAAAAAACTTGAACTTTTTATAACAAACTTTGCATTCAAATGACTTTTATCATGAGTTATCATTTGATTATTATTAATTCACATGAGAATCTTTAAAAAAATACTTTAGTGTGTAAACTTTTTATTGCAAACATTGCATTCGTATGGCTTTTCTCCGCTATTAGCACTTAATAGAACTCTATAAAAATTAAAAAAAAAAAAACTTGAACATTTTATAACAAACTTTGCATTCAAATGACTTTTATCGTGAGTTATCATTTGATTAATTAAACTTTTTATCGCAAGTGTTGCATTCATATGGCTTTTCACCGCTATGAGTTCGCTTGTGATTCTTGAGTCTGCAAAGTTTTTATTGCACACATTGCATTAGTAAGGCTTTTCTTCGCTATGAGGTCCCGCTGTGCGTAAAAGTTTCCTAATTTGGTACACTTTGCTTTCTTATGGCTGACTTCACATGTGAGTTTTTAAATAACCCGAAAAATTTATTTTCTCTACTTCAAGACCTTTAAAAAAAGTGCTCAGCCACCAGGCATTATAATAATATTATGTTACTGTCAGCTGTCAGCCGTATTAGTAGAACAAAAAAATTGTCTTTAGTTGCGAGTGGCGCGCCATCTAGCGGCGTTAATGACATCAGTCAGGCAGTCAGTCAGTCAGTGAGTCAGTGTTCAAGGCAAATTATATAGATAAAAACGTTCATGTTGTGAATAAAGGAAATGTAAAATTTAATAATTCAAACATCATCATGACATAATGATAATAAGTCATAAACGCTCAACGTAGCAGGTAATACTAAAATAATTTATTAGAGAAGGAAAGGTGTAGGCGGCTGTTGGTGTTCGCATTTGAGAGAGAGAGAGAGGCCGGCTGGCCAACCCTTGCTTGCCTCCCTGGTGATTAAGCCAGCCATCCCACAGTCGCTACACTTGTTACAGTCACCCGATACAGTTGACGTGGGTTTATCGTCCATTACCGTTATTGAGTTCCTTATCAATCAACCGACTACGATTAATTAGCCTTGTTAAGTAATGGATCATCAATTACATATTTAGAATTCGTCAGAATGATCGACAGACTAACTGACAGCGTTCGCACTTTTCCTCTTTTTAAATTAATTAAATTCTTCTCGCACAACAGGGTATGAGGAATACTCTCTGTTACTTAAGTATATTTTAATTGTTTACGTCGAAGTTGAGAACGAGGAGAAGTTTGTCTGTTTGAGGTTTTAAATAATAAGCAAATAGCGAATTTTGAATTGATATTACAGCGTAATGAGTGCAATCGTGTTTAATGTAATAAATCATCAACAACAAAATAAAATAAGAATGACTTAATGCAATAAAACAAAATTTGTGGTAGGTTGCCTGTTTTTTGGACTGAAGTTACGGCGGGTTCAGTTTTTGCAAGAGTTAGGATTATTGTATGGTAACTATTATTCTTATAAGTAATCACATTTAGCTTCGTCAATATTGTTGTTCCTCACAGCGCATCTTCAACTTTATGTTACTTTCGTGTCTTCAACTTTATATTACTTTTGCTATAACAAAAATTTTGATGATTATCTCTTTAACGTCAAGCAAACTGACTTTGCAGTGTAGAGTTGTTGCTAAATGGAGTCAATGCCTCAAAAGAGTTTTCCATTAGTAGGTACTCATGGTAAAGCTCTGATTTCCTGGAAGAGTGGAGCCGCCATATTAATGTTCGTACTGAGAATTATATTGCTGGAACGATGCGGAATCCTAGAGCATAGTAATTAACACCATATTAATTACTTACTCTTTACTTTGCGCCCGGAATATTATAGCCACTATGCGACGACACGGTATCCTTGCAAATCAGAGCTTTAGCACGAGTCAATTTTTGTTCAAACACGCGAATTGAACCCAATCGAAAAAGAAAAATAAAAAAAACAGGACGAATTGAAAAGATATAAATTACTAATAGGTAACATAATCCAAATTAATACTGTTACTAATTCATAACGCCGTGTTTCACATTATGCTATTCGCAGCTTAACAATGAAAATATTACTCGATAATTAAAATTAAAGTAGTGGGCAATCATGTATTAGTAATTTTAACATCATGTATTATGTGACGGGCTTAATTAAAAATAAAATCGAGAATGTACTTAGTTGTGCAAATGTTAATTAATAATCAAAAATTATTTCACGAAAAACCTCAACCATATTAATTTCGATGAAAGCCGCAAAATGAATATTTTACAAAATTCATAACTGAACGCAACTAGGTATGCGAAAAAAATATCTTTTGGTTAAAACCGATACTATCTTGTTTAAATTACGTTATCACACATTACTGCAGCGTTTGCCTGTCGCGAAATCTTCATAAGCTATAGCGACACAGAAAATTATTTCAGAAAGAGCTAATTTCTGAAGGGATTCTAAGAGTCACGGAGTATCTCATAGTGGTAGTCTGTATTCAATCAACACAAACTTTATGAAAAAGGTCATACGGCTAAAACAAAGTTTGAACATAGGTATTTTGATTTTTATTTTTATTTATTTATTTATTTATTTATTTTATTCAATTAACGGCTTTCGCCTTTTACAGTTTATGATAACATTTACATACAAAAACAAACTTTACATATTATATTAAAATTAAAAAGGTGAGACAAAACAAATACAAGATTTTATGTACCAACCTCAGTACAACCTGCCTATTTTGAGGTTTAATCAATTCTTGATGGATATTCACATTCACGTTCCGTCGCGGCTTCTTGAGTACTTTAAGACAATCTATAAAATAATCAATAGTCCACGACAACTAACGCAGCCTACCCGAAGCGTTACCCTCGACACATAAGCGCACACACATATTGACATTGAATGCAATCTAAGTACATTGTACCTAGTGGTGCAATGGGTTCTTTTTGCAAATACGCACAAACAAACCCACATATTATTAAATTTATACCATGCAGGTAGCGCGCCAGTACATTTTGTTGTCAATAATTTTTAAAGACAAGAACTTTAGGTATGGCCAAAACAACCCCCTTGTGGATGATATGCCAAAAAAGAAAAAAAATACTTTAGGTACAGTCTGGCTAAAAAGAGTAGAAAATAATTGAGGGCATTGCAGTCGTTTGTATGGCAACATTTAATAAGTACTCTACATTTATAAAGTAAAGTATTGTAACCGCCAAAATGTTAAAAAAAAATACTGTTCAATGTGGTATCATATGAAATGCTTTGTAGAGGTTATTTAAAAAAAATTAATAACGAACTGTACCAGCCATGGCATTAAAAACGAGATGGAAAAAAAATCTATGCAAAACGAGTAAAAAAATATAGCGGTTATGTAATATCGAATTTATACCACACAATTTATTTTCTATCTGATGCCACGAATGTATAGCGCCACCTATAAAGAGACATCCAAGATAAAGAGCCATCTAGCGGAATACGCCGAATACAACTCGTCTTATCAACAACGTAGATTCACCACCGTTTTTACCAAGTTAACTAACTTAGATTATTTCGCACCAGAGGGAGAATACATCACTTTTTGGACAAATTATTTTGCGCGAATAACTTACCTATAAATACCTTTTCACTATGCAATTTTACTGACTCTTTCCTTCAGAACCTACAGTGCATAATATTGTAATTAGTTTTTAAGTTAAAATATATTTTTCTGTGATAATTTATTTGAATTCACTAATATAGTGCTTGTGTTCTTTATAATATAAAATTGAGTTTCATTTCAGTAGTTAGCCGAATTCCTTTTCAACTATTTAGACTTGTTCATAAAGAAATAGTGAAAGTTGGTGAGTACTCCAGATATTCTTAATCCTACTAAACTCATAAGAGAGTTTCTTATCTTCTAATGAAGATCATTTTCCCACTATCATTCTGCCTTGAGAAAAGGAATCAGCACTCCTGCTTCATCTCAATCTCCTCTCTTCTTATGGATCAGATCCAGCCAATCTGAACCCCATAAAAACAAGAGATAATAAGATAATAACGGGTGCTGTAATCGACAAAATGGTGCTTACAACTTCTTACTATTCTATGGCCGAATTTTAATAATACAAATGTCAAAATGTTTAAACATAACCTATAATTTATTTGTAAGTGATTATTATAGGAATATACAAAGAAAAATATGTCGGAAAATATCCAAATTAGTAAAAGGTAGTTAATAATTTTTAAAATGAATTGGATGTTGTATTTACCAGTTAGAATTGCTGTCCATTCCTAAACATTTGAAATGTCAGACAATAATCTATGTTCAATGTTGCCAGAGTGATAACATTTTAGTTCATCAATAATTAATTTCTACTCTTTTTAGCCAGACTGTACCTACCTACCTACAACCATCATTTACGCTTCGAATTAAGAAGTGATGATTTAAATAATTTATTTGGCAATGGACTCCTTGCCTTAGAAAAAGTGACATATGGCATCTTCGTTAGTTAATACTATGTTTTTTTTTATTAAGAGGTATTTGAGAGGACAACAAGAGTATGATTTTCCAAATGTTATGCCTTGTTAAGCCAAAAGCTTTACTTTTACTTTAATTTCGAATAACAAATCTTTTTAACTACTTGGTGTCGGGTGATACCGACCTCGGTAGCCCAGTGTTTTTTCACTTAAAATTTCTACCCGGGATTGGCCCGTATCAGGTTGGAAGGGACTGGTTGACTGAAAAAAATTGCCTCAGGCAATAAGTTCCGCCGGCTATACTGACGCCTTTGTTTAAAACAAATGTGTTATATTATAATATTGATTTACATTATAGCATTAAAAATGTTGCTGGTGGATAACCCATTTTGCATAATTTGGAAATCCATCAGTATTGATTACACGTTGACAATTGTTACCCGAATTACTCGCACTAAATATTATAATATAATATTATATTGTGATATAATAGGACCGAAGTGAACATGTATCATTATTTAAATTAAAAGATTAAACATAGACACAGATTAAAAGGCTTCACGGTCGCTGCACTATACAAAATATACTTATAAATGTACGTATTGTTTAGTAGCGTGTAGTAATAGAAGCCTCATCAAATCAGTCCGTTACATTTCCACAACCCTCCAACAAGAGCAATACACTGTCATGAAAATTATTGACGTTTCATTTCTTTGCTAGCACGTACGGCATGTATCATTATTGAAATTCTTGAAGTTTTAAAGTCGTAGAAATAATATAAATCTGGAATAATGGCGTTGGAGGAGGTCATAAACATTGAGCAAGATCGAGCGCAATGGAGAGCTGTAGTTGCTTCCCTATGCTCCTAAGTGGGGTTTAAAGGGAGAAAACAACGGAATAGAAAGGTCTACAAAAGCGTAAGAAGTTAAAAATATTTGACGATAAGAAGAACACTATGGTTGCTGTTCCAGTTTTACGTGTCAAGGATGATAATATCGAACTATCACATGGATCTACATAAATTTAAAATATTTTTTTTTTTCAGGAAGCCGGTGTCGTTAACCAACGCAACTCCATTTTGGAACAATACAACAATAGACACGCAGTTAAGGATATTTTGAATTTGTGGTATGAAAACAATAGTTTATGGTAAAAGGGTTTCCATTAGTTTGCGATAATACAAGCCAATCTCAGATTCTAAAGAAATGAAACAAAACATTCATAAAAAGTTCACGCTTATAAAAACGCTGATATTAAAATCAGCGTTGTAGGTATAAAAACGTTTAATTCTAAAGAGTGTTCTAAATTGAAAAAAAAATTGAAACGGTACGGTGTCATTTTTGCGGTTTAAATACCAATAACATTGGTTGAGATTGACATAAATGCAAGCAATTACATTAGGGTACGTTGCTTGTTTTCAATATGATTCCATTTCGTGATAAAGCTTCCTGAAAATGAACCACCCATCGGGCTTGAATTATTCTGAGTAACTCATGCAAGGAATGCTGTGTTTGCGCCGCGCAAGATATTGTGTTCGCTGTCTTTGTTTTCCAGCCTTTGACGAATGAGTATGAAAATTAATTAAAATCTATTGAAATTAAATGTTCCATTGTTATGTTGACTATATTATTAATATCAGTCATTTCTCAATACCGGATCCAGTTTGTGCATTTTATTAATTTTACAGCTTATGAGTACATGGGATTTCTTTGTCTTAAGAATGGATGAAAGTATTTTTCTGAGAGAAATCAATTTATTGCATATTTTTAGTTTTCATACTTAGGTACACTTTAACTTATGAATAAAATGTTATTTTAATATTGATAAGTTCACCTTTTCTTAAATGCCCTTTTTCGTGTCATATAATAATATTATATCTGAGGCAAAGGAACTGGAAGGTGGCAGCCGGCGACAGGGAGGTTTGGAGTCGCTTCTTGGAGGCAGCTAAAACCCACCAAGGGTGCTGACGCTGAAGATGTATGTACAATGTACATATGTATGTAAGAAAGTACCATGTAGGTACGTTCCTTAGCTTTCAAATTCAAATATGTGGAATCGCCTCATGAAAAAAAAACCAATATAGTTATAATAACCTCACTTTTTACGGAGGACGATACCGAATATATTTTTTCAGATGAAGACAAAATTGTTAGCAAACACATTGCATTAATTAAAACAGACAATTATAAAAGAATAAAAAAAAGTTTAACCAGAAGAGGGCAAGAGAGAGAAATTTGGATAACGTGCACAGAGGAAATGGAGAAAATTTATTTCGATCAAGACGGTAATATAACCTTTAATGATCTATATCTAGAGCGGATTGTGGGAGGAAATATAATACAATCCACACATAAAGGAGAAAATCAATTTAATTTAAAAAACATAGCAGAGAGATTCATGATTGATAAATTTTTTTTGAAACACCTAAATGCAAAGCAATGGCTTGATACTTTTGAAAAAGAGTGTAGAAGATTTGAGATAGAGGAAGAGTGTGCAAAAATTGAAATTCTGAGACTATTTCTAGATAGACCGTGTACAGAATGGTACGCAGCAACGTTAACAACATTGACGGCGGAGGCTGGATGGTTGAAATGGAAAGAAAACTTTTTAGAATCGTTTGCAGACAAAGGGTGGAGTGGCGGCATGTATGCTATATCATTCAAGTATAAGGAAGGCTCATTGATGGAGTATGCAATGAGAAAGGAGAGGCTGTTACTTGATATGGACAAAAATATTAGCCCGAAAACTCTTGTGATGCTAATAGCAGCAGGATTACCAGAGTTTATTAGAAGTAAAATCGATAGAGAAAAATGTGAAAGTTCAACCGGCCTACTGCATGAAATTAGAAAATGTGAAAATATTGTGATTAAAAATAGTTTTATAAAAAAAAGAGAGGAAAGACAAGATAATAAAAGGAAATTTGAAGAGAAGAGACCATGTAAAACATGTGAAAAATTAAACAAAGGTAATAGGTATCATACAGAGGACTCGTGTTGGTTTAAAAAGAAAAGCGAGAACGAAGCTAGAGTAATTGGACACAATTCATTAATTGAAGTAGAACTGAACACAGAAAAAAAAAACGAGTAAGCACACCATTGATTAAAGTAAAAATGTTATTAGAAGATAAGTTAGAGATAAATGGAACATATGACTCTGGATCACAGGTATCTCTCATAAATTCAAAACTAGTTAAGATAAAGCAAAAGACAGAAGATGTGAATAAAATATTTTTAAAAACGGTCAATGGTGTGACACAAACAAAAGGTTTAGTAACCATAAAAGTAAAAATTTTTAAGAAAGAAAAATATATTGATGTATACATCGTAGAAAGAGATGATTTTGAAGACTTTATTATTGGTCTAGACATAATAAAGAAATTTATGCTAATTCAGGATGAAAATTTACAAATTTTTCAAAAGGAAAATTTACAAATAGAAAACAATTTTAATAAACTGAACAAATATGATGAATTGGAAGAAGTTAAGGTAAATTTTAACGAATATGTGAATGAAGATGAATTTAGAATGATTTTGGATCACTTAGACAGTGAAAAAAAAGTCAAGATTGAAAATTTGGTAGAAAAATATAATACAGTATTTGCTAAAAATAAATATGATGTAGGTACTGTTACAGATTACGAAGCTCGAATAGACCTAATAGTTGATAAATATTGTAGTAAGAGGCCGTATAAATGTAGTATAGAGGATAGAAAAGAAATAGAAGATCAAGTGGAAAAATTACTGGAAAATAAACTAATTGAAGAGTCTTACAGCCCATTTGCAGCACCGGTAACTCTAGCATTCAAAAAAGATGAAAACAAAAGATCAAGATTGTGTATAGATTTTCGCGAATTGAACAAAATAGTTACACCACAAGCACAACCATTCCCATTAATAGAAGATCTAATAATAAAAACAAGAAACTGTAAATACTTCACCACGCTAGATATAAATTCCGCCTTTTGGTCAATTCCACTACGCATTGAAGATAGACAAAAAACAGGATTTGTTACTCAAGAGGGTCATTTCCAATGGACGTGTCTACCGTTCGGATTGAAGACATCACCAGCTATTTTCCAGAGAATTTTATCCAATATCTTAAGAAAGCACAATTTAAAAGAGTTTTCGGAAAATTACATAGACGACATTTTAATTTTTTCAGAATCATTCAACGCACATATAGAACATATAGAAAAAGTAATAAAAGCAATTGTATATGAAGGTTTCAGACTAAAGTTTAAAAAATGTACATTTGCAGCAGAATCAGTGAAATACCTCGGACACATAATAGAACATAATACCGTAAAACCATTGAAAGATAATTTAATTTCAATACAAAATTTTCCAATACCGAAGAATATAAAAAATATTAGGCAATTTCTAGGAAAAATAAACTTCTACCATGATTATATACCAAAAAGCTCAATGCTATTAGAACCGTTACATAAACTATTACGAAAAAATGAGAAATTTTTATGGTCTGAAGAATGCGAAATATCTTTTAGAGAAGTAAAAAAATTATTATGTTCTCAGCCAGTGTTGGAAATATTTGATAAGGATCTACCAATAATAATTTACACGGATGCAGCTATAGAAGGCATTGGCGCTGTATTTAAACAATTGCAAAATAATGGTAAAGAAAAGCCAGTAGCGTATTTTTCTAAGAAATTGAATGATTCACAAAAACGAAAAAAAGCAATTTATTTGGAATGCCTGGCAATCAAAGAAGCAGTAAAATACTGGCAACATTGGCTGATTGGAAGAGAATTTACAGTATTTACGGATCATAAACCATTAGAAAACATGAATATAAAAGCTAGAACAGATGAAGAACTTGGTGAGTTAGCTTATTATTTGTCACAATATAATTTTAAAATTAAATATATTCCGGGAAAAAATAACACTGAAGCAGATAGTTTAAGCAGAAATCCGGTTTTAGAATCAAACGAAAATACGGACGAAGTGCTACAAATAGTCAATCTAATACAAATAAATGATATAAAACATGATCAAGAACAAAATAAATTATTACAGAACAATAAAAAAAAATTAATAGAAAAAGATGGAGTGTTCTATAAAAAAATTAGAAATAAAGAAAAAATAATTTTATCTGAAGAGTTCAGCTTACAGTTAATTAAAGAAATACACTCTGAGTGGTGTCATATAGGAATAAAACAAATGATGAATAGGATATGCAGTTATTATACAGCCAAAAATATGATTTCAAATATATTTTGTTTTTGTAAAAATTGTGAAATATGTATTAAGAA
The DNA here is from genome assembly GCA_963576905.1 of Mystacides longicornis. Lineage (NCBI taxonomy): Eukaryota > Metazoa > Arthropoda > Insecta > Trichoptera > Leptoceridae > Mystacides > Mystacides longicornis. Next base: position 14,329,297 of record OY756426.1, read on the forward strand.
CAAAACTAGAGGGCAAGGAAAATATGGTCTTATGTCACAATTGGGTCCAGCAAAAAAACCATTCGAAATAATGTCAATTGACACCATTGGAGGCTTTGGAGGACAAAGATCAACAAAGAAATACCTCCACCTGCTTGTAGACCATTTTACAAGATATGCATTCATTTCAACTTCAAAAACCCAGAGTGCAACTGATTTCAAAAAGTTGGTTAACAAAGTATTGGAAACGGACAAAATTGGAATAATACTTGCAGATCAATATCCTGGAATAAACTCTAGAGATTTTAAAGAATTCCTAATAGAAAATGACATTAAATTAATCTTTACAGCTGTTGATTCGCCATTCTCGAATGGTCTGAACGAGAGACTGAATCAGACTATAGTTAATAAGACGAGATGTAAGATCAATGAGAAAGAAGAAAAAAGAGCTTGGACAACGATCGCTAGAGAATGTATCGAAAAGTACAATGAAACAGAGCATACGGTGACTGGATTTACGCCCAAATATTTATTAGATGGCACAGATACTAGTATTTTACCAGAAGATATGAAAATAAGAAATAATAAAGAAAATTGGATAAAAGATAAAGAAATAGCTCTTGAAAGAACAAGAAAATCACATAATTATAACAAGAAAATATTTGACAGGAATAGAAAGGACTACCAATTCAAAACGGGAGATCTAGTATATATAGAAAATGGCAACAAGTTAAACAGAAAAAAATTAGATGAATTGAGAATTGGACCTTATGAAATAAGAGAAAAAATATCGGATTCGATATATAGAGTAAAAACTGGAAAACGAAAACAAGAAAATGGATTATACCATATAACCAAATTAATACCAATAGCATTTAATAATGAAAATTAAGACTGAAAATTGTAAAAATTTTCACCCTGTGATGGGGAGATGTAAGAAAGTACCATGTAGGTACGTTCCTTAGCTTTGTTTCGCTTCACCTTAATTTCAATAGATGGCATTTTAGATATTTGATAGCTAATGCATGGCGACGATATAAAACACGTTGTGTTATAGTAAATGATAAATTAAATAAAATCAATTCAGTTAGTGATAAAAGTATAAACATCAATTGTCGTTTCTTTGTTTTTCAGGTAAGATAAGTGTATACATTATAATGGTTGTGAACCTCATTTTGTTTATTTTTATTTCAAGTTTAATAAAAATATTTTACTTTGTTTTTCAGAAGAAACTCAATTGTGTTTTAAATAATAAACTATCATAATCCCAAATCACATTATATGTATGCATGTATCTGTCAAAATATTGATAGTGATGCGATTATCAGAATGTGCTCTGTAAAAATAGTTTAAAACAAATGCATCGGTCGGAATTATATTAGTTTTGATTTATCATTAGGTATACAAGTTCGAATTCAATATTCATAGCAAAGATAGGTTAATAGTTTCTGTCGGGAAAGCTAGTTTACATGTATGAGTCACCTAAAACAGTTGATTAAAATTCAGCGTTTTAAAAGAGATGAATCTAAATAATAGTCTAGCAATTTTTCACATTTTTAATATTTTCTTAAGTACAGTTATTTAAAATTTCTTTTATAAAGAGCCTGAAACAAAAATGCTTCTTCATCAAAGAAAATGTTTGCTCTGTTAATTGCTTCATTTGTAGGTAAGCTACAAAGGAAGAAGTGTAGAAGAAATTGTAAAGAGAGAGATTCAAGGAGGGAAGTCTCCAGAGAATTATACGTTTTGGGAAAATTTCATAGGAATAAAATCCTCCTTAGGTGTTGTAGATTTGTTTGATAACATCACTCTGGCGCGTGAAGGGAATCGAAATATTTTTCAAAAAAACCTTTTTTTTTGTTCTCAATCACCGTAAAGAAAAGAATAATCGCGATAAGTTTTCATTCTAATAACTTTTTTGGTTTCTTCCTTTTGATGGGAATGTTAAATTTTCTTATGCTTTATTAAGACATGCGATTTTTTTTTATCCAAACATCCTTAAGTTTATCGACGGAAATTGTTCGAATGGCAATCGTTCGAAACACATTTTTACGAACACGCATTTGACAGAAATAACAATTGTTCGAATTTTAACGATGTCAAGCTACTCCGTCGTTATCCACCACATAGGCACACATTTTTGTCCCTTATGCCCTGGGTTCCTAGGAAGTGGTCCGTCGTCTGACAAGAAGGCTGTCTTTAAAATTTTCGACAATGTTGTTTACCACAACAGTAGCAACATAGACAATGTTCTACGCCGACACATTCACCGCTGTTTAATAGAATTAGTGTATTGCTAGGAAAATAAATCATTAGTCTTAGTTTCATAAAGTTTTAGATCAATCAAAAATTAAAACAAATATAATTGTTGAAAATTGATTATGAACAATTAGGCATTTTTTCGAATAAATTTCATGTACCTGCCTAATTTCTATTTGTTATAGTTTTGAGGTGGTCATAAAATAAAAATAAAAACAGCATTTGGTTGACCTACCTACTCTTTTCATATATTATGTAGGTACCTATCTACTTTTCTCATTTGTCATGTTTCAAGTTTTGAAACTACAAACTATGCGTGCGCAGATAGTATCTACCTACAGAAAAAGATCAGATCAGATGTTGGCGTTAGGAGAATAAATAAAAGTCGATATCTTTTATTCTCGCGGGTATGTCTTTATTATTTATGTCAACAGTTAGCCAAGAAATTTTGATATCAGTAGTTTTTCTTTACATTCTCATAACATTTTGTCTTCATCGTAAAAGTATTTGAGGTTCAACCAATTAACTGAAAGCTAGACACCTAAATTAGGACTCCATGGTATCATAGATTTTTCAAAGTAAGAATGGAGAATGAAATACCATTTTTAATGTCTTTGGCATAACGCACACCCACAAGAGGTGAAGGTTTGAATTTTTTGGTTGATCCAGAGGTTACGTCATATTCATTGTGTAAGTTGTGTTTCAATATGGGTTGTATTGTATTGCTTTTTTTGTGGTTTACTAAGGCAGGATCAACCAGTATTTCTTGTTGAATCTGTTTACCTTATAAGCAATATTGAATGATTTCATGTATGTAGACGTCTGGTTGTGACATAACACTATAAAACGTGAATAGGTGTGTATATTTTCTATGATATTTACTTTAGAGTTAATTAATCTTCTAGACTAAGAGTTGTTATCTAATTTGGGTATAGGAGCCTATCCCGTCGACATTGATTAACAGGTTGTTATTTGCGCAACTAAATACACTGGATTATACTACGTAGATATATACATATTATGCAAACAGGGCGCCTTCGTTCAATGTAAACATTTACTCCACAGAACTAATATATTAAACAGTTCCTTCTTAATACATAAACACATATACCGTAAACAATACATCGCTTATTCAATTAAATCGCTCACACGTCAAAAATCACAAGACTTTGTAAAATGGGTTTCACAGGAGACTGTTGGTAGTCTAGCTGATGCTTGCACTGTAGGACGTAGATATAAATCCGATGCTGATCTTTTTCATCCTTCACTTAAAGATTCATATAGAGGGAGATCGAAGAAATACTGAATGATGTAAAGGAATAAGATTCTGGAGAGCAACGCCGAAACGAAGAATGATGTTGGCTTTTTGTGATTTTCCGAAAAAAACGTCTTAACTTATAATAAAAATAAAAATTTCCTATACAAAAGACAATAATGCCATGATTGAATGCCATTAGTGATGACAATCAAACAGGGCAGGACTATGTCTCCAAAACAAGGTTCAGAGGGAGAATACAACATGTTGTGTGAAGGTGCGTACTTATGGTAGCTGGTGGAAATAGCTATATCGTTTCAATTCGAAACGTGTTAACTAAACATTTATTGTGAGCTTCTAGTAATTAGTCAGTTTAATTAATTATTAGAGCTAAAACAGTAGGTTAGTGAAAATTTGAATAATTTGTTTTCCAATCGCCAAAATGTCATATATACCTACAGAAATAGTAATTAGTTATTTTATGGGACAGTTAGATACTTAATCAATTAGTCGTTATTTCTGACTGAAGCTTTGTATTATGTTCCTACTTTGAATTAATAATAAAAAAAAAGTCAATTTGAGACTCGATAACGTCCTCACTCTTTTTTTTTTGTTTCATTTGCCAAATTTTTATAATTGACAAACCTATTCTTTGCACTTTTTGACGTCTTGAATCTTTCTTCTAAGAGAATAAAGCATTTTCTCGATTTTTTCATTCTCGTTGCACTGAATCCTGCTCCTGTTTAGTCTGATTTATACAGAACTGATTGCTTTTTCTTTACCCATTACACAATGTAATTTTATATACCTCCCAAATCTTTGATTCCAAATTCTTTGATAGTAGTTCCCGCGATAGAATAGACAGCCGCTGCGTCGCACTTATTTTCATCGTTTTTGATATATTATTGGCTCTTTTTTCATTCACTTCAGAACACAAATACAAGTAAAAAGTTCCTAAGATTATATTTCAATTCCCTCCTCAAGTTTTGAGGAAAACATATCACTGTAAATTTCGAAGAAAGAAGGTGCGATTCTTAAAAAAGACGGGAAGAATCATATTAAAATACTGAGAAATGGTGATCAATAAATTTGTTAAAGAATGTTTACCATTCCGGTGGGACCATTGTATCAGATCGGTTTGAACGTAAATAACCCAATACATCAATAAAAGGAAATTGCGTTAGGGTCGTATAAATATTACATCTCGCTGCTTGTTGCGGCCTCTTTCCTTATTTACGGTAACCAACGGCTTTACAGTCGATCTCGTCATTTTTATTAACAACATCATCTCTAACGTCCAATTTTATTGAGTCAACAACATATTCTCAAGGACGTTTTTTTTACGGTTTCTCATCTTCTATAATAATATCACTCGACTTTGTTGCTTACCTCAACACAATCATTTTGCAGCCCCTATTGCAATTTTTTTTCGGGATATTTACTTCTTGCTTTTGTGTTATTCATGATTTTCTTCTCCGGTTTGTGCCCCAGTGCCCCATTCCACCACCATACTTCGCATACTGTGCTGTTTTTTTTAATTAAAGCATCGTTTTCGTTCTATAGGACAAACAGTTTTGTTACACCATAGATACTATTCATTAAAAAAACATTACTTCGCGAATCAATTAAAGAAACTATTTTGACGTTTCAAATTTCTGTTGTACAAGTTGTTGTTTCAACACGCACCACCCTGGATACCACTACAATAATTAGAAAGAGTTTTCAAATGATCTAGACTTCGACAAGCGAATATTTTGTTTTCATGGAACAACATTGTTTCGCGCTAGGCGATTATCGCATAATGCAATTTTTCAATGTGCAAAGTATGATGGTGGAACGGGACTCTGGTCTTTCGACTTTGCCAACTCCTAAAGCGTTTATTTTTGGACGACCGGACTCACACTTAACGCATTCCAGATAGGTATATTCTGCGAGGACCTTTTTGACAATCCACGTATACACTGTCTGCCAATGTTTGCTCTGCATCTACTGCTGTCGGACCTTCTCAGGACCTTCTCAGTTGCTAATTTATCTGTTCACGGTATCAGAAGCATCCATCTGACTGACCATTCAAGCGCCTCTAACCGAATCATTGAATAAATTAATCTGGGCTCACTCAAAGTGAACACAAATACACTTTTGACATCTTTAACACAAAGCAAAGACTTGTTTCCTGAATGTGGAAATTGTCGGCACCGGGATTCGAATCCACGACCTTCAGTCCGCTGTACTTACGAAAACCGTCGACTGTAACTACTGAGCTACCTACTACTTTATAACTTAAATATTTCACAGTATAAATGAATTTAAATTAAAAAAGCACTTTTCATGGTCAACATCTTAAAAACAGTTGAAACAAAAAACTGAACGAGCCTTTTATTATTTTATTAAAATAAAATTGTCTATACTTTTTGTTTTCTTTGTGTTATATTTATGAGAAGGAAAGTAAAAAATATATATGAAGTTTCAATAAAAAATCTAATTTCATTTTGCGTGATTCTTGATAAATTTCGCGGAATCGTAAAATGCTTGTTGACTTTTTGTTTAAAATAAATTGAATGTTGAATAAAATATTGAGTGGTGTCGTTTATAAAATTATAGAGAGAAAACCCAATAAAAATGGATATTATGTACCTATATAAAATACAATATACATAATATACAAATTGTCATATTATGTTCAATATTTTGTGGGAGTAGATTTTTTTTTAAACTATTATTAACTTGCTTTCCCGACAGACGTTGTCCTGTGGTTCTAGCCCGAAGTGGCCCGTTAATATGTACATGATGTGCACTGCGCCCCCGTTAAAGTATACAAAATTAATTCGATTGAGATAAGCTAATTAAATAATAACATTAAACTATTTCTGAAACAACTTGAGAAAAATGCGCTCGCGCACACCCTACCTCGCCTATGACCAACACGAATGTGCCCGACAATATTGTTGACTTTGTATGAAAATTTTCTAAAACTATCGAAACGGTGCGGTGGAATAAGTGGGATGGGCTACTGTAAGAGCGTATGCGAGAATGAGAGGGAACTACCCGCGATGTCGGGGCGCGTCCCAGTAACCTTTCCATACAAACTTAATTATTGTATTTTTACATAATTTGTTATCCATTTTATAACTTTTTATTAGTTATTCTGTTATCCGGAGCGGAGAAGAATCCAATAAATCAAACATCAGAAGAATCTGTTGAGCCAATCTCGAGTTATAAGTGTTCGTACTAACCCGACTTTAATTTATATAGTAGAAGATAATATATATTATTTTCACAACTTTCGCTTATTAGCGCCACACAAAGACGGTTGGTAGTTACCTTCAACATAATCACTATGTGTTTTAATTGGATATGATTAAACAGTTTCCCGTCATTACACAGTTTTGCTTTATGAATGGATACAAAAATGATGCTGATTTATTCATGAAATTCACTTTGTGGGCATTTTATTAACATTATATACAAATCCAATTAATGAATTTCATAATACTAATAAATTTTCATTGGAAAATTTTTGTACAATCCACTATACGCTTTGCTATGCTAATGCACGAAGTTGTCTTTCTAAAAAGTTGACAGATAAAACAAATAATGGAGTACAAGCAAAAAGTCAAGACCAGGATAGGTTGAAAAAAAAAACAAAAGATCTAAAAGGTATAGCGAAAGGTGAAAAAGTAAGGATAAGTACTTAATAAGTTGATCTTAATAAAAAATAAATGAAATCCATTAGTATTTCCACAAAATCCCAAGTCCAACACTTTACTGACATTAAAAATATGAGATAAAGAGGCAATGGGGGTTATTCTGAATATCCGACCCGATCGAGTTGCATCGGATACGATACAATAGCTTTACGGACAAAAATAATAATTTTGTAATACTAATTTAAAATATTCCACTATATTTTTTACATAAAAAACGCGCCTATTTTAATTAACAATACTAATAATTTATTATTTATATCAATGATTATTTTTTCTTATACTTATGTAATTATTTTTTTTACCGCAAAATGAAAGCAATCTTTTACATGATATCTGTACTCTTAGATAGAACTTTTCTAAACAATTTTCATTAAAATTCTTCCAAATTTTTACCAAATAATTATTTTTGTGCCATTTTTTACACTTAAATTAAAAAAAGATGATTAAACACTAGTAAAGACTTGGTTGGATCGCAAGCGACAGCGAAATGGGCGTTGAGTAGACATCCGATAGTATTGCGACGAATGCAACCGGTTATCCGATGTTTCATTCGAATCTGACTTGTAAATAGTGAGAGCCTGTACAAAAAGTTGGATCCTACGCGACACTATCGGGATGCACACAACTCGATAGGGTCGGATGTTCAGAATAACCCCCATTATGATTCAATTTCGACAGTTTGTTTTGGTGAAACATAATTATTTAAAATTACAAATTAACAAAATGTAGATACATAGTTTTTTACGGCTTTTGCATGAAGTGTAAAGCGAATTTGCATTTTAATGACGCATTATTGTAAAAAAACGGGGAAAAATTGGTACAATTTCATAAAAAAATAATATTAAGATGTTTTCTAAGTATAACGGCGTATTTTCTAATTTAAAACCTGAACCAGCCACATCACGTGAAAACAGAATCGATTTTGTTTACCGTTTCAACATTTCATTCTACGGGAGTCCAGATAGAGGACGGACAGACTTTACGATATTAACCTCTAGCCAGAGCTAATCGTGTGAGATGACCCGGTATTATTTTAACTCCTAACTTATCCAACTCATTCAGTCAAGGATGAAACAGAAGGTATTTTATTAACGGACGAATCAATATTAGTTATTTTGTGTTTAATGCTGTGACCCATGAACCATATAAAATATTTATTAGATTTTTTGGGTACCTTTTCTCTCCGGACATTTTGTTACCTTTGCTAACTCTTATGAATACATATTCAGCATTTTTGTTTAGAAATATTTTGTTAATGAGATATTTTAATGAAAAAAATATATTTTTTTAATGAACCTGAGTTTAAATTTTCAATGACAATCTAAAGGAAGCTTTTGTTATGAAAGAAGAAAGAAAGCTTTTATTGTGTTACGACGTGACGTCAAACTGATAGTCATTCGGTTTTAAACGAAATATTTGATTCTGAAATTTCAAGATATTATATTCGTTCACAAAGACACTTGAAAAAGTCTTGACAGGTAACAATGGATTCTAGATAATTGTTAACACAGATTAGTGCTTGAGACAGGTCAATGAGGACATTGAGACCATATAGAAAGACAATTTTAGAAGGTTCATATAGTTGCTTCTCATATGATCATTGTCATCAAGAGATATTTCGTAGAAAAAACTATAAGATAATTTTCAAGAATGTATAATTGCATTAAAAAGCGTTGGAATATCCCATAATTCACTAGCCTTTAATGTTTGAAATAAGGGAATGGACTAAATGCTACGCCTGTCCGGAACTGCTCCTCCACCAAAACATGCCATCTGATCACACCATGAGACTAAAATCCAGGTGCCCTTCCTGGAAGCTAGATAATGACCTCATTGAGCGGAGCTATAATATTGAACAGGTTTGGCGGGAAAAATGGAACGACCAAAATCCCGACGTTGGATAGCTTTCCTGGACCTTACAGTTAGACAACCCGGGTTTGACCTGCCCCGCAGACAATGGACAACCCTTAATAGGATTCGGGCTGGTTACAGTAGATGTGGACACCTTTTACACAAGTGGGGTAAAAGGGATCATCCCTTTTGTGAATGTGGCCAGATCGAGACTGTTGGACACATTGTGCAGAGCTGTCCCATTAAAAAATTCGAGGAATCACTAGAAGAAATCAGCAGGGCACTACAATACATCAAAAATATTGACGCGGAGCTATAACTCCAACAAAGGTCGCGCGCATAAGAAAGAAGAATATTGGAAATACATTTTGAGTGTCATAAAGTTTGCGTATGTTTAGGAGTTAATGAAACAATGGTACTGGAACAATACTACGATACACGTAAGCGCATTATGCCGGCCACACACGTTCCGGTCTATCGTACGGTTTTAACCATATACCTGTACAGTGTACAGGTCGCCTACATTAGACATCGATTAGCAATTAAGGTTATTCGGAAAATAAAAATGTTAAACAATGAACTTGACTAAAAAGTCAATTGTTAACAATTTAAATACGAAAATACAGTGTAAACAAATTTTCTCTTTAAACAGGATTGTCCCACTTTTAATGGTGTGAATTGATTGATTGTAATTGCCAAAATTACTGAGTCAACGTTAAAGAAATTTCAAAAAGCTTCCGAGCAATCTCCAGGGCCTTATAAATCATTCATCACGAGGCGCCACTACTAATTAGCGAATAATAATTTATGGCAAGCTGAACTGAATACACCATACACTGAACAGATCCAATGCCCCATTACTATGGGGAACGCCCTCCAAAGAATACCGTATATACACTAAACAGCCATATATTATAGAGCTTACTGAAATACGCTATTCCAAGTATCCAATAATGAAGATGTTTATAAATGGATCGCGTGATTCATTAGGCTAGAAATCGCTTGCCTATAATTGCTATTGATTTACTATTGCACAATTAGCTTGAGTAATTTTATTAACATTTTATAGAACTGGTTTTTTAAATATGGAATATTTTGTCAATGCAAATCTTCAAATTAAACCTCCTACAAAAATACCTCTTTAGTATCAACGTGACGTAAAATTGACGTTTTAAACATAAAATAGGACGTTTTAAAACAAACTGGACGCTCTTTAAGCTAAACTTACATGTTGGTATTTCAACCAATAGGCACATTTTCAGTGGTTGGAAAAAAATACTAACATAACCTTTAGCAAATTTTATCTTATTCAATCAATCAATTCTCCATTTTACACCTCACTCAGGGGCATAGGGAGGCAACAAGACCTCTCCATTGCGCTCGATCTTGCGCAATGTTTATGACCTCCTCCCACACCATGTCCATGTCCCTCAGCTCTGTTTCGAAGGAGCGGAACACAGTGTGAGAGGGTCTTCCTCGTCTTTATCTTATCGCAGCATAAAAATGTGTTAGTTATACTGATAGTATAATCATAACTTTTTCAGCATTGTTTGAAATAATAACATTTTGCTTTTATGAGGTTAATATTTTAAGAGATATTACTATTAGAATTACCTTAGTTACTCAAGAGGTTTAGTTATGACGGCACATATTGCCTTACCATAAAAATTGTAAAGATTGTAAGTTGCTTGGCATTAAAATCAAAACGAATTTATCCATTTATGTATAAAATTATTATCTACGTTACGAGTATATTATAATAATATTATATGTAATAACACTCAAACAGTCCACGGGTTTTCAGTTATGTAATAAAAAAAAATATTTTTGTTCAAGAGGTTTTTAATCGGACTATAGTGTTTGAAATAAAATAAACACCTAGATTAATTGGAGGATTTAGACAATCTTAGTAATAAAGTAGATTATAATAGCTTTTTTGCACGAAACACTTATTCAATAAAAATATCCCATGAAATATAATGAATATTTTGTTATCAAATTGAGTATTTTATACCAGAATTGCAGTGTTGAAAGTCAAAAGAATTGCCATGTTTAAAAGGTGCGGAATTGGTCATTTTGCCCACAGCACAAATGAAAAAGAGTGGACAAAACTACTGTTGTGCTGGCGTATTTGGTCTGTTAATTATTATCGTGCATAGTGTTTGACAATATAAATATTATTAGAATGTCGTTGAGGTGAAAATAGACCTAGAAGTCTATGTAAGAATCGTAAGCGTTTACACAAAATGCTTTAGGAGGTTGTGTGCCTAACTAATTGTAAGGTGTTTTCTCCCAACACCGGTGTGCAATAGGAAGTCTTAACAATTATTGTATATGCCCATCGACTCGTATGTATTGGAGAAGTCATTATAAATTAGCGAAATTTCATGTTGTCAGTGATTTGATAATTGATTTAAAGCCCCAACTAAAACAAGAATGGTTTCTTCATTGGCAAAGTTCGGAAACTAGCTCTTTTTATAAATCGGTTCAGTCCAATATCCCTCATGTGCCGTGGTTTGAGACGGTAAAACTATCAAAACTATTCATATCATTGGTGTCACGATTGCGTATCGGACACTGCATAACAGCGTCGCACTTGGCGAAAATCGGAGTCCTGCCTTCCCCGGTGTGTAGCTGTGGGCAGGACGACGAGACTCTCGACCATATATTTTTTAGCTGTCCTTCAATGAATCGAGTGGAGTTTTTAATATATCTAAAGAAGGAATTCAATACATTTTCCATTATGTATCAAATCGGTTATCGCGACAAATTCAATTAAAAACTATATTGCAATTTTAAAGTTCCTGAAAATTAACGATAGAGTAATTTAGCTGACTGAGTTTGCTTTTAAATATTGTTTACCTTACCCTGCCTAAAACAAACGAGTGAAGGCTTAAAAAAAAATATTGGAACTCTTCTCAGAAAATGATTGTCATAAAACGCGGTAAAGTTTTGTCAGATCAAAAATTTAAGGGGTTGACAAAAATGATAACATACCACACTCTCCAACATGTCGAACCCGGGTGTTAAGTCTGCGTTCACAGCTCTCCTTTCTCAGCTCGCAGTGATTGTGGTAAGTTCTTCCATCGGTGGAGCAAACTGGATCTCGAGCTGATGGACATCGTACAGGACATTGGCATTGCGCCCTGCCATCTGATCCAACAAGACAGCTGGCTCCCCATCGGCAGAAAGTCTTTTCGCAAGGTTCTGGAACGAACAAGAAACGGAATGGGTAAGACAAAAAGTCTCAGTTTTTTGCTTTTATATAACAAATTGATTGATGATTGATAAAGAGTACCGAAAAGCAATCAAAATAATACAAGGGTCGCTCATTTACGTATTGAAACAAATCAAATCGATTGTTGCTGTTTCCGGTTACGTTGTAGGTATGATTTTTAAATGAGTCATTAGACCCCAAGGGGTGATTGCCGATACATGTTTTATCGGTTGGTGGTGTAAAATTTTAATTAGTAGGTACTACCTTTGTTTGTGAAGCTTTGCCATAAACGCTTATAAATTGGCTGAAATACTGTTGTTGATTTTATTTTTTCATTGTGTTTTGGTACAATCAGTTTAAACAGAATGTGAAATAATTAATATTGATTGTTAAGTATTATTGCGTTACACAATTATAAAACAAAAATATTTCATCCATGTATTTTTTATTAGGAGTTACATATTTATCAAATACTAGCTTATACCCGTCTTGCTTTACGTTTTTGATTCCGAATGTCAGGCTTGATCGGTAGGTAATTAAACAGGTTCTAGTCTAGCTTCCCATTGCTTTGCAGACCTCTATAACTGACATAAGCACAGAAAAAGAAGAATGAAACTTTCACAATTCATAAAAAGAGAGAAGAATGACACTTTTAATGTTTATTAAAATTTTGTATGAAGATCCTGAAAATAGAGTTTTTTAAATAGCTCTAAATATATCAAAGTTAATGCAGCAAATTGTATTAAAGAACCTTCTCCGGCATTTTGCACGGCTCTGTGCAGATTTATATCTGACGTAGCATTTGTATTTTGAGCGTGATGCTATGACATACGGTAAAAAGCAAATAAAAAAACATTTCTGAATTATTATGTAGATAGAGAAGGAGGGGCTAATGCGAGTTTTATTTAATTTCCCAATTTACCACGCAACTTTCTTAATTTTTTCTTTCGTAAGAACTTTCTACTGATAAAAGCCAACACGAAAAAAAAGAATTAGTGAAATCGGTTCAGCCGTTTATGCGTGATGCGATGACATACGATAAAAAGCAAATAAAAAAACATTTCTGAATTGTTATGTAGATACTTTCTTGATAATAGATATAGTAATTTTAAGCCGTGTATTGTAAGTCAAAATACGGTAATGTCGTCTTTTCAAAATACGATCTATGTTTTGCGTGAAAGATCATCAAAGTGTTTTTGAAGAAAGGAAATCAGTTTTCTTATGAAAAATTGTATACCAAAATGTATATTATCTATTTTAAGCAATTTTCTTAGTTGTTTTCTGCTCTCTTTAAATCATCAACACTTTTTCACATCAAGAAATTTGGATGTTTTTTATACTAGATTTTATACTACCTATATCTACAGAATATAAAGTCGACAGCTTCTTTGCAGACTATAATATGAAATCATATTATCATGACAGAAATGGCATACTTATTGATATCTATGCGGAAATTTTAAACACCTAAACTACTTTTTATTATGCCAGGTATACACAATCAGGCCCAGTTTTCAGTACGACGAGAAGGGTTGTTATGCAAACTGATAGCCATGCACTGTCTGGTTTATCGGACGTCGCTTCAAGCCCACTGCAGGCTTGACAGTAGACATGATTGTGTATGATCTGCATTATTAATTGATTTTAAAACGCTTTGTAACGAGTGTAATCTTAACGCCAAATGTGTTTTTTTTTTAACTTACACACACTTTCTTAGTTTCGAAATGTTTGTAAACGAACTCTAATTGAAACATTTTCTTTAATCAAAATTTAATATTACTTCCTATGTTTTACGAGGAATGAAAATATAACGTTGTAATGATCGTGCGCACTAAGTGATAATATAATTTCTATATGAGCATGAATAAATTTCAAATAAAAATATAATAAATGTGTTTTCGCCATACAGTCGCGTTTACATATTACATATAATAAAGGTATGGTGTAGATGTATATGATAATATAAGGGATGTTATCGTAGCAACCTACCCAGTAATAGACGTCTAGGTGTTGGTATTCTGATAACGCTGTAAATTAGATTCTTTAAATTCAAGGGAAGTTTCGCTAAAGGAGTTACATAGATAAATCGACGATATGTGAGAGAAACGTATGGAAGACGCGATTCATATTACGTATCTCTATAAGAACTCGAAGATTATTTTTATACCACTAATGTAGGCAGTAATATCACTTGTCTTCAGGAGTCGTATTGATTTGAATATTCTGCGATGTATTCTTCGTGTAAAAGTCAATAATTAAATTCTATTAATAATATTTTTTGGCAATAATCCACATTTTGAAAGTAAAATAATTATGTATAAAAAAAACTTTTTAGAATTTTAATTTGGTCCAATCATAAACTCAAGATATTTATATTATTCGTGTACTTAAATTAACAAACACATTATTTCAAAGCGCAACCTCGCGAAACATGGTGTTCAGTACAATAATAATGAATTCAATCTTACTTTAAATAATAAGTAATATACCAAAATATATTGTCATCACTTCTGTGGGACTAGTACGAGTTTATCCAAGCTTATTGCACGCAAATAATCGCTTATTAGCGTGCAATTAGTGTTCTTAAATCAAACGATCGAATCATTCGATCATTTTAGTATGAAATTTTTCTTCGTAACTCTTTCGATGATCATTTCGACATTCGATCATCGAAAACTTATACTAGGGCTACAGTTGACCAACAAGCTATCCTAGGTCTGAGAGACTTATTTTCTTTACTAAATTTTTTCCTTAAATTTGGCATTTCTACAAATCTTCACAAACAGTAATATTGCAGCATGTCATTATCACTAAAAAAAACTCAGCTCGCACGTAAAAAATGGTAACATTCGGTATGAAGCAAATTCCATGTTATTATTTAATAAAACAACACTCAAAATGAGACCCCTTTATGATGGGGTTGATAATATTACGATGTTGATGGGCCGAGGTGTTAGGAACAACGCTTTCAACAAATTGTTACTGTTATTAGGCAATCGTAATATTATAAACGACAATAAAAAAACTCATAGTTCAGATTTACATTCGCATTGTTTAAAATAACCTACTTTTATTTAGCAGTAATATTAAACTCATTTCATAAACGATTTGTTTTTATCCATATCTCGTGTTCTTAAACAAAAAAATATGTTTACAACAGTTCTCTATATAAAAATGTCCTATTTCCTGAACTTACCCTTTCAATCGGTCCCGTCTAATCTGAGGCAAGTCAACCCCGGGCAGAAATTTAAAGTGAAAAACCACTTAAGCCGACGCCTATATCACTAGGCTACCGAATTCGATTGTCTGCGAAGAATAACCGAGAAGATACTTTTGAATTCAATATTTAAAAAAATAAGGATATCCGGCGTAGCTTCTGCGATTGTTTGACATGATCGACGCAATTACCACAAACGGTAAACTTTTTGATGGGAATGACAGGTAAGTGTTTTTGTGTTTTCAGTCTTTGACAAATGCGGTCAAACTAAATAAGAATCGGATATTTCAGAAGTCCCATAAGTCATGAATCCCTTATTTTTAAGGTATTTGGCTAACATGTAAGATTATCTTAGAAAAACACGAAAACGTCAAAAACATTTTTTAGAAAAAAAAATATGACTTATGGGGTATTTGACATACCCTATTGAATTAAGTTTAAGGGGTCTGAACCATTTTATCTTTTAAATGAGACCGATAAAGAGTACGTAAAATTAGTACATAGAAACACCGGCGAAACTAGAATGTGGCAAAACGTCACGGGCCCGGCCCGAGAGTTTGTGAGTTCATAAATTACCTTTTTTACACAAATTGCATTTTTTTTTAATCAAGCATGGTGAGGGGGAGCTGTGCAAAATAAAATCATTTCTACAGGCCCCAGTTACGCCACTGGATAGAAACATTTCTTTGTCCCTGTTTCACACAAGAGACTTGGTGCTTCAGTAACAGGGTCTATATTGTTCGCAATAAAAATTAAAAAAAAAATGGATAGTGGTGTCAAACTATCTTCGCTATAATAACCTTTGTAATGAAAAGGGTTTGGAGCACATCTTTTGGATGGTTTCCGAGTCTAGAACTGATATAGATTTTTGTCGTTTATAGATATTTACTAGATAGGTAGGAAGAAAAGTTTTGTAAACATGTGATAAAATGGGTTCAGTTTGCTAAAACATAATGTATTTTGTTTCGGAAAATTGAAAATTCGTTTATATATATTAAATGTGAAATAAATTCGCAAACTATCAATAAAAGCTGAGAAAATTACTGCAAACGATGCGGTCGTTCATCGATTCAGCCCACACGAAGTTATAAATTCAGACTAGGTATGTGGGGAAATATAAAATGACTTGTCACGGTCCAAAATTGGGTCATCTTAATATGCTGGCGGCATATCTTGGGCGCGGATACGACGAGAGATTACCGTTATCAATAGGGGGTTTATTTAAATTCCACGCGTGTAAAGTGAGTGTAAAGGCCTGAAAATATCTATACAGCCTCTCGGAAAAAAATTACACCATAATAATATAGGTACATATATAAGTACGAATCGCAATGTATACGTGATTTCGTTGAAGGCTCAAGACCTTCCTACGATTTGTCCAAGAAAATAATATAATAAAACAGATAAATAATAAAATCCCGAACACTTAGGTTTGTATTATTTTTGAAAGATGACATTTATCGTTATTAGGGGTAAAAAGGGTTAAAGTGTAGGTATATGTCTCTCTCTTCTTGGATATTTTGCTATTGGGTCCGATTCAAAACGTAGAGAACTGGACGATGTTTGTGGATGTAGCCGGTAAGAACTCCCCCTCTGTAGTGTCTTTTTCCCGGGGAAAAATATATTAATTTGACAATGAATAAGGGTCGGCTAAAATTATTACAAGATAATATAATTTCCTCGGTAAACTTCTCGGAGCTAAAATATTTTCGTAAACCAGAGGTATTTTTGTTGTGGTTTTACCTACTTTTTTTTCATTTTACTGTACCTACGACTGAGTTTTTTCTCTTGATTACTACGGCTGAGTCTTCCTGAATTCAGTTCTTAATTTCAATTTGTTTCAATTAAATATGCATGCAAATTAGATTCGGTACAAATAAGATTAGATAGGAAAATGTTAAACAGCAAAAAAATAATTATAATAATTTACTCAAGACAATCTACAATAACAAAGACTACAATCTTTCTTATAGAATCTTATGTTCATATAATATATATTATCGGGGCAGTGGATTATGTCGACTGAATGGGGACTAACGGTTAGGACGACCTTAAATAATAGTTACAGATTTAATAATGTGTAACATACATAAGCATGTACTACGTTGAATGGAAGTGAAAACCCAAGATTTGAATCGTGAATCCAATCCAATCGCATATTCTGGTGATGGGTACAGCCTCGTCCCATATGCAAGTGCAGTAGAATAGTCTCTGCCGAATTAATCACAGTGAAAATGAGTAAACTTTCCATCTTCATATTGTTTCCTGTGAAAAGCTGATTATCCCGTTTTGTCTTTTGAGGTGCATGTTGTTCACATGCATTTCGTGACAAATCTTGGGTTTTCACTTCCATTCATGTTATGCGGCACTCATCGCTTTCATCGGTTCACGATGTGTAGACCATTTTTTCACTGAAAAATGATAATATCGTTTTTATATTTTTTCTCAATGTTTTCTTTCTTTTCTTTTTTTTTCTCTTCTGTTTTTTTTTATTTTTTATTGTTTGCTTGGTTTTCCTTTCTATTTTTTTTTTCTTTCATTTTTATCTTTATGTTATTTTATAGTTTAAATAGTTCATAGGTACCTATGTACTAGGCTTAAGTTTTATCATGTACCAAACTATGTAAAATTTTATTATGTGCTGCCTCCGATAGCGAAACTTTGTTTCTTGGAGGTAGCGAAAATAAATAAAAAAAAAAAAAAAAAAATATTTGGCAATAGGATCCCGTTGTATGCGCGTTCGTGCGCATATTAGCTTATCTCCTTTATCTTCGATAATAGTTTGTAAGTTCGTCTGTAATTCGTTATTTAATTTTTTATTAAATAAATATTATTAATGTTATTAAATTAATTTTTATCCAATATTTTTATTTATTCAAAGTAAACCGGTTTTCGGATGCGCGCTTTCTTCTTCAGGTTTAAGATGGTAACTCGCGTAAAGAGTAGGTACGTACTGTGACAAAATATTCTGCAACAAGTCAATAAAATATTGCTGGGTAACATAAAATATCTAACATAGATGACTACACTTTGTAAACAAATCAAAAGTTATGTGGTAATAATTATGAATCAGTTATTTCAAAAGCACCAAAACTCTCCTGTTCCATACTAACTTTAGTATTATATTATTTCATACTATTTTCCATCCATTCTTTCGATTTTTTAATAGTTGTTATAATATGTTATCCGGAGCGATGAAGAATCTAATGAACTAAACACGATAAAAATCTGTCCAGCCGATCTCGAGTTATAAGTGTTCGCACTAAGCCGACTTTTTTATAATTATAAATTCAACAAATTATAAAAAAGCTTGAGAAAGTACCATCAAAAACGATATTTTTAACTTCAATCATTATACCACCATCTGTAGAAAAATAGGGAAAACATTGAATGTTTCTATCAAAATATCAATCTACCAGACATCTCCCATCACCAACAGGATGTCGGTGGCGATACCGATGCCGAGCCCGTTCCATACAAATTTTAATATTGTATTTTACATAAGTTCTTATCGATTTATTCAACTTTTTATTAGTTATTCTGTTATCCGGAGCGGAGAAGAATCCAATTTTCGCACTAACCCGACTTTAATTTATATTAGAGATAGTAAAAATCTTTTAACATATTTCCTACATTTTGGAATGCGCATAGTAAAAAGAACGTTACAGGGCACTAAAGCAGTTAATTGTACAATAATATGTCATTGTACTTTTCTTGAATACCTACATCATTCAATGACAACAACCGTATTTGTTGTGTGACAGCAACGCTTTGGATATCAGCTAGTAAAACATTATAATATTATAAGAAGCCTGATGTTCAGCCAGTATGTGTAGGAAGTATATCTATACTCTGTGGGGTGAACACATAGGGCGAATTTAAATATATTGTGAATTCTTCACGAGCGTTGAACTTTGTGAGAGAAGGGTATCGTAGGAAGGCGGAGTGACTATTTAAATTTATTAGTGCCGTGTAAAGATTATCGGGGTACCTAATTTCATTAAAATTCCAAAACTTTAGAAATATTCTGACACACATCCCTTGGGCTTATTAAAATATTGCTTAAGCTGATTAGTAAAGTTTTATCCTGTGGATTAAAGAAATTCACTCCAACGACGAAGGCGGAATGCCCGTTTAACTTTTCAAAACCGACTAGGTACCCTACGGCCTATCTATTGTACTAGGAACGTGAGTTATTATTACAAAGTATCCAAGTATGTTGGTTTAAAGATTAACCCTTACAAAAGTATTCAGTTTTTGATAAATATAATATTGTACAGCACATGATAGTGTTATTTTAATTTAAATAAGTCGATAGGGTTAAACTTATTATAATATTTAATCCAAATTCATTATGTTCATAGAATTAAAAGTACAATATTCATACCATAATCAAGTTTTCACTCATTCAGACCTTTTAGTACTCTGTTTTAATGCCCAACGCTTCTTCTTATAGCAATAGCACTGTCTCTTCTCATAATTTTAATTGAATCTATTGGATTAACAAAAGTTGAGATAGTTTTGAGGGTTGTGAATCTGTAAATCGCAAAACACAGATTGCACAGCCTAAAAATAATAAATCAGTGACATCATCCTTCAATATTGAATAGCCAAATATTGAAGGTACTTTACCAAACCTACGATACTCAATTTGGAGAAACCCTGATATGAGAACAAGTAGCAATGTAAAAATTTATGTCAGACCCATAATGACGTACAGGATCGAATCCAGGGCAGATACCACTGCGACCAAAAATGCGCTGAGAGTTTCAGAAATAAAAACTCTCAGGAACACAGCCGGGAAGACCCTCAAAGATAGAGAAATGGTGAAGACAACAAAGAAGGTTCTGATATGCACATCTGAGAAGAATGGGTTCTTCCATGGATGCTCTCTCACATGGCATTACACGGCAAACTCTATGGTAGACGGCTTCACCACAAGAGGTGGAGGGATAGGTGGGAGAAGACCTCGCAGGTGGCAAACCCAACCTCCTTCAGGCCACAAGACCTAAAATAAAAGGAGAAGAAGGAGACCTAAACAAAAGAATTTTGACCAAAATAAATTGACACAAAGAAACTTATCGTTACCGTAGTTTATTTGCATGCAAACCAACTTTTAATTGGGCTCTGTAAAGATTTCAGTAAAATCAGACACAAGCTGTATATTTCCAATTTTCTGTCACAGTTTCGTTGCTTCCGAATTTCATTTTGATTTCGTTTCGACACACAGCTTTGTTATTCGTTCAGATTAAAAATATGATTGATGATGACAACTTACTGTCAAAAAAAATGCTTTCAATAACCCTGCGCTGACGGTCGCGCCACTACCGAGGTCTGATGACGCATGGCTTCACGGTTGAATAATCTTTATATCAATTCAACAATCCTTTGTTATACATTTCCTTTATGAATCGTAACAATGATACTGTGATTGTAGCCTAGTGGGATATTCGTTATTATTTCCCTATTAAATTACTTTGGGCATGGATCAGATATAAAATTCATTTCGCATTGTCTGCTATACATTCTACAGTTTTTTTTGTCCTTTTTTTAGAAAGGATTTGAAATTTCATAGTTTTTAATTAAAAATAGTGAATCCAACTCGGCAGAGACGGAAATAATCACTGTTTCGTACTCCTCCAATCATTGTTACCAAGATACCAACTAGTTTTCCAGTAAGTAGTTAAGTCATAAATGCGGCTGAGATAAAAAAGATTTTGAACTCTTTTTTGAAACAGGAAAAACATAAGAAAATCTTGCGTTTGATGACAACTGTGTTTTGCTTTTTGAGATTGTGGTTTTGATCTTATACTAATCACGTCTCGGACTTTTTTAAGCTGCCCCCCTAATTCACGAAAATGTTTAGTTTAGTTTTTTAGTCGATTCGTTACAAAAAATCTATTAAGGCGGATGAAAAAAAAATCAATCATAATAAACATTTATTTTCACATTTTTCTGCAACTTGATTATCTTGTTATAATGTTCATTCTACAAAAAAAACATAAATAAGGTAGGTATACCTAATGTATTAAGATAGGGTGCCAAAAACGGCTATTTTGAAAGAATGGGCCTTTAATTTACAAAAATTTAATTACCTAGTTCTAAACTTGAATTCTTCGTGAATTTCACTTTACCCCTAGAAAGAGTTTCGAAAAAAATTCAATACAATATTATCGAACGATTCGATCGTTTGATATGAGAACACAACTTGCACGCCAATAAGCGCTTATTAGCGTGCAGTTTGCTTTCGATAAAACTCGTACTAGCCCTACTGCTGAGCTTTATGGAACGTAGGAACCAATGTAAAAAGAATAGCTACCTACCTACTTTAAAAAAAAACAACACCAAAGAGTGATTGTTTTGAAACTGTTAAGTAGCTTTATCTATATAGTTTGGGAAATTTTCATTCAAGTTTCTATTCAAATAGCTTGAAAACATAACGTATAAATTACTTGAAGAAGGTGCTCGTAAATCACCCTGGATTACGTCCGATAAAGAGATTTTAAAACCTAATTACTCTTTAATAAGGCGGTTGGAAAAAACGAGTCATAAATAAACTGCGGCATTACGATAACGTAGATAATCAGCTTTTCTCTCCTGCATGGACATAGACATCCTGAAAAGGGGGACCGTGTTTGAAATATCGGAAGGAGGTACCCACATAGGAGGCAAGCTTTCCAGGAAATGGAATTGAAATTCCAAACATTAATAATTTCAATGTCCAACAAATTTTGAATTGAATAAATGTAGTTTATTTGATAGCTTATACATTCCCAGTCATTTATGGAAATTTCGCCGATTCATTTTTTAATTAAATCTGGTCCCACCCAAAGTGAACACAAATATATTTTCAATACCCTAACAAAAAGTAAAACTTGCGTTATGAAAGACGAAGATAGTCGACACGAGACCGAACTCACGGGTTTCAGAACCAAAGTCAGCGACCGAACCATTGACTGTTGCTCAAAAAAATAATGGCATTAAATTCCGTGTTGAGAACAAGGAGTATTATGGATGAAATAATAATTAAGTAGGTATGCTAATACTTTTTATGGATATATATAATTTAAGGAATGATTTTTGAATCTACATCGATGGGTTGGTAAGCCTTAAGTCTCACATAATATACCTATTCCCTCAGAAAATCTTTTTCAGATTCGTAACAATCGACAATGAAATAATGAGTACAAAGATGTTTTTAATTAATTTACTTTAATTTGTGTAGAAAAAAAAACAAAACATTTATTTGTCGCTTTGATGAGGAAACTTACCAGCGTGAAGTTTCAAATTTTCCCGTAGTGCACTGAAGATTTTTTATACCTACTTCGCTTGTATGTTTTAAAGAGAAAAAAAATTGCGACATAGATTCAAGTCTCGGCAACAATTTGGCGAATTGAGCTAAGCATTAAAGTCCGCAATAAAATTGGAGCAATCAAATGAAACATTTCCCCCTACATGTCTGGACTTGTAGTGGCATTCTCTTACGTATCTTCGTTATTTTCTATCTAATCCCACTCTATCTATAGTTCTAGTACGGACTGTTCTACTTGTCATTGATTCCAATCACAACTTTATTTCCTCCGTTAAAGGAAAGGTTCAATTAGTTTGATACGTGACTGAAGTCCTAGATTAGGGATATCCGTATATCATTTTTTTTTCACAAAAATATAATCCATAAAGCATTATTTTCTGATCTGTCGGCAAATTGAAACTATTTTTTCAAGGAACAGTCATATTCAGACACGTTCTAACGGCTAACAAAGGTTGACTAACGTCAATTTTTCTACACCAATGGTTTTCAAATGTATCAAATGAGCTTCTTATATTTCATTTAGAGCTGGAACATTTTTAAAGATGATTGAGAAAGTAACATTATAAGTGCTTACTTAATAATTAAATGGAAATCTTTATTTACACCCCACATAGGGCCACAGGGAGGCAACAAGAGCTCTCAAATGCGCTCGATCTTTCGCCCCTCCCATACCATATTCTCTATACCTCGTGCTTTCTTTAATGCTCCATTCTAATTAAAAGCACATTAAAACCTTCACTCTCACATATTATCTAATATAAATGAAAGTCAGGTTAGTGCGAACACTTATAACTTGAGATCGGCTGAACAGATTCTTTCAATATTTGATTTATTGGATTCTTCTCCGCTCCGGATAACAGAATAACTAATAAAAAGTTGAAAAAAAAATGGGTAAGAATTGTTATAAAATATAATACTTATGTTCGTATGGAACGGATCACCTGCGACGCGCCAACGCGATCGCGGGTAGTTCCCTGTCATTCTCGCAAACGTGATTGCCGCTCTTACAGTAACCCATCCCACTTACTCCACCGCACCGTTTCGAGCGTTTTAGAAAATTTTCATAAAAAGTTAACAAAATTATCGGGCACAATCGTATCGGTAGGTACTTCATAGGTGATGTAGAATGTGTGCCTGCACATATATTCTCACGTTGCTCCCGCCTGAGCTTCGAATACGAATGAAATATGGATGTTTGAGAAATATTTTAACATAATTATTTTATTAGTAGCTTAAACGGATTAATTATGTATTTTTGTTTCTGGGGGCGCAGTGCACATATGAACGGGCCGCCTCTGGTTAGGACTAGGTACAGGACAACATCTGTCGGGAAAGCTAGGCGATTTTATATTATGAATCTTAGATAGTCTTCATATTTCAGTTGGGTATATTTTTCATACAACAAACAACCTATGAACCAATATGAACCAATTTAATTATAGATCCAGTATTATTATGATGGTCCATTTATTTGATTTCAAGATATTGTGGAGTGGTTTGTTATTTCTTCAAATAAAACTCACTACGTCCTAACATAATATTATTTACCTTGAACATCACATACGAATGTGTATGAGGAAATATATCTTGGTTTCCTATTTGTGGTGTAGTGTTCACCTCTCGAGTCTTCGGGACATATTCCGCATTCGGTGCACAGAAACGACATTCTGCAATATGCAGATTAGTCGTTTATTTCCGGCATGTAGTATCCTTTACATGCTGCAGCCACTTTAGACGAACACCTACGCCGCTGTTTATTTTCTTCGTTCGATTTCAATCCAAAGAAAAACCGATGCTTTGAATTTCAAATTTTAGCATTTGAACTGAATGCCCATTTACATAAAAGGATGATTGAGATAATATTTATATCAAAACTTTGGTTCGGAGTTTGCATTTCCTAATAAATAATATTAAAATCATTTATTTTTGGAGGCAAGGGTTCGTTGCTATCCTAAACAAATTAACTGAAAAATGTGTTTTGTTGATCCAACAAAACAAAGAATAGAACTTAACACTGAATTCATAAGATTTAACATTGAATTAATCTAAAAATAGTTTATATTATATTCAAAAGGCACGAAAAAAGAATACTACAATGTATTTATCTCTCGGTGGAATACGAGGACTAACAAATAAATATGACAGTATGTAATAGAAATAGTTTTAAAGATTTCCAAACAAAAGTTTTGTGCTGACCATAAAGCTAGAATACATTATATTATGTATATTTAGCAGAATTTTATTAGAGGTTATATAAAAAAAGTCGGGTTAGTGCGAACACATAACCCGAGATCGGCTCAACAGACTCGTCCGATATTTGATTTATTGTATTCTTCTCCGCTTCGGATAAAATAATAATTATTAAAAAGTTGAAAAATGCATAATATTAAATAATAATATAAAATATGATATTAAAGTAAACATGAAACGGATTTTCTGCGACAACAAACGTCATCAGCTATGAAAAATTCCGTTACAACAAAATTATTGTTTTATGATTGTTAAATAATTTTTATGGAGAATTTTCGACCTTTCAGAAATAAGTAATTTTTTAACATTCACGCAATCCTATTTGAAATAAATATTCATAGTAAGGACTACAGTGGGGCTAGTACGAGTTTTATCGTAAGCTAATTGCACGCAAATAAGCGGTTAGAAGCGTACAATAAGTGTTCTTAAATCAAACGATAGAATCATTCGATCATTTCAGTATAAACATTTTTCGAAACTCTTTCGATGATCGTTTCTATATTCGATCATCGAAAACTTATACCATTTCCAACTTTTATCTCTATATTTCCTTAATTATTATTAAATATCTATTTGTTGCATACATAAGATTTTTCGGCATTTTGAGAATTCTCATGATTAGGAGTTTCGGAGACTCAAACATTACAACCTAATGGGGAACGTTATTAACGTAAAGTGATCACACTAAGCCAGCCTTCGAAACGACAGTAGAAGACGGTCGTAAGCTCGTGGTGGTTTGTTCCATTCACAAATCGAACATCAGTAATGAATTTTTAGAGTCATTAGTTGTTAGACAATTACTTATACTAGGGCTATACAACAACGTCTGTCGGGAAAGCTAGTAATAATTAAAATTGTAGCTTCATACACGATTATATTGTGAGATTTTTTATAAAAAGGGGATTAAAATAGCCTAACGTTGCTGTAACAGTATGGCTCTTCCAAAGATTCCCCAGAGCGATAAGACATCGTTTCTTCGCTTTGTGTTCTTTGCGATAATAATTTAAAACGATACTTTTGTAAAAGCAATCAAAGTTTCGTGAAAAGTTGGAGTATTATAACATGTTCTCACGTTTTCAATTCTGTCGCTTCGCCGAAATAACTTCGGTAGAATTTATCATCAACACTTTGTTAAAAAAATTACTTCTTTTAATACGTTGCGTGTCAGACAATGAAATAAAGTAGAAAAATTCCTGACACATCTTTTGAATAATTTATATCTATACATAGATGGGCCTTTATATTCAATCAATAAGTAAGTATAACGAGCTCTTTCGTACATACAGTAAAGTTACTAACAAAATAATATTTAAAATGTCCGCTAAGCTTAACAGCATTATTTTGATTAAAATTGGCTAATGTAGATCAATGGTTTTTAGACTTGAGATAAACTGGTTTATTATAAAAGAAATAATATATTAAAAAATGAAAAGTGTACCATATAATATGTCGTAAAAAATTTTTTTTTTTGATTTCCATAATCAAAAAAAAATACTATATTAGGTAATAATGTATGATTGTATTATTACTGTTTTCTTTCTAATTTTTGTTTCTAGTTCCTCTTTTTTATTATTTTTATGCATATTTTTAAAAATAATCGTCATAAAACTGCTATTATTTTTTATTAAGTAGGTAGCTACTAATACATTTAAAATATTGAAAACATTTGGAAACTGGTCGATTGATAATGTAAGAGGGATGGTTGGTTTTGACATTTCCAACAAATTTATTTTCTAGTACCGTACTAACGTTTTGGGTAAATGGGCTACCTAAGTTTCAGAATGAGTCGCTTGTTTTTATTTTAAATTTGTAGATTAATGTAGATTCAGGTTTTGTGCTGTTATTTTACCAGAAAAATTATAAAATTATGGGATATAAAAAATTGGATTTTAAATAAAAAATCCTGAGCAAGTTACTGATCTGTCTACTTTCTCTGAGAAATTCCTAGTTGATGGTTGACGAAATGACGTAAATTTTTCTCTATTTAAATTAAAACATTGGCAAAGTTTTAGGGAAAAAAAAACTGTACAGTGTTCTCGTTGAAGAGTTGCCTACAATGGTTTATAATGAAGGTAGATGTAAATGAAAAGACACGACAGACATACCCTTTCAATGTAGATTTATATTCCCTTCTGTATGTAGCTTAATAAGAATATAATAATAATTCAAGAGGAGCGCTTGTTTGAAACAATGTTTCTTCAGTATATCGGTGTTGTTAAGCCTTGTGTAATTTATTGTTCGCGTTTTTTAATATACGCTCGCTCGCTGGGAGCGTCACGAACCTTCTACCAGCACTCCTACTAAGCGCTCATCCTTTAAAAGTATCGTATTATAATTTAGGTAAATACATTAAATTTAAAAAATATATATAATTAATTTTTAGGTACAAAACATTTGAAATAAATTACAACAATATTGCCCAAATAGGCTAAGCCTGCGCTAGGGCAAACTTAAAAAAAAAAGCTTATAAGAATATAGTCTTATAATATAAATACATACATACATACATTCTCCCTTTATTGCACCTCGCAAGCCAGCCCGGCGGAGACCAATCCGCAGCAAACCCGACCCACACGAAACCGACCTCCTAGCCTGATCGAAGCAATCAAACCAGAAAGCCGTCGCCGGACAAATCAAGCCCGCCGCGAACTACCCCCAAACCAACCAGCAATGCGGGGGCCTAAGCCCCACTCGGGGTTGTAACGATATTTTTCGAGAGTCTAGTATTCGTACATAAAATACGAGACATTTCATTTATATATAGAGATTACGAGATGTAGCGTTCGTAAACGGAGCGATTGCAACGCCTCGACTCGGTCGCTACGGAGAGTGCCGAGTAGCTCCGAACGCACGGCAAAACGAACGGTGTGCGTAGTGAGACAGAGAAGATGGCGGGATAAATTTTCACACTTGTTCAAAGTCGCGTCGTCAAAATGAATTTTTTTAATTAAAGTAACGAAGTGTGTGTTGGCAATTAAGCCATAACCAGAAAGTGTTAATAGCGACGTGATGGTAATAATATGTAAGAATCATCCTTAATCTCGCCCGCATATTAAAAGAAGGTATGTAAAAAATATATTGAATAAAATAAAAATTGTAGATCGCGCGCATGAACATTGTCGCAATAATCTGAGAAAAGATTTTGATTTTTACGTATTCATTTACAGAATGCGGGTTGCAGTTTACAGGTCAAATTTAGCAGTTTACGGGTCAAATATACCAGTTGACGGGTGAAAATTCTAATTGCAATGGCAGTTTAAATATTATGAGAAAGAAACGATTTAAAAAAATCATTTGTGGCCGGGGGCAAAAGTAATGGAGAATCGGGGTTGAAGATTCCTTTTAAACCTAGGATGCTAAGTTTCTTGGTATAATCAGCATATCAGCTTGAAGGAAATTTGAATACGCGTTTTGGAAGATTGACGGACTTATTTTCGGGGAACAGAAATCAACTTTAATGCCGTACTAATTGAGTCTGGCTCGACTCGATCAAGCTAGGAACCTATATCGGTCTTGCCGTGTCCTTAGGATGGCAAGGAGGAGTGGAGAGCGTCTCTCTACTGCAAGTATATAGGAGGAGTACCGGGGATCCTCTGAATGACGTTGAACTTCTGAACTGCTGTAGTAGAACTACGGAGGTTCGTGGCTGCCAACAGAGCTAAGTAAAACTTATTAATTTATGTAACACGTTTCGTCAACCAACCAAAAGATAATTAATTGCGAGTCTAGGATAATTTAATGTTAGAAATTTGAAGTACAATCGTATGTAGGGTGTACTCTAGTTTTCGTTTAAATTTGGACTTATCATAGTCAAGTATTGGCACCCGTGGTGTGCAAAATTTGTTCAGTGCACACTGCCTTCGAAGGCAGCACTAACCTAACAACATTTGGGTGGGTTACTTTGTCGTACCTACTTGGATCTAAATTTTCCCATGAAGGAAAGAATTGTTTCTTAGTAATAGTTGTAAAAAGCAGAAAATATAATGTTGTGAGAAACACATATAAGTTTGAAAATATAAAGTTTGAGCTGTTATCTAGAACTTAATTTTAAGTTTCCGGTTAAAGGAAACCTTTATTTTTTTTATGTCAAAGTTTCATGACTAATGTTTTATGGAATAAAACCATTTTTATATTTTTTTGAATCCCATAGTTTGTTTTTTCTAACACTTCCTTTCATCTTATAAGCAAGGAGTATGTCATATATAAATTTGCCTACCCACCCTTGAGAAGTCTCTGGTATCAGCCGGGCACAGCTGACTTAAAGATAGTGGAAGAGACCACTTCTTTGGAAGACTGAATTTGATAGCCTACTACAGAGGAGAGTCCTTTTAACTTATGAGTTTAATCTGACGTTCCTCTTTGTGTGGCTTTCTTTCTCCTGAAGGCAGGAAAAACGGTCACAGGGTATAGGGAGGCATCAAGAGCTCTCCATTGCGCTTGAAGGCGTCCGAAGCTCATTGTGCCTTTTCTGACCAGTTGAGATTTAAGGACGTGAAGTGGTCAACCTCACGGTCCCGATCAGACTTTTCGATTTCCTGCCTCCTACAGGATGCTCGAAAAATCAGCAAAAAGAGCAGAGGTGCTATTCTTCGCCGGCAACCTCACGGCAGAATATAAATACAAAATAGAAAAAAAAAACACAACAGACTTTCTCTTACAAACACAAACACCTTCACACCCTAATTTACTCACATACAGTACATATAAGTGAGACAACTACTTTATAAAAAAAACAACCATTCAGTACATAAACAAGGCAACCACTCTATATAGGTACATAAATAGCACTCCATACTTAGATATTAGAAAATTCTTCTAAGCATGTCATGCAATGATACGACAGACAGACGAAGAACCCAGCAAGAAACTCTCTGCCCGAGAATACAAGGGTCATCTTCACTGGTGTATATTTTGTAAACTTTATGTACTGTCTTATTTTTGTATCAATTTCATTGTTTGTATATAAATGTTAAAATAAAAAAAAAAGTTATCTCACGAATGCTCTCAGGCAGGCAGTTAAAATGTTGTAGTCGCAATGTATGAGAATTATTGTCGCTGCCCAAACCAACACCACCTATATAAGAAGGCCTTAGTGCTACGTCACATCGTGAGGCCCAGCATGCGCTTTCCTACATCTGTATGTACTTACCTGTACGCTATGATATCTGTCTACACGCCGGCGGCCTGGTGACGCGAGAGGAAAAAATGGCCGCCAGCGCTAAGGACTTCTTATATAGGTGGTGTTGGCCCAAACGCTGTATTTCTAAAAGGTAGGTACCTGCCTCACAATAAAAAGATAAAATTCTTCTAGTGACTCTTCTCTGTTGAGATCTCTCATGTCCGACACGAGACTTAATGAAATATATGGGAACTTTCTTTACAAACAGATGCTCAATTGTTGGGATTTTAAGCTCATCATAGAGTTGCAAGGAAGAGAAACACCTTATATTATAGAGCATTATAGTATAAATAGGTTATTCGTTTACAGCACAGAAGATAGGAAATTCGAATGATTTATGCAGCTCTTTCAAATGATTTATGCAGTTAGGTGAAAAGATCAATGTTTTCGGCTGCAAAATAGACTTAATTTATGTTTAGTTAATTTTATCAAAAATCTTTAATCGGTGTTCTGTATATTAATAATAATATTGTCTTTCAAGGATCTTATTTGAATATTTTAAAGGTCCACAACAGTATTATAATATCTTACAATTAATGGTTCTTTAATCATCATATTATTATTATGCACCTACCTATACGAATAATTATTTTGTGAAGTGCAATTCTTTTATAGATGGATAGCTAGGAATTTGTTTATTTTAATAAAACAGTTTATTTGATTTTCCTATAGTTTTTTTTTTTACCTGAATAGCTTTTTTTTTCATGGCATTGACCTACTGGAGACATTCACTTTTCTTATTTATAAAAAAAAAAAAGTTTGTTAGTATCCTTTGACCAAGAAGAACAAGTGCCTTTACGCAAATACTTATGTAGTCTAGATTTATTAAAATTGTATTTTTTTTAATGAATCTTAATCTAAATTGAGCACATAGTATACATTTTTAACACCTTTCATGCTAAGAAAGGGCTATTGTCGCGAAAGAGGAAAGAAAGATGGTCGGCACTCGGAATCGAACCTACGACCTCCACTATGAAAATCGGCATCTAACACTTATAATTGTTTTATAAAATTCAATACAAATTCTACATTACATTACCTACATTCATTCCTATATTTATAATATCAAGCAAAAGTTCAAAAATTATAGTTGAGAAACATTTTTATGAAAAATATTTATTGTGAATAATGAAAATATTAACACGTATTGACTTTAAGTGGAAACGTCCAAGAAGTTGATACTTTGAGAAGTTTGTATCAGAATTTAACGACTTGTTAAGCTGAGGTATTAAAACTTTGTTGATTTCAGAATATTGAGTCGTCCATGTTTCTCTGTCTATTTTTTCATCGTATCGCAGTGTTAGTGTAATACTTACAGAGTTCTGTATGTATGTGAGTACCTCTGAGTGTAACCTACCCTTGTAAGGAAAAACACTCGCACAAGTTCCACCACCCACAAAACACAAGGGAATTTCTTTATTCGCAATATTATGTTATAAGAACTTTAGCGATGTAATGATTTTTTCATAGAGAAAGTTCCTTGGAACTGGTTTTTCGTCTTTGTTTTCCGCGGACCATTCCCTAGGGATTGTACTCAGTGTGTGGAAAACTCTTATTATCTTATATGTTTTGCAACGTTTTCCTGTCTAATCTTTCATAATATAATCGTATTGTTTGTAAAAATAAAAAGAGTTAAGATATCAGCGAGTAAAACTTCGAAATTTTCATGGATGAATCAGAAACCAAGACCAATGAATACGAGCCATGTAAGATGATGAGATGCACCATCAGAGATGAACAATATCTTCACACAAAGAAGCGTAAGGCAGAAATAATGATAAATGAAATTAAAGAGAGGTTTGAAAGCCTAAAAACATAAGTTAATAGATAGACGTCAAAATGTGTGCAATTTTTAAGAGTTAAAGAAGTAAGCTTTTTAAAAATCACAGGTGAAATAGAAATAACTTCACTGAATGGAGATATTAAATCATTAGGTACTAACCTAAGAATAAACCTATTAATCATAATATTGTTCCCCAATTGGTTTAATGTTAACGAGTTTAAAACAAACTATTCCCAGCACAAAGGTGCCTGGCTGGCCAACTTTTCAAATTAAACGTAAA
Organism: Mystacides longicornis; assembly: GCA_963576905.1. Taxonomy (NCBI): domain Eukaryota; kingdom Metazoa; phylum Arthropoda; class Insecta; order Trichoptera; family Leptoceridae; genus Mystacides; species Mystacides longicornis. Next base: position 14,361,586 of record OY756426.1, read on the forward strand.
CACAACGTGTAATAGTTTAATAAGGTCTCTACGTCATATTCCGTACAAGCCGCATTGTGTTCTACGTGTAGAATAGATCTTTTCTAACAAACAGTAGGTGAAGTTTTACTAAGTTGTTTGTCCCTGCAAGTCCACGACCACCTTAGCTAGCCACCATAATGTAATATTATTATTGTAACTGCTATGTATATAGGATATATTATTATTTACAGTTCATGCAAGAACGCTACGTTTCGCGGTTAGTATCTTAATTGATAATGCAATATTCGGTACTCACTAGAATTTATAAGTCTTTGAATATTCGAATAGGAGCAAGGTAACAGAATTCTCGTGCATACGTACTAGTACACTCTTTTAACCATAGGTACACTAAACAAAAAACGGTAACGACATTTTGACAGAAAGCGTTATCTATGGAATACCTACCTCGCTTATGCACTGGGTTCCTAGGGAGCGGTCCGTCGTCCGACAAGACGGCAGTCTTTCAAAATATATGACAATGTTTTTTGTTACTACGGTAACAATATTGACAATGTTCTAACCTGACATACTCACGGCTGTTTATAGTAGCGCCGTATTCGTAGGAAAACAGACCATAAGGGTATTAATCATATGACGTCACTTTCTCCATGACGTGTTTCGTTCCTTCAAAGTAGAGCTGGGATATCTGAATATGATGTGGGAAGAGGTCGTTAACATTGCGCAACACAGAGCGCTTAAGATAACTTTTGTTGCCATCCTTTAAGTGCAGTGTAAAGGAGATTTCATTTGAACCATAAGATTTAATAAAATTATATCGTTAAATATGTACCTACCTAGTAAGTAATTAATTAAATATTGTACAATTTACACAAATTGTTTTATTTACAAGAATTTGAGGCTTTTCCGTGAGTTAATTTCATATTTCACGGAAGTAAAAACCTTTTGTTTCTATTTTTGTAAAGTAAATCTCGTTTGTTTGTAAAATTTTACTTTCGCGAAATTCAATAATTATCCCCTGAAAATAATTTTATTAATTATGACAAAGGCATTCTGATGTACTGAGCGGTAGTTCTAGTCATGAATATTCGCTAGCTCTAAGGCTTCACTAATGAATGCGCGTTGTAACTAACATAATGTATCAGCATTGGTTACTCTGAAAATTTTATATAGGACGGAAGAACAGCTATCTACATAATGTATCATTATTTTTATGTTACATTAAAGGAAAAGGTTCCTATATATATTTTAATAATATTACATTATGGTGCTGGTGGAGGTAGGAACATAAGCTTTTCTGTCGCAAAGTTCGGCTTTTGAGTTTTAAGTCTTGGCTTACGCGAGGTACACTCGGGAGATTCACCTGCCACCATAATTTATCAGGCTTCCTACCGACAAGACCTTAGCCAGCCAAGTGTGTAATGGATATAAGTGTGCTTCTAATTTTCATCTGCTCCGTGAAGAGATTGCTTATTGGATGAACACTGAAAACGGTTAACTATGAAATACTTATATATGAAGTTTACGAGATTGAAACGCCTTCCTTTGAACGAATCTATCAATAAAGTTGAGAACACTCTAAAACTATTTTTAGAGTAAATATGCAACTCAATGTCATTCTTATACAATGCCTTCATTTATATTGAGTTTTGAATATAACCATAAGCATTTAGCAAGGAGTAGGTGTGAGCCGATTTTTTTTTAATTTGTTCAAAATGAGCAAAGAGCTCAACAAGAGCATGGCCTCAGTATAATATATTTTTTGACAATTTATACAATATGTTTTAAGTAGGAATATAGCAATTTGCTTCTTAGTGACGGCGTCGTGGAGAAACGCCATTGGTGAATGATGTCGTCACACAAAATATGGCCACTACAGTTGATTTGGTTTTGCTGCTGGCACATCACATACAAAATAATTATATGGCCCTTTAAAATTGGATTTGTTTGTAACTTTGTAACATTTACATTTAGACAACAAGAACAAGAGCAATGGAGTATAAGTACATCTTCTTACTATCGTGTAACGATATCGGAACCGGAACTAATATAGTACTAAAAATACGTATATAGAACAACATCACTTACACAAAAATACGTATATAGAACAACATCCTTTAACCGAAATTCGCATCGACTGAAAAAACTAAGTATTTTGTGAAATGTTTGCTCTAGATTTATATTTTTTAACCACGATAGAAAAAAAAGAGAACCGTAATTAGATTTTTTCATGTAGGTACAGCAAATCGTTAAAAAGAATGTTGACGATGCAGATGTTGGTTTGGGAAGTTTATAAATTTAATGTAAATCTGCTATCTTGAATTGGGACTTTAGAGTAAAGCTAATGAGTGAGAGGCAGAAAAGAAAAGCGAAAATATATTTCATGCATTATTAGGGAGCTAAAAACAAGAAGAGAGAATAAACATCATTCTCTGGATTGTGAAAGGGTGGGTAGTTAATGTCACTTAGTTCCCATGGCGCTTAGTTCGGGGAATAAAACCAACCCCAGATTAATATGGAAGCATTTAAGTAAGTACATTCCTTCTAGTTTAAGAGTAAAACCTCCATTCGCATTCAGCAAAAAGTAGGACCGTTCACTTAAGCTTTTATATTCTAGGTTGTTGTCGGAGGTTGAAAGCCAAAGGTACGCACGGGTTAAGAGACTCACTTCTTGATACAAACAACGGAATGAATAATTAGGAGAATGAATTTATTTCTAACTCCGGAACTTGAAAAAACCTTTGTAGGTTTACCGTATTGCAGTCATTAGTTTGTCTTTTTACACACTTATCCTAACAGTGTTTGTTACTTTATTCTTTATTATACCGCATCGACATCTAAGTGAGTTGTTAGACCAACTTGAAAGTCGTCGTTGTACAATATGTTAAAGACTTCCTATTCATAGTTAGGAATTGATATAAATATACCTAATGATGGTGATATAGATATCAATATTTATTTATTTACATTCTTTGAGACACCAACAGAACACTGATTTAAACATGTAATATAAACAAAAAGACACGTTACAAGCCGCGGTCGTGAATGTATGCGCAAGATAGAGTGCAATGTTTATGACCTAAACTATGGTTAAACTATAAACATTGCAAATTGAATTTTTAAAATACAATAGTTTACATAATGTTTAAGTTTCGAAAAAAAAAATAAAGCATATTCAGAATCTTCTTTAGACGTCATCCTGGCTTTTTTTAATCTCTTTTTATAATACCATGAAACATTGTTTGAAAAATGTGTTTATACAACAAAATAAACAGACTGTCGTTTTTGCAATCATTTATCTTAATATAGGAAACGTTTGATAGAAAAAGTTAAATCTACATACTTTACAGATATTACGAGGATGTGATATTATGAAAACACGTTAGTAATGAAATATTAACGTTCATTTTGTAATATCTATTCTGAGCGAATACAACTGAAGCGAGTATTAAAAAGTTTTTTTTATTCATAAAATAAGAACAAAAAAAACGCAAAGTACAGACATTCTATGAACGGTAAAAAGCGCAGAGCGAATAACAAATACGTACACAGGACGGTCGAGAACAATGGAGACTCTCTGAGTGATATAAAAGTTTCAGATGTGAAATAGCAGTAGCATGTTGTGTGGCTTCGCGAGCGAAAAGACTAACGAAATTATCAAAGTCGAAGCTTTTTGGTCTTAAGAAAGTGCAATTGAAAAGTTAAGTGAAGCTGCCCATTCTTTTTACTTACATTGTTTTTCAAATTTCAATGTAATATTATTTGTCGTAGGTATATCTATGAAAATATTGAAAATCGCAAGAAGATCACATCATTTTCTACATTGAAATAACAATCTTGTCCTTATATAGTTATCTTTGGACCAGCTGTTTTGATGTCTTAGCTCGGTTTTCACTTGCGCCGCGAACGTGTATCGCTATATCAATTTTATCAAAAGGGTGCATGTGTTCAGCTCGTGTTCGCTTTTTTGAATTACGTATACACCTAAACTTTCGATTAAATTGATGCAATGTCGCACGTTCGCGGCGCAACTGAGTACGATGCTTTGGATTTGCCATTGAGAATATTCATCGTGTAGCTATAAAAAAATATTCAAAATAGCAAGATCCCACTGATATATCCATTGATATACGCAATCTAGTCCTATATTTGGACTAGCCGTTTTAATGTCTTGAAGGGATCATGGATTTGCGTTTGAGGATATAGCTACATCAGAAATCATCAATATAAAATAGAACATATTGAAATATAATGTTTGTTTAAGAGATAGGAGACCTAGTTAAAAAATATTAAAATGCATGACAGTTTAGCATTTTATCTTATTTTTGTCAAATTAAATATCTACAATATACATATTAAAAGTAGGTACTTTAATAAATTATAAATTAAATTTTCGTATTAATACAGTGTAAGAATATAACGTGTCGAAGTTATTTTAAAAACACTTAGGTATAGATATTCTGAACAATTTTTTAGCGATTAGATTACATAATATGCACATTATTTTCTATGTACGGTTGTTTTGATTTTACATAACGATACTGTTTGTTTAGAACTGAAATGATATATTTTTTTATTTTTTTTTAAGTGTTGAAACAGTATTGTTATGTAATTAAAAAAAATAAAAGGTAGGTACCCATTGTAATGGTGCTGTACATTGATGGAAAAAAACTGCCAACGTTAATCCCTATTATTTATTGAAAATAAAATAAACTGAAAAGATTTGTACCTACACATCTTATTGCTACAATATTATATTTTTCTTTATTGAAGACGCTAAATGGAAACATCTGTGAATAGGATGAACGAACCAGGTTTTCTACACGTACGATAGATTCATAATAATTTCCTCTTTTTTTCGTAAAAGAATATCGCATTTATACAGAAAGAACCATCGATATAAAAAATAAAATTCTGCGAACAGAAATGAACGTTGACAATTATTCAGGAAATAAAATAAAAAATGCTTTGTAAAGCTTCCGAAGTTAAAGGAGGGATGGTGATAGGATATGGGCGTCTGGACAGGGTCCCATTTGTATTGTCACGGGGTGGCCGGTTATAGGGCGCTAACTTAATGGTCTCCGACATAAAATATTGTTTTCTGCTTATGTAAGATATACATTTTTCTTTCTTTTTTTCTGTTCGTCCCGCTCTATCGCCCCGGTCGGTGGCTGTATGCGGCGCGTCTGCTTGGTGTTGATGTTAGTAAAAATAATATTCTTTTGTGTTCTATCGCAGGATTTTTATTCAGTTATCTGTTCGTAAACTTGAGAACTTTTCTTCGTTATTTGTTGACATAGGCCTTAACGGATTAAGGAAACTCTCCAAACTTTTATATAGCATTTTGTTGCTTTATATTTTTAGGGATAATTCTTTCGGCTTTATATTGGCAAAACGGGTTATCTTAAAACTTGCTTCAGTGCGTGGTATAATAACCTAACGAGATCCCAATAAGATGAGTTTAGATCACCTTTTTATGGATAATAATAATAACAACCTATAAAGACAAAGAAATATTTTTTTTTTCAAATTAATTTTTATTATTAAAATTGTGGTTGCTTCGATTTTATCAATATCGATTCATTATAAATCGAATGTAAAACTTTTCTGGAAAAATAAATAAATACATGAAAACTGAAGGCAAGGTCAGCAGGGGTACCTACTCATGAAAAAGTTTAGTTTGAACAAAACTTTTATTTTCATAGGGGCATTTTTTTTTTTGTAAAACGAATCTGTGTTCACTCAAAGTGAACACAAATACACTCCTTGACTCTTTCACAGTAAGCTATACTACTTAAAGCTTGTGTCGTGAAACAGCAAGGTGGTCGGCACCTGGGATCGAATCCACGACCTCCGCACGAACCAGTTCGAAAGCCGACGTCTTAACTGCTAGTCTACCAACCAATTAAAAAATTATATCACTAAAAATCCTTTTTAAACACCTACATATATGAGACAAATTATTTACAAATTTTGGTGGTAAAATATATATATAAAAAAATGTATACATTTTATTATTTTGATTGTTTTTATTCTCCGATCCGATCACAAGACTCATGTATATTCCATATACTGTGAGTAATTGAATTTCATTCTACAATAAAACATAAATAATTTCAGTTTCATTTGTTCAGGAGTCGCGGAATCATTAAGTAAAATCGATTGAGTATAAGAAGTGTAAAAAACGGGTGTTTATGTGCAGAGTAGGTACCTGCCCTTAAGTCTCAAATATTTGATTAGTTCTTAACTTACTTAAATTCATTCGTGAATAATCCTGCAAAATTTACAAGCAACGTATTACACCAATCATAACTATAAATATAGTTGAAAATAAAGGCGACAATTCTAGAACTAAAAAACTGCTCAGAACAACAGAATGAAGGCCAATGAGTAAAAAAATATTGAAACTCTCAATGGTTGAGATTGTCAAACAGATATTTTGAGCAAACACAATACCAATTCAATTTTGTTCTTTTAGTTTCCCAGAGCCAATAGCTCATTTCCTTTTCCGGTTTTATACTTGTTTCTCAAACAGTAAGTAAATAAAACTGTTTCAAATAAAATGTTCAGAGCTAATACTATTATGAAAGGCTGAAGTGTAGGTATATCTAATTAGAATCCTTACGCTCAACGTTAAGTGTGGAGTCTCGAGAGAACCAATTTGCTCTGAATCCAAGTGATTAACAAACTTCAATTAGGAGGTGATGTTCTGTACTAGGAGGCAGCTATAACGCCACACCCACATACAACCTTATCTAACCGCACTTTAAAGATATAGCAAACGCGAACATAATATATAGGTACCTAACTAGCTGTTGTTTTAATTTTTAGATATAGCGTACTTGAACATAATATATAGGTACCTAGCTTACCATTATTTTAAATTGACAGAATATAAAGCGTACTCGAACATAATATATACATACAATATACATATCGAACTATCTGTTATTTATAATTTATTAAGTTAGAAAAATTTATTGATTGTTGATCATGCATATTGTCATTCTTGATGAAAGTAATTTAAATGATGACACTTGAATACACTGTTAAGCACCACGATTTTATTTCTCCTGAAGCTTATAAAAATGAGGTGGCTGGTGATCCTGGGTCGGAATACCGGTGCGACTGGCGAAAAATTTCCACTTTCACAACACAAGCTCTGCTTTCGATGATATAATATGTGTCGAAAGTGTATTTATTTTTATACATATCTATTATAGTAAAAGGATGTACTTACCAATTGTTATTGTACTTATTGATTGTGTAACATTTTACCCAAAACTGGAAACAAGTTCTTTATTTTTGATATGAAAGTTTTCGTTCGTACAATAAAGGTAGAAGATGCCGGATACAGTAGTTAGAATAAACAAAACATAATGTTAAAATAATAATATTTTTGGAGTTTCTAATTTTCTCAGAGAAACGAACGTCTGCGCTATGGAGATGGAGGGGATGTGTCGGTGTGTTGGTGCGGATAGCAGGCACTTTACGTTGAAGCAAATTGCGTCGTATGTTTATACTGGGAATGCAAATTGCATTGTCGCCGTATAAAGAATGCAACTTGGTTGAGCACTGCAGCCTCTACGTTTATTTAAAATGTTGCCGCTTTTGTTTGCTTTCTTAACGAGTATTTTTCACTTAGATAATAATATATTTTTATTATTTTCATATTATTCTTACTTATTGTATCACACATACTTCTTTTCTCGATAATACATTGTATTTTACAATCACGCTACTGAGTTGTTGATACGCTGAAAACATTACATGAACAAAATAATCGATTGTATGATTGAAGTACTTATCTAGTTCAGCGAACGGTAGATATGTTTTAAATAAACACTTTTATCACAGCTATTTTGCCAAAGGTTACATTGGCCGACAAGACTTTTGTAACACAAATCAGATTTTTATTTTTCAAATGGAAATACCCCTTTAAGAATGGAGATTAAGACAAGCAGTTGGCCCTCCATGTGTGCTGTGTTAGTCGTAGCGTATTCATTGGTGCAGTGGATGAATGAGAAGAGAAAAATAATGGCTTTTGCAGTTCCTATGGTATGGCGAGAACCCACTAATCATTAAGACAATTGCTTTTTTGCCTGACGAAGATTGAAGGCTATTCCAAAAAGGAGAAGCCCAGATCGACTATCCAAATTTGCAATCTGCAATACGATCTGTTCCCCATAATTATGCGCCAGTGCCAATGACACCTTTAGATCCGCAAATGTTTATTTGGAAAATATTGTATTCTTGTTCTTCAGAGCCGAAGAACAGGGCACAGACCCTACTTTTACTACGGGTCCCAGTTCCGGCGAGCCACATTTAATTGTTCAAAGTGAGTTAAATGATTTAGTACGTGTGATTTAGGGTTATCAAAGCAACAGTCAAAACTTCTTGGTTCCTGTCTTAAGGAATGGAACTTATTAGCCAACGAAATGAAAATTGTGATTTTCAGAAAAACAAATGCTCCATTTTCTGCATTCGAATCCGAATGTTGTTAAAAATTAATTTCCTCCATTCACATTTGTCATTTTTTTTTTTGAAAATTTGGGAGCTGTCAGTGACGAACAGGGTGAAAGATTCAACTAAGATATTAGGACAATGGAAATTCGCTATCAAGGACGATAGGATCCGTCCATTATGGGTGATTACTGCTGGTTTTTGAAAAGAAAACACTATATTTATTTAGGTACACAGCAATCTAGTCACTAAGATATCAGTGTATCCGATAGTTTAAAGTATTTATTATAGTTTTAGATTTACATTAGGGTATTGGAATATGATGCTCCCAATATTATAAAATAATTCTCAGTCAAAACCTACAGAGTTGATTTCTAAAACTAGGAGGCATAGAAAAGCGTGAAAGACTAAAACTCACTCTCCATAGGGCCTTTGGATCCTATTTTAAGAGATGCTGGTCTAATTTGTGATGAATCGATGGAAAAAATGCAACGCGAGGTACAATATCGAAAAATCATTTTTTACACCTTTTAAAAAAATATTTTTTTTTTTTTTTTTTTTTTTTTTTATTTTATTTATTGGCTCATCTACAGGTTTTATTACAAATTTGTACAATTAATATATATATTTATAATTAACCCAATTACAGATGGCACATTTGTGCTCTAATATCAAAATGAAATATGCATTAAAAATAATATCACTTAAAGCTAATCAATAACAACAAATATTAGTGGCTTATTGGGGGAAGGAAAAAGGAAAGAAGGAAGAAAATCTCTCCAAGGATGCAAATATTCATCCCACTACAAATCTACCGCCATCGATGCAATTCCAGTCTTAAATCGTGTAAGAGTAAGATTAAATAAGTCAACCGACTGAAACAAGCAATTGTAATCCTCGCAAGAACGCCGAATGAATTTATTTCTGGCGTAACTCGTCTCAAATCTTGCAATATGGAACGTCCGGGGATGTCGTGCTGTAACTCTGGGCACATGATAGTGCACCAGTTGATTTAGAGCCGGGCAATCGACTGATGAAGTAACAATTTTATATAATAATACCTGGTCAGCAATTCTACGTCTAACAGACAGAGACTGCAGGCCATGATATCGTTCAGCATCACTATAATTATCAAATTTTTTAAAACTTAAAAAGTTTAGCACCCGTAAAGTCCTATGTTGGATTCTTTCAATTCTGTCTTTATGAACCCCAAAGTTGGGACACCACACAGATGAACAATACTCAAGAACACTTCTTACGTAAGACCTATACAAAGTCTTAACAACCTCGGGGCTTCTGAGAGGTTTAGTCACCCTGCAGATAAAACCTAGCATTCGTGAAGCCTTGGACACTATTCTTTCATAATGGCTACGAAACGTCATTCTATCGTCAATTACAACTCCCAAATCTTTGATTTCATCAACCCTTTTCAATTCTGATTCGCCAAGCCTGTAGTGAAACTCTATGGGATTTTTACCTCTTGTGAATCTGATCAAAACACACTTATCTACATTCAAATACAAACAGTTTATTTTGCAGTAGGCAGTCAATTGGTCAAGGTCACGTTGAAATCTTATACAATCATCGATCGATCGAACGCGTGAGTAAACCTTCATATCATCTGCATACAAAATAAATTTACAAAAATCAAAACATGTGTTGATATCATTTATATAGATATTGAATAGTGTAGGACCCAAAATAGAGCCCTGTGGCACCCCGGAAGGGACACTCATCCAGTCTGATCTGTGTCCACCGATAACAACTGCCTGTCTTCTATTAGTAATATACGAAGAGAACCATCTGAACAAGTCCCCACATATACCCAAACTTTCCAGTTTTGCCAACAGAATCGAGTGGTTCACCTTATCGAACGCCTTACTATAATCTGTGTAGACAGCGTCTACCTGGCCACCCCGCTCCATTCCATCAACCACATAATCTGTAAAGAGAATGAGATTTGTAGAAGTAGACTTACCACGTACAAATCCATGTTGTGATTCATTAATATACGGCTTGATTGATGAATTCAGTTGATCCTCCACTATATGCTCAAAAATTTTTGCAAAAGTACAAAGCTTGGATATCGGTCTATAATTAGCTACGTCCTCTCGTTTACCTGACTTAAAAATTGGTGTTATCAAAGCGTCCTTCCATCTACTGGGAAAGCAACCTTCACTCAATGATCTACAAAAAATAATAGATAAAGGAACAGAAAGTTCACTGCGACATTTGTTTACGAGCAATGGATGAATACCATCAACTCCAGCCGATTGGCTTACATTAATGTTTGATAAATATTTCAACACCAAATCCGGATTTACAGCAATCTCACTCAGTATCCTTACGTTTGTTTCCTTTGAACAAGTATGCAATGTAGGCTGTGCGGCATGATTAAAAGAATTATAAAAGCGGGCAGAAAACAAATTCGATATGTCATGAACGTTATCGGCTGAGACCCCCTCGAGAAACACTGATTTGGGAATATAGTTTTGGTTATTTTTAGACTTTACAAACCTCCACAAAGTATTAGGATCGGACCTCAGTGTGCTCTTCATACTGTTCAGGTAGAAGTTGTAACATTCCTTTGCAAGTTTCTTATGTCTAGATCTAAGAGTCGCAAATGTGAGATAATCAATATGATTACCATATCTCTTGTATCTCCTGAATACCTTAAATTTTTCCCTAGACAATTTTATCAATGGAAATGTGTACCAAGGAGGATAAGAGTATGAATTCGCCTGTTTAGTTTTTTTCGGAATGTATTCCTCTATCAAATTATTCAATATGTTGTAAAATATATCAGTACACTCCTCAGAATCCCTACCCTGAAATTGTTCTTGCCAATTGATATTGCCCAATCTCTCATTCATTCTATCGTAATTACCCTTATGAAAAAGCCTTATAGTCCTGGTGACTGGCAACAAAGAATTTTCTTTGACACACCTCATTTCAAACACCACAGATCGATGAAAGGAGTCCTCACGAACCAACGGGTCATCTGACGGTACCAGAAAAATATCATCCACATTTGATATGACTAGGTCAAGTATGTTTGAGGAACAGTTTTGTATATAGTTATACTGGTTCAGCCAATTCAAGCTCAAATAATCGGTGAACATCGATGAAATCGGATCACCCAAACCGGATGGAGCACATTTATTTCCGTCAGAGACCTTCAACCATGAGATCTTTGGTAAGTTAAAATCCCCAACAATAAGAAAGTGGTCGTTTGGTAAGTCATTCATAAGTTTAGTTACCCCCTCCATGAAACCCTCAACGTTCGCACTATGGTTAGATCTGCTGGGTATGTAAACACAACAAATATGTATGTATGTGTTTCGATTAACCTTGATCGTAACCCAGAGATCCTCCACAGGGGACATCGTGCCTGCACTCCATTCGTCACGACGAACAACATCCAATCCCGCACGCACAGCCACCAGAACTCCACCACCAAGTGTCAAATTCAAACCCGAATAGTTTCTGTCCCTACGATATACTTTATATCTTGCATCAAAAAGCTCGCCATCGTAGATATCCGAGTCTAACCAACTTTCAGTCAGCGAGATTATATCATAGTCATTAGACAGAACACTTTGAAATAGATCATCAGTTTTTGTGCGCAAACCGCGCACATTCTGATGATATACTGTCAAGCTATTGCCATCGCCAGGGCCATAATAATAATATAAATATATTCATAAAAAATACATATAACACACACATGTACATATATGCGTCACATATATCTATATAAAACATGCATCGACGACGGCAAGATGAACACAGTTTCAAATAACAATTTGAGAGAGGAAACACGAATAGGATTAAGCAAGGAAAGCCACCAATCAATATAAAAACCAACTCCACATCCATTACAACCACCACACCAACATACAAAAGATTTTCCAATGAATAAGAAATCAACAAGTAAACGAAGTATTGAAACAACATTTTACGATGATAACTGCAAAAGAGCATATACACGTTGCAGACATGTGAACCTATGATATCCTTGACAGGTCGCCATCGCTTCGTATCCAAAAAGCCTGACTGATTATATATGATATATGATTTGCTATCCTGATTGTCATAATAATTTAAAAAAAAGCTATAGAATAAAAATATAGTTCCGCCTTGTTATACTCGCGAAAAACGATTTGCCTTCTTGCCTAACATAATAATTAGGACTAAATAAAAAATATTTGTGATGATTTTTTTACGCAGTCACTACCCCCTATTCCAATTCAAATTAAGTGCGCACTAAACTAAAATAAGAACGTTCCTATTTTAGTTAGCCGCATTGGCATTCGAGAAATTTTAGAACGTTCCTATTTGTTCCTAATTAGACTGTAGTTTGAAATTAGTTCATTTTGGTATTCGGATTTCGTATTTAAGTCAATTTTAGTGCGTTTATCTGTCAAAACGTTCCTAATCTTAGTTCACACCTAATTGTATGCGTCTAAAAAGATATCTGATGATATTTTTATGATAAACGTTTTTTTTAACCAAATAATTATGAAACAAGTTTATTTTTATTAAAAATATTGCATTTCCCCCGAATTTATTATAAGTAACACAAATAATAGCATCAAAAATAATTATCATTGAACACCAATGCAATCATACAGTCGTCTTCGTTATACTTCGGGTTGGTTCGGCAGTTTCCGGCGACCATGTTACTTGGAACATGGAGCTCGTTTGAATTTTTCTTCTCCGATTGGCCGTCCGCATGTCAGCATCAACCAATAAGGCGCATGCTCGATCTATAGACAATTATAATTCAAAAAAATATTTATGGTGAACTAATATTGGTTTTTAGAACACGGCATAATTCCGAATACGAATTTTAGTTCGAGTGAACTTAATTCTAAATCATTTGGAACGTTCTTAATAAGAACGTTCTAAAATCCGAATAGGGGGTAATATATAACAAACTCTTTCCCCTCAACGTCAATTCGCCTTCGTACCTCTTAAACTAAATTTGTGAAATAAATTTTGATATTTTTATTTATTTAGATTATGAAGTTAAAAAAATGCTTACTTAAAAATAATAATATTATTCTTCTTATACTATTATTATATTTCAATGATTAAAGCTACTTTTCTTGCTAATAATATCAACATGGAATATATTTTAATAACTAATGAAACACGTTTTAAATTTTTAATTAAGAAGTTGAATTTAATTAAGTACAATAATAGTGGAGTCGTTGTTATTAATATCCATATCACCCTCGTAAACAGAATACTTAATAAAAGTTTCTTTCTAATGTTATTTGGGACGCGTTCTTGATTATATTATTGTTTGTAAACTTGAAACAGTTTTTGAAAATAACCTTTGAAGACGATTAATTTACCAATATTAATTACGGAAAATGTGAGTATAAAATTAGCAGCCATGTGTTTATTTAAAAGGAATGTACTTTATTTTCTCGAATAATTTGTATCAAGCCGGCTGGATAAAGACAAACTGCATGTAGTCAGTAGGTATGTACCTACTATTTATAATTTTAGAGGTTGCTCAGTTCCCATGTGACGCAATTTTAATTTCGAAAATGATGGCTGTAATTTCTTATTTTTGTTACTAGACAATATCGAGCACAGTATTGATGGGGTACTTTTGAATTAAGTAATATGTGTGTATCCATCCATTTCAAACAACAAAACTCACACACCACTCCTTACACAATATACCTATGTGTGACCCGCCGGGAACGATTCGAGTAGGCGTGAGTCTGCATTCTGGGACAGAGACACAAGATGACAGCACAGTATCACGAAATGTATTTATTATTTACATAACATTATAACTCTTTAGTAATAAGCCTTTATTGATAAAAATACACAATTAAATATAAAAAAAACATGCTTACAAAAAAAATTAACAACTACTAAATATATACTTATACAATTAATACATCTCCTGAAAATGAGTTCATACTCGTGCTTCGGGAGGGAAAGGAGATCTTCTTTATTAGAGCACTGGAGATCATAATATGTTATTTTTTCATGAATATTTTTGTTTGTGTTGTTCAGTGTCATGTTGGTGTCTCTTATAAATAAATAGCATTAGGCATTTAATTGTTTTTTTAACACTTGTTTTACTAACAAATTTTGATAACGGAATCAAAATATTAGACTTCTTTTTTTGCAGAATCATTCTCGAACAATCTTAAAAATTATTTAAAATCTTCTCTTTATAGTTCTGGGAGGACGACGTTAAGAGAGACGCACCACAACTCTTGCGGGTGAAGGAGAAAGGGAGCTGTGGAATCGAAAGGCTCGATTTGGGCTTTATCTCTATTGAAGAAGAAGAAGCTTTATTTCTAAGGATATTAAGGTATATTTTAGAAATGTTATTATGACAATCCTTGTCTTCTTAATGGATATCGTATAGGTAAAGCGCCGAGGGTGATGAAATGGTATTATATCCTTCGTTTCGGTTTAGATTTTCAATCTGCTAATTACCTGTCATTTCGGGAACAAAGTAGTGCCCCCCCCCTCTATTCAGCAGTCAATCTATAATAAACAACGTTAGGTAATAATATGAGGTGATTATACCGTGATAGCCGGCTTAGAAGGATAATAATTTAGGATTAACACACACGCCATAGACGTATTAACTCTGCCTGCCACCGCTCTGTTTTGCTGATAATTATTAGGTAATACACTTACCGACTATTACTACAAATTCATAGCACATTTAACGATCTTCCTCTATTACTAAGGTCACTTATCAATGAGGAAACTTAGCTTGATTCATACATTATGTCTGTAAAAAGTGTACATAAATACATACTCTACGCAAATAAATGGTTTTTTAATTGAATTTTATACATAAGTACCTACTTTTAAGAATTATTTATATTACTAGCTGATGGGTACCTGCTTGTCATGCTTTTCATTTTCTTATATATAAAAATGGAGAGCAATTTCCCGATGTCATCGCATCACGCCTAAACGGCTGGACCGATTTCGCCAATTCTTTTTTTGTCGTGTAGGCTTTTATCAGGAGAATGTCCTTTTAGAAGAAAAAAATTAAGAAAAATGTATGGAAAATTAAAGAAAACTTTACGTAGACAAACTTATTAGTACTTTTTACCTTATAATTTTTATTCCAATTTTGAATTTTTGACAGAAATTGTTAATTGGTGCGATTGACAGAATGCGGATAGAATATGGTTTAAAACAGACGCATCGGTCGGAATTGCATTGGTCAAATGATAATTAATTATCACCATACAAATTCGAATTCAATATTCATAGTTAGGAACACAGGACAACGTCTGTCGGGAAAGCTATAGTTTTTAAATAAATGTTGATTTCTTTTGTTTTAAAATGTAGCAATTTCTTTCAATGAAAGCTTACAATGAAGATCCTATAATTTAAGATTTTTTTTGATAATTTTGATAATTTTTTGTGTCTATTAATACCTACTACAATTATTACACCTGCAAGAATCAACGATGTGTAAAATCGAATGAAAAGTCTGCTTTTAATGCGTGATGTGGTGAATAAAATAAGAACATAGTGTAATAAGTTTTTGTGTCATGTTTTGTTATATTTGACTAAAATGTTTGGGTAAGATACAAGCAATACTTCAAATAAGTCATAGTCAGTGACATCGCGTAAATAAATCTGCAAAATAACAGTGTAGATGAAAATATATCGCGTAATTTTATAAAAAAATACGTATTCAAGTTTTTACGATAACCTAGAATGAATGTAAGTAGATATAAGGATATGGCTCTCGGAACTCTTTCACGCTTACATCGTAATTCATCAGACTCTTTCTTTTGCTTTCAAAATCCTTTGAAAAAGTAGTGGAGGCTCTCGTGAAATCTCTTCAATCATTAGCTCCTACACGTTATAGGGGTTGGGGTGGGATTGCGCGGCTCTATCGCGGGAAACAAACAAAGCCACTTTTATTGCACGACAATTTTTCAACGCTTCAGTTTAGAAACTCACCACCTCGCATTAAAAGTGCATTAAAAATTCCATTAGATAAAGTAGTGAAAAGTAATTTAGTTTCGCGACATAAAAAATACCCGTCACGTTTAGTCGCAAACGGGCGAAAACCAGAATGGTGATCGTTATGCAGCTATACGAGGGAACAGAGTAGAAAGTGACGTAGAAATGTTCAATCCCGTTTTGTATAAAACCGTGTTTACCTTTAATTATACAACTCCGTCCGAAACTTTGGATTTTTTTTAACTTAGCAAATAACACTTTGTTTTTTTTTCAAGTTTTTTGGCCGCTTTGGCTGATAAAATCTTTATCGAGTAATTTATGCAAGCTTCTCTCATTCGAGCTTGAAATTGAGGTATATTATGATTATCTTGATATTTGAATAAATTAGTCATTCGCGTTTTTGTGGATTTCTCATAATATTAAAAAACTACGGTTGCTTTGAGATAAAGACGCAGATTTCTAAAAAAAATCTAGACTCGATTCTTTTTTAAGTCATATTTTTTAAACTTGGGATAAAAGGTTTGTTAATATACCTAGAAAATACAAATTTATAAAGAAAACAAACTTTGCAGTATTACCTACTATAGATTATATTTCCGAAATATATTTTCGGCTGACTATGCGATCATCTTCTGATCTGACTGTCCAAAAAACTCTCCTCTGATATCCAAAAAACTCTCCGCTGAAGATGGTCACATAGTCGGCCGAAAAATACCTTTCGGAAATATAATCTATAGTAATACTGCAAAATTTGTTTTCTTTATAAATTGGTATAATGACTAAGTATTACAAAGTTACAAATAATGTGTTTGAAGAACCTAGAAGATAGTTGAAATGGTGCAGTGTCTGTATGAAGACCCCGAGTGTGGTGTTCCTTGGTACTAAAGCTGTTAGGATGTAGGTAGAACCACTGGAGACAGACAAGGCTGCGTATTGGCTGCATTTATGTGTATTATTGTCATGGCGATCTTCTTGAGAAACTCCATGCAAAAGGCAAGGGGTGTACCGAGCGATAATATAGAGAGATGGTCTAATGGGCGAAACGTTTGATATTGTGGATAACGCGGACAAACTAGCGTTATCCACTACGAGAGTGGAGGAATTACAGTGCAGCTTTTCAAGATTATGACGAAACAGCACGCCTTGGCCTTCAAGTCGATGAAAGTAAGAGGTATCTCATGGCAAAAAAATAATGGCTGCCCCGATAACTATCGATGGTCACCATGTCTCCCGGGCGTTTATATTTAAGTTTTGCACTTACAAGAGTTTCGTTTACTCGTTTTTTTTTCAGATTTAATCGCATATTATTATTTTTGTCATCAAGAATGACTTATTTTAACATGGCGAGTGTTAGTCAGCTTTAACCTTTTCCTTTTAGTGTTTTTTTTTCACTTTTCGAATCAATATTATTTCTTCATTTTACCAATTATTACAAATAAAAAGTTCATACAATCAATATAATGTTTTAGATCTGTTTGATTAGATTAGAGTACATTATGCAGCCAATTCTCAAGGAACATGATGTTGACAATCTGTCTGTCTTAACACTTGACATCTCGTGTTGGTGTAACATAACAAAGAAAAACACACAATTATTCAAACTCAAGAAGTGATTGTTGCAAGGATAAAATAGAACCTTAATGAAAAGTTGGACTACTATTAATAATTATGTGATACAATACAAAACACGACACGCTATTGCGGGGAAGAAAATCTAATGAAAATGTAGAAAAACACACTCGAAGCTTTTGGTTTAGGGAGGGTGCCATATGCACTAGTCGATTTTTTTTTTTGAAAAGAAACTAATACGTAATCAGACTTTTGATCTGTTTGACTACATTATACAAAAAATTTGGTATTCTCCATATTTAACCATCCATTAGGGAGAAAATATCGTATGAACTACCTACTTACTATACTTTAAGTATCCGGCTTATACTTTTCCACACCAACAAGGAGTGACAGACGTCTTAGCGTTCGCCAGTATGTCTTGTAAGTTCCAATTTTTCCAAATAATAGGCATGTCAGGAGATGGTCATCGTCTTAGATCTCACCTAACTCACATTCAGTCTCATTTGCAGAGAGATAGTCCCATATTTATCCGACCCAAATCCAAACTCCACTCACATTCAGTCTCATTTGCAGAGAGATAGTCCCATATTTATCCGACCCAAATCCAACCTCCCTTCACTCACATTCAGTCTCATTTGCAGAGAGATAGTCCCATATTTATCCGACCCAAATCCAACCTCCCTTCACTCACATTCAGTCTCATTTGCAGAGAGATAGTCCCATATTTATCCGACCCAAATCCAAACTCCACTCACATTCAGTCTCATTTGCAGAGAGATAGTCCGATATTTATCCGACCCAAATCCAACCTCCCTTCACTCACATTCAGTCTCATTTGCAGAGAGATAGTCCCATATTTATCCGACCCAAATCCAAAATCCCCTTTACACCCCACATAGGGGCACGAGGAGACAACAAGAGCTCTCCATTACGCTCGATCTTGCACAATGTCTCTGACCATTTCCAAATACTTCAGCTGTGCCTCCTCATAGGTTTTCCTAAACCTGGGAACACCTACCCTGATGCAAGGGATGATTTTTGTTAGTTTCTTAACACTGATAATAATTGGAAAAAAAACATTGTTTTTAATAAGGGAATATTCTGAAAATGGAATTAAACCTTTATTTTCAGTTCGCCAATAAACTGTTTTATCATACGAGTTATTTTTTGAATAAAGGAAAATAATTCAGGGAATAACGTTTTCAGGAAAAGCTTGTTCATTCCCCATTACAGCAACGTCGTGGTTTTGGTGTTGAAAGTATTTTGCGGGCCCTGGATATAATGAAAGTTTCTTTCAAGCCGAGTTAAACTGATTGATTACCGCGTGACATGCATACGAATGCATACAATAAGCCGCCGGTGCCAGAGACTAAGAAACGCGAGTTTTAATTTGCGCTGGTGTGACAATTACAAAGTGTTATAAATAACCAGCATAGGAGAAGGATTAGTAATTATTATTGCCTTTAACTGTAATCAATGATGAATGCAGATAATATATAAGAACGCCATTATAATGAGAGCTTAGAAACGAATGGAAACATAGTTTTTTTATGTATTCGGTTCTTTTATGGGATGCGTTCTGGTCTGGTTCATCTCAAAATGGATCAATATTCAATAGCATTTTGGTCAACGTTCTTCTTTGACTGCTGTAAGACTACTTCAGAATTCTCGTTCAAGAGTTCTTGAAATCTTCGAACACGATTATCCAGTGGTAGTTGAAACGAAGTCAATTGAATTTTCTCCAATACGAGGCAGTAGCGTCAAGCATTGGCTATTGAATTTGAGTTTGCAGTCTGATATCAATGCCTCTCATTGCGACTTTGTTTTTTCACCATTAGTTCCTTCTAACTTATAAAACATAAAATCTTATTTCAGATTCGTTGTATTCATAAATATAGTATCAGTAAGTACTTATGTACCAGAATTTATTTATTTATTTATTTTATTCATACAGAATAATACAGTGATAATAGATAACAAATGGAAATGCTGCCCAAATAGGCCAAGCCTGTACTAGGGCAAACATCTTAACAGTTCATAAAAAGAATATAAAAAGGAACATACAAACACGAACAACAGCACAACCACCAACTCAAATACGTACAGTCCACAAACAAAGCATAACCCAACAGTCACACCACCCTTTGGCCCAACAAACATCAATCAACAGTATAAAGAAGAGGAAAGAGAAAAAATAACAAAAACTAAACAAAACTACTTTATGGGACAAAACCCAAGATATCCTGCAAAACTTCCAACTGAATACATGAGACCCAACCAGAACAGGCACGTTTATATTTAGAGAAGCACAAGATTTGCTTAATCTCTACAGGCATTTTATTAAAAAGTTTAGGCGCAGTTAGGGATTGCAATCCGGAAAACCGGATCAGGTATTCCGGCGGATCCGGCATCAAAATGCTCATATCGGATCCGGCATAAATTGACGGATCCGGAGATCGGATCCGGTTAATCATATTAAGGGATTTTCGACATACTCAACACAGACCGGAATCGAATCCGTATCCCTAGCAATTCCACAGGGTCATTGTAGGTACCCATAAAGATACGAAGAGAAGAGGAGGCAAAAAATGCGTCACACTGAGCGCAGTGTAATGCTGCGTTTGCCTCCCTGTGCCCAAGGTTGGATAAGGTAGTGTTGACTGATCGTATTGATAGTATTGACTATCGAATGAAAAGACATCTCTTAGAAAAATGGTGAGAGCATGAAGCAATAATTAGCCAACAAAAAATATATTAACCTATTTAAAAGCAAAACTATTGTGATTATTGTCTGGTATATCTACATAAGTCTGTCATAATGTGTATGCAGATATATTCAAGGATAAAACTGAAATAATTTCTCAAACATTTATTCTCGATATAGGAGTGTCTCTGATTATTTCCGGTTATAGGTATTACTTTTAGGACGCCGATGTCCAACTGCACATCCATCTCTTTAGTGCTCGTCCAATGGTCTGTTGGTTGATATGATTTCAATCAATCAATCAATTCTCCCTTTTACACCCCACTCAGGGGCATAGGGAGGCAACAAGAGCTCTCCATTGCGCTCGATCTTGCGCAATGTGTATGACCTCCTCCCACACCATGTCCATGCCCCTCAGCTCTGCTTCGAAGGAGCGGAACACAGTGTGAGAGGGTCTTCCTCGTCGTTGACTTTTATAATACGTAATCTAATTTGTAATTTTATTTCTTTTGAAACTATTTTTTTATAGTTTTTACCATTTAAAAGTAGTCATACCCTAATAAAATTACTTTCGTATATGTGCTGTTTCATTTTTAGCCTTCTTTATTGTTAAAAATGACAATCAATCAAGATTATTTCAATCCGGTCGGATCCGATCGGATCCGGCCGGATTGACGAAAATCCGGTTGGATCCGGCCGGATTCAAAATGAGACCGGATTGCAATCCCTAGGCGCAGTGTATACGAACTGTCGTTGGCCAAATATTGTGTTCTTAAAAGGAATATCAAATATATTATAGAATTATACTCATTTGATTCAAAATATTTGAATGTTTTAATGGCTTAAAACATAAATTTTGGTTAAATTGAAAAAAGGGATGATTAAATTATTTTTTATACAATTTTGTGAAGCAATGAATGTTTATATGAACCAAAGGCATAGCAACATAGTCTCTAAGTATTTTTAAGTTATGAAAGAATTTTTGTTTTTATAACTTTATTAACTACTTAAATAAATAAAATAAAATAAAATAATAAAAGGACCAAGAACGAAGATGTGTAAAAGTGATCGTGAACACTTCCGTCGTTCGATTGCTTGAGCGATTTGGAAAAAAAACACATAAATAAAAATGTATAGATGAAATACAAAGTGCCAAAACAAAGATATTATGTTCCAGTCCAAACAAAACATTCAATCAAGAGCTGATGCCAGTAGATTAAAAAAAACTGCTTAGGACTGTAGACATGAAACTCGTACATGTTACAAAATACTAAGATATATGGTAAAAAAATCCGTCGACACGATTTTTGTAATTAAGACTTGAAATTGGTGACTACCCTTATTGGTGAAAGTACCCCTGATGCGAACACGTGAAAAAACAAACTCATCCTAAAGCTGCCCACATTGTAACAATAGAAATCGTTAACGCGGAATACTGTGTCAAAAATATGGCAAGATATTAAGAGCTCGATGAGTCAAATATCTCAATCTATGAGGATGCGTTTACACTTGAAGAACACGGAGCCAGAGCTCCATAAAATAGTAATATATTGTTTCATTGATCTTTGATGTTACCAGAGCTCTGGCGCATGTAATCTGTCATCGCATCGCCCATTAATTAGTTCTCGCTCGTTGTTTTCATGCTGTCCAATATCTACGGTAAAAGAAAGTATACTCTATTACTATTCTTAGCTCCGGCTCCGTGTTTATTTTGCAAAATAATTTTGTAGACCAAGCTGTGAGTGTTCAAATATATATATAAAATATGAAATTAGTCATTTTACATCATGCGTGCGTACAAGAGTTAGGCTTAAAGAATACAAACGGATCGAACTCTTCGTGGTAATGAATACGTGTAACAATTTAATAGTAAAAGGGAAATATTTCACTCAAAATGCAATTTGGCTTCGTGACTACTAATAATATTGTTTAAGTCAAAAGTTTCTTTGAAGTGTGCTTAAAAATTTCAATCGGTCGTAAATTATTATTTTGAAACTGACTAATGGCTTGAGGGCTTGAGTCATAGAACACGGAAAACACCGAAGCTATAACTTTACTAAATTTATAATCAATAAAGGTAAGTACCTATATTATTATGGTCAGGTTTCGAGTACGTCACGTTGGTTGTGATTTCTTGGTTCGCGAGCTTTCGACGATCCAAGGTCCGTCATCTTCAGACGGGTTTTAGGTGTTATCTGAACGTGTATTTCTGGCCCTGAGGGATTGTGTCGGAGGCGGTCACTATCTTGTGATTGTGAAATCCTTTTCATGTGTGTGTAGGCTGGTGGAGCTGGCGCTTCGTAGGAATGCGTTGTCATGGTTTCAACTATCTGTTTTGTTGGAGGCTTTATTTTATCAAGAATATGGGTGTTACATGCTGACAGTACACCTTTTCTACGAATTTTCAAGTTGTTTACCCTTTAAAGATGTGTAAAGATTCGAGCCGTTATGCACCGACGTTGGACCGGGCTCCACCGATCATCATCTGGGGCAGATGGGCAGCCGCTTAGAAAGCTGAGGAAGAGAGGGAAGCACAATAGAATTATTGGTCGAGCACCAAAATACCCCCATGAGAAGAAAAATATTATACAAAGTAAAAACCGTTTTATGTTATTTGCCAGAATCTGTTCATCAGTTTTATAAAATAACATTTCTCATTGAATACTTAAGGCCATTTCTTATCACGTAAGGACTTTATTTGTAAATTTGTTACGAAGAAAAACCACTCGACACCATATTTGACACTGATGTTTACATCTACAGATTGTCGAGATATAAAGCTGCCGTGTGTAATTTAAAATATTTTAATGCCAGAAACATATTTTCCGGCTCTGTTATTCGGGAATACGATCTGAAAGCGGATAATACCTACCACAAGTCCGTCACATGGTAAAGGTGAAGCGCTTTTTAAGTAGTATTAATATTACATCATAGCTTTAATACATAAATATCTGAGAGTCTTCTAGCCACAGCTAAGCGAATATTCGTAGCAAGAGGCGTTCGACTGAAAGAGAACCGACCAAAGAATGTAATAACTAAAAATTCTCTCCGATAATAATATAGTTTGTATGGAAATTGGTACACAGGTTAATAATGTGCCCGATACTTATTTAACGGAACAAGAATGTTGCAAATTCTCGGAATTTCTCCAGAAGAAATTTGTTTCGTTTAAAATAAAATATTATCTTTGTGTGGAATGAATTCCTAAATACGAAAGAGTAGCAAAATTTTGCCCGTTTTATCCCTTAAATATTTCATTTTTTTATTATTATTAAGATGATTTCGTGTTTATTTGAATTAATCCGAGATGTAATTTAATTACGGATACGTTTAGTTAATTAAACAAAAATTAAAAATATGTTTTAAATGGAATATGATAAGTCGATTATATAAGAGTCTGTGCACATCTGAACCACGCGCGGTAACGTAATCAATGCCACATTGCATGCAACGTATCAAATTTCCATAGAACGAGGTGGTATGCGATGGATAGCGGAAGTTGGTCACGAACCACGCGAACCGCGGCGTACTATTATGGAAATTTGAAACGTTTTATGCAACGTTGGATTGGTTACGTTAACGCGCGTATTCAGATTTGTACAGACCTTAATATTGAGTGGATAGAGTCGGATGCAAATCCCAGGTATCATACCAACATCTCTTGAATCAACGCGTATAGATAGTTAAGTTACCGTGCTCAATGAATCTAATAATCTCGTTCAGCATTTTGGTGGATTTTCTTTCTGAATTTTAGGGTTCGGCATATATGTATAAACCCATTGTGTTCTTTCTTCGTAGCGGGTTTCTGATTATTTTCAATAGCATTTTTTAGTCACTGGAAAAGGTGTTTATTTTGATTTCGATGTTTTGGGTAGAAGGTGCTTGGTGAAAGTCCATTTCAAATTAAATTTAAGAGTCTTGTTTAGCTCTATCACAAAATTTATAATTTAAACGTGAACCGGTTTCCGGAGACTACCGTCTACCATTATCAAATGTTTAAGGGTTTTCTTTTGTTAAAAAATCATAAATCAGCACTATTGGGTTTTTACCTATACCTAATAAGTAAGCGACTTTCAATAACTTTTTAGCATTCTCCAGAAAAAACATCAGTCGAATGTATAAGTAAAGTTTTGCGTTATTTTTTTGACGTTGTTAGCGTAAATTAATTACACTATACGCCATTAATTCATAAACAAATTTTCACTCATTCCGTTGAGTATAATATTGATATACCATCTCTATGTAAATTTTCATTTAACGATTTCAACTCCAAAGAAAACTTGGGCTATTGAAAGTGAAAGGGCAGTAAATGGATGTACAATATTCTAGGGTTATATTCTTCAGAATTTCAGCGCCAGTTGAAGAGAATCTCGGTAATATTCGGTGGGAAAATCTACCGATGGCTGCTGCCTACAAAAAAAATCTACTCATAAAAAGTTTCAACGTTATAGACACCCAAAAACTTTCCGTAATAAAAGAAGAACGGCAGAGCGCGTAACTAAAAAAAATATTATAGACTCGATGGGTAATAACAATATAATAGATATTATATTTTTTGATGTGCGTTCCTTTAGTGCTGTTATAACCAGGGGTTATTCGGAAACACTGATAAGGTTTTTACGGCACGTGTGTGAATGGGAATATAATATAAAAACGTAATAGAAATTTATTAGTAGTAAAATAATCAATACATCTCCAAAGAATCTGCAGAGGAAATATTTATATCTAGTCAAATCATAATCATATATTTTTTTATTAAGAACATAAATTTATTAATTCGATTCCGCCGTAAAAGTAAAGCCTTGAGATGCTTGCCCTTTACTCCTTCTTAGTATCACCTCAAACTCTATTACATATTTTAGGTCTTTTGTCCTGTTTTATAACGAAAATATTCTTTTTTTTTCTCGAATAAGTTTATTCATACGTCTTATACAAAAATATTGTATATATATTTTAAATATTGTATATATATTGGATTAAAGTCAAATTCAAAAAATATAAAAATATGATAGTAAATTTAATTAAAAAATGTAAAACTGATTACTATTCAAAGAGAATATTACAGCACAGTAAAAAAAACGACGCAAAGAAAGTTTGGAATACTATTGGTGAGATTGTTAATAAAAAAAAGAAAAATAATAATATAAATGAATTAAATTATCAGGGAGAAACACTGAAGACTGCTGCATTTCCTATGATGGTTGCCAATGCTTTTAATGAGTATTTCTTGTCAGTTGGCAGATCTCTTGCCGAGAGGATTGAGGGTTGTGGGGGGGACGAGGCTCCTGACTCCGTAGACCTTCCCATCGCTGGGGCTGATTTCTCGGACTTTCAAACCGTTGATAGTGACACTATCGTAAAAGTGATTGAGGGTTTGAGGGGGGGGTCCTCTCCGGGCTTTGATGGGGTGACAGTTGAGATCCTGAAACAAAATTCTGATGTGTTGGCTCGACCACTGACTCATATCATCAATGTTAGCCTAAGGAATGGAGTGTTTCCCGATATCTATAAGAACACTCACGTCATACCTATTTATAAGGCCGGAGACAGAAAGACTGTGAGCAACTACAGGCCTATATCTCTGACCTCAAATGTCTCCAAGATATTTGAGAAAACAGTTAAGCTGCAATTGAACAAATATCTATTGAATAATAATATTTTAAATAATGGACAATTTGGTTTTAGAGAGGGTTTGGGCACGGAGGATGCACTGGCCAAGCTGACGTCAGCGGTGTATGAGGCCTTGGACTCAGGAAAGAAGTGTCTTGGAATATTTGTGGATTTAAAGAAAGCCTTTGACAGCCTCAGCCACTCTAAACTGATGTCTAAGCTTCATTCCGTGGGAATCCATAATACAGTTAAGAAGTGGTTCCAAAGTTATTTAACAGATAGGAGTCAAAGAGTAAAAATTGATGGTAGGCTTAGTGAAGTTGGTTTTTCAACATTTGGAGTTCCTCAGGGAACGGTGTTGGGGCCGGTTTTATTTTTGCTGTATGTGAATCAGATATTCCAGATTGGTTTGAGTTCCATGTTGATCTCATATGCAGATGACACTGTAATTTTGGTGGAGGGCAGCACTTGGGAGGAAGTGTCACTCAGGGCCAGTGCTGACATTACAACTTTGAAGAGATGGTTTGATTCAAGCCTTTTGTCTCTTAACATTGATAAGACAAATTATATAACGTTTGCTCTTAGGCCGGGTGCGCTGCCTGATAATGTTAGAGTCGTTATACATCGGGGAGAGTGTCAGCAAGATTTGCAGGGTTGCGGTGGCTGTCGGGAGTTGGCTGGAGCACCGAACATTAAGTACCTAGGTATAATGGTCGATCAAGTAATGAGCTGGAAGCAGCACATAAATAACACTGTAGAGCGCATTAGGAAAATGTATTATATTTTTTACGATCTGAGAGACGTATTGGAAAAAAGGGTAATAATGTCAGTATACTACGCCTTGATTCACTCGATTATTAGATACGGGATCGTCTCGTGGGGTGGAGCGTACGAGAACGCGCTTCACCCACTGGGAGTAGCACAGAGGAGCGTTATAAAGATAATCTTAAGAAAAAGGCGAGATTTCAGTACGGTGGAACTCTTTTCATTGTTCTCGGTTCCCCGACTTCACAACATATTTAGATTTGCAGCCATATGTCAGCTAATAAAAAATATTAAGAATAACACATTTAATCCAGAATTCAATGTGGGTCCAAGAATGACTGAGAATATTAGAATGCCTAGACGTCGAACCACCGCTGGTCAGAAATATTACATAACACAAGGCATTAGATGGTATAATGAACTTTCGCAGGAATTTAAGTATAATGGAGAGGAGTTTGTTGTCTTTAAGAAAGGGTTAAAGAAGATAATGTATGATCATGGCTGAACACGTCGACCGTGTCTTCTTGCGTCTTTGTTCTCGGCCTTATGGTTTCCTGGTTGTTCAGTTGTGGTCAGATCTGGTTGACTGTCATCATTGCTGCGGCGCTGACTTCCGCAACCCATCGTTTTTGTTTTTTTGTTTGTGGGTGTGTGAGTGTTTCTGTATGTGTAGGTATATGCTATAAAAAATGTTAGTTAAAAAAAAAAAAAAAAAAAAAAAAAAAAAAATAAAAAAAAAAATGAAAAAAAAAATAAAAAAATAAATAAAAAAAAATGTTTATTTTGTTGATGTTAACTTAACAATGAGTAGGTACATGAAGAAGAATTTCCCTCCCGAAGCACGAGTATATACTCATTTTCGGGAGGTATCTTGTTTTGTATATTTTAGTTGTTAATAATTATTATCTGTAAGCATGTTATTTTTATATTTGTATATATTATTATTATCAATAAAGGCTTTATATTATTATTATATTATATATATATATACAAATTATCGTGATCACTCGTATCGTAATCGCAAGATATTGCACAGAATAACATCTTAACATCTTGTTTTCAATTTTGAAAAATTACAAGATTATCTTTAGAACATTGCACAGGCATTTCCAAATGAAATTAATACATGTTTTTAAAAAAAATAGGTATATAGGTATGTTTAAATTTCATTACGTCTTTTTTAGTCAACTGTTTTTTCTTTTGAATCATTTTACAGAAAGGTAAGCAGGTACTTAGTTTTCATTGATGTTATTTTAGTTTTTTTTTTAAATCTTTATTTATATTGTTAATGTAATTTTTGAAATAACAAAAAATCTTTTTATTTTTCTACTCGTTTTTTCCTTTAATTTTCTAATAAGCGCAGTTATGAGTAAAATCGATGACTTTAAGATCAAAATTATTAAGGAATACACATGTTTATTCATTCAGTTAGTTGTCTGTTTTCTTCTACCTTAATATTAATGATGAACAACAACTTTATTGACTTAAATCGACATTCCAATTAACACAAAAAAACTCACACATAATTTAACTGAAATACTTTCAAATTAAAAGAATAAGAGAAGAAGAATAAAAATAAGATGCATGAAACGATTGATTTACGGAAAACCTTCTCTTCAAAAGAAAATATGGATTGCAAGATCAAAAACATAACAAAAAAAGAAAATAAAATAACGAAAAAATAATATTCGGTTACCGACTAATTTTTGAACCACCCCCTTTATAAGTACGAATAATGTTATATAATCAACACAGTTCTAACTTTAGTATGCTGTCTCATAAAATAAATGAATGTGAGAATTTTACACCTTTTATTTCAAGAAGTACCTACCTAATATTTTTTTTTCTCTCCACAAAGTTGTAAGTTGTTAATGTGTATGAATTTCATAATTCACTGTATTTTTAGGGAATTTTCCCCAGTTTTGAATCGTAAGGGGAGTTGATAAAAATGTAGGCACCTACCCAAGTTTGCCGGCAGTCGTATAAAACGTTGTACATAAAGTTGGTTATATATCTTAAATACGAAAGTTATTATAGACTTGATTACGTTTTTTTTTTATTATGAATTATTAAAACATCATTTTATTTTCTCCAAAGTTCAAATAAACCTATACATACATTCGTCATTTAAAACCCCATTTAGGGGCAACAAGAGCTCTGAGCTCTCCGTTGCTCTGGACCTTGCGACATCACAGGGGCAGATCACCAACTCCCTGGACCCCCCGCCCCCCCCCTCGATGAGCCCCAAGCGTCTTATCTTCAGGAGGCTTATTTCATGCGCACTTTCTAACCTGTTCGAGTTTAAGGACGTGAGTTGGTCAATCTCAGGGGACCGGTACCAAATAAACCTATATATAACTCATTTGACTTACATAGTTATACATCAATACTTTGAACATACTCGTTAATATCTACGTTAGTAGGTACACATATGTTTACGAGTATGTAATATACTTTTAACTAAACGTCAAAGGTCACAGAACCCGTAAAAACTCTTGAAAACGTTAAGAGAAAGCTGTCAGTGTATATCTTGGAGATTGCTATTATATCTTAGGTATATAGACGCCAAATACATGACAGCAGTCGCAGTCTTTAAATTTGGTTGCTCGCTTGTTCTCAATAATATCCTATATTTCATTAATTATTATTAAATATCTACTTGTTGTATACATGAGGTTTTTCGACATGTTGAACATGTCAAGAATTCTCATGATTAGGAGACTTATGCCCCTACCACACGCTCCGTCTTACCTGTGGTCTTGCCTGCGCAAGCCTGGCTTGTCAGGTAAGACGGAGCGTGTGGTTGGTATAAAACAGTACACAAGTTATGTCTCTTGATTACCAAATAATTGCTTGTCTTATACTGACTCCAAAATAACGCACATTGTATCAATGTTTTTGCATCGTTTTGCTTGTAGTGGGAAAAATGTAGGTACATACCGTGGTACTCTTACCTACTTATTATGCAAATCGAAACTTTCTTCAAATATCTACGTATTTTTTCCATTAAATTTTAATGATATTCATTGAAGAGAAGACAAAAATAAATACGTTGTCAAAGTGTGCAGAACACGGAAAAGCGTCTCAGGATCCGCGCCAGCGTTGTTTCCTTATTAGTCGTTATTGTTGAAATTTAAGTGACAAGATAATACGAAATAGTCGTAAGTTTAAAAAGTTATTCGATGGCAGTGTTGGCAACAACGTGGGGAAACTCCAAGAGGCGCACTCCTTTCCTGGGAGAAAATTTATTCAAATAAAGGAATAATTTAATATTATTCAGCGAGTTGTGTTTTTACATTATGCCCCTCAGTAGATTCGTTGGTTGGCTACATTATTAAATTACATTGGCAGATGAGTGAATATAAAGAGCCCCAACGACTGCCTTTCGTACGTTGAAGATACATCCTACCCTATTCAGCACGAATTCGCTTCATTTTCACTTGAAAATGTTATAATTATAAAGGCACCAGTAGGTACACTGTACATGTTTTAGCTAGAGTTAATGCAGACAGAGCTACTTTCTTTGAGTCTAGAAGTGAAAACAGCAATAAGACTGCTCCAGGAGAAATCGCTCAACTCTAGATAGAATGCTCTAGTTCAGTAAAGCCACGGCTACACTATGGGCCATGCTGGTCCAGGGTGGCCAAATAGGGACTCTGGTTCATCATTGGCAAGTAGCAACATTTGGCACGTATATTTTGTACACCTGGCTACACTACTGGCCCAACGTTTACAGTTGGCTCGCTTAATTATAGATTATTGTAGTAATGTCAATTGATGTTTATGAAACTTTGTTTACCAATATTTATTTACCTAGTTCTTTACAGTTTGATTTGGACTTTACATAAAATAAGATATGTAACGAATATTGTGAAAAATAAGAAATGAAATGCATACGAATGCAAAATTAAATAACTATTATGACATGGTAAACTTTTTATTGCAAACTTTGCATTCATATGTTTTTTTCCGCTAGGTATTCGCATGTGTGATTAAATATCCTGATAATATAGTAAACTTTTTATGGCAAATTTTGCATTCGTATGGCTTTCCTCCGCTGTGAATTCATTTATTTATTTAAATAATGTACAAAACACTGTGAAAATAACAACACGGAAGACATGACAGCTGTCAACTTTGGACCAGTATGGGCGATATTTGCCGACTCGATCCACAAGTATACAATGTCGTAAGGACTCTTTCGGGCCTGTTACTCCTTCCTTCATCGTCCTTCTCTCAGTCATCTCTTCATAGGATGGGGATCTCAAGTGAACCGGGTTCTTACCTTGTCATGTCCTTTCTTTCTTAATGAAATCTTACAGGTATGCGTCACTGATGTTCATGAAGAGAAGTCTGGGCAGGAGATACTTCGACCACCGCGGCTAGCATTTAGGGTGGTGTTAGAGAGATTGTCTTTGTAAACACTTGAAATGTCTTTGAGCATGAGACTCGGCATTAAGCATTATCACAGGGTCTTTGAGAAGTCCGGGAGCATTAGAGACTTTAGGAACATAATTGTGAGAGAGAATTTCAAAAGGCACTTTCAATTTAACTGAAGTTTATTGTTCACCAAAAACACATTATACAATAGTGCAACATTTAAATCTTTAGTTCAAAGCAAGGAGTATGACATGAGCTGCAAAAATAACCAAACATTGTCACTTATTTAAATTATAGTTACATTAAAATGTTTTCTTTAAAATTATTATAATGTTTTAACACCAGTTCAAAGTTATTCACAGATTCACCTTAGTTTATTACATAATAACGTTTTCTTATAAAACTCAATAGTTTAACACCAGTTCAAAGTTATTTGTCGTTCACTAGTAACCAATAATATAATATTTGGCACCATACGAAAAATTACAAAACAACTAGATTTTATTTTTATGAGAATTATTTCGAACACGTATTCAATTCGATTTGTTATTGAGAACAGTTGTGCTCTGACCCACAGCCAAACACGGCCGGGGTCAGACTGACGTTGCTCCACGGCGATGTACCTTGCGGTCTCGCACACACATTCATTTCACCTAGGGTGGAGTCTGTTGTCAAACTAAGTTCATAGAAAAATCATTATTCTGATAAAATGTTGAGAGGGTTTGAATACTCCATAGGAATTTTGATATTAACTGTAATGACGCGCTTTGACCGTTATAAATTTAAACTTTATAAATTATACTATTTCTTTCTATATTTTTAATATTATTTCTTTTATAATTCTCGACAGTATTTCACAATACGACATTCCCCTCTAAGTTATCCAAAACAAAAAAAATCAATAAAAAAAAAGCGCTTAAGCAGTATTTGACTTTAACCCTGACAATGATCTGACAGACAAACAATTTAACAAAAGCTCAACGTATACAAGACAACCTCGGGTGGCAAAACTAGTATGGATTTCTACAGGACATAATGGTTACAAAAGTTACAAAAAAAAACTTAAAGAATTTTTCAATACTTTAGTCGGACCCACAGCTAGTATTTTCACTATAAATACAATTGAACCTCTATTTGCGCTAATCTGAACAAGCATGTCTTAACAAAATTTTTCCTTTAATTTCTTTAAATTCATTATCATTATACAATACAAGGTATATCCGTAATTATTTTAGGTTCTATTACTGGGTAGGTCCTTAAGGGAGTCATGAGTCTATACAATTTATCAAACAGCGTGTATTCAAGACTGACTTGACACTTTTATTTCTTTATACAATTTAAACCTGTGGTGCCGACAAGGTAATCGTTAGAAGAAATGTGGAATATAGAGATTCTCACAACACAAACAGTGAGACACGTCTCGAGATTATACAGAGTAAATTACAAGTTTAATATTATATTGGAATAGTCAAACGAATAAAGAATGTGTCCTCAGCATAATAAAAAAATTACAAAAAAGACAATTAAATATATCAGGAGATTTGGAGTTCCACATACGTATTCTCTAAAGCTTTTTTGTACATTCATCATTGTTCATTTCCTTCTTTCATACAACAAAATTGGTACCAAAAATTTAAATTAACTCATTCATTCATCTTGTACTCCAAACTCTAAGACAACAATAATTTTACTAAACAACGTTATGAAATTTATACCAGGGAAAAATTCGTAGATGGTATGCTGAAAACACTTTAACATACAAGAGTATTCGGTGAACATATGAAACTTAGATTAACATTAGGTACATAATATACATTTATTTATCAATTCTTACAACTAATGGACCCTATTTCTGTGTCGGTAAATTTATTTTAAGTTTGGATTTTAAATTGGCCATCCCAGAATACCAAATGTAAACTGGTTATTCACTAAGAATCACTTTATAACACTGTTCACTAATTTCTTTCTTTAAGACACAGCCTAATATGAGTTATTCAACTCCAAATTTTTTCTTTTTATGTTAGCTAATTTAAACCTTGACAAGTAATTGACTTATGTGCAACCAACGGAGTCCACTAATTTTTATCTATTAATCTTAACTAATTCTCTGTCTGCCCAAGTATAACAGAGTATCGAGGATGTTTTCTCGTGCTAGCCGAATCCAAAGATATACGTGGATTCAATTGCTCAAGGACGCCACGTAATTTAATATTTATAGACAAAATTACGAAAATTCTATAAAAGATAGTCTAAGAACTACTCACTATTAATATTATAATTTTCTTAAGATATGCAGAAAAGGCGTCCCTAATTCTGTCGTGCAATTATACTAAGTGTACTTAAATTACTTATTTTTAAATATAAGATATATCTATATATATATAGATTATGACATATAAATATACACTCTGCATTCGGAGACAGGTATCAAACGCGAGATAACTATCGTAATACAAAGAACGAGGTATATGACTAATAATTACGATAAATTAAAATTATATACACCACAGACTTACGTAGTTATACACACACTGGTGTACAACAATTTATTCGTCTGCAAAACAATGATACAAGGTGATCTATTCTAAGTCGATCTAAACTATAGCGGGGTTATTTTTAGTTATTACTCAAGTAACAACGCTAATTATTTTCTAAAGAAAATAATTCTTTGACTCCACCATTCACACGGGGAAGTCAGTATCCAAAAAAAATTAATAACAACGCTAATCATTTTTCAAAAAATGATTCTTTGACTCCACCATTCACACGGGGAAGTCAGTATCTCAATAAATAAATAACACAACAAAAGGCATGAGTCTGTATCCGACGACTCACAACATTACACGAAAATGTTCGTATAATCTTTTCGAACTTATGGTCACAAGAATCGGAGTATCCATTTGTACCTGTTTGCTGGAGAGGGATTACCAAACGTACCTCGATCACTAAACAGTACACAATTTAAATAAACGAAAGAATAAAACAAAAGGTACGATATACAACGTACCACAAACGGATTAACAGGATTCGACGCTTTTGCGGAGAATAACTTGTTTGTTTGTCCATCTTAACTAAGAAGGGGAGTCTATTGTAAGCCGATCCTGGCTCTAGCGTACAACCCTCTGAATTCTTGATTCAGCAAGTATACACCAATTTAGTAATTAACCAAAAGGTCTTCCTTGAAGTGTGATCAATACTTCCAAGGGTAAACAACTGATAACTCTAGTTCTAGCCTCCATCACGGATGACTGAACCTATAGAGAATATCCTAAAACTAAATTATGATTTTATTTCTAAAATCCATAATTCTTTCCTTAATACGCACCACACCCTCGCATATAAGGAGAAAACTCAAAACATCTTAAACCTAAATTATGATCTCGTATCTGAAATCCATAATTCTTCCCTCATATATTTGCAAGAAATATACAAGGAGTAACCCATAACATATTGAATGACCTGGCAGGATCACTCAATACTCTCTCCGTTCTATTATCAGGGGACACCCTATGGCGGCACCATTTTCAGTCAGAAGACGACAACAATAAATAATATAACAAATCCTTTGGTATATAGTATAATGGCAATACGCTTATAACAGGCGGATTAACAACAACTTACTATATGAAGTAATTATACTAATGTCTACTATCCTATTTTAGATATCGAATTTGTACAACACCTAGGACAGAACGCTTCATGACGTTATGCATTTTAAATAAACAAAACAAAAAAAAATCTCTTATACTAACTATGGTACAAGACATCACTAGTCTTAACAACTACAAGTGACACGCCTGGTTACTACAACTCATTCACACCCTTCAACCTTTCATACTGGAACATCATTGTAACAAAATTTGCTGTGATTTGATACCCCACAAGCCATACTTCCGAATTGGTTTGAGAATCACTGGTATGATATCAAAATGTTACGCTTTCTATGACGGAACAACTACAGCTACAACTTTTCCTGAAGTTTGATACCACTGAAGGTATATACGCAGATAGTTTGAGAAACACTGGAATTCAGTACTAATATGAGGCTTTCTAATAACGGAACGAGCACTGCTATAGAATTTCATTAAATTTGACACCCATGAAACCATATCTCAGAATTGGTTTGAGAACCACTGGAATACTAATAATATGTGACGTATCTGATAACGGAACTATCATCGCTATAAAATTTCCTCTGAATTGATATCACAGAAGGTATATATCAGAAATGGTTTGAGAACCACTGTAACATTAATCAAATGTGACGTTTTTGACAACGGAACTAACATCCTTGTAAAATTTCCCTTGAATTGATATCACAGAAGGTATATATCAGAAATGGTTTGAGAACCACTGTAACATTAATCAAATATGACGTGTTTGACAACGGAACTAACATCCCTATAAAATTTCCTTTGAATTGATATCCATGAACCTATATCTCTGAAATGGTTTGGGAACCACTGTATTAATAACAAAATGACGTATTTGATAAAGGAACTAATACTGCTATGAAATTTCCTTTAATTTGACATCCAAGAACCTATATCTCTGAAATGGTTTGGGAACCACTGTATTAATAACAAAATATGACGTATTTGATAAAGGAACAATTACTGTAACAAATCTGCTGAAATTAAACATTCCAGATGCTATACCTTTAAAATGGATTGAGAACCACTGCATACGGATGGTCAAATCATCGAACAAACAAAACCACTATTAAAAAAAAATGAACGCATCTATCTGTATTCCATCAAGCAGGAATTTATTTACTATTGGGAATCGAAGTTTTTTACTAAAGAATTTACACTCAAAAGGATATAGCTCTTTTTATCGGTCTTACGAACTCATTTACCTAGAAAAATGGCTCACGAAAGTAGATGGAGCGAAATTAAACTCAAAGAAAGAATAACATCAGTTCAGTGCATGATAATATTATGATACCTAGCTATTTCCGTTGACTTCTAGCGACTAGAATATTTGCTTTATTATTTTAGTGAATTCAACAACTGTAGGTCAGAGACCTTGTGACTACACGAGTGTTCCCGAGGTCAACGATATCCGGTCGCGCGAAATAGCACATTCTCCATACTTAATTAACCCTCAAGCGCTCACATACAATCAGATTTCTTTATTAAAATTTTAATTACGTTTATTAAGTTTTCTGGAAATACTGTTATTTCAATCTATGGATCCTGATTACTCGCAGTACAATGGATGACAGATTCATTAGGGATTTCCAACCCTCACTATGGCAAAACTACATATATACCTGTTGTGTTTCCTTTTCTTTTACTTCCTCAGTAAGCCAGGTCTCCGAGCAACATATACTTCATGAAACGGGTCATGCCTTTCATCCATAGTAATTACAATAAAATATTAATCACAGTGAATTCAGTCACTTACCGGACCACAAAATACGCTAACACGAATACGATAACAGTCCTGAAAATGGAAATCGTAATCTCGCCTATCCTCTCATCTACAGGGGAAGGCACGCAAGAAGGGTACATCCAGGAATTCCAAAATTATTTTACTCTATGGTATACTTTCAAAGGAAGAAGAAGAACTCTAATAATTTACAATTAAGAAGGACTGGTATATTAAGGATGAACGAAATCTCATACAAGGAACGAAACTGTGGTATTATTTAACCCATTCAAAACAATGTCACGAAGAAGAAGAAAATAATTCTTTCAAGCACGTCGGTTTACTACTGTGTACTGGCTAATAACTCGTATGGAGGTAGGTATCATCGATTTGATACAACAAAAAAAAATTAAAAGGCTGCAACAGATCATACATCCAAAGTACCTAATGAGGAGAATGCAAATTGAATCAATACGTTTAGAATATTCCAGATCTCGAAAGTACATACAGCGGGTACGTAACTGCGCAATAAATTATTCTTAAATAGGTAGGTTCGTTCTAATATCTTATATATAAAAATGGAGAGCTATTTCGCGTTGTCATCGGATGGCGCCTAAACGACTGGACCGATTTCGCTAATTCTTTTTTTGTCGTGTAGGCTTTTATCAGGAGAGTGTCCTTTTAGAACAAAAAAATTAAGAAAAATGCATACGAAAATTAGAAAATTTAAGAAAACTATAAAAATGGAGATTTATTTCCCGATATCATCGCATCACGCCTAAACGGCTGGACCGATTTCGCTAATTCTTTTTTCGTCGTGTAGGCTTTTATCGGGAGAAGGTTGATTTAGAAGAAATAAATTTAAAAAAATGCGTGGAAAATTAGAAAATTTAAGAACACTATAAAAATGGAGATTTATTTCCCGATATCATCGCATCACGCCTAAACGGCTGGACCGATTTCGCTAATTCTTTCTTTGTCGTGTAGTCTTTTATCGGGAGAAGGTTGATTTAGAAGAAAAAAATAATAATAATGCATGGAAAATTAGAAAATTTAAGAACACTATAAAAATGGAGAGCTATTTCCCGATGTTATCGCATCGCACCTAAACGGCTGGACCGATTTCGCTAATTATTTTTTTGTCATGTAGGCTTTTATCAGGATAATGTCCTTTTAGAAGAAAAAAATAAGAAAAATGCATGGAAAATTAGAAAATTTAAGAAAACTATAAAAATCGAGATTTATTTCCCGATATCATCGCATCACGCCTAAACGGCTGGACTGATTTCGCTAATTCTTTTTTCGTCGTGTAGGCTTTTATCGGGAGAAGGTTGATTTAGAAGAAATAAATTTAAAAAAATGCGTGGAAAATTAGAAAATTTAAGAACACTATAAAAATGGAGATTTATTTCCCGATATCATCGCATCACGCCTAAACGGCTGGACCGATTTCGCTAATTCTTTCTTTGTCGTGTAGTCTTTTATCGGGAGAAGGTTGATTTAGAAGAAAAAAATAATAATAATGCATGGAAAATTAGAAAATTTAAGAACACTATAAAAATGGAGAGCTATTTCCCGATGTTATCGCATCGCACCTAAACGGCTGGACCGATTTCGCTAATTATTTTTTTGTCATGTAGGCTTTTATCAGGATAATGTCCTTTTAGAAGAAAAAAATAAGAAAAATGCATGGAAAATTAGAAAATTTGAAAAAACAAAGAAAGTAGGTAATCTTTTTAGTACTTTTTACAATATAATTTATTTAAAAAAAAACACCGGCAAACTGAATCGTATGTATACATAACATTGCTATTAAGGAGTTATACTTAATTGAATTTCATTTTATAAGGAGTTTTGATAAGTTTTAACACAAGGAATACATGATTATATTGAAGAACAAGTAGAATATTTTTTTGTTTGTTTGAAAATCAATTCTTCGTTTATGGGCTGATTTTTAGAGGATGAGTACATACATATAACGTAAATATAATCTGCATCGTTAATATGTAAAAAAAGCTGGATATTATTTGCTAATGACCATTTGTTTCTTTATTGAAAATAAAAATTACTACATTTCCACCATGTTGTAATAGAAGTTAGAAAAAAAATCACAAATACTGCATTAAATTAGCTTTTTAATTATTTCCACTGTTTTGAAAGAGAAGAATTAAGAACGCAATGTTGTGTGAAAGTGAATGTCGAGAACTTGGAAGTATGACTATTTAGGTAATTTATTTAGAAGAGATGCAAGGTGTGAAAAAGAGATTGAAAGAAGGAAATTGGTTGGGAGAAGTGTTGGCGGTGCACTTAGACCTCTAAGAAGATATCTCTGAAATCGACAGCTGATGCACAATGCAATCCTGATACCATCCATGATTTATGGGAGTGAAACTTGGACATGGACGAAAAATTTTGAAGTTGGAATAAATGCTGTGGAAATGAGATCACTGCGTAGGATATGCGGAAAGAGACTTATTGATAAGCTGAGGTATGATAATATAAGAAAGGAATGTGGAGTGGATGTTAGTGTAGTGACTAGAATGAAAGTGAATAAAGAAAGAAGGTTTGGGCATGTAAAGAAAATGAACGAAGAGAGTATGACTAAAAGGATATATAAATCTGAAAGAATACGTGCACGCAGACGAGGCCGACCTGGAATGACATAGGCCGACCATATCGGTGCCGTCTTACGGGAGGGCCAAGTCAGGAGCAAAAGGAGTATAAGAGCATGTATGCGGAATGTTATGCGTTTGGAGGAAGCGAATGAGTTTGGATTGGAAAGAATGGAAGTTCATACTCTCTGCCTACCCCCTTCGGGAATCAGCGTGGTGGGCAAAAAAGTATTGACACCTCAATGCGTATTTTGAATCGGTACGGAGATGTTCCTTATCGTACTTTGATTAATCAATCAATATTATTTAAACTGAGAAAAAAAAACTATTAAAATATCGAATATAATGACATACCTAAATTCTTTTTTTTACATCGATATTAACATCAAATCAATAAAAATTAAAACTCCCTTTGAACTCCACTCAGGAGCAAAGTGAGGCAATAAGAGCTCTCCATTGCACTCGATCTTGCGCAATGATGACCTCTTCCCACATCACATTCACATAGGTTATAAGTTTTTAATGTAAAAATAAACTCAGACCCAATGAATGCAGCGTGGTATGCAGGTTTTGCTAATGCCAGTGAATAGTCATTCGTGTTAAATAACTAAAAAAAAAACGAATTTGAGCTCTGTTGCATAAACCCTAGAGTACCCATATTATTTATTTCGATACGAAGTTCGACGGGTCAGCTAGTTTCTACATAATTCCGGGATTTTCGATCGTCGGTAATATTTTGCACACAAAAGATAGGCTCCGCGCCGAAGTGTTTGCATATTGCGTCACATCTTAACGAATTCGTAGCATAGAGGCGACATTCAGTGCACACATAAAACAGGGTTTTGGGATGTAAGAATTTATATTCTGCGCAACGCCTTAATGAACTAGTCCCCAGAGGCGATTTTTCATGCACACAGAAAACAGACCAAGGAATGAAACGGTTGATTATTATTATTGCGTCAGGCAGCCGCTGACCTTCGGCGTTTCCTGTTGAAACCTGTCCAGACCGGTTTGTGGTCCCTCCACTCACGTCTCACCTCCATACCCCCTCACACAAGCAACGGTCTTTATACTCACACACACAGATCAACTCCCATATGATAACCCACTGATGTATAATATAACGCGCGATACTTCTTAGCTGGCTAACGCTGCACTGTTTAAACTTTCGAGAAAACCACAATGAAAGTTTTACCTACAAACAAACCGTTACTCCTCCGATCACTGGATTTAGTGATGAGTAATTACAATCCTTGATTCTAACTAAATTCCTCAAGACTAAGACGATAAGAAAATTTCCCTTCATAAAAAAAAAAATACAAAAAAAAACTTTAGTCAAAGACAACAATTATTTTTCTAGCATTTATCAACTTTACGAATAAGAGAGAAGACAAGAAAATGTGCGAGAATGTATCATTCCAGAATATCTCTACAGAGCATATTAATTTTAGGAAGGACAACCAACACTTCCCAATTACCACTCTCCCATGCAAACTTTATTTTACAGGACAAAAGCTAAAATGTGGACAAGCCGAATGAGTAATCTTTGTACAATTTTTCACAAATAAAAACAAAAACAATTTCGAGACGCCTCGCAGTCGTTTGACCATAGGGGTCATGAGAGAATAGAAAAAGAAGAAAATCACTCGAGCGCTGAAGAAAGCAAGCCATTCTGAAGTGATTTGATCAGAAGAGCATAACAAAATTTTTCGGAATAATTCCGTGATCGTTGACGGGTTTTCTCATCGCGGGACTATACTAGGTAGGTACTGTTTTACGTCATCTCTCGCCTGGCGTCGTTCTAACGGATTTAGGAAGCTCTGTCAGGAGCGTCTGACAAAATAACAGATTTAGGCGGGCAAATTTTTCGAACAAAGAAATGCATAGTACAATTTATGATTCTAGAAACAAATGAATTGGACTTGGTTTGCACAATGTTACAATTCTCTTGAAAGCAAATACAACAATAAAAATAGTCAGATTATCTTGTCAATTGGTTGAATTATACAAAAAGGGTTTGATTTAAAGTTTAGATTTTAAAATGCACAATTAATGTTCATGATCTTACTTGACTCCTGTTGTCTCCATCATCATTTGCTCCATGAAACCCCGCGTTGATTAGGCGCCAATTGTCGTAAGGACTCTTTCGGGCCTGTTACTCCTTCCTTCATCGTCCTTCTCTCAGTCATCTCTTCATAGGATGGGGATCTCAAGTGAACCGGGTTCTTACCTTGTCATGTCCTTTCTTTCTTAATGAAATCTTACAGGTATGCGTCACTGATGTTCATGAAGAGAAGTCTGGGCAGGAGATACTTCGACCACCGCGGCTAGCATTTAGGGTGGTGTTAGAGAGATTGTCTTTGTAAACACTTGAAATGTCTTTGAGCATGAGACTCGGCATTAAGCATTATCACAGGGTCTTTGAGAAGTCCGGGAGCATTAGAGACTTTAGGAACATAATTGTGAGAGAGAATTTCAAAAGGCACTTTCAATTTAACTGAAGTTTATTGTTCACCAAAAACACATTATACAATAGTGCAACATTTAAATCTTTAGTTCAAAGCAAGGAGTATGACATGAGCTGCAAAAATAACCAAACATTGTCACTTATTTAAATTATAGTTACATTAAAATGTTTTCTTTAAAATTATTATAATGTTTTAACACCAGTTCAAAGTTATTCACAGATTCACCTTAGTTTATTACATAATATCGTTTTCTTATAAAACTCAATAGTTTAACACCAGTTCAAAGTTATTTGTCGTTCACTAGTAACCAATAATATAATATTTGGCACCATACGAAAAATTACAAAACAACTAGATTTTATTTTTATGAGAATTATTTCGAACACGTATTCAATTCGATTTGTTATTGAGAACAGTTGTGCTCTGACCCACAGCCAAACACGGCCGGGGTCAGACTGACGTTGCTCCACGGCGATGTACCTTGCGGTCTCGCACACACATTCATTTCACCTAGGGTGGAGTCCACACGACTCGCGCGCGGTACAAGGGACTGCAGGTGCAGGCTCTAAAGAATTAGCCAGCTACCAGGGGAATGCACTATGTCGCTCGTCGCTTGCGCAGAAGACGGGAATTCTCTAATAATACTGCGGGCCCTACTCAGTTCAGGCCCCGTACGTTCGAGAAAAGCTTCCCGCCTCAGATCAAACTCCTAGTAACACGCAAGACCCTACTGACTTCGGGTCCGCAATGCGTTCGAGAGCTCTCTCTGTTCGCCCGGCCGCGTCCTTGGATGGAGGAACTCCTAGTAACAACGCAAGCCGTACTTAATTCGGGCCTGCGATGCGTTCGTGAGATCCGACGTCTTCTTCTGCGCCCTGCGCCCTCGACGAGAAATCTCCTAATAGACACGTAAGACCGTACTCAATTCGGGTCTTAGCGCGCGTTCGAGAGAAGTCTCGGTCCAGTGGTATCAGCCAGAGTCCAGGTCCTATTGCAAGGGTCGAGTCCACGGTCCAATGTGCCAGCCAGAGAAGGGTCCAAACAGTCCAGAGAGAAGTCCAAGGTAGAAGTCAGCCAGTTGAGTAGTCCAGAGAGAGAGCAGGTAGGTAGGTGTAGTCAAAGCCAAGAGTAAACGAAGAATGATATATTTCATACAAAAATGTCTGCTTATATTCACGACATAACGGTATCTGGGGAAAACCCAGTGTCCCCCGTCCGTGGCGAACGGAGCGGACGCCGGGAACGGGCTCAGAGCCTCGCCCCGAATCGGCCTGGACGTGCGACGGACCAGCGGCCGTCGCGGCCGAAATTCAATTATTCTAATTATCGACCTTTCGCGGATTATCTCCGCGGATCTGGGGCATATCCCGATGTGTTTGGTCTCGTTGGAATCGCCGCGCGATTTCCAATCGGGACATGCTCACCAGATCGCGCTAACCTTGATATATCGGTTTTCGGTATTTTCCGATCAATCCGCGAAAGGTCGATTAAAATCTCAATTAATTGGCCTACCCCGATGTATTTGGTATCATTGTGATCGCCACATGATTTTACATCGGAGTAGACCATTATTGGGAGGCTGCACCCTACCTCCGCGTGTCCTGGCTCGCAAGCCTCTTGGCCCTCCCTCAAACAGTAGGGGAGGGGATACCACGTTTAAGGGGTTTTTAGGCGCGCGCCGCGCGCAGCCGCCGTCATTCTATTGTTGGACACGGGGAGATAGGGTTGTCAGGAGCTCCCGCAGCCAGGGCTGCCTCAATATGCCAATGCATTTTTATTATCTATTACATAATTATTTCGCGGGCCTC
Organism: Mystacides longicornis; assembly: GCA_963576905.1. Taxonomy (NCBI): domain Eukaryota; kingdom Metazoa; phylum Arthropoda; class Insecta; order Trichoptera; family Leptoceridae; genus Mystacides; species Mystacides longicornis. Next base: position 14,405,297 of record OY756426.1, read on the forward strand.
GCGCCTCGGTCCGTTCGGTGGGAACTAAGAACCCTTTATTTCTGTGGCCGAGGCGCTTAGCTTACATGATCGAGTCATAATCATATCCATATTATCAATAAATCAATCATTTTATGCAATATTATCTATACAATTCAATCAATGTTATTTATAATCGAATTTATACAAATCAATCTTATTTCAATATTATTTGGTCTTTAATTCGCTGATCTGATTTAATGACGCCGTCCGGTACAGTTATTATTGTTATCAGTCAAAGTGGTTATTTCATACAAATTTACTCTGTGTTCTTGTTTCTCAAATGAATAATAAAGTAGTATTTAAAATTAATTAAGTATTTTATTGTTGATACCAATAACAATAAGATACTTACTGTCAACTTTCTTAATAATTATATTCATATTTTTTTTCATTAAGCAAAAGAAGCGTCATAAAATAAAAAGACAATGACCATTGTTTATTTTTGTAACGAAAGACATTTACAAAACAAACATGAGGGTGCATTAGATAACAAAATAATATGCCGCATCAATAAAGTGTAAATAATAATACACACTGGTCGTATATTATATAAACACACGAAATATACACTAATCTGTCCACTGCAATAAATTTGAAATCCTTCCAAGAAATATAATAAAACTTGAATAAATCCCACGACACAACGTTTAACATTAGCAGATGCGCTGAGATTATCAATCAGCCCGGGTAAACAATAGAATCTATACCTACCAAATTGAATGTATTTCTAAGAAATTTTTGAAGAGTTGATTGAATGAAATCTATTTTTTTGCTGTGTTAGAAGTAGATTTTCGAATTTTTGAAAATGCCAGTAGATAGAGAAAAGTCTACTCTATCGAATGAAATAAAAAAACGAAAATAATCGACCTAATGTATAATATTCAACGTTATTCCAGGCGATACGTCAGTTGTGTAGTGTATACAGCTTAATAGTGGTCTAGGCAAATGGTGCCTACTCCAGCTAGAAATGTAGATAACATCAGAAAGAAAACCAGCTCCGGTCTACAGATTTGCGAACACTTCACTCATTGCATAATAATGAGATTAAGTTTCGAACAATAATTATTGAGGGTCATCAAAAGCTTATGGCGTTTTCTGTACTACCCCAATCATGCCGTAGGTATGTTATAAGTTTTCAGCGTTTATTCGCAGTCAATAAGACAAAACAAGTTGCGTTTCCACTAAATTTAATGGAAATTTTTGTTGAAAATGAAATTGAGGAAATTCACTACATATTATTATGTGAACACACAAACCTAACCTAAAATACATTTGTATTCAGTTCAGCACTTCTCAGTTCGTCAAAATAATTACATAGAAAATCAGCCTTGCTATTTAAAAACGTATATTTTTTTACAAAAAAAGGAATAATATTCTGTAAGATTACTAGGATTTTAAAATAAAGTGAAGTTTTTTTAAGGTGAGTATTTCCGAGCGCGTGGGTTAGATCATAGCTGGTAGGGCTAACTGAAGGTTTCGAGTTGAAAAAAAAAAACACAAAAAACGTTTTACACAAGAGTTATTTTTTAAACATTTTATATCTTGTCTCACTGTTTGTAGGTAATTCAATTTTTAGAAGAAATTTGTTTATGTAGGTATCCAATTTTGTCTGAGATACTAAGTTATCTAACCGTGAAAATAAATATACTATTTTTTTATTCTTATTTTGCGAAATATAAGTACCCAAAATATACGTCCACCTCAAACCACGTTTGTTTTATGTGAGAAGATACGAGTAAGATATTTATACTTTGTACCTTTACCTTAAGCTTACTATCATCATAGAGCTCCTTCTTGGTTTTTTATAATCACAATTCTGAGAATATTAAAAAAAGAAAGATAGAAACACAACAGCTTTACGATATTTAAATATACCTACGCTATTTAATTACGCAAGGAAAATGCTAATTGAAAGAATCAAAATTGTTGCTATTTATTTAAAGATATTTAACATACCTATAGATACTGTGATTTTTTTCTATTTGCTCCTAGGTTCTTCATAATTTTAGTGGTTCTAACTATTTTCTCTTAACACTTTAACACTTAAATTCCAGTCAGTTCGACCAGGGTCAATGTTACGCTGCGTCAACCAGCAGCGGAACATTGACTCTGAAACAGTGCCAAATGTCATTTATTTCCCATGTATTAAGAAAAAGTTTAAATGTAGGTAAATTAAAAAATAAAGGTTAATTTAAAAAAATAAAAACCATCTGATTTTTATTGTAGTTGAAAGTTTAGAAGTCCAATAAACTACTATGTTTATCTAAACCGAAAACCTGAAAATGGGTTTTATATATTAGTATCGCCAGACCGAATCCCAGGGTTGCCGAATTAAAAATATAATCCATTATATAAAAGAAAGTCGGGTTAGTGCGAACACGTATAACTCGAGATCGGCTGAACGGATTTTTTAAAAATGAAACGAAGTTCGTCACAAAGTCGTGAGTTACCAGTAGTTAGGTAGGTACTTGTAATAATTCTGATTTTTGACATGTAATAATTCATGAATTTTGAGAGACGTGCCAGATAAAAAACAGTCATAAAGCATACTAAACCAGCCAAGCTATTTAATTAAAATTCATTCTACATTCATTTTGGTGCAAAGTACCTACCGTTATGTTTCAAATATTAGACTAGTTCTAAACTAAAACTTTTTCGTGAATTATGCGCCCTGCAGTTGTGTTGAGTTGAGTAAAGTTTTCGTGTTACAGTTCCAATTCAAAACTTAATTTTGGAAATTTCAATTAGGTAGGTAAAAAAACTTGTGGGATGTGCGTTATAATTAATTCAACTCAATGTCCCTGCCAGATTGACCAGACAAACTATAACTTTTCATGAATCTAACTCTCGGAACAATTATACTTATTATTCACCACTAAACAGACTTCATAGACTGGGGAATCTGGTGGGAGAGCACTCTGATGTCTTTGCTGACAGTTTCGAGAAATTCAAGAGAGATATTCTGGAGTACTTGAGGGTTAATGCTTGATACATGGACTTCGGGGTTGGTGACCCGTCTTGTCGGTATGCATCAAATTGCTGCTCTGTATCATAGTGATATTTTCATTCTGTTTTATTATTTTTAATTTTTTAGTTTACTATTGACTTGCTCGTATATTTGTGATTGTTGTTCATTTTGCATGCATTTTATTTATTTTAAGTAAGCACCTTATTAGCTGCCAATATGACTTGTGTGTGCGAATATAGACAAAGAGATGCGATTGAAATGTTTCCTGTATAATTGAAGATTTTTAATTTGTTAAGGACTAAAAGAAAAAAAAAAGGAAAAATATATTGTGCTTGTAGCTTAGTTCTGATTATTGTTCATTCTTCATGCATTTTAATTGTTATGAATTATTGTCTTAATTTGATATTATTTTATGTATCTTAAATTCTTTGGATGTGAGTTTAAAGTTTGTTTTATGTGCTTTTATTGTGTCTGTCATATTTTATTTTATATACCTGTATAATTGATAAACATGTAAATGGCCTTGCCGTATGTAAATAAATAAATAAATAATATGAAATCACAAAAAAAATATTTATTCAAATAAAAATACATTTTTTCAATTTCCACAAACCAAAGAGATAACATAACATTATTATTTTTAAACAAAAGATATATAAGTACTTACATGAAAGTTAATTATCTCAATTTTGTGTATCTGTGGGATAACACATTGTTGTATTACACCATCCTTGAAATGACGACTTTATCATTGACGTCATAATATGCCTTTACATTGAAGATATAGAAAAAAAAATATTAGGAATAATTCTACAGTAAGTATGCGAGCGAAGAAAGATTTAATTCTTAAGTTGGTGAGAATTCTTTTTGCTTAAAATTTGTTTTGTAGGTGAGCACCTAATTCAATTCTCGCGGTTTCTACAAAAAGAAATAAAATCAGGATGTGATTGAAATGCTAATCCTCCTTACCTCTCAGACGACGTAGATTTGTTTGTGATGAATTTTTATTTTCCATTTGGCGAGCTATTTTAAAAACACTCGAATGAAATGAAGTACCTTAGTTATTAAAGAGTCACATAAAGAAAAAAACACGTTGTTGGTTCACAAGAAAAATAAATTTCATAAACATTATAATATGGACCTACCTAGGTGTTAATGAATTCAAAATAACCCCTTCAAGACTCAAATATACAACCCTTAAAGAAATATTTGTCACGTTCCCAAGACGACTTTATACGAAAAAAGCAATAAACCTATTCTCAGGAGTGTCAGTACAAGATGTTGTTCTGCGATTAGAATAATTAAGTAATTGTTTTTCATTCGATTTCTTAAATGAATTACCTCTACGTATTTTGTTTTTCAAAGAGCCGCTTCAAATCAAGTATTATTGTTTTATTGGTATTTTGAAAATACTTTAAATCTTGGTGAATTTTTATTTTATTTTATGCATTTCCTCCATTATTGAACGGTTTACATACTTGTATACGTACAAAACCAATGATATAAAATTGAACTTTGCACACATTCAACTTTTAAATTGACCAAACTGTTAAGTCGACCTGTGATGTCCCTTAAAAAAAATATGTTGTACGAGTATATTTGCTTCAGGTCTTAACCGTTTAGTCGATGAAAGTAACGCATACTATCGATCGTCGAATTTTTTTATCACCTACCAAATCGATCAGTTTTCTTTCGACAATACCTACTCCAGTAGGTGCTACAAACAATTTCAATTACATAGCAAAGTTAAAATAATCATGCTCCTCTATGAAGTCGCGAATCGACCGTTTAGTGTTAGTCGATTCGATGCGCATATCAATACACTGCAATAATTATACAAATTGATTGTTAGCTGTTAAATTTTTTAGTCAAAAGACGATCGTAATATTTTACATACACGAGTCGATAGATTGTGCACTCCTATAAGGCTGGGTACTCACTTATGAGCTGCAAGATAACACCATTTGTTTACCATTGAGAGAAAATATGTTGGATTAGGATGGGCAACCTTCGGAAAAATGAAGGATATACTAAAAAATAAAGATATACCAATGAATCTGAAAAGAAGGGTAAATGAACAGTGTATCCTCCCCGTAATCACCTATGACCTGGAAACCATTACGCTCACTGCCAATACTGTACATAAATTAAAATGCACAAAAAGATCCATGGAAAGACAGATGTTAGGCGTGAGTCTAAAAGACAAAATAAGAAATAAGACGCAGAACTAAAGTCATAGACATCATGGACCTTGTTGCTAAACAGAAATGGTAGTGGGCGGTACATGTGGCGAGACAGGGAACGGAGCGATGGGCACCCAGAATCCTGAAATGGAGACCGTGGGATAAAAGAAGAGGAGTGGGCCGACCTCAAAAAAGATGGGCCGATGATATTATCCCAGTCGCGGGCAGAGGGTGGATAAGAAAAGCCCAGGATAGAGGATAGTCGAAAGAAATGGAAGAGGCCTATATCCAGCAGTGGTGAGATGGCTGAAGAACAAAAAGAAGTTTACCATTGGTTTTTGACGATTATCGATCGATTAAAAGTTGCATGCGCCTAGTCTTATTTGAACTGTAGGAGTAGGTCCCTAGCATTATTCGTCCAATAAAGTCCTTTGAGTGTATTGTAACCATCGTGTTTAGGGTAAATACGGAGATTAGGAACATTATTGAGGTTCATTAGTCCGACCGGGATTTTCCGTAGGAAATAATAATAAATGGTCCCTCAGGGCGAAGAGTTCATCTCCTTTTGTCTACGGAACGTATTATGTGCCAAGTCAAGCTTAATATATAAACCCTAACTATTTCGCTGAGAACACCAACACTCCCATATTCATTTCAACATGCAAGGTATGTATAAACGCTGTATGTTTTTGAAATCTTGTAATATAAACTAGATGTACCTAGTGACTTTATTTTTGTAGTTAACCAATTTTTGACCCGTGTACCCGAACAAAAACTTAGTGGCTATTCTCAGAAAATTTTCGTGTTTCACGACAAATACCAATTAAATTTGAAAAGTTTGATACTAATATTATTGCTTAAATAAACTCTTTCACTTGATAATCCTCAAACCTATCGTTTTATATTGATGCTCTCAAACTAATATCAACAATTTTGTCTACTCTTTATATTCTTCGGTCATTTGCTCCATGTTGGCCACCTACATATTCGATGTAAAATTATACGGTTTTTGCCTATTGATATCGCCTGGTTCGTAGAATTATCACAAGTAGTGGTTACTCATAACTTTGTGACGAACTTCGTCTCCCATTTTTAGGTTTTCGGTTCAGATAAACATAGTAATATTTATTGGAATTCACCTAAAATAAAAATCAGTACATCCGAGGTCAAACCTATGAACGTCAGTACAAAAATCTGATTCCCTAGGCTCCAAGCAGTATGAAATTTTTTGTATTTTATTAATTATTATGCCTATTATCTAATTATCTGAAACTTCAATGCAATATCATAAGTCCTATTCGTGATATTATTCCTTAAACCAAAATTTAAAAATTAATCCATTATATTATACTGCTCTAACTATTTTTAAAACTAATACAATTTTGTATATTAAAGTAACTTTTAGCATAAACAAATTTTTGGCAATTTTGTGGGTTGCTAAACACCATTTTAGAATAAGACATGTTTTATTCACACTGTCAAAGTAACGCGTGATTTCAGTTCTCTTTTTTCATCCGCTTGCATGTGTCGGATAGATTAGAATTAGTTCTTTTGATGGGGTCCAGTAGGTTGGATAACTACATACATTTTCTTTCTTTCTCTTATTACGTGTCCATATATCTTTTCATCGTGGTGGCAAGGGAGATAAGCAGGTACGTTGTAAATTAGTCCCCAAAGATTCCCTAGAAAGGATGAGTCTTATGTTTGCTCGCTCCGGGCTTAGAGAAATAATAGCCGCCATTTTTATTCCACACAACCCTATTGTGGCTTGTTGTACCCCTCTGATTTTAAGGGCGCTAGGACTACGCACATAAAAAGGTTAAATGTGAAAGAATGTGCCCATATAAATACTGCAAACCAGCATCATTTTTCAAGAACAATTTTAACGCTTCGAAACCTTTTTTGTGTGTACTCATGGTAACATTGATAAATTTCAACAAAAGCAATACTTTGATTTCTTCACGATCTATCACAATATGAATTAATTAATTATTAATTAAATTAATTCTTTTTCAGAATCAAGCATCCTCAGTGAAACCATTACGGCCATTGCCAATACTGTAAAGTGTACATAATCTAAAATGTTCGCAAAGGTGCATTGAAAAACGAGTATATCTAGGGCGATGTACCTACTCACTTGAGCGGCGAGGACGCCAAGTGAGTACGCCGCCTTAGACATAAATGTGTATAAAGTTGTTCGCAAATCGAACGCAAGCGGAAACGCGTCCATTTGATAATATTGACGCAACAGTATGCGCTCGGGCTCAAGTAAGTAAGTACTTACCCGGAATGAGAGACAAAATAAGACGTAGACATAATGGACCTTGTCGCTATAGTCAGAAAATATAAGTGGGTAAAAACCAAGCTATGGACAGTCCCAGAATCCCTAAATTGGAGACCGTAGGATAGAAGAAGAGAAGGGCCGACTTTATCAAACCTATTGCGGGTAGAGGGAGGCTAAGAAAAGCCCTAATAATAACGTAATCCATTGACCTGTTTAATATTTAAAAGTTGAATATTGTTTTAAATTTAATTTTAATAGTTAATTATTGTTTGTCCAACTTACGAGGGGAGGTCCAAAAGTTCGTGGAATGGAGGGGATGGGGTGGGGATGGGAGCGATTGCTATGTGTCATACTAATTAGTGACTCATCATTAATATAGAATTTGAGTTTCAGCTCTGAAGCATCATTCGTTTACGAACATTCGCCTGCTAAACAAGTCAATCCTTAAGAAAACTGTAACTATTGAGAAAATTGAACACCGTGCTTATTTAAAACCTTACCAAGCAACGAAAGAACGCTCAGACCATTTTGAATGAAATGGAAACCGTTTATGGGAAACAGTGCCCTGGTAAATCAATGATTTACAAGTGGGATGGTATTTTTGAACGTGGTCGGGAGTCGATTGAAGATGACCTCCGCTCAGGAAAGCCAGTTGAGGCCACCACATCAGACATTGTTTAAAAAGTGAAAGAAAAATGTAATGGAGTACACCTGTTTGAAGATAAAACAGTTATCTGCATTAGTTGGAGTATCAGATAACACCATTTTGAGAATCCTACATGATCACCTGGGAATGACAAAAGTCAGTGCAAGATGGGTACCGAGAATGCTCACGCCCCTTCAGAAACAGCAGCGCGTCGATGCGGCAAAACAATTTTATGTGGAGACGAACCTGCACAGATTTTGGGGCGGATTGTTACCGGAGATGAAACATGGGTTCATCACTTTGAACCTGAGTCCAAACAAGAGGAAAATGGCAATGGCATTTTGGAAATTTTCCGATGAAAATGAGGTAAGGGAGGCAATTTTGGCCCATTTTGAAGCAAATTACAAAAAATACTTTTATGATGGCATAGAAAAAATAATTCATAGATCTAATAAGTGTATTCGGCTTAAGGGAGATTATATTGAAAAGGAAAAATAGATTTGTTGTTTAATTTTATTTAAAACCCTTTCATTCCACGAACTTTTGGACCCCCCCCCCTCGTATGTACTGTATTTCCAAGAAAGTTTTGTCATTGTGTTTGACAGTCTACAGGTGTGAAAGAGACAGTGTTAATTTTAACTTACAAAACTTCCAGTTTTCAATTGCTGCCCCAAGATTTCAAAACTCCCGACCACTTTTGAACCTCTTTCCATAGAACTCAGTGTTATTCCACTAAATTTTAATCACTTTTAAAAGTAATAGCGATTAATTTTCCAACGACTGTCAAGGGAAGAAAGATTTTAATGATTTCATTTCTACTTTCATTATAATCTTAATCTGTTCTTATGTGATTCATAATTAAACCTTTTTTTGTTATTCCCAAGGCTCAGTCGTATTTGGGTCCAGAGCTATCAAACCAGATTATGAGGGTAACAAATTCTATGTAAAATATAGAAGTACCCCATACATATTAGGTAAACCGAATGGTATTCGACCAACAGAGCAGAAAAATAGGGTAGAGAAACTCACATATACCTACCCAAATACAAAATATCTATTACTGCCTACGACGCGTGACGATTCAAACTACAAAATTATGGGGAATCGAGAGTTTCAAGAAGTATAGGGTGTCTAAGTAAGAGTGCGTTTTAAAATAAACACGTATTTTTGAAAGAGTTATGATATTTTTATTGGGAGTAAAGAAGACATGTTCCGATTAAGTATGAAATAAAATATCCGGCAAATGACCTCCACGGCTGTTATAACAGGCCATTACTCTTTTTATGAAATATTCCACAACTTTTTCACACACATTTGGCTGTATCTCACCGATGACGTGTTGAATCTCGGATTTAAGCTTAGGAATTAGGTGTGAAACCTAGATTTCACAAAACCCCAAAGAAAAAAATCACACGGCGTTAAATCGCATGATCTTGGTGGCCAGTTGACGTCAGAATTTCGTGAGATATTTTTTTTCTGAAAATCGTTGATGCAATCAATCGGTTGTTTCATGCGCGGTGTGGCAGGTGGCGCCGGCCGTCTTGCTAGGACGAAATTTCGTCCAAATTCATGCCGTCCAGTTGTGGCCACAAGAACGCGCTTACCATGTTTCTGTAACGAATGCCGTTCACAGTCACTGCAATTTCGGCCTCATTTTAAAAAATATAGGCTCAATCACGCCGCCTGACCAAAATCCGCACCAGATAGTTTTTTTTTAGCCTTCCACTCTTCATTGAGTGATTTAGGCACCAGACAGTCATTCGTTGACGGTTTTCAAAAAAAACCGACCGTTACGTCGTAGCAAAGGATTCTAGTGTCCATATAATCGACCCAGTTTCTTCAAAATTTTTAACCACTCTTCGAATGGTTGACGCATTAGGTGCACTTTTTTTTTAACCTTTAAAACTAGGTGCACTTTCTCGACTAAAAAAAAATTTCGCGATGTTTGCGAACGGTCTTAGTGTATCTTTCCTCATTTTTGTAATAAGTTTTCACAATCTTTCGTAAAAGTCGCCATTTTTATCGGAATAAACATATATGACAGCTGCCAAATTTCTGTTGAAAAAAAATGCACTAAAATTAAAAAGTGCACGCTTACTGAGACATCCTTTAGTAATAGCAAAACGTTAAAAAAAGATCGATGTTATTAAAAAAAAAATGTGGATTATTTGGTGACAGTAATCATTCAACAGTCATACAGATAAAATCTATCAAACTACAAGAGTACAAGAGGTAACCACAAACCAAAAAGTAGTGTCAACCTTGTAAACATCATGCATTAAAAGGTGCCACGAATTCTCAAAAGATTAAAAAAAAACGGAATCAATGTTCAAAATGGTTAAAATTGTAAGTTTGAAAAACGATGACATTTTGACTAGCCATCGAGAATAAAAAGCTTTTGTTGAATATGCAATTTCTGTTAAAAATGAATTATTGTAGAACAATATTGTTTAGGTAGTAACCCATTTTGTTTTCTGTTATATTAGAAACGTCAAATACATAATAAAATATTTTTCTATACTTATATGAAAGTTTATATTATTGAAAGCTTTTAGAGTCTTATTGCATATGGGATAATATTAAACGTATTTCGGACAGTTTGTTTTCATTTGGTGGCCTTTTGATGTAGATGTTCAATTTATTTTGGCTCGAGTAAGATCAAAATATAGAATAAAATGTACAACTTAATATTTTTTTATGGTTGTACTTTATTAGATTCACATGACCCATATATAAAAACGTTTATAAAACAATGTCTTAATTTAACAACGATTTTTTTTTAGAAATTAATCCCGCTTCTAAATTAAAATAATTCTTCTTTTATCTTTAAGATTTTTACAAAACTCTTAAGGACGTGTTTTTTTTTTCTTGTCTCCTTTGTTTTATTTAATTCTCCGTCGTGTCCTTTCCCGCTCATTTCTTATCTGTGTGTTTTCTTTGTCCTTGTTTTTATCTTGGATATTAATCCTCAACACGCTCAATTTTAATGAATACCTACCCCGCAAAAACTTACAACGTTGTCAAGGTTTGAAAAATATTTGTACAGTTAATTTGAATTCATTTATAAAAGTTAACAAATGTAATTATACAAGTTACTTTGAAAATATAAAAGAATAAACAATTGAAAAATGTCATTCATGAAGCGAGACTTCCACTCATTATTGAGTGATTTAGGCACGAAACGGTCTTTATACTATGTACCTAATTCAAATCCTAGGACATTCCTTTCTTTCTTTCCGATGGCGCTACAGCCCAATTCGAGCCTTGGCCTCCAATACTCGTCGCCTCCAGACAACCCTGTCCTCTGCCTCGGTCCTCCAGTTCCGACAGTCAAGAAGTTGTTCGGCATCCTTCCTGACTTCGTCCTCTCATCGCAGCCTTGGTCTACCAACCCTTCTTCGACCTCCTGGATGTCCATCCATAATTCTCCTCGGTGCCCGCGATGATGGCATCCTCTGTACATGTCCGGCCCATCTAAGCCTATTCAGTATTGCGTGCACAGAGAGCCTGGGAGCTTGGTAGATGTTGTACAGCTCTTCGTTATATCGGATTCTCCAGGTATCGCCATCATGCACGGGCCCCAGAATTCTGCGCAGTACTTTTCTCTCGAAGATGTCCAGCAGTTCTGATGATTTTGCTGTCATCGTCCACACCTCGCATCCGTATGTTACCACGGTTCTAATTATTGTTTTGTAGAGGCTAGGACATTCCTACGCCATTTAATTTAAGTCTAAGTGAATCACTTCAACTAAACCGATTTCTCGACGGTTTTGCATAATATGCGATACATTTTTCAAAAACTACTTATATGTGGAGGTTCTAGAAGAACACTCCATTACATACTCTATGCATCCTCATAGTTAGAGTTACGAAAAAGGGGTCCAACAGCTCCACGTATACTGCAAATTTACCTGAGGTTTCCTTGTACCAGAGAGACTCCGTTATTAACAACTAACCTACCAAAATCAAACCTTCTTTGGCACCATGGATTGGACAGAAATCCTTAATCTGTCCAAAACGATGGATCTAGTTGAGTTTTAGATAATGTTAAGGATTAAGATATTAAAGTAATTATTAGAGAGCAGATAAAATAAAAATGAGGCTACTCATACAAAACCTTAAAAATATTTTTATCTATTCAAAAAGGAAATTGGTAAATCAGTGGGGAGAACCTACCCCCTAAGTATGAACCCTCATTTCCGCTTTAAAAAGTTTGTTTAATAAAAATAAAGCCTTTGATACGTTTTTAGACAATTTCGGATTGTTTGACCTGAGCTGGGAGCAACATAGTCATTCCCAACAAAGAAGTTCAAAGGACAAACAAAATGAATTTTTAATTTTAAACCGTCTTATTGTCTCCGTTGTTTCAAGAATACTACAAAGGCTCCTGAAAATCCAGATCAAGGATCAAAGTCACTGCTCATTATCCTAGGCAATGCAACAGCAAATTCCATTGTTATCTAGGAGTCTAATAATACCTATAAGCTTGAGAAAATTTTGAATTGTCGTTACATAATAAAATAAAAATATATTTCTTCAGCAATTCTCTTGTAAAATGCCGACCTCGGTAGCCTTATTGTACTAGCGTGGACTTCAGATCCGAGGTCCCGGGTTCGATTCCCGGTCGAGTCAGAGTTTTTCTAAGTGTTTTTTCATTTGAAATTTCTACCCAAAGTTGGCCTGTCTCAAATTTTGATTTGAAAAAATTGCCAAGTATTATATTATATTATTATTTCAAAACATTTATTTATTAAATCACAATATATCATATAAATCATACATAATTGTATAAAAATTAATAAAAATAAAATAAAATAAAAAATAAATACAATGCTATATACTAAATATATAAATATCTCTCATGATACATCACGATGTAATGTAATCATGAGAGATCTTCGAACTACAGAGAAAGGAACTTTCTTATCATCCTACATGAAGACAATAGGACTGCCTTTTGAATGGCATATCTGAGACCACAACAGATGCCAAGTATCCCTAGATTGTCTTTAAGAGATTTAGGAATAACTCAATTCGTCGATATCACTAAAGGTATTATGTGGGTGGTTGGCGTACGGCACATATCCTTGATTTCGTGAGCAAGATCAAGATATTTAATTATCTTGTCTTACTCGGCTTTTTTTTTCAAATTTTCGTCATACGGTATAGTCATATCCACGAGATATATTATTATTATTATAAAAATGTCTGTCTTATCATCTTGAAGCTGAGAACTTATTATATCTTGTTTTAAATGCTTAAGTAAATAATTGTTTAACATCTTAAAAAAAATAATAAAGTTATCCAAATAAAAGTGAAGGGTAGTATAATAATTTAGTTTAACAAGAGCGAGCAAGTAAGCGTGATAACAGCGATATGTTTATCGTATTTGTCATGTGGGATTTACCAAGCCACTGCGGTTTTGGAAACTTACAATATGTTCGTAAGGATGCGGCCGGGTGTGAGGCAAGTGGAATGCTTGTTGTTAAATGTATGTGACGTATGCTGAGCCGCCCCACACCTAAGGGAACTTACACTATTCACACAAACTTTCACACAATTATTGCGAGTACTTTACTTAACTGTATTATGTTATTACTAAAGTTTATTCTATCAGTACAAATGTTTGTACGAACAATAATGCCTGTAACGTAGACATGCGGTTCCAATTGGTTTGGTCTCGTTTTCGGCGAAACTATTTTTCATAATGGGGAATGTGTGAATGATTGTGTGTGCGTGTATCTGTACCTTGCGGTTATCGATCACTTCGGGTAGGCGGTATTAGTTGATCAGTCAGTCGGTCACTGTTCTGGGCTATTCTTATATACATTATTCATATTATCGAAAGCTTAACCCTTTTCATGTCAATATTTATTTATTTTTAAGATACACTAACAGAAAAAAAAACATAGGAGTGCTCCAATAACAGGTATCTACAGAGGAAAAATTGTTTGCAGTCTCCAACGTGGTACAGTAAAATCGGGACCCTTTAAGGGACGATAATATAACCGATTTGAAATAGAATCAAACATTTATCATTTACCCTCTTCTATGCCTGTTTTCCGACAGGTTTTGCTGCTAGTTAAAATATAAGTATACAACTAAAATGAGTAGATAGGTACTTTCATAAAACTATTACTATTTAACGAAACGTGTGGACTATTTACCATATTAACGAGTGTTTAATAAGTAGGTAGGTTCTTATTTTTGTACTCAAGCCACATCAAGAAGCAATTTGAAGTAAGCGGTCTGTTATTATTTTCGCATTTGAACATCTCACAATAAGGAACAAGAGCTGTTGTCTGAATTAATAATTATATTCTAAGTTATACATACTTTTTAGCATTATTAATGGTTCTATGAATAACGTTACGAAGTGGAATGTTAAAACGGAATAAAATTATGGAAACTATTTCAATATTCAATCTAGAAAAGGGTTATGATTGAATAAAATATTATTTTGGCGTAGGTGTTTCTGAAGAATAAATTACTGACCTGTTTGAAGGATGTTTTTAGTAAATTCGTCTTTAATGTAGAATGGCTAATGGCTTATGCTAGAATGACCTGGGAATTCCCCAGACCTGAACCCAATCGAAAATGTCTGGGAACTGCTGAAAAGGGAGATTAGCAAGGAAAGAGTCACAAATAAAACTCAACTTTTATAAAAAAATAATAAGGCACTGGAACCATAATGATTGCCTAAAAGAAATGGCTATTAATTGCATTAATAGTATGCCACGTAGGTCATTAAAAATAAAGGAGTGTCCACTAATTAATATTAATCATCTATGTTTTTTTTTTATTCATATTTTTATTAAAAACTTGTTTAAATATACTTTTATTAATCACCAATAAGCTATTGTAAGACTACCACAGAAAACGAATGTTTTTTTTATTATTTAAAAACTGATGATTTTTCGCAATCATCAGTTTTTAAATACTGTATTTATGCGACATACGCGATTTGAAGAAAAAATCACAGGTAAAATAAAAACCTCATCACTTTCCAAAAATCGCTAACAAAAATATGAAATAAGGTCTTGAAATGAAGGATATCATTTTTCAAGTCCATCATTCAATAAAGATTTTTCATTGACAAAAATATACCTGTCCTATGTAACGAATGGTTGACGGTGGCAGCTGCCCAGGTCGCTCCGAAATCAATGTTATAATATTGGTAGGAAAAACAATAATAATAATTATTGATTGACGACACATGATACATTAACGGCTTTACACAATGAATGATGAAAGGGAAACACAATTAGGATTCCAGAATATACCTACTATGTTATTCCGTGAAGGCAGTGATAATAATTGAATACATATTTTCTCTTATAAGAAAGAAGTCACAACTGTCTTCATTCAGTTGTTTAAAACAACAAAGGAAATACATCGAAATGAAAAGTAAATGTAGCAAAATCTGTCGGACGATGGGTATAGAAAAGAGTCAATAAATAAAATAATCTATCGTCATTTCAAAGGACTTATATTTTATTTAACCAAATTGGGTTCTGTGGACAATTTGACATTATTTCATTTCCTTAGTAACATTTTTTACATATTTTTTCGATATATCTAATATTTTCAGCGGGCACCTTGTATGATTGTCAAAGCTACGAATATCAACTTACCGACGAAAATTAATAGAAAGTCTGAAAAATAATTCGCGGAGAGTTCGGCTATTTCGACGAAAAAAAAAAGAGTTACAGACGAACATTCCTATTATAATATAGGATTATAATAATCTCAATAAGCTGTGAATGTTTGTAACCTTTATTAAGCCAATTTCACAATATGTTTCAAAATTACAACAAGCATTTATGTATAACTAGCTACATAATACCCGTATTGCTTTACGGATTCTTACGGGTACTTTTTTTGATTCCGATTGTCAGGCTCGATCGGTAGGTAACTAAACAGGTTTTTGTCTAGCTTCGCATTGCTTAATAGACCTCTATAACTGACATAAGCACAGAAAAAGTTTACCGACCTCAAATATCAATCGAAACGTAATCCGAAAATGTACTATATGTTTTATATGGTTTAAATTACTTTTTTTTATTTCAAACTAGCTTTCCCGACAGACGTTGTCCCGTGGAACCTTTGGTCCTAACCAGAGGCTGCCCGTTCATTGTGCACTGCGCCTCCAGAAACAAAAATAAACTAACTAAATAATAAAATAAAAATATTAATTCTAAAACGTCCATATTTCATTCGATCAGACGGGATCAACGCGAGAATATATGCGCGCAATTGGGTTGACTTTGTATGAAAAATTTCTAATACACCCGAAACGGTGGCAGAAAAAGTGAAATGGGCTGCTGTAAGAGTGGAAATTACGTATGCGAGAATGAGAGGGTGCAAGCTGGAAGTGCAGAAGACAATATTTTGTTGTTAGATTTATTAAAAGATGAAGTCGCATGAAATTTCTTTCCATACTAACTTTATTATTATATTTTATATAACCTATGTCTTGTCCATTTATCAAATTTTAATTAGTTATTCTGGTATCCAGAGTGGAGAAGAATTCAATAAATCAAACATCGGAAGAATCTGTTCGGCCGATCTCGAGTTATAAGTGTTCGCACTAACCCGATTTTAATTTATATTATAGAGATTAATCTTGAATCTTTTAAATACGTTTCTATTCAGTCAAACTTCGCTTCCATACAACATTATTTACAAGAGTAATTTTGTTTTCAAAAGATGGCCATCTGTGTTTACGCAGTTTTTACTATGAAGATATCATAATTTTAGAAATGTATTAAAATTTTAAAATATATTTGATGAAATGGAAATATTTGTATTTGCGAACAACTACAAAGAAAAAATCCAACGCAGAGTCTGCTGTTTAAGCGTGATGTGCCAACATATGAAAATATAAATAAATAAATGAATATATATACATATAGGTATAACTGAATTATTATGTAGATGATGTTCATTCCTAGTGTTTTTGTAACATTTTTAGTTGGAAAATATTTTGTTACAAAACTGAACATCTTTGTTAAGAGCTTTGATAAGTACATAGTATGCAAAGAAATTTCTCAGAGTTTTAGTGAAACGAAACACATCCCGAGGCGATTTCTTGTTACGCAATATTTTCCATGCAACGATAATAATACGGTTACCACCATCAGTAATAATATATTCCTCCAATGTACGCGTGTGAGAGAATCAAACTTTGTTATTCAATTTCATCGTTCGATGGTTCAAATTATTTCGTAATACATCCGCGCATAAGGCCCACATAACTCGTATTCAGTGAGCTTAAAGAAAATTCAATTTACAACAAAAGGTCTTTGGTATAATATCTCAACACTGCTGAGCCAAACAGTTTATATTTTCAAAAGGAACATATGCGCGTAAAAAAGCATTTATCTTGTATTCAATATAACAAACTGAACGTGAAGCAGACAAAGAAAGGAACTGGGGATTCGGATAGGTATCATAATGTAATCCAGTAGAGGATTTGGATACAAGGATGTATGTGTTTGTGTCCTGTTCACTAGTCTATTTCAAACCAGTAATATTATAGTTGGCTTTGAAGTTGTAACTTGAAACTAATAATGTGAGTCAGGAGGATGATTATGTGTCTGTTGGTACCTACGTACATCCCTTCTTGTTTATAGTATACCTACCTTCTTCCTTTCTAAGATGTTCTTGAAGTATCAGCAGAAAAATATTAATTTTAATGATTTCTGATTATAGGTATCTGAGTGAAGGGTTCTGTCAGTCTCTATTATAATATACGGATTCTTTAGACAATCACTGATGGATTTTTTTACAACTAAAAAGTGTGCTTGAGCTTGAGCGTAGTTTTGAAAGAAAAGCGGCCTTGTGCAATATGAAACAACTCAATCTCGACATTTATGTAAAAACGAGACCCGAGCGATATATAACTTATTATTATTAATACATTATCTTGTTAAACTGATGATGTCGTTCAAAATCTGGTCCACAAACCTATCTTTATTGCTCAAATCTGCTTTTTCAGATTCATTACAGCATTTTCGGATTCTTAGTCTACGATATTTATCTGACGAACTACGTCCTCCTTAAACAATGATCTTAAGCAACCTCAACACATGTCAAAGCTATGTTAAACTACAAGACGGAAGTGACTGGTGAGTATTTTCAAAATCAATGTCTTAAAACGATATTTATCTGGCCCCTGTAAACATTTTCTCTTTATAAAATTCTATTTTGTTACATGAAAACTTTCATGTTTTACTATAATTTTACGCTGTGAATTATTTAAAAAACAAAAATTATTGCCGTTTACTTTGGAAACGAAAAAAATCTTCTTCGTTCGTTTAAAGTTGAGATTAATAAAATTGTAAAATGTGTTGAAAGATAATAATATTTTATAAGAAAGCTCCGGGCGAATTGAAGTATCTTGCACGCCGTAATTCCAGGCGGGTAAGGGTTATCTACTCCTGAAGAACCTTATATAAAGTTACGGCTGGCTAGAACGATCCAGGTGTTAAGAGATTATGTTTTACAGCTGCGAAGTTCCGAAATAATAAAAAGTTGTGGATGCTGCAAAACATTTTATAGGGTGCAACACATCGATAAAACATATAACATGAGAATCCTCAAATTGATAATGCAGTATAAGATTTATATAAAAAAGTTTTGGAAGGCATGATTGAAAAAATCAATAAATTTGTCTTATTTTTGATTTTTATTAAATACATTTTCACAAAATGTAGGTACTTATATCAGACTTTTACCGTGTGTCTTAAGAGTCTGCGCGACGAGTTTCATGATATTATACTCAAACGCGGACGGATCGTTCAAATTGAAAATATTGTTTGATCTCTCATCGCATGGTCACACGATCGCTTTTCAGTTAGAACAGGGCCTGAAGCTGTGACCATAATCGATGACATGAGATACGATAAATAAATAATTAACGAGTTGATACAAAAAATACTTCTTATATCTCTACTTATCTCAAACTAAGACCGATTTTTTTTAATGAATCTGTGTGCTTACTCAAAGTGAACACAAACACCTACTTTCTGTGCAATGAAGAAGTGTTTAAATAGAGTTTTCAAACAGAAAGCTATACCTAGTTTAATGCAAAAGGTTCTTTCATATTAGCCCGTGATTATACACTGCAGGACATAGGCCTCCTCACGCTCACGCCACTCCTCTCTGTCCCTGGTCAACCTCAAAAAGGTTCTTTAAATAACATTAAATGTTGTCACACAAAAACATGTCAAAAACGCTGTAAAAGGCAGCAATAATTGTGATAGGAGATTAGAAACAATTATATTAAGGTTCAGGAGTACCTACAGCTTTGTATATTTTATGGTGTAAAAATGTAATCTTTTTACGTTTCTTACTCAAATAAATCAAACAACCTTTCAAATAAACGTCTTAAATAATAATATAGGTATTATACAAAATAGCTATCAGTCCTGAATGAGAAAAAATATTAGATTTATAAAGACGGATGGAAAAAAATGTATTTCAGCCTTACCTCAAAAAACGGATATCGAAAAAAATAATAATGGGGTTTCTCTGTCGAAACGGCCCTTTATTTCATTTCAATAGAGACGTGGTGTTGAAATGAGTGGGAGCGAGTACCTACTCACCTGTCCTAGGAAACAATATTAATACGCCCGCCGCGTTCCATGTCCCGCTCAGCACAAGGCACGAAGTCCGCACTTGTGCGAGCATATTGTGGTTACCGATTTTATGTAACCTCGACATCATTTTATCGGCCTAACGCCCTTATATAAAAAAATGTAACAAAAAATATGTAGGTACCTACTTAACGAAAATGATGAACACTGCTAATGGGTTCTATATACATAGCTACATATTAAATTAACGAATGATAGGTATTTCAAGAAAGTTCGCTATGACTACTTTAAAAGAAAACATCGTTCCGCCAATCTAACGCTAGTAAAACTTTGTAGTCCAGGTGGTTGGTAGACCAGCGGTTACGACGCCGGCTTTCGCACTGTTTCGTGCGGAGGTCGTGGGTTCGAATCCCGTCCGTGTCGACCATTTCCGCTGTCACGGCACAACCCTTTGGTTAGTGTGAAAGATGTCAAAAGTGTATTTGTGTTTACTTCGAGTGAGCATAGATTCAATTTAAAAAATCCAACAGAAGCTTATGAAAGTAAAATTATGATTGATCAAAATCGGATAGCAAAAAGCTCATTGAAAAATAAATTCCATTGCAGTCATTTCTCACATAAGTAAGTTCCATTGTAGTCATTTCTCACATAGGTAAGTACCTACTTGTATTTTTTTTTTTTAGGGCTTCCACCCGATATCGAGTGATTTTGGACTTACTTGTATTGTAAAATTGTTAGCGCCTATTAGTTTCTGAGAACAAACGCCTGTTTAGAAAATTGTTAAAGTGGTGATTGGAAATCCTTTGACGTAGTTATTATTTTCCTTTGAAAAAAAAAATTAAATGAAAAAGTGCAACGAATGTTCAAAGCAGAATATATCCCCAACATAAAAAATTTAATTCAATTAACTTGACGCAATGCCGGTATTGAAATTAGTTCGTATTTAGAGAGTGCATGTATAATGCCACACAACTGGCGCTATCTTCGTAGTGGTACGTGCTTTTTGTTGTTTAAAACGGGCGGATATACTGAACAAATATCTTGGTGGTAGAAAAGTGAGTCAATGCAGAAAAAAATGAATTAAGAGTTCTTTTAAATGAATTCTTAGCAAATTTATAAAAATAAGTACTTTAGGTAAAAAAAAAAATAGTTAAAGCTTTATTGCAAAACTAAAATACCTACGACCTACATTTTTGATGCAACAATTCAAGTGCGGAGTTATTCCGAAGGATCTCATCCTGCCAACCCAAAATTCCTAATTTAATTTAAAAAATCAAATGATGCTTTAAACAAATTTTAGTTTTTATCAATATTTGGAATCGATTATAGTATTATTGTTTATTATGGTGCAACCGTAAAAATGTGCGACGAAATCCGTCACATGACAGCGGTACCCAGTCAGTTAAGAAAACATACTAGAATTTTGTAGCTGATTATAATTCGATACCTACTGAAAAAATAACAAATAGTTAAAACATAAGCAGTTTTTTTATGAATAAAAAATAATTCTACATTTCCAATTTTTCATATAATTTCTATGTCTTCGACAGACGGGTAGCCCTAGGTGTTTTTATAAAAGAGAAGACGTTTGTTGCGTAAACGCTCCCATATTTTTGGTCCACACAAAACGATTCTATATTACTTACGTATTTATCTAAGTAGCAGGCGGCGTTTTTAAAAGATTTCTCAAGTGGGAGAGTTCTCTGCGCTGTCATACTATAAAAAAGAACCACCCAATTCCTAATACACACAATAAATTTCATCTGACTCGCATTCTGTATGACACACGTTTTCTGTTTATGACACTTCCCCAACATGCCGCTATCTCGCATCGTCCCGAGGATATGGCATCCTCCTCCTCGCTCTACCAGCCCACTCTCCCCGCTGTATTCTTTTTTTCAATTTGAAAGATTGCTCCACAAACAAAAAGGCACACGCCCGATCGTTTCTCGAGATTGTCATCAAAATCAGAGCGATCTTTTCATTTTCTTTGTCCCTTGATAACAAATTATGATAAGAACTCAAATTATTATTTATATTTAGGTTCACTATAACAATGATTACATCTCTTTTCCTTTTAGTGTGCTCTTTATAGAGGTTTTTCCCAAGCAATTCAGCAGCTAAGACCCACCACACTTAAAACATTCCACTTTTCTTACGTGATCATTAAAATAATATAACTTAAACATAAAATCTCCAGTGCTCCAAAAACAAGTAGGGGAGATTGGGTCACAATGGATACTACAGATCCAAACTTTATGCCTAAAGAAATAGGTAATGTCTGAAATTATATCACAACATGGGTATGTTATCTTCAAAGAAAAAGACATTTATTGGTGAATAATAGCTAAACCAACAAATTATTACCATTTTTTTAAATAAATGAAAATGATCCACTGTGACCCGGTAATGGGTCACTTTGGATCAATACATGGGTGACAGAGAATCAACTGGGGCACACTGGATCAATGAAAAAATACAGTAAAAGAAAGAGATATCCATATTGTTAATCAATTTGTTTGTTCTCTTAGACAGTAGGTATTTTGTTTTATTATCAAAACAGACTGTTTTGATATAAAGTTTCAATAGAGATCACAATGAAATGAACATAAAAATAGTGTGTTTTAATAAAGTGTGTTTTTCATCCAGGTTGATAACTCCATCAGGTACCAATGACAGCGAATCTAGTCATAGCAGTTTCCAAATTATTGACGAATAGGCATTATGGCGATAAACCGAAGTCGCTCTGCTTAAGCTGCAACCTTCAGGGGTTCTTAAAGAAAATCTATTATCGGAAATGATATAAATATTCAGTACCTGCGAGCTTATAATCGTGCTATTTATTTGGTACTTTGATACTGGTATTCACTGCCACTTCATAAATCAGGCTTCGTGCATCAGTGATGGTTAGACCGTAGAACGTTTGACTGCACTTAACCATGTAATCGACTATGTCCTTTTCTCCCACTTAACTATTGTGCATAGTTTGTTACAATCAACTGTACCTTCTGCTTAAGGTTTTATCGGCTCTTTATGACTCACAATGACTTCATTACAAAAAAATCTAAGCATATAATATGTTTATCTGGACACCAATACGTAGGTATCTATATTTATTTTTTTATGGCTGCAAAAAAGGTTTGACCTACTACTCTTATAGAAAAATTACGTTTAATATTTTTGAGTATAAGTAAAGTGTTGAAATGTCACGTTCTACTGCAAGCTTTATTTAATATCATCCTAATATGGATTCCTCTTTTTTTCACTCTTTGTTAATTGTAAAGAGTAGTCAACTTTGTTCAAAAAAATAAAACTAGGAAAAAATAAAACGGAAATAATACGAAAAATAAGCGACTCATGACTCCACTTTGACCACATCTATATCTTGTCAAAATCCCTAAAAAAAATTACAGAGACTGACAGGACTGATGGAAAAAAATAAGGCAAACGTGTAACATTGGATCAGATTTATGAAAATAATAAATCAATGCACGTATTCCGCTCGCGTTCGATATGCCAATCACGTACACCCTTAATTAATATCTTGATTAAATTGATGCAACGTTACACACTCGTGGCGCAAGTGAGTACCGGGCCTAACAGCGCTCTCTTCGGCCACATGTCATTCCCAAAAAATAATTCTATAATAAGCTTGAAAAAATTGAGTGAAAAATTGACTGTGTGTACATTGTCAAGACGAAATATTAAAATTGAGGTACGATAATAAATACTGAAAAGCAATGAAACTGTTTTAAAAACAAGAGATCCAAAGCTCAAAACATTTCAAAAAAATGTAGAGCAGAATTAAATGAATGTTGAATCAAGATTATCGGACAAGTACCTACCTTTATGCAGGTAGGGACTTACTTCCGTAATATTATTACTATGAATATTTTTATCACGGCTTACCTAAAATAAGGGAATATTCATTTTTATCTAAAGGCGCACGTTGACTTGATTTTCGTGGAAAAATTTAAGAAATGGGATTTTTAGGGGTGGCAGGAATTGGTTTAAGGGGTACCTTTAATACGGAGGTAGGTTTTTTGTTCACGTAACGATAAGGCTCGACAAATCTAACGACGAAATCTTTCGGGTTTTTATCTTCTCAAATTAGATTTCCTCCGTGAATTTAGTGAAATAAGGAAACACGAGGTTCTTCCTATTAATTTATGTGTGAATCATTTGCGAGTAAATTATTACAATTCCATACTGGAAATTCGATTTCGTTCGCCGGATAATAATAATTCCACTGATGTGTTATTTATTTGAAATCTAATAACAAAGCTCGTTCTGCGAAGTTCTCGCATTACCGCTCATTTAGTAATTTTAAAGCTCTCAAATCATAAATTTCACACGATGTGTTTATAATAATAATCTTTGTGTCAATTTTATGTTACAAAAATATAAAGCATTACTTATGTAGGTGACGATGTTGGTTTAGCCATTAATTTTAAACATTACCTATTGTATAGGTAGGTACCTACTTGATACTGATTATAGGTATTTCCGAAAACTGTTCACTCCCTTATAATCCGCTGCTTAAAACATGCTGTCTTCATACATGCCCTCGATATTTTTCTTATTGTATTAGGCAGATAGGTTCGTTGTTTTTAAGTGAAATTTTCATTATTTTTTTTTACGTAATTTCACCATTGGTTTCCTAAATAACAAATATTTGGTATCTACCCACCAGTTTTCAATCAGCAACACATATTGAGTTTATTTTTAGGATGTTGCCTCCCTATTCCCGCAAGTGGAGTTTTAAGGGAAAATGTAAGTAGGTACCTACGTATTATTATTGATGTAAGGTTTCGGTGGAAAATTGTTTTTTGTTAGTTTATTAAAACACACTTAAAGGAACATAATATTATTTGATTTCATTCCAATATACTTTCAGTAAGGTTTAAGCAAAGATATTGCTGTTTTGCTTAAGACGGGAAGGGATACGGGTTCGAATCCTGCGTGGGAAATGGAATTTATCTACAAAGCGAACAATTCGAAATTTCCAGTGATTTGGAATTTCGGGAACCTCAACGAATTTGACCACCTAAATTGCGAACGTTGGTAACTTAAGGAAACTTCAAAACAGCAGTAGAAGGCAGTCTTGCGTATAAAGACCAATAATAGTTCAAATTGTAGTACCTCTTTAGCATTGAAAACTTATTTATTTAATGTGATTAAGGATGCTGGAGGCCTACGGGTGGAAGTAGGCACTGAAAGAACTTATAGTCACAAATTCTCTTCAAAATCACTCCATAGACAGATTTGTTGAATTGAGCAGGAGTTATCAAAAACATGTTATGCATGATCATATATAAATACTACACTTAATAATGTATAGAAAAAAGAACTATGATAACAATCATCTCAAGACAGATGAATTTTCATGAAACATAAGAACTTGGATAGAACTCTAAATAAAATTCTTTTAAATTCAACAGAGTTAAGTGTATTACAAACTGTGCTTGGATTTCTTGAAGATAACAAAAGAACCCCTGTAAGAAAATGAAAACTACTGCGGATTCGTTCAATAAGTTACATCAGCAGAGTGATGGCATTGTGATAGAAACGGAAGGTTCTAGAGGTGTAACTGTAACCGTGTTTGAAGTCACATTAAGTTAAATGTTAATGCGTCGCCAGACTCGGTGGGTTTCGTCTGCGGTGAGCTTTGTAAAGAGGGATGGGCATCAGAGAGAAAAAATACCCGGAGGAGCGCTCAATCTTTTAAAGGTTAGCGAACCTCATCAACATCGCATTTTTTAAACCTATTATTTTTAAAGGTAAATAAAGTTTTTCTGTATTGTTGAACCTTGGCGGTTGAATAATTTCTTTAAACTTTCAAAGAATAGTTAAACCTCTTTTTTACGGATTGTCAAGGGTTAAAAATAGTTTCATCCCTGTTTCTCCTAAATAAATTGAACTAACATAATATGTATTATGATTGTATCTATATAAAATATTGATATTTGTTTCAGTTTAGTCTACTGTCAAAGCGGTTTATAAACCAGGCATCATTATGATGATAATGATTTTGTTCCAAGAATGACAGGATTAGTACTATAATAATAGGTATATCGTTACTGACGTTTAGTGACAGTAAGTTGAATAATAACACAGTAAAATATAGTACTAAAAAGGTGTCTCGTGGGCGTGGGTTTGAATTTCGAAAACACTCGAACTTGGAGGGAGATTTTAAAAAAAGTAGGTATGGGTAATGTTCATGTATGCATGTTACTTTGTTTATAAGGTACCTACTTATTATTTTAATCTCGTGTTATTAATATGTCGAATATTATTAGAGGGTGTTGTGCCCAAAGCATACAAGCCACATACGGCCAAATTATCAGTAAGTATGGCTGAGCTGTACCTAATGTATTTATTTTAATCACACTAGCTTTCCCGACAGACGTACTGTCCTTTGGTTATAACCCGAGGCGTCCCGTTCATATGTACATAATGTGCACTGCGCTCCCTTAAAAAAATACATAATTAATTCGATTGAGTTCAGATAATAGAATATTAACGTTAAAATATTTTATAAATATTCGCGCGCAGACATTCTACCTCTATGAATGTGCCCGATGTTGACTTTGTATGAAAATAATTGGAGTAAGTGGGATGGGCTACTGTAAGGGCGGCAATCACGTATGCGCGAATGAAAGGCAA
Organism: Mystacides longicornis; assembly: GCA_963576905.1. Taxonomy (NCBI): domain Eukaryota; kingdom Metazoa; phylum Arthropoda; class Insecta; order Trichoptera; family Leptoceridae; genus Mystacides; species Mystacides longicornis. Next base: position 14,431,665 of record OY756426.1, read on the forward strand.
CTACCATTATGGCGTTGGCGCGTCGCAGAAAGTCCGTTCCATACTAACTTTAATATTATATTTGTGTATCGTATAATATTAAAGTTAGCATGGAATAGGGAGGAAATATGTGTATCGTAGTTTTATATGTATGTACTTATGTATTTTTTTTACTGCTCTCTATGTTATCTTTTTTTCTTTAAAAGGCAATTTGCCGTTGATAAATACATATTTTTTACTATCCATTATCAATTTTTCAAATTTTTATTAGTTATTCTGTTATCCGGAGCGGAGAAGAATCCAATAAATCAAACTTCAGAAGAATCCATTCAGCCGATCTCGAGTTAAAGTGTTTGCACTAACCCGAATTTCATTTATATTAGAGATGCGATCATGCGCGGGTGGAGGTTTTAATCTACACAAATATAATACTCTTGCATGCATGTTAATTAATCATGAGATTCCAATCATTCTAATCTTCGTAGTGTTATTATGTCGAATTCAATTTGTCCTAGTACAACCAGTGGTTCAGGCCGAGTAGTTATTGTAACCTAAAGTTAAGTATTAACAAGATTCAAGATAACCCCTTCGCTATCACGTAAATCACTTTCAACTTTGCTCGGATTACATCAAGTTTATTAGACAGGTTAGATAATGTGTTTCTGTGTTCTTCCCAACATCTGCGAATCGTATTTATTTCATGAAACAATGATTTCACTGAAAATAAACAGGGGGCGAAATAGAACTCACAATGAAACATATTAAGCCCTTTCCAATAATAATATGGTTATATTATTCATATTATGCATTGAATGAATACACCACAAATTATTGTTCATTTTTTTTATTACAAGTGACGCCCTATATATATATATATATATATATCGCTGCCTAGCTGAGCAGAGGGAGCCACGGAGAGCGGCGGCCACTATTTTTTACAATAGTTACTTACATTTTGGAACTCGTGGTATCTTTCGAATGGAATGTCCGAATTCAATAATTTAAAAAGTTTTATAAACGTATTAAAGCAGTCTTGAATATGAACTCATTTATTTTGATAAGGAGTAATACCAAGATACAAATGAAGAGCCTTTTCTGGAGGCGGCATTTCAATTAAATTTTAAAATAAATGAACACTCATTGTGGCATAACTATATCTAAAAGTTAGACGTATGCTGTCGCGACATTTTTTGTAAATATTGATATCTTCTACAAAGTCGTGGTAGGTACATTATTTTATTCTATCATCAAAAGTTTTCACAGCGCATGCGATGTAAAGAATATTTGAGGGAACTTTTTTACACCTTGGGTTACATTATTGGATTTTAAGAAAGGATCCCAATTTTTTTGAAAATTCAATATAGCCTATGTTCACCGGGGATAGTGTAGCTTCCCAAAAGTGAAAGAATTTTTCAAATCGGTTCAGTAGTTTTGGAGCCTATTCATGGCAAACAAACAAACAAACAATCAAATCTTTCCTCTTTATAGTATAGATATAGAAGTATAGATAGATAGGAATGCATAAATATTTTATCAATAATTTGGGACTTGATAAATGCTAGAATGTAGAAATATCTTATACTTAATGAAATATGGTATCAGTGTTCGTAAAAAATGTTCAAACATTTAACAGTTTATCATAACAAGCGAATTCCTCATAGCTTTACTGAAAAATCAAATTCCGTGATTATTTTTTTTACTTAAAACGTTTTTTTATTTGTGTTTGTATTTAATGTACCTACTTACCTACCTACTGGTTATATTACCATCAGCCTTCGCCGCTGATAACTATTGAACAATTTTCATTTGTAGGTTTTCCGCGAAAAATATAATTTTTATCTTACAAATAATAATATGTGATTATCACTTAGATTATTATAAATGAATTTGTAGTTATTATGTTGCAATTCAATGTGTTCATAAATGGTTAGTTGTCTATTGGAATCAGTTGAAGGCTTTCGCACGCACAACATACAGAAGGTCAACACAACCCTTTGGTTAGTGACGGAGATTTCAAAAGTGTATTTGTGTTCACTTGAGTGAAAAAATATATAAATGAAAAAATATCTATAATTATTATTGTTTGAGCTGACAAAACTTTTCTGGCAGTTTATCGGTTATATTCTAAGTAGAGGTAAAGTATTGATCCTTTTGTTCGTATAAAAAAATTGATCACAGAAATTGATTTTTGTTGAGAGTCAAAATGAAATTGAAATAAGTACAACAGCTGACATTCTAAGATAATATTTATCAAAATAATGATTTTATCTAAAGAAAGTTTTCAATCGTCAAGCTGTTTGATAGATATTTTGTTTAAAGGATGCATATTTACTAATCAAAGAGACCTGGAAAAGTTTACCTTGCTAATGAAAATGCAATCCTATACCTAACTTAAAGGGACTCGGGAGAGTAACACATTTAACACTCGTAGGTTTAAGGTTACACTCGAAGTGTAGAATATTAACGAAGTTTGTTAGTGTATTTGGGTAATTCATGTTGATTTTATTCCGCTTAAAGAATTTATATTTGGAAACAGATTAAACTTTCCAAAGAAACTTTTCGCGAGAGTTTTTATCTGAAGTCTCCTTTTGTAATTTATATAACAATTAAATAGTTTGACCTGTATCAACAGTCTAACCCGCGCATTTTCATTTCACGCAAAATTTGAGTCATGTGAAAATTTAAGGGCATGCACAATTCATATTTACTATTTTTTTTTAAAATCTGCACGTGTTTTCGAGTGATTTGGCTATATTTAGAATATCGAGTTCAAGTGTAAATTTTAAGAAGCATTGAGGTAATATTTTTTTTTATTATGTATTCTATTAGAGAGTCTAGAGCAATAAGTTTAGTATATTAATTTTGATAGATTGCTGATGGGCCCATAAGAACTTTGCATTTACCAGAAAAAAAAATTTAAACTAGAGAGAAAATGAGAGATCACATTCTTTAGAGGATGAATTTCAATTACCAATCATTGCATAACATGTACGAACCATTTTATGTTTAGAAAGGGTTGTGTACAATATGACCTCATTCAGCGATTCTGAAATATCGAAATTATTATTTTGTTTGTATTACCTAAAAACAATATAGACCTTCAAAAAGCGCTTATAAACTTGTATGTAACGGGGTTAAAACAAATTTGTTATACAATGGACTACATACAGTTATAATTTTAAATAAAATTTTGAATCATTTGGTTATTTAATTTTCATATAGTTTTTATTTTGCGTGTACTGAATTTTACATTACACATTAGTCTTTTCTTGTGTGTAACGACGATATTATTTTGTCCAATACGTGCGAGGTACTGGATAAAAATAGTGCCTACCTATTCCGTGACAAGCTTAAAACAGGCGATAGAACAACCCCTTTCTCAGATTTATAGCCCTGATTTTTGTATTATCTGGATCAAGCAAGTGTAAGTTAAATTACAAGTTTCTAGCGTTTAAGGTTAATTACCACTGCTAGGAATTCTATTTCTTTTTAAATTGACTTTTTACTAGCGTTCTTATTTTATTCTTCTGAGATTCACAAACTCGGCAAATTAATATTAAAAAAAGAACATACCTATATTATTATAATCTCTCTTGAGGTTGTGTTGTATTTTACGATTAAAATTTTATACATATATGTAATTCAAAGGATGAGTAACCTGACAATAAATTTTAATCTTATTCTTGAGGGTGCAAAATCTATTTTTATAGGTAGATAGGTAGGTATATCAGTACCTATGCATTCTCCCTACAACATTGAATAAATTGAGCATCGAAAACTTCGACAAGCCAAGCTCCACAAAAGAGGTATATAAAGAGGCAAAATCTCTACAAGCATTCATAAACACAGTTTACTGCACAATTTAAAGGTTTTTTTATTTCAAATTTACAGAGTGTGTGACTATTTTGTTCTTCATTTTTTTTTAAATCTTTTTATATATTGTGAAAATGACAAAGTGAGAAAGTTCTGCGCGTATGTCAGTAAGCCTTTTAATCTTGGTCATTTTGATAAGCATGCTCGAGGTCTACGGGAGGAATTAGCCACCGAAAGAGGGCCTTCCATGTCAAACGAACCTTCTTGCCAAAATTCAGGCAAAAAAAAAACTCCGAAGGTCCGAGACTGGCCCAAGTCGATGCGACCTCACGCCTCGAACATGTACCAAAAAGGGGGCCGAAATTCGGCTATCAGATATAGTGTATATAGACAAACGGAAAAGGTTCCTGATGGTGTACAGACTACAGGGGCTGAAAGCTATATTTTAACTATCTAACTCTTGACTCTAAATACCTAAACGTACTTCCAGCAGAGACTCAAAATAGGACAGGATTTTACTACGCGAAAATTATGCCACGACTAGCTACAGTCAAACAACGCGAGCCTGCCTATTAACAATTGTACTGACTATCTCGCATACATATATTTACTGATTATCGATCTCTCTATCAAAATAACCGTTCGATCACTTTACCGGCGCACTAATTAACCTTCTAGTCGAATTACCGCGGGCTGTACATCAGACCGCAAGTTTTCCTCATTAGGTTTCCGAGTGGCTCACCATCTTGGGCTTGTGCACTGCTTTTTCGAAGAGAACTTCCTGAGCTGAGCTGAAGAGCGTCCAATTCAGTCAACCCATTCTCCCGGAGAGTCATGTGAGGTATATCGATCTTCCAGTTCCATACTATTACAAGTCCAAATTTTTCAAAAATGAGATTTTTGCAAAAATCAATGAAGATTAGTCATATCTTTGACATTCATAAAAAAGAATTTTGAAAAAATCAATAAGTTTCCTTAAAAACGAAATGTAATATTATGGAATTGAAAAAAAAATGTCCCGCTCTCAGTTCTACATTATCCTATTCCGAAATAGGATAGTATGAAACTGGAATTTGAGCGAGTTTTGCAACGGCGCATATTACAACTCTCTGTTGCGCGGCAAATTGAGTATGCGTACGCGGGTAAATTCTATGTTTTAAAAACATTTAAATGAAAAAAAATAATGCTTTGGTTTACCCTAAAGACATGTTGCAGTTAGCAGTTCACAAAGTGTTATTTATTTATGTTAATGTAAGTTATAATATTCTTGTATAATTTGACATTACATAGTTCATTATGATTATTCATAATGTTCATTTTTGTGTAAAACTACATTCAAATGACAATTTGATCATTCTCTGTGACTTAAAAAATACTTTGATTTATTTTAGCAAAATGTGATGAGTCCATCAGATCATGAAAAGATATAAGGGCGAACATTTAAGAACATAAACAAAGTTGTAAATCCTGAACTTGAGACTGGCCAAGAACACTATGAACAGGATGAAGGTCAATAAAAGGAAAAAAAGTTGTAAGTATGTTTACCTCATTCATTTATCCAAGTTTTATGAATTCACTTGTGGTTTTGTTCAAAAAACAATTTATGAATATCGATATAATATAATATTGATGAATTTTTGTGATTGATGAAAAAGATAAGGGCTGCATGAACAATATTTTTATCAGTGGAAGTTGATACAAAGAATTCAAGTAAAAATTATTGATGAGCACTCTTTTGAATTTGTATAATATAGAAAATAATTTTAGTTTAAAGATAATAATATTCGGCAATAGAGTTCTTTGATCTTCGAGATGGAAGAAACGTTATACATATTAAATTCATTTTTTAAATGTTTCTGTTCATACTTGCAGATTATCAGAGAGAGTAAAAGCTTTTTCATCTGCTGGAAGTAGGAGTATGGCTGAACAGTTAAATAACAACAAAACATCATAAATCATCCGACTACGGCCACACCAACAAGAAAAGAAAACAATGTCCGTTTAGAAGTTTAAGAGATATGTAAGTAGATCAGCGAAGAAAGCAGTCTCTTGCCACAATGTTAAGGCTCTGTGTTTCCAGAAAATGCAGATTACTGTACACACCCTAAATACTTCAGTAGATGATCGTTCATCGATATTCCAAAACTGGAATATTGGTGCCATTATGACGCAAAGGAATTTCATTCTTCAGTGTATTAATCTGTTATTCTCAAATTTATATAAAAAAAAAACATCTAGGAGTAACTAATCATATTTTTTTTAATTATTTATCGGCTTTGAAGTAGGAGCCAACATTCCTCAATACATCGGTAGGAAAATTAGTGACCAAGATTCTGTGCTATCAAAACACCACTTCAATCTAAGAAGCATAAACAGCTTGAAATGAAGATGCAACGAATGTTTTACTAACCGTTTTGAGAGAGAGAGAAAGGAGACTGGAGGACAGCAACACTGTAAACTTTAATAATTTACCCCGTTAATAAGTAGGCATTCTAATTTCAATTTATTTTAGCTCAATTTTATCACTATTTAGTGTTTTTGACAAAAGAAAATTCAGATGTTCGTCAAATTTAGTTTTTTTTTCTTATTATTTTTTATTGTACAAGTAATTAAGTACATTCGTATTAAGTTTTATTATAATAATATGATGTATTCTATTACTCATAATATGGTATTGTATAGATAATATTATTTTGAAACTAACAGACTATAACAATGAGCTAACAAATTATTTCACCATTCTTATTCAAATAAAATTTTACCTTGTAAATCTGTTTTCTTTTAACTATTATATTACCTCATTTCTTGGGATAACATACTTTGAAGTCCCTTATCATGATTCATGAAAATGGAAAAACTTGACTTTGAAGAAATAATAATTTAGGGTGTGTATTATGAGGTTGACCGACCTCGGTAGTCTAGTTACACCTATAGGCGTGGAATTCAGATCACGAGGTCCCAGGTACGATTCCCAGTCGGGTCAGACTTTTTACTTGAAATTTATAACCGGAGTTGGCCTGTCTCACATTGGACGGGACCAGTTGACTGGAAAAAATGCTTCCTTTGAAACCTTGGTGTAGAAAAGTAATGAAAAAATGTTGATGGTAAGATACCAATACTTTTCAAAAGTGCGACCAGCATTTATGAAAAAAGATTTTTGACAAGTATGGCCTTCTATTAAATACAATTGCTTAACCTCAAAGCTTTTATTTGCTTTCTTTATAAGGGTAGTAGTAGTTATTACGCCGAGTTACATACTGAAGGTGTTGAGTTTGATCTCTGGTAACCTTCTCCCTCTTGGTGCCACAAGCTTTGATTTGTGAATGATGTCAGAAGTGTAGTAGGTACAGTTCTCTTAGGGTTAGGTATTATTTTTATAATAAACTTGAGTAAATATACATGCTTATTTTATATCTACAGTAGTGTGAATCTAGCCAACAGGTGCCAATTATGTACGAGATAGTTCAATGTTAGTATGGCTAAAAGTACATTTTTTTAAATAAATATCATTGATAGGTATTAAGATATTCACTTAATTGATATAAATTACAAAACTGTAAAAATAAATATGCATAAAATAATAGGGTCTGCGCGTCATTCAGAGTTGTAATAGCGCCGCGGGGTGCATTTGTTGAATCGTTCCGGAATCATAATATCCTATTTCTGAATGTAATACTAACAGATGGTCCCATTGTGTAAAGATTCTGGGTTCATAACATTACAACTCAAAAATGTGGCAAAAAGATACCTTTAACAATTTTAAAATGAGTTTGTTTCATTAAAATATTATTTTAGGATGTATTTGCTACACTACTACATAAAAATATTTAAAGAAGCCGTTTATTTTAGTACTTTTATCGGCTTCTAAAAAAGTGTCAAAACTTTGACAGCCGATTACTCGGAATGTACTCATTCGGAGTTGTAATAGTATGGAACTGGGGCATCGATATCTTCAGTCCACAGCCCTCCTACACATACCGGTTTTATAACTTTACATTTATCACGGCGGCGAAAACTAAAATATAAACTCTATCTGTGCGCGGACAGACGCGAACTTTAGTAAACTCATTCATAGCTCGACTGAATAAAATTACTCTCACGGGGAACACACCAATGTACCTCTACAAATAAAAATTCTACACTGAGCTTACTAGAAGGTTCTAAATATGAAATTCCTAACCGGATTCAAAAATAAACATTAAAGATAGGTCACACCACTGGTATCGGCAAATGGGGTAACCCGCGAATGACAGATAACAATTCGCGACGTGTGTTTGACAGGTGACGTGTGAAAACAATACAGGTAGGTACATGCTGCAATACAATAAATCCATTGGCACACAGAGATCAGAAATATTAATAAATATGCCGTATCGCGTCGGCCATATATCTCTCATCTAAAACCACATCGAGCAACTTGCCCATAAGCATGCTTGGCGGGGGGCAACCAAGCATCAAACAAAATACAACATAAAAATATATCTCTGTGCCCTATCATCGTCCTGGGGGTAGCTGCCAGCGACGAAACAAAAACACTCTAATAAAAATATGGTCACTCACCCGAAATTCAGCATACCTTCAAATATTTAACACCATGCACAAAAATAAAATAAACACGTCACATTCACACATATGAGGTATGGTGTATCACTTGCCCTCTCCACCTCATGCCACGCCACCCCGCCGGATCGGGACATCTTCAATAAATAATAGACCATAATTAAACGGAAGGTTTAATTATTGACAAACGCGGGACTCTAAACAGAAAAACTCTAAATATGTGACACACCATAGCTCAATCGTCAGACACTTCCAAATTACTACAGAAACTATAAAACGCGACGGTAATAATTATAAATTGATTAACAAGGAAACAAAATTGCGATAAACTATAGGCGGAGAGATGTTTTCTGAACGAGAACTGATATTGAACTGAAGTCAAAAAAAATCAAAGCATTCACCTCAAAACGGGAGAATTTGCCTTCTATACTAATCGCTGTAAACAATTAAAATTTTAATGGTTTCCTGGACATACCTTCAGTGCGTAAAAAAATTCCAAACTTTCTAATCCGGCATAAACAAATAAGCAACTGTTTTTCAAACTGTTTACCATCGCGCTCCCAAACTTTCAAATAATGACTTAACAATATTTTGAATAACAATATATGAATAAATCCCTCACATCAAGTTAACTAGAACCTGTTTAATAACATTTAAGCCTGACTATCCGAACCCACAACGTAAAGCAAGACGGGTATCAGCTAGTTATAAATAAGTAGGTACTGACCTACGCCAAATGTGTAACCGGTTTTTCTTGAAAAAGCTTTTTCTAACATTGAACCGTAGATAAAATAAAACTGAATGTTACATAAATAGGAAAATCAATGATTATGAAACTGACTACGTAATCATATCAACACTAATCTTCTTGACTAATAAAGTGTAAAAAAAAATCATGTAGGTACACTTTGAATTTTTCTTGTATGCGCAACTTTTTACCGTTTTCCGGCACTCACTCAACTGCCAAACACAATTGACTTCTTTATTTGTCAAATGCGAATAAAAACATCTAATTGGGAATTCAAAAGATAAATTAGATATTATTTCGCGAATTGAAATATCTCTTGGAAAAGCGCAAAAAAAAGAAAGAAGAATAATATATTATTTTGTTTTTATCCTTTGTATAATCAATCTTGCGTCTTATTTTAAAAGTGTAACAAATATTATAATGGCGACGTGTCAAAGCTATTTCTTTCATTTATTAAATAATAATAATAGTATATCTGAAAGTCTGTGAGGAAAATCACAAAGGAGAATTTGATTAAACGCGCCTTTCTGGTGACACCAAACACACAAAAATGACTGTAATAAAAAACAGTGACAGAAAGACAATGATGTGACGAAACACAAAAAGGGTTCCTATATTGTTTTTAGGTTTTGGGATGGATTTAACGTTTTCTTTTTAATAAAATATTGCGGTTTAACGAATTCGCGCGTTTTGTTTTTGTTTTATCAACTCGGAATATGATTGAATCAATATGAGTTTGAGATAAAAAAAATAAACGCGATATCAACTCAACAAAATAAAAATGGAGCCCTTTATTTCTCTTGATCATCGCATAACGCGTGAACTGCTGTAACAATATTGCTGATACTTGTTCTGTTTGCTATTGTCAGGAGAAGTTTAATTAAAGATGACAACATTTGAGAAAAATTTACAAAGATACACTTCTTACAGCCGGTTTCATAAAAAAATAAAGGAGACTTTGTTTCCTTTAAAAAATAACGCGTTTCATAACAACAAAATGGCACTTTATGTTAATGTCCCGTTATTGGGATATAAAGTGTAGTTCAATCAAAGTGGCGCTCTCTCTGTCACAATACATTTGTATACGGTGACACTGTGGACAAAAATGACTTACACCCGAATTCATAGTCGTTTACTTGAGTAATACTTGGCCGAGGAGTACTCAAGTAAAAGGCAATACTCAAGTAGCGGATGCATTCTATGGACAAACACTACCCCTTTACTTGTGTTACTTGAGTGCTGTTTTCATTTCATAGTCATACAAAACTTACCCAAGTAGTACTCAAGTAGCTGTCAAACTAAAGTCGTCGACGAACACGACTTGAGTGTTACTTGGAAATGTCAAACGCTACTTTTTGGTAATGTATTTTGTCGTTTTCTTGCAGTTTGTGTTTAATAAAGTATAAAAGGACCAAGAAACTATATATAAATAAATTATTTGCTGAGTAGCCAAGTACATAATGAATATAATATTTATTTATTAAGTATACAAAACATGCCTGTCATGTCAGATAACAATGCAAACGTCCAGTTATTTGGAATTATTTTTTTTAATAATTTAGGTTTGTGGATAATTGCTGAGTAGTTTTTTTTTGTTGATAAAAATATTCATGTTGGTACTTATACAAAAGTTTGCAGGTTAGATAATAACTTTGATCAAAACGCAAAAAAACAAGAGAACGCGACGCTGAACGAATGAACGGTTTGTCGAAAGATAAAATTAGGTTTGTCGTTTATAATTTTTGAGTTTATGTTAAACCGTAGACGTGTGTTAAACTGACAGGGGTAGTGACATTTAACGATCATTTTATGTTAAAATATATACTGAAATGTTAAAAAACAGTATTAAAAAGTATTACTTATTCGAATTATTACAAAAAATAAATTAAGTAAAACCGTGTTATTATGTTATTCATAATTGTTTACTTGAGTAATACTTGGCCGAGGAGTACTCAAGTAAAAGGCAATACTCAAGTAGCGGATGCATTCTATAGACAAACACTACCCCTTAACTTCGCCAAGTCAACGCTTGAGTAGTGGGGTAAATATTATTGTGGCGAAAAGCGTTGCCACAAAACAAAATGTATTTTTAATTATGTTTTAGGACATTTCTTTTTTATTGTTTATTAAACACAAACTGCAAGAAAACGACAAAATACATTACAAAAAGCAGCGTTTGACATTTCCAAGTAACACTTAAGTCGTGTTCGTCGACGACTTGAGTTTGACAGCTACTTGAGTACTACTTGGGTAAGTCTTGTATGACTATGAAATGAAAACAGTTACTTACCGAGCACTCAAGTATCGGGGAATACTCAAGTAACGACTATGAATTCGGGTGTTAAATAGGGTGGAAAATATGGTAAAACGGAAAGAATATTAATTTGTTCAATATTATTAATTGAACATGTTGTATTATATAGGTACCTACATAGTTATGTATAGGTACGTGGGTCAAATGTCACAATCAGTGGTTCGCATTGCAGGGCATGTATTGTTACCTATTCCTTTTTGGGCCCTTCCTTGCAGTGCATTTCAGTAGTTGGTACTTACCGCATCTCGGGAACACACACACGGAACAAACCGCTTTTTATCGCCGCTACAAATTCGGAAGTCGTACACATCGGGACATTCAATCGTCATCACTTACATTTACATCTTGTGCATCCAAACATTTATTCAATATTAGTTTATCAAAGTGCAGTGCTGCCAGAAAACAAGGAGATTCGATCATACACATTTGAAGAACATTGGATTTGGGGTAAGTGCATTGCAATCCATTCACAGTCCACTTTTTCTCTTTCCTGCTGATCACGTTAGCTGAAAGAGCTTCGGCAACGTGTGAAGCAAACAATATTATTGTTTACAGATTTTATTTACTAATATATAAACCATAATAATAAATCAACAACAATAACGGCACATTGATGCTCTTTGGGAAATGAAATTTGACAGATTAACAGAAATTCCGCGAAAATGTTAGTAAACAACCTATGTTTTCCATGGATTTCCATGATAACACCACCAACTGCTACCAACATTCAAATATTAGCTAAAGTAACCGGGAATATTTTTTATGAAACTCGTCAACTTAAAGCAAGTATACTAAATTTTAAAGTTCCTTTAGCTAAAGTGTGCTTTAGACGCTTTTTTAGAACCGGCTGTTTATGATAATATAAAAATTTTCTATTTCGCCTTTAAATATAAACTTATCATTGTTTTCTTACCTTCGGACAGCTGTTGTCTGGGTTTGTACGTCATATCTGAAATTTAAAGAAACAAGTTCAATTAATATTTTAAAATTTCAGGCAATACAAAGGAATTTCTAAATAACTGTAGAGCAAGAATATTAAAGATTTGTTTTTCATCAAAGACAGGTAAAATTATAAATACAACAAGATTTATGGATCCTCTTAGGAACCGTAGACTGGGCGCATTAAGGGCTAGAATAGATATTTTAAATAAAGAAAGTTTAGCTACCAGGAAAAAACCGCTGAAAATTCACGTCAAAGCAGCCATCACAGTATAACAGTCTCTCAAATTATATCGTAAACAGGGATAATAAATATCGAGAATTGAGAGAAGTACTCGTATGAGACAGTGGATTGTGAGTAATGTGGATATATTTGTTGCGTTGTGAGATGTGGTCGTGCGAGTTGCGGGGTTTCATGAGTAACATGTGTGATTGATTTTATTTTAAAGTAGGTAGGTACCTAAATAATAAAAAAATATAGTCATGAAAAGTACCTAAGTATATAGATTCTTTGTACTTATTTGATAATGTTTTATGTGCAATATATTGTGTAAATGTGTATGTATTGTACAATCTGCCTAATAATATAATTTGTTTGTTTTGTTAAAGTTCAAAATAAATAAAAAATTGTTTAATGCAGTTCTACTTCAAACTAAGAAACGTTCAAGTTTCTTAGTCTTCTGTGACTATGTAGGACGTGTGCCTAAGAAACTAGTTAGGATAATAAAAATTTGTGGAAAAGTTAAACAATTTTTTATTTGAACTTTATTTTCAAATAAACTCCACCACGGAATGCATGTTCATCAGTTAGTAAATTTTATTGTATAAATTTATTTAGTGCGTATTTTATTTCCACTATACCTACAGATAATGAAACAATTGATTTTTTTTATTTTGAATTAAAACCTGTTGACAAGGCTTCTTAAAGCCTGAACAGGACTTGCGTTGTTTTTTTTTAACTTTAATGAATAAAAAATAAAAAAACATATTCTTTTTGATTTTGAAAGTGTTGATCATGCCGGTACCAGACAAATCAAGTTGGCGAGCACGTCCTTCGACGTTGGTCCATGTGTCTTTACTCTCTATCGAGGTTGGTTTCCCGGTTATACCATGGTTTCCAGGAAAGACCAATGTCGAAGAAGTGTAGATAGATACACGGGATCAAATCAATCCACGTGTACAGCATGGGCGTCAAATAATTGCGGCTTATGCTCCACACGAAGAGTAAATATTATGATTCTCATTACCGAAGTAATATACCAACGTAGGTGTGAATCGTTTTTTAATCAAACGATATAACGAACTGAATTAAAAAAGTAGGAATAAAAAATATCATATCTCTGAAAAATGGCCGACGAAACCAAACAAAATGAATTTCAATTTTGAAAACCGTAAATATTTCTGTGAGAGTATTGTTTTTAAATCGAGTTTAGCGCTAGGAACAAAAAAAGACTTGGTCGTCCATTTTTGCTCTCCGAATACGTTGCATCAGCTTACAAGCGGCGAGAATAAAAAACGATAACGGAAATGAAAAATTATAGCCCGCCAGAGAAAATCTCAGTAATAATTCCCCGGCTATTGTTCGGAATGGAAAGACTTCAAAATTTTATCTTTTATCTGAAAAATGATGGCTTCAAATAATAAAGTTAAATTATTTTTTATACAGAAAGTTAAAAAAAAATGTATCATTTAATTAATTACGTTTTATTGTTCATGAGAAAATGTCTACAACCCTAGCAAGCATCCACCAAGTATAAAAATAGTGAAATTGTAAACTCCACGGTGAGTTAAAAGAATTTAAACTTTTTCCTTGAAAAGACATTTTATTAGTTCGGTTAAATAATAGGTGTTTGAGAAAGATTTTAAGCTGTTTCTTTCAAGAAATCTTCTTTCGAATGAATGCTGATGTATGGAATAAGAATTGAAAACAATTATAAACAATTAATTGGTGATGGTCTTGAGGTTCCGTCATCGACTTTCGTCTTGAAGGTTGTGATTATTTATATATTTTCTCTCTCATCCCTCAACTCTGCTTTGTGAATTATGTTAAAAGGCGTCAATATTTTTATTCATTTAAACATTTCGCAGGTTCATCGATTAAATTTAGATGACAGGTTTTTGTGAACATTTATTGAATTTATTTATGTGTAATAACGTATAGTATGCAATTTCATTTTAAAGTATGCACGAGTATTAAGTCCAGGTTATCGCAAAGCCTCCGTATTAACCATATTATTATCACAGTGTTCTGTGATGAACCCAAATTTAAATGATTCTATACGTATAATCCTAATACTATAAGGGTGCGCTTACATCAAACAAGCATAGAGCGTTAGCTGAATATATTATTTTCTTGATCGTGGATAATGAAATGGTGACTAAGGAAACAACAACAAGAAAGAACCAACCAGAACTCTGAACTCTGTCCCGCGAAATCTGTCATCGCCCATTTATTAGTTCTTGCTCGTTATTGTTTCTATGGTGTCCAATAGCAACGATAAAAGAAAGTAAGTATACTACGCTCTCTATAGCTCCGTTTGGTGTAAGCGCACACTTATATTATTATTTAATAAAATATCATGTCATACGGCTCATTTCAAATCTATGATAAAGTCATCAGTTACATCAGTTGGCCCACCATGTTACTAATTCTTCTATTTTTTTTTTATGAAACATTTTTTTTCAGTATGGGACAAACCTTTTTATATTGCATCGAAATCTTTTTACGAGTATGATAAGATCTTCGCTAGGTACAGAATAAAAGTTTTGAGAGAAGAAACAAGTTTAAAAATAGATTATAACTTTCACGAAGAAAGTTTAAAAATGAATTTGTAGTTGAAAAGAAATAATATCTATTTAGTAGCAATCGAGAACAAGCGTACTGTGTGCTGGGAATCTTGTTCTTGGATTGCACATATTTACAATTTGCTCGATGGGGGATTCTTGGACGAAGCTCATTTGGTTTGCAAATGATTCGTTCATTCATTGGGAAAAGAACAATGGAATGGGAGATGAATCTAATAACAAACCCAGGCGCTTCGATTCTGCGTTTTACTTAATGTTCGCGGTAAAAGCACACTTTAACCGGCAAGTGCTTTCAACTTCGTACAGTTTTTTCCTTTAATAAGAAAAAAACTATGTTTCAATAACAAGGTGTAACGTTCAATTATTCTTGATAAATTTGCATTGATTAAAAAACATTATAACTTTCCGTTTACGTGTACGGAACATATCGAGCGCAAAGATCTTACGAATTCATTTGTATGTAAAATTTATTTGTTTCAGAGATGTTTTGCGTGTATTATTCTCATCACATTATCTTTTAAGGAGAGACTACAGTCTATTTTTGTTACACA
Organism: Mystacides longicornis; assembly: GCA_963576905.1. NCBI lineage: Eukaryota > Metazoa > Arthropoda > Insecta > Trichoptera > Leptoceridae > Mystacides > Mystacides longicornis. The sequence continues at coordinate 14,447,374 of OY756426.1, forward strand.
CAATGAAATCAACAGTCATGGTCAGATAGGTAGGTACTTATCATTTCTTATTTCATTTCAAATATTATGTTTTGATCTGTAGGTACCTACTTAGGGTGGGTTTTTCGACGCCGCGAGTAATAGTAAAGTATAAGCACATTACTGTAATATCAGGTGTTCCTCAATCGTAAGGAATATAAAAGTATGTAAATGATAAACGATTAGTAACATGCATACCAACATCACAATGCTTAAAAATATTTTTTTATCAAGCAAAATAATAAATGACATTTTTTAATGACTAAAATATTGCTAACGATCGAGAAACCCACCCTTAGTTTATTTTCTGTAGTATACAAAGTTCATTTATAAACTCATAAGGATGGGTATAATAAGGTAAAAAGAGATCACATTTATGGCATTGATAACTATAATTATTGCATTATCATAGTAAGAACATTTACGTTCACTTCGTTATATTCTATGGGATACTTGACAGAAGTTATGTAAAAAAATACATAAATATGTAGTTCAATTTATTGTAAGAACCATACACCAATGAAATTATTAATCAGTGAATACTTGTATCTACCTATAGTTATTAGTGTAGATGCCTAAAATGTATGAAAATGGTGTTAAGTTTACGTACAGAAAGTAGTTTAAACATTCAATATCCAAAACAATAAAAAGGTTTAATATTATAACATGAACCCTTATTCGCATAACTCGTATAAATGTACCTAAGTTTTATCGATTAAACCCATTTACCTCTGACACCTTAACAGGTTAGTACTTATTCTTTAGAAATTCAATAATGCACCACCATATTTTACATGCTATCGTCCGATCTATTATCCAAACCGTTCACATACACATTGTGTTCATATACGATTCTACTAGATCTAAGCATTGAGGTTTTAAGCTGTAAATAATGCTATGTAATATAACTTCTGAGTGTATTTATTTCTGAATCAAGAATCATATGTTTTTGAAAAATAATAGTGGATCATTAAAAAAAATTAGAAGGTTTCACTACTGTTGTTTCACAAAAAAAAACTATAAACAAACAAGCTTTCCCGACAGACGTTGTCCTGTAGTCCTTACTATGAATATTGATTTCAAATTTGTAATTTATACAAAAATACGTTTAAAAGATTATGTTTGAATGTTGAAAAATTATTTCTGAAAGCTTGAAAGAAATTATATCTATACTTGAAATATCTATGGATATCAGGTAAATAAAAAAAAAATTGTTATGGAATTTTCATAGATGGCGTTGGCGTCGCAAGAAATTCGTTCCATACCAACTTAAATATTGTATTTTATATTACTTTTTATCCATTTTTTTTTCAACTTTTTATTAGTTATTCTGTTGTCCGAAGAGGAGAAGAATCCAATAAATCAAACATCGGAAGAATCTGTTCAGCCGATCTCGAGTTATAAGAGTGTTCGCACTAACCCGACTTTCCTTCATAATATTTTTAGTATAAACAGTGTGATCATGCAACAGCTCGAATCCGTTAAGGTATGCTAATCGAAATATTCGTATGATTTTAGATATTATGTAGTAGCATTTCGTACCTATAGAAGATAATCCACCTTAAAAGCAATAACTACGTCTTTCCACCTTAGCTCGTTTTTCCAACCTGTATTTCATTGATGCCTCACTGTTCACAATATTTTCACCTGAATTATATTTATAAAATAGGAAAATAATTCATGTCCAGATTTACTCACTACCTATGTTGTTTAGCACAAAATAGGTTGATCAATAATCTGCGTACCAATGTTTTGAAACTCAATGGTTGTCAAGTGAATAAAAATTATGTTGTTATGGATTTTTTCACAGATGGCGTTGTTGCTAGGAAATCCATTCCATACTAACTTTAATATTAGGTATATTTATTTTTATTTGTTATTCATTTTACGATTCAATACTTAAACCAAGCGTCATAAATTCTCTTCAGCCGATCTCGATTTATAAGTGTTCGCACTTACCCGACTTTCTTTTATATTATAGAGATAACTAACTGAATGTTAGTAAAATAAAATGTTTTGGTCTTTGAAAGGTATAAAGTAAGAACGGATTGTAACAAACTCATAGAACATGAACATCTTGAACGAGTGAACGAATATCTATTTAGAAAGTGTTTATAGTAGGAATGGAAAGTGTGAAAAAAAAATCTAACGTAGGAAAGTTGCTGGCAGGAGAGTGCGCTGTGCACAAAAGCTATGAGAAACAACAACGTCTCATCACAAGCTAATAAAAACTAGTGCATAACACAATCCTTTTACCATTAATGTATGAAACGTGGACATGCACGAAAAGAGAAGGATGTAGTTTAAATGGAAAGGTGTAAGAACAAGAAGGCATTGTTGGCCGAGAATGACGTAGATCGAACACATCGATTCCGTCCTCAAGTAAGGCCAGGGCAGAAGAAGGAGAAATAGGTGAAGTTGTATAAGGAATCTTAGGTTGGAAGAAGCAAAGAAGTGTAAGAAGTGTGGTTGGATAGAAAATAGTAGATACAGGTCCTACTGCCTACCCCTTATGGGACACTGCGTGATGGGTAAAAACCGGCCTCGGTAGCCTAGAAGTACAGGCGTTAACTTCAGATCGCTGAGGTCCCGGGTTCGATTCCCGGTCGGGTCAGAGTTTTTCTTAGTATTTTTTCACTTGAAATTTTTACCCGGAGTTAGCCTGTCTCAGATTGGACGGGACCGGTTGACTGGAAAAAATTGTCTCAGGCAATAAGCTCCGCCGGCTATACTGACACCTTTGTATAACAAAACACATAACTTTCTCCCTTTAAGCCCTCCCCCCCCCCCCCGCACACCGCAAGCCAGCCCGGAGGAGACCAATCCGCACAAAGCCGACCCCTAGCCCGATTGAAGCAATAGGACCAAAAAGCCGACCACACACAAACCAAGCTCACCGCGGATCTCCCCCCCCCCCCTCAAACTAACCCACAATGCGGCAGACCTAGGCCCCACTCAGGAGCACAGGGAGGCATCAAGAGCTCTCCATTGCGCTCGAAGTCGTCCGAGGCTCATTGTGCCTTTTCTGACCAGTTGAGATTTAAGGACGTGAGGTGGTCAACCCCATGGTCCCGATCTGATTTTTTGATTTCCTGCCTCTTACAGGATGCTCGAAAAACCAGCAAAAAAGAGCAGAGGTGCTATTCTTAGCCGGCAACCCCACGGCACCTTTTTATAGAAGTGTTAATAAAAATTCTATGAAATTAATATGAACCTTGTACTCTAATCTGGTCTCAGATGAATTGCGTGTCGTACTTACTTTTGATATTTGTGGAGTATTTCGTAATAATGTAAAAGGCAACAGCTTTCAATACATCCTGAGCCACCCTTGAGATAAAAGAGAACCCCAGCCAACATATTTCTACCCCCTACCCCACTAATAAGAAGTACCAGACACTTTATTCACGTCGATTGCAACATTTGTGTAGGGGACAGGCGCATTATTACTTTGAATTTTAACACTCCAAGGAACCAATCGATAGAATGGGTACCTGTGCCTATACGTATCGAGATCTCTCCGGAAAATAAGGGTTACGAAAGTGATTTAAACAAAAGGGTCCTTTTCAACACAAAGGAAATTAAAATCTGGAAATATTCAATTCAGAATTGAAGATTTTTATCGTTTTTTTTTATTCAATGAAAATTGAACACGATATTCCTTACAGATACAATATTATATTATTTCATTGCGTATTTTTTATCTTACCGGAGCAATATTTTGACTTTTTAAGTAGGTGATTTGTTGAAATTTTAGATAATAATACCTACGTCACAAGGTCTGATGTGCTTGAAATTATGATTGACGTTTATATTACATGTTTTAAGGTAGGTATGTACTATTTATTAACTATTAAAAAAAAATCTTAGTAAAAACAAAATGCGTTACATTTTTTGAAGACAGCAATAAGAATAATTGTTGAATTATTGTGTAATCAAAAATCAATTCTGAGACAACAACTTGGTACAAGATGAGCCGTTTTTAAATCTTGGTGATCCGAATAATATCTTTGTTTTTTTTTTTTTTTTTTTCAAAATGTTATGTTGCGTACTCACTTGAGCTGCGAACACGAGCGGTTGCATGATCAAAAGAACGCACGATTCGATTTGCGAACCACATTCACACTACTTGACCTTTTTGATAATACCTATTGATACAACGGCTCATACCGGCCTGTTGTAACCCGGCCTTACTCAACTAAAAATAATTGAGCATTACATAATGTGGAGGTACGATAACCGTATTTTAAATTTAACTCTTGGTTCCTATGTGTAATGAAAGTAGTTTCTGGTAAATATTCCAATTACAAAACGTGCAAAACTATGTGGATGTGGCAATGATAAAAGATACTAAAATTTACGACGAACTTTTAGTGAAAATATAAAACTAACATTGAAATTTTGTTTCAAATTGGAAATGAATAAGACGATTTCTCCCTAAAACAGTCGGAGGAAAAACGAATAAAATAAAATTGTAATTTAACCGCCCCCCCCGCGAAAACTGCCTTACGCGGTGAAATAATAAATTATTATTATTGAGAAAAGATTTTGTATTCGAAATCGAGTTAATAAATAGAAAATAATTTTCTCAATAAATTAACCGGCACAATAATAACTGCCTGTCAAAAGGAGGCCTGCTGTTTGGTCGATAGGTAGTAAGTACTGAACGAATCAAAAGGAAAATTTAATTTATTTACATGGATTCACTCAATCAAACTGAGTCCATTTACGTTCAAAAGCCTTTTGTTGTGATTCAAAATAATGTTGTGTAACCGAAGCACCTTAATTCTCATCCTTCCTCTCTGTGTTCTGTGTTGACAAAAGCTTTCTTTATTCAAAATCTTCCAACTGAATCTACTACAGGATGTCACAAATCATTATTCTAACGCGAAATAAGAGCCGCGATAGGAAATGTATAGAAAAGTAGGAAATGGAACAACAGAATCCTTTAACGAGAATGAAAAGAAAACCTACACCGCTGAGAGTGGAAAAAACTCTTAACAATGTGATACTATTTCCTTTATAGAATATATTTTTATTTATTTAATTTTGATTATTTTCTTTCATATAACAAAACAAAAATAACGAGGAGGTTTTTTTTGTTTAAATATTATACCTAGCTTCAAAGGATTGCAATTTTTAATAATCTAAATAAAATGCACGTTAAATTTTTTTACAAAGCTGTATACAGAATAAAATACCTACCTAAAATTTGCTTGCTTCTAACTGCTCACCAACAAAATTCAAAAACATAGGTTTAGATACTTATTATTTTTTCTTTTTTTTTGTAAAAGAAGAATTTGCACGAATTCATTAAAAATGCACTATAAATGCTATTTACACTACAAATTCACTTCAGTACACTACTACACTACGAATTCATTAAAAATCCACATTTCACTACACTACAAGTGTCACTACAAATTCATTACAAATCCACTTTTCGCAGAAAACAAAGCTTGTATCTTGAAAGAAAAAAAATGCTCGATACCAGGGATCGAGATTATTATATCATTTTGAGAAGTTTAAATTAAATTAATAATAGTTGAACATCCTTGGCCATTATTTCCAATAAATTCATTTATTTACAAATTAAAGGAACAAATGAAAGAAAAATACAAGTTCTTGCAATAATTTGATATTTCTACCCCTTACAACAGTTGTATGTAGGAAGCTTTTATCAAGCATCAAATATTATTTCGTATAGGTACCTATACATAAAAGTAAGATTTCCAGCCGACACCTGTGATTGTTATCGTTTTCATAGCAAAGTATCCACTTATAGATTAGTTAAACAATAAATTTTAACAAAATAATTGTTAAGTTGTTGAACATGCATTATCGTGGTGGAATTAATTTGAATAGGAAGTCAATTTGAAATAAAAACTTATTACCTTTAGTTTCTAAATACCATGTGGCAATGTCAGATTAAAAACATTTGTAGAAGTTTTAAATTTAATTAAATTGATTTTAATAATATAGAATAAAAAAATATGCTTGAGAGACAGATCACAAATGCTCCGCTTCAAAATCAATAAAATATAATCAATACATCAGTTGAATTGTCTGCAAAATTATACTTTACTTCGATCGTTTACATAATATAATGGAGATATCAACCTGATTGACAAGATTTACTATCAAAAGCATCCTGTATTTGTGGTAAATATAATAATCGAACCCAAAGATTGTGATTTTCTAACGAAATGCCTTTCTAATGTTATGTACTTATTCGAATAAAGTATACATTGGGGAGATTTCATTTGGATGCCAACAAAACTTCACCGATCCCAGATATAAAAGAGACCCATTCTGTCATTGTGCTCGGAGTAACGAAATTCCATCCTTCATACACGCGATACGTCCCTCACAATAGAACGTTGTATAATAGGAAATAATAATATTACTATGTACATTATTATCCAAACCGTTTATTTAAAAAAAAAAGAATATCTACGTTTTCAAAAGATTGTATTATCAAAAAGCTGATAAACAGTATGAAGGTACATACATATTATTCATACTAAACCAAAAACACACAAACATATATTTTTCAAATGGTAATTGTTAAGGTTAAATTAAACTAAATTGATGCTTACAGGGTTAAAAAAAAAGACCATTAGGCGTTGCAGTCTGAGAAAGATTTGTATCGAAAGAGTTGATATCGTCCTCCAGTGTTTGAAAGTCCGAAGTGGTTGGTGACCCAGCGGTTACAACGCCGGCTTTCGTACTGCGGACGTCGTGGTTCGATCCCAGGTGCCGACCATCTTCCTCTTTCACGACACAAGCTTTAAGTAGCTTACTGTGAAAGAGTCAAGGAGTGTATTTGTGTTCACTTTGAGTGAGCACAGATTCATTTAAAAAAAAAAAAGTGAAAGAAATCGGGGGGTTTTGAGGAGTAAAGAAACTTAGTTGATTTGAAGTCTTTTGGAACTTCTATGGTTTACATGATTCACTTCTTGAACTATCGATCACTTCTGAGTTCCTATATAATAAAGCGCAAGGCTTCATGGCTGTTAGTTTGAGCTTGGGCTCGAAAAAAAGCTTACGACACTGAAAAAGATGGAATATTTCAAATGCGTCCCTTGAAAATTGGAAAAAGTTTCAATTAATATTTCATTTTGAATACTCTAGATGCCTTAAAATAACGTTTGAGTATTGTTTGAGAATGTCAAGGATAAGGAATTCGGAAAGACTCATTGTTTAAAGTAAATCGTCCATTCTCACAACATTCATTGCCAGAAAATATGAAGACATGAAGAAAAATTGGTTGCTTTTGTTGGTGATGTTGATCAAATGAATAAAGTTTCTCATAAATACATAAATGATCATCAAAAATACCTGTATTTTCTGAGATAAAAGCATATTTTTAATTCAGGTTCACGTTAACATTAATTCATCAATAAATAGTATAAACAGTTTTATGGCGAATAAATACCCAAGCGGTATTGTCGAATGATAAACATGTTATGCCTATAGGGCTCGGGAGACAAAAACATGAAAATATTATGAAATATCTATAAGCGAAACAAACAGAAAAATTTCAAACTACTTCGGTTAGTATACTAAAACCCGTGGGAGGTATTGTGTGAGGAATGCCCTCCCTGACCCCTCTGAGTAATCCTTTCAGAGGCTCTTCTAGTGAATTTAATTTAATTGTCACACGACTGTGTAACTAGCAAAACAAAACAAGCAAAATTTAAATCCTCATACAATACGAACTTGGGTATGAACAAATACTATGGTTAGTAAACTAAGATACTCAAACCTCTACTGCAACCAGCCAATTAATCCCAGTAGGTACCACTACACAACAATTATTATTTATTTACACACTAATATCAAACACATTCAATCACTATGTATCACTAATTGTCTCTACTTGTTTACTTTAATACGTCACTACGCGATTACAGTATTCCCGACACCCCTCTACGCTTATTTCCAAATATAAACCCAAAATCACTTCCACCGAATAACTAATTATTTTACAATAACTCTACGTATACTGTCGGATCAAAATACTACGTCAAACTCTAAAACAACACAGGCAAGCGTTAGCAGTGTAAGTCTAAATGCGTGCAGCTACGTGTAAGCGTGTTATGAGGGCTCGCCTGGCAATACAGCTATTTTTAAGAAAGCTTCCGAGAGGCGGAGTCAGGACAAGGAAGGGGAAAAAAAATGGAGTCAAAGGATGATCTTATTGGTGGAGGCGCCTGTGATGTAGTGTGCGAGGGAGACAGGGTAATTGTTTTTTGTGACCACTACAAAATGTCTACGCGCGTGAAACATATAATAAAATAATATAATTATAACATATCTTTCCGTATGAATCTTCATACCTAGTAATCAATAAATCTTTTCTTTATACATGATTTTTCATCTTAACTGATAGGTTAGTATTATGATCTACGTTTTTCATAAACCTTAATTTAATACATTTCTTAATAATAATCTTTTGAAAGCTTAATTCTTAAAATTAATTACAACCTTATGAATATATGGAAATCTTATATACTAGACATGTTCAATAATTGTCTTAATATTAATTATTATTAATCTTATTACTAATGTTGGCCATTAATCAATTCTATCTTAGGTAATTCTTAACCTACACATAGGTATATTCCTTCTTCTCTTAAATCTTCTTACATTTCCTAAACATGAAGTACATACACATTCATTTAATATGTCTTATTGATAGCTTACTTACTTAATCAAAACATTGTAACATCATATAATGACTACCTACATATTTAATCCATAAATCAATCTACATCTCTACGATACTTATAGCAACTTCTAAACATAAGTAATAATGATCTAATTTATATAATTAATTACTTGCCTACTATTTGCTAAATACTGCTTATGTCCATTTTGTGCAAATTATCTCCACTCTACAAATAATTCATTTCTCATACATCTACACATTATTCAATAAATCATAATCTATTATGTGTATTCGAAACAACATACCTACTTATGTTCATTTACAGTTACAACTACATACCTAGTTTAATAATAACCATAATACCATCTAAACAATTCTATTTATCATAACAAACATATTTTATTACAAGGGGTTTTTTTCATTAGTCTAATTCGCAAACAATAATATGCACTCAAGAGCTACCCTTATCTACGGTGTTTCGAAGCATCCAAAAAAACCCGTTTCACTAGAATATTGTGAATCCTTAAAATTAAACAAAAGACTATGTTAGCGACAAACTGTCGCCGTGTTATTGTTTTCTTATCGCTCGGAACCCACAATGGGATCTACACACATCCCCTACTTTCATGATTTCTCAGAACAGATTTTGAACGCATCAACCGATCATAACAAACATTTCAGATTCATAATCAAAGAAGATTTTAAACGATTTTTATATGAAGAGAACAGTGCGCAAACTTCATCAGAGCTTTTAAGAGATTGCCATCAAGTAAGATGTTAAGTAAAATGGTAAATCGTCTGTATCTCAGGCCCATCTTTTGTGATTTTAAAAGCAAATGGAAGTAAGAATAAGTTAGTAGCGGGGCGCGTTTAAGTAATATTTAAACAGCTTTTATTAGTTTAATGAAATTTTGACAAACGCCATTTCGATAAGATTGTCTTGTTCTTAATTGTTTTCTTTGAGATGTACGCACTCTGTACACGCTCGTCAAAAGGGAGTTAAAGAAGTAATAATTGAATTAACAGCCGAGGAGTTTACATGACAGATTCCTCAAATATTTAAACCTGAACAGAAAAAGCTTCGAAATCATTTTATTATTATTATGAACATTCAACAATTATTTAAATGATATTTTTCTCAAAATTATGAACAATCAAAGACGCCATGATGCGTTTATTATTAGGTACGATAAATGGTTGGGTATAAGTAGGTACAAAATAAATGGTATGCGTGAGTAGTGCGATGCATGGTATGTCGGCGTGCCTCGTTGTATTTCTTCCGTACACATTTTGACATGAGATATATTATGTTAATTTCACATGTTTTTTAGTTATATTTTAATAACCTATGGCCTTGTATGATTATAAATAAATAAATAAATAAATATAGAATCAACTATTTTGATGCTTATCTACATTAATTCAATAAAAATTGTTCGATTTTTCAGAATACAAATTTGAACCACATTCTGGTTTAAAATTATTTAGTCGATTGACTAGGCGTTTCTGTATTTCCTAATAATTTGAGTTTTATTATTTATCCTGATATACAAATTCAATATGTTAGTGTGTATGTCACATAACTGAATTCTTCCCAAAGAGTTAAATTATTTTTTATGACATGCATAGGTAATAATTTTGATTCGAGAGTATATCCATTAGTTTGACCATCATACGAGTATAGGGTCGTATACTATATGTAAGAGTTTTCTCCTGAACGCGTTCTGTCTGTTTTAGTTGTGCTAAAATCAGTTATCAGGTCTCTGAGGCTTATTAGAAAATGGATGAGGACGCACGTCACATGAAGACGGGTTATTCAACTAGTAAAGTTATAACGATCTCCCGACCCAAGTTTGATTGCTAAACAAACATTTATGTAGTTTCAGGTGGGGTCGAGGAGGCAAGCACGGGAATCTTAACTTGTTTAGAATGATCCCAAATTGAAAATAAATGACGCATTGGCAAGGGTGAAGGGACATCTTACGAGAGCACTCACCTTTAATATATTCCCACCCAAAGTACAAAATAATGAACGTCTTCTCCAACCATGTTAAGAGATGTTCCGATAGTTGGAACACCACGAATAAAAAAGTAATGGATTTTATCTTTATTTTACAAGAAAAAAAAAACTCCGCTCATATAATGTTATCGCAGATTTTCTTCTTCTAGAAACCAAATGTTATTCCCAAGCATAAAATTTTATAGTTTTGTGCTGTGTGTGAATTTATTTACAGGTAAAAATTTAACTTGATTTTTATCTATCACTATCATTTTTTGTATTGAGTATTTTATTAAAAGTTAGTATACCAGATCTGCCAGTTACAACGCCGGCTTTCGTATTGTTTCATTCTGGAGGACGTGGGATCGATTCTAGGTGACGACCATTTTCATCTTTCGTGAAACAAGCCTTGAGTGTAGCTTACCGTGAAAGAGTCAAAGAGTGTATTTGTATATATTCAATTTGAGTGCGCACATGATCATTATATGAAAAAAAAAATAAAACATGAACAATATTGGTGGTTTTTTTTTAATTATTTCTCGTCAACCGAAACCGATCACTTGTTATTAGCAGCAGGTTAGTTACTTAGTGGCATAGCAAGACACCAATTGTTCGAACTTTTACAGTGTCAAGCAAAACAAATAAACTTTTGCAGATTTATCGCCAATAAATTCATTTAAGGACATTCAAGAAACGTGTCGAAGATTTTAGTATCCCACTGCATGACTGCAATGTATTTTTGTTATTCATTTTTTTTAATTTTTGTTAATGTGACCTAATGGTTGTAGGTATATTATTATCATAATACTATTAAGTTTACGTTGTGACGTTATAAAAGAAGGACCAAAGTATTCGTTGCAAACGTAAATATTATTGTAATGTGAACTAAAAAAAGATTTATTGACAGTTTGGTTGGCAAAGTATGAACCTCATACTAAAATGAATAGATAAAAAAGTTTCCTTTCTGACCATTCCATCTAGGATTATAATTTTCTATTCAATACCATTTTCCAGATCATTTAAAAACAATATTGTAGGAATGGTTTCATTAAACAAATGGATTCAACCCTAGAATAATTTCTAACCATCAGCTAAAATTAAATCACTTCATAAAATGAAATTTTGCTCCTAAACAATAGCTATGATTTTTTTTATTATAAAGATGGCATAGAAGTCATATTATGTCACTCATTGTTGATTTTTTTTTAAATATTGACTAAACTTCATGGATAAAACATCAATCTTAAAATAAAACCCATCAGTAACTAAAAAAAAAACATTAGGTATCATCTCAACATACATACTGAAAGACAGCATAAAAAACATTAGGTATCATCTCAACATACATACTGAAAGACAGCATAAAAAACATTAGGTATCATCTCAACATACATACTAAAAGACAGCATAAAAAACATTAGGTATCATCTCAACATACATACTGAAAGACAGCATAAAAAACATTAGGTATCATATCAACATACATACTGAAAGACAGCATAAAAAACATTAGGTATCATCTCAACATACATACTGAAAGACAGCATAAAAAGATACTCTAGGCGTATATGATGGTGATCATAATTAATTGTGATAAATACACATCCCACCTTCGCTAGATTTCCTATCTCTACTTTATCAAAACTCGGCTTTTTTTCCCTTGCACTAGTTTTCGAGATATTGGCAGATGTCTAGTTAACACGTGTAGTTTTAGACTAGAAAAGTTCTCGGTCAAAAATTCTAATAAATAATTTTACTTATAATTTTATTGCGGATATTGAGTTTCTGTGAATATAGTAGAGAAATGTCTAACATACCTACCTTCCTATCTAAGCTCGTCGATATACATTACAGAAGCACAATAGTTTTGAAAAGGTTGTCAAGATTGCATTTAGCCTACTACAACTTATTTAGAACCTTTTGTGCTACTTACATGTAAGTAGGGATGGAAAGCATCGGACAAATTCAAAGTTCTATGCAAATTTTAACAGTTCGCTTCGATACGGCATGTCTTAGACGCAAACCATCTAAACAACTTTATTGAGGCAATGCGGTATATTCACCTCAACCGTAGTGATATTCAAATATACTTTTGTTTGTATGTTTCAGCTAAAATAAAAGGTACCTACGAATATAATTAATATATTGGGATATTGAATTTATATGAATGCCTTGCTTTAGCTTTGAATTTTCAAACTTATGAAACTATTTGATGCTTAGCAACCAAGATCTGATTTGACGGCATATTGGTTGGTCCTTATCACTATAACTAACGGACGTCTATTTCATTCCGTTCCATTTATTTGCACAATGTGGAAATGTTTGAAGCGTGTAGGTATTTACTCGATTTTTTTTCCAGAAAAATCTGTCAGTTCGTTTGCTTTCATACTTAGAATGAAACTAATAAAAATAAAAAACATAGAGAATTTATTCGAAGATAAAATGACAAGCGTGCGAATGAGTTTTTCTTTTTTTTAATACTTTCGGCATTAGGCAATAATAATAATTGTCACCGTTCTCAAACCTGTTAGGGTGTCATCGTATGAAAAAAACTAACGGAAATCACGTTAGGGTTGATGATTATTTGAGATTCTCTCGTATTGAATGACATCGTTTTGGGCACGATCTCTGTAAAAAAATGTACAATTTATTATTTTCCTCGTATTATTACAGGTAGGTACATGTTTGAAATTTTGTTCCTTGAAATCATTTCAGACATTCATAGTTTTTTTATGTTGGAAACCTCCTGTTGGAAATTAAAATTTAGAACATTGTTACTTTGATCCTCGTTTAGAATTCGGAATAGTCCGTATTGAATTTAGTTCTATTCAAAAGGTTGTTGACACCTTTTCGTTGAAGCGGCAGCGATCAATATTTGATTACATCTCAATAAGATGGAGCCTAAATGTCTTTACAGACGAGGTGAGACAGGGTCGTGTCAACTGTAGCTTTCATTAGCACTACCGTAGTGGTGATGATTACAAAATAACTTCCAACATCGATTGTACCGAATCAATTGGAAACTATTTGAGGTATCCTAATAAATAAACTATCTTCAGATCTCAACCGGTATATTAGCTGTTACGAGTACAATATTATCAATTTACCAAGGACCGTTTGAAATATTCATGGTTTGTCAGTTCGGTAACATCGGCATATTGGTTTTGATGTCAAAGGTAGACAATACATGACGCGTGGGATTGTTAGACAGATTTCCCTCTTTCTCATTATGTCGAACATCAAGAAATCAACGCTTCAAATATGTAGGAATACATTACTTAAACAAGAGGTCTGAGAGCACCGCCCAACTTGCTACCTGCCAGTCTCCTTCTTTCGATATCTTTTTAGCGAAGTGTAAAGATTGAAATGAATAAATACAGGTGGTTTAGGCAAGTTGAGAGAAATAACGAAGAGAAAATGACATAAAGTATTTATAAATCTAAAAAATGGGTGCAAGAAGACGTGACCGACCTAGCATGACCGAGACCATCTCTATGACTTCACCTTAGAGTATGAGGAAAAGGAGACAATGCTTTTGAATGAAGTGGAAGATCTAGGTGAGTTTGGATGGGAAGGAATGACAGTCCGTACTCTCTTTCTCACCCATTCGGAAAACAACTTGGTTTAACCCTTGGAGCTAAGACTAAGCGAACGAACAATATTTAGTGTAAGCGAAGGGTCATTTTCAGTGTTAAGGCCAAGAAAACATCGACGAAAAGCAAGACTTAATTATTTCTGGGGAACATGCTCTAGAGATTTTGATCACGAAGGCAAATTAAAGGTTATACCTAATAATTCTTGGAGCATCTCTGGATAGTAATGTCTGATTTAAGGACAAAAATGTAGATAAGAAATTGAAAGTTTTGCACCATTAATATCAAAATGAGTGAGCATTTTTAGAACATTACACTTTCATGTCTTTCTACATATCCTACAATGGGCTGTCATCACGACTGCATTTCTACTACAGAACACTCCCTATTTTATGTCCGATTTCCATGCCCACGTTTCACATCTAAACAATTTTTTGCACAAACTTTCAAATTTGTTGACAGAAATCTTTGTTTTTCATAATGCTTGAGTTATCTTATTTTTGAAAAAAAATATAATATTATTTGTCTTGAATACAAGGATTTTATTTTACAAAATGATATCTTGCTGAGCTGGTATTATCTCAAGTTTAAAGCATCTTCATATTATACTGATAGGTACCCGAGTATTGTCACGTACGCCCTAGACAGTTTTAAACGTACAAGTTGAGCTTATTTGCATGGCAAAATAAGAAACGCGAGCCGTTTGAAACAGCAGTTTTGAAAACTACACGATTTCAATTTGCAATAAATATATACAGCAAAACTACATACTGCAATATATCCAAATTTCTGTCCAACTTGCAGCATCCCTAGCATAGAGGTTCTTTTCACACAACAAGAAAGAAGAATACTTTATAAAACATTGGAGCTCTTTTTAATACATTATGTAGGTAAGTTAGATTTGTAAAAGGGGTTTGCAACAAAGGAGATAGTGAAAAGTGGATAAGCTTTAATAGGTTGCTTGGAGTTCAACCAAATTTGTAAACCTTTAATGCAATATTACATAGTTTTTGTAAACCTATTATAACGAAAGAGCTAGCGTCTCATCTTGGATTGGAATGACGAAATAGGTAGGTACCTTCGTACATACATTAAAAAAATATGCGAGTATGATTCCTGCCAAAGGCATGGGATTTTTGACACATCAGACGTGATGGGAATTTGACAAAAAATTGGACTCCGTAATAAAGGGCTTAAAGACGATCATAAGCCTATAGTGAGAAATGTTTGAAAAAAAAAATAACTTCAAATATTTTTAATAGATTTGAAACTTGATTGATGTTAAGATGTTTCAGTGAAAAAGAGATACTTAGAATTTTTCGTTTTAAATATCAAGATGTAAATCTTTAAAGATAGAAAAAATGCGTTTTTATACTGACGTAAAACCCCTCACTAAGCACTATCATAATATTTTATTTTGGTGAAGTGAAAACTTATACACGATGAAGCAGTATCATAAAAAGTGTGTAAGTTTAAAATTGAATCGACTTGAATCCGATTAGCTTAAAACATCTGATTCATGCAATATAATCTAGAGTTTTTTTACAACAACGGTTAAACATCCTCTTTATTGTTTTTTTCGAGATTGGATCACAATACTAATAATGCATATTGTATGAAATAGCTGGTGCTTCCATACTGAAATGCGACATACGTGATACGAAAAGAGAACTTTTACGACTTTAGGGGGAGGGCCTGACTTATTCATAATATTATATTATTATTTTGCATCCAGCAATATGAAAAGGGCGGAGGGGTGTTGTAATACAAGAGGGTTATTTTGCACTAGGTACGTATGACATCATACAGGTGTGTATCTACGTGAGACATAATATACATATGTATGTATCCACAAATATACAAAAATGTTTACTTTGTTCAATGTTCAACAAACAATATTATATTATCAAAATTGGTATTAGGTACTAATATTAAAAATACCCTCTCATACTGTGTTCCGCTCCTTCGAAGCATAGCTGAGGAATCTGGACATGATGTGAGAGGAGGAGAAAAAAGGAAAGAGATCTGAAAACCTCCATTAGCACGGGTTGCAGGCATTTTTATTATTGCAAAAAAATCCGATTATTAATAATTAATAGATTTTTTATAAAGAGGGATTTAATTTATTTTTTTATTAAAAAATGGAGCTCTACTTTCCTTCACACCGCATCACGAAGGAAAAGGTTCTTATATAAATATCTAGACATAATAAAAACGTTGTGCACAAACAAAGAAATCAGGCAATAAAGATGAGGCATTGAAAAAAATGGATATATTCATATTCTGGCGCCAATATATGACAGCAGTCGCAGTCTTTAAATTTGGTTTCTCTTTTGTTCTCAATAATTTCCAACATTTATCTCTATATCTCGTTAATTATTAAATATCTGCTTGTTGTATACATACATGGAATTTTTTGACATATTGAACATGTCGGGAATTATAATGATTAGGAGTTTCGGAGACTTAAACATTACCACCTAACTGCAAACGTTGTGAAGTGATCACACTAAGCCAGCCTTCGAAATAACAGTAGAAGACGGTCGTAAGTCCGTAGTGGTTTGTTCAATTTAAAAATCGAACATCAGTAATGAACAGGGTTGCCAGGTTTTTTTCAAAAATATACCGAACCAGTGTTCCCGATTGCTATCCAAAAAGATGAAAGTTCTCAAAAAAAGGTAATTCTCTAAATTTGCTATCCGGATAGTAGAAATTTCCACTAAAAAAAGGTCATTTCCTACTACGAAACTTATAAGTATCATTCTACAGTAAGAATTCACTACAAAAAATTACAAAATCATTCCGAAAATAAAAATACCGAACACTCTATAGTTTGATATTTTTTTCATACCGAACACCGAACATGGTGCAAAAACGCCGAATACCTGGCAACCCTGGTAATGAATTGTTGGTTGTAACATATTCATAAAGGTTAAGAAAATTAAAGAAAAAACGTTAAGAAAATTAAAGAAAACTTATACTCGAAGGTCAATACCTGAACCCGCACTTAATTATTATTAAATCATTAAAAAACAAACTCATAGTTACATAAGAAACCGGATGCAATATTCTATTTCAGTTAGTAAGTACCTACCTAATTTTATAGATTGTAAAAGTTTTATTGTATAAGGTAAATAAGTTTATTAGCATATTTGATAATTTCCTACTGGTTATCCCACAATAAAGAATAATTCCTTTGAATGATCAGTATTAAAGTTAAATTCGTTTAAGTAGTGTTTAAATAAACGTAATCTGTTACTCATTATTATGGACATTTGTTTGATATTTCATGAAGTGCGTTTATTACCGTTGTAAATTAAATTCCGGCACGTACTGTTTGCGTTCGTTTACGGTAAATATAACTTTATGCTTATCGTGAACCTGGAAAGTACTTACCTAAACATCGTCATTTTTTTTATGGGCGTCTTTATATGTTGTTCCAAAACAAAAATGAGCGACTCAACGATAAAGATTGCACTTATAAAAACATTCCCATTGCAATATAAAAACTTCACTACTTTGAGGGATGATGTTTTTTTAGGGGATAATAATATTGTTCTTAAAAAGAAATCTTGAAAATGATTTTCAAAATAAAATGCGATTAATAAAAGCCACATAGGTACCTATCGTAATAATTCAGCTTTCAGAAAGCGAACGTGAAAAATAATCTTGAAATTTCGTACCTACTTTGTCATCGTTTGATGTGAGATTGTGGTGAGATTTCAAATAATACTCTTTGATAAATTTTGGGAGATTATTTTGTGAGATTCCACAAAATGAAAATACTTACTTATTTAATATCAAATACTTTTACAATGTTATGCTTCCTATCGAGAAAATTCCTCTTGATCAAACGTTATAAATACAGTTTATTAAAAGGTACTTAATATGTGCTTCATAAAAATGTCGTAAATGTATTTTAGAGACTTTTCAGCATTGTTAAAAAAGTTGTTTGTTATAGAATGTTCTTAAAGAACAATGTTCTTAAAGTATTGGCTCTTAAAGCCAAATATAAAACAAATAATAATGAGTTGATAAAACTACTTACAGTTGTAATAGACCAGCAATCCAGAAACAAGAGCAAAGACAACCAACATCAAGACAACCAGAATCAAGAGTATGGCTGGCTTGCAGCAGGTAATCCAACAGTCCGCATCCCTCGTGCCAGGCACGTCACTTCCTCCATTTAAAAAACCACAACACTTTTCCCACAAACTTTTGCCGTTACGAGAACTATTAGGATCTTGTCTCGGCAACACGGAACTATCACCGACTTCATTCACCACAACCCCTTGATGTTGATTTTGGTAGGGGTAACCGTGATTCCCGACTCTCACAAAACCCGCCTGATCGTCTTCATCTTGAGGATTTTGATAGACACCGTACGAAGCTACCATGTCGACGGCCGATTGTTGAACAGACTTATTACTGTGATTAACATCGTCGGCGGGAATCTCCGGATCGACTGTTGGCCAGCACTCGCAAGAACACCGATCTTCTTTCCTTCGAAACCGGGAATTGGACGCAGCTCTTCTCGTCACACCGTTGGTATTCACTCCGTTTTCAGTTTCTTGCTGTTTTTTGTCTTCCTGTTTCTGTTGATCTTTTGAAGTTCTTGGAAGAGTTTCATGATTTCGCGTAAAATAGTTGTCCGCGACTCTGTTGTTGTCGATGTACCAATTTCTTTCCTCAGCTCGCAGTGTAGTATCATTGTTTCCCTCGTAATGTTCTAGCCTTTGCGGATACGCCGGCTGAGTTGTGAAATTGGTAGACACGAATCGTGGATCAGTCTGATATGCGTTTTGTGCTACTTGACCATATTGATCATAGTCATTGAATCTGCTTGTACTGTAGCTGTTATTGAGGGGTGAGGTATACTCATATGCACTCCTGTGCATTTTAGAAAACACTTTTTTTATTACATTCTCCTTTTTATCATCACGTGAATATTATCATTCAAAGCAATGTTACTAAATCAGATCAATATAAAATCAGTGTTACGTAAAAAAGAATGTCTGAAAATTCAACTTCGTTGCCTTTCTGTCAGATAAATAACGTGTTGGAATAGCCGTTATTTTTCGCCCCCAATACTTTCGTCCAGATGAAATGAAAAAAAAATACAAAGAGGAGAGTTCGACTGCGTAAGTCGATAGAAAAAATAAACCACAACGTTAAGAGAATATCTTACTCAGGGGTAACGAAAAGTCGTTAAATAGAGAAAAGTCCACATTCACAAAAGCAAAGAAAAACCGAAATGAGTTAGGGCGAAAAACGATGGATTACAAAAAAAAAGTTCCAACCAAAATGGGCAACATGTGGCAAGTTACGTGTGGGGTCTGGGAGGGGCGGGAGTATAGGAATTAAGAAAAATAACGACTGAGAGAAAATATTCTACTCACGAGAGCACTGGCGGTAAATAAATATAGTGAGAAGGAAAAGAGACTTCATTTGTGGGAAAAATAGAATTTATGAAATGCGTTCGGCATTCTGTTAACAATACTTCATAGAAACGTGATCACTGTGCAATGTTTTGAACGCAAATTACATCATTAGGTATAGTTTTTCAATCATCCAATTTATAATTACCTAAGATTTCATCTCACTTTTATATTTTGTACAAAGAATTCAGAATTTCCTTTGTGCAATTTTCAGCTGTACTCAGGAACGTAGCTTTAAAAAAAAGTTCAACAAGATTTATGTATTTATATACCCGCGTTGTTCGAAAGAGAAATGTAGAAAAATATTGTAGATTTGGGGTATTTAAATTGATGAGGGTGCTTGGAAGAAGTTAATTTATCAGACTTAAAAATAAGAAAATGAGTCTTCATTGCGTGTTAACTACAATGATGTTTGTATTTTTCACTTTCTCAGATGGGCCAAAAATCTATAATGTAGTACATACCTATGTATATAGGTAGTTAAATATAGATAATACCTTTTATAAATTGTTCAATATTATGGGTTGGTAATATTGAATATGTCAAGGTGTCACTTTCTGTGGTTCGCATTGCCGGGACTCTATGTATATTGTTACGTACCTGTCATTTTTGAACCCCTTCCCGCAATGCACTTACAATACACCAGTACCCCTATTCTATAGCAAGTGTAGTGTAGTCATTTGAAAAAAGTGACTATTAGGATCGCCTAATGTATCGACATTTTGAATGAAAAACGTCTATACGTATCGAATGCGAGAATCGCATATAGACGTTTTTCATACAAAATGTATCGCCTAATAGTCACTTTTTTTCAAGTTACTACCCTACACTTGCTACAGAATAGGGGTCCAGTACTAATTCGGACCTCAACACGGTGAGATGACTTTATGGAACAACCGCTCAATAATTGAGAAACGTCGATAACCGGAATCAATACTCTGGTAAATTCAATCATCAAGTGTAAAAGTGTTCAGTTAAACCAACAACAAACATCAGTGTATTATTATCATCTGTGTTATTTTTTTTATTTTATTTTACAAAATTACAATATTAACACCATCAGCGTGACATTTAAATAAAAACATAATAGGTGTTGTGATCACACACATACACATACCGAAGAAAGAAGACTTGGGTAAGTGTATTTTCTTCAAATACAGTCCACGAAATTTTCCTGCAGATCACGTCAGCTGAAATGGCTTTAGTGACGTGTGAAGCAAACATAAATATTCGTATAAAATCGAAAAGTTGAATGCCTTTTTATTTTCTTCCAATTATAGAAATAATAGCCGAAATAAAAGGCGACTAAGGACAATTAGTGAAGCAGGTTTAAAACTTCCGAGCGCATATTTTTCCGATTTCTTGACAATGTTGAAAAAGCTCATGATTGAGAATTTCATGGATTTAGACACTGGACAATGGACATTTCCACAATGTAGGTTCGCTACCTACATACATATTATTATAATCTTGCTATAAAAAATATCGTGTAGGTTCATACATTATTGAAATTATTTTAACCTTTAGATACGTTTCGAAAAAACCTTTTTATTTCAAATAATTATATCCCACCACCTTTTCGAGTATTTTGTAGAATTTCGGGATAAAGAATCTCACGATCAATCATTCCGAAATCGTTCAACACAAAAACGATCATATCTCGTTACGCGATGGAATCTGTAAGTAGGTATGGTTTTATATAATAATTTATGATAATAATCTAACAAAAAAAATACATGTATTTTTCCAATTCTTTTGATCATTCTGATTCAATAATATCATTAGGTATAGGTATTGTAAAGAAATGAAGAAAGTAAAAAAAATACGAAAAAATGCAAAGACCCGAGTGATTCTATTGAGGAAACTCTCAGAATGCTACTTACAATATTATTTTAATAATACATAAAGAATATCTGTAGAATAAATATTATCAAGATGACAAAGTTGAAAATTGAAAAGTTTTCATACGGAATTATTTTATAGATAGGTACGGCCGGCGCCTTGCCTGTGCCGGTGCCTTATTCGAAGAATAAGTAGAATACTTTCATAATATTTAGCTTGTTTCTCAGAAGATTTTATTTTGATATTTTTCAAAGCAAGTCAAAAATACTTAACAAACCAAAAAAAAAAAATAATAAAATGAATATTGGTATCCAAGTTTTACCTTACATATCTTTTTAGATATTATTATCTTTCTATAATAATTATTAAAAATTCACGTTTGTTGAAATATAATTTTATTCGCATTGCTGACACTTTTATATGGAACAATCAATAATTCCCAAAAAAAAAATATTATGAGAGTGTAATTATTTGTTAATTTATTTTTGGATACTAATATTATACCAGGAATGGCTGAATTAAGTTTTTTTTTAAATTTTTAAACTTTTATTTTTAGCTGCGTTTAAAAATAGATTTTTCTTCTGGAGATGATGCATTCCTACTTATTGTCTTTTAAATTGGCTGCGATAAGTGCGCTCTATGATTCTTTATAGTGTAGGTACTTAATTTCATAATTTTGTGTTCCTTTAGCAATTAATTTAGCAAATATTTATTTTTGTCCATCTTTTTAGGGGGCATCCTTCTGGGATTCTCTGCATCACGACCCTGGAAATTCTGTATTTATCCATCCTGTCAACATGATCCTTCCAGAACATTAATCTCCTACTATGGGGCGCAACGTTTCATTTCGTATTGTCCGTTTTGTCCGTACTGCGTCAGCTCTAGCTTAAATTCCACAAGTCATTATGGGCGCACGCATCTCTTGTGTACCCTAACTTTGCTCTCCACTAGCATGTCAATGTATTTATTTCAGCAAACAGTGTCTTATACGGAGTTGAATCTTGGACTCGCAAAGTTTTACTATAATGGACCGGTTGGAAGCGTTTGAGATGTGGGTACACCGGAGAATGCTCCGCATACAATGGACATATATGGTCAGCAACACACGTGTCCTGCAAAGGGATAGGGTTGATAGAGTGTTGGTGACAAATGAAGGTCCGGAAGGTATCCTACTTGGGTCATGTACTTAGAGAGGGAAAATATCAATTGCTGCACTTAATTAATAAGGGAAAAATAGAGGGTCGACGGCAGATATCCTGGCTGCGAAATATTCGTGAGTGGACGGGGATCACGAGTGTTGAGGAACTATTTCGTGCCGCACAGGACCGGGATGCATTCTCCAGAGTGATAGTCAACGTTGGGGCGACCTGACACGACACAGAAAGAAGAAGAAGAAACAGTGTCCCTCGAACAACTGGAGATAACTGCATGCTGCTTTATTAGTCTAGTCTTTGACTTCATTCTACAGTTTGATGCAGCTGGCTATCTCCACACCTAAGTAATGCAACATCATGATATATTCTTTGGGCTTGCTGTCTGGACATAGGCCTCTTCCGTGTTCTTCCATTCCTTCTTATTTGCTGCTATTTGCAGCCAATCCCCCCCCCCCCCCCCCCCACAGCGACTATGTCGTCGGACCATCTTTTTTGAGGTCTTCCGACGCCTCTCTTATTCTCCCAGGGCCTTGATCTTAAAATCTTTGGAGTCCATCTTGTGGGATCTTGTCTTGCAACATGTCCTGCCCATATTTTGTTTATTCAACAAAAATCGTCATATAGTATATAGGTACATCAAAGATGTAATAAAGTAAAACAGAACATCAGTTGTAGGTCATCTTCACTTTCTAGAAGTGGTACATACTGCGGTATCCTCAACATAACACATGTTTTTTTTTTTTTTTATAGAATTGTACTTTTGAAAAGCAATTAGCTATTATTATTGAGATTTCTTTAAAGTTTCTGGAGGTAGATATCAATAAAATAATATTAAATAAAGTTATTTTAGATGTTACAAAAAATCTTTTTGGAAAGTATTCGAGTAGAAGTCTCGAGAAACATCAGCTAAAGAAACCTTTATAATTTGTTTGAAACTTGAATGATTTGATTTTTATAAATCTTTTTAAAGGGATTTTTTTTTATTTGAAAACGAAACTTTTTTATCTCCAGCGAAGAATAAATTTGTTTATATGAGAAAGTTGATGCGTATTTTATTGCTATTTTTCTTTTCCATTCTGTAAGTTGTTTCAAAGTCAAACAAATCTTGATAATTTATTATTTTTTCAGCGATACCACCGTTCCATATAATTTATATCTTTTTAAATAAACCAGCACTTTATCGAAAGTTTTGTGCTTTTCATTCATCTCACTGTTTAACAATGATGATGAAAATGGCACGGTCCGTACCTTGCGGTCTACTTAAAAATGCAGTTTGTTTATCAATCCTGCGTTTCTCTAAGTGACATGTATGCAAGGGCGGATCCAGGGGGGTCATGACCCCTCCTTGGGTTGGGTTCAGGCCTTTAATTTGAAGTACAGTACTTACATTTATTAGTAAAATACCTACTATATCTATTATAATTATAAGTTATTGTGGTTCATGACCCCCCTCTGGATCATGGAAATGACCTTTTTTTTAGGTAAAGTTTAGTTTCTAGATACCAAATTTTGGAAATGACCTTTTCAAAATTTAAATTCCATGTCGTGACCCGCCCTGGCGCAAATGCTGGATCCGCCCTTGCATGTATTATAATAATTGAACAGCCGTTATTCAAAGAAAAATCCATTTTTCAATATATCTAGCTAACTTGTTTTACAAAAGTGTTTGAATTTAACCTTTTTTAGTTAGTTCATATACGTTTTATTTAAGTGGGAATCTTGTTAACTGTGGTATTTTAAAATAAGATAGTTGACACTAAACGTCAAGATTGCATCTCTTTCCTGCTTGAATCATAGAATAGTGCGTCCGTAGTGTTACGGTCGCTTTTATTTCTAGGAAAACAAAGCACCAGACAAGGAATTGATTACGTTCGTTATCAGTTCACCATAACCTAATAATTTTGAGAAAAAAAATTATGTGAAAATGTTATTTAAATCTAAAAAAACTTGAATAGTTGTGTACTTGGCCGGTTAGTGCGTGTTTTCGTGTGAGGAATGCGCGGGACGGTCTTATGGTCATTAGCTCCCCGTCTGGAAACAATGGCTGTAAAGATGATAATATGTTGGGGGCGGTGGAACTCTTCGGGGGAAACATTATTGCTGGGATGATATAAAAGCTGAGCGTATGTGAGGGTACTCGGGGGGTCTTATCTGATACGTCGCATCAGACTTTATTACAGTCGACGTCTTCTTTTCCTGCCACACCCTTGACTGATTACATCTGTACTTTTCGACAGATTGGTTTACGCTCAAATACGAATCGCGTCATGCCTCGTGTTATTCTTTTGTTTGTGATTTATCATAGACACGAAAAACTCTTATTTAAGATTAATTTTTGTTTTCTTAAAAAAAACTTAAACGTGCTTACCGACCTCGGTAGCCTGCTTGTATAGCTGTGGATTTTAGATCACGAAGTCCCGGGTTCGATTTCCGGCCGGATCAGAGTTTTTTTACTTGAAATTTCTACCCGGGGTTAGCCTGTCTCAGATTGAACGGGACTGGTTGACAGGAAAAAATTGACTCAGGCAATAAGTTCCAACAGCTATACTGACACCTTTGTATAGAAAAGTGTTAATTTATTTTATTTATTTAAGTATTATTTTTAACTCTTGACTAAGTATATAATATAACTGACTATTTTTGTCAATTAGGATGGCATTTATTTTACAAAAGTAAATAAAAATTTCCATATCAAAGTTTGGTTTTATTCTGTTTAATTTATGGCTGTATTCAACTTTTTTGCTTAGGTGACTTAATTTTTTTTTTAACATAAACCCATTTTTTATACAGGTACCCCTTTGCACTCATGTATATTTACCTTCATGTTAAATACATTCTTTTCTATTTCTAAAACCAGTTTTATAGTAATTTTGCGTTGAAAAATTTATCAATGACACATTAAAATTTCCTTTCCCCATGAAATAATAGAACCTAGATTCCTTAATGAGCTCCGGTTTTTTTTACATATCAAGTAACCGGACCGTTCAGAATCAGGCAACAATTTTCAGATGGAAAAATAGACACACTTAGATTAAACATTGTTCGTTCTCTTTTGTTACCAACATGAGTGTCTCAGAATAAAAGGGTAACAAGAATTACTTACTGTTGCACGCCAGCTACAACTATCAATTCCATTGTATAGAATTTTAAGAAAATTTCCCGAGGTGTTCTTTCAAAATTCATATCAAGAATAATAATATATTCTCTACTAGTCTACTGTATTACTTGTCCGATGCAATAGAACATAGCCCAATATGCGGCAGCTGTTGAGTGTATTTCCAAAGAAATATATATTTGCAACACGTAGCAACTTCAAAGAAAAAAGCGCACAAGGAATTTTAACTTTTCACGTTCCTTCTTGGCCAGAACAGTGGCAAATGATCG
Source organism: Mystacides longicornis (assembly GCA_963576905.1). NCBI lineage: Eukaryota > Metazoa > Arthropoda > Insecta > Trichoptera > Leptoceridae > Mystacides > Mystacides longicornis. Next base: position 14,473,473 of record OY756426.1, read on the forward strand.
TACAACACAGCAGTAGGAATAATGGTCGAGCCTTTATAAAAAAACTAAAAAAGATAATCTTAGAACCAAAAAAACAGTTCAACGACAAATTAAAGATTTGTTTCGAAAATAAAATTTGGTACCTGCGGATATTGAATTAGACTACGCGCATTCTAACAATGTCGTAGTAAAATAGGTAAAGAAATATAAAATCAACGATGGAATGACAGCAAAACCTAAAACTAATATAAATCACTTGTTAGGTTAGGAATATACGTATTTCCTTTTTCGGGAGAAACGTCAATACCTAAATTCTATATAATAATTTATAAGTTCGCTTGTATCTCGATATTTCCGTTGAAACAATCAAACCCTTCACAAAATAATAATAATAATACGAAAAAACCAATCTAATTGCCTACGAAAACTTTTTTTTATGCTTATATAATTCGTCTGTAAGTCAATAGGTAGTTGCTAGGACAATTAAAAATAAATTAATTCATTGTCTGCATGTCTCAATGTGGTAGGTAAAAAGTAAAGTTGGGACCATTTAGGTTTGTTTGTTTGATTTATAGGATAACCAAACAATTATTACGCTTGTTTTCCGACAGGTTTTGCTGCTAGTTTAAGGAGTGAAGCCAACACTCCAACAGTTAATGTTCAGAAAAAATTCGTAGGAGTAAGTAAGTAGGTAAGTTCTACATTGTGGAAGGTCATAAGAGTATTTTATACTAATAAAGACATTTTTAGTGTCCTGTAATTTTCCAAGAATGCGTGTTCAATTAATTTATTGTATTACAAACCAATTCAAACGATAATTAAATTTTTTTATAATTGCCTCTATATAAAAAATATAACATCCAAGAATGTAGATACTTATTTTGTTATAATTCAATAAAAACAAGATCTTTTTTACGTATTTTCTAAGTATTCATTTGATGAAAATGTCTGAAGGGTATAAGGTTTAAACTTTCATAAGTTCAAACGTGGGCTTATATATAAAACGATCCTTATAAAATAAGAAATTTTATTTTCAAATCATTATATCTATTTTACTTACATAGTTCATATAATTTTGTAATTATGAGCACTGAAATTCAAGCTCATATGAACAAAAGCCGGTTTATTTTAATCAGTATCTAAGATTCTTTGGATTTCACGTTTGGTCTTCTAGAATTTGAACGAGTCACCAAAGAAAATGGTAAAAACAACTTAACCTTTAAATATTTTAATAAGGTACCTATCTAATAATTTTCCATAAGCCATAAAGATTTATGTTTTATTAAGGTAGGTATGTATTATGAGTTGTCTTCAAGTTTGAAAGAAGGCATTACATAGGTTTGCTACTGAGATAATACATATAAAAAATATTTTATAAATATGACCATTGTCTGAGAAAATTGAATGCATTGTTGATAAATATGTTTTTGTTTAATGTTTTGACAAACGAAGGTATTTTATAGCGAAAGTGCCATGATCCGCCTTAATTACGAAATATATTCACAACTCTAAAAGTTAAACTTGAACGTAATTAAGTGTTTTTTATTTTTCTTGATGGAATTCTGGGCTCTTCGAGCGCGATATATGGTGCTCAGGAGACGAATGCAAAAAAAAAGTTGGATAGCAAGGAGAATAAACGTCTCAATACTGCAACAATTAAGCACCGAAGTCAGAGTCCGTCTGTCTCAAGCCGATACTCAAGTTCTTTGGTTACGCAGCTCGCAGGGGAGCGGATGCTTAGAAAAGCTGATATTGATCGGGAGAGCACCGGAAATAAGACCAATAGACAGATCGCCGATGAGTTGGTCCGAACAAATAAAGCAAAACATCGCTCCTCTACATCGCGCCATACATTTTGCTGCAGACAAGATAAGACTGGAGAACAATGGAGTCCACCAAGAATGCAACATCCCTCAAGATTGAGTTAGTTCTTCAAACAGCTTTAGAATTTTTCTTAGTAACCATAATAATGTAGACCTACAAGTCATATATCAAAGATGTATATGTAAAATAATATTACATATTTTATATGAAGATTTTAAACCAAGATAAAAAAAAAACAAAACCATTTGCTGTGAGCAATATTGAAAACATCGTCAAATGGGGAACGCAACGAAGGTGAACCCGTGAGCAGAATGTCGGACTACAGAACTCTCAAGGAAAAAGACCCTTGGGAAGACCACCAAAGTTTGACACAGTTGGTAGTCGATTTTTCAAGAAGTTCAAACGACGGTTCATACAGATCCACAGGATCTAAAGAAAGAGGGAGAAGAAGAAAAAGGATTAAATCCTTATGATACCTGATGCTCAAATTATATATATTCCTAGCTTAGTTTAAAGGTTTCGATGTTTTAGGCAGAAGGAGCTTGGTGATGGAACATACAAGACTCATTTCATTTTTTATTTACCTAGATTATTAAAAAAGTGCGCTGAAAAAATATATCAGTCTGAAATAGACGTAGTTACAAAACAAGATATATAAACAGTGAACATCTTAAAGACATGCAATTTATAGCGCTCTCCCGCAGATAACTGCGGAGATAAAATGTTATCAAAGATGGGAGATGGATGCTGTGTACGTGAGGATAGAACTTTGTTTATACAGCGTGCGAGTTAGAAAAGATAAACCGTAATCCTTGATAACCGAGCATATACCCAGCAATTAACTTTAATTTATTTTTTCCCAAGGGAAACAAGATATCTACTTTTTCCTTCTTGATGTGAACGTAAAGCTACGTTTTATATTTTGTTGTCCTAGGAGGAGTATTTCTCAGGGACAAGAAGACAAGACAAAAATTATTATTATTATTATGATTGTAACATTATTTTTGTCTTTATTTTTCAAGAGAAGATAATATTATTATTTTTATACACGATGGTACTTCGAGGAATTAGTTTGACGAAAACTTTGTGTGTTTCTTTGAAAGTTAAATACAATCCTTTTTTGATGGAAGTCCGCAGTTACATAATTCATGAGACATATTTAAAAAAAAAAGATCATATACCTACAGGTACATGAAAAAATTAAGTAAGTATAGTTCGTTCCTTCAAAGCAGAGCTGAGATATATGGACACGGTTTGGGAGGAGGTCATTCAAGCAGCGCAATATCTAGGGCGGCGGAGGGTTCTTGTTGTCTCCCTTTGGCCCAAAGTGGGGTTGAAAAGGGAGAATTGTATTGTATTGTAATGGTAGGTAGGTATATTTCATTGAATATTAAATGGATTGCAATGGTTAAATGTTTTGTGGAAAAAGTATGAGAAGTTTAAGTCTGCAAAATTTTTCAATTATATAGCTTGTCCATTGTATTCCTGTGTTCGTTGCTCATCATATCTATATAAAAACATGTGAATTTCTTTGTATTTTATTATATTACGTATATAAATTTTATTATGTAGGTATGCCGAAATGAAATAATCTCTTTATTGTATTCATGCGTATGTATTTAGGTTTTTATATCCGAAGGTTGGTTGGAAGACATTGTTGACATAAGCCCGCCTTTTAGCATTTTTGATGATATTATTCTATCCGCCTAATTATTGCGCCATTGAGCCCAGAAGCAACACTGTCAGAAAAAAATATCTTTCGCACCAGCGAAATGAATGTACCTACTCAGAAATATAGCTAGCAAAACCCTAAGAGTCGGAGTACGGAATTTGCAGAAATCAAAAGAGTATGCGAAGTTGAAGACATTGTCAGATTGTTACGACAAAGAATAAGGATGTGGACCCAGAATTTGTTCAGAATTGCCAATACAAGATCTGACAGCTAAGATGGCATTCCCTAACCTGGAAGCCTTCCATCAGGACGACCACCCTAAAGATTGAAGAATAGTTGGCAGTCCGTGTCACTAGAGGCAAACAACACAGCAGGCCAAGAGACCTTGTAAAAGAGGAAAAATAGGAATAAAAATATATAAACCTTTTCTTTATTTAATACGAACAATAATATTGTTTAGTGCTCTTTATAGAAAAATATCATTTTTTGTAGAACACAATTTGTAAGCATATTTGATAAGAAGCTTAACCTAGCGTGTTGTATACTTATTATATTGTAACTTATCCGACTTAAATGAAGATTTCAAAATTTTACTCAAAAAAGATATACCTTCTAAGAAGGTATAGAAGGTTCTCAGAAAAGCCAATTTTACACCGATTAAACCAAATGTTTGGGAAATGATTTTACTTTTTATTTTAAGAAATACACATTAAAGATGATTGTCTTGCTCCGAGCTTTTGACATTTATTTTATTGAATTCTAAAAAAAAAAGCTGCTAACCTAGGGTAGCCCAGAACTCATAGTATATTATAACAGCCTTTTCGTGTAAAACATATCTTTGCATAAAAATTCATAATTTTACGATTAAAATGAATTTATCCTTGGAATTATTATAGAAACTTTAAAATGATATCGACTATTGGAGCTTTTTATTATCTGCTTTAGAACTACATATTCAATATTAATCGGTACTTTAAGGGGGAGCCACTGAAGTTACGGACCTCAAATTTTACGTGCTTGTGTAGGAGCATAAGACCAACTCGTATACCAAATATTATGAAAGTATTTTTTTTTCTTTTTTAGCTCTTTTTCTAGAACAAGTGAAATTTTCTTTGAATACTTTAAGAGGGTTCCCCTGAAGGTACATATCTCAACATTTTACTGACTCTACAATCTACATCGAGGGGCTAACCGTTCTACCAAATTTCAATCAAATCGGATAAGAATTACTATGAGTTATGGGTGTGCACACACGGGTACGCGTAAAGGTACGGGGAAATTTAAAAAAACTTTTTTTTTTGCATTTTTGGAATATACACCCTCGAAAACGTCGAAAAAAATAATTTCAGCGAAATCTATTTCTTTTTTTTTGAAATCCAATCACAAGACTCAGGTAAGAATATTCCATAATATGGGTAATATGTTTTACGTTGTGACAAAGATTTTTTTTAAATTGATGGAAAAAAGACGAACTAATTTGATCTAAAGGAAATACAACTTTGATCCATCAGTTGATTTTTCAGACATTCTTGAAAGAATCAAGTACTAGAAAACTAAAAAAAGTAAGGAAAAAAAGCATTATAAATGTTTTAAAAAAATCCTAACAAACAATTAATTTGTTTATAAAATAATACCATTTACCACATCGGCAAAAACACTACCTACAATCCGGTCCGAACGAACGAAATTTCACAAACAAATTTTATATTATCACTGACAAGACTTCCTCAAAGTTCAAAATTGTATACAATGATTAATTAATTATCTCACAAAGTAACCTCAACAATAAATATTATTTCATACATAATGATGAAAAATTGTTAGTCGTCGACGTCTCGAAAGGTTCCGACGCTAGAAACGATTCGTCGCGGCGCCCTCCCGTACGTAGTGACTGTGATCAACTGACACACAGCCTGCCAGTAGTGGCGTTCACCCCCTCCTCGACACCCACCTACATACATCCCCTTCAGCCACGGTTCGACGAATCACACTGAAGGCTGTGAATAACGCGTGTGAGAATACCATATTATAAAAAGCGAGTACCTACGGAGTAATTAAGATTATTTATCACTTAGATGATGGTCAACGCTTTGTATTTTTTTTTAAATTCCCTACTTTTATTCTGTACGAAGCGGCGACTTTAAATTGCTCACATTATTAACGAATTAATAAAAATTTAGTTTTTTTTTTCCGCACATTCAAAATGATGATATAATTTTCTTTTGAACGTTTTAAAGCCTTATAGTTCAGCGACTTTTATATTGACGTACTAAAGGTTTGAATGGCGGAGCTGACCATTGTTTAAATCTTCTTTTATCATGTTCTCAGATTCAACGAGATTGATCATCAGGTTGCCGATGTCGATAATGATGAAGCATTGAGTAGCAACTGACGCGCGACGTGGAAAGGTCTTGTGGAGTAGGGTAGTGCGAAAAAAGTCATGTTGATAATATCGATTCGCTATAGTGCGGAAATGTTGCGATTGGTAAATACAAGCAAAACAAAAAAAGATTTATTAAAATCGGACTTCATCTCCTTAGGATGATGATAGATGAAAGTCAAGAAGTTGAGATAGCTTGGGCCAATGCCAATGGAAAGAACGGATGCACACAGAATTACAAAGAGAATTTATAAGGCTGAAAGGAAAGGACCTGGTGTAAGAAGGCGTGACAGACCGAGAATGACGTGGATCGGACACATTCATGTCGCCCTCAATGAAGGTCAGCTTAGAAGTAAGAGAACTTGGAGAGGTTGTATGAGAAATGGTATGTAGGTGAAAGAAGCGAAAGAAGTGTGCTTGGATAGAAAGAAGTGGGGGTCCCTTCTCTCTGCCTTCCCTTACGAGACACGTGATGGGTAAAAAGAAACTTTATCTCAGAACGCAAACTGATTTCAGGAAATTCCATAAATAATCCGTCAAATTCACTCAAAATTGAATTTTTAAATGAGCTATGCGCGATCGGAAGATATTCTCTAAGCGCAAGCTATATCGATTAAAAATATGTACCTATGCGTAAATTATTTGAAAAATTTGATTTTTTTTTTAAATTTTAAGTGGCTTGCGGAAGATAAAGTCTGATTTGAATATTTTTTTTTGTTTTCCTTGTATTTACCAATCGCAACTTTTCCCCACTATAGTGAATCGATATTATCAACTTGACTTTTTTCGCACCACCCTATTGTGGAGTTTAATACTTTTCAACGAGAGACCGGACATGAACGAAAAAGAAGAACAAAATGTCCTTAAGAAAATAGATCCGTAAACATCATTAAAACATACTTTCAGGCAATGGGTAGGTATCATGAATATTATCTTTATTTAAATCTACGATTTCATAAATCAGCCCAGAGGGGTTGGATTGCCAATATTGAAAAAAAAAATCTACGAATTTGAATCATAAATTTATCATCTAATTATTAATCACTTTTTACGTTTAGGTACTTTGATTCGGTCTCCTTAACACTAGCTCTCGACTGGGTGGTCCAAAGCGTACTTTGAAAGCAGCTATTGCTGCTTTGACTAAAGTTCGATCAAGGTATCAACTCCGCTCAGTACCTACACAAAATATCTTTAAACATAATCTACCATAACGTCCATAACATACAAGTTAAGTCAGAAAATCCAAATTGCTCAAAAAAAATTCCCGAGATCGCTTATAACAAATACACTTCACAATTAAATTTAAATTCTTTAAATAAATCTTTGGTAAACTTTTATGACATCGGCAAATTGAACAATAATCCGACCCGATCGTGACAAATATTCCTTGAAATTTAATATAAATTTGGTTCCCGTTAAAACTTTAAATTTCTAAGACCTTTTAAAGAATTATTATAATAGAATTGACAGCAAAGTGGGGCAAAGGATTTCTGTTTTTTTTTTTACCCTCGGTTCTTTTAAAAATTTAGATTTTTCGATTAAATTGAGTATTTATTTTTGTAGGTACACTTAAATTAATTTCATTCAATGAATTTCGCGATGGTTTTAATTATTTTGACAATTCGTCTTTTAGAAATTTAATTGGATATGAAAATAAACTAAACAATTTTTCATCTTTGTCTTTTTTGCTTACTCGTTTAAATAATAATTAGGTAGGTATGCCGTAAAGTACCTACCTAAATACTAAATATCATGAAAAAAGTAAATATTGAGAAAACACCTTGGTACCAATTCTCATACTTTGTGACAAATTTGTTTCAAAATTTATCATTGCTATCAATTAGAAATAGTCCAAATTCTTATTGTTAACTACAAGTTCACAAAAGTTTCCAAAATACCAAATAAATGGTTACCTACTGGTAAGTATTTTACGCTTGGATTCTGAATCCTAATTAAGAAGAAGAAGAAAACTGTAGGTATAAGTTAACAAATCTAAAATATCAGGTGACATCAAAACAATATGAAAATGTGTTGTTTTTGCAACTTTTTTTGAACCATTTAAGTAGGTAAGAAAAAAAGATACGTAAGTACCTATCTTATTTAAATTATTAAGTTGAAACTGATTTTGGAGATATCCGTTATGTTTGGTGATACACATTGATAAAAAAAACGATTAAATGAATTAGGTATTTACTTATTTGAATTTTTTTTTATAAAAAATATACCTGCAAACCAAAAACGGGTCATTGACTATTTTTTTTTTATAAAGGACTACCTACCTAATAAATTTCGTCCCTCCACTTGAGGACTGCTGATTTTACATTTCTTCCCGTAGCAGTGTAGGAATGTTATTTCCCGCAGACAAAAATAATAATATTATTGTCATAGAAACCATCAGACGAATTATAAACATACCTAAGCATAAAAATTATTTCGCGTGGGCTGACATTGCTTCATCGAAAATACCGAACTAGGTACAGTTGAACTTAGTAATTCTAATAATGGATTACATTATGTACATATAAAATGTATATAAATTCAGCTCGACATAAAATTTGACGCGATGACATCAAAATGCTTTTAATTGTGACCTCTGTGATTTCATCTTCCCTTAAAATTATCAGATTTTCATTGTTATTACTTTGACATCTCTGTTGATGCGGTGAATAAGTGAAACATTTATCCAGAAACAAAAATAAGAGAGGCATTATAAAAAAGTCAATTTCAATTATGGACGGAATCAACACTAAACTTTAACCAAAGGCTGCTAGAAATTATTAAATATTCCAAGGATAATCTAAAACAGAATACAAATTAGGAGCGATCAATGAATACAATTGGTAAGTAGATACGTATCCGAGATGCCTTATGGTTTTCTCCCCATTGCAAAAAAAATCTTTAATTAGTTTATTTCCCCAGATTTCCTGTCTCCGAAAAGATATTCTCGATCTAAATTTGCAGCATACTCAACATTCATACTTGCGCAAGATCAAAATGGCGCGATAAGTTAGGATGTCCATTTTCCACTCCGAATAAAGTAGAAATACAACGATTATTTGAAGTACCTAGTTGGTAGCCTATCATTGTATACTGTATTAGTCGGCGGCTTTCGTACGCACAGCGTATTGGTATGTCGTGTGAAAAATATGTCAAAAGTGTATTTGTGTTCACTTTGAGTGAGCCCAGATTCATTTAAAAAAAATGCTACACAGAATAGGTATTATATGGCTTTAGAAATAATGTGGTCGAGTGGTCAAACAGCATAGGGTTAAAACATGCTGAGATTTTGTTTGAAAAGTTTCCTTGTAATGACACATGAACACAATTCTCGAGCTATATGAAAAATTAATATTTAGGTAAGTATTATCTTAACGAGGACGTTAACCGGACACTAGAATGAACACAGAAAAAAATTGGACATATCAGTCTATAGATTTTTTTTAAGCCTTCACTCATTTGCGAGTGTTTTAGAGTCTATAGATTCTGCACCGAAAATAAGGATCTCTATGTAGGGAAGCTATGATCGTGGATGGATACTACTGAACTCTTAGAAAGTAAGAATATTTCCAAAAAGATAGATTGTGAGCTTCATGACATAGGTATGACGGACTTGAAAAGGAGTTATAACATTGAAGGATTTAATTATAGATCTTTGGTTGCAGTAAATCGAGCAGTAAAAGTATGGTCCCCTAAACTTTTTTTTTCCATTAAAATGACAAAATTTCAAGGAGTCGGTTTGCCAATCAGTCAGTCTTATTGTGTCGTAACACCATTGATTAATGTCTAATGTAACCAAGACCAAGTTTACATACACGGTCTTTTAATATTAGTTCTGGAACAAGGTATTAAAAAAAACAAACACAACTGAACAAAACTGAAATCAGTTTCTACTGACAAATTTCCACAGAAATGTAAGTTCTTTTATAATATGATTGGCACAAATAATATCGAATGTACGAGAATGTAGAGATGAGTATTTATACGGCATATTATTTCAGGATACCTTTCACTCGATTGCTTTTATTCAGCATCATAATATATCACATTTTTATTTGTATGAAGCAAAAAAAATGCTTTCGTTTATTCACGCACTTTCATATTCCCAGCTAAGCTTTTTGATCACATATGCAAACATGCGTAAATTAGAAGTGTACACAAACAAAATACTGCTGCCTTCAAAATAAGGCTTTGATAATAATAATAATATAGACTCGCGCATAAAATACAGGTAGGTAGAGGTACTTTATTTTAATGTTGGTAGACATGTTTGTATTGTTTGTACATGTTCTTTTCTGCACACTCATAAAATATTGTGTTAACTTACGTACCTACTTGATTTTTTTGATAAATTTGATGAATTCGTGGATTGATGACCCGATATTAGACATGTAAATGAATGTTTGGTGAGACCATGTAGTAACCATATTGTATAATATTTATTATTCTCCACACATGGGGCTTACCCCATTGTGGCCATCTTTATTTTCTAAAACATAATTTGAAGAGCCAACTTAAGTTAAAGTTGATCACCCATAATGACTGCTTGGAAATTATTAAAATTTTGTGTTTAAATTCCTCAGATATTTTCAGAAGGTGATCTAATAAAATGTATTATGTTAAGGTCATAAAGACAACTACAATCCTAATTTTATTACTGTTAAAATAAATACATGTATTTTTAACAAGAAAAGATACTATTATTATTTTGAATTATAAAGAAGTCAATATCTGGAACAGGAATTGTATATTTTTATGATAACAATGAAATGAATCTACCACCGCGTGGGTACAACTATGTAGCTAAAGCTTGAATGGTTTTCCATGAGAATTCTGACATCTATTCCGACAAAAGCAGATTTTCCAAACAGAAGAACCAGAATGAAAACATTCCGAATATTTTATTACTCCACGATGTGTCACATTATATCTTATTATTTTTATATCTGGATTCAAAATATATATTATTGGAATATTTTACTTCTTTTAGAGGTTGTATCGGATTTTCATATATTCAGTTTTAAACCGCTCCGTTATAAACCTTTGTTGCTATGATCTACGAAATACGAAAATTATAAGTAGGTTGGTATAATGATACACCATAGTACCATTTTTAAGGGAATTTTCTCATCCGAAGTCAACACAAATACACTTTGACATCTCTCACAGAAAGCAATCCTTGTGTTATGAAAATTGTCGGCTCCGGAATTCGAACGCATCAGCTCCTTCAGTAACAATTACTGAAACTGTGTAGCGAGATATCCTATAGTAGGAACATTAGTTAGAGCGAATATATAATGACGACCGCAAGGGTGCGAGTGAGATAGATATATCGCTTGCTGCGTCACGTCGGTAACGAAAAAATCAGCGAACAAGTTTTGGCCGGCACGTAGAAGGTTAGGTGGTGCGACGGACAGTGTGTGAGTGAATTGCTCGACATGTCTCAGACACGAAAGTAATTAATAAAATTTTAACTATAAAATGTAATCCATACATATTGAAGGATAATGTAAAGTTTATTCAGTTAAAAAGTCATTTTATTAGTGCAAAGCCTAAGATGGAATCCGCAACGAAATAAGGTACGTTTTCTTTCGATAAAGTTGATTTCAAATTTACAAATTGTAACATTAGTAGACAAAATTAAAATAGACAAGTCAAGATTAAATATTAAGTATATCTGAATGATAATTTTCAGATATGCGGTTCTAGTCTCGGGGTAGAATACAGGGTATAATTCCTTTTTCTGGATAAATAATTTTCGGATGGCAGAGGTGGATAAAGTATTTAGTTGAAAGTGAGGAACTATCAAATTACGGCGAATATTCAAAACTCCGTCGAGTCTTGTATGCCTAAGTATTTGGATGGGGAAGAGAGAAGCTCCAGGGTTGTAAACTTCACATATATAATCAAAGACGGATTATCTTCGTACTTACTCCATACGCGTTGAACAGTTGACCTGTGGGTAGGTCAGTTCAAGTGTGAACCAAAAGATTTCAAGGCGAATTCTTGGGAACCAGTTGGAGAGGAGGAAAATTCAGAGGTTCAGGTCGTGTCCCTCAGATTTAGGAATGAAACACAGCTGAGTAATCTTTTCTTAACTTTTTTTATTTAATATAGATCATGGTATGCTCATATGCAAATCGGTAGTTGATATATTCTCATAGAATTTAGTAATTAAAAAATGGCCTTTATGTAAGATTATAAGAGAAGTTGAGGGAAAGAAAGATGTAATAAGTCGAAGCATTGACAATATTTTACTATATTTTTGGAAATCATATAATAAGATAACCTGCAACCATCTGCAGGAAGATTTTGTAAAAACTTAATTAATTTTAGTTATTTGAATTCATGTAGTTTACAATGTTTATTGATTGAATGAATAAATTCAGTTTTTATGTGAAACCCATGTTATTTAAAATTATAGAATACCTAACACTTTTCAGGACATAATCATGATCGTTACAGCTCACCCCCTGTAGAGTCTCAAAGTCCGTGGCATAATATTGTATGAGAGTAATAGATAACGGTTCCTGTCGTTTTTGATGCTAAAAAGAGAGGCAGAGCTTCCTTGCTTAAGAGAGAGCAAGGGAGGGTCGAGCCCTCTTAATAAAGTAACACTCAACGTTACAAAATGGCGTCCAACGTTTGAGGCATCAGAAACGACACAAAATCGAATTATCCAACTTTTTCCTTTTGTTCTAATTTGATTAATTCATTGGGGTAGCGACTTGTACATGTCTTGGAAAGTGTTGGTGCGAAAAGTGACGGCCAAATCCTCATTTAATTTTAAGCTAGTTGTAAGTCTTTTAATCAGTTTTACTTTTGTATGTAAAAGAAACAGTAGTTGGGTCATTTAATTTTTTTTTGAAACAAAAATTTGTTACAAATTTTTTAAATATTATTGTGGGTAAAAATTTTTTCTGCTGAAATTTACATGCATACTTGAACTGTGGGTAGAGCATTTTTCTGCTGAAATTTTATAAGTGTGGGTATGAATAATTTTTTTAAAGAAGTTATGGAGGCAACAAATTAGTAATGTGTTAATAGATAAAAATATTTTTTTTTGATGGATCAAATGCTGATCGCAATTTTTTTTTTGAAAGAAAAAAAAAAGAACCCAATTTACGAAAGTTTATATGAAACCCAATATTTAAGACATCTATATGGAATATAATCTAATGTACTCGATTATTACTATGTTTTAGATCCATGTTATTGATGAAGTCATTAAGGTTTTGGCTGGAATTCTTTCACTGTGAATGCTGTTTAAATTCCTGAGACCACACAGATGTGCGAACAAAAATTTCTAAACGCTAATTAAAATGACCAAATATGTATACACGGAGATATTGTTTTACACTTTCAAGAAGAAAAACAAAACCGCAAGTTGATGTTTGAATTAATTTTTTATTTTTTTCTAACAATTGAATAACAATTCTGAATATGTTACTGAAGTTTAGTGGACTCTCTTTTTTTTTTTTCTACTTCTACTGCTCGTGTTGAGAAAGGTGTGTGAGAAAGAACTAGTGGTCTGAAAGAAGCGTTTGCAAATTTAGATTTTATATAGAAAAAAATTTTTAGAATGAGGTATGGTATAAATTGAAGAGTGTCTCCATTTTTACCTTTGTGTTGCTTTGAAGGGGGGTCTATCGAATAGACATAGCTGAGTATGTTGAACATAGCGAGGTGGTAGTGGTAAATTTTTGAATAGGAAGCAGCGACTCTTCAGTTAAAAGAGTGAAGTCGTCAAATACGAATGGGTAGTCGTGTACGCGTGGCCTTAGCGAGATAAGTACACAGCGGACCTTTTTATGAATTCGTTTCTTATCGATTGCAAGTTTGTAGTCAAGAGGTTATGTATCGGGTTTGTTTACATCTCGTAATGTGCAAGAAGTAATTTTAATAGATCGCTCGTGCTGAGTCAGAAACTTGTTTTTTTTTTATATTGAAAAGAATATTGCGCAGGCGCGAGAAATCTTTAGCAAGGTCTATCGAGCTTGTAATGTTTTAGATTGGGAGCGCAGGAATTTACAATTTTTTTGATTAAGTGCCTTGTAATGATTTTAGTTGTAGAAGAGTTAATTTTTTTCCTTGTACAAAATATTTATTAAAGTAAATAGTGACTTTCCTAGTTATCTATAGATAAGGTAAATAAATACCTAAATTAGTAGAGTGAAGATTGACGTTAGCTACATTGATGATACACTTAAATATCATTTGATAAATCTCTTTAGCAATTCTTTTAAGTTTTTTTTTTATTCGGCTTTTGAAGACGAAAATTTTTATTTTTATAATTAGGAAGAGACAAAGAAGAAAATTTTTATTTTCAGCTTTGGTTAAAATTTACTTCGGTTTACTCAGGCTTGGAAATAGATTTAGTTTAGTATTTTATAATTTTCTTTTCTGGTGAAACATCAGCCAAAATGGACAAAGATCCCTTAATTAAACTTAGCGTACCTAAAGATGATGTGGAGTTAGCATCAACATTATCGGACGGCGACGGTATAAAGTATCAAAATATAGATTCGGAGCTACCGGAAACGGTGAATGTGAAACAGCATACAAGGAAATCGCCTTCATTTAAGAAAAAGGATATTAAACCGTTATTAACGAACCAGGAGAGTCAAGTTATATCAAGCGGCGTGAGTCGAACAAAAGATGTAGATCCGAGGAAATGGAATATAACTTTTTCGGGAAATACCGATCCGCGCGATTTTTTGACGCGTGTAGAAGAATTAGCGTCAGTATATAATGTACATTTGGACTCTTTAGTTAGGTACATGCCCATTCTTCTATCAGGTTTTCCTTTAGTTTGGTTTAGAGCAACAGAAATTGAGAGGCAATGGGGAGACTTTAAGGGAAAATTTTTGATACAATTCGAAGGCACTAATAGGCAAAGAGAATTAAAATTAGAAATTATGTCAGCAAGGCAGAGTAATGGTACATCTGCAAGCGAATTTATTCTAGAACTGGTCGCGAAGAATAAGTTACTCGATTTTCCGATTGACGGTGAAGAATTCATAGAAATTATTAAGCAGGGTCTGTCTGAAAAATACGCAGGTTTATTAGCAACGACTAACGTAACTAATACGCGGGAATTAATGAGCGTGTGTGCGAAATATGACTCATATGTCAACAAGAAGTCTACCAGATATAACTCGGGATCCGGGAAAATTATGGAACTGTCAAATGACAATGTTACGTGTAGCCAAGTAGATCAACATTGTAGTTCCAGTCGAACTACCGAACGGGCGAGAAACATCTGTGTCGTGGGGGATTCTAAGGGAAAGAATGAGTTTCGTTACAGTAATCGTCAGCCGAATTCAAATTTCACGAGCAAAAATAGCTCACGCAACGAACACTTAACAAATAACTTCGTGAAGCGTAACGGTAATATACGGTGTTTCTATTGCAATAAAACAGGGCATAAACAGGTAGATTGTTATAGCCGCCTCAATTCGACAAAACTGAAGGGGAACGCAAATTTTACTAATTCCGAACGCGAAATGAAAGGTAGGAAGGATTCCCAAACCGATCGAGAGAAGGAACGTATGGTCGAATAACTGGACAGTCTTAGACTATAAAAATGTAAAAAAATAAAATTATTAGGTAAAATATAAATATTTAAAATAAGTTATAGGGTATAAGCTGTGGACTTAAGATGGCGAACTGGAATTTATATAGGTGAAATAGAAGTGAGTGGTCGGTAAGTTCTCGAATATATGTAACCCAAGGGGGTGCATGGAGAAAGATTAGACCGCGAGGCAATTATTGATAAGTAATGACGCAGCGGGCGTCATGGGTCAATGCAACATATGAGGCCGAGTTGTTTTGTAGGTTTGGGACAGGTAAGGCTGTGTGAAGAAGGTTACAGAGAAATAGTCGTGCGTTACACTTTGAGCGGAGTCTCGTTGAGGCGAGATAGATTATTACTTAGACATCACCAGAAAGCAAGGGGATAGACTAGGTTGGTACGGACTAGGTTGAGGATAAGTCAAATGAGAAATTATGTTTCGACGTGATGGTATGTGAAGAGATGTATAAGGTAATGGAAGAAAATGCGTGGCCCGGGGATGAATGTGGAATTAGAATGAAAGAGGAAATAAAAGTTTGAAGGAAGAGTGTTGAACATATTGAAAATTTGTATGAATCCAAAACTGAGGCTGTCTAATGTGTCTGACTTTGTAAAAGGTAAAGGTTGTCTAGTGAATTATCTAGTATGAAAATATACACAGCGCAGCGGGCGTGTGTTACGTAGCATATGGTGATAGTATTAATCGAGAGGTAAGAGCGAAGAGTGGAAGGAGGGTGAGTCTACTTATGATAAGAGAAAAATCGGTGTAAAATTTTCACCTGAAGGTTTCGCACATACTGTGGCCGACGGAATACAGTATGAGTAGTGAAGATTTAAAGTCATAGTATAAAAATTTATTAGTTTAAAAAAGGAACATATGTATAATTTTAAGCTATTTGTGTAAATTAAAAATTTTAAATTTAGAGATTTCAGAGTCAATGCTTTTGTGTCTATTAAATGAATGAGCCATGGGTTATACCTTGTCTCATGTAAGAGCGAGTTATAACTATCATTGTTCGTGTAGAAAAAGATAAGAAAAATTTTTTTGACTCTTGATGACCTGTCGCCATTTAAGTCTATAGACTTAACGTGCCATGTAAATACTCAGTACACTAGGATAAGGTCATAATGATAAGACAAGTGTAATATAGTAGTTAAATTATAATTTATAGAGTAACCAGGGAATACTCTAACTGAGTATAGAGAGCGATTTTGGGTGACCGAGGCAATTAAGAGGTTAAAGTTAATAAAAATGCCTCAGGTATGCGAAGGAAGTTGTTTTTTCCATAGAACACAAAGCTTTTGTTATTTCTCGCATACTTAAGTTATTATATTCTAAACAAACAAAAATTCTATGGTGGCGCCTGGGTTACGTTTCATTATAATGAAACAAAAATGTACGAATAAGAACGTACGTGTAAATTTGAGCTGTTGAGTTAGTCGAAAGGACACCCAAAGTCAATCTCGAAATTGAAATTTAGATATATACTGTATCATGTTATTATTATTGAATTTTTCTTACAAAACCTTTGTTAAATTTTCAAAGGAAAATTAATGTTTTTTATTATGAAATTCATAGTAAAGGATGGTCCGCTATTAGGGTGTGTTGGTTATGAGTAATTTCTTGTTTTAAATATAAAATTTTCTAGATGATAAGTTAGGTGTATTTGTTTATTGAGCGTACCATGAGACAATAAGTTCATTTAACTTTCTTTCTTTTCTTTTATGGAGATGAAAAATGGAAGCAAGGGACAAGTAGTCGATTCGGCTATTCGGAGGGAGACGGTTAGAGGGAAATATTTTGTGTATACTCAAATACACAAAAATTTTATTGGGAAGAGGGGTATTGTAGCGAGATATCCTATAGTAGGAACATTAGTTAGAGCGAATATATAATGACGACCGCAAGGGTGCGAGTGAGATAGATATATCGCTTGCTGCGTCACGTCGGTAACGAAAAAATCAGCGAACAAGTTTTGGCCGGCACGTAGAAGGTTAGGTGGTGCGACGGACAGTGTGTGAGTGAATTGCTCGACATGTCTCAGACACGAAAGTAATTAATAAAATTTTAACTATAAAATGTAATCCATACATATTGAAGGATAATGTAAAGTTTATTCAGTTAAAAAGTCATTTTATTAGTGCAAAGCCTAAGATGGAATCCGCAACGAAATAAGGTACGTTTTCTTTCGATAAAGTTGATTTCAAATTTACAAATTGTAACATTAGTAGACAAAATTAAAATAGACAAGTCAAGATTAAATATTAAGTATATCTGAATGATAATTTTCAGATATGCGGTTCTAGTCTCGGGGTAGAATACAGGGTATAATTCCTTTTTCTGGATAAATAATTTTCGGATGGCAGAGGTGGATAAAGTATTTAGTTGAAAGTGAGGAACTATCAAATTACGGCGAATATTCAAAACTCCGTCGAGTCTTGTATGCCTAAGTATTTGGATGGGGAAGAGAGAAGCTCCAGGGTTGTAAACTTCACATATATAATCAAAGACGGATTATCTTCGTACTTACTCCATACGCGTTGAACAGTTGACCTGTGGGTAGGTCAGTTCAAGTGTGAACCAAAAGATTTCAAGGCGAATTCTTGGGAACCAGTTGGAGAGGAGGAAAATTCAGAGGTTCAGGTCGTGTCCCTCAGATTTAGGAATGAAACACAGCTGAGTAATCTTTTCTTAACTTTTTTTATTTAATATAGATCATGGTATGCTCATATGCAAATCGGTAGTTGATATATTCTCATAGAATTTAGTAATTAAAAAATGGCCTTTATGTAAGATTATAAGAGAAGTTGAGGGAAAGAAAGATGTAATAAGTCGAAGCATTGACAATATTTTACTATATTTTTGGAAATCATATAATAAGATAACCTGCAACCATCTGCAGGAAGATTTTGTAAAAACTTAATTAATTTTAGTTATTTGAATTCATGTAGTTTACAATGTTTATTGATTGAATGAATAAATTCAGTTTTTATGTGAAACCCATGTTATTTAAAATTATAGAATACCTAACACTTTTCAGGACATAATCATGATCGTTACAGCTCACCCCCTGTAGAGTCTCAAAGTCCGTGGCATAATATTGTATGAGAGTAATAGATAACGGTTCCTGTCGTTTTTGATGCTAAAAAGAGAGGCAGAGCTTCCTTGCTTAAGAGAGAGCAAGGGAGGGTCGAGCCCTCTTAATAAAGTAACACTCAACGTTACAACTGGAATACAATAAAAAACTAAAAGATTCAAATAAATTATTATACCTAGGAATGCTAGGGGGTGTCCGCGTCGAGAGCATCTCGAACAATTATAATATGAGAGTATGGGATGCGCATCTTACATGTAGCTGAAGAGGGCTGCGGGGGACCGGACGAGATGGAAAATTAGATGCAGATCTTTGCTGCAAACCAATTCGTAGGATTGAGACCACAGAAGAATAATATACCTATGTGTAGTTTTGTTACTTTGTGTGGAAGATTTTGTAGGAATTTGTTGTTGACTCACTTATTGCTCGTACCTACTGCTTTTCTGATATTTCTTTAAATACCTACTACTTTAACGTTTTTTTTACTTTTGACCATGTATTTGACGTAAAACCAGAAAAACACTTAACATTATCTATATTAAATAGGTACCTTTTTCTGTTTGTTTTGTCATATTATTATTATCTAGTATTAAGCTTTAATGTTTTTTTAATTATGAATTAAATAACACACAGTTGCACTCTCACAAAATTTATCCCTAGGGAAGATAATAAATTCTAAAGAATATTTACTATAACTTATTTTTTATCATTATTGATCGATGTAGCGGAGGTTTTCACTGCTTCATTTGTGGATGAACTTACTTACATAATAATCTAATATGTATGAACTGCAAAGAGATAGAAATTTTATTTTTAAAATAGAAGGAACATGGTTGCTTCCTGTTTTTTTTTTTTATTTCTTTTCCCAAAAGGGAACTGACTTCACTCCCGAGAAAAAATTTCAACCCTAATTGCGGTATCTGTTAGTCGTTTGAACATTAATTCTCGTAAGCAACATTATATTTTTTCAAACATAACACAAGTGAAATCTGAAAAAAAAATGGAGCCCTATTTTATTTCGCTTGGTCATTCCAGCACGCGTGAACTGCTGGGGCAGTTTGCTTTTTTAAAGAAAAAAAAAGGTAATCTCTTATGAAAGAATCAATTAGCTAAGTTTCGCGGAACATTAAAAACTATGATAAAACTTAAAGGTAACCTTCTTATTGCTTTTGACAATATTAACACTAAACAGCTTCTCTTTTTCTCAATTTCAATTACTTACTTAATACCTCCAAAGTAGTGTTCAAAGAGGATTTCAGTTAAAAAGACCAAAAATCAATGTTGCATGGGAATCTTTTTAGGATCCCACTTTCGGGTTATAAAAAGTGCGATTAAGGAAGGAAGGAGACTTTTTGCAAAAGACAGGAGCCGGCAAGGTGGACTGACACTCTGTAAGAGACCTCTGGAGACGGAGCACAATAAGACAAATTGAAGGATGCCAAAATAGATCTTATTTGGTCGCGTTGACATAAGGCGCATACCTAGGGTATTTTGCCTTTCTACTATTTTGAATTTCGGTACCTACCTACTTTTGGAGCCCAATTTAAATAGGAATATAAACAACATTGAATTACTTACCACTTCCAATTTTTAATTCATCATGAAAAAATATCCCTAAGAAGCAATAATTATAACGAAATGAAAAAATATCCCTGAGCAATAATTAGAACGAAGTGTTTTGTAGCCTGGCAGTTACGACGCTGGCTTTTGTACTTGTTCATACTGGAGGTCGTGGGTTCAATCCCAGGTTCCGACCATCTTCCTCACAAGCACACAAGCTTTGAGTAGCTTCACGTTAAAGAGTTGATAATTATTGAAGTTCACTGGCCACAGATTCATTTTTATAATAAAAATAAATGAAATAAAATATTTCTTTTTATTATTATTGGCAGTTGCATGTCGTCGATTTTTGACAGAGAAAAATATCAGTAACCATTTTGAAATTAGTCTTTAGAAATTTTCCGGACCTGTCTTCACTTTGATGACGATTATTGAATAGGAAGTATTTCCTCTGCAGGCGTAGGTCTGGTGAAAGACTCTCTCGGCATTATGTATTCATCCACTTTCATTTTTGATTACACCTCGCTGCCTATCGCGTTTTCAAATAGTCTGATCAAAGATTTAATTAGTGTGGAAGGAAAATGGGGCTTTTGAATTTGGATTCGGTAAAATGATGCGTAAGGATGTACCTCTCTTTGTAAATTCACACCATAAAACCGCCACTTATTTTACAGAAATAATAAATTTTATTTTCAAAAATATGTTTTATATCAAAAATTTGAAAGTCTATTGAACTAAGAGTATAGGTATCTTCAGTTAAATGTAGGTAATTTTTTTCTTCGTCTTACCAAATAATTAAAAAAATATATTTATTAATTTTTTTTTAGTTATTTTTTATCATATAAAAAAGCAATCATTTTGTACAAAAAAAAATCTCAACTAGGACAAGCCTGTCTTTTGGCATATTTTATTTATATCTCTTCTACTATGTTCCTTCTGCTATTTTATTGGCATTCTCTTTGGCTTTTTTTTAAAAGTGAAGTGGCATATTAAAATGGCATTATTATCTATTATAGTTACATGAATCAATATCGACTAACACACTGAACAAATTTTATAACATACACATTTTTTACCATTTTTTATATTCATATTTTACATATACTTGCTTTTATATGGCTTTGCCGTATGTAAATAAAATAAATAAATAAATAAATATACTTACCATATTAGAGGCATATTTAATTATTTTTTTTATTAACATAATATAGTGGTAGGTATATTGTTTTGTTATTCTATTCTATTTAGGTAACAATAGATAACAAATATATAAACAATATCTTGAATTTATTTACCTCTAAGCTATCTCATATAGCCACCTATGTGTGAGAAAAATCTACAATCCTTAATTATTATTAGTTTGTGTCCGTGACTCGGTAGTTTTGTTGAAACACTGTACCACGGAAAATAAATTTTATTTAACTAATACTTTATTCCATACATACGACAAACCGATGCAATTTGGTACTATTATTATTATTACTATTTATATTATTTTATTGGTATATTTCATGTTTTATGCTTGTAAAGTTTTGTTGTCTACAGTGGGTCGGTAGCAAATTTTCTAAGTGACGTTTAGCGGATTGTGGAAAATTTGTTAGAAAACTTTTTTAAGGAACTTCCAAAATATTCGAGTCATCCACTTCGGTTTATTCACAAGATATGCTGTATGCAAATGAACAATTAACTAATAATGTATTTACCCTTACTTAATTAAATTTCAAAATTACCTAATAATATAATAAGGGAAAAATTGGGAGAATGTGTTTAAATTAGCTTTGCCTTAAACAGATCAAATTGTTACAATCGATATTATTAAATTAGACGCAAGGTAGCTTTAGAAGTGTCTGAAGAAGCTAAATGTTTTCTTTTAAAAGTACATAGCTAATGTTTTTATAAAAGAAGAATTCTCATCTAAAGCGTTGAGAAAATATTATTCTCTTCAGCGAAATAACGGAATAATAATAATTATAGAAGATAAATATAGAAAACTGGAAATACTTTTGAGAGAAAAATAAAAAAAAGAAAAGCATCTGGGAAATGGACTTAAAGAGTCTTCGGTAATTACCTTAATTTTTTTTTAATGATAATTTTTAGCCGTTCAATTCCTGTTCTGATAATCCTTTCCGTGGATTATATTATTATTATACTTCGTTTGATTTTATTATTCTTTGGAAATAATCGAAAGTTTAAGGCAATTTACCAATTTATAAAGTACCTACCTGATGTCTTTATATTGTTACGAATATCGTTAATTCTGCAAATATTGCTCTTTACATGCTTAATTGGAAATAAATACATTTTTACTTTATGGAACAAAATGTTTTGTTGTCTTACTTAGATTTATTTAGGCACCCCATTACGACAGGCCATCATATCGTGAACACTAACCTAAACCTACGGACATACGTTTGAATTACATTCTTAAAAAGGACCTCAATATCACACAGCTTTGCATGAGAGAAAGATTAGTGCATGTGCATTTGAAAAACGTATGAAAATCAACAATATAATTTTGAAATTGGACCAATTTTTTTGGACGGGATCTACCCCCTCACGAAAAGAGTACTTACCTACTTTTTTGGTTAAAAAAAATAGGGAATCCCCCAACCATCGGTAGCAGTAAATAAACAAATATACACAAGCAAACAGAAAGATACAATAAGAAACTTATTTACACAATAGGTATGTATTACACAGAAACAGTGCAACAAATGAGCGGAACCCGTTAAGTCATTTAAATGACTTGTCAACAGGTAATTTTAATTTGTGGGTAGGTATATGATATGAAGATGTCTTGTGTCTCGTTATGATTTATTCAAAAATATAAGCGCTAGGGTATTTTTTGGCTAAAAATAGTCATTTCTTAACTCACCACCTCTTGGGCAGGGGCTTTTTGATTAGGAAGTTTGTGGGATCTTGCCTACTCTGCCATCCTGTAGTTGCCTCACTTATAATATTTTCTAAGGTAATCATCCGTCATATTATGTATACCAAAAAAGTGATTAAGGTACATATTTTACGTGTTATATTACAGAATAAACCAAGATATATTCATTTAATCTAATTACTTTAAGCTTATAACTTTTATCATTTCTCCTAACGCATTCATCTCTTTTTACATGGCTTCCTTCCAGGGCAATGATATCCAGTAGCTCTTTAAAATTTTAGATCTTTCAAGTCATTCGAAAACAAAATGCATGAAAAGTTGAAGTAAAAACACGATAGCGTAAAGGGCTGAAATAAAATTATGCCAAGGTCTTGTTTTCAATGTTTAAGAATCGATCGAGAATAATATGGTTGGTTGTCTAAATGATATTATTTGAATGTGTACCTGCCAATTCCACAATGACAGGTAAGCAGGGATGTCGTCGCCCAAAACACGGCTTTGGCAAACAAAATAATAAAACACAACCTAATTTCCTCGCCCGCTTGAATTTCCATCACTAAAATTACATATAACAAAATGTCGGCGTGATCCGTCAGAGGTATTTACAAGCTGGCAACACAGTGGCTAGCAGCTATTATTACTCAGGGCGTGTACAATTAGTGAGGGGAAATTACAATTTTATCTTGTCTAACTCCTGTCCCGCACTACCGGAATATTTTCACTGATAAGTAATCAATTAAAATTTTCATTTAGTAGAAAGCTCTTGCTGGACATCGCTGTGTTTGTTTGACTTTTTATTTTATTATTTACAAAAACAGTTATTTTTTATACGCAATAACGCTGATTTTAAATACTTCAATAAAGTTATTGTAGAAAATGTTGAAACTGATAAAATACACAAATAAGAACTTCCTACTTAACAGGACGAGACGTCATACAAATATAGGTTGTTGCACCTTTGGTAGACAGGAACTTTTCAATAAAAATCATCCTATGCAACGCTAGACAAGTATGTCTTAAATGATCCCTGGGATGAATAAAAATGTCCACCTCTAGTTCTCTACCATCAGCAGGTACTTCTTAGTAGAGTTTTCGAAACAAACATTCGCCCGGTAATGACGTAATATGTAATGGAAATAATGTCTCCCACAGTCAACACAATACAAACATTGAGATGCGCATAAAGAGCTTTGGAGCGACAAACGTTATGAATAAGTCTTATAGACAAAATGGGAAACGAATAGATAAGACGACGAACAAGAGTCGCATTAGACATAGTAGACCGTGTCGCAAACCAAAAATAGCAATGGGTAAAATTACAGAATGGTGCCCCTATGAGAATAAGAGACCAATTGGGAGACCTCGAAAGAGATGGGTAGATGATGTGGTTCCGACTGAAAAAGGTAGAAAACTTTAGGAGAGGCTTACATCAAGCAGTGGAAGGACGGCTGACGGAGAAAAAGTAGATATTTACATACTTAACGTGTCGTCTCTAAACTGTATCCATCAGTACGAATCTTTTGCTCTGGTCAAAATCCTCAGATTGGCTGGCAGCAATTTTCCCCACTAATACTCTCCACTTCGCCCTATCTGAAGCAGTTCTATTGAGTTCCTCATAGGAGGAACATCACATGTCTGAGTACTTTGTAAATACCCTTGTTTAGTCTTCCCCGGGAGATTGTCTCCTCATCCTCCCAACGTTGGAAACCTCCGTGAACAAAAAAAAAATGCCTCAAGAAATGAATTCCATTGGTTATACCATCACCTTTGTTATGGAACGTTTAAAATATATTTTTTGAAAAAAAAAAAAGTTTTTTTATTATAATTTGTCAATAAAATTGCGAGGCACGCGTTGTTATACATTATTTTCGTTAAAGGCATGAAAGGATGACAAGAGAATTACATAAGGCTGATTGATATAATAAAAGGTAGTGCGACAGTCTAATAGTATCGCAGATCGCACGTGTTGTCTTTTCTCTTATATGTTGATATGTTGTAAGTACCTAGTACTCACTTCATTCTTATTCCCCAACACACAAAGAGGTTATAATATTGTTTCTGATGAATAAGAAAATATGACTATCAGTCTCCTGATTTTAACAAGGGAACCGAGTCTAGACAGGGGAAATAAATGTGGCTACTTTCCCGTACAATGTTAAAATGGGGATTTGCATATTGTCAGTATTTTGTATTTGGGTGTAGAAAGTGGTGTGTGTGTGTGTGTGTGTGTGTGTGAGGGTGTGTGTCTGTGTTGACTCATTCTTAAGCTTCTATAGAAAGGAGCTATGTACTTTACCACATTTTTTTTCTTATTTTACTTTAATATAACGTGATCTAATTCATTTTTTGAGTTGAAAAAGAAAACAATTAAAAAGAACTGATAAAATGAAACTGCAGTAATCAAATACCTAATATTTTTTTTGAAGCCAATATCAACAGAAAAATACAATTGATTTAAAACAGGAACAGAATTTTTGGGGTGGTTTTTAGCCTAGCGGTTACGACGCCAGCTTTTGTATTTTTCGTGCGAAGGTCTTGGGTTTGATCCCAGAACCGAATATCTTTCTCTTTAACGACACAATCTTGAAGAAGCTTACTGTGAAAGGGTCAAATAGTGTATTTGTGTTGACTTTGACTGGGCAGTGGGCACAGATTTAGTTATTATTAAATAAAAAAACGTCTCCAACGCAAGTACATAACAAAACAAAATCAGTAGCAAAAAATCCAAAATCTAAAATAATGTACCTAAACGTAGTGTGCTTATGATGTTAATTTGGTAATTAAGTACCTACATACCTGTTATATTTTTTTCTATAAAAGTATATAATATCTCGTTTGTCCTTCTAGAGTTAATAAAACAGACAGCGTTCCTAAAAGTGTGACGAATGAAAAGAACAGTAACGTAAAATATATATAATTTTTGGTGGTATGCGAAAATTGTTTTGCGAGATTCATATCTACAATAATAGAAAGCATTTGTCGTAAATTGGAACCACATACGTTGTTATTGTACGAATCTCCCTGCCAATGAAATACTCGAGTCTTTCACTATCAAAAATCTACTTCAACAATATGATCAGTATTTTTGTGTGTTTCAATTCATTTACCTAAGTTTGTTGGGCTTACACAATATCCTGATTTTTATAGGCACCTTTAGGTATTATAACAATATGACTTGAATTTGTAAAACACTAAATCTGTAAAAATCAATAATATGTCATTTATCCGGCTGGCTGAAACCTGTCAAAGACTAATGAAAAATCAACAGTCCATTTCAAGAATATCACTCCTAAAGACTCGAAAGGAGAAGTATTAGGTAGTGAGGCTGAAGTGGCTGGATGAAGCTGAGAGGAACTTAGAACTGGAATGCTGGAATACGTGACTGTAGCAGCGGATATGGCAATATACCCACAAAATTGGATCAATATATTGAGACCAAAATTGATCAACACTTAGCTGATGTCTTCGGATAGTTTGTTTTGAGAACTGCCAACGCTTTATCATCCTACTCAAGGTCTATAATGATTTTACTTTTCATTAATAATGTGTCATCAACTTTTGGTGGTGACCGTCAACTTCATTTGGTAAGGGCCTTATTGGTATTTTTCATATTAAGTAAACAACTGATAAGTGCAGAGGTTCCAAAGCCACAAAAAATGTCATGTAACAACTAATGACTCTAACAATTCATTACTGATGTTCGATTTTTAAATGGAACAAACCACTACGGGCTTACGACCGTCTTCTACTGTTATTTCGAAGAATGGCTTAGTGTGATCACTATACGCTAACAACGCTCGCCATTAGGCGGTAATGTTTCAGTTTTCGAAACTCCCAATCATGAGAATTCTCAACATGTTCAATAATATGTCAAAAAATCCCATGTATACAACAAGTTGATATTTAATAATTAATAAGATATAGGTAGAGATAAAAGTTGGAAATTATCGAGAACAAAAGAGCAACCAAATAATTTAAAGACTGCGACTGCTGTCATGTAATGGGGGCCAGGATATGACTATATCTATTTTTGGTAATGTCTCATATTTGTTGCCTATTGGCTTCGTTGGTGCACAATGTTCTAATTAACAAAAAATGTCATTTGTTTGATGACAAATATTAAATCCTTCAATTTTAGTCATCTACTAACACGTTTTGTCCTTTAAAAACACGAAGCTAGTTCGTACCTACATGTAAAACCGCGAGCTGGTGGTATGAATGTAGGTAGGCTGTTGCGTGCAGACAAGCCATTCCACTCATCCTACTACCAGAGCCGCCATCGCATGACGTGATTGAATACACCCAGCATTGTGTTTCATTCAATTTCATACATTAACTATACACTATTAGACGGTTTTCTGTTATATACTTTTTTCAGCTTCAATACTTGTAATATTCCTAACACGTTCATTTATAAATTACAAGGCAGCTGGGTAGCGGCAATCATTACTATATTTCACAATATCCTGCCGGCCACTTGTAAGACTAGTGGGTGATCGCTTAACGAACATTATCCGTTTCAAGTCTATATGTGTCAACCAATCGCTTACCGTCCATGACTATGTTAACTGATCATTTACCTTATTGTCATGACTATAGTTTTTAACTGATCAATATTCGTTCCATGGCTGTGTTTGTTAACCGATCATTTAGCGTTCTTTGACTGTTTGTTAACATTAATCGTTATTTATTTATTTATTTAGATTATGAAGTTACAAAAATTACATATTTTATAACTTAAAAATAACAATATTATTCCACTTATCTTAATATATATAAATCTCGTGTCACAATGTTTGTCCTCAATGGACTCCTAAACCACTTAACCGATTATAATAAAATTCGCACACCATGTGCAGTTCGATCCAACTTGAGAGATAGGATAGTTTAAATCTCAAATTATAGTCGCAATTTTAATTTATTGCTAATTTATTTGTCTGTTATTATTTGACAGTCACAATTATCTGTTAACTCCAAATGATTCTAACAGATGTCGATACCTTTCGACTGGGTTGAGTAAGTAATCAATAGATGGCGCTGCTATGGTAAATCTACGAACGTGTCATATAAGCTACATTTTAACAGCATAATTACCACGTGTTGTTGACGCTATAATATGCTATAAAATATTTTGAAAAAGTTAGGGATCTGTATGAAAACTAAATTATTTTTAAGTATCTATCTACCCGTGCGAAGCTGGGGCGGACCTCTAGTATTATATAGATTATGAAGATTATGGTTCACTCATCCTTTTTTGTTCCACGGCTATGTTTCTTAACCGATCATTAACCATTCTAAGACTATGTATCCGATTATTTACCGTTCCTAGATCGTATTTTAACCCTTCGACAACAGTACCAAAACTATGTTAACAGATCATTACCCGTTCCAACACTATATTTTTTAACCAGAGGCCTAAGTTAGAAGTAAATTGTTGAAGATTTTACGCATAATATTTGCCACATTTTTTCGTAACAGATATACAGAAATATACAAACCATGCGGCCTCTCATTATCATCTTTTATTTTCTGTTTACACTTCTACTTATTCTTTCAAGATGCCCAAAACATGTTCACTTTTGAACATTCAATCTTGTTCCAAAGCTAATCTTCATACACATTCTTTTCTGAAAACCTCTATTCTTTTCAATGTCCCACACAATCTTTCCACACATCCTATGAATATATTCCAATATTATGATTTACAGCACTAAGCTTAAACATTTATTATAAAAGACGTTCAGTAAAGTACAGAAAAGAAATAAAAAACCGACTATGCAAACAATGTCAAGTCTCGGCGCATATATCTCATGTGTGACCGCATCATGAGTCTTGAGATCCCACTATAAGATTTCAGGTAGGTATAATACAATTTTCATAAATGTTCGTTATTCGAATTTTTCGCTGATCGAACACCGACTGTACTGACTATTCGAAGGCTTATTGTTTTTAGTTTAATTTCAAGTTCGCGTACTTTATAGCCTCGCTCGTTATAACGTAGCACCCTGTATTTAAAAAAGAATTATAAGTCTGTTAAAACTAACTACGATCATAAAACAATAAAATATAACTATTACTTAATTTCATAACATTTTTAATACAAAATATTATTTTTATTATAGCTCCCTCATACAAAAATATGCGCAATACAAACATATTGAATGTTGGATATTTTGTTTGATATTATGAACATTTTTCAAACTAGGAGTGAACAAAAATATTATTTTCAATTTGAGAAGGTATGTTTTAAATGTAAAATTGTAAACATGGTGTGGCGCAACTGTTTTACCGTCATGATTAACCGTGCCTTTTATAAAAATAAAATTTTAAAATAAAATATAATTTATTTTGTAGTCGAATTTTGAATTTATTTTGAAGTTAGGGGTAGAATATTCTTGCTTTTGTTCTGAGACAATAATCCTTTATCAGCGCTTGGGATTGTTTTTGGAAAAATTTTGTCTTCGACGCTCTCTCTCTCTACATATCATTGTTACTCTGAGTTCCTTCCTGTTTTTTTTCCGTCAATGGTCGAATAAGGGCATATTTTCATGCACAATACTAAATGCGACAATTAAATTAATGAAAATCACAAGGGCAGCATAATCTTTTCTAGGCTCCAGCATATTTAAACTGAAATATTTTTTTTTAAATGTTTTTCATTCTACCCGAAAGATGGCTTTGGGTTGCTAAAATAACTATTATCACCCAAATTCGACGAATTTAATTAGTAAAGCAGCTTAGATACTTTAACTACATACCTACATGGGTATCTACAAATTCATTTCAGTTCTAGCTCATTGAAGCGCACATATAGGTAGGTATATGTAGTTATCGCACTTTGTTATGCAAATATTTTCCGGGTATCGATCGCTAATGTAAAACACTCAGTTCAAAGCAACGGGATAGGGTTTTTGATTAAAGTAGGTATATTATGGGACGTGAAGCGGTTTTATTAAACCACCACGTACTGAGATTGACACTAACTATACCTAATAATGTCATTGTTGGTGACTTGATGGCATCGACCCCAAAAGAAAAGCTGCTAACCTAGGGTAGCCCAGAACTTATAGTAGGTATATTATAACAGCCAGAAGACAATTTATTATATGCTTTAGAACTACATAATATTCAATATTAATCGGTACTTTAAAGGGGACCCACTGAAGTTACGGACCTCAAATTTTACGTGCTTGTGTAGGAGCATAAGACCAACCCGTATACCAAATTTTATGAAAATCGAAGAATTTTTTTTTCTTTTTTTAGCCCTTTTTACGGACCTCAAATTTTACGTGCTTGTGTAGGAGCATAAGACCAACCCCGTATACCAAATGTTATGAAAATCGAAGATATTTTTTTTTTCTTTTTTAGCCCTTTTTCTATAACAAGTGAAATTTCCTTTGGATACTTTAAGAGGGTTCCCCTGAAGGTACAGATCTCAAAATTTTACTAGCTCATCTACATCGAGGGGCTAACCGTTCTACCAATTCAATCAAATCGGATAAGAATTACTATGAGTTATGGGTGCGCACACATTTTTGGCGTACGCGTACGAGGAAATTTTTGATTTTTTTTTGCATTTTTGGAATCTACACCATCGAAAACGTCGAGAAAATTAATTTCAGCGAAATCTATATATTTTTTTTGAAATCCGATCTCAAGTCTCATGCATATTCCGTATACTATGAGTAAAACGTTCATTGTTACAGACAACAACAGTTTGATTTCAATTACGTTTTTTGGATGTTTATGTAAAGTTTCTTTCTAGATTATTTCGACCTTTTAATAATAATAATAATAAGAGGATAATTTTTAACGCGCCGTTTTGTGACACAATGGCCACCTCAAAGGCGCAAAGTTTTATTTTTAGTAAAATTTTAGTCTTCTAGTTCTCAATAACTTATTCAGAATTGGGGGCAAAAAGACTTATAGCCGTTTTTTTTTATTTTTATTTTCTACTGCATGCAGTTACATAAAATTGACTTCGTGTGATTACCTACATATAATAATTCTAACGTAAAAAAATTGGAGCATCAACTCTTTATAAGTAGGTTTCTTCGGCATGTTTGTATGCCAGAACTTATTTGCAGGATTAAAACTTACATCCTTTAGTACTGTACTATGTTGAGATGCTAGTCACCATATCAGAAAATAAGTGAAGGAGTGACTTTTTTTTGACAAGAATACGGGAAATTCAATAAAAATCCTTGAGGAGACAAATTTGGACACCGAGGTTCCCATCAGGGTTGAAGAAGACGGACAGTAACTCAAAATCATACGAAAGTCGCGTTACAATCCTGTGATGGTCTTGGCCTCCTTCAGAAGGTTTTTCCATGCCACCCTGTCCTCCAACATGCTTTGCCAATCGTCCACATTTTGCAGTGTGAAGTTTCTTTCCACTCCGTCCAGCCATCTCAGCTTAGACTCTGGGCCTTCCGATGCTTCTTACTCCAAACGGGTCTACCACAGAAAATAATTTGAGACAGCCAGCGAAGTCGGCGAAGCTTTATAAATTTTGCGGCGTTGATATAATACCATCATAATACTTATAAGTTGCTTCTTTGACATTTTAATGTCATTAACTAATATTTATAATTATTATAGAACGAATTCTTATGCCTTTTAGTCTACTAATACATACAGTGACATACTCTCTTTTTTCCTTAATATATCTATAGCATAAAAGTTATAAAATAAGACACTAGGAAGTCGCTACACGTATTATTTACAGGAAGAACGGAGGAAAGGCGAACAGGAGTCGAGGTGTTAATAAAGCTCCCACACTCCTTGCAATTAACGACGGGGACCTGGATAGATCATTGGTGACTCGTATATAAGCCCGTATCTCCTTACATTGTTAGCGAGCGCTTTATTAAAAGATTTCACACTCTTTATGTTAAAATAAACCTATCGGGACTTATAATAACACATGCCATGAGGGTTAACCTGCCAACATTTATCTAGCGCTTTAGGAGGAACAATTCAATCTAGACATTTGATGATGCCCTTATGCTTAAATTAAATCTCCTTTTTGTCAAAAACATTCTTGACTGCCGTGTTTTGTATAAGTAAGACTCGAGTCGCGATCTTGACGAAACTCCTGTATTTGTTCGAACTCTTTATTGTGGTTTTGATCATAGATAATTTATTAGGATGAAACGTAGAGTGAATGTTAGCGTAATAACTAAGTACCTATAAGAGGAAAGTAAATAAATTGTGGTAGTTCGATTATTTTGAGATAATTAATGAAGAAAGACTAACAAAAAAGATGTATAAATCTGAAAGACTGAGTGCACGGAAATGTGGTCGACCTAGAATAAGATGAGTCAATCATATCCTTGCCGTCTTAAAGGAGGGCCAAGTCAGGAGTACAAGGAATTAGAGACAATGTACCTATGCGGAATGTTGCGCTGTTGAATGAAACGGTAGGTAGAGGTTTGTCTGGATAGGATAGGAATGAATGGAAGTCCGTACTCTCTACCTACCTCCTCCGATAAACGGCGTGATGGGTAAATAAAAAAGTTGTTGATTTTTGGTTCCTATAATTTGATTTTATTACATAATACTACATACATACATACTCCCTTTAAGGCCCCCCGCTCAACGCAAGCCAGCCCGGAGGAGACCAATCCGCAGCGAACCCGATCCACACAAACCAAGTCCGCCGCGGAGCTACCCACTTACTATAATAGATAATATAGAATTGGATAAAAATAATCAAAACTCACCATTCCAAAATAATCAAATCTTCTTAAATATGGTCAACAACAAATGGCCAACTCATGTCAGGATATATACAGATGGCTCAAAAACTAACGATAATGCCTGCGGAGCAGCAGTATATATTCCAGGATACAACACCAAAATTATGTACAAACTACCTAAAAATTCATCTGTGTACACAGCAGAATGTTTGGCAATAAAGGAAGCACTCGTGCAAGTCAAGAAACTCAATATGAATAAAGCAATAATTTTCACCGATTCCTTATCTGCAATAAAATGTTTATCTTCTCCGCTTTCATCAGACTCAAAAAATCACATTATAAGAAACATTAGATCCATAGTATATGAGCTGGAAGGTGACGGAACTGAAATAGCATTTGTGTGGATTCCATCCCATTGCGGCATCAGTGGGAATGAGAACGCCGATGAATTGGCAAAAAGAGCATGTATAGCTGGTTTTCTTCCTAAGGATTTCGTCCCAACAGAGGACGATATGCTGGGTGAAATAACACGGTTTAGTCACTCCAAGTGGATGGCATACTGGAATCTTAATTATAAGGGCCTCCAGTACAGAAACATACAACAAACAATTCCTACAAAACCCTGGTATCATTTGGAAAAATTAACTCGCAATCAGATTAAAAATATATGTAGATTAAAATTTGGTCACTACAGATTAAATAAACACCTCTTTCGAATTGGATTGGCGGACTCTCCATATTGCGAGTGTGGTATGGATGAAGAGTCCGCAGAACACGCTCTTTTTGCATGTCCGATAAGGGAAGCCGATTGCCAGGAGTACTTCTCGTTCGAGGACGTTGAGTACCCAATTAATGTTCAATATCTGTTATCTTTAAAATCTTCGTCAATTGATAAAACCATAATTGGTTTAATATATAAGAATTTTGTTGTTTTGTAAGGATTTTTATATTGAATTTTTTATTATAAAGGTTGTATTAAATAAATAGTGTTTTTGGCACAAAACATCCTAATGGATGAATTGCCGAAAAGGTTTTAAAAAAAAAAAGTCCGCCGCGGATCCCCCCAGACCAACCCACAATGTGGGAAGCCTAAACCCCACTCAGGAGCATAGGGAGGCAACAAGAGCTCTCCATTACGCTCGAAGGCGTCCGAGGCTCATTGTGCCTTTTCTGACCAATTGAGGTTTAAGGACGTGAGGTGGTCAATCTCACGGTCCCGATCTAATTTTTCGATTTCCTGCCTCTTACAGGATGTTCGAAAAATCAGCAAAAAGAGCAGAGGTGCTATTCTTAGCCGGCAACCCCACGGCAAACATAATATTAAGCATGTTTTAATTTACTTTTAATGGTACGCTCTTTTTATTACTACGCTCTTTTACTTTTAATGCACCTTTTTACTGCTAAAGAGTACCTACCTAGTATTAATGATAATACAATATTTGTTTGCCATGTTGTTACCTTTATATTTTTCTTACATATATAGTATATTTTAAAAGCAAATTGCCGTTTATGACTAAATAAGTCAAATTTTCTATGCAACAAAGTTTGTTTAATATTCTGGTCAAATTTGATAAATAAAAAAATAGTATGGAATGGATAATTTGACGAGGTATTGTAATTGAAGCAATCAACATAGAACACAAGACCTTATTAAACGTACAGAAGAAAAGGTAAGTACCTACATGGAATAAGAAGAGAAAATTTAATACTAATGAAATTGTTTCAAAATGAAATTCGTCGTCGGGACGCCTAACCTCCCTCTCCCTCTCACCCCAGGACGCCTGTAGAGGGGACGCACCTAGACAACGAAGACGTCATTATTCCAATATAATTTTCTCGGATGATTAGAAAATGATACTTCAAACTGTTAATGCTTTAACGCTGTAAATGTCAATGTTTTTCAAATTATAATAATAATTATTATTTCTTCAAATTCCAATCTGCCTATCTCGGTACATCATTAAATCTAATGAATTTCGAAAACACTGAATTTACTTGATTTAGGTATCGCATTGAGAAAAACGCGTGAAAGCTTCAGATACATTGGCACAGCCTAGTTTTGGAAGCGAACCTAGTCAAAGCAATAAGACTCTGGTCAACTGAGCAGAAGGAGGATTTTGTGGCACTATAGGGTAGACATAGAGTTAGGTTAGATTGTGCTGCATAAGTTGCAGAGATGCTTCAGCGGTTGAAGTTAGATATTACCGGGCCTTTCGAGGCGAGGTATCTTTGACGGAGTTATCTTAATGAAAAAGGGCAACAGAATAGACTCTGTCACAACTTCTTAATTCTGAAGAAGAACGGGGTGGAGAAATCTTCTAGAAGAGTCGAAGACCAAAAGAGGGTTGTAGCGCCAAGGCGATGCTATGTTGGATAATATTTATGTACCGTTTACATCGTACCTTCAAATTATATTTTTTTATATTATCGTTGATCTGAATTTATAAAAAATCAAATAAAAACATTCAGAATAATAGTCAGGTGTCAGTTTTCCGATTCTCGGAACTAATTTGTAGAGAAACACAGAAAATATAAAAAATATTCTAGGCTTCATGCGACATATCACATAAAAGAAGTAAAAAATTATTTCTGACGACTTGTTTGTCAATCATTGATTTACCAACGGAGACATAATTCACAAAATGTTTCATCAGCTTTAATGGTGATCGAACTATATGACACCGTATTCACAAAGAACGTAAAAACCCGATCCGAATCCTTTGTGTTTAGAGCGCTTGAGGATATATAGAATGAAACTAAAAATTAAGTCGTCATAGAAATTTCATTTGAGAAATACAAAAATAGTAGAATATTGAAGCGATTTGAAGGCAATAACAATAATATGCGGCACCTTAGCAAATGCGCCGCAGTACCTAGGTAGTTTCTAGAGTGCATGTTAGCAGGCATTAATAATGCACTTTGTGTCTTCAAACAATCAGATGTTAAATAACTTCCATACAGTTGGTTATTTCCAACAATTACACCAAGGGTGTTAACCCATTTTCTTCATGGGAAATTATTTCACCATCAAACAAAGATAGGTATAACAAACTTGTTTTATGATTCGCAAACTTCTTTGTCTACTTCAGGAGTTCCACAAGGCTCTTACTTGGGTCCCATGCTCTTCACATTCTTTATTAATGATATTGGATGTAACATTACAAATTCTCTTTGCAGAAGACCTGAATCTTTACAGGGAAATACCCTACAAGCAGATGCAGGATAATTCCAGAAACATCCACTATATAACCACATGGTCACAATCAGTTATATTATTCTTATATAGCACATACAAATGCAGCGCAATGACATTTTCTCGATCACGAAACCCACAAATATAATGAAAATAATATGAATGAATCTGGACTGAACAGAGTATTTGAGTCCAAGGATTTAGGTGTGATGCTAATTCCCAGATTGAATTTCAAGGAACGTAAGTATTATAAAGATTGTAAACATTAGGTTTTGTCATTAGAAATTACAGATTCTTAAAAAACAGTGAAACATTTAGATTATTGTTCGAAACGATGATTAGATCCATAATAGAAAAATATTGAGAAAGACCATAAGAGTTAAAAGGATTTTTAGTGCTCATGGTGAGCTCTAAAAAGTACGAAAATACGTTACAAAATAAATATC
The DNA here is from genome assembly GCA_963576905.1 of Mystacides longicornis. Lineage (NCBI taxonomy): Eukaryota > Metazoa > Arthropoda > Insecta > Trichoptera > Leptoceridae > Mystacides > Mystacides longicornis. The sequence continues at coordinate 14,509,784 of OY756426.1, forward strand.
AAATACAACGGGTTACAATTACTTCCTCTCTCTAAAGGTAGGTGCAACGAGTTGATGCTTCAAGTAATAAAATACATTGCAACTGCCTTCAAATCATACATATTAATACGCGTACGCTGTACATTAATAATAATTGTTATATTCGTATGTAGCCGTAGTTAGGGGTAGCTAACTAGGTGCTTCATAGTGGGAGGTGAGCCGTATTAGGGGATGTGGGCGTAGAAAAAGAGGTGTAATTATGCATGAGAAATTTCATATAAGCAGAGCCAAGACTCGAGGAGAATATTCAAATTCTCTATGGGGTGCAAGCGGCGGGGTGTGTTTTGATTATAAAATAATCATATCTATTATGTAGTGGAGTAGGCACTCTTGCTGCCGTATGCACTCACTTACATCCTTATTTAGGATACCTATACTTTCTTAAATTACTTCTCGTTTACAAGCCGTGTATAACCGGAGTCTCTGTACATTGTATCTTCATAATACGGATTTGCATTTTCAACGATATGAACTCATGACTCGAAAAAAGTAGGCAAAGAACTTCATATTTTCTACCAAATGACGCCATCTTATATATAAAAATGGAGAGCTATTTCCCGATGTCATCGCATCACGCCTAAACGGCTGGACCGATTTCGCGAATTCTTGTTTGGTCGTGTAGGCTTTTATCAGGATAGTGTCCTTTTAGAAGAAAAAAATTAAGAAAAATGCATGGAAAATTAGAAAATTAAAGAAAACTCTACGTAGACAACCTTATTAGTACTTTCTACTTTATAATTTTTATTCCAATTTTGAAATATTGACGGAAATTGTCAATTGGTGCGGTTGACAAAATGCGGATGGAATATACATGGTTTAAAACATACGCATCGTTCGGAATTACATTGGTCAAAAGATAATTAATTCATCACCATACAAATAATTCGAATTCAATATTCATGGTTAGATTGGGACCACAACAGGACGAAGTCTGTCGGGAAAGCTAGTTTTCAATATTCAAGTGACATAATATCTACGTTTTTTTTAGACTGACCTCGCGCTTCGTTGTGAATGAAATCTTTTAAGCCGTTCATACAAGAACAAGCCTTCCTTTCCACATGTTCAAACTATCATAGCTCTTTTTTCTAACAACAATAATTTTTGCATTTATGGTAAACTATCTTAGTTTGGTAGACTAAACATAAAGAACAATTTCATAGTCTCACTCTTTCAATATTATGTTGGTTATTCAAACAATGGCGTTTATCGATTTAATTTTAAGGTATCCTTATGCTGTGTTAGCGTTGTGTTGTATTTTTGTCTCCGCGTGAATATATTAGGTAGAATAATGGCAGAGAATAAATCTTTTAAATTGAGAAAACATGACAGACAACATTGTGTCTCGTAATATTAATACGTTGGCAGGGTAATGTGTTCGCAGATAGGCGCACGAAGACACGTTGTAACGAGGCAGTTATTATGACGGCTTTTGTTCCCCACATCCCGACACACTGTGCGACGCGATGCCGACGACGCCTGGATGTGATAAGCACGCCTTATTTAACATTTATTGTTTTCGCTTATACTTTTATTTTTGTCATTCTTTAAAATTAAACAGACCGTGAATCAACCATATTAAACAGATCGCAGATAGGCATTCCTCTCCATAGAAAATTTGTAACCCAGTCTTATTCTATATTATACGCTCACTCATGTTAGGGTGCATTTAAATCAAACGCACATAGAGCCAGAACTGGAAGTAGAGTATATTTTCTTGATTGTTGATATGACAACTAGTCTGTCATCACCCATTTATAATTATTTCTTGGTTGTAATTGTTTCCACGACGTTCAATATCAACCATAAAAGAAAGAATAGGTACTCTGTTCCTAGATTCGGAACACATCACAAATGATGAGTTACTGAGTAGAACCGGGGAAAAACGGGAGCTCCTAAAAAGAGTTGCCCATCAACGTGCCAAATAGATAGGCTATAACATCAGGCACCCGGATCTGCTCTTTATTATCGTCGAAGGAATGATTGAGGGCAGAAACCACAGAGGCCGCCCCAGGGATAGCTGGGGACCCGAACATAGACCAGGTGATCAGAATAATGCGCTGCAGCACCTACCAATAAATGAAAAGATTGGCCAGTGACAGGGAGGAGTGTAGAAAAAGAGTCAGCATGCTTGGTGCAGACCAATCCTAGGATTGTGACTCGAAAGAAGAAGAAACCCAATGCACCCTTACATACATGGCTTAGTTCGTATAGATCTTTAAGTTTACTCACTAGAGATGGATTCACAGCCGGTTGTCAACATCGCAAAAGGTATAGGTACCATATAATATGTAGTTCTTAAATAACTCTCATTAGGCTAGGCACAAGATTATTATTATTATTATTGTTTGTAAAGAAAAAAAATGCTTACGCTACATTCAGGAAAGCAACACCAGAGACCATTGCAAGGTATTTTTAGCGGCTTTATGTACATATTATTTAATTTAAATGTGCCATGTGCCAGGAAGTCTGTCTAGAACTGTGCAACAACCGTCTCACGAAAAGGTTATCAGAATAACAAGAAAGATGAATAAAAATTCAAACCAAAAATAAACCTTAAAAATGGTCCAGTAACAAGCTCAAAGGTTAACAAGGAATTAATTGATGAAGAGCCATTGGTTTTGAATTACTTACATGTGTTAAGAGAGAAAAATACACGTTTTTCTCTCTTAACACAATATGTATGTAGGTGTGAATAGAGTGAAAAATAATGTAGAGCCAACGCTTCATTCCAGTAGAATACCTATATTCACCAGAGTGAAGTCAGTATGAAAAATTAAGTATTATTTTCGTTCATACACGTGTATGTAGATACAAAAACACTTTGCTCATTTTACATTTCCCATAGGTTTTGTTTTGCCAAATGTGCCGGAAATTTCAAAACAGGGGAATGCCATTTTTCCTTTGCAGGCTGGTACTCGCTTGAATATTACATATATTTTGAATCGTACAAGAATAATAAATTGTGGCTTTGTATTTTTTTATACGAGTAAAGCGTAGTATAACTATCGGCGCACTTCGTCATATTACGAGTAAAACAATCTGATAGTGAAATACTAGACAAAAACACACGCGACTTAATTAATTACAGGGAAATGTATAATAATAACCCAACAAAGTATTGTGACATTAAGGTAAATAAATGCATTTTTCATTTTGATAACGGGAAAAATCAAAATAATAAAGAGAAAAAATACAATATAGAAAAATAAATAAAATGACTGTAAGAATCTGTCTACAATCTTACTATTTTGTTCTATTGGTTCAAAAGTTAAAGATAACAACTTGCAAGAAGACGTCATGTATAGGCTATATTCCTGCTGTGAGTTTAATTTTTTAACATTAGGTATAGGTATTGTGTGTTTTCATTCGACAGGTCATGATATTCAAATGTTGATCTTATTCAAGTAAAAGATATCTTAAAGGGGGGGTCTAGTGAGAAAATTACCTTCATTTACTTTATCTGATGAATTAAAAACAACACATTACACTTTAAAAAAATTGAAAAATTTACGAAAATTAAAATAAAAGTTTCTTAATTCTATGTACTAAAAAGTACACGTGATTTTCGGGGGGAGGGGTATTCTGAAAAATCACCAAACATCACCGGGGGGGGGGGGGGTCTAAAAGTTGTCAAAAAACATCACGTCATTAATGGACGTCCCCTAATGCAATATACAATAGAAGAAGATATTGTTGGTAGACCAGCGGTTACGACGCTGGCTTTCGTACAGTTTCGTACGGAGGTCGTAGGTTCGAATCCCGGGCGTGCCGACCATTTCAGCTTTTACGACACAAGCCTTTGCTTAGTGTGAAAGATGTCAGAAAGTGATGTTCACTTCGAGTGAGCACAGATTCATAAAAAAAAACAATGAAAATAATCAACAACAATAATACAATAAGTTAATTAGAAATATAGCAAGTCAAATCATAAAAAATAAAAATTCGTTAATTAAATTAAATTACTTTAATGTATTACTTCAGTTGCTTATCGATGTGAAATAGGTTTTACCGTGAGATATCGCTTATGTTACATACACCTGCAAAATTTCCATAAAAAGAAACGTCTATGTACAGAGAGCTGAGCCGCAAGGTGAAGCACTCGTGTGTGTTGCCCATTTTCCTGTATGGGTGTGAGTCCTGGTAACCGGACTTTGGCCCAGGCACAAAAAGTATCTGCATTCTAAACGAAGTGCCTCAGGAGAATTTTGGGTATAAGATGGTACCACCGCATCACGAACGGCGCTATACGCCGGCGCACCCAGCGTGAGCCCGTCACCTCTACTATTATGTGGAGGAGATGGACTTGGCTGGGACATGTGTTAAGGATGCCGAATGACAGTTGGCCGAGGAGAGCGCTGTTCTTCCTCCCATCAGGGTCCCGGAGACGAGGAAGACCCTCTCATACTGTGTTCCGCTCCTTCGAAGCAGATCTGAGGAATCTGGACATGGTGTGGGAGGAGGTCATTAACGTTGCGCAAGATCGAGCGCAACGGAGAGCTCTTGTTGCCTCCCTATGCCCCTAAGTGGGGTCTAAAGGGAGTTTGGATTTGGATTGGATGTAGCTGTAAGCGGTTTAATTTATCACAAGAAATAATAAAGAGACTTATTGAAATTGGTGCTAGCTAATTAAACAGTATTTTTGTTGGGAACTTTGGAAAGCAGACTTATCAAATTAATAAAATTAAAGATAGCCCAATAAATATCAATGTTTTACCAACAATTACATCAGGATTTTTGCACTAACAAAAATCTGATGTACAGCGATTGGGCATGGTTAAAAAGAAGATTTTTAGCTGCTCATCAGCTATGATTCTGTTGATGGAAGCGGACAATGACAAATACGGCCTAAGGTTGATTACACAACACACACAATTCATCAAGATATCTACAATGAAGAAAATCCGCTACATAAGTTTGATTGAAAGACGGAATTTTTGCTGGCTAAAGGCTCGATTGCGTTAAAAAGAGATCTGCAAACTCAAGAAGTGACAAACTGGCGTTGCAGGACAACGGAAAGGACGTAACTCTGCTGCTAGTGGAGGTGAATATTGTAGCATATGTTGGATAATTCGACACTTTGTTTCAGCCTTATATAATATAATTATTACGACACAGAATGATAAACTACGGTTGCTTTTATGTTTCATTATAAAGTAAGTTTTAATAAAATAAAAAAAAATACAAACACAAAATAAATTTAAAATTAGATTAATTAAGGGTTTTCTGTACATCACGGAAAATGTCTTTGTATGAATAATGAATGAATTGTAATATCTACTTATAACCATAATCAGGAACAATACAACACAAGACAAAGGTTTTTGTTGGGGAAACCAGTGGACTCTGTACCTATATATAAAGGTAGGTATGTTGAAGAGGGGATGTGCATGGGGGCTAAAACCGCACCCCTTTCTTCCGGTAATTAACATCCGACGGACATGCAGTCGCGCATAATCCCTGGAAGTCTTCAGGGTGTGGAGCATACAATTAATACGGTCTATGATACCTAATCTAATCTAATCTAATTTTGTCTACATTCGAACACCGATACATTAGGTAGTTACTAGTTTATGTAGGAATACCTATACCTACTTACCTGATTGATATCATCAATCTTATATACCTAGGTATTTTTATGTTTTTTGTTGTGTTAAATTATAAAAAAAATATATCTACTTATCTATACGTGAAGGAAAAAATTTGTGACCATTTTTTACGTAAATTGCGCGAACGGGGGAGTATAAAATTTCACAAACTTATAGTTTATATTATATAGAAGAAGTGGTGAATGCTAAATTTTTATTTTTTGACATTGACACAGACGAATATATTCTTTTGTTTATCTGTGGTCAAATTGAGAATAGATTAATATTGTTCTTCTTTAATATTAGTAGAAAAAAACTTTGTACATATCAACATTTCAAATTCGACGTACCTACCTACATGTCAAGGTTTTTGAAAGAAAATCTTGGAATCTTCTTCTTTTGGTCGCTCACAATCTGACCTCCAGAGACCGAAATCATTGGATCGCGTCATCCGTTCTTTAAATGCGTACATGGGGCACTCGTTTATCAGATGGTCGATTGTTTGTGTAATCCCACATGCGCATGCTGGTGGGTCCATCCATCCCCAATTTTGAAATGGAGCCTTAATAATGTTCAAAGTTATATTAATTCAAATAAGTTATGGTCCAATTTCGATCAGTGGTCTACCACTATTACACATAAATATCTTTTTTTTTTTTATTTATTTTTGCTACCTCCAAGAAACAAAGTTTCGCTGTCGGAGGCAGCACATAATAAATTTTACATGGTTTGGTACATGATGAAACTTTAAAAAATAGACTTAAACCTAGTACATAGGTAGATACTTATGAACTATTTAAACTATAAAATAACATAAAGATAAAAATGAAAACAAAAATAGAAACGAAAACCAAGCAAACTATAAAAAAGCAGAAGAGAAAAAAAAAGAAAAGAAAGAAAAGGTTAAGTCATTAATAATAAATAAAACAAAATGGGATAGAGCCAATAAACTTAAAATTAGAATATAAACAAGAGACCAAAATTCAAAATGAAATCACCAAATAAGATGATCCCTATGCTTGGTATGATATGCCTGCAGAAGACCCATCTGAGTCCCTGTAAAAGTACCTACTCTCAATAATCTTACTCCGTTTAAAAAAAAAATGTTTTCATTAATACCTACCCTAAAATTGGAAAATGTGTTTGCTTGTAACCATCCCTTATTTATTTTAAAACCTGCTGCTAAAAAAATATCTGTTTTCGGTTTTCGTACAGATAGGTATCTGAACAAAACCGAAAAATTATTTATTTTGAATCAATTTTGTTAACGACTTGATATTATATTTGTTAGAACTGTCTAGGATTTGAGAAAAGGATTGCTAAGTTTTTTTTTTCAGTTTAAAGTCGACCCCACATTGATGTTTAAAATAAGGGTCGTTTGTCTGACATATTTACGCAGCTTTCTTTGTATAAAAAGTTTACCCTCTCACGGCCCTCGGAGTCATTAAAAACTCCATAATACTCAGACACTCTGTACCTAATGCTCCAATTAATGAGATGGATACAAAGCCCTCCTCATCCTCTTGATGTTAATGAGTGACCACTTAGAAGTTACATTCACTAATTTGAACTGATCTCTTAAAACATCTCTGATGTTGGTTGAAGGTCTTATATATATTTTCTTAATTTTCTTATACCTACCCTTTATACCTAGGTATTTTTATTGTCAAGTATCTAGGTCCTGGGTAATATAAAATCTTTGTAAATAGCTAGGTTAATAAATTAAATCAATAAATAACACTCTTCTATACTTAGGTGTCAGTATAGCTGGCGGAACTTAATGTTTGAAGCATTCTCTACCAGTCAACCGGTCCCGTCCGATCTTAGACAGGATTCTAACCCCGAGTATAAAGTTCTTTAATTGGTTATCTTAGAAGATGAATTGTTTATTTCTACGATCTTAACAATAACCCATTTCTTGTACGTTTTTATTCTCCTCACAACGTTCCAAATATTAATGGATTCTAGTGCCGTTTTGCAAGATTAGATCTTTTACCTAGTTTCACCACTTCCCAACAGATTTATCTGTTGAATTTATAAATGGTGGGTCTTAGCTGCTTACAAGAAACGTCTCCAAACCTCTCTGTCGCCGGCTGCCACCTTCCACTTATTTTGCCCCGAGCCCTGCAGTCTGCAACAACATGATCCAACCATCGCAGCTTTGGCCTTCGAACGCTCTTTCTTCCAACTGGATTATTAAACAGCACTGTTTTTCGGAGCCTGTCATCATGTCCTGGTCATCCGTACGGAACAGCTGATGTCCTAGCCAGCGTATTATGTTAATCTTGATGAACTTAACTACGCTGACATATTGGCATGTGGAGCTCGTCGTTGTATCATTTTCGCCATACTTCGCCATCTTTAACAGGTCCATATCTATAAAAGGCAAAGGATCAAACAATTTTGCGACTAAATAGACTGTAAGCCAGCCTTGGAAAAAGGGCGTAAGCAGTAAGAAAAAATGTGAATATAAAAAGTAATGTCGTTTTTCATTTCGAATATTCTTTAATTATTGTTTTTAAAATCTTTTACATAAAAATGGAGGCTATTTCCCGATGTCATCGCATCACGCTGGACCGATTTCGCTAATTATTTTTTTATCGTGTAGGCTTTTATCAGGAGAATGTCCTTTTAGAAGAAAAAAATTAAGAAAAATGCATGGAAAATTAGAAAATTTAAAAAAAGTCTACGTAGACAACCTTATTAGTACTTTTTACCTTATAATTTTAATTCCAATTTTGAAATTTTGACAGAAATTATTGTCAATTGGTGCGATTGACAGAATGCGGATGGAATATACATGGTTCAAAACAGACGCATCGTTCGGAATCACATAGGTCAAATGATAATTAATTCATCACCATACAAATTCGAATTCAATATTCATATTTAGGAACACAGGACAAGGTCTGTCGGGAAGCTAGTAATAAATAAGGAGCTAACCTACCCTTAGGATTGCATTGTTCATCTTGTAAGATAAAATCTAATTTTAAACAAATGTGGCACACATTGCAAAGCATACGTAAATACGACTTCGCGCAATCAAGAAGACTATCCACCTCAGAGAAGAGTTAATGTGCGAAGCTAAGATGTGCGGTTTATCTTTCGTTAAATTGCGCCCTTCTTTATTAAGATACTGAAATAACTACTAAGCATTGAATTGATAAGACTATATTGGTTTATGACTTTATATTTTTTAAGACTCATTGATGGATATGGGATACGGGAGAGATGCATAAAAGTGTACATTTAATGAACCAAGTTTACATTGAAAAAAAATGGTATCAATTTTTCAACCAGACACTCTAAAGAGTTGGAGGAATAGTTGCATTCTAAGACAGAGATAGAACGATAAAGATGACGCGTATGAAACAAAAATAATTTAATAAAATAAAACATAAACTGAATACTCATTCAGGTTGAGAAAAGAATAACTGCTAAAAGACGAATATTTTTTGGGAAACTTCAAAAACTTAACAAATGAAAAAAATATATAAAAAGTACACATTCCTTAATTAAAATGGATTAAGCTAAAAGAAAGTGGCAGATTTCGTAAAATTGTTGAAAGATTTCTTAAACTGAAAAGTTCTTGCTTTCTTTTTAGTAGGTAAAGTAAAGCTTCGCTTCGCTTTTGCGGATGGGCAGTCTAAGAAGCATGAAAGCTCGAGGAGGAACCAACATATTTGTAAGATATCCCACACGGAGGATCATCCCCTGGACCCATTCCTTCTAATATGGAGAGGGTACATTATTCTTAAGAACGGTGACACAATGTTCTCAGGCGGTATATCATACAGGAGCATAGAGGAAAATTTCCTTTCAACAAAATGCACGCTCTGCAAGGTTTATAGTGAGTTATTATCCTATGATTATTCTTGTAAGATATTATAATGTATTCAGAAATTTATTGCCGGCCTGTAGTAAATCAAAGAGAACATTATAACTTTTATCTTACAATTTTCTCCAAAGGTACTAATTTCATAGTGGTTACCTATTGAGAACTTTTATGAAAAACACCGGTTAATTTAACAAACATTTTGAACATACCCCAATTCCCTATCACATCAACTAAACTTTTGAATTTTACGGGCAATGTCAAGTAGTGATTTCAAACAATCCCAATGATATTGCATTTACGTGAATATACCTGCAAGCCATTTCAAACTAATGATTTCCTGTCAAAATTATCATCATGTCCGCCAAATGTCCTTTTTCTCAAACAATTTCATTTTGACGCCAAGAATTGGCTGAGGGATTTTAAATTGTTTTTATAATTTTGACTTGCGCCTTTTAACCATACGACTATATATATATTTTGATCAAACAAAAAAACCACTTTTAATGTATCTTTCATGATTAAATTTAGGTTAGTTGTTAGAGACCACAACTTCGTTGTTGTATGCTCGCCCTTTGTATGTTAATTCTCCATTGATGTCTTTTTTATGTGTTGTTTCTTATACCTATCAATGTACAGTAAAGAATTAATAAATAAAATAAATAATAAAATAAAATAAATAATAAAATAAAACAAGAGGAAAATAATATTTTTACTGAAAATAATAACTTTTTTGTTTAGATTTTTGTTTTTAAGGGATAGGTATATAGATATCTGGGGAAAAAAAATGGCACAAAAGCGGTTTTGACATTAAAGCAGCTCCTCTAAAATTTTGGCGGGTCTTTCTAAGGTGCCGCTTAAATTGATCGAATAGCGGGTTATTTCGGAGGAATTGTGTTAAAATTTACTTTTTTCAAACATTTTTTTGGCGCATTTTTTATTTTAGCAGATCTGATGACGAATAGGGGTGTCGTCTGTTAAAATAATGAAATTATTGGCACCGGAAGAGTAGGAAGAAACGATGTCCTTTAAGTTTTAAAACACAATGTGGAAATAAGAAATCAAAATCTGTTTGATGAACCAGAAAAACAAAAAGCAAGATGTGTATTTTTTGCTTTTGATACCACCTATAAGTTTCATTAAATTTGTATGTAGTAGGTAGGTACCTATCTCTTCTACGAAAAAATCATTACAAATACCTAATATGAGGGAAGTTTTGAGGTTTTAATGAAGGCTTAAAAAAATATCAGATCGTTTTGATTAAAAAAGCTCTGATTTACATAAGGTGAAATCGAATTGTGAAATGCTCGTGTGTTAATAAGTTTTTAAATGCTCCAACTCATATAGATACTTAAAAATGTACATTTTTCTTTTGTTTGGAGCTAGTACTGCTCAAGCAAGGCTATTTATTTTTTATAAACCTCCACAGACTTTTTATAAAAGACATACCTATTTGCTAACACTAATATTTGAATAATATTTTGGATAAGAAAATCAGAAAATTTAATGTTCAAAAAGTATCAATACCTACCTACTCGATATAAATTATTATATTTAGCATAATTGGTGTATTGTTACACTTTTAAAAAATATTTCATCAATTTAGGCAATGAAATTTTTTAGCCCAATGGTATCGTAGTCGACGGATTTTGTACGTACGGTCGCGGGTTCGAATCACGGTGCCAATCATTTCTATATTTCCACAAAAAAGCTTCGTTTTAATTGAAAGTGTATGTGTGTTAACTTTGGGTGAGCCCAGATTTTTATATTTTTTTGTAAGTTTGTTTTTAATATGTTCCTCTTTATGTCATTTTGTCTCGTAAAACGAAATCAATAATATCTGCGATATAATTTTTTTAATAGTGTTCCACGTGGAGATATATAATAAGCAATGTGTCAGCATAAATTGTGATTATTGATTGTATGTATGTTAATATTGTCAGTCGAATTCCTAACGACGCGACGCCAGCCGGTGCTACGCCCCGCGGAGATCCCGTCCAGTGAACCAGATCATAAAACGATGCCATCCGTTTGGCGAACGAGTACATTACGCTTCTTCCACGTTTACGATGTCTATAAAAGCCGGACAATAAATTAAACTATCAACTGGGAGTTCAAAAGTGCAATTTATAAGTCGGTTAAGTGTATCGGAGAGATATTATACTAAAGACGCGCTGTTAAACATTTTTTATGCCGTCGCAAAATGTCGCAAAATTGCGTCGCGACAGTCTATTTTGATGTTAAATTGAGTGATGAGTATTTATTTAACACCTCAAACTCCCCGCACACACAAATTAGTTTTGTTGACATCCAAGTGAGTGCGCATCTTCATATCGAAACGAGTTTACTTCGAATTAGTTATACTATACAAGGTGACTGGTAATTCGATACGTTCCTTGAAAAGGGTTATACTAGAGTAAATCTGCAATAATTTTGTTCTCATTAATCAGAGATCAAGGGCCAGTGGTTTTCGAGTTGTTTAACTTTTTTAGAGTTTTTTTTTTTAATTTTCCACCTTTTGACCTAAAACTGAAAATTGTGGACAAAGTACCTACTCCACTTTGGAAACTAAAAATACATTTTTCTAATAGCTGAAGAATAAAGGAATGATTGAAGTAAAGAATCTTGAAAATTTCAAAAAATTCAGAAATACAACGTTTTAAATTCACAAGTCATTTTTAATTTCGATTTTTCTAAGGGAGTTACCCCAAAAAAGTATAAAACACTTGGCATACAAACCACAGGAAAAACTTCTCCAATTAATAACTAAAGTTTCCGAAAACGTATAAATGTTTTCTATTTTACTATAGTTTTGGAAAATATCCTTACTAAACGATCAGATGGTGATATGAAGGCGTAGGCGTTTTCATACAGACGGCTGTACTTCAACAAGGAAAAAAATCAAAGTTGCGTTTCGTTATGATCACTAAACTAGGTCTTCTAACGGGACTCTTCCCGTTCCAACAAACTGTGCGCAGTCTCCAAGTACCTACAGTAAATTTTGGGCCCTTTAAGGAACGATAAAACTGATTCATAGGAAAATAATTAACCATTAACCATTAATGATCCCATAAGTTTGGATGCTTGTTCATAATCTACATAATGATTCAGTTATGTATGTGATAGCTAATACTCGTCATGCTTTACGTTTTTAATTTCGATTGTCCGGCTTGATCGGTAGGTAATTAAACAGGTTCTAGTCAAGCTTCTCATGGTTTAACAGACCTCTATAACTGACAAGCACAGAAAAAGAAAAAGAGTGACAACGTAATTAGTCAAAGATTTAAATCTTTTATACCTATATTCCTTTACTGGTAACACGGCCGGCGTGCTGGAATTATAGAACGAAAATAGCACGAAATGCTATCTTTCTGCATGTACCTATGTATTTTGCTAAAGTTGTAACGTGTTTGAATGCTTAGAGTATTGCAAAATATTGCATGTTTAAATGGTATTAACATAAATGCCGCAACACATCGATACTTTCTTTTATTTTTCAGCCTACGGCCACAAGTTCATTCGTAGATTTTCAAAATCCTTCGATAGTTATGAAAATATTTGCTGTGTTTTTTATTCCTCCAAATATAAATACCGCTATGAAAACTCAAAGTGTATTTTAGTTTCAAAACTTCAGATATTTTAATGAATCTTTTTGAATCACCACGGAAGTCAGACAGGGATGCATATTGGCTTAATTTATAATTTTATTATTTACATGGACCTCTTCTTGAGAAGTTCCATGCAAGGGGCAAGAATTATACCAAAAACACAGAGAGATGGTTTGAAGAGGGGAATTTGCGATCTAGAGTACGCGGACGATATAAAGTTGATCAGTACGACAGTGGACTGTTTGCGGCAAACAGCAGACTTTGACCATTTTGGGGTTAAAATAATTATATAAAACTACTAAGTTCCTTGGTGGGTGTTGTAAAAAAATCTGTTGATTTTAAAATATCTTTTTGAGTTGAAGCTCGGCTAGAAGCATACATCGACAACTTGGTCGTATGTATGTATTGTACTATGTGGTCGCGGTACAGTTTTTGATTTATGCAAAATATTAAAATCGTTGGGATTTTCCCCGTCGTTCCTGTATTTATGGCCGCGTTCTCACAAAAACGTATGGAGAACTTTTTTAGCTTAATCAAAAATTATTGTTTTAAACCTTTCCACCCTATTCTCGGAATAAAATTAAATAAAGTCCGTGGAGTGTTATCTTTACGCCATGAGGGAAGCTTTATTTATTCATTCCGAATATCATTTGCGTCACGGAGCATCCGTTTTTAATAATAATTTGTATTAGAGCTGTGAAATGACGGCTTAATTTCAATTAGGTATTATATTTATATTAAACAAACATTTTATATTATAAAATAATAAATAATACCTTGGCATTAGGAATATTTGAAATTTACATAAGATGAGCTATGTGTCTTTGCAGTGAATGTTGTTAGCAAAAATTAGTTATATGATACATCGCTAGCAAAATCCCTTAAAAATCAAAAATTGATTTCAATTTCTTAACAGATCTTTTATATTTTGTGAGGCTACATACTGTATTTTCATGATATTTGATAATTAAATGACTCGTATTATTGTTATTATGAAATAAGTAACTCATTTATAAGTATAAGTTTGTCATGTTGCAATGAGGCGTTATATAAAACACGCAACAACGAGACATGTATGAAAACATGAATGCATTTCACCTATCGTGACAAGAACCAATACCGAGTCCACCAACATGTATGGGACAATAATTATAAGTTTAATTAAAAAAATACACTGCAATTGTTTTGTGTGACAAATCTACCCCTCTGAAGAATAATCCAAGGGTAGAAGAGCTTTGTTAATTAAAAACACAAATGAAAACCTACATTTCTATATGTTCAAGTGTATAAATGTTTTTATGACTTACTCGACGAATCAAACTACCTACTTTTTTATAAAACTAATCAACAATTCAATTTAACTGTTTAAAATTTATAACAACTTTGTTTCTAATTTAAAGTAACATTTTCCTACATTATATTTTTAAACTACTTGTAGAAATTGTTTCCATGTCAACACAAAATAACGAGCCATAGCAGGTTCAATATTTTGTAAGTCGGGGTTATTTTTAAGTTTTATATATTTCTTTCTTTTAATGAATCTGAGCTCACTTAAAGTGAACAGTGTATGTGCACTCTTTGACTCTTCCACAGTAAGCTACTAAAATCTTGTGTCGTATAAGATGAAGTAACCTCTTCCATTCCACTTATTTTAGTGAATTATTAAAAGTGATCGTGATACCAAATCCAAACATTTCCTAGCTGGCCGTGACATTATCGAAAAATTTTATAGCTAAATATTTCAGCACGGTTATGACCCATTTATTAACCCCATTATCGTAAGAAAGTTTGATCTTTGTTACACAAATGGAACTTGTGTTGAGATGAATCGCGTCCACAATACGTGTTCATAGTTGATAGGATGCATGTTTTGAATAATTCAAAGTATTGAAAGCCATATTATTATGTGTTTATTGTAATTTAGAAGCAAACTATACAAGGCCCACCCAAAAGTTATTCAGGGCCCACGCATCGGTATGCACAAAATCCCAAGACACCAACCAGCGCACAACAATATTATGTTCGGATTTAACAAACGTGTAATTAAGGCATGTCCCTGGATTTTGGGGGCTTGGCCTCACTTTCTAAATGTGGGGTCCAACGTGAACTTCGACCGCAGGATGGAAGTTTTTATATTTAAAACAACGCGGATCATTGTCTGAGAAGAATTTATAATTTGTGATTATTTTTCAATATTGAATAATATGGCGTCATGTGAGATTAAAAATATTATTATTACAGGAATCAACTTGGTATATTATATTATAGAGTTGATCACGTTTGGAGGATTACCTAATAATTTCTTTTGATAATTGGGGTTTTCTCTGGTTTTCAATGTCACTTTTTGTATAAAAAAAACCTTTCTTTCTTCAGATTTGCATAATCTTTCGAATGTTTGGATATCAGTATTCCAAGTTTTTTTGTTCCATGTTATGCTAACCCTGACCTAATATTAGTTGCCATAGATTAATGTGTATTTTTTAATACTTTAATTATTATTGATCCATGTCCATATTGTCCATAGGTTTTTCTTTGGTGAACTCTTGCATTTCTACCCTCGATCATTCTTTAAAAAGAACTTATGAGAATAAAAATTATATGCCAGAAATACTTGCGTAAAAATGACCTATTTTCTTATTTTTTGTCTTTGCATACAAGTTGCATGTTAGATTGATAATACAGGTGGTTATGAAGAACGTTAGCCAAACTGGTAGGGTATATAGAGGGGACCATTTCCAACATTGTTTCCATACATTAAAATGTAAACAGAGTGGTGTTGCCAGTGTCAACCTGTCCTTTCCATATCATTTTTTCTATCAATTGTTGTTACCCAAATTTTGGTTCCTACCTTAGCTAACCAGGAAAAGTGACAATACACTTATATGGAAGAAATCAACCGCATCGCACCGCTAAACAAATCATTTTTTATATTCATCATTTAATTCGACCTTTTTCTAAAATTAAATTAATAATAAATAGATTCATCCGCGCCGCGTTTATAAATATAAATTGTGCTGTGTTGTTTATGTTTTTGTGTTCAATAAGGAAGAGCTGGCCAGCAGAAAGACATCACCGTGGAGTTAAGGTTAGTCCATCTTCCTTGATCCATTCTTTTCCAGCTGGTCACACCACTCCTCCAGCACAGCATGCCACCGCCCATACAGTCCACTTTTAGCTATTAATTTATAATTAATTAAATTTATTTATCATTAATTTTATACCGCGCAACCCCACAGAGTGTTACTTTTTTCTAGGATTTTTTAAAAAAAAATCGGAAAAATCCCAAAATTTTACCTATTAGTGTCTATAACTTTTTTATTTATCAACCAATCAGATTCATTTAAAATTTAGTATTATCTCAAATACATGTTTATCCAGATAAACTTGAAACCTGACTAAAAAGTCAACGCTAAAAATAGATATGATCCGACAAAATCCAAAAAACGGTCTGAGAAAAATATTACGCTAATTTTTAAATCAATTTTAAAAATATTTAGAAAAAATGGTGGAGTTCTTAATATAACATCAAAATTTCTCTAAAGTCTCTTCTTTTAAATGATATATTGCATGTCTGTACAACATATCCAAAAACAAAAATTAAAAACCAAAATCTGAATGATAGTCGCTATTTTATATAAGCCATTTTCTACCATAGTATAATTTTATACGGCGGTATAATGTTCTTTTTTCATATACCTTTTAAAAAATAGAGGTAGGTACCTAGGATGATGGCGCAAAGATTGCAGGCCACACATGGATGAGAGAGGCTCAGGACAGGAATGATTGGAAGGAGAGGGGGGAGGCCTATGTTCAGCAATGGACGGAAACAGGCTGACGAAGAAGAAGATTATAAATTTCTACTTGTTGCATGCATGAGATTTTTCGACATGTTGAACATGTTGAAAATTCTCATGATTAGAGTTTCGGAGACTTAAACTTTACCACCTAATGGCGAACGTTGTAAACGTAAAGTGATCACACTAAGCCAGCCTTCGAAATAACAGTAGAAGACGGTCGTAAGCCCGTAGTGGTTTGTTCCATTCAAAAATCGAACATTAGTTGTGAATTTTTAGTCATTAATTGTTACATATTTTTTAAGAACTAAATTTATATAGATAGGCACTTATTATTATTATCATGATTAAAACGTCAACGCAAAGTTCATTAAAAAAAATATTCGATTTTGATTGAATAATTATTTTTTGCATAACGACCTACGTGGAATAAATTGGTCTGCAAAAATGCTACATGAAATAAATAAAAATCGGCATAACTTGTATGTGTTTTAGTATAACTTATTGACTTGTTAATTATTAATATATAACATTGTAGGTATTATTATTGTATGTTGTCTGAATGGGCGTGATCCATCGATGAATCGAATAGCTCATTAATTAACTGATATGATCAAAAGTAAACAAAATGAATGAATTTATGTTTTTTAATCGATATAAAAATATTACCAACAACTACGAGTACCTACCTACTTACATAATATTATAATAATTATGTAGGTAGGTTCCTGCGTATTATAAATAATATGCGTATCCTGCGTATATTAAACAGTTTATTTACAGCGTGTTTGTTAATATAATATTAAAATAATAGGTAACAATATTGTTAACAAAGGTATCAGTATGAACAGCGGTAGGTATGTCTACCAGTCATCCCTTCCAATATGTGATATGATTCTAACCCAAAGTGAATAAAAATAAAATAAAAATTGAATAAAAATAAAATAAAATCTAGGTAATTTGAGTAAGAATCGAACCGGAAATATTTGTTAAGAATTATTATGCACCGGCTATTTTGTATGTATTTTGTATGGATCTACGATCCGTATAGTAAGTATTTCGAAGATTTCTGCAAAGCATTTTTATACATGATAATAAAAAACACAACTTTGCAAAGTATCACTTTTATTTTTTATAAAAACCAAAATATTTTCAACCACAATGTGGCCATCTTCAGTGGTGATTTAAATTAAACTGATGTATTGTGTCGCGTCACTAGTGTGTTGTTGTGGGTGTGTCTGTATGGTGGGGGTGGGGAGGTGAAGTGTTGGTTGTGTGTGTGAGGGGGTGAGAAGGTATGATTGTGTGCGTGTCCTGTACGAATAATTTGAGTATAGGTGACAGATTTGGAATTTGATTGTTAATTACGTGTTCTTTGTGTCTATGTATTTCTAATGTTTCTAGTAGGTTCATTTTATGGTTTTTGTGATTGTATATGTGTAAGTACTGTGTGTTTTCTCTGTCAATGTTGTGTCCTGTCTCTCTACAGTGATCCGCCATTTCTGAATTGATTGTGAAATTTTTTATAGCTTTGTGATGTTCATTAATTCTTGTTTCGAATTGTCGTCCTGTTTGTCGTCGAATTTGACAATAAACTATACACACAGACGAACGGCCTTCCAATGGGAAGCAGTTTATCCCCATTATTAGCAGACATTTATATGGACGATTTTGAGACGAAACTTTTTGCATCTAAACATGTACTGTTGAAACATATGACCAATTACAATAGGTACGTTGATGATATTTTCTGTACATGGGAAGGGACACACAGACAATTAGATCAGTTTTTGACATACCTCAATTCCATAGACAAACACATACAATTCACAATGGAAAAAGAAGATAACAGCTCACTCAACTACATGGACATTAACATATCAATAATCGAGAACCAATTTACATTCAAAATCTACCGAAAACCAACATATACAGATACAATAATTCATTCAAATTCACATCACCCATACTCACAAAAAATGGCAGGTTTTAATTCCATGATACACAGATTATTGACAATGCCACTCACAAAAGAAAACTACCAGACAGAAATCAACACTATCATAAATATAGCTAATAACAACGGATACCACCCAAACATAATTATACGACTACTAAACAAAAAACATAAGAACAAACTAATACACGATTACATTTACCCCAAGATACACTTACACAACAACGACGACAAATGGAGAAGAATACTATACATAGACAACATAAGTGACGAAATTACATCAAAACACAAAAACCAACACTTTAGACCAGCATTCTACACGAATAACTCTTTAAAAAAACGACTATGCAACTATAAACGAAAAACAGACATAAACAAAAAATCAGGCATATACAAGATAAACTGTAAGAACTGCGACATATGTTACATTGGACAAACAGGACGACAATTCGAAACAAGAATTAATGAACATCACAAAGCTATAAAAAATTTCACAATCAATTCAGAAATGGCGGATCACTGTAGAGAGACAGGACACAACATTGACAGAGAAAACACACAGTACTTACACATATACAATCACAAAAACCATAAAATGAACCTACTAGAAACATTAGAAATACATAGACACAAAGAACACGTAATTAACAATCAAATTCCAAATCTGTCACCTATACTCAAATTATTCGTACAGGACACGCACACAATCATACCTTCTCACCCCCTCACACACACAACCAACACTTCACCTCCCCACCCCCACCATACAGACACACCCACAACAACACACTAGTGACGCGACACAATACATCAGTTTAATTTAAATCACCACTGAAGATGGCCACATTGTGGTTGAAAATATTTTGGTTTTTATAAAAAATAAAAGTGATACTTTGCAAAGTTGTGTTTTTTATTATCATTATGGAAAAGTACCACAAAGTTGATAAAAATACTTTAAATAAATTCATTTTTATACAATACATACGTGCACATAGTGTTGTCCCTTGTTTTTATATATCCATAAAATTAAATTATTGGATGTTATCATTCAATCAATGAATGTTTGATTGTGAATGATACTTACTTGTTTTTTTTTTTGGTGTAATCAATTTACATACACAAACAACATTGTCAATATTTTATTTTCCAAAACATCAGAAATCACTTACCTCAATATCATCTGTTGAGTTTTGGGAATGTTGCAAGTGATCGGAGAATTGATTCTTACCTGGAAATAAAAAAATAAACATTAGGTACCTACTTGTTGAGTTGGTAAACTAGCGGTTACGACGCCGGCTTTCGGACTATTTCGTTCGAAGGTCGTAGGTTCGATGAAAATATTTATAAATAATAAATAACACTCATCTTTACATTGGATTGGATACATAGGTGTCAGTATAGCCGGCGGAACTTAATGCTTGAAGCATTCTCTACCAGTCAACCGGTCCCGTCCAATCTGAGACAGTATTCCAATCCCGAGTAGAAATTTCAAGTTTAAAAACACATTGAAAATTACTGACCCGACCGGGAATCGAACCCAGGACCTCTTGATCTGAAGTCGGAGGCTTTGCACTAGGCTACCGAGGTCAGTTTTATTCATTTAAAATGTAAAATTATAGTTTCTTTATCATCTGCGACGATGCAGGACCTGTGTCTGCAAAATAAGTCAGGGTATTAAAAAAATGTGGAATCTCTACATAATATTTTAGTCCGTTTATTTATTTATTTATATTTTTGAATCATCATCAATCGTAGAAAACAGACCTTAAGGTCAGATATTAATATGCGAAAAGCCGCGCAAAATTCCAGAGAGCGTTCTTAAATATATTTAACTACATAAGCTTTGATATATTTAAAGCTATTTAAAAAACTCTTATTTTTTTAGGATCTTCATACTACGTTTTCAAAAAAGACAGATGCCATCTTTTGGAAACAAAATTACTCATGTAAACGTTGAATGGAATCTTGGTATTACGGTATGAAAATGTAATAAAATAATTGGAGATTGATTTGTTATACATATAAATGTTATTCAAATCTTATTATTCTCAATAAACAAAGATTTAATGAAAAAATTTGCAAAATAATCCTCCATTTTGAAATCTGACACATTTTAGCAAATTTATGGCCACAGTTTTTTTTCAAACTGTCGTAGACAATGTAATAGATAAGTAATTATGTAGGTACCTGAGAAAATTATATTCTAATGTAGATAAGTATTAAATAATTTAGCAACAATTGTTGAATCATTTTATATTCCTGAAATATAAATAATGTTTAAATCTTAAAATCATTGTTGAAAAAGATAAATCTTAAAATCATCGTTGAAATTGGTATGAACATTCCATAGACAAACTGGCCGGTAACAGTGATAAATTAGATCATAAGGTACAGTGAACTTGACAGAATTGTTGAGAGAAAGAAATAAAATTGTTGACAATAATTGAGAATCTTTAAATTAATGTCTTCGGGATTTTAATCTACATAATATTTTAGTCCGTTTATTTATTTATTTATATTTTTGAATCATCATCAATCGTAGAAAACAGACCTTAAGGTCAGATATTAATATGCGAAAAGCCGCGCAAAATTCCAGAGAGCGTTCTTAAATATATTTAACTACATAAGCTTTGATATATTTAAAGCTATTTAAAAAACTCTTATTTTTTTAGGATCTTCATACTACGTTTTCAAAAAAGACAGATGCCATCTTTTGGAAACAAAATTACTCATGTAAACGTTGAATGGAATCTTGGTATTACGGTATGAAAATGTAATAAAATAATTGGAGATTGATTTGTTATACATATAAATGTTATTCAAATCTTATTATTCTCAATAAACAAAGATTTAATGAAAAAATTTGCAAAATAATCCTCCATTTTGAAATCTGACACATTTTAGCAAATTTATGGCCACAGTTTTTTTTCAAACTGTCGTAGACAATGTAATAGATAAGTAATTATGTAGGTACCTGAGAAAATTATATTCTAATGTAGATAAGTATTAAATAATTTAGCAACAATTGTTGAATCATTTTATATTCCTGAAATATAAATAATGTTTAAATCTTAAAATCATTGTTGAAAAAGATAAATCTTAAAATCATCGTTGAAATTGGTATGAACATTCCATAGACAAACTGGCCGGTAACAGTGATAAATTAGATCATAAGGTACAGTGAACTTGACAGAATTGTTGAGAGAAAGAAATAAAATTGTTGACAATAATTGAGAATCTTTAAATTAATGTCTTCGGGATTTTAATCAGTTTAATAAAACATTTGTTTTATCCACATAATATTTGTATTCCAATTAATCACACTCAACAACGG
The DNA here is from genome assembly GCA_963576905.1 of Mystacides longicornis. Classification (NCBI taxonomy): domain Eukaryota; kingdom Metazoa; phylum Arthropoda; class Insecta; order Trichoptera; family Leptoceridae; genus Mystacides; species Mystacides longicornis. Next base: position 14,531,936 of record OY756426.1, read on the forward strand.
TATTATATTGTATCTAAATTAGTATGTAAATAAACTCAAAACCACTTTAGCATAATTACCTTCAATTCGTTAAAAAAAATATTCATAGGGTGTCGTATACTTAATCATCGTGTTAAAAGAAGTATTCTTCAAAGACAGCGGCCAGTAAGAGGTTTGATTGGAAGCCTTTCTTGACGACCTTCCAAGGTTTGTAACAAATCATTCATCCTAGAAAAAATACAACATTATTATGATACGACATATAATATCATTCCATCTTCCACATAATTTACATTATGTAATATCATGTAGGTACATTAATTAAAGTTATAGTAGGTATATAATACATCTATAAGTAGCCAAAATCAACACTCTTTTTATAACAGAGATTTTTTTGAAGTATTTAAATGAATAAGATCACAATGAAATCAATAAGAAAATCAATCAGAAAACAGACGTTAAGGTCAGATATTAATATGCGAAAAGCCGCGCAAAATTCCGTAGAGCGTTCTTAAATACTCTTTGATATATTAACTTTAATATATTTAGCGCTATTTAAAAAACTTTATTTTTTTAAGATCTTCATACAAATTTTTCAAAAAAGACAGTAAGCCATCTTTTGGAAACAAAATTACTCATGTAAACGTAGAATGGAATCTTGGTATTACTGTATGAAAATGTAATAAAATAATTGGAGATTGATTTGTTATACATATAAATGTTATTCAAATCTTATTATTCTCAATAAATAAAGATTTAATGAAAGATTTTGGAAAAATATTTCCTCCATTTTGAATATTGACACATTTTAAAAAATTTATGGCCACAGTTTTTTTTCAAACTGTCGTAGCCAGATAGATGAGTAATTATGTGGGTACCAGATAAAATCATATTAAATATTAAAGAAAATGTATTAAATATTAAAGAAAATATAATAAAGCTAAGGTAATAAAATATATTAATGAAGATTTAATTTGAAATTTGTATGAACATCCATAATAGCAAGAATTGGATGGTAAAACAGTTTGCGTAGTGTGTACTTACCCACATCTAAATCTCAAAATATTACCAGAATATGAATTCACGAAACTGTATCGAGCTCAAAATTCTTATGTAGATAAATGCAAACTTATATTCTCTTACCTTTTACTTATTTTATTTAATGTTACATTCATCACAAAACAAGGTGGGTAATATTTTTGGCAGCGTTTCTTGACATATCCAAAATCCTTGCAAGGTTCTGACCTAGAAAAAAACATAATTCATTTAATATATGAAAGCAAAATAAAGTGATTACATGGTTGCAAATATATAAGACAAGATTAGAAAATTTTGCATTTTTCAGGGATTTGTTTTAAAAATACACATTGTGAGAATTTGATTAGAATCAATATTAAGGATTTAGAAAGTATATCAAACTTTTAAGAACTTCATATTATATTAAAGTGTAGTATTTATACCTTTTAAAGATCTTCATAAAATCCATTTAGACTGCATAATGAACCATATTTGATATATGCTCTGCATAAAACCTTCATTTGGAATCTTTCATTATTTGTTTAAAAGTGTAGCTTTTATACCTTTTTAAGATCTTCATTAAATCCATTTAGACTGCATAATGTATCAGGTATTATTATTTCAGATAGACTGCAACTCCATGCCTAGAAAACAATATTACAAAACATCAAAATCTGTCAAAGTTTAGTTACAGGAGAGACAGCAATTTCAAAGTATCATATTTTATATACCCATATTTTTACAATTCACAACTAAAAACTTCATGATAGGTAAAAATCTTAATAATTAAATATAGCTTAGGTACCTACTTACAAAAATATTTCAATATATTAAAAAACTTACAAAATTTTTGAAAATAGAATTCCTGTTGTTTTTGTTTGGCTCTCAGAATAACAATAATTGACAGTAAGTTACCATAGACGAACTTTTTAATATGTAATTTTTTGTCTTAGCTTCATAATATGAAAACAAAATAAGAATGATTTTTTTAATAATTCTTCTTCACATTTAAAGTGGTTTTTTGTGTGAAAATTTTTTTTTTAATAAGTCTAAATATTTTAAGAGACCATTATATAAGTAAATCAAAAATATACATCATAAAATAATTTAATAGTACCTAACTGTGTTGAATTATATTATTATCTTTGGTTATCCATGGATGGTTAATATTTCACTATACGTCATATTTTGTTGTCAAACAAAAGGTTCTGATTGATTTCGTCGATTATGAAAAATATAATTACCTTATTTTCAATTGAGTTTAATGAAAATAAAACTGGTAAGTCAAATTGATTAAAATATCTGTAAGCCTATGCCGTAACTTAAAACATTTATGCGTTGCTAAAACAATTGCAAATGTTATAAGGCGGGAATTAGTGTGTTACCGAAATCACAAAATTAATTTATTTTGTTGATATTTTTTTCAGGTTCCTGAGGCAAACGTGTTTTCAACGAGACTAATTGCTTTCATCCCACCTTTTTGACATAGCAGTACATACTTCTAAGGATCAAATTGATTGATAAAAGTGCATTTCTAACAAAGAAACTCATTGGTTTAATTTTTGCAAGACAATATGGTAAGCTACCTATGTAAGAATTTCATTAATTATGTTTCTTGGATTTCTTTATGTGTATTTTAAATCAGAAACTTTATATTGCAGATCCATGTTAGAGAACTCATTCAAATTTCCCATTTAGTTGAGAAGGGAAACAATTATATTGAAAAAATATTCAATGGCTGCTTATGGGATGTAAAGAAGATTGACCATAATCAATAACAGTGTCTTGCGGATGCCAGCGATTTTATCAATTTTACCACATATCACTATAAATAAGTTCTCAACCCGTTAGAAGCATATCAGCTTCATATAGAGCCTAAATGTATCTTAAACCATATTATTAACCACTATTACCGCAAAGGATTACTCTGTAATGGTGAGCAATGCTTAATTTTGACAGAAAATAAATAAATAAATATAAAAACGATAATGCTTCTGGCTCGACACAACACAAGCTGACACAATAGTGTGTTTCTAGCACATAGATTTTCATATATTCTTCGTAGTAAAAAGTGAAGCCGATTTGGCCGGCAATTTTGATAGTACATTTATAAAGAAACTTAAAAATGATCTAATTTCACTTATTTCAACGTAAAAATATGTTTTATTGTAAAAAACACGAGAAAACTACTGAATAAATATACGCTGTACCACATTCTTTTGGGAACCAAACTGTCAAAAGTTGCAATATTTAGGCTTCACTTTTGAACGCGAGTCGGGATTCTAGGTTATTGTATGGATTTCTGTGTTCTAGCATCAGATTTAAACTTTAAATTTTTTATTTCGGTTATGGAATAAAAATGATATAATACTTTTGGGTTAAGAAGTGAATAACTAATAGTTTTTTTTATAACGGTGGGTCGGAATATCTTTTCTGGTTTCCATTTGTTTAAGAGAATATTTTTTTACTCTGCTAGATCTAACAAAAAACTTTGAGATTATACATATTATGTTTCAATTGTTGATTTTATGTTTTATGAATTAAATAATGATTGGACAAAAAATAAACAAAAATTCTTTCATTCATTTATTCATACCCATAAATAATACTACTATTTAAATGGTTCTACGTTGAACAACTTGACATTTTTCAGAAGGCAATAACTTACATTTGAATTTGTTTCCTATGTACATTTTGGTTCAATTTTTTTATAATTTTAATAGATAATGGCATTTATCAATAAGGATAAGAAGAAATACCTAGATTTGATATTGATATACCTGCATTGATCCATTGAAAATTTCCTTATATGTAACTTCATATATTTTTTTAAATTATTTCAGAAGGCAATAACTTACATTTGAATTTGTTTCCTATGTACATTTTGGTTCAATTTTTTTATAATTTTAATAGATAATGGCATTTATCAATAAGGGTAAGAAGAAATACCTAGATTTGATATTGATATACCTGCATTGATCCATTGAAAATTTCCTTATATGTAACTTCATATATTTTTTTAAATTATATTGTATTGGTGTAGTTTTGTTTTGATTCCAATGCCTTTCTCAAAATGACACTAAATAGTTTTGCCTAATTGCCACATGATTTTTCACCTATAAATAACATAATAATAATACAACGTCTATTGACGTCAAGTGAGTATCTCAGTAGGTTTCGAATCCTACTATGGGCTAAGTTGAACCACCAAAATAGAGAGTATTGTTAAACTATGAAGGTGAGTTTATTTGCATAATCAAGTTGATTTTTATCCGCTCTGTAATAATCTACTAGATGTTGTTACTTGCAACTTGACGTTATAACACACCAACCATTGATGTCAAGTTAGATGCAGAACTCTTCAACAATTTGCGGCGATTATTTTGAGTTTGATATATCCAGATATGGAAATGAAATAAGTACCTGTAGTCAATATTTCATATACAGGATATTTTATTATTTCAATTATGCACCTACTTGAATAGTTTTTTTTAAATATAAGGAATCTATAGATATAGCTGGAGAGAAAGAGTGGTAAACATTGCTGCCAACTATTCCTAGGATTATGACCAGAGAAAAGACGTTGCGTTACAGTTTTTACTTTTGTCGTTGCAAAGCATAAGGGCAGCATTGTTATTATTATGTTTATGGCATCCCATCCCTAGAGGGACGATTTGTGCCAGACGCAGCATTGTATTATGAGCTTATAGTTCACTACAAGTATTTCAAGCATTCTATTAAATGTCAATTGTGGGGTAGGTGTAGACTGTAGAGAATATATCACCACACTACGAATTTGACTCACATGTCTCTCACAGTTATTCTATTTTTCATAGATACAAGCCGGTTTTATGAGTAACTCACCAATTAAAATTGTGATTCATGACAAACGTTACGTAGATTATCTCTATATAATAATTTAGAAATGTTTTTTTATTTGCCTTTGACAATACTTTAACCGTATATGTGAACATCACGCTCAAAATACAAATGCTTAGATAGATATTAATATGCCCAGAGCAGTATAAAATGCTGGAGAAGGTTCTTAAATACAATTTGCTGCATTAACTTTAATATATTTAGAGCTATTTAAAAAAACTGTACTTTTTAGGATCTTCATACAAATTTCTCAAAAAGACTTTTGGAAACAAAATTACTCATGTAAACGTTGAATGGGATCTTGGTATTACGGTATGAAAATGTAATAAAATAATTGTAGATTGATTTGTTATACATATAAATGTTATTAAAAGCTTATTATTCTCAATAAATAAAGATTTAATGAAAAAAATTGCAGTTTGACAGATACAAATCACCCTCTATGGGTGGGTTGCCCAATTAATATCAAAGCAGGCAATGTATGTAGCTAAGATTCAAACCACAGAGCTATCTCTCTCTGTATGAAAACTTGCAAATTATGTCGGTAGGTTCGTATAATATTTTTTTTATTATTATAGACCTCCAAAAAAAATAAAATATTATACGAACCTACCGACATAATCAGTATATTTATATTATCTGTGGACATAATTTGCAAGTTTTCATAGAGAGAGCTCTGTGGTTTGAATAGGTTCGTATAATATTATGAGGTCGGTAAAACAAAAATTGTAAAAGTGTCATTCTTCTTTTTCTGTGCTTATGTCAGTTAAAGTGGTATGTTAAGCAATGGGATGCTAGACTAGAATCTGTTTAATTACCTACCGATCAAGCCTGACAATCGGAATCAAAAACGTAAAGCAAGACGGGTATAAGCTAGTAACTAATATTTCAATTACATAGGTACCTACTTTATTAATTATTCCACGAAGAATGCTTTTTCATTCGTTAATTTAATTATATATTTACTGCAAAATCCTTTCAGAGTTTTTATATTTTATTCTGGATGTTTTTAGTTGAAAAAGGAGAAAAAAAATAATCACAAATTGAAGTATCTAGCAATCATCGGCACTAGGACGGGTGTCATTAATACTACCGACAAGAGTGTTCCACTGTATTCAGAAAAAGTTTTCGAGAGATTGTTAAAACTTCGGCAAAGTTGTTCAGATCGAAAGGTTGTTTGAATATTGTTATTTCACCCCGCGGAGTTACAATATTAAAAACACCGAAGCGATTAAATATTACATAAAAGAACTAATAATATAATATGGAAGGATTTACGGTTGGTTTCTACATAAATCCAGGTGGAGAAATTACAACCCTCTACAGCGTCGCTCGTATATCACAACAGTTATATTATGACAACGTAAATAAGACAAGGAAAATATAACAAAAGTGTGCGAATGCGAATAAGTTCCGCATTTGTTCCTTCTTTGTTTTCACTTTGTAGAATTTTGTTACCAATGAGTACATACAAGTTTGAAACAAAAGTTTTGTTAATCTTCAGAGAAATTTCGGCGTTTTGTAAATTATTATAGACAATGCAATTTTATGTAGATGCAAGGCAGCCAAGAAGAACTCTTTCGTAAATTGTGGTTGTTTTTTTTTTAAGAAATTAAGGTTGATTGTAAACAGGTGTTAACAACAGGAAACGTGTTGACGTCATAGTGATTCCCGAGGGATATTCGTTTGTAAATAACAGGAAAAGGGGTAAAACAACTCTCGATATTTAAAGCACAAAATGGACAGTATCACTTTGCTCAAAATATTTTCGTAATACGTACATTAAAACGATTAATTTGAAACAAAATAAATTAATCAGTTTTTTTTTAATGAACATTCTAAGAAAATCTTTAGACAACACTTGTTATAAAACCCCCCCCTGTGAAAATTTCGAGATCTGTAGGGCTATTCTCGTAATCAATCGCTTTTAAAAATCACTTAACGATAAGATTAAGACCGATCGCAAGCAGTCGTATTCACAAACTATCGGAATCTAATCTTAAAAATCCTATCTTGAACTGTAGGGTTATTCTCGTAGCGGTCTTAATACGCTCCTATCTTGATTGACAATCATAAAATGGCGGATTGGTATTCACAAAACAAGATATCTAGCAGATATCTTAAAAATTCGTTATGTTTGAAATATTAGTATGAAATTCTATGTAATCGGCTTCCCGTAACTATCTTACAAACGTCAAATTCAAGGACGACCTGATTGCGATCATGTCTTAATCTTATCGTTAAGTGATTTTTAAATGCGATTGATTACGGGAATAAGGTTCCTGGATCAGTTTCATACTGATATTTCAAACATAACGAATTTTTAAGATATCTACTAGATATCTTGTTTTGTGAATACCAATCCGCCATTTTATGATTGTCAATCAAGATAAGAGCGTATTAAGTTTAAGACCGCTACGAGAATAAGGGCACTGGTTTTACGCCGTGACTAGATTTGGTATGATAGTAAATAAAAAATAAAAAACCAACTTTGCAAATACTACTTAATTTTATTATCCCGAAATATTTTCGGACGGCTATGCGTCCAGCGGGATCCCCGCCCTCACCCCCCACCAATAGCCATAAGATTATAATTTGTCATTAGTTTTAGTTGTGAAATACCACCCGCTGAAGATGGACGCATAGCCGTCCGAAAATATTTCGGGATAATAAAATTAAGTAGTATTTGCAAAGTTGGTTTTTTATTTTTTATTTACTATCATGTCGTCGAAATACTACAAAGTTGATAAAAGTGTTTTAGAAGAATTAGATTTGGTACATCATGGCCTTAACTTGATCACACACGGCAACACTTGAATCATGTATTTCAAGGAATGTTCTTATTGAGGAATTTTGTATTTGCAATGTTTTTATGGTATAGTTTTTTCGTGTTATGGTCTGTTCTGGTGTAGGTAGAAAATGAACTGTGCGAAAGATTAGGATCGGCTCACGATACTCAACCGTTTCACGAATTTTTCAATGCTTGAGGCACATTGCGTGTAAAAAGACGAGGATGGGAAAAGCTTGACAGCAATAGCTGGACACAAATAAAGCTAACCTGAGAACGAATGTAGTCAAGAACTTCGTCAGTAGTAATTGGAACTTCATCCCGCTAGAATTATTCGAGTGACATCTAAAATATTGCAAAAAATCGCCAAGTGCGAAAAAAATGATAAACTCTAAAACTATTGGGTTTACAGAGACAATTCTAGTATCACATTGTGGCAAATTAAGTCAACTTTAAAAACGTGTTGAAAAGGTTTTTTCAAAAAATTTGTCCTTCAGGGTTTTAATCGCCAAAATTTGAAAAAAATAACGATTTTTCGATTTTCGACAAAGTTGCGTTCGGCGCTCGAGGTCACAAACTTGGATTATTCATCAAGCCAGCATCATAAACAAATCTGCAAAAAAAAACAGAACTACCGGATTTAACGCAAACGACCCCATACATTGAGGCGACAAAGTAACTGTATTATATAACAAATTGTGTTTAATTGGCACATTGAATGAAGAATTAGAGGTAAAATGTTTAGAATCGAGAAGCTAGAGTGGTACAAAGTTATGGCTAAACAGCTTACGTGTGAAATAAATACATGTAACAATATGTGCGAAGTAATATTATAAATATATGTAACAATATGTGTGAAGTAATATTATTAGAGTGTGTAAATGACAACCAACAATTGTTATAAAGTTGGCTTCACACAAGGGGTGAGCTTCACACAACTACATACTATACATAATATTATTATTGTCATTTGATAAATTAATATTAAATTCCCGTTCAGCCTAGCTCACGGCCTTAGCAAGTTATAATAATTAATGGGTTTACTGTAAGGTTCAAGTAGATATTATGTCACTGACTAAAATTAATATGTTGTCTTAAGTGCGTACAACGAGGGGAAACTTACATACATGTAGGTACCTAAAATTGCCCAACTTACACTGAACATTATGAAGGTATACCTTATCTTACTGTCGCTTATGTTACAAAAAGTGTTTTTTTTTTTTAAGTTTGAAACTTTTTTCCTGGGTAAGTATGACTATGAACTCCAGTTGTTTATGCGCTGATAATTTCTGATCAATAGTGGGGAAGTCTCGGGCCTGATTCCCGTCCTAGACAAAACTTTCGAAGTTTTTTTCTTTGAAATTTCTACTTGGGACAGGAATCTTGTTTCAGATTTGACGGGACCAGTTGACTGGTAGAGAATGTTATTAACCTTTGAATTTTGCTGGATAGACTGACACATGTAAAGAAAAGTTCATTTTTATCGTTTTGCATAATTATGAATGATTAAGTTTGAAAGGTAAAAAATATCACAAAAATGTTTTAAAAAATTATACATTTCAGAATCTAATCTGAATTTCAAAAATCGGTACACAACTTAATTAAGTAAATAAAGAATATGCGCTGCGTATTTTTCAGTAAATTTGAGTAGATCAGAAGGCAAAGTGTGTTTTTAACGGTTCAAAAGCGACAGAAAAATACAATTATGTGTACCTAGATACTTTCAAAGTTTTCACTGATAATAATTTTGCAAACATCCAGAGCTGCGTCATACATCGAGAATTAAGCAAGAAACGCTCTATGCGGAAAACTTAATAGAATTTTAATTATACAAAATACTTAAGAACCACTTTAATGAATGTTAGAACTAATATTTGTGTAACTAACCATTGTATCGCTACAATACATACAATAATAATAATACAAACAAAAGAAGAGGCTTAAATGGTGGAGTATTACGGTAGTTTCATTCCTTCACCCCGATTCCGTAAAAAATTCCTCTAAAACTTAGAATCCGCTAAAATCTATATGAAAAAAGTACGAACGTAAAGAATTCCGGTAAATAATTTTTATTTGAGATTATTTGATCAATATGAAGTCGGGTCTTCATCTTCCTGGTTGCTTTTGCCATCCACTGCTGAATAATGAACTCTCTCGCATAACTGTTCATGAGATATTTTTCTGATGCGAAAATGATTTGCGAGGGGTATTAATTGATTGGCATTACAACCCCGTTCTTGCCAAGTGGATTGGCGAGGACGTCCTTCCACGTAAACTCATGGGTCTATGTCGCTTTCCCGACGTATTGCATGGTTTCCAGGGGAATCCAATATTGAGGAGAAGATATTATTATGTACTTGAAATCAAGTTAATCTCCGCGCACAGCATTATTATGATGCTCTTTTTTGATAAACAAATTTCGAGGACATTACGACAATTTCGACTTTGAGAATTCATTCGGTCTTCATCACTTGCAGCAATGTTCATTTCAATCATTTTCTTGTGGAGTATCACTCTGATTGGTTGGAGTTACTTTACATTATCCGCGAAATACAAAATTTTAGTTGAGGTTATATTTTAGCGGTACTGATATAGAATCGACCCGCTTAACAATTATAAAGTACTAAGAAGAAAACACAAGCAAGGAAGTCTCGGTATTGTTTCCGTTAAGAATATTATTTGAAAATGAACTCAACAGATGGCTCTACGATATTACAACCCCAAATACACTACCAACATCTTGTTCTACTATTCGCGACTGAGTACATTATCACTTTCTTCTACCACCCCTTGTATGTAATACAAAGCTATAAAATAATAATTATTAAGAGAATATAATAGAGTTAGTCAACATGTAGGCGATTAATTTGTCATACCTATATATATGTGAAATGTGATAATGAAGAGTTTACTTATGGATTAACATACTTTTTTTTTAACAAACGAGGCTGTGCTCACTCAAAACGAACACAGATACAGATACACTCTTTGACTCTTTCACAGTAAGTTAGAAAGCTTGTGTCGAGAAAAATAAAGATGGCGGCACCTGATATCAAACCCACGACCTTCAGTACGAAACATTAAGAAAGCAGGCGTAGTAACCACCAGGCTAACAAACACCTCATTATATTTTTGCTTGGTTTACTAGATGACTTGATAAAAATTGAATCACCCACAATCTACATCATAAGCACTCTCCATTTTTAGTTTGCTTACTTAATTTTCTAATGAGACTGGTTTGGAGCACATCGGGTGGACGGTTTTCGAATGACAAAGAAACATTTTTTGTATTTTATAAAATAAATATTGAAAATTATAGTGATGTAATACCTGGAGCATATTATAAACAAAATCTATCTCCATAGAGTCAGCAATTTGACTTATTTTGGTAATATTACTCCGGTTTCAATATTTATGATTATTAGATGCTTGATCAGAAAGCGAAGAGTTATATTTAATCAACAGCTCCCTAGATACATACGCCTACATATTATTAGTAGCTTAATAATTATAACACAATATTTTTAGAGTGATGAATGCTACAAAAGCGTAAAGAGATAAGAAAAGGATATATGTAAGTAAACAGGATAAGCTAATTTTATTTCACAGTAGGTAGGTACCTACTATGTAAATACAAACTTGACATTTTTGATAAAAAAAATACGTAAATAGGTACCTTTAAATAACACAAAAGACGTAAGCACCATTTTTCTGCGCCAATGAACTTGGGAGCGAACACCTTAATTATAAAAATAGCAGTGTGGCTAACAAATATAAAGAATCTTTATTTTAAGATAATTTACACCAGACGAACAAACAGCCGAACCTAGAAACAGAGCATACATTATTCTATGGTTGATATTGGACACAATGGAGCGGCCGAGAATCGGGACTGTTGGAGGTGAATGATAACGGAGGCCAAGGCTCGATATGGGCTGTAGCGCCATCGGCGTGAGTGAGAGAATGAGTAGTGTTTATGGGCTGTAGCGCCATCGGCGTGAGTGAGAGAATGAGTAGTGTTTATGGGCTGTAGCGCCATCGGCGTGAGTGAGAGAATGAGTAGTGTTTATATAAAACTAGCTTTCCTGACGGACGTTGTCCTGTGGTTTTAACTCTTTTAATTATTGTTGATTTCGAATTTTTATAATGAACTTTTTACGAATGTGATTCCGACTGAAGCATCTGCTTTAAACCATATTTTCCATCAGCATTCTGTCAATCGCACCAACTATCTTACAATTGACAGTCCCTGTCAAAATTTCAATATGGAAATATAAATAATTGTGAAAATTCTTGCTATTATGGATGTTCATACAAATAATATCAAATTAAATCTTCATTCATAAATTTTATTACCTACCTTAACTCTTTCATATTTTCTTGAATCATATTACATCAGTATGTATTACGAATTTAATTTAATGAATCTTTATTATTTTTACCAACATTGCAATATGACTTTATCAGGTGCCTACAGAATTAATTCTCATCTAGCTACGACAGTTGGAAAATCTTTAGCCATAAATTTTTTGAAATTTTTGAAACTTCAAAATGGAGGAATTATTTTGCAATTTTTTTCATTAAATCTTTATTTATTGAGAATTATAAGATTTGAATAATATGTATAGTAAATCAATCTGCAATTATTTTATTACATTTTCACACCGTAATACCAAGATTCCATTCAACGTTTGCATGAGTAATTTTGTTTCCAAAAGATGGCTATCTGTCTTTTTTGAAAACTTTGTATGAAGATCCTAAAAAAATAGAGTTTTTTAAATAGCTTTTAATATATCAAAGCTTATGTAGTCAAATATATTTAAGAACGCTCTCCGGCATTTTGCACGGCTCTGGGCATATTAATATCTGACCTTAACGTCTGTTTTCTACGATTGATGCGCCTTCAAAAATATAAATAAATAAACGGAATAAAATATTATGTAGATAATAATATGGATGACGTTCATTAACAAAAACTATCAACCTAAACGATGTAGTAAGTGATTCTTCAAAAGTCAACAGATTTTTTGACAGTTTATTTTTTTACAGATAACCTCTAGCTTGATTGCCTAATACTTACTTACTTCCGATGTCCATACAACTCCTGCAGAGTTTTGGCCTCCTGAACAATGTTTTTCCAAGCCGTCCTATCCTGCGCGACGGACTCCCACTGATGTCCCACACCCAGCACATCCAGGTACTGGGCAATGTTGTCCATTAGCCATTGCCTTGGTCTTCCAGGTGGTCTTCTACTCGTGGGCCTTCTACTGTCCAGAAGACTCTTTGTGAACCTCTTTACCCCGGACCTGGCAACATGCCCGATCCATGCCAATCTTCTAGATCTGATGTCACTGGTGATTAATGGTTGTCCGGTGAGAGAGCGCTGATTGCCTAATGGGTAGGGACCTGAATTTATCGCGTTATTTTTATGGAAAAGTGGTGTTATTATTCTGTAAAACGGGTTTTTAGGTGCTATTTTTATGGTAAAATCGGTGTTATTTATCAAAATTTGATATATGAAATATGATGGTATTAAAAAAAACAAAACCTAAAAAATAAGATTCCAATGGATATTTTATAATAACAAAAAATATAAGTGCTAGGAAAATAGAATTAATGATATTCTAAGTCCCATTGTTTTTTTTTAAATAGGATTATGTGTTTGTTTTTAATGTGTCCTAAGTTTAGATAACCGAATCACTCGATTTTTTTTAGATAATTAATAGCTATGGTAACTTAACAACATTCCATGCCTCGGCTATAATAATATGTCACCTTCCGCCGCAGAAAATTGGCATCTTATTTTAAAAAGGTACCTTTTTTAAACGTTGATGCTATTAATGTTGTCACTATCTGCAGATTCAGTTATCCTTCTTTCTCAATATAAACATAATATTTCGACTTTATTTTGCCAAAACATGAAAATTCGCGGTGTTCGCGAATAAATAGCAAATTGCTCGAATAAAGTAGGGCTTATTGCAAATGCGAAAAATTCAGGTGCCTGAGTTAAATAATTAACCTCTAGCTTGATAGTTAAATTCACTTAACAGTATACCCACCTAGAATAGTTTTTACCTGAAACAAAATCGTCTTTTCATTGAACACATCGCACAATAATAATTGTTTTGTGTGCAAGTTTATCGAAAAATTTCCATTAGAATGGATATCCACTCAACAAACAGCTTCTGTTTCTGATATGTAGGTAAATATTTATACAGAAAACAAACTTATGTTGTTATTTTTATTTTTAAGTAGTACCTACACTCGGTGTATTTGTACGGATTGTTTGAGGCTATACCTAAATATACCGTTGTACGAGAATGTTCATTTCGTTTAATGTCGAAGATTCAATACAATTCTCTTCGCCTGGAAATATCGTAAAAATATTGTTCAAATAATATTTCGATGATTAATTTAGAACATTCTATGTTTACATATATTTTTTTTTATACTTAATGATTATGATTTATTTATTTTGTCATGTACTTTATTAAGTCATCGCTTTGTATGGAACGAAGTGTGAAGTGAGATTTTATAAAACATAATATGTCAAAATGCTTACAAATATAATAAAAAAAGCATAGAATATTTCAACTTCAATGCCTAATTTCCATTCTTCTTCTTGAGTGCCATTAAACCATCTACACTGCTAGAAGATCTACGCATATTGAAATTCAATGCCTATCACAATTTCCATACTAAAATTTTACCGTTTTTTTCGTAAAGCAATCTGTATTTAAAGAAGACCTACATTTTCATGTTTGGAAACCAAAATCTAAATGCCACAGTGATATTGCAATTGGATCGGTATTGCGATGTAAATGAAGAGAAAAGCGTAATAAATTGTGAGGAGTAGTTGGACGCTTACGATTGCTTGGATTTGTGAGAACTTCTTTTCACGCAGGTCCGTGGGTCAACACTTTTCAACGAGACAAGGTTCTCGACGCATAACACTTTGTACAATTTCCAGGGGCGACCGATGTCGAGGAGGTGCTTAATAGGCAGGTACTTAAGGTCATAAAAAAATAAACGTGTCTAATGCTCCACACAAAGAGTTAATATAAATAATGTAAAAGAAATTTGTTTAAAAAAAAACAGTTAAACAAAAAATGTATTGTGCTTTAAGGAGTGATATAAAAGCCAACATAAAAAACTAGCTAATTTTAGGTTTTTACTTTCGTAATCTACCTATGCACATTTCGTCGTAAGAACACAACAGCGCATAGAAACGTTTTTTTTTTTTATTTTCACTCTAGACTCGGACGTTTCAATTAAATTAAGTAAATTAGTTTTATGTGTCTTGACACATAAACTTTATACGAGGTCTTTTACTAGAACGTAAAACTTCACAGCAACAACATAGTCGTATTAATCGGACGGAAAGCCGGTAATCAAGAAAAAAAAAACATAGTCGTATTATAGACTAGCGCATTATTATTTGAGTTCACAGCTAAGGTTTTAACGTAGGTAGGACATTGCTCACAATATCTACCTTTATTCTTAACACTTCCAGATTGTATTCGAGTCACCGATGAATTATAGGTATACCTACGTCTGTCAATAGTTCTCACCATTTCGTGCGATCTTTTTATAATGATAAAAGTCGTGAAACAAGACTCGCATACATCACGAATGGGTCCCATGAAGTGGGCGAAACATTACATTAATGACACTAGACAATTATTAATGTGACAGTGTAGGGTATCTACCTGGTTGTGAGGAATAGACGCCGTGGTCGTTAAAAAGTATCGGTCAGATGGTATTGATCCGAGCGACGCTACAGAGTACAGAACGTGAACCGAACAATATCCATTATAGATGATTATCTTAATTGCAGGCAATTGCGATGCCAGCAATAATAATTATTGTTATTACTATTGACAATGTTTACGTTCTCACACGTATTGTGAGATTTGACCAATCCGTTTAATGAACCACTCACTTTTATTATTCGATTAGGACAATGATTTATAACTACTCTATACCAAATCGATTAATAATTATTAAATATGATTTTTTTTTTCAACCAATAAGTAGGTAGTTTTTTTAAATTTAAAACAGTAAAAAAACATTTTGCACACTGCCAATTTGCAAACTGAACAGGAAAATGTTCCCAAAGGTTTCCGTACTCTTGCTCAATTTACAGGCTGTGCCAGAAATAGAGGACCTCTGGGGCTCTCCAAATATCTCAATAATATTATGTTATGCAATTTTGTTATAGTTTTCGAGTGATATTTTTTTAGTATTTATTAAATTTTATGATTAACCCTAAAATACAGGACATTAATGACAGCATTTTTTGAAGTACCTACTTAATTTTTTTTATGTATACCTAAGTGAAGAGTAGATAGGTATACCATGCAGTTAAAAAAACAATTATGAGCCTATTCAATACCATCATGGAAGAAACTGTTGATTGTCAAAAAAATCACATCCAATCCAAATCCAAACTCCCTTAAGACCCCACTTAGGGGCATAGGGAGGCAATAAAACAAATTTCATTGTTTTTAGGTTGACGGCGTCAAACCTACCCCAAATTGTTTCAATGCAAAAAGGGCGCTAGCACACGAAAAGTAGATAGGTATGATGAGAAAATTTCAAAAATTTACGTAGGTACCTAAGTAGGTGAAATTTAAAAAAAATAAAACTCAATAAACTATATGAAGGTATATATTCCGATAATAATCTACTAATTTCTTCTAGTATTAAAGTAAAACAACTTCATTTTCATAAATTGATGCCGAAATGAGATACATTTACTTAATAAGTTGAAGGTAATTATTGTTGTCATCAAAATGTTTTAAATGAGCTGAGATCAAAAATAAGCCACACGAAATTGGGAGAGAGAATGCCATGAAAATGAATAAATTTTAAATTTGTTAAGATGTCGGAATTTGTCATAGCATAGAAAGATCTCTATCCGGTTGGTATTTTTTAATAAAACCGTTAGCCGGACATTAAATAAAATAAATACAAAGAATAACAAATATAAAAAAATAACATCATGTGGGCTTATACACACCAATGAGGAAACTTTCTTGATCCACAATGCATATGGGCCAAGACATCAAATTCGTTTTTTTTACAGAATGCTCAAAATACAAGCAAAAAGAGAAAATTCGATTTAATTGTAGGTTGCCAGCAGGATCGTGTTACCGTATGAGAAAAGAGTCATGCGATTTTTCGTTTCTTTGAAGAATATGTAGCTGAAGATCATTTGGAAGGAAGTCGTTGACACTGCGGTGTGTAAGATTATTGAAACCTCTTTTTTGTTCAGAATAAGGTTGCAAAATTAGAATTTCGTCTTCTTCTTCTTCAAGAATAAAGGCCTTCTCCATCTCCTTACACGCCGTTTTATCTTATGCTCCCCGGACCCAGATGACACCAACGTACTTCAAGAATTTAATTGAATTTGATGGTCTTTAGCTAAAAACAGATAAAATTGAGTGCCACATTATTTTTATTTCAAATTTAAAGTGACTACTTATTTATTTATTTATTTTATACTTTATGCATATTAAAAATAGTGTACAAAAAATAGTGTATAGACAAAAAAACAAAAAAAAACATGAATTATGTACGATAAATTAATAATTGATAACAGTAAATAATAAAATTCTTACCCGTATAACAACTAATACCTATTCTGAAATAAAAAACAGACGATTGAGTTGCGTCGTATCCAATTTTTATTGAGACTTTTGACATTTCGGTATTCTGAAAATGTTTTATCCAATACTGTTGCGTAACTACTGGCAACGCAAGAGCTTCTTGCGTTGAGTTGGATCGTGAATTTTCTCGTGAATCGTGAATCTTATTCAAATGTATAAACTCTCGTATATCAATAAAGCTTTCATCATTGAAGCAAATTTTCATTGGTTAATTACCTTGTATTCTGTCAGCTAAACAACGTGTAACAAATACAATCATCTCCATACGTCTATTGTCTCTGGGTAGACAACTACCTTCATTGTAAAATAATTACAATCGATATATTGTCAAGTAGGTGTATTGTCATTAATAAGTCTATTTATTAAGTGAATTTTCCACCACATGGAGCTTCCGATTCAGCGAACAAAAGATCAAGCATACAATAGAACCACCTCCCAACACAAACACGTGTATGTATAGTCAAAACTCAGAACATGAATTTGGAATATAGGTTGGAGAAAGCATTAAAGCATATTATGTAACATCAAATACTCCCATGTCTAGTGTTATTTATTTTATCTATTTCGAAATATGGATTTTGGCACGACTGCCGAGATCCTAAATCGATATATGCGATACTTTTGTCACTTACGGAGACCGTTTTGTGTCTCGTGTCTCGGTCCAGGGAGGCCCTCGAAAACAGGCGTATCTACATAAACCCTTATCTCGGTGTCTTAGCACCTTCTGCTCGTTTAGTGGCAGAGGGCGCTTTAAAGGACCTTTTTCACGGAAGAACGTGAGTGTGGTTGGTATAATTGTACAACGCGCAAAATCCACAGCGCGGCTTGCCAACTTTTCGACTTGAGCTGAGCCTATAGTTGGGAGTTCAATGTCATGCCATGCTTTTTGTTTATTTTTCAGTCAAGGTTTTATTTTTGTAAATTTTTGACGCTAACGGCCTGGAAGGAAGGCCTTGTTTCAAGTTTGCGGGGAGAATGAGGATCGCGCGAACTGTTTCGTGTGGTAGCAGCCTTCCGTGTTTCTGTGAGAAGCACGCGTGATGCTGGTGCGGGTAGCAGGCGCTTTAGAGTTTAGACCCCATCCATGACAAACACACCGTCTTCATGTATGGGAGCAAGTGAGTAGGTTCCGTTACATAGTTCCAACTCTGTTAAATACCCTGTTATAGAGTGCACCACTTAACTAGACGACAATATTTCAAACATAAGAGACAAGTATTTAATAGTTTCGCCATTGTGTTGTATTGGAGCGATTGTCATACCTAGTGTGATTGTTAACCTTTTCGTGCGGTGACGTATCAACCGTTGTCTTAGAACACTTGGGAATATTGATTCATACGTAAGTTTTCTGTTGACTCCTGTACCTACGCATGAAATATTGTATTGTCTCAAAATTTTGTTGCGTGCACATTATCTATTAACTAAACATTAAAATATAGGTACGCAATAATAATATAATATGAACTCTTGCCCTGATAGTTCACGGGAGTTTGATGGTAAGTAATATAATATGAGACTTCAGTCAGGTCCCTCCAATGTTAGCGATCATCGAAATAAGAGACACTCGACCCTGAGCAGCTCCTAAGAGTTCATCGACTGTTGCCATTCAGTTCCATTCCATCCAGAGCATGTCCACTCCTCGTCTTCCCTCAATTTTGCCCTCCCGTGTGAGTTGGAAATTGTTTCTCTCCATATTCTACGCTTCTTCAGTCTATTTCCAATAGTTTCTATGACTAAATTTCGTATATTCTTTTCACATGCATATTATGTTTTTTTTTATTTTCTTGTTGCCACCATAGAACCAATATCGGTACTTAGTAGGTATGTTACGTCAAAGTATCTGAGCCTCGATATTTCAAGAATTTAGTAAGGTAAGCATCTCATGGCTTTAATTTACTGACTATAGAAAAAATAATAATTAATACATATCTGCTATTCAATTGTACTTTTAATACCTGGTTAAGCAATTATTACAGATTTCTGGGTTAGTTTCATGAAAAAAAAAGTTTTTTTTTAATACTCGTATCGTCGTACCTCGCCAAAAAATAAAGTAAAAGTTATCTTGAGTAGGTAGGCTTAACCAGATCAGAGTTGATAAAATATCTTCCTCGGCATTATGTCACTTAAGAGGTTGTGTTTGTTTTGGTTTCCTCTGAGCTAAATGGAGGATCTCCTGAATATTATAAATCATAACACAGTGTCCCCCTATGCCTTCATTCTTCAACCTCATATTTGTTGTGTAAACCCTCAGTGTATCCACAAAATTATCTCCTCTGTCTTTAAGAAACTTGATACTGTGTCATCTTAGTAATTTGTCATAAAGGTATACCTACATATATGCGTAAGTAAGTATATTTTTTTTCTTCATTCATTCTTATTTGAGATGTTTCAGTGTTAAGTAGTGTCCTGTCTTACATAGTTTTAAATTTGTTGTTATTGCTTTCGAAATTTGGTGCTGGAGACTCCTCCTCCGCTTATGGTGGTCAAAACACAGAAAAAATGACTCCATCTTGACAGAACTAAAAATATCAGAGAACGTCTGTCCACGGTGTGCGCGCGACGTGTCGTACCTACAGTTCTTCGGATACACTGTGAGATGCGGAGATGATAGTTTTAGAGGCTTCTCTTAACCGAAAGAATCGAGGGCCTCAGAGCTCGGGGTCGGGCTCCGATGACATGGAGCGACCAGGTCTAAGAGTCAACGGGGGTTCACTGTGGGAAGCCCTGCAAATGGCTTTGGACAGGGGACTTTGGGGCCGGCTGGTTGGGATGTTGGAGAGTGGTGATGGTCACGATCCTCAGCAATGACGGAACGACGGGGATGATGATGAATGAATATTGAAAACAGAAGACGATTAATGGAAAAATGATCATAAATTAAAGGCTTGAATAATAATTAGGTATTGAAGTATTGCTTGATGAACGCTTCAAAAACAATTTTGCCAGGCTACTAAGTATTACTTGATGAAGATAATTAAAGTTAGATTATTTTTTGGATCTCATTTTGATAACATTTGTTTTTGGATGGTACCTAATTTTTTTGTAACTAATATCAGTAAGAACTAGTCATTAATATTTGGTACATTATTTATTGATAATCTAAGTAACTATATATAATATTATTATTCATTTTTATTAGTACCTACGCATTACAAAATAGGTTTAGGAATATATTGTAATTGGTAGAATTTCTTGGAGCTATGATTTAACAGAAGCATTCTACAAGAATGCAGTTTGAATAAAATTCACCTACATTAAATTTGTTCAACTTTTTCTTATCGCAAATGATTGAGATAATATTATGATGATCGTGTTTTGATGGTCTGACTGATGTTCAGTTGGTTCAAGAGTTCGTCTGTCTGGGGTCCAAGATGCTCAATGAAGAGGGATGTGATGGCGAAATAAGAACGCAATGACCAAGCTGTCAAAGATATGGAAAGACAGAAATGTCACCATAGCCACAAGAGCCCAACTGATCGGAGCTTTGGTCTTCTCAATATTTCTATATGGTGCTGAAACCTGGACGATGAAGCCGACAGACGACGTATGACAGCAAGGTAAACTAACGTTTATAAAGAATCGGTTTCAAGAATACACTCGTGTTTTTCGGCCATATTGCAAGGTGTGAGCACAACTCACTGAGAAGACCATTATACATATAGATGGACTATATTATGTCCCCTCTGCGCGAGGGTAACATAGGGAGAGGTAGGACACCGACGTGATGGATCGATCAGGTCAAGATAGAGGTAGTATTGACTGTTACAGAGGCAATGCGAAGGACAAAGTGTAAGGAGGGCTGGAGAGGGATGATCAAGGACGCTTTAAATAGGAGGGTATATTATGGTCACGACCCTCAGACATGAGGAGCACGACAAAGAAGAAAAATGTTGTTATGATAATTCACCTGTACTAATTGATGTCTCGGAAATTTACAATCTTTACTAATCTCAGGTATGCCTTATTGATAGTTCTAGAAATAATTGAAACTGAACCAATATAAAAAAAAAATCAACGATAATAATAGGTATGTAGGTTCTTTTGATTACCGTTTGTACTGAATGGAAGGAGGTGTCATTTGCTATGGAAACAAACTTCTGTACACATTGAGAAAAACTATCGGAATTAAAGATCTATTCGACCGACCGACGCGACGCCTAGCCGTGTAATGTCAGGAGACAAAATATAGAAGCAGCCTGTCTAGAAATATCTTCATCTGTGTCAGTATATTGAAATGAACAGAATATTAAATGGTGTGTGCAACGCCGGTTGTATGAACAATGAACATATC
Organism: Mystacides longicornis; assembly: GCA_963576905.1. Taxonomy (NCBI): domain Eukaryota; kingdom Metazoa; phylum Arthropoda; class Insecta; order Trichoptera; family Leptoceridae; genus Mystacides; species Mystacides longicornis. The sequence continues at coordinate 14,553,561 of OY756426.1, forward strand.
GGCTTAATCGGTTCATGATGATCGCGTCACTTACTATCTATTATATCACTACAAATAATAATAGTAGTTTCAGCTGATACATTATATTTACAGACCATAAAACATGTAGAGTCGGTAATAAATAATCACCAATTGTATTGATTTATGACAGATAATACCTACATATTCATCAGTATTAAAGGACATGTTTCGTTATAATAATTTAAATGTTACTATAGTAGATATAGGAGGTAGGTGACTTGTTTTGTAACGAAAAAAGCACTTACATTTTGTGATAAAGAATTTGGTAGTCAATGTCACAAATTACTGAATGAATACTGACAAAACAAAATATATGATACTTATCAAAAAATAAGAAACCAATTAAATTGCAGATACAGATCAATAACTATAAAATTTGCCAGACGAAATCTATTAAATATTTGGGAGTTAGGTACACTGAATGAAAAACTATTGTGGGCTGATCATGTGGATGGAATATTGAAGAGACTTGGTCCAATCATTGGCATACTGAGAAGAAATGACTTTTTTAATTTGGAAACCAAAAGGACGGTTTATGGTGCATTTGTGCTGCCCCAAATTACTTATGGAATATTGGTATGGTCGCAATGCAGCCTTCAATTGAAGAACAAAGTTCAAAGGGTGATCAATAAAGCACTAAAAATAGTTTATAATTTAAACAGATAAGTACACGAGAACTGTTGACCTGTTCAATGTGACCACTGAATATAATCTGGAGGAATTAATATTGACTGAAAAAGCTTAGATGATTTATAAATTAAGAAATGGACTTCAAATCAAAAATAATATTGACATTGTGACGGCTGGTGGGATACATGGTTACCAGACAAGACAAAGAGAACATATTAGAATGGAATATCCTAGAACGAATAGAGCGAGATTTAGTTGTACATATTATATACACTGCATCGTTAATATAATTCACTACCAGAAACAGTTACATCTATGACAAGTTTTAATATCTTTAAGAGAGATATGAAGAAGTCAATAATAAGTGAGAGATAAAGTTTAAATAGATGTATACATAAATAATAGTGTTAATAACAGTAAGTGGTCAAACACCAAATGGCAAATAGGACACTACAGCTCGACCCTTATACCAGAAAAAATTCTGATTGGGACATGCCTTGTGTTACTTATATGATTTTTTTTAATGTAATGTACTAATATCTGTGTGTAAATATTATATTTTGTATTCAATAAACTTCAAACTTAAAAATAAAATTGTCTACTCCATATTTTGCCTTAGTGACGGAATCTGCACTTATGGATTTAATATTTTTGTCTGATGATGATTGATCTTGGTTGTTCCGCAGCATAACATCCTGTCATTCAGTAGTTTTTATATACATAAAGAAAATCTCATTCAGAAAAAAGGAATCCTACATGAGAGTTTTCTGTATTAAAAAAAAAACCAAAGTTTTCACATTTTCTTTCTTTGTTTGTGGGGAAAAAAGAAAAAAAAAACAAACAGAAAAACTTGGAAAGTTTTCTTTCAAATTCTTTATAGGTACAGCTGGTACTTACACAATACGTTTTCCTATATATTATTAGGTATTTCCTTTTATTTCGTCCTATTTGAAAAGTTGATATCCCAATGTGGACCCCATACTTTTGGTTTTGATTATTCCGTATTTAATTAAATGAGTTCCATTTTGAGAATTTAAAGTAATAAAACTTTCGGGTTGGGTTTTCTTTTATGTCCAATCGAAAGGTTTTCGCATTTCCAACTAAATGCCTTTTTCCATAAAGAGAGGTGAAAAGCTCGGGCATTGTTATGTAGGAAGGTGCTGGTTGTTTAGGAAAAGTTATCTTTATGATACTAGCGAGTTTGTGATCAATGAAATAATTGAATTGGTCCATTCACTAATAATCTGTTAATTTGGAATTAATTGATGTGAGTAAATATTAACAAAAACAAATCTCGGTTTTAATTTACATGTATTTTATTGTTTTGTATTAAAAATATTGTAATCGAAAATGTTCTCACCATTTAAGCGCTAAATATTATGCAAACATCTTTTTGAAAAATGATAGCATTGTCTTCACTGGGATTCAAAACGATTTTTTTCACTATGCGGTACAATAATGCGCACTGTTTCGTGCGGAGGCCGTGTGTTCGATCCCAGGTGCCGACCATCTTAATCTTTCACGACACAACCTTTAAGTAGCTTTCTGTGAAAGAGTCAATGAGTGTATTATTTGTGTTCACTTTGAGTGAGCACAGAATCATTAAAAAAAATAACCTGTTCCTTAGAAGTGCCTTATTACACTCATGAAACTCTTATTTCTTTTATTAGAACTATAGGTATCTAAGATCTATGTCAATCAATCAATCAAATCAAATTTCCCTTTACAGTATACATCCCACTTAGGAATAAATTGATTGGAATGAGATCCTCTGCATCACGGTGTTAATAATTATATCGTTAGGTACCTACCTACATACTTTTCCCGTTTGCTAGAGGTTTGCGCGGCGACCTTTAGGTACTAAAAATCTATTTTACTTAAATAACCTGAAAAAATTACAGAGAGATAAAAATAAAGGTTGCCCACATGACTCTGGTCTAGTTCCCTTCATGGGCAACCGTTGTAAATTTTCTAAAGGAGAAGGGGGTGGATGTTTTCCGCACTTTTTTAACACCTTTTTTATGCTAAAAGTAGGTGATTAAAGATACATGTTACATTATATGACAAGCGCCCATGGGTTAGTTCGTATGCTATCATTTATTTGAATGCCACTTTCAGCTTAGTCTCTTGAAGTAAACAACGATATTTTCATACGAAGACGATAGCCTTATAACAACCTCTTGTCAGCTTGATCTAGGAGACTAATTCGAGAACACAATATTACCTATTTGCGTATTACATAATAGAAGTTGACATAATTACATTACAGTAGCTCTCCGTGGTGTTATCTGAAATTTATCATACGGTAAATTGAATTCATGCAAATAGAAAAGTGTGCGCAAATACATTGCAACAGGGATGATTCGATGAATGTTTGAATACCTACCTACTAATTTATTAAAATATGACCGACAGGGTAGGGAAGAACGCATCTGTTAGGCCTCTTATTAATTTAGTGTCAGGTTTCAGGATAAAATCATTTCCATGTCGTTTCAGATTTTAATGAGAATAAAAATCATCGCTTATTTTGATACTTTTGTCAGAAAAAAAAATATACATCACATCGTCATTATCTTGCCTCATTCCGAATAATTATTAATAATGATATTTGAGATTCGCTTTTGGATTTTAACATTTTAATTATTCAACCTCGTCTCGAATGCTTGTAGGTAAACATGTTCCTAAATGAAAAAAAAATCGTTTATGAGAACGAACTTGCTGTGGGACTGTAGGTAAACTCGTATTATACAGGGTTACAGGGTAAGTCGTACAGAATATTAAAGGACGTTATTATTTAGGTCATTTCTGATGGATTTGGTTCTGTAATATGGTGTCCGAAACTTAACCGTTATGGAGATATTGAACTTTAAAGATTAAGAAAAAAAATCCTTTCTTTTTTGCCTTTTTATCGATTTCTTCGGATTAAAGGTCCTTGAGTCCAGTTTTTTAATGTATCTAGTGAGAAGACATGTCAATTAATAAAAATGATTAACAAAACCTGAACCTACTACTCAGAGCTTAAAAATACAGCTCGACAAAGGTTAGGATTAAAGAATTTTCCCTAAGTGTTTTTAAATTTGATTAAATTTTTTTAATTATGGAACTTGTTCTGCAGATAATTTTAAAAACTTCTACGTCTCTTCAATTCTACCTTTTCGACCCCAATTACGGGAATAAGGAGGCAAACAGGGCCCTCCACTGCACTCGACCTTGCACATCATATCCAAGTCATTCGGCATCCTCAATATCTCCAAGCAATGTCCGTCTTCTCTCCTCAATGGACTAGTGATGAGCCTTCATCCATAGAGTCGTTCGTGATGCGGTGGTGTTATGTTATACCCGAAATTCTTCCGAGGCACTTTGTTTCGATCGCGGAATTTTTTTTTGTGTCTGTGTTTCAGTCATGTGCCAGGATTATCATAATGGGAAACATACACGGCACACGCATCAAACAGCATTGGAAGCTCAGCCAATAATATTAGCTTATTCGAAAATATTTCACGTTGTCGCGTATTTCTTTTAAATAAAATATTGCTTTGATATTTTTTCAGTATATGCATTTCTTTTCTGTACAATGAAAATAAGAGAAAAAAATCCAATTCCATAAATAAAAAATGACAATAAGTAGGTATATAAAGTGCAGAGAAATTTCAATAACAATATTTTTCTGTCGAGTAGCATGTTATGTACAATAATATTATATAGAGGGGTAGCTACCCCGAATGTGCAAGCGCTGAACGTATTTCAATGTGTCTTTAATAATGGAAAGGAAGACGTAGAAGTGCAGCCATTATTTGAATAAAAATGTCCCAACCTTCGCTTCGTATGATGCATAGAATTTAATCCCGAACTTCCGACATCGCAGTATGGATATATGGAGCTGGTAACACCAGACACAACGTAAAGAAAATACTATGTACGAGCTGGAATGGGAAACGGGCATCAGACACATTTATCATGGGGTACTGTGTCTCATACTATTTCATCCTATGTAGGTACCACCTTTATTAACAGGGGTGTATGGTTTAAATATCAGCTAGTCAGCGGGTCGCCATACCATTTTATTCTCCCTCATGTCCTGGGTTTGACAGTCAAGAAACAGACTTATTGGGGTGTGAATGCAAAAAAATAATTATTAGCCCTGGTTCTATTTACTTCAGGTAGGGAAGAACCATACTGACAGGAAGTATTTTATTGACATTTTAATTTATTTAATATTTTTTAAGCCCACTCTAAACGACCAAACATAGATTTTTTAATGCTACATGTTTTTTTTTTGTCGTCGTGAAACAGGAACAAGATCGTAATCCGGAAAGTTGATGTATAAAACGTATGGCTAAATCCAAAAGCATAGTATACCAACGTATCGGCAAATTTCTTGGCACCAAATGTTAACTGTAATACCTGCACTACACGACTCGCGAAGTTGATCGAAGATAGGCGAATACGATAGTGTGGAGAGGCACTTCGCCTTACTTCGTCCAAACTCAGCTCGTCTCGGGCGACCTCCTTTTGTTGTCGGTTTTTGTTGCTACTTGAACATTATCCATGACGCGTTGCTTACGAGCGCTGGAGGACAACTGAGTTCCTCGCGAAGTAGAACGAGTGTATGGCGACGTACTTCGGTCGACATTCCCGAATACTTCGTCGAGGAACTTCGCGAGTAGTGTAGTTCAGGTATTAAACATAAAAACAATTGCAAAAAAAAACGTTTAATTTGCTAAAATTATAATATATTTTTATTCTTTTTAGTAAATTAATCTTTAAATTATCTAAATTTATCCTGCCTGCCAGTGAACCTGCAAAAATCGTTCCTTTGTCAGAGGTTTAACAAATTGCGCCAAGAAGTTTGCCGCGACCTGTAGTTGTCATTCTAATATCAAAGTATAAATATTATATTTTGTGAATTAAGGTGATACAGTGTAAAATAAATTTTTGTCAGATGTATGAGCCCAGTAGCCAAGTTACGATCTCGAATGCGATCGTTTTTTGCAAACCAGTGTCGTCACAAAATAACCCAATAACGTTTCGCAATCATAATCGTAATGTTACACTTGGCTATGGGTCCTGCCTTAGATTATTGGAAAGGAGCATGACTCTGAGATATAATATTCTATTGTAAGATCGTGTCTGATATATGTAATGTGCTTAATGTTCCCAGGAAAGAGCAAAATATAAGTAAGAAATAATCAATAATAAATACACATTCTTTGATCTAGTCCTGAAAAATGGTGACAAGAATCTAGACATAATTAGAACGTTGTGCTCCAACAAAGCCAATAGGCAATAAAGATGAGACATTAACAAAAATGGATATATTCATAATATCCTGGCGCCAAATACATGACAGCAGTCGCATCAGTCTTTAAATTTGGTCGCTCTCTTGTTCTCAATAATTTCCAACATGTATCTATATTTCATTAATTATCAAATATATACTTATTGCATATTGAGAATTCTCATGATTGGAGTTTCGGAGACTTAAACATTACCGCACCTATTGGCGAACGTTGTTAACGTAAAGCCAGTCCTCGAAACAACAGTAGAAGACGGTCGTAAGCCCGTAGTAGTTTGTTCCATTTAAAAATCGAACATCAGTAATGAATTGTTAGAGTCATTAATGTTACCTACATATTCTTTAAAAATAATAAAAGATGAATTTAAATTATACCTAATAAGAATTGAAAATAAAAATTTGTTTCCTTCCCAATACAGTTACAAATTAGAAGTTCACCGTTTCGTAATAATTGTAGGTATATTCGAATGTAAGATCGCGGCTGATATAATGTGCTTAGCGTTTATTACGGACTTTCCTTCTTCCAAATTAAATTGTTTAATGTGAGCTATAAATTAAACAGGAATTTATGTTTTTAATACGAATCAAATGATAGTATGAGCACAAAGCGTAGGGTTCTAATATTATTATTCGTTGTGTTTCGTGCGAAACCATTATCAATCTGCTTTGGACGTCACAACTTGTTATCAAAGAAATCTCCCCCAACTTGTAAATCTTAAATAGCTGAATGGAGGGACGATAAACCGTGCGAGGACAAAAAATAATATAACTCCAACTACCCGGACTTGGGTTATTTGAATAACAAACGTTTTGTGTAGTTGTTGGATAAGAATTACTTGAAAAAGTTGATAGCGCAGACCAGTCGTACAATTGTGTACGTACTCACAGTCCTGTGTTAGTCATTTATAAGTGAGGGAGCTATCAAAGCGAGCCGCGATTACATTCAGCTAGTTTTGACCTATGCAATTCCACTTATTTATTATGTTAATTCCAACAAAATGATGTTTTCTAAGTAACTGTAAGTAAATAATATAAAGCTACTAACTAGACCATTATTAGGTATAAAAAATAATACCTACCTAAAAATTATTGTTTTCTTTACAAAAGAATCACTAGATAAAACCGACGGGACTTTTGGCTGAGTCAATTTTTCCAGTCAACTGATCCCGTTCAATCTAAGACAGGCTAGCCCCTAGAATGGAATTTTAAATGGTAAACAATAAATACAATTGTGACCCGACCGAAAATCGAAAACGGAAAATCTTGTTCAGAAGTGAATGCCTACGTCACTAGTTTGCTGAGATCGGTATTATAGTCCAAATCCAAACTCCCTTAAGACCTCACTTAGGGGCATAGGGAGGCTACAAGTGCTCTCCATTGCGCTCGATCTTGCGCAACGTTTATGACCTCCTCCCACACCATGTCCAGATTCCTCAGATCTAATTCGAAGGAGCGGAACACAGTATGAGAGGGTCTTCCTCGTCCTCGGGACCCTGATGGGAGGAAGAACAGCGCTCTCCTCGGCCAACTGTCATTCGGCATCCTTAACACATGTCCCAGCCAAGTCCATCTCCTCCACATAATAGTAGAAGTGATAGGCTCACGCTGGGTGCGCCGGTGTATTACGTCGTTCGTGATGCGGTGGTACCATCTTATACCCAATATTCTCCTGAGGCACTTCGTTTCGAATGCAGATACTTTTTGTGCCTGGGCATTTGTGTCAGGTGCCAGAACTCGCCAGAACTAAATTTATCCGCCCAGGAGACCTGGTGACCGTCGAGATTATAAAGTCAATCAATTTGATTTTGGAAGAAACTGGCGATCAGGTATCCTAAGTACCTACAGACATTTTTGAAAGATTTCTGTATCATTTTCACTGGGAAAACCTTATCCAGGGTGGTCAAATGGAATGGTTTGTAGGATAGCGGTTACGACGCCGGCTTTTGCACTGTTTCGTGCGGAGGTCATGGTTTCAATCCCAGGAGTCGACCATCTTCCTCTTTCACGACAAAAGCTCTAAAGGCTTACTGTAAAAGAGACAAAGAGTGTACATATTTGTGTTCACTTTGGGTTAGCGCAGATTCATTTAAAAACAAAATGAACATTCAAGGATATGAAATTTTCAGGGCTAAAACATTTTGTAAAGGATATTTCTACTAAGGCATGTTTGCATTTTATCGTTTTCTACTTTATTGAATACCTTTTAATATAGGCAAAAAAGCACATTATATTTTTTACACACTTCCCGACTTGGCATTGCTAAAGAAGAGGAATTATGCCAAGATGTCATCATTCCTCTTCAGTTCTCATACTGGAATGATAAGGTTTACACTAGAAAGATAAACTTCATATATACAACGCTCTTTGTAGATCAACGAAGCATAACGAAAATGACGATTCATTTTCAAATGAAATTTGCAGAATTCAAAATGCGCATTTTTTTCTCTTCAAAGCTTTCGTTTTCCCATCCAATATATTCAAATCATATAGGCGGTTGCTCGCAAGTCTTTAACAAAAGACCACCGACGTTGGCGAAGGGGGCCCTTGTTAAATAACAATAATAGAAGCGACGTGTAGAAAAGATGAAAAATAACTCGTACCAAAATGTGTGTTGGAAAGTATTTTTTTTCTCCTTGAAATATCGCTTCTTATTCGTGATTCTAAACGTATATACTTCATTGGTAAAAGGTTTACTATTGTATGGGAAAGCTTTGAGTTGCCAACAAATTATATTGTAAGAGGAACAAGGTTAGGTACCCACATACCTTACAATATTTTGAGCCTTGCTAAATATGGGTGAGTAAATCTATATTGTATGGATTTATTTTGAAAAGCTATATTCAACAAAGCAACAACTAATGTTGTTGTTTTGCCGTTGATCTTATTCATTCGTGAATACTTTATTATTGAAAATATATGATATTTTAACTAAGAATATGAACAGAACAAGCTCGCTATATCGATTCCATCTGGTCATACATAGCCAAATCATCCACATTTACGGCTATCTACCTACATACCTAAGATACCTAGTTACTTTATTTTTAAGAAGTAGGTATCTACGAAAGTATCAACCATTAAAATCCGATAAATAAACTACTAAAAATAAAAAAAAATCTAATAGATTTTTTGATATGAGTTCTCCTCCTGAAGGTTACATGACGAAACTGTTTTGTATATTATAGCCAAATATTTTTATAGCTTAGGTATAGAGAATAAGAGGAGATGGCGAAAAAACTGAGTTGACTGGCAGAGATCCTTCGGGATAAGTCCGCCCTTTCTACTGTCCAAATTTTTTTTATCGCAACATTGTAGGTGCTTATAACTAATTAAGTTTTATTTATTTACTTAAAAAACACATAGCTGACCCAAACGTTATCTTAACATGCACGTCGTACATCCCGTTAGCAAATTAACGAGGTTTGGATGCCTGAGCATCGCCAATGTAATCGTATCACCTTTATTGTACTCAATCAAAAAAAGTTAACGCATACCCGCCCCGGATACATTGTGTTGTGGTATGATGTCACTTTCACTGACTAAATAACTCTACCTGCCCTTAGATAAAAGTGGGCTTTATTCAGCGAAGACTCAAGTGGGCTAGAAAGATGAAGAATAAAGGATCGATTTCGGCCGCAATGTTGAATTTATCACATTCTTGTATATCGTAATGTGTGTCGACACACTGATATTTTTCTGTTAAAAGTTGTCGTAATAAGACAGCAGTCAAACAAAATGAATAAAACAAGTCGTAAGCCCAAAAATGTTCCATAAATACAATAAAGATACAATGAAAAGAATAAGTTTAGATATGAAATTATTAGTTGTAATTCTTTTCTACGTAGAATTGTAAACCAATTCGGAAAAGCAATTAAAATGCTTCCTACAATAACACTAATAGTTTCACACAGTTTTCTGCAACGTGAAGTACAATGTGAGAAGGATCTTCGTTGATTAATAGCGCTGCACTTCCTTTCAGGATATATTATATTGTAAGGGTTGAGCAAAACCACCAGCCTTGTTCTCTTTCCGTCCTTTTCTCTCCTTCTCAACGCGCAGAGCCGTAGCGAGGTCATAGAAACTGCCCCTGGCGCTATTCCCACTTTGTTGGACATATTTTATTTCATATTTATAAATTAAGCCTAATATAAAAATGTTGTCATTTCTACTTATGAGTTAATTGGTTATACAGATTTCGGATCCATCATTATATTCATTTTACAGCCTTCCTTCCATTGTTCCATTTTTATGTTTCTTTTTAATGAACATCTACATAATAATTTAGAAATGTTTTTTAATTTGCCTTTTGTCGTTGCTTTACGGTATGTCGGAGCATCACGCTCAAAATAGAAAAGCTACGTCAGATATGAATCTGCGCAGAGCGGTGCAATTTGCTTGAGAAGGTTCTTAAATACAATTTGCTGCATTAACTTTAATATATTTAGAGCTATTTAAAAAACTCTATTTTTTTAGGATCTTCATACAAATTTCTCAAAAAGACAGTAAGCCATCTTTTGGAAACAAAATTACTCATGTAAACGTTGAATGGAATCTTGGTATTACGGTATGAAAATGTAATAAAATAATTGTAGATTGATTTGTTATACATATAAATGTTATTCAAATCTTATTATTCTCAATAAATAAAACTTTAATGAAAAAATTTGCAAGATGATTCCTCCATTTTGAAGTTTGACAGATAGCACAAATCACCCTCTATGGGTGGAATGCCCAATTAATTATCAAAGTAGGGAATGTAGCTAAGATTCAAACCACAGAGCTCTCTATGAAAACTTGCAAATTATGTCGGTAGGTTCGTATAATATTATGAGGTCGATAAAAAAGTCATTCTTCTTTTTCTGTGCTTATGTTAGTTATAGAGGTCTGTTAAGCAATGGGAAGCTAGACTAGAACCTGTTTAATTACCTACCGATCAAGCCTGACAATCGGAATCAAAAACGTAAAGCAAGACGGGTATAAGCTAGTAATTTATAAAAATGTTCCACAAATTTACTTGCTTATTTTTAAAGATAACTACTAATAATATGACACTCTGTTCGATAAAGAAATCAAAATTGGTGCTGGTTTGAACACTTTATTCAATGTTCATTCTATAAAGTAGGTATCAGATTGATTTCATTGTTTTTTCACTTGAAATTTCTACTCGGGGTTGGAATCCTGTCTCAAATTGGACGGGAGCAGTTGACTGGTAGAGAATGCTTCAAGCATTAAGTTCCGCCGGCTATACTGAAACCTATGTATAGAAGAGTGTTATTTATCTATTTATTATTATTTATTGATTGTAAAATATACGAGGAAAACATTTCGGTAATGAAATCAGGAAGTGAAATTTTTTTTTAATTTTTTTTTCATAATATGTACATAATTATTACAATATTTCTTCTTATAAACTATTTTCTTAAAAATAAAACGTTACATGAATACCCTCCCTTAAAAAGAATAATACTTGTGTAAAGGGAGGGGAGCACAAAAAAAAAACAATCTAAAACACAAAATAGTTTCAAACTCCATAAAATATTTCAATCATCAAAACAATAACACTCAACTGCATTTATTTATGAATGTAGATATTAAATTAAAAAACTAATAAATTAATAAATTAAAAACGATCGTTACATCGGGCGCACACTTCTCTCGCCACGGCTCTGTAACACGTAGGTAAGGATACGCTATCCTTGGTACCTATGCTTAATAGAATCTGCTTAAATAAATAGTTCAAGTTGTAAAATAATTACAATGCAACTAGCAAAGGATGTAAGTATTAGGTACGGTTTTCATCCGGGAAAAATGTTGACGGTTGCTTTTATAAACGGTAATTAACATATTTTAATACTCAAAGAAGAATAATTTTATAGACGTAACTATAAGGAATTTATTGAAAGAAAAATTAGTTTTGAATGAGAACATAAAACTGATACATAATTTTAAACAAGATATCTTATTTTTGAGAAGTCAGCGTACTGATTCACAAAAATAACAAAAGATAGCTAATGTGAACCGGGGAAGAAAGGAACATTACATGTCTCTTGACAGCGTTTTAATAGTGTAACTTTTAGCTTTTATGTCTATAATTAAATGAGTTTATAATTAAGGCAGGGATAAATAATGGTAAAGATCTGATGACGATATCTCGCGGGACTGTAGATCAACCCAAAATTACAACCAATTTTTAAGAGAAAGATGGATTATTGACAAACGTGTGGATGCAGATATTATCAAACGAGAGGCAATGTCAAAATGGCGATGGGCCTGTCAAGTTGCTCAATAAGATTATCATCTTAAAAATGTTGGGTGAACTGGTTGCTGGTATTTAAAAACAAATATTTCGATTTTAGGACTGTATTCTGTAGATTTGATAATGTTTTACAAAATGAATTTTTACATGATGTAAAATGGTTCACACCTTGCTGAGACGGTATTCTAGTAGCTTCTATGAAAAAATAATACACACGGAAAAATCAAAATGGACAAAATGCCTCATATACTGGCGCCCAAGGATAGCAATTAGAAATCCTGGCCATGCCCAGCTATGATGGAAGGATGACATTTTAAAGAACATTGGCTCGCAGTGGATGCAGGTTACACAGGATCGGGAGACATGGAAGATTTTGGATGAGGCCTATATCCAGGAATATATATATGGGGTTAGAGCAAAGGAAGGAAGGATATATATTACAATAAAGAAAATCAATACCTATATTCATCCGAAAGTAAAATGTACTCCAAATATAGTTTTATTGTTAACTAGCTAATACCCGTCTTGCTTTACGTTTTTAATTCATATTGTCAGGCTAGATCGGTAAGTAATTAAACAGGTTCTAGTCTAGCTTCTCATTGCTAAACAGACCTCTATAACTGACATTAGCACTGCCATTCATAAAAAAAGAGAAGAATTTCGACACATTTAATGTTAATAATAAAAAACAAAGAAGAAAAATTATAGTTTGCCACTCACATGGAAAAAAAAACTGCATGTGTCATAATATGTTACATGTCACACTTGATTCAATTTCACTGTTCAATAGCAATATAAGGGTAAAATATTCCAAAAAAATAATATAATACAAACCTACCCACATAATATGCAAGTTTTACTCTATGGTTTGAGTCTTGACTACATTCCCTACAGCTACACCACCCCTACACCCTCTATGTGTGGATGGTACAAATTTTATGGAATTGACTAATGATAACGGCATCTGTTTAACCGACCTCAAAATTAGACATTTAACGTAATCCGAAAATGTACTTTCATTTCAATGTTTATAAAATGTCTTTTATATAGTTTGAATTAAATTTATTTTTATTTCAAATCAATCTTTAATCTTTATTACATTAAATATATTTGAGAAATTGTAAAAATTTGTATTTATGATTAGGTACCATAAATATACCTGCAAGGATCCACGACGATTAAAATCCAACGCAGAACCTACGGTTTAAGCGTGATGCTCCAATATACGAAAAAACACATAAATAAAAAAGCAAACATAACTGAATTAAGTAGATTAAATATATTTGAGATTTTGTAAAAATTTGTAACTATGATTACCATAAATATACCTGCAAGGATTCACGACAATTAAAATCCAACGCAGAACCTACGGTATTATGCTCCAATATACAAAAAAATAAATATACAATAATAAATAAACATTACCTACTGAATTATTAGGTATGTAGATTATATTTCAAAAATTTGATCAATTATAGGTACTTAATTAATCTAAATAATAAAAATTGCTGAAACAATCAAAAGATCTATCTTCATTAAAAATATTGATTAAAAGTAGACATGAATTTTCTAAAGACTGTTCAAGTTAAGCTTCTTACTATGGAACTTATGCATATAATAAAAGGAATCTTGTCTTTTCCTATAAATACTACGGTAGTAATATATAATCAGTGTAGCCCCTGAAACAATGTATTGTATAACGTAAGAAAGCATCTATAAAAACTTTGATTCCTCTAGAAATAGAACCCAGGTCTTCATGATCAGAAGTCGACATCTAATTATTAAAACTTAATGCACACAACTGTTGAAGAACAAATTTAAGGTCCACGTCAAGTTTTAAACCAGAATCTAGCTCTACATAAACTGATTATTTTCTCTAGATGTCGTTGTACAGAAGAATGCTGAGCATAATATCATGTGTTGACAGGGTGTCTATAGAGTCCTGGGAATGATACAAAAGTAAAAGACAGCTCCTGACCACTGTCAAAAGACATTATGCCTCATACTTTGGCTACATACTCATTATTCCGTGATGAAAAATATTTTATATGAAATTGACTTGCCAATAAGACCATCATGTTATCTTCTTGCTTCTCAAATTTACGGAATATCCTTTTAATAATAATAAAGTAAGTTGTGTTAAAATGTCACATTATTTGATAGTTATTTTAACATTAACATAAATATCTTATGTAAAAATACTTACAAAACTCCATGAATTCTCATCATTTCTTTTTGCTGGAGGCATCATTTTTAAATTTTAGTGGTGTTTGGAAGAATATATTATTATGTTTGATGAAAAAGAAAAACATAATGTTATTTCATTTAGTATATTTCTGGTTATGAATAAAACAATTTTGTTTATTTCATTTCAGTCATATGACAAAATGTCATTGTAACATCTAACAGATAAAAAATAGAAAAGAAATCTCCTACATAAATGAAAACCACAACTTCATGGTAAGCTCGTCCTCTGTGTGTTGATTCTGTGATGTCTTTGTTATGTGTTAAGTTTTTATGCGTATATGTACACAAATTTACAGTAAAGAATAAATAAAAACCTGTATAAAAATGTATTTTATATAGAGTCAGCACACAACGATCCACTGATAATGTTTCTGACTCGCTAAAATAAAATATTGTGTTTCAAACTTGACTTAGTGTTATAAATAATTGTTAATTATTTATCAAACAAATGGTTTATTGTCTAGTAGGTATTGTCACAGCATATCTTATCCATACTCTGCAAGGTTTTTAAAGGTTGACAGCCAGTTCATTATTACTGATTATGACATAATAGTTGTATTTTTACATTCCAAACTTGGCAAACATTGAATATTTTTCAGTATGACATGATCCTGTGGTAACTTTGATATATCTTTTTACGTTTTACAAATTCACCAATTAGTTTTTATTGTTGAAAATGCCACCAGAGCCTGTAAAAATATAGTTACACAAAATATTAGTCAATGAAATTATAACCGCCATATAATTTTATGCTATTGTTTTGAACAAATAACTATGCTTACCAGTGGATTGTTCATTAATATTCCTGTTCGTTATTTATAATTAAAAAATAACCAGACAATAATAGAAAGTTGGTTACATTTTTTTATTTTCATTAGAATAAGAATAGTTCTTCAATTTCTTTCTAGTTTGACAACAAAATAAGAGTGTCAATGAGTCCATAGACAACGCAACAAAATATTTCTTTTTTAGCGCTGCAGCCGTTTTCGAGCAATTCGGGTGAATAATAAAAAAGTTTTGTAAAAAATACGTAGGTGTGTATCGTAATTAATTTGAGGTAAGTATTTTTATTAATTTAAAGAATACATTATTCACACAAAATACACATTAAAAAAAATCATTATCTTTCACAAAAATATTTCATTTTAATCATAGAAGAATCATAGTCTATAGTTCACGGCTGTCAGCTGTCATTAATTTTGACACATAGACGAAGTAAACAAAACAAAGTAAATTTAATTGTTCTAAATTTGAATAACATTGAATAAATTATAATATAGGAATATTATTGCTGTTGTTTATTTTTTTCTAAGTAGGTACCTACATTATAATATTAAATTGATCAAACTGCACATATAATATTTTGTTGTGAATTATGTAGATAAAAATATTGTTTTCTCTATGTGGCATTTACCTTGCATCTTTATGTACCCATGACTGTGTGTTTTTAATTAATTTTGTTTTAAAAGTTTATTTTTTATGTTTTAGGCATGGGGTTTCAAACTGAATTTCTGCCCAATCTGAAGGTTTTAATGAATCTCTTTAAAATGTAAGTTTGTAACCTCTTCCAAACAAATAAAGTTTCTAAATTATCTAACAATGCAGAATATATTATAAGTAAATGTGCATTACCTACATATGCAGTTGACTATTTTTAATCTTTCATTTAGCTTTGCATTAGATTAATTTCTTGATTGTTATTGATTTCATTGTGATTTTATTCATTTAAATACTTAAAAAAATACCTGTAATAAAAAGAGTGTTGATTTTGGCTACTTATAGATGTATTATATACCTACAATAACTTTAATTAATGTACACGATATTATATAACAAAAATTATGTGGAAGATGAAATCATATTATATGTCGTATCATAATAATATTGTATTTATTCTAGGATGAATGATTGTCACAAACCTTGGAGGGTCGTCAAGTAAGGCTTCCAAATCAAACCTCTTACTGGTCGCTGTTGGTTTAAAGTTAAGTATATGGCACCCTATGAATATTTTTTCAAAATAATTTTCACACCAACAATAGGACCATGAGTCCAAATTTTTAACAATACTTTTATAATATGCAGGATAAAATAAATAAGCTTAAGTGGTTTTGAGTTTATTTACATACTAATTTAGATACAAAATAATACCGCTGTTGAGTGTGATTAATTTTAATACAAATACGTATTATATTTCTAAATTATTATGTGCATAAAACAAACGTTTTATTAAACTGATTAAAATCCTGAAACCATTTAAAGATTCTCAATTATTGTCAATTTTATTTCTTTCTCTCAACAATTCTGTCAAGTTCACTGCACCTAATGATTTAATTTATCGGCAACTGTTTTACCGGCCAGTTTGTCTATGGAATATTCATACCAATTGCAATGTTTATTATTTTACTTGCAAATCTTTTTCAACGACAATTTTAAGATTTAAACTTTATTTATATTTCAAGAATATAAAATGATTCAACAATTATTGCTAAATTATTTTATACTTATCTACATATGAATATGATTTTAACAGGTAGCTACATAATTATTACTCATCTAATGGCTATGTGGGTTTAAGACAAACTGCGGCCATAAATTTTTTAAAATGTGTCATTTTCAAAATGGAGGTATTATTTTTCCAAAATTTTTCATTAAATCTTTATTTATTGAGAATAATAAGATTTGAATAACATTTATATGTATAACAAATCAAACTCCAATTATTTTATTACATTTTCATACCGTAATACCAAGATTCCATTCAACGTTTACATGAGTAATTTTGTTTCCAAAAGATGGCTTACTGTCTTTTGTGAAAAATTTGTATGAAGATCTTAAAAAAATAAAGTTTTTTAAATAGCTCTAAATATATTAAAGTTAATTTATCAAAGAGTATTTAAGAACGCTCTCTGGAATTTTGCACGGCTTTTCGCATATTAATATCTGACCTTTACGTTTGTTTTCTATGATTGATGCTCTTACAAAAATATATATATATATAAACGGACTAAAATATTATGTAGATGTTAGTTTAAATTTGTGATCTTCAAATCTCAATCGAAAACTGACATACAAGTATTTCCTTTCGTGCCTATAAAATATTTATTTACATATTAAATTAAATTTGAAAAGCACGAATAGTGATGTGAGGGCTTTTTAATCCACGGAATAGTAGTTAACGAGTGATGTAATAATAAACATTCCATTTGTAAGATTTAATTTATGCAAGGAATAGAGTAGAATACAATTTGTGCCTTACAAGATTAATCTAAATAATAATTTCGTTACACAATTTTGTATATAGGTACGTATATATAATGTTATTATATCTACATTTATTTCTACTTACGTTTAACCGCAGAACCACTGAGGAGGGGTTAAAATGCTCCTCTCCTACGCTCGTAAAATCAAAGTGAATTCTGATTCGGAAAGACACGTGATATTACTGTCTGAGATTTAATTCAAACGATGCCTGTTTCATAAGAAAAAACTAATTATATCGTCGTAAAAATAATATTTTTCTTCCTTAAGAGCACATCAACGTCATATTACAATTACTAGTAGTCGCCTAGAGGTCGAAAATCGACCATAACTATATATGATATTGAGATTTAATATTAGATAATATTATTGAGCGTCGCTTATTTTGGAATTTTATCTCAAAAACAATGACATGGATGGGATACGTCAAATTTGAAATGTTGAAATGCACAAAGTTTTTTGTACAATTATTAAAGACAAACAAAATTAATCTTTTCTCAATTTTTGACCACATATAAACAAAATAACATGTGCGTCTATATCAATGTCAAATACATCGAAGTGTGTGTGTGTCAAATACATAACATTACAGTATGTAGTGTTTGTAATGTTTTTTTTATTAATTTAATATTATATTTTTAAGCATAATTTAAAAAACAATATCAGTATTCGCCACTCCTTCTCTAAATAAACTATAAGAGTGCGAAATTTAACACACGCCGTCCAAGCGATTTTCGTAAAAAGGTGTACTTACTTATAATTTTTTTGCTTTACGTATTAATATATAGATTTTAGTTTGATAAATCTTTTTGATAAACATAATAGGTAGATACTAAATATATTCTTGTTGTAGTTTGTTTTTAGCTGCACTGAAACGAGGTGCAAGATTTTGTTTGTTCAAAAGTTCTATATTCTGAAGAGCGAAATTCAAAAGGGAGAAAAATATAAATTCAACGCGCCTTTTAAATGGTTTTATTAATTCAGAATTCACACAGATGCTGTGAACGTTAATCAAAATGATTTTTCAAATGAAAAAACTTTGCTCCACCATCCACCATCTATACCTAATAACAAACAGTTCTGTTCTCTCCTGAAACTTTATCCCAAAGTCACGTGGGATGTGATATTGATTTATACTTTCATGATATTTTTTAACGACGCTCTCGGCAAAAACGTTTCGTGTTACAATATACGTCATTTTTATTTCTTTGAAAAGTAAAACAAAAATGTTTAAAAAACCCATGGAAAATACATGAAGGAATAACTTTGTGACTGTTTTACGAAAATTTTGCGGATGGAGCAGTATGAAATTTTGCACAGTTATAGTTTATATAGAGAAGGGGTGGCCAATGCTAATATTTTTTTAAAGTTATGCATAAAAATATATTATTAAATCAATAAAAAAGCACTTCGCATACTACTTATGTCATTCATTATAATAATAATATAATATAACACTTTTCAATACAAAGGTGTCAGTATAGCCGGCGGAACTTATTGCCTGAGGCAATTTTTTCCAGTCAACCGGTCCCGTCCAATCTGAGACAGGCCAACCCCGGGTAGAAATTTCAAGTGAAAAAACACTTAGAAAAACTCTGACCCGACCGGGAATCGAACCCGGGACCTCGGATCTGAAGTCCACGCTAGTACAACTAGGCTATCGAGAACTACTCACACACACTTCGATGTATTTGACATTATTTGACACAGATCTTTTGTAATTTGACGTATCCAATATCCATGTCATTATTTTTTAAAGAAAATTGTGAAATGGCGCTCGCTCAGTCTTTGACAAAGGAATCTTAATAGGTAATTTTCAAACTTATAATCGAAATTAATCATGGTCGAATTTCGAGCACTGGCCGACCACTTGTAGTAGGTAATGTTTGACGGATTTGATCTATATAAAAACCCTTGGTAATAACAATATTCTTTATAAATGAATCTGTGCTCACTCAAAGTGAACACAAATACACTCTTTGACTCTTTCACAGTAAGCTACATACATACTCAAAGCTTGAGGCACCTGGGTTCGAACCCACGACCTCCGCACGATATTATATAATATTATAATTATACATCTAGATGAGATTTTGCTTCTCCAATGATTTTTTGTCACTCCAATGATTCATCTCTATATACCGCTAGACTGTATTTGTTAAGACTTCCATTTTTTATCTAGATAGTAGAAGGTTCCTAACAAATTTTCACATATTATATATCAGTAAGACCAACTTAACTTAAACGAATTCATTAATGGAAATATCTTTGCAGTATTACGATAACTTATTATATTATAGGTTACAAAAATAATGTGCTTGAGGAATTATTAAGACTAGCCTTACCTTAAAGATGGCTGACGATTGCATGGAGGGGGTATTTGTATTATCAGAGTTTCGTACATAAAAAATCGTGATATGAAAACTTGTGACAAATGTAATATCTTCTTTCATGATACAAGTTAACAAAATAACTTCATGTCCAAAGATTTTTCCATAAAATGACGGTTTTACACCCAATAATGACATGGCATAAATTATCGGAACCAAAATTTCTTTAAGAGAAAAAAAAAAAATAACAACTAATGACTCTAACAATTCATTACTAATGTTCGATTTTTAAATGGAACAAACCACTACGGGCTTAGGACCGTCTTCTACTGTTATTTCGAAGGCTGGCTTAGTGTGATCACTTTACGTTAACAACGTTCGCCATTAGGTGGTAATGTTTGTCTCCGAAACTCCTAATCATGAGAATTCTCAACATGTTCAACATGTCGAAAAACCTCATGTATGCAACAAGTAGAAATTTAATAATAAAATGAAAAATAGAGATAAAAGTTGGAAATTGTTGAGAACAAGAGAGCAACCAAATTTAAAGACTGCAACCGCTGTCATGTATTTGGCATCAAAATTTCTTTGAATCATAATAGGCATCAAGGAATGGAGTAAGTATTCGAATTAAGAAAATATGGAAATTTGAACAATTTGCAAACCATTGCTAAAAGAGATTTACACAGACGTGAGTTTTTAAACCAATCTTAGCCAAGAATATTATTGAACAGGATGTTTCAGTCACAGCTAGAACTTGTTAGTAAGTGGAAAAAAACGCTAACAAGGTTAGGAGATTTATGGAAAATGCGACTTGTGACGTTTATACAGATACCTTTTCAAATTTATGCAGATTTTCCCCACATCCGCCGAAACATCGTTGTATTAATAAATTATTATGAAGCCATAAATCATATTTACATACAGGCAACAAAAATCCTCGTAGAAAATTATACATGCAAAAATTACCGGACAACGTTAGTAATTAATCACAGAGCCATGAAACTTTCAATCTTTATCAACTAAAAACAATTTAGTTGCGTCGTGTACATTTTTTTGTATGCTCTGGTAATTAATAACGGAACTAATTAATATTTTTATACAAAAATATGCTTAATTAATAATATTATAATTATGAAGGTACCTACTGATTTCCCAAATGTATCCACAATATTAAAAAAAATACATATCTTAACATATAACCTTTGTTTGACAATAAGTTCTGCAAGCTGTAGGTACTGACACCTTTGTATAGAAAAGTAAGTATAGAATAAAATTAAATATACCTATGAAGAAAAAATATTGAAAATTTTATAAAGATTGTAACAGGCTAACAGCAGGTTTCATAAAAATATAGGAGACTTTAAGTTTCCTTTAAAAAATAACGCGTTTCATAACAATAAAATGACATTTAAAGCCGAATTTATATTGTTAAAGTCTCTTTAGTGGCACTTAAAGTCGATTTCAGTGTAGGTAGTTCAATCTTTTACCACCGGAGTTCATAGAAAATTTCGTGGCGCGTTCTTTGTCACAAAAAATTATTAACATTTGTATACTGTGACACTGTGGACAAAAGGACTAAAATTGGGTGGAAAACATGGCTAAACGAAAAGAATTTTTTTGTTTACAGATTTCGTTTACTAATTCATAAACCATAATTATTATAAATTAAATAAAAAATAAATATCTAAAAAGTAACGGCACATTGATGCACTATTGATAAATGAAATTGACATATTAACAGAAATTCCGCGAAAATATTAGTACACAACCTATGTATGTTTTCCATAGATTTCTATGCAGCTTCTAGCTTATTTCCAGCAACTCCTACCATCTTTAAAATATGTTTACGATATTTCAAACTTTATCTAAAGTTAGCGGGAACATTTTTTTTATGAAATGCGTCAACTTAAAGGAGACTTTAAATTAAGCTAATGCTAAAGAGTTCTTTAGTAGCTTTTTTTTAAACCGGCCGTAGCCCATTTCGAAACATAGTCGGTCTCCTTCTTCAGGTAAAGCTTCCTATTTTGAAAGATTTTAAAGGAACGGTCGTCCATACTACTCATAATCGCATACATACATTATGACCCTATGCCCTTAATACCTAACAAAAAAAATCTATTTCCCGAAAAACTTACAATTAGGTAAGTAGTAGATACTTAATACTATATAATATCTGTGGTGGCATGGTAAAAGGCATTAAGTCAGTGGGATGACATTTCTCAGTATGGCGGATTTACTTGTCAGTATTTTAAGAGGTTTCATTTTTGTCAAATATTATTTACTTAATACAAATAAAATAGATCAACTTTGATGCATTTACTTCGTTAAAAAGGGTTCACTATACGATAACTCATATTTATTTCTTCAATATTTCTTTGTTTATATGCTTTATTTATAATGCGTGTCTTTTTACCTTGACAATTTTGGCTCATAGATTGAAAAATTTTGTACTTAGGTCAAATTTTACAAGGAAATATACCCAGTTACTCTCTATCACATGCTAATTTATTATTTTTCAACACTTACATTTTATTCTTCATAAATATTAGTTATTTTTTAGCTTACCTATTATTATTTTCTAGCATAGCATTCCCAGAACATCAGTAGGTATATTTTTTGCTCAGAATGTAATATAGTTAATTAATATATGAGGAATATTCTTTGAATAATAAAATGAAATTGGTTAATTATAGGTATTATTACCTTTGTTAAGATAACCCTCTCTCACAATGTACCGATCCTTCAAAGCAGAGCTGAGGAATTTATACACGGTTTGGGAAGCGGTCATACAAGCTGCACAAAATCATGCGCAGTGGAGGTTCCAACATCAAACCATTGGAAACCAGATGAATATTCGGAAATATGAACATGACGACCTAATGGCGAACGTTGTTAACGTAAAGTTATCACACTAATCCAACCTTCGAAATAACATTAGAAGATGGTCGTAAGCCCGTAGTGGTTTGTTCATACTATTTTAAAATCGAATTGTATAATCAGTCATCAGTTGTTGATATAATAGTTCGCACTAGCACGACTTTCTTTAAATTATATTAATAATAGTGTTAAAATAGCAATGAAAAAATATTTTAAAAAAAAATAATATGCAGATTGTATTACCGATCTATTGTCTATAGCTTAACAATAAAAACAACGAAAGTTGTAAACAGATTGGTCGACAGATAAGGAAAATACCTGCCACAAAGTTCACAAAATACATTATTTTAAACACATTTTAAAAAGGTTCACTTTTAAAAGAACGGCTTCTCACGGCAGCTCTATCATAGACAACACCGTTTTACTTCGTGGTAGACAAAATTCGACGCGAGTCGTTTTACCTTGCCAAATAAAATTAATATTGAGTTATGCCGGAATGGAAAAAAGCTTTTAAATCCTTTATAAGTGGATTTTTTTAAACTTGTGTTTTTGAACTTTGTTCTGTTTGTGATAATGTATGATGTAGCGCATATAACTCAAAATGCTGAAAATCGCGACTTAATGCCTTTTACCATGCCACCACAGATATATTTTTTGAAAAAAAAAACTGACCTAGGTTTTTTTGCCACCTGTGTCGGTGCAAGACCTTGCCTGCAAAAAGGCAGGGTTTGGGAATAACAAATTTATTGTTTCATTTAATTTACTTCAATAATTCCACCAAGGATTCACGTTCAATTAGTTAATTTAATTATTGAATAATTTGTTATGTCTCTTTATGATCAGGTTTTATCTTATAAGAACTGGCAAATAATCATAATTTTAATAAAATTCACTAACTGATGAACATGCATTTCTTGGTGGAGTTTAATTGAAAATAAATATCAAATAAAAAATTGTTTAACTTTTCCACAAATTTTTATTTCCCGACTAGTTTCGTAGGCTCACGTCCTACATGGTCACGGGAGACTAAGAAACTGACTCTCCCGTGTCGAAGTCTCCCGTGACCATGTAGGACGTGAGCCAACGAAACTAGTCGGGAAATAAAAATTTGCGGAAAAGTTAAACAATTTTTTATTTGATATTTATAATCATAATTTTACCTACTTATCTCAATTATATTACCTATGTATTCTTATCTCCCTTCTCCTTATTAGAAATCTACCTGAAAATATATTAAATACTCTTAACATTTTAGTTATAATCATATTGTGTTAATGTTGAAAAAAGAACAAAGTCACAAAATATACCTTCGGAAAGGTAAAATAAAAGTAATTTAAAGAAACTTAATTAACCCTTAATGATAAATATGTGGTACAAAGCACCGGTTACTTTAAAGTGTGTTCGTAATAATTTCCCCAGAAATAAATCAACAAGGTTTTATAAGGGGCTCTTAAAATAGTAATAAAAATATATCATTTTAATGTTTAATGTAGTGTATTATTATGTGAAAAAAAAACAGAACTAATCTTTATACTACAAAAAGAACATTGCAATACATATACAAACATCGCGTTTTCAACTACTGACGATTAACTATACCTACTGATGTTCTATTCTAGTTGATTATGTTTTATTTGATAAAGCACATATTATAAATAATATTTTTTTTCAGAAACTCTACAAAAAGACACTACCTACTGGACAATAGTCTATTTTATTCTCACATTGGTATAATCTTGGGAGCAACGTCTTGAAACGGGGGTTTTAGACTGCTCTTTACACTCAGGACTAGTGTCACCAGGACCTAAGCCAAATTTAATAAAATGGCCGCCAACCGTGTCGGTATTTCCATAGTAACAACGTAGAAACGACAGATGTCTACGTATAGGAACATCAACAAAGATGGCACTACCTCTCTGCAAATGTTTCTGAATTTGAGTGAGGTGAATTCCAAGATTTGATATGCCTTTTATTAGGGAACGATGCAAACTTCGAGCCCATATCCTGGCAAAAGACTAGACGATGACTGTCAGTAGCTGTTCATGGGAGTGATAAAATCTATAAAGATCAGGATTGTTAAGTTTTTTATGAAGTAGGATTATGAACTTTTTTTTCGAGTAGGTATTTAATTGCGCATTGGTTTGTTTAGAAAATTGTGAAAGTTTAATTTCGGTACTTCGTCTTTTTTTGTCAACAGGGCTGTGGGACGACTGAAATAGATTAATAATGCTTTTCTATTGCTTTTAATCTTATTATTTTCACAATCAGGGTTGTTTTTTGTTTTGTTAGAGATATTGCTGATTGCTTATATAAGTACCTACTTTGTTAAAAATGTAAGATCTTTATGAAGTGTTAGTGTTTGATGTTAAGTGTTCTTCTATAATTGGGTTATATAGTGATTTATTGTAAAAAAGATAGGTATGTTCTGTAATTATAATACCTGTTGAAGAACCAAATAAAATAAAATAAATCTGTTTTCAATGATCCATAAATAAGATGTTTTTAAAATTGGGAATAACGGAAAAATGATGTCTTATTGAACAATAATTGAACATTTCATCTGAAAAATTAAACAACTAACCATAGTTTGTGCGAAAAAAAGCATTAAGTAACTGCTTCATTTGAAACTTGGATATCTACCTATATTTAAAATTGCTAAAATTTAGTTGATTGGTTAGAAAAAGGCGTCCTCACTTTAACGCAGACATGCATGGAGTGAAACTTTCGTTCGTTTAAACTAATTTTGAGGCATGGTTTTTTTTTCTACAGTAATGCTTATGAATATTTAAAAAGGGTAAGTAAATGGAGAAGAATATACCGGGAAAATCCCGCGGTATACCCACACGCAGGCAACCACCGTTCATACTCCACATATTTTACTCCTTGTAGTGACACCCCGTGGCGAAGCCTCGAAACAGGTGTCGGCCATATTATACCTCCAAGCGTGTACCCAGCCTATATAAGTAGGTTCCTTTATTGTTATACGTTAGTACGACCAGCAAAAGGGTTGAATTTTAATACGAATTTAGACCTTATCAAGAAAAATAATACGTATTTAATTAACGCTTAAATATTTTTTTTATTTATATTTAAATTTTACAGGAAGTAACCCTCGCACGGAATAAGCAATCAATATTCACACAAACCTTTTCTGTACGAAAGCGAAGACTGGTATAATATCAGACGAGTTGTTTCAACAAAAGGTTAGG
Organism: Mystacides longicornis; assembly: GCA_963576905.1. NCBI lineage: Eukaryota > Metazoa > Arthropoda > Insecta > Trichoptera > Leptoceridae > Mystacides > Mystacides longicornis. The sequence continues at coordinate 14,579,688 of OY756426.1, forward strand.
TGATAAAATTTTGACTCAAATTTCTACGCGTTGTAATGATATACTAGAGAATATGAGGATCAAAATGATATTACTAGACGCTATAGTTATTTTTACCTATTTTCGGGTACCCAAAAACATTATAAAGACGTAGAAAATTATAAATAACCAATACCACTTTGCAGAACATTCTTAAAATAGCAAAACCACTGTATATTATTGTATGTGTCTAGATATTTATTACGGATAAAAAAAAGCAGTAGGGCTCTTCTTGAAATCAATCGCTTTTAAAAATCACTTTACGATAGGATTAAGACACGATCGCAGGCAGTCGTATTCACAAAACTATCGGAATCTAATGTTAATCCTATCTTGAACTGGATCATTTTCATACTGATATTTCAAACATAATGAATTTTTAAGATATCTACTGGATATCTTGTTTTGTGAATACCAATCCGCCATTTTATGATTGTCAATCAAGATAAGAGCGTATTAAGACCGCTACGATAATAAGGGCACATATCTGACTATCTTCTTCGAAAATGAAACTTTTTCATCACCCAATCAGGAAATGATACTGATATCTTTTGACATAATATAGCCTTAGCCTATGAGAAAGTAGAGCATTAAAAATTGAGACTTAAGTTTTTTTGATAAGAAGATACTTTTAAGTTCTGCTTTTTATCTATAATAATTAGCTTTCCCGACAGACGTTGTCCTGTGGTTCTAGCCCGAGGCGGCCCGTTCATATTATGTACATAATGTGCACTGCGCCCCCATAAAAAAATACATAATTTATTCGATTGAGTTAATCTAATAAAATATTAACTATAAAATATTTTCAAAACATTCATATTTCATTCGTATTCAAAACTCAGGCGGTAACAACGGGAGAGTGTAATATGCGCGCGCAGACATTCTACCTCTATGTGCCCGATGTTGACTTTGTATGAAAATTGGAGTAAGTTGGATAGGCTACTGTAAGAGCGGCAATAACGTTTGCAAGAATGAGAGGGAACAACCATCATAATAATTTTGTTGTTATGGCGTCGCAGGAAATCGGTTCCATGCTAACTTTAATATTATATTTTTATACTATCCATTATCTATTTTTCAACTTTTTATTAGTTATTCTGTTTTCCGGAACGGAGAAGAGTCCAATACATCAAACTTCAGAAGAATCTGTTCAGCCGATCTCGAGTTCAACTTTAATTAATATTGGACATATAAAAGTCGGGTAAGTGCGAACACTTATAATTCGAGATCAGCTGAACATATTCTTTCGATGTTTGATTTATTGGATTCTCCTCCACTCCCGATAACAGAATAACTTTCAAAAAGTTGAAAAATGCATAAGAAATACTATGAAATGTGGATTTGCTGCTAAGCCAACGCCATCTATTTTCTTTTACAACAAAATTATTGTTTACCTGAAAACAATTGTCTTCAAAAATATTGGTCGCAGATTTTTTATGGAATTTTTCTTCGAGCTTTCAGAAATAAAGTTTTAACATTCAAAGTTTAAACGTGTACCTATTTGTATATATTACAAATTTGAAATCAATAATAGTAAGAAAGAACTACAGAACAACGTCTGTCGGTAAAGCTAGTTTAATAATAATATGATTCATCATTATTTCAAGATTAACCACTTATGTAATAAGAAGAAGGACCCCATCAGGGGGAAGGAGATTCAGGCAACTAGTATCACCCTGTGATGGCGCAAGATTGAGCGCAATGGAGAGCTGTGGCCTCCCTATGTCCCGAAATGGGGCTCGAAGGGAGAATGTAATGTTATGTAATAAGAATTACATAGCTAAAAATGTAGAAATTAAAATGCCTTGAACCTCTTGTTTGTATGATAGGATGAGAACGAAGGATATCTTTATAATGAGTTAATGACCTTAAAAATATAATTTCAACGTTTTTTTTTTCTCATTTCTTTGGAATTGTTTGTCGCAGACATTAAACACCACCCACAGGCTCTTCAAAAAACACACGATCCTACAAAGCTGCTCAAACTAAATGAAGCAAAAAGGTCCAGAGTTCAACCCCTGACATTATATTTTGTCTAATCAGCGACCTAACATTTTTTTCCAAGTCTGTTTTTATGTTTGTCTTTCTACTAAAGACTTCAACCTTATGGAGACGGTGTGATATTCATTTTTGTAGATAATATCAAACTTCATACTTATTGTGAAAGATTTGGAAATTGTATTTGTGTTCACTTCGAGTGAGCATAGATTCATTTAAGAACAAAAGACGCTGTTACTCGACACATGCGACTTTTTCACACCTTATTTATGAACAGTAAATCAATGCATATGGCTATCGTTTAGAAAACTGTAATTCCTAATATAATAGTAGTCGACAAAACATAATCGTAACGTAAAAATATACGCACTAAGTACCAAAAAATTAATTTCGAGATAATTTATTAAAACTGATTTTTCCCCCATAAAGACATAGTTCTATGATGATTTTTGGATCTGTTTACTTTACTATTGACTATGTGCAATATTTAGGCTATTGGCAATGGTTTATAGAACATTTCCTCATACTCAACTCATTTTTTTTTTCATTTTGGATACTGTAACACTTTTTCCTCGAGGACCAGAGACTCCTCATAATCTCCAGTACTCGAGAAAAGTCATGCACACAAATAAGCTGCCTGAATTAGGACTGAAGTCCTCTTTCAAACCGCTCGTTGTGGTCTGCCATCAGGAGAGAGGCTTAAGAGAGTGTGGTCTCATCCACAATAAATCTTCTAAAAGATTCTAGAATATTTACTTAATCACAATACCTTCATTATGTGATGCCCGGCTACTAAAATAAAATTCTCAACTATCAAGCATGTTGATTTTAACTCTTTTCTCAAGATAGGGTTACGATGCAAGCCTACCAAATACCATTTCCTTTAGAGGGCAATTAGACAACACAACATTATGTTCAAATGAAAGAAGTAAATTAATAACAAATTGAACATCGTTTAATTTCAAGACCAAATCATATAAATTTCCATAAATAAAACAAATATGATCAAATTTCATAAAAAATTCTCTACAGATTCTACAAATATTAACATTTTCTTAAAACTAATCAAAAAAACATTCCAGTCGATAATTAACTCAAAGGACTTTCTTCAGTAGAAAGTAAATGTAAATTCCACCAAATACTAACTTATAGACTGGTAGAAATTTCTCAAATATCAAAATAAACTACTTCGACTACATTTGAATATTACTTCAATTTCTTTCCTCGCCTTTATGTACATACGGTATTTCAACCGTTGCGAGTCAAACGTACAACCATAGGTACAAAAGAATATATAAAAAAAAGGTAAATTTAACAAGCGTATTCACAGCTTCATCAAACAAAATACTACAACGATTCGTGTGGTCACCAAAAGCAAATACTACATAAATTAAGAAAACTTCGACTTAACTAAATTAATCCTGATTTGCCGCTACGCTCACCAGATTCACATCCATGGTAGACGTTCAATACTTGAAATTACGATTCCCGCATCGCATGAAGGAACCACCACTTTCCAAGTTTATTGACCCTCAAATCCGTGGACAGCTCGAGTTATACCTGGATCATCCCCAGATTCCCTCCTGTACAATTTGCCTCATCATGACTATACAAGACGGCATGATATACTCTACGACCCCAACCCATCGATTTAAATTTTCAAACGCAGGGACATCTAGCTCAAGTTAGCAATTATATATCCATACTCAAGCCTAGGTATTTATATCCTAAGCCAGCGATACTTAAGCCTAGGTATTTCTACCCCAAGCCAGCGACCCGTATTCTGAAATAAGAATACAAATCGTGTCATGCTAGTTACCAAAAAATCTTTAACGAAAATTAGTAATGTTGCGTATCAACACTATGAAAAAATAATTTAATCACAATTACTTATAAATTTCTCAACTACATACCTGCCAATTAATACGGGCTCGCGACACATTTGAAAACCCTTAACAATTTATCCCACAATAACTAGTTTCACTTAAACTAAATGGTGATTTAAAATTAACACAATAAAAGAATTACATTCTCGTCAGGGCGTCTGATCTTTTTCTCTCGCCGTTGCTAAGTTCACCTCTAATATATAGTGTCCAGATACGACATGTTTAATACTTAGTATTGCCGCTCGGAGCGCTACCCATCCTGACGACGCATAGATGTGTTCTTTAATTAGCATACACTGCTACTCGATATTAAACGTGAAAAATAACTGTTACAAATACACCCCTCCTCACATAAAAAAAAATTTTTTTTTTTAAAATGTGTTCCTAACACATCACCCGCATTACCCCATTCTACCCTATTCTCGGATAACCTATCTCCAAACATTTTCCTAAATTTCACACCGCGCCAAGTGACCACACAACACTTCATCATAAAACTTAAACTAGGTACCGAATTTGAAAGTTAATTAAAAAATTACAGGAAAATCACTTATAAACCTAAGTTTCCAAAAATTGGAGAATTCAGAGAGTTCATTGCCAACCAGCTCAGATTACTTAAAACTAATATTTACAAATTTATTTGGGCGCCAAACGATTTGCTTCAGATTCAATGTCTACTAGGTAAATCATATCTTCGGAGGTAACAAGCAAAATCGTTAAAATCATTACCCACCTCATCTAGTGGTTCCGACAAATTTTATAAAAACATAAATATAATAAAGTAAAAAAATACTACAAATTTTCATAATGAAGGGTTTAACCTAAAATGAACTCTCCAAACTTCCATATTACATTTTACAAATTCATATTATCAATTACAAGATAAATTTTACCAAAAAAAATTATTAATACAAACTCTTTCTCACTTTGATTTTAAACATTATGAATCAAATTCAAATTCAATTTATCCAACCTTCAATTCTTTTAATCTTCAATAGTCTTCAAAAATCAAACTATACTTTTATGACTTCAATTTAATGGAGTCTACTTAACTTGTACATTGTACATAACATCAGACAATATCAATAACATTTGTCTCAACTGACTCAAAAAAAAACAAAAAAAAAAAAACTTGTAAATTTAACATATAAAAATCATTATATGATATGTACTACACTTAATCAAATCAAATAAATGAACAATTAACAAACAAATGAGCATCTCGGAATTCAAACTCGCCCAGACGCACTGTACGCTGACACAATTGACCTTAAAGTCAAAACCATCCTATTCTCTTACAGAGATTTCACCTCAAACTTTGAAAAGTCGAGTAGTCTGTCCTCATCCATTTACCGTTAAACAATTTCAATAACACCTTTACTCTCCCACTCAAACCTTCTGTTACATACTCGAATAAACAAAGTATTTCACGAAACGGCTAACATTTTTCTCACAAAAAAAACTTAATTTTTATAAGTTCATCCATACTACAACAGAACATTATTATCTTCTCTATCTAGAATATCTTCGCTGTCCTGTGACAACTGCTTTACTACAACAACCCTAAAGACAGACGAACCAAATCTGATGCGTCAATGCGAACCAAAATTTTCTTAACATGTCACTACCTACCTTCATCACATTTCCTCATTCATTCATCACTAATTATTATCCATGGATTTTCAAAACTTCAAACATTCCGTTCTCAAACTCTCTGTGTTCTCACATACATAATTGATTTCACATAACCCTCAAAACGGCCCCGCCGATAAAGGTTGCTGTATTGCATCTTAAACTTGAGAAGATTACATAACAAAAAAAAATAACTCCTTTCTAAAACCTCAAACGAAACAAACCACTAATTCCCTTCGGCGCAATCAAAATATAATTAAATGGAATAATTATCTTTAGAATGGTTTGTTACTCCGCTAACATTCAAACACGCTCACGGCGCTTACAGTAAATTTCGCCGTACACCACGGCGCTATACCGTTTCTGCAATCGAGTATAAATATTTATTATGGGAATTTCTATTTTTCCCAACTTTTACGGACTGAAATAAAAAATCTTTCAAAACGAAGATTATTTTTTCCTTCCACTGGTGGTGCTATACCGAACCGATAAATAAACCTAATTTTCATACAATATTCGCAACAGTAATTAAAATTGCGTAACGCACACACAGTAAATACTACATATACTTTTTTTTTTAATCTATACTTAACCTGAATAATATGAAAATCTTTTACTAAAACCTAACCTATTTACATGATTACATCGTAACACAATTCTATTACGCCTTAGATTGTTCGTTCTTAACCTTATAAGGTGTCTTCTCACCTTTCCGATTGTCATCCGAATTGAATGCTTTCCCCTCTCTCCTCATCCTTGTGAAACAGTTCGCCTGAACATGCCCCTGTCTTTGACAATAGAAGCAAACCTTTCCAGCCTTCCCGTATTCTTTATTAGAATTTCCGACACCAAAATTTCTACGACTTCCCGAAACTTCTTGACTCGTTCCTACCCTATCACTACGCCGAAAATCTATATCTCTCGAATCAGACTCTACGCCTCATTTCTTTACATCTACCTCCTTGGCTTTCGCTCTCTTAAATTTTGACCTATCCATAACCTCAAAAGGTTGTTCTGACCTATTAAGAGACTTCTCCTTCTGTCCTGGTTTCCTTCTAGTGTAACTCTTAACTGAAATTACATCTACCTTATCGTCTACCTCCTTCTGATAACTAGTACCCTCATCTGACACAGCAGACCTACTATCCTGCTCTACCAAAGGTATTTTTAATTTATTGTCTAGTTCGGAATCCATTCTAACTTTGCTTTTTTCTGCTAAAAAAATTAGAAACTATATCAATACCTAATAGCAATAGTATAAATTACTCACTACCGAATCCTAAACACTAGATTCGTATACAGCACTAAAATTTGCTCTGCGTCTTTGATCTAAAACTTACTTCAAACTTTATACTAACTCATATACCTCTTCCTACTTGAAAAACAAAATTAAAGTTATTTCACACCTAATCCTATCGTGAACTACTATTCACATAAATGTTCTTTACACTTTACGCAATAATCCTTTTCCATACACATGCATACCGTTCCACAGTATCAAAATATTGTGAGGACAGAATACCTAACACAAAATAATTTCAAACAAGAAAAATCAAAACAAAAAAATTTATAATAATAATTACCCGATTTTACCCATAACTTCTTCCAAAGAAAAAATTAGCAAAATAATCGTTCATAAAATCAAATCTTCCTTCCGTATACTCTATGTTCTCGATTAAATATTGAATTGTCAGCGCAAAGATAGTCCAGACGACTTCGTTCTCCGTGGCTGCTTTCATATGGGAGCTTCACTCTCCATAAATATACATCAATTGTAAATCTAGAAGAAAAAAATACAAGTTATTTTCATGCAAACACAAATCTTTTCCTTGAATTTACCTAATCTGATCAGTGTCTCAAACAATATTTAAAAAAAAATAAAATCAAAACGAAAACTTGATAAATAATAATGAACAAGAGAAAGAAATTTTAAATTTTGTTGCAGTTCAAAAATTTAATATTACCCCGAATTTAATTTAGACTCTTTGTTACTACGAAAAAAAAATTTTGCTACCCTACAAAAATATTTTTTTTTACAATATGTCACGTGGTTATTAAATTTCAGCAGAAAAATTTCCTACCTACCATGATTAAATTAAAAAATTTTACAAAATTAAAAAAAAAACAACCCAATTTAAATCCAATTTTACCCTTACTTAACTAAACTTAACTAATTTGGAAAGAAACTGATCAGACACCCGAGACGAGAATCCAAAATCCAGCAAAGTAAAAATAACATAAAACAAATTTCAAGAATATTTGACCTCAAGGAAATGGCTTGGTTTATTGAATACGAAGTTTCAACTCGAAATTCTGTCTTTCCTGATGCCAAACACGTTGGTCGCCATCTTTATGTAACACTTTTTCCTCGAGGACCAGAGACTCCTCATAATCTCCAGTACTCGAGAAAAGTCATGCACACAAATAAGCTGCCTGAATTAGGACTGAAGTCCTCTTTCAAACCGCTCGTTGTGGTCTGCCATCAGGAGAGAGGCTTAAGAGAGTGTGGTCTCATCCACAATAAATCTTCTAAAAGATTCTAGAATATTTACTTAATCACAATACCTTCATTATGTGATGCCCGGCTACTAAAATAAAATTCTCAACTATCAAGCATGTTGATTTTAACTCTTTTCTCAAGATAGGGTTACGATGCAAGCCTACCAAATACCATTTCCTTTAGAGGGCAATTAGACAACACAACATTATGTTCAAATGAAAGAAGTAAATTAATAACAAATTGAACATCGTTTAATTTCAAGACCAAATCATATAAATTTCCATAAATAAAACAAATATGATCAAATTTCATAAAAAATTCTCTACAGATTCTACAAATATTAACATTTTCTTAAAACTAATCAAAAAAACATTCCAGTCGATAATTAACTCAAAGGACTTTCTTCAGTAGAAAGTAAATGTAAATTCCACCAAATACTAACTTATAGACTGGTAGAAATTTCTCAAATATCAAAATAAACTACTTCGACTACATTTGAATATTACTTCAATTTCTTTCCTCGCCTTTATGTACATACGGTATTTCAACCGTTGCGAGTCAAACGTACAACCATAGGTACAAAAGAATATATAAAAAAAAGGTAAATTTAACAAGCGTATTCACAGCTTCATCAAACAAAATACTACAACGATTCGTGTGGTCACCAAAAGCAAATACTACATAAATTAAGAAAACTTCGACTTAACTAAATTAATCCTGATTTGCCGCTACGCTCACCAGATTCACATCCATGGTAGACGTTCAATACTTGAAATTACGATTCCCGCATCGCAAGAAGGAACCACCACTTTCCAAGTTTATTGACCCTCAAATCCGTGGACAGCTCGAGTTATACCTGGATCATCCCCAGATTCCCTCCTGTACAATTTGCCTCATCATGACTATACAAGACGGCATGATATACTCTACGACCCCAACCCATCGATTTAAATTTTCAAACGCAGGGACATCTAGCTCAAGTTAGCAATTATATATCCATACTCAAGCCTAGGTATTTATATCCTAAGCCAGCGATACTTAAGCCTAGGTATTTCTACCCCAAGCCAGCGACCCGTATTCTGAAATAAGAATACAAATCGTGTCATGCTAGTTACCAAAAAATCTTTAACGAAAATTAGTAATGTTGCGTATCAACACTATGAAAAAATAATTTAATCACAATTACTTATAAATTTCTCAACTACATACCTGCCAATTAATACGGGCTCGCGACACATTTGAAAACCCTTAACAATTTATCCCACAATAACTAGTTTCACTTAAACTAAATGGTGATTTAAAATTAACACAATAAAAGAATTACATTCTCGTCAGGGCGTCTGATCTTTTTCTCTCGCCGTTGCTAAGTTCACCTCTAATATATAGTGTCCAGATACGACATGTTTAATACTTAGTATTGCCGCTCGGAGCGCTACCCATCCTGACGACGCATAGATGTGTTCTTTAATTAGCATACACTGCTACTCGATATTAAACGTGAAAAATAACTGTTACAAATACACCCCTCCTCACATAAAAAAAAATTTTTTTTTTTAAAATGTGTTCCTAACACATCACCCGCATTACCCCATTCTACCCTATTCTCGGATAACCTATCTCCAAACATTTTCCTAAATTTCACACCGCGCCAAGTGACCACACAACACTTCATCATAAAACTTAAACTAGGTACCGAATTTGAAAGTTAATTAAAAAATTACAGGAAAATCACTTATAAACCTAAGTTTCCAAAAATTGGAGAATTCAGAGAGTTCATTGCCAACCAGCTCAGATTACTTAAAACTAATATTTACAAATTTATTTGGGCGCCAAACGATTTGCTTCAGATTCAATGTCTACTAGGTAAATCATATCTTCGGAGGTAACAAGCAAAATCGTTAAAATCATTACCCACCTCATCTAGTGGTTCCGACAAATTTTATAAAAACATAAATATAATAAAGTAAAAAAATACTACAAATTTTCATAATGAAGGGTTTAACCTAAAATGAACTCTCCAAACTTCCATATTACATTTTACAAATTCATATTATCAATTACAAGATAAATTTTACCAAAAAAAATTATTAATACAAACTCTTTCTCACTTTGATTTTAAACATTATGAATCAAATTCAAATTCAATTTATCCAACCTTCAATTCTTTTAATCTTCAATAGTCTTCAAAAATCAAACTATACTTTTATGACTTCAATTTAATGGAGTCTACTTAACTTGTACATTGTACATAACATCAGACAATATCAATAACATTTGTCTCAACTGACTCAAAAAAAAACAAAAAAAAAAAAACTTGTAAATTTAACATATAAAAATCATTATATGATATGTACTACACTTAATCAAATCAAATAAATGAACAATTAACAAACAAATGAGCATCTCGGAATTCAAACTCGCCCAGACGCACTGTACGCTGACACAATTGACCTTAAAGTCAAAACCATCCTATTCTCTTACAGAGATTTCACCTCAAACTTTGAAAAGTCGAGTAGTCTGTCCTCATCCATTTACCGTTAAACAATTTCAATAACACCTTTACTCTCCCACTCAAACCTTCTGTTACATACTCGAATAAACAAAGTATTTCACGAAACGGCTAACATTTTTCTCACAAAAAAAACTTAATTTTTATAAGTTCATCCATACTACAACAGAACATTATTATCTTCTCTATCTAGAATATCTTCGCTGTCCTGTGACAACTGCTTTACTACAACAACCCTAAAGACAGACGAACCAAATCTGATGCGTCAATGCGAACCAAAATTTTCTTAACATGTCACTACCTACCTTCATCACATTTCCTCATTCATTCATCACTAATTATTATCCATGGATTTTCAAAACTTCAAACATTCCGTTCTCAAACTCTCTGTGTTCTCACATACATAATTGATTTCACATAACCCTCAAAACGGCCCCGCCGATAAAGGTTGCTGTATTGCATCTTAAACTTGAGAAGATTACATAACAAAAAAAAATAACTCCTTTCTAAAACCTCAAACGAAACAAACCACTAATTCCCTTCGGCGCAATCAAAATATAATTAAATGGAATAATTATCTTTAGAATGGTTTGTTACTCCGCTAACATTCAAACACGCTCACGGCGCTTACAGTAAATTTCGCCGTACACCACGGCGCTATACCGTTTCTGCAATCGAGTATAAATATTTATTATGGGAATTTCTATTTTTCCCAACTTTTACGGACTGAAATAAAAAATCTTTCAAAACGAAGATTATTTTTTCCTTCCACTGGTGGTGCTATACCGAACCGATAAATAAACCTAATTTTCATACAATATTCGCAACAGTAATTAAAATTGCGTAACGCACACACAGTAAATACTACATATACTTTTTTTTTTAATCTATACTTAACCTGAATAATATGAAAATCTTTTACTAAAACCTAACCTATTTACATGATTACATCGTAACACAATTCTATTACGCCTTAGATTGTTCGTTCTTAACCTTATAAGGTGTCTTCTCACCTTTCCGATTGTCATCCGAATTGAATGCTTTCCCCTCTCTCCTCATCCTTGTGAAACAGTTCGCCTGAACATGCCCCTGTCTTTGACAATAGAAGCAAACCTTTCCAGCCTTCCCGTATTCTTTATTAGAATTTCCGACACCAAAATTTCTACGACTTCCCGAAACTTCTTGACTCGTTCCTACCCTATCACTACGCCGAAAATCTATATCTCTCGAATCAGACTCTACGCCCCATTTCTTTACATCTACCTCCTTGGCTTTCGCTCTCTTAAATTTTGACCTATCCATAACCTCAAAAGGTTGTTCTGACCTATTAAGAGACTTCTCCTTCTGTCCTGGTTTCCTTCTAGTGTAACTCTTAACTGAAATTACATCTACCTTATCGTCTACCTCCTTCTGATAACTAGTACCCTCATCTGACACAGCAGACCTACTATCCTGCTCTACCAAAGGTATTTTTAATTTATTGTCTAGTTCGGAATCCATTCTAACTTTGCTTTTTTCTGCTAAAAAAATTAGAAACTATATCAATACCTAATAGCAATAGTATAAATTACTCACTACCGAATCCTAAACACTAGATTCGTATACAGCACTAAAATTTGCTCTGCGTCTTTGATCTAAAACTTACTTCAAACTTTATACTAACTCATATACCTCTTCCTACTTGAAAAACAAAATTAAAGTTATTTCACACCTAATCCTATCGTGAACTACTATTCACATAAATGTTCTTTACACTTTACGCAATAATCCTTTTCCATACACATGCATACCGTTCCACAGTATCAAAATATTGTGAGGACAGAATACCTAACACAAAATAATTTCAAACAAGAAAAATCAAAACAAAAAAATTTATAATAATAATTACCCGATTTTACCCATAACTTCTTCCAAAGAAAAAATTAGCAAAATAATCGTTCATAAAATCAAATCTTCCTTCCGTATACTCTATGTTCTCGATTAAATATTGAATTGTCAGCGCAAAGATAGTCCAGACGACTTCGTTCTCCGTGGCTGCTTTCATATGGGAGCTTCACTCTCCATAAATATACATCAATTGTAAATCTAGAAGAAAAAAATACAAGTTATTTTCATGCAAACACAAATCTTTTCCTTGAATTTACCTAATCTGATCAGTGTCTCAAACAATATTTAAAAAAAAATAAAATCAAAACGAAAACTTGATAAATAATAATGAACAAGAGAAAGAAATTTTAAATTTTGTTGCAGTTCAAAAATTTAATATTACCCCGAATTTAATTTAGACTCTTTGTTACTACGAAAAAAAAATTTTGCTACCCTACAAAAATATTTTTTTTTACAATATGTCACGTGGTTATTAAATTTCAGCAGAAAAATTTCCTACCTACCATGATTAAATTAAAAAATTTTACAAAATTAAAAAAAAACAACCCAATTTAAATCCAATTTTACCCTTACTTAACTAAACTTAACTAATTTGGAAAGAAACTGATCAGACACCCGAGACGAGAATCCAAAATCCAGCAAAGTAAAAATAACATAAAACAAATTTCAAGAATATTTGACCTCAAGGAAATGGCTTGGTTTATTGAATACGAAGTTTCAACTCGAAATTCTGTCTTTCCTGATGCCAAACACGTTGGTCGCCATCTTTATGTAACACTTTTTCCTCGAGGACCAGAGACTCCTCATAATCTCCAGTACTCGAGAAAAGTCATGCACACAAATAAGCTGCCTGAATTAGGACTGAAGTCCTCTTTCAAACCGCTCGTTGTGGTCTGCCATCAGGAGAGAGGCTTAAGAGAGTGTGGTCTCATCCACAATAAATCTTCTAAAAGATTCTAGAATATTTACTTAATCACAATACCTTCATTATGTGATGCCCGGCTACTAAAATAAAATTCTCAACTATCAAGCATGTTGATTTTAACTCTTTTCTCAAGATAGGGTTACGATGCAAGCCTACCAAATACCATTTCCTTTAGAGGGCAATTAGACAACACAACATTATGTTCAAATGAAAGAAGTAAATTAATAACAAATTGAACATCGTTTAATTTCAAGACCAAATCATATAAATTTCCATAAATAAAACAAATATGATCAAATTTCATAAAAAATTCTCTACAGATTCTACAAATATTAACATTTTCTTAAAACTAATCAAAAAAACATTCCAGTCGATAATTAACTCAAAGGACTTTCTTCAGTAGAAAGTAAATGTAAATTCCACCAAATACTAACTTATAGACTGGTAGAAATTTCTCAAATATCAAAATAAACTACTTCGACTACATTTGAATATTACTTCAATTTCTTTCCTCGCCTTTATGTACATACGGTATTTCAACCGTTGCGAGTCAAACGTACAACCATAGGTACAAAAGAATATATAAAAAAAAGGTAAATTTAACAAGCGTATTCACAGCTTCATCAAACAAAATACTACAACGATTCGTGTGGTCACCAAAAGCAAATACTACATAAATTAAGAAAACTTCGACTTAACTAAATTAATCCTGATTTGCCGCTACGCTCACCAGATTCACATCCATGGTAGACGTTCAATACTTGAAATTACGATTCCCGCATCGCAAGAAGGAACCACCACTTTCCAAGTTTATTGACCCTCAAATCCGTGGACAGCTCGAGTTATACCTGGATCATCCCCAGATTCCCTCCTGTACAATTTGCCTCATCATGACTATACAAGACGGCATGATATACTCTACGACCCCAACCCATCGATTTAAATTTTCAAACGCAGGGACATCTAGCTCAAGTTAGCAATTATATATCCATACTCAAGCCTAGGTATTTATATCCTAAGCCAGCGATACTTAAGCCTAGGTATTTCTACCCCAAGCCAGCGACCCGTATTCTGAAATAAGAATACAAATCGTGTCATGCTAGTTACCAAAAAATCTTTAACGAAAATTAGTAATGTTGCGTATCAACACTATGAAAAAATAATTTAATCACAATTACTTATAAATTTCTCAACTACATACCTGCCAATTAATACGGGCTCGCGACACATTTGAAAACCCTTAACAATTTATCCCACAATAACTAGTTTCACTTAAACTAAATGGTGATTTAAAATTAACACAATAAAAGAATTACATTCTCGTCAGGGCGTCTGATCTTTTTCTCTCGCCGTTGCTAAGTTCACCTCTAATATATAGTGTCCAGATACGACATGTTTAATACTTAGTATTGCCGCTCGGAGCGCTACCCATCCTGACGACGCATAGATGTGTTCCTTAATTAGCATACACTGCTACTCGATATTAAACGTGAAAAATAACTGTTACAATACTTAGTGCGTATTTTATTTCCAGCATACCTACTAATATTGTTCGATCAAATATAATGAGAGTTCTCATAGAAAATGATCGAAAACGATAACAACGCTTTGCACTTCTTAGTTCCGTACGATGTACTTGCCTTTAGATATTCTGTAACGCGATTTTCAATGTCTTTTTCATTGTTTATCGTATCGTCTACTGACCACATAATATTGTAGAAGGAATAAAAAATACATATAAAAATAAAGATAAGGGATATTTTCAAAATTTGCAACCAAGTAAAACTAATCAAACAGCAGATAGGCAAATATGAAAATTAACTTTTCGAGAACTTGAACACATTCCTCAGAAAAGGGAAAAATTTCACTACACAATAATTATAAAAGAAAACGAAAATCGGATATAATTTCATTGAAGGTTTTATTAAGGCTCTCTCTATATTCTAAAAATAATTTGGTGAATCTATGCTTATTAATCTTGTGGGGGGTGTCTGGCGCAGAAAAGGAAGCCTATAAAGCCTTTTTCATAAATATGCAGTTCGGTTACGTTTTTCGTCCATTGTCGGTCATGGCCGACAAATGTGAAATGATTTTTTTTTATTATTACTAGCTTTCCTGAAACACTCTAACAAATCTTTGATATAAATATTAAATTAGAATTTGTGTACATAATGATAAATTGATTAAATGTTTTTAACGAATAGGTAAAGCTACGATCGAGGCATCTTAAACGATGCTTACAGGACAAATTCTAACAATCGCACCAATTATTAAACAACTCACAGTTATGTCATAACTCAATCAAAATTACAAAAAATATGTGTCAACATTACGAATAGATAAGGTTATCTAAGTTTCGTCTTCTAAAATTTTGTAATGTTCCGTGCAACTTTCTTATTTTTTTTTTAATAAGAACCTTCTCCTTACAATATAATGGTCCACACATTAAAAAATACTCATCGTATTTGGTCCAGCCCTTCACGACTTCACGCGTGATTCGGTCTGGATAAAAACACCTTATTTCCGATGGCGACCGAAAAGAACCGAAAATTTGTCTTACGTTACCGCCCCTGTGTGAAATAGTCCCTATAAACAGAGCAGATAGGTAGAACATTATAATAACACAAAGGGTTGTCAGACCGTCAGTGGATTAATGAAAAGGTTTCGCAAAAATAAGTATATAATATTAATATTCACCTACATACACATATACTTTTGTATATACATTAGGTATAATAATATTTACTAGCTGCAACGGTCATGGGGGACATTTATGATGAAGATTTTTTATAATAAAAATTAATTTGTGCTCACTGAATTGAACACAAATACCTACACTCTTTGACACTTTCACGGCTAGCAGGTAAAGCAAAAATAAAAAAGGTAAAGGTTATGTCGTGAAAGAGGAATATGGTTGGCACCTGGCATCAAACCCATGACTTCCAGTACGAAAGCCGACGCCGTAATCCCCAGGCTACCAACCTGAAGTCACCATAGTTTCACGCTTTACAGTTACTGAAAAAGTAGCATATTCTAATATCTTGATTTTAGTCAGTAGTTAATAAAATGCATTGTTTCTTAAATGGTATCAAGGGTTTTGTAACCTCAATTCAAATATTTTTCTTTTATTATCCGAAAATAATTATAATCTTGTTTCAAAAGGACAGAACAGATTGAGTATGAGAAATTTGCCCTTGCCATAAATTTAGATAGATAAAAGTGTAGTAAATAAAAATTAGGTATAATAAAATTATAAAAGGTATGTATAAAGTCAATTTGATTTATTCCTTAAGTATATCCTTTCAAACCGAAAATTGTTTATTTTTAAACAAACCAAATAGTTTGGGGAAAATATCGTGAGATAATAAGTTTTTTAAATAATCACTAGGTCACCATTCTGATCTTGCTATAGGTTTTAAGTCGAAGGGTCATATTGAAGGCATTTATATAGCTTTAAAGCATGTAGGTATGTAAGGGAAGAGTTGAGGGATCTGGATATAGTCAACTGAGCTGCGCCCAAATGAACGCAATGAAGAGCTCTTGTTGCCTCCCTATACTCCAAAGAGGGGTAAAAAGCGAGACTTAATTGACTGATTATGGCAATTATGTAGCTTAAAATGACTAGGTTGTAGATATTTGAAGACAATAAGGTACAACCATACACAAAGCTCTCCAATATGATTAACATATTATTATTTCATTCAAGAATAGGTTGGCATTTTTACAAAAGTAACAACAACAGAATACTTCCCGCCCTTTTAAAGTTTGATTCATATTTATTAATTTCACTGTGAATTTTATAATTAGGTTATCTATTATTCTCTCTTTTATTCAAATTGTAATGTTGTTATTAACATTCAGGACATTGAGATTCAAGCCGACGAACTTACACAGATATTAATCCGACGACATTTGGTGGTTATTTTGTCTTTGGAAATAATAATTCAAATGTCATTCATTGTTTCAGATGTCAACTAGCTATAAAGTGCTCCGTCCTTTTTCGTACGCTTGTAATTAAATATTTGTTCGGAAAACTTTGACATTTTAAAACCTTCGTAAATAAATTTGTAAATTTGATTTGAAACCATTTTATCTGTTTTATATTTAACTCTAAAAGTGAAAACAAATAAAGTCATGACATTAAGATTTTTTCACAAATTATCTCTGAAAAGAAAATACTTAATCGTTATTCAATAAACAATTTTTTTTAAGTCGGTGGATCTTGATGACTTACTTAGACAATTTCCTCAAGTAGAAATAATTTCTAAATGACCACCTAATGGCAAACGTTGTTAACGTGAAGGGATCACACATAGCCAGCCTTCGAAATAACAGTAGAGGACTTTCGTAAGTCCATAGTGGATTGTTCCATTTAAAAATCGAACATGCACCACTACTTATTTTATGATGAATTTTTTTTCAATATTTGAAGCCTATATTGAAGATTAACTAGTTGGATTTGGAACCATTGGGGCTTATGACCTTCGCATTAGCGGCTGGTTTAGAATGATCATTTTACACTATATAAACTATTCACCATCTATAGTAATGTAGATAAAGTTATCAAAATATTACGAATATACACAAGTACTTAATGAATTGTTAGTCATTAGTTATAGTCGCTAAATGAACAGCACTGCATGTCAAAGATCGACCAAAGGTTCATATTAATTTGAAATTAAATAATAATATGTCATGCAGGTTTTTGTCTTTGCTGTGTAAAACCATTTAAAACTTCCAGTCAATCGGTCCGAGCAATATGCGATTATGTGGCGTGAACAAGGAAACAATGTACTGATTTCAAAACTTTATTTTTATATTAAAAAAATAGGTAATCTGACACATATCATATGCATAATATTTACCATAAATAAAAAAAAAAATTGATTGCTTCAATTATAATTTTATAAATAAATTAAAGTAACAAATAAATGTCAATGAAGAGGGAATTGCCACATTAAGAAAAATAAAATGTCAATTGAAAATCTTCGTTGCGGTCAAATTTAAATAAAATTACGTTTATCTAGATAACAAGATTACATTGTTGACAATAAACGTCATTTTTGTCTACAGTCATACAGCTGCTAGTTTATGCTTGAAAGTCTTATTTCCAGGCAAATGCGACCGTAATAATATGTAATAGTTTATAAATTTCTTATAAACTAGAAATAAAATAGTAATTTCATTATCTCGTAAATTAACCCCCTGTTCGTTAAAGTTTGTCATTTATGTGCTAAGAGAGATAAGTACGCAAAACGTGTTAATTATTAAAACATATCGTAACTATTCTACAACATAAAAGAGGACCATTATTGTAGTGTCATCCTTTACAAGTTTTTAAAAGAACCCAGTACTTATGTTAAAACTGCAGGTTGAATTATTATTGATTGAAAGGTTTCGCTTAATAATTATTTTAAACTATCAAAATTTGCACATCTCGCTGTTAAGGGGAGTTCCGATGATAAAGATATCTGGATTTTTAGCTTAATTTAAAAATCGTAAAGGAATTCAAATTGAAGTACTGATAGTGTAAATTAAGCTCCCACTTTTCTATTGTTTTGAAACTGGCACCACCCAAATAAAGTGAACACAAAAAAATACACAATAAATGTTTCACAGAACAAAGATTGTGCTGTGAAAATGAAAATTGTCGGCATCAGGATTTAAACCCACGACTGAGAGCTATCGAATGAACCGTTGGGCTAACGACCACCTCTAACCTATTTGATCACCATAATTTCTAAGTAATTTTACGCACATCTATAGTAGCCAAACTTTCTGAACTATAAGCAAAAATAGAGAGAGACATAATAATATATTTACTGTGGTTTACTATCTGAGGACGGTACCTATAAGTTGATAAAAAAATTTATAAGGTGGGCATGATCTCATGAAAAGAGAATTCTTATCCATAGTTTGCAAGAAGTTCATTCATTGTTGAGCCTTCAACTGACAACTTGTTTGCTTTTATTCTCGTAGTAGGTACTCTCATTTAGTAGGCAACAAACAATGATAAAAAAGATAGAAAAGAAAATTTAATTAATGTTTATTACTCTTATAGAATTGATACCTACTTTGAGTTCTATTCAATTTCTTCAAATTTCAATACACTGACTGTAAATTGAACCACAACATCAACAACTAACGAGAACTCTAATAAATATCAGTGAAAGCCCGATTTGACTAAAAATTGTTTGAACCAAAGCGCGTTCAATTCTTATAAACATATTTTTAAAAATCTTGTTAATAAGTAGGTGGTGTTGGTGGTGTTGAATTTTATGATAACATAGGTAAGTGGGTTGATTGGAAACATCCATGCATAAACACAACAACTTAGGTATAATATAATCCGGTTACGTACTTAAGGTGCATCTTAACTGCATATTTGTATAGGTGCTAGTTGTAGCAACTATGATGAAAGGAAACTTCAAGTTGGATATGCAAGATTAAAACTTCTGTTTAGTACACTACAAAGCTTAGGTTATCCAGCGTGCCGTTGTATACCGACTCACCTACTTACTGTCAAGTGAATCGGTTAACTTTCAACGGCTTCCTTGAATTGCAAGTTAACGCTAATCTTATGCACAATTGGATTTTATTTGACAAGTTAATGGTAAATACGTCATCTTTAGAAATGAAATTTGTTGCATTATTAAAGGGTAAAAACGCCAATCATAGAGTCAACTATTAAAATCAATTTATCGACAAAAATGAGAAAATTATGGATATATCGATAAAATATTTTGACGGTTGAAGCAGTGTAGGAAACTAGGTGTGCCTGGAAAGAAAGGAGATGAAAAATCTAATGAAAAATCTAGATTTATAAAATGTATTATACTTATTACCTACTTATTCATCAATGAGATATGTTATAATATTTTTCCACTAAGTAAGGCTGCAAATCATCAAATTTTGAATAGGTATTCATGAAATGCTGCAAACACTTGCTTTTTCTTACTCAGCCTATATCAGTCCACTCCTGCCGATAGACCTCCTTCAGACTCTTCCACGTCCTTCCATCTTGCGCAATCTATATCCACTGCGATCCAATGATTCTTACATGTTCATCCCTCCATCTCAGCTGGGGCGGTGAGGATTTCTAATTGTAGTCCTAGGGTAAGTACCATAACAGACCATACTAAGGAATCTTATGAACGTTACAAAAATGTTACATTTGAATGTCTTATTCATAGAAAACATGTTTTAAAACCTTTTGTTGATGATTCCGTGAATTGGTTATATTGAAAAACAAAATTTCGTCGATTGACACAAACACTACCGATATCATGGTAATATGCATGGTAGAAACCTGCATTATAAATAAAAGCACAATGCAATGAAAAGTTATCTGCCACCAGGAAACCAGTGAACATCATCAACATAGGTCCAAAAATGATGGTCCTTTAAACTAGCCAAAATTGATCGTTAGCTTTCAATTTTTCTGTCCGTGATTTGAGACACATTGTCTTTCAAAATCGTCTCCGAATATTTTGAGTGGCAACCCATATTTCTTAATTGCTGGAAAAGTATAAGTGATAAATTTTTCTTGAAATTAAAAAATGACCCGCAAAGTACAATTATTAAGTAAGCTCTGTCAGATATCAAACTTAAGTGTGGGAAAAATATTATTTCTGCAATAAAGTGCAGCTCAAACTGTCTTCGGTAATATCTGTTTATAGGCGTCGCTTTGTTTATTTCAAAATAATGATTCCTGTCATAGTCTCTCATAAAATTACTTGAAATGTTACGGCGATAAAGCCCACGTTAATAATATCAAACGTTTCAGCATGATAATCACCCATGGGCATATCACGTCCAAGGTGTGTTGACTGTTGATAGTTGTAGGTAAAGGTCTGTTTTAGCCTTTGTGTTGAACCATGGCTCCGTCTTTCAACAAACTCAAAGAAAACACAATACCTAAGTTTTGTACAAGTAAGCAGTCTTTAAGATAATTGTAAAATATTGGCTCCAAACCCTGCTGTATTTTATTTTTTTAGTTCTGAGTAAAAATATATGTTAATTTTTACAAAATATTCAATATAATACAGTAGTCAAAAGGCAGAAGGGGGGAATATATTCTATATCTCATGGAATTGAGGTGGTTGGCGGCATTCGTGAGTACATACCAACAACAGCGTATTGGAGTTCGAAGGTTCGAATCCCGGAGGAGCCGACCGTTTCCGCTTTCACGACACAAACCTTTGCTTAGTGTGAAAGATGTCAAAAAGTGTATTTGTGTTCACTTTGAGTGAGCACATAATATATCTTATATTAGGTAGGTACCTACCTATGGTATTATTATTCGTCAACGTTATATAATATTCAAATGAGAAGGCTGAAGAAGAAAATATTACCGATTTCGGTAGCCTAGTGGCAAAGGCGACGACTTCAGATCAAGAGGTCCCGGGTTCAGTTCCCGGTCGGATCAGGAATTTTCAATATGTTTTTTTTATTTGAAATTTCTACTCGGCATTGGAATCCTGTCTCAGATTGGACGGGACCGGTTGACTGGGAGAGAACGCTTCAAGCATTAAGTTCCGCCGGTTATACTGACACCTATGTATAGAAGAGTTTTATTTATTTACTAGCTTATACCCGTCTTGCTTTACGTTTTTGATTCCGATTGTCAGGCTTGATCGGTAGGTAATTAAACAGGTTCTAGTCTAGCTTCCCACTGCTTAACAGACCTCTATAATGTAGCTGTTTTACCGACCTCATAATATTATACGAAACTACCGACATAATTTGCAAGTTTTCATAGAGGGAGAGCTCTGTGGTTTGAATCTTAGCTACATTCCCTACACCCTGTGATAATTAATTAGGCATTCCACCTATAGAGGGTGATTTGTGCTATGTGTGATAAATGCAGCTGTCAAACTTCAAAATGGAGGAACTATTTTGCATTTTTTTTTATTAAATCTTTATTTATTGAGAATAATAAGATTTGAATAACATTTATATGTATAACAAATCAATCTACAATTATTTTATTACATTTTCATACCGTAGTACCAAGATTCCATTCAACTTTTACATGAGTAATTTTGTTTCCAAATGATGGCTTACTGTCTTTTTGAGAAATTTGTATGAAGTTCCTGAAAAAATTGAGTTTTTTAAATAGCTCTAAATATATTAAAGTTAATGCAGCAAATTGTATTTAAGAACCTTCTACAGCATTTTGTACGGCTCTAGGCATATTAATATCTGACCTTAACGTCTGTTTTCTACGATTGATGCGCCTTCAAAAATATAAACGGACTAAAATATTATGTAGATATCTTCATAAAACTTCTATTGATACAAAACATAATTGATTTTAGACATTCGATCTCGTTTTTATTGTTGAAAAGTATTACAATGTTTTTCTAACCACATCTAATATTCTTCTCAAAATTGAAGTTTGTTTTTTTTTTGCTGTGAGGAAAGTGCTTAACGAGACATAGGAGACCGCGAAGGTGGGCTGAGGCTCTTAGGTGCTTTCTAGCTAAGTATTAAGTTTCTATCAATATGATATTATTATGAAGACGCGACAGAACCGGAGATGTATACATACATACTTAAAGTGAAGAAGATGTCTGTAAGCTTTTTCCAACGTCACTATAGAGCACGGTAGGTCCTTATTTTTCCTTTTAAAGGAGACCATGAAATTGACACTCAAGTTACGGCACCATAATGTCAGAGGAGAATGTTCGCATTAGCGTGTGAGTGCTTCTAAGCTCTGTATACAGCATCATCAGCACCGGTGTTATCATAGAAAGTTAGTAAGGACTTGTGTTTTTGTCTATGCTTTTTTTTCAAATTACTTGAACTAAAAAACCTCTAGATGCAATCATTCCATTTTCAAATAGGTACGATTTTGGTATATAAATGTTCAATCTAATGAGGAACACTAATAAAAAAAAATGTTCAATCTTGAATAATTGAAATCCACATAGTTCGAATGTGTTTTTTTTTATTTAATTGATCATGTTATGTTATGTCAGCTAGCAGTGTCAAAGTCAATAAAAAATCCGTAGTTTGTAATCGTAAATAATAAAAAAATATCATGTGTTAATTAAATTATAACAAAGATTTAGCATCTTACTAGACGACACAGGTTCTCGTGCTAACCTGATTTGAAACATGTCATGTTAAATTAATATTACATTAAAATTTTACACAGCAAATTTGTACAATCTTCAAGGTAGGTTGGTAGGTACATGATATTTACATGTATCCAAAAAATAATATTATAAAATAGTTTTCATGTAGGATATTAATCAAATCTCTACATATTATTATATTATTATTAAAAATGATTTAGTGTACGTGTGTCTCAAAAGTCAAGAACAGCTGAACTGATTTGGCTATAGGTAAGTACTTGTTTGATTTTGAATATATTCGGATAAGCTCTGGGTATTTTTATATAAATATACCTATATGGTGTAGAAATATGGAAAATATTTATAATAGGATATTTTCATGACATTGATAAGAATTTATTTGAATTTAAGCTGCGAATCCTTAATTGTACTGTTACATGATGTAGAATTCCCGTTGTTCACTAAAGCATAATAATAATCTTAGTTAAATGTCTAGATTACCTATCAACCATATTATCTTAAGCAAATAACATTCTGTAAATAAGATGATGTTTATATTTTTTTGTTATCTATTTATTCTTATTAAGATTCTCTTGTATTAATATTAATAAGAATAGAATGTAGTAAAAAAATGCTAAACAAGACAACATTCTTATCTTTTCAATCCGCCATTATGAAATTGATGTATTCGCAGCCCGAGGCTAATCGAAATTTCCGATAATGAAATCATTCAATTAGGCGCTCGCTCTTCATAGACTGATGCGATTATTTGATTATCGATTCGAATCTAAAACGAAGGGGGCGAAAGAATAACAATAAAAAAAATGTATCGCATCTTTCAACTAATTAAATTCATCAAAATCAACAATAATTATTAGAATAATTTATCAATCCTTGAGGCGTACTTGTTCACACAGAATATACCTTATACCTATCTCATAATTTTGTTTCAAGATTGATTGCAAAACCAAACCCAAGCAAAGAGAATATTATAATATTACCTACTTACCTAATAGAAATAAATATTTAGAATTAACAATAATTAAGTAACAATTTTCTTAAATCTTTCAGAGTTTTGTACAAGGCAAATTATTCAATGAATTGTGTCAAAAACGAATCCAAAATATTAAAATTATTAATATTTATAGGTAATCTAACTACGTTTGCAAATACAAAATTTAAATACTAAACTTTTCATTAATGGATGAAAATATCATTAAATTGTGTTGATAAACGATGTAACTTATTCTAATTATATAAATTAAATATCACGGAATGTGTTACTTTGTTTCAATGTTCAATTATTAATCATTCCATTCTCCATTCTTAGAACCACTAAGGGGCAGAGGGAGGCAACAAGAGCTCTCCACAGCTCT
Source organism: Mystacides longicornis (assembly GCA_963576905.1). NCBI lineage: Eukaryota > Metazoa > Arthropoda > Insecta > Trichoptera > Leptoceridae > Mystacides > Mystacides longicornis. Next base: position 14,604,501 of record OY756426.1, read on the forward strand.
CGATCTCACACAATTTTGAAGACTTCCTCTTACAAGTTACTACAAGATATCCAGATATCTCAGCTCTGCCTTGAAGAAACGGAACACAATAGGAATGAGAGGGTCTTCACCGTCTTCTAGACTTATGAGAGGAAAAAGAGCGCTCTCCTCGGCATCTTTTTAAAACATTTTTTCAATATTGATGTTCTTTAGGGTTTAATTGCTCAGAAGACATTGATTGTACTTGTACCCACCGACTATAGAACCGTACATCTGGAGAGCATTCATGATGTCCACGACCCTCAACAATTAGGACGACGACTGAGAATAGAGAGCAAGTATATGCATAATAGCTTTACGGGAGATACATAACTGTTATTGGAGCAGTGGATATTTTTTTGTTTGTGTTGTCCAGTGTTTTGTCGGTCCTCTACTAAATAAATAAATATTATAAACTGACTTTTTATTGAAAATAGTAAGTGATTTGTTGTTTATAAAAAAAAAAACCATTGCAAAGGTAAAACTTTTCCTAGAAGCAACACAGCGACAGATGCAATTAATAATTTATTATTCTAGATCCAACCTACATACAATAGGTACGTTATTAATTCTAAAATACCGCTTTAATAAATTTAGAACAACATTTCAAAGTCCCTCATGGAGTTTTATTATTCGCTTCTCGTCTACTATTCGTTTAATTCTACCCGCAAGTGTTATGGCAGTCATTTGAGACCGTCCGACCATCTGGTTCGATTTCTTTTCATTCCGCGAACTGTACTCGAGTGACCCGGCTCATACATTCGCCTTGGGGTAGCGTGGGCGGACGAGTACAGGTACAGTAACGGCAAGTGGGGATTGCTCGAGAGTTGGTCGGATCGTTGGCGCCATCTCGCACTCTCGCCGCGGCCCTCGCACGCGAGTACTATACGATGCGTTCGCTGATTTACCAATGTGAGTAATATCATAACGACGGTATCTTTTATCGACGAGCTCTCGCTACGAGGGACAGCGTACATTTATACGGGCATCATCGATATTGCATACGTAACGAAGTAAACACACTTTACACCTGATGCACTATCTACGGAGCATTAAATGCTTTCATAGTAACATTAGCGCCAAACAAGAGGGCATAATAATAATAATGTAAATACCTATAAAGAAAATGACATTTTAGATTCACCCATTTTAGTTTCTAAACTTGAGAATAAAAATATAAGCAAACGAATAACTTAACATAATGACTGATGGTATTCTCAAACTCACGTTCCAACTCAACGCAAGAAGCTCTTGTTTAGAACTTAATCGGTTGCCAGTAGTTACGTAACTAATGTACCCATACCTATTGGATAAAACATTTTCAGAATACATAAATAATGTCAAAAGTCTCAATAAAAATTGGATACGACGCAACTCAATCGTCTGTTTTTCATTTCAGAATAGAATAGCCGTCAATATTATGTTTTTAGTGTTGTATTTATTAAAATGATAGTATATTTTAATTTATTTAACGCTAAGTACTTACCGACATGGAATAGAGTGATATTTTAATACCTAATGATATACCTACCTTACTAACTCTAATTTATCATGAAGGCACCTGCCTTTTTTTTCAGTAAAACCTCGAAAACCGAACACTTATTATTGCTTATAACGATTGCATCAAAAATAGTTGATTGTAGAATTTATATCTAATTAGAAGCTAAGTAGTTTAGTGATAAGAAATACAAAAAGCCAATTATTCTGTTTATCTATGTATGTACTATTTTCTTTAACTGCCCTTACGCCAGTTTGTTTGAGGAAGAAGGCCAATTTTCTTCGCTTGTTTTACGGTCTCATATTTTTACCTGATACGCAAAAGTCATCCCTTTTGAACACCATACCTTAAATGCTGTGATTTCTCATCTATGTAATACAAAAGAGAAGCTAGTTACATACGTAAGTTCTCTAACATAAGGTTTCAATACAGTTTTACGCTGTGGGCATTAGTTTGGACAAACTGTGATAAATAACGCAGTTCCAAATCCCCAGGTGTTTCAAGCAGAAATCAATAAGCACCAGCTATTATATTCGTAGCGAGAGCCTACCTGTTGGTTCTGTTTATACCCCCGTTACAATCATATTATTATTCTGTAATATTTCCCATTGGGTACTGGCGATAGTTCCTATAAACAAGTGGGTGTTGATAAATCACTATCTCTCATTGTAATCAATCAATTATATCAATTTACTTCAACCTAATCAATAACATTGTCTTGTCACAAATTAACAAACTATTCCTGATTTGTGTGGAGCGCGGAAACAACGATTAGAAGAATTTGTAAGACGATGCTCCGGTTTCTGAATGAAAGGGGCCTAGGAATATTAGGTTTTGTTTTACTATGTCCCAATTTTATAACAATCCGTAAGACAAATTGCGGTTACATTTTACTGGTGCAACTTACTGACCGCCTGAATGTCAGGTAGACGTTTGTGATATTCGGTGTGAGATTCGACAACAATATGTAAAATAGTAAAGATCAGAATGAAATGGTTCAATAATACAAGCAGAATTAATAGCCGAATGCGTAACATTGCCAGTTTTTAATGCATTTCAAGGCAATGCTCGTCCACTGATTGAACAGAGCATTCTATGAATCTCTTGCGGTTGTTCGGATCGAGCAGAGTTATTGGTATACCTACTTTAGCAGTGTTCAGTCTTGTTTCCGTAAGCTTAACTTAATATTATATACTAGCACAGTCTGTTCCTGCTTCGCACGGGTAGGTACATAGGTATTTAAAAAAATAATTCAGTTTTCTTATGATCTTTATAGATCCCTAACTTTATCAAAATATTCTATAGGCTATGTTAATCTGTGTGATATAATATGTAGTGACGCCTACATATTATATCTCTGCCGCATTTGAATTTTTTTTTTTTTAATAAATCAACACTTATTGTGCATGGCATTATTATAATAGTTAGACGTATGCTGTCGCGACACTTTTTGTATATAATTATGTCTTCTACAAAGTTGTAGTACATTATTTTACTCTATCTTCAATAATTTGCGCAGCGTACGCGATGTAAAGAATATTTTAGGTAAATTTTTTGCACCTTGGGTTACATTATTGGAGTTTTAGTAATGATCAAAGGCTATATGAAAATAAAATATAGCCTATGTTCAGCGGGGAGAGTGTAGCTTCCCAACAGTGAAAGAATTTTTCAAATCGGTTCAGTAGTTTCGGAGCCTATTCCCGTCAAACAAACAATCAATCAATCAATCAAAACTTTCCTCTTTATAATAGTAGTATAGAAAACAATCGGACGTAGTGGTAAAGAAATAGTTAGGTAACCTACAAGTGTAAAAAATAAAACGAAATTAAAGATATGTACCTACCCACTCAATTACCTAACTAAAGTGTATGTTTTATTTTCTTTCTCAGTCGTACCCATACATTATTTCAGGCGATGATTTTCCAAGTAAAAAACTTAAAATATATAATACTAGCTAGTTACCCGTGGCTTCGCTCACGTGTTACTGTATTTGCTTTCTCTTCCTAAACAATGCAGAATTAATTATATTCGCATCAAAATTAATAATAATAAGAAACATCATCAACATTTCTTTTTTTAAATATATATTCTAAAATTTCCATTAAATTACTATATTTTTATTTATATTTGTCGTTATTAATCTGTATTTAAAAAATATGTGCTTCTTATACAAATAGAATCAGCCCGCGAACTTAAAAATTTCGCTAACTTGACTAACATTGTTCTATGAGAATCCCAAAAAATAACTCGAATAACTTTTATTCCATCAAATGACGTTATTTGAAATCAATTTTTATATTGCTGGATATGAATAAAAATTTGATTTGTTGTTGTTTGTCTGGTCGTAGGTTCGAAATTTAGTTCATAAATATCTTATCCTGAGCAAACACGACATCGATAAGAGAAAAATAATAAACGATATCGGTCCAGCCGTTCAGGTCGAAATAAATAACGTTAAACGTGAAAACTGTTAACGTTCCGAACGTTAACGTTTACCAAATTGAAAATGGTTTCCAAACAAAAAAAATGCGTTTCGTCTTCAATATAATAGCAGCGTCGTAATACTTCCAAAGATTTTGAGGTAACGTTTAACGTTAACTTTGAATAACTGACAGAATTATTTTATTGACTCGGAATTTGGAACAGCATTGTTTAACGCACGTTAAACAACAGTTTTTACGTTATCTCTATGGAAATAACAACAAATTGTTAACGTTGGAGCTGTCGTTAATATTTCGACTTGGCCTCCAGGCGTGATGCGATGACCACGTAAAGTAGGTCTCCATTTTTATAATAACGTAATATTCTCCCTTTTAAGCCCCCCCGCTCACCGCAAACCAGCCCGGAGGAAATTAAACCGCAGCAAACCCGATCCGCACAAAGCCAAACCCTAGCCCGATTGCCAAAAAGCCAGCCGCACACAAATCAAGCCCGTGGCGGTTCCCCCCAAACCACCCCATAATACGGGAGGCCTTGGACCCACTCAGGAGAATAGGTTAGGCATAAAGAACTCTCCATTGCGCTCGAAGTCGTCCGAGGCTCATTGTGCCTTTTCTAACCGGTTGAGTTTTAAGGAAGTGAGGTGGTCAACCTCAGTATTCTAATGGTATAAGTAATTGGCGTTCGACTATAAACGAATTTTCGACAATGTAGAGTAGGAAGAAAATTAACTGTCCACTGTTTATATTTTTTATTAGATGAAACGGATATCGGCAACTATCCGATATCCGGTCTGTCCGGCGGCGTAAATAATATCCTGCCGGATACCGAATAGTAAAAAGAGACATGTTTGGATAACTCATTGATTTGTTTATTAAAGTATCACTTAAGAAATACACCTTATAATCACAAAATAAATTCTACAACTTAGAAAATTGATAATCAAGCATAAGGTAAATTATGGAGAGTAATTCTATATAATATTTCGTTATATAGACTATTAGACTATATAGAGGAAAACAGCAGCTTTGCTGGTCTTCGTAAGTAAGGGAAGTTTAATAAAACAACGTTTCGTCATATATCATCCTGGCTGAAGATGCAGATAGTTTCCGCGATTTTTGGAACAATAACGTTCCGGCAACGGAGTCAGTCCAATTTGTTTATACCGCCTACGTAAGCATAATTCATGCGTTGTACCCATGGTAATTTACGCACTGGCCGGGCTCTAGTAAGGACTTCTTTAGCATTCTACGAATTTTATAAATTTTTGAAAATAAAAACACCGATATTTTAAGGGGAGCGCTTTTCTTCCTCCCGCAAGGGTTCCGAAGATAAAGAAGATCTTCTCATACCGAGAGGGTCTTCCTCGTGTTCTGCTCCTTCGAAGCAGAGCTGAGGGATCTGGAAATGGTGTGTGAGGAGATCATAATATCCGGCTAACTGCTATCCCTTTCGTCTCTATTTTTTATACGTTCCAGTGGACAGTTAATTTTTTCGCACTATACAGTGACGAAATGATATGGTCATTGACTTGCCAGTGTTTTCAAAACAATTATTTACGATCTATCCTAAAATGATGTGAGGATTTTGTAGATAATTTTAAAATTTAATATTTTGCACTTTTACTACATTTGATATAAAATAATTTACCTATTGACTTCATAATACTATTTACCTTTTTTCAACATAATATTATATCAACTTGCTATTCATGGTTTACGCAATAAATTCAAAGCAAGATTACTCACATAGTTTTTTTTTGCTAGTGTTTTTATGAAATGGCTTCAAATATTTTGACAGATCAAGACATAAAGAATTGCAATACAATCCAGATTCTTTTCGTGAACTTACCGTAAATTATTTTAGTAGAGATAATAAATTACTAAAATAGGTAGGTACCTACATAATGATTTTAATGTCGATCGTAAAAAAAACAATTCAGAATAGCTGTACAGGATGCATGGTACGAAAAATATATTGAAGTAGGTAGGTACGTAAAGTGTTTGTCTGAATTCACGGAAAGTGTATTATTTATCTCTTATATAAAAATGGAACGCTAATTTGCGCGGTCATCGTATGGGTAAGAACACGTTGAAAGCCGATTACGATCCGCGCCGACCAGCTCAAAGATTGTTGTCTATGGTTTCCATGCATTTAAATGGGCATCTCGGAAAGCGGGTTCCTGCTTTTTCTGTGGGTTTCCCCATTCAAATGCATAGTAACATTCTTTGCGCCGGTTGGCGCTAGTCAGAATCGGCATTCTACGTGTTTCTTACCCTATGAGAACAGCTGCACTTATATCGCCCATTTTTTTGTCGGGTTTGCTTTTGTCTGAAGGGTCTTATGAAAGAAAAAAGTTGCACGGAATAAAAATAAAACTTCCATATTATTATTAGATTTTTTCTAATTTTGAAATTAAATCAGGCGTTTGACAGGAATCAGTTGTTTGATGAATGATACGATTCACGGAATGCTTATAGTAAATAATATAATGATATGTTTTATAACAGATGCAGCGGTTACAGTAGTTAAAAAGGTAATAATGAATTGTATCATTATACTAATTCAAATTCAATAATATAAGGACCACGTCGTCGTCTGTGTTAAATAACTTTAAACTGAAATCAACTTAAAGTTATACATAAAATCTCGAACATATTATTTATATTCCAAGGCGGGACGAAGTTTGACGGGTCGGCTAGTTCAAAACTATATTATTATTATTATAGATCACGCAATAGTTTCGTCACGTGTATTGGAGAAAGTAGGTTGGGTTGGGTATACCTACCTACGTATATATTCATACACGCTGCACCGGACCAGCTCGCGGTGTATGTATGTTTATTGTATGAAACGATGTCGTCAATAAATTAAATTTTTACAAAAATTGTTAAGAAAAGTTTGAGATGTACTGCTATGATGTATGTATTTTTTATAGAAAAATAAATTATCTAGTTGTAGCGTTTCGGCGTTTTTCGATATTTTTATAAAATTCTGAAATATAGGCACTGAAACTCGTAAATTTGTCATAAAAAAAATATTTTTCTTTGTAAAAAAAGTTTGAGAAATCCTGGAACTTCTTCATTAAATTATATTTTAGATATTGTATTTTTCTATATACATACACAATTTTAGGGTTCTAGATTTCATGGTTTTTGAGATATATGGAAAATTAAATAAAAATTCAAAGGTTGATAACACCTGACTGAAAAAAAAATTCAAAATTCTGAGTACACAAATTTTGTATGCTTAAAGTATTCAATAGTTTCTGAAATTTTAGGATCTGTGCATCAAGCGAATCAAAAGTTATAAAGAGGGGACGGATACACACACATACACGTTGGAAAAGTGCCCCTCACCCCCTACCCTCTAATTAATGATATCTTTTGAAAACGAAATAGTATAATTTGTCTCTTTCTAAAGAAATCATTTTTTTGAAATTTCGATAAAACCAGTTTTAAACTTTTTAGGTGGCACTTAAAAATCATCCCTTTTTATATGTGCCCTTTTTCGTCCCTTTTAGTTAAATTTTGGAAAAATTGCCAAATACGCTAACACTCATTTCTATAGAAAAATTCATATGCCAAATCTCAAGTTCGTACCATGTCTAGTTTCCGAGATATTCGCATACTTTGAAAAACATTCAACCCTTATTTTCACCCCCTTAGGGGTGGAATTTCCAAAAATCCTTTCTTAGTGGAAGGTTTTGTATTGAGACCTACCTGATTTCCAAATTTCACTTCTCTACGATTAGCCGTTTGGGCTGTGCGTTGATGAGTCAGTCAGTCAGTCAGTCAATCAGTCAGTCAGTCAGGCACTTTCCTTTATTATTATAGATTAGACGAAACCATGCTCTCTCGTGTGAATTTTCCATTCAAATATTCAACCGTAGCTATTCGGGATTTATCTCTGATATTCAGCAAACACCTACATAATACGAATATTATCAAAAACACCTACGTCTATTAAAACAATAATGAAGCAAAATGTCTCTGTCGTATTTAATTAGTCACGACATTTGATTCGTTCTTAAGGTAAATATAACTGAATGCTTACGACAAAATTTCAAGAATATCTACGAAATCACACTTTCAAATATTGCTTTGAAGTTTATTGATAATATAATTTCAAATAGGTAGGTACATCTTTCAATGAATTAGAATCTGTGATAAAAGCTAATTTAAATTATTTTTATATTTACTGAGAAACTTGCTATAATAATTATATTTTTAATATACACCTGTAATCTATATCTACGGCGGTAGGTACATAAATTTTCATCTGTAACATTTGATATTCGTTGCTTCGATTCAACTGATGTTCTGACAATAACCGCTCGAAGCGCCATATTAGGAGTTTAGTAGGTACCTATACCTAACTATTATTAATCACTGGTTTGCACCGTTTTTTTGGTGATACAGCCACATGAATGTAAAACAACATATACCTACTTACCATAAATAATATTGTATTCAAATTTAGGTAATCGAATGGTTAAGTGAAAAAAAAAATACTGAAATCACAACTTTTTAAGACGAAGTCCATTTAAGGATATCGCGAGTTCTTAAAACAGCCGTTTTTTGCACTTTTGCTAAATCCCGCGAGTCCTTAAGATATTAAATAGTTTAGCGAGGCAGGCAGAAGGCAGGTTAAGTCCTTTGTAGATAAAACCAAACGGCTTGGGTGGAGTTACAAAAAAGGGCATACGTAAGTAGGTAATTTGAATAGGTACCTATGTCTCATTTTTTTAAATGAATCGTTGGTCACTCAAAGTGAACACTAATACACTATTTGACTCTTTCACAGTAAGCTACTACTACTAGCCGCTAGACAACCGACCTCTTAATTTGCCTCAGCATGTTAAGCGTTATAATGTTCCTTAAGAATTAAGAAAAGTTCGGTCTAGATTTTTACGTGAATTGCCCTTTTGATCATAGACATAAGGTACCTCCACATTATGTTTAATACAACGGAGAAAAGTGGCCTTAAAGTCAACATGTACATGAGTTGTAGACATTGCATATCAATACACGAACTGGAAATTGATAAGTGCTCGAGTATAAAATATTAAAAATATCAATAATATTTTTATTTCAATATTATACGTATGTGGGAAGGTCCTTAGCAATGGAAAAAATATAAAATTTCAAGAGTCTTCTCAACAAAATAATATCCAAGTGTTTACTTAGGACCAGCTTCTTCCTTACGAGGGAATAAAATATTTTTCCGAACACTTAGGTATGTAACTTTCTTGATACCATTCTGTAAGTGGCATTGCACCCGAAGCTACTGACAAATTTTGCTTAAAAAAATGAATTAAGTAAAGTTCTACAAAGGTCTGAATACAACTGTTAGAGTTAATCATCGAGAAGATATTATTATTCAATTGAAGAATCAGGAATATCTTGATCACAATTCGAAATATTTGAATTACCTGCCAAGATGTGTAGTGTGTACATACGATAAATTATGCAAGCCGAATATAATGTGACACATCTCGATGGAAGTCAACTCAGTTTAAGGCCATAACTTTCTATTATTTCTAATTTTAATGTATAGTAGTTGTCCTCTGTAATGAGTTTTGTCAAAATAAATAAATAATACGAACTTTGACTAGAATTTGACAGTCTGTTTTTTGTATGAATCGTTATACCTATATTATGAATGTATCAATCAATCGGCACACGGTGTATTATTTTTGAGTCGTATCGGATGAAAATAAGGGGTCAAAATTTCATCCCTTATTTTCATGTAGGTATTTAATACCTACAGTTTAGTAACCTGTGCCCGATTAAAAGAAAATGTGTGCTATAATTACCTACTGGCTAAATTCAAGATAAATATATATGAACGTATAAATATCATAGATACCTACAGAAAGGAAGAAATAGCGATCCGTCCGCTTTCTTCATTTTAAAAGGCATGAGAGACTTAAAAAAATAGATAAGAAGATATGCACTAAGTATATTATGAACTGCTAAACATATTTTTACTTTTGGAACTGCTAGAGATCCTGATTCGAGTTCCACAAGGGGCGGCTGTATTCTGAAGATTCTCATGATTGGAATTTTACTAACGAAATGGTGAACGCTGTTAGCGTAAAGTGATCACACTAAGCCAGGCTTCGAAACAGCAGTAGGTACCTAGAAGAAAATTTGTCAAAATGAACCATTATTAGCAAAATTGCTAGCATCAATAGGTACCTATACCTAAGTAGTTGGTTCTGTAATTGCAATTTTGCAAACATTGTAACTTCATAATATTTTACTGCCTGTAGGTACGTACTTGCAAAATAAATACAAATCAATCTTTCTCAGCGTTATAAGCCTACTTTCATGTACCCAACACTTAAAAGCCAAATTAGTGTGGATTAAAATTATTTAAGATTCAACCAATTTAGTTTTTATTAAAATCTCATTATAATTTTGTTATTATACACCGTAAAAAATCAACAGGTATTATTTATCGATATTTTATGGTCTAGACATTAAGTAGAGAGAGAAGTTAAATATTGAGTGTGACAATTAATGTTTTAGATCATTTTATTTAATAATCTGTAATAGAAAATAATTGAATCAATGCTCTGCCATTCCAGTCAAAGCTTGTAATTATATAATTATTTTCAAACACGATTTATTTGGTCAACTCGATATTTCGTGTGTGCGTGGGAGGCTGTAGACGGAGTTTTGCTTAGATGGTTTCTCCGAATAAATGCTATTAATTTGCTAAACGAACAGCGATACATAATTTATATTGCGATCTAGACTTAACGATACACTAGATTTTTTTTTACAAGGAAAATTGAAGTCAAAATATACAAAATAATGTAGGTGGGCATTATAAAAAGAAAAAAAAACAAAAATGAAATAGATTACCTATAATTTTAATCAATAATAATTTATCTTTTTTTAAGAAACAGTCAAAAAATGTTCACAAACCGAGACAATATGGTAGATGAAATAAAATATCAAAAATAGGTACCTCAGTAATCTACGCACGATAATAAAGTGAAGTTGAGTTCTTAATTTATATTCTCACCATATTTTACGAAAACCTTAGGTACCTACTGCCTTCATTTAAGCCTTGAATCAAAAATCAAAAGATGCACAATATAATTCATCAAAAAAATCTTTTAATGAATCTGTCTTCAGTCAAAGTTAACACAAATGCACTCTTTTGCAATACATAAGCTTTTATTCTTTTAGTTTAATGATGTATTTTTTTATGGCTGTTATTGGAGCACTGAATACTCTATTTTTTGGTGTCAGAATATGTTTTGATCAATGTTCTGTTGGTGTCTTTGTATATTAAATACATTTTTTTAAGAAGAATGAAGAAAAAAAAATCAAACATTCTAAAAGTCACATGAACAAAAATGCATATATTCATATCCTGGCGCCAAATACATGACAGCAGACGCAGCCTTTAAATTTGGTTGCTCTCTTGTTCTCAATAATTTCCAACTTTTATCTCTATATCTCTTGAATTATTAAATATCTACTTGTTGTATGCATGGGATTTTTCAACATGTTGAACATGTCGAGAATTCTCATGATTAGGAGTTACGGAGACTTAAACATTACCACCTAATGGCGAACGTTATAAACGTAAAGTGATCACACTAAGCCAGCCTTCGAAATAACAGTAGAAGACGGTCGTAAGCCCTTAGTGGTTTATTCCATTTAAAAATCGAACATCAGTAATGAATTGTTAATAGAGTCATTAGTTGTTACATATTCTAAAAGTCATAAGAATTTAGAACACATTGATTGAGAATAAAAATGAAAGAGTCTTGTATAGTTCTATCACAACGTGAGGGCAAGACAATAGTGAAAGAAATAGGCAAAGCTGCACGAGAAAAGCAAGTTTTTGTTATAACATGTGATTTGTGATTAACATGTCATACCATAATAAGGAAAAAGAATATTGATGATTTTATAAACATTTTTAAATAAGAAGTAGGTACCTATTTTTATTGTTTAAGTGCAGTATTTGAATAACTTATACAAAACGAATTTAAGCGTATTTAAATGACTATTTATGTTTCAAAGTTTGTTCGGTGGATAAAAAGTTGTTCAGAAGCCACCAAGTTAAAAAAAAAACTCGATAGGGGCGCTCGACATAAAGAAAACTTTTCGATTCGACCTAAACAATTACTAAAGTTCATAAAATCAACGTTCCCTCTGTAACAAAACGCGTCCTTTTTGGTTGGTCATTCTGTTTGTCTCCGCATTCATTTTGTTTGTTGGTTTTTACGACATTTCGCTGAGTCACTAGATCAAAACTCTTATTTTTTATTCCAATACCCAGAGGCAATGTTATAATTCGTAAAATGTAAAAGGTTGTACTTAAGTCAAGAGTTTGCTTAAGGTTTATTATAACAACATCATCACGAAATATTTCGAGGATTGGAATTTCATTTAGGAAGGTAACTACCTACCTACTCGCTTTTTTATTTATTCAAACTCATCATTTTATTTTTATTTACCTACTTGTTTATGACAATTTACATTTTTTTCCCTTTACAGCGATAAAATTATTATACACAATAAAGCAGAAAGCGGGGATCATTTTAGGACAAAGAACATCGCTATACGTCATTTCGTTATATAGCGTCACCTAGAAACTAACACAGAAACCATTTTGATTGCACGCCTTGATTGCGTAATCGTAATTATGAAAAAAAAAACAACTTCAACATCACAGTGGCGTGAAGATTGAAATGGAGGGAAGTGGCAGCTGCTCCTTCCTTTCCCAGCATCGCTGATAAAGCTCTAGGTTTTGACCTTCCAAGAAGAATGTGGACCGCGCTGAATAGGATACGCACGGGTCATGGAAGATGTGGTTGGCTGAATTCTCCTGAATGCGACTGCGGAGCAGATAGACAGACGGTGAGCCACGTCGTATTTGAGTGCAGCCTTAGATCATGCGACTCATGCGAGGGAAGCATTGATGACTTTTTGAAAACAACTGACTTTTAAATACTGTCAATTTTTTTTGACACTGATATACAATATACCTATCTCAACTTTTTGTTTTTTTTTTGTACCTAATTGATAATAATAAGATATGTGATGTAATAACGATACGATAAATAAATAAATGGAAAAGAGATAGGTGCATGTCAAATTATATATTGTATGTTAGATATCGTTTTAAATTACAATAAAAACACATTGTGTAAAATATCAAATAAAGTAATTTCTTGAGAACAATAGTTTTTGTTTTCTCAGCTATTTTTTTTTACTTTTTTGTGCAATTACATGACAAGCCACAAAATTGATGGTGATATAAAAACGAAATGCATATACCTAATTATATACTAAATTTAGTTTAATGTTAATTTTTTTCTGTTTGTTGTTAGCATTAATGTTTTGTTACACTATAAAAACAATATGATAACAATGTTTTGAATTTTTGGTTTCTTCTTACAGATAACACACAATTAAAATTATAGAATGTTTTGAAATGTTACTTTCTCTCTTCTGTTAAAAATATAATTTGTGACTTGTCATCTTATAGCTCCAAGGCCTTCAATTCAGTAGTTATGTATCTCCTACTTATATTTTTAAGTAAGTTATCGTAGGTATCACGCATAAATTGCAGACTTGATGTTTGATTTTAATCACCGCTGAGACTTGCAATATTATTATAGTCGTAGTAATATTATATGCAAACAATATTTTTTTTCGAATATATGAGTAGGTATATAGGAAGGGATTTTTAATACCAAATTTTAAGTAAAAGAGATCCATGGTTAAGCAAGACTGGAATCAGCTAGTTATAAAAGACTCCATAATTTTTGTTCAAATTACATTAAATTATAAGTACCTAGGTATATTTAAAATTACTTGAAAGAAACAAAATATTACTTATATTACTTATCGTTATTATTTATTATTATTTGTGGAGTATTTTTTAAAGAATGCAAATTATTTTTATAAGCCATTACTTTGCGATCATGATTCCAGTTTTGTAATTTGATGTAGGTACCTACCTAACTACATACGGAAAAAATAATATTATAATGATTTTATCAATATAATATTCTTCGTATCATAATTTTACATAATTATGTCATCATATTAAAAAAAAAAATATGATGGAATTTCTTGATAAAACGTTATTCTACGAATTTAAAAATAAAGTAGGTATATATATAGGCATAAGTGTTTTAATTCCACATTGAGTTATTAATAAAATTTATATATCTACTAGCGGATAACCTCCGTTTCGTACTATGCTTAAAAAAAGGTGACATGATCGACGTGATAAACACAAACGATTATAAGACCTTATGTACCCCAATTCCGAATATAAGTCACTAACGCAAGTGTGAAATCACGGAAATTTTGCATGGGCTGCGGAGGTTCCCGAAGTATCCTCTTGGGGCCGCTATACACGTTTCTGTATATAATTTGGTTACTTCACGCCAGCGTGAATGTTACGGAAACTTAGAATAGGGGTACAGATTAGAATGACAGATTGTAGTGTATTTGTGCTACCAGTCTGTTTTATGGGATGAAGAATTAGGTATAGCGTTGTGAGTAACGTTACCCTTTGATGAGAATGTAAACAATCTATAACCATCAGGCGTTTCCTAGTAGGTTTCCTAGAAGGCATGCTAAAAATGAAATTAATTCATTTTTTTATTAGTTAGGTATTTTATTGGTCTAAAACTAGAGATGGGCACTATAACGATAGCTGATAAAAATAACGCCTTTAACGTTATTTATATTAAACGATATTTGTAAATATTAGTTGAAAAAAATAGTTACGCTAATATTAAGCAACTAGTTTTTTAAAGGCGCCCGTGGCGCCCACCTATGACCTTTTCCTGCAAACATTGCTTTCTCATAGCTGAATTCACATGTGAGACTTCAAAATACCTACTTGGTTGTTTTAACTCTTTATGAAAACTCAAAAACAACAAACTTTTAATTACAAACTTTCCATTCAAATAGCTTTTAGCATGTGGGTATTTCACTATTTGATCGCGTGTGTGCGTTAGTTTTCTGATTTAGTAAACTTTTTCATGCAAACTTTGCATTTGTATGGCTACTCTACGCTATTAATTCACATGAGAATCTTAAAAAAAAATACTTTAGTGTGCAAACTTTTTATTGCAAACATTGCATTCGTATGGCTTTTTCTCCGCTATTAGCACTTGATAATAGAACTCTATGAAAATTAAAAAAAAACTTGAACTTTTTATAACAAACTTTGCATTCAAATTGCTTTTATCATGAGTTATTATTTGATTGATTGAACTTTTTATCGCAATTGTTGCATTCGTATGGCTTTTCTCCACTATGAGTTCGCGTTTGACTCTGCAAACTTTTTATTGCACACATTGCATTAGTATGGCTTTTCTTCGCTATGAAGTCCCACTGTGCGTAAGTTATGATTTGGTAAACTTTTTCATGCAAAATTTGCTTTCTTATTGCCGAATTTATATGTAACATTAAAGCACTTGATAAAAGAACTACACGAAAATTAAAACTTTAACTTTTTATAACAAACTTTGCATTCAAATGGCTTTAATCATGAGTTCTTATTTGATTGATTAAACTTTTTATCGCAATTGTTGCATTCGTAGGTCCTTTCTCCGCAATGAGTTCTCGTGTGACTCTTGAGTCTGCACACTTTTTATTGCACACATTGCATTCGTATGGCTTTTCTTCGCTATGAAGTCCCACTGTGCGTAAGTTATGATTTGGTAAACTTTTTCATGCAAAATTTGCTTTCTTATTGCCTAATTTATATGTAACATTAAAGCACTTGATAAAAGAACAACACGAAAATTAAAACTCTTTAACTTTTTATAACAAACTTTGCATTCAAATGGCTTTAATCATGAGTTATTATTTGATTGATTAAACTTTTTATCGCAATTGTTGCATTCGTAGGTCTTTTCTTCGCTATGAGTTCTCGTGTGACTCTTGAGTCTGCAAACTTTTTATTGCACACATTGCATTCGTATGGCTTTTCTTCGCTATGAAGTCCCACTGCGCGTAAGTTATGATTTGTTAAACTTTTTCATGCAAAATTTGCTTTCTTATTGCCGAATTTATATGTAACTTTAAAGCACTTGATAATAGAACTCCACGAAAATTAAAACATTAACTTTTTATAACAAACTTTGCATTCAAATGGCATTAATCATGAGTTATAATTTGATTGATTAAACTTTTTATCGCAATTGTTGCATTCGTAGGTCTTTTCTCCGCTATGAGTTCTCGTGTGAATCTTGAGTCTGCAAACTTTTTATTGCACAGATTGCATTAGTAACGCGTTTCTTCGCTTTGAAGTCTGGCTGTGCGTAAGTTTCCTATTTTGGTACATTTTCTTTCATATAACTGACTTCGCATGTGAGTTATTAAATACCTAACCCGAAAAATTGTTTTTCTCTACGTCAAGACCTTTAAAAAGTGCTCAGCTACCAGGAATAACAATATTATTATGTTACTGTCACTACTGTCATCTGTCAGCCGTATGTTAGTAGAACAAAATCTTTAGTTGCGAGTGGCGCGCCATCTAGCGGCGTTAATGACATCAGTCAGTCAGTCAGTCAGGCAGTCAGTCAGTCAGTCAGTCAGTCAGTCAGTCAGTCAGTGAGTCAGTGTTCAAGGCAAATATTATATAGATAATAATAGCCTACCCCCGTATTTTAGATGACAGCTAATATTATTAGTTGATTTAAAATATTAAGCGCGCGTTCACTATACTGAATGATGAAGTGGTTGGTATAGACTGGCGGTTACAACGCCGGCTTTCGTACTGTTTGGTGCGGACGTCGTGGTTCGATCCCAGGTGCCGACCATCTTCCTCTTTCACGGCACAAGCTTTAAGTAGCTTAGTGTGAAAGAGTCAAGGAGTGTATTTGTGTTCACTTTGATTGAGCACAGATTCATGTAAAAAAAACTTTTTTAGGTAGAAATCGTACCTTTGCGGAAACCGAATTTTGGAAATGACCTTTTTTTAGGAAAATGTTAAGTTTGCAGATATCAAATCTTCATTTAGACGTGTAAAATAAAAAGCTTTAAGTTTTTAATAATACTTAACGTTATTTTCAATTAATGATCAGCTATAACGTTTTTGAATTTAGGCCGTTATTCCCACCTCTATCTAACATCATCTTCGTGGCATATCGGATGGATGATAATATTATTAAATATAGTACGGACATAGGCAGATAATATTTTCTGCATTTTATATTGACAGATTTGCTACATACCTAATTAAGTTAAATTTTGATGGAATTGTGTTAAATTTTTTAATCGTATTCTTTTCATCACTTAAAATTTATTTTATAAAAAGAACCGCTTTCATATTCGATCAAGTCTGATGATATCAATACTTTTATAAACAGCTTACGTATCTAGATGTAATTAGTACCCAAGCTCTTTTTGATTTTGACTTTGAATAAAACAAGGCACTTTCTTACTGTTTTTAAATTAATTATAATAAAAATAATAAATAAATAACACTCTTCTAAATATAGGTGTCAGTGCTGCCGGCGGAACTTAATGCTTGAAGTATTCTCTACCAGTCAACAAAGATTATTAGGCCACGATTTTTTGTCATCCGACACGAGGCGAATTAGGAGTCGGATCCAATAAACGACACAGTGTGAACGAGCTCTTACGTAAAATAGGGGACACAACGTATAGAAATTTGTGGAAATCGCTTTTTCTCCCTAATTAGAAAATAAAGCTAGAAAAAAAAACTGTTTCAGCATAGTAAGCAAATAACAAGAAACAAAAAATGGTAATAAAATCGAGCACTGGAGTGAACAGTAAGTGAAACTCGTATTGGTGCGAAATTAAAATAATAACGATTGCTGAATACGTGCATCGTGCAAGTCGAGAGGGTACCTAACTATAATACTACAGGTCCGGGCAGAGCGTGGTGGAAACAAATTGTTGAACACGACTCGTTACAGCTGGACATTTACATATTGCTCGCGTTGTTCTCTCTCCACGAGCAGACTGTGCCGTTACCTATCCCCGCTCCTGCATGGTGGATGCACGGTGCACATAGCTAATATGCACACAGCCAACACTAATATGCATTTTATTTAAACACGTAAATCTTTTGGATGCTCAGTAATCTGAATAACAAAATTTAATTCGAACCGTACCTACCTACACCTACAAGAATACAATAACGGGATGTTTTACCAATAATTGAGTTTATCTGTCTGTACTCACATTCATCGCAAGGGCGGATCCAGCATTGGCGTCAGGGGGGGGGGGTCACGACATAGTAAAAAAGGTCATTTCCAAAATTTTATCCAGGGGGGGGGGGTCATGAACCACAATAACTTGTAATTATAATAGAAAAGTAGGTATTTTTTAATAAATGTAAGTACTGTACTTCAAATTAAAGGCCTGGACACAGCCCAGGGGGGGTCATGACCCCCCCCTGGATCCGCGATTGATTCATCGTCTTTGCCAAAAATAATATATACCTAGTATTATTTGCCATAAATAGACAGAAATAAATAATAATAAATTATGCATACTTCTACAATGAAATACGAAACAGAAGCATACCTATACTTAATTTAAAACAGCGAGCCATCCCTCCGCCAATTAAATATCGCACAAAAAGTCATAGAAAATAAGGCAATGTTAGGAATCACGTTATGTCGAAATACTTCTGTTCAAGTGTCTGACATTGTAAAAGTTGTAGCAAAGGAGGTGAGAAAGTCAAGTGAAAAGTCAAATCATCTTTCGTTGAACGCAAGTTCTGCAGTCCCTCTTTGAATTTGTACATGTGCCACTCGTTTATCAGAAATTATTATCGATTGTTCGGGTAATCCCACATGCGCATGCTGGTGAGCCCATCCATCTCCATTTATAAAAGTAGAAGCCTACATCACATCTTATTCAGTTGAATCTACACCATATCTTTCTGGGTTTGTTGAGTCAGGCAGTTCTTTTGGCGGTTCAGCTACTCCAGTTCCTTACTGACGTTGGGTCCATTGTTTTTGTCTCCATTTGTCTTCAACCGAGCCATCTGTACACGTAGTAGCCGCAAACCAGTACTTATGTAGAGATTTTAGATGGCGTGGACTGGTAATGATGGCTTTTTAAATAAAAAAAGCAAAAAGCTGACAAATAAATGCGACAATCAGCATTAAATTATTAGCAGATAACTGTCTACAAAACATGTTTTAAAATTATGCATTATTACGTTTTACTTTCTTACTTCAAAATCCGTAAATTGTTCTTATGAAAGTAACTAAAGGACGATCAAGTGATGGATTTATCGTTCGCGTAGGACTGAGTACAACAGTGCAGTTTTGTGAGCATGTAAGAAAATAACGATGGCTGCAATATGAGATGTGGGAGGACCTTATGGCAAAAGCATCGATAAATTTATAGCGATGATGGTAATATTGCATCAATAACTTTTAATCAGAACGGAATATATTATTATTTTAATGATAAGTAATAGAAATTTCCTTGGGACACTGGTCTAGAATGTAAAATGACTCGCATTATTTATGAGTTGTAAAGTAAACTATTTTTTTTTTCAAACGTTATACATATAATATATTATGTATTGTGTAAGATGACCCAAAATAAGAATCCTGTAAATAATGTATCACTGACAACCCCGCTTATATCTATGTATCAATACGTGATGCAAAAACTTTATACCTACCTACACCTTTTTACGAAAACTGCGCGGACGGAGGATCTCAATAACCCGCTATTCGATCTATTTCGGCAACAAGCTTTAGTTTAAAAACAGCTGAGAAGGCCCCGCCATTGATAAATACCAATATTAAAAAAATATTACAGAATACTATTTTAATTTCCTAAATTCGTTATACCTACCGCAGTATTTCAATCAAAATTATTATTTACTCACCAATAACTTTTATTATACATTCATTTCCAAACTCTGCCATTAAGTTGTGAATACATTTTTCGACATACCTGAAACAATCAGAATAACATAAATTATTTTTTTTTATTATACCAAAATTTCCTACTCTACTTAACTCAATATTTATTTTTTATTTTTTTATTATGTACTCCCAGGCCGTTATTTAAAACCATATTGAGATAGTGCCGTTGAAATTCCCGCCATGTGTCACATTTTCATCCTTATATTGGTACAACTTCACACTACATTTGGCCAACCAAGCAGGGACACCATAGATTTTTTTTTTTTTATCTGTGGGTTCTATATGTTTGTACTATTCTATGGACAAGTCATTAGTGTGTTGTTTCCCTAACTGTCACCAGCGTATTTTTTCGAGTCGTGTGTAAACAAAAGATTTTCAAGTTAAAAGATGCCGAAACGCAGTGGTAAACGTCGCGGAGAAGTGCGGGAGTGCGAGGATCTGACGGCGGCGGAGATTTCGTCGATTATACATGCCCCCGAGGTGCGTGAAGAACGCGAACAGGCGGACGACCGCGTTAAGCGTCTCAAAATGGCGGCCGAAGACCCGCGTTTTGATATTTTATCAAAACAAATCGCGGACTTGGGGCAAACAGTCCATAGTTTAATGGAGAAAATGTCGGGAAACCCGAGGGGACAGACATCATCGGCGCCTCGAGAACCTTCGACGTCAACATCGTGGCAGCAAGACCACGAGGAAGAATGGCGCGACTCAGGAGACCCGTGTAGCTCTCGGAGGTATCGCGAAGAGGAAGTGGACGAACGGGATATATCCGAGGCGGAGTCTTGGGAATCCGCAGGTTCCAATGTATCTGGGGAACGTGCATCCCGTTTCACCATAGAAGACATCCAAACGACTCTGGCGGAACCGGCTGTCCCAAGAGCCGTCGAGGAACGGATTGCTAAAGGGGTGCGTTTGCAACACCTCAACTCGCAGGGGTGGAACAACGTCCGATTCGCGGAGGTCCAGAAGGCGTATAACGCAAAGCCGGTCTTTGCGGCACTGGAGGCCAATGACGAAGTGAGACATCTAACAAGGAGTGACTACCTGGCCATGCAGGACTCCTTTTGCGCGGCTCTAACGCAAGCCCTGGTAATTCAGGGGGAGCACCTCAAAGTGGCTGTCCAGGATTTGGCAGAGTCAGATTCCTCCAAGGTCCAAGAAAAGCTGGAGAGGCTATTTGGGCCGAGGTCAGAGTACCAGAAGGCCACTAAAGATTTAACACAGATGGTCTGTGGAAAGAGGGCCAGTGTGTTGGAACAAAGGAGGGAAGTCATTTTAAAATCTCTGAGGGACAAAACCGTCCAGACAGCCCTCAGAAGGATTCCTCCAAGCGAGGAATTCCTCTTCGAGCCAGAGGCACTGGCATCGACAGTGGTAAAAATGGGGGGCATGGATAAATGCTTTCCAAAAATTAGAAATGTAGAGCCCATGCCGGGCCCATCAGGAATAAAGCCATTTCCTAAAGATGGGAATATTAAGGAAAGCATCCGTCGCCCTGCAAAACAAACTAGTTCAGAGGCAGGGCGGAGGTTTCGTGAAGCAAGGCGACCCACGACCCATAAAACACCATTCAGAAGGGAAGGAGCACGTCGTCAGGGCGCGGACAAGAGACGACACAGATGACGGGCCGAGGTTTCAGGGGGGGCAGCTTCAACAGCATACCCAATACTGGGAGAGGTTAAATCCTCCTCAGATAATCTTGGAGGTACTACAAGGGTACAGGATTCCCTTTGCTTCCAAACCCCCCTTGATCCTTCCCACAAATCAAGATCAATCGCTTCTCACCAAAGAGTCGGAAGTGATGACGGACCACATCCGGGAGATGCTAGAGCTTCAAATCATAGAACGAGCCACACACGGAGCATCATTCATCTCCAGGATGTTTCTGGTGCCAAAGACAGACGGCACGACAAGAACCGTGTTGAATTTGAAAGGGCTAAATCAATTTGTAGAAGCGGGAAGATTCAGCCTCATAAATGTCCATCAGATACTAGAATTCATTCAGCCAAACGATTGGTTGGCAAAAATCGACCTTTCACAGGCCTATTTTCATATTCCTGTGAGCCGATCTCACCGCAGGTTTCTGCGTCTGGTTTACAAGGGGCAGCTTTACCAGATGACATGCCTTCCTTTCGGCTTAAGCTCGGCACCCAAAATATTTGCCACAATCACAAACTGGCTGGCAGAACACTTTCGGGAGAAGGGATTCCGCATTGTGGTTTACCTGGACGACTTCCTATTAGTAAACCAGTGCCCAATAAAGCTGAGCCACCACGTGCAAGAGTTTGTTCTTTGCCTGCAAACATTGGGGTGGAAACTACAGCTCCAAAAATCCATCCTCACTCCAAGCCGTCAGGTGGTATTTTTAGGGATAACCTGGGATACAGCAGCCAACAGAAAATCATTACCCGAAGACAAATGCTACAGACTACAACGGTTCATCGACGCACTAATAGCAAGAGGAACGTGGTCGTTAAGGGAGTCGCAAAGTCTTTTGGGGTTCCTAAATTTTGCCCATTTTACAGTACCACGAGGAAGATTGAATTGCAGAATTCTTCAGTATTACAGCCGCAAACTAATATATCACCGTCCAACTCACAGGGTGAAGATTCCTCAAGCTGCAATAGAGCAGATGAACTGGTGGAGAGGGAATGTGCAAAAAAGCAGCGTAATCCACATCCCAGCGTTTCAACACCTTTTAACGACAGATGCATCAGACGTAGGGTGGGGAGCCATGCTGGACGACAAGCTACTCAACGGCCTATGGCTTCCCCATCAGCAGAACCTGCACTGCAACATAAAGGAGATGCTCGCCGTGCTGGCTGCCTTGTCTCCACACGCGCTAGAGCTGTCAGGCTCGGGTCTTCTGATCCAGTCAGACAACAAGACAGTGGTCTCATATCTGCGCAACGAGGGAGGCACCAGGTCACAAGCTCTTCTGACTTTGACCCGCCAAATTTTGGAGATAGCAGACCAGCACAAAATAAGTCTGTCTGTACATTATCTCCCAGGACGACTCAACGGCATCGCCGATCGTCTATCACGCCAGCAGACACTTTCAGAATGGCATCTATTACCAGAAGCAACAGAAGCCATATTCGACAAATGGGGCACTCCATCAGTCGACCTGTTTGCGTCAGCAACAGCACACGTAGTGCAAACATATGTGTCATGGGATCAGAGCGACAGAGAGGCAACATTCCACAATGCGTTCAGTCGCCAATGGAATTGCAGACTGGCTTGGGTCTTTCCACCACCGAGCCTCATCCCACGAGTTTTAAGACACCTGAACGAGGCACAAGGAACGTTTCTAATAGTAGTCCCTCGGTGGAAGAGAGTGTTTTGGAGAGGAGATCTGAAGAGTCGTGCGCTGGACACCCCTCTTCAAGTACAGAATCTTCGGAGGGTGTTGATCGACACAGCAACAAGCAAACCTCCCCCAAACACGGAAACACTGACCCTGGAAGTTTGGAAATGTGGGGGTGGCAAAACAGCCTTACAAACTGGTCTGAGCAGCAAAAACAACTACTCCGTAAGGCGTGGCGTAAGTCCACTTTAAAATCATATGAAGCTGCTTGGAAACGATGGCACGCATGGGCAATCAAACACAATGTAGACCCATATAAACCAAATGGCAGCCAGCTGGCGAGATTTCTATCTGACTTACACTTGAAGGTTAAGCTAGCAGCAAGTACGATCTTGCTCCACAAGTCTGTGGTGTCTACATTCTGTAACCCACACTTAGAGGGTCGTCTTAGCTCTCATCCTTTGGTGAAGCGGATCCTAAAGTCAGTTCTGCTAGCAAAGCCCAGATGTCACAAACCACCCATTTGGGACCCTCGCATGGTCATTAAATGGATGGAGCTTAATCCGCCTAGGAAGATAACATTGTTTGAAGCAAATCGTAGAACTTGTACCTTACTCCTGTTGGCTTCAGGGCGTCGAGTACATGATCTGACACTTCTTCATTGCTCGGAGGATAAGCTCATTTTTGATGAAGAGGGAGTATCCTTATGGCCAGTTTTTGGATCAAAAACTGACTCGCATACACACCAGCAGTCAGGATGGAGATTAAAAAATGCGGATTGCCAGAATATAAACCCAGTCTATTGGATCAGAAAAGTGTTGGAGGTATCGGCAACTAGAAGGATATCTCCAGATACAGAGCACCCACTCTTTATTTCCACATGTGGTCAGCCAAAGCCTGCAACAAGAGCTATAATAGCAGGTTGGGTAAAATCTATTTTGAAAGAGGCAGGAGTGTCATCACCCCCGGGAAGCATCCGCTCAGCGGTGGCATCTCTTAACTGGCTGCAGAACCATACGCTGGATGACATCCTAGCTAGAGGAAACTGGCAGAGTGCAAATACTTTTGCCAAATATTATTGTCGACAAGTGACTAACTTCAGTAGCAGTTCAACAACTTCCATAGCTCCATTATTTCAGCCTTTACCGTAAGGTAAGCTGACATTCACATTAGTGTGTTATACATTTGGTCACCAGGCGATAACAAACAAGTCTCAATATGGTTTTAAATAACGGCCTGGGAGTACATAATAGAAAAGTTTTACCTACCATTAAAACTTATATTATGTTCCCAGCCTTATTTAAAACCAAGGCAATCCCTGCCTGTTGATACTAATGACTTGTCCATAGAATAGTACAAACATATAGAACCCACAGATAAAAAAAAAAAAATCTATGGTGTCCCTGCTTGGTTGGCCAAATGTAGTGTGAAGTTGTACCAATATAAGGATGAAAATGTGACACATGGCGGGAATTTCAACGGCACTATCTCAATATGGTTTTAAATAAGGCTGGGAACATAATATAAGTTTTAATGGTAGGTAAAACTTTTCTATTTTATTTCTCTCTACGCAACAATTGTAGCTTTTACATTAAAAATATATTATACATTTTGATACGCCATGGTTATTATAAGATGACATAATAAAAATCACAATTTCACATTAAAACAAACAAAAATAAAACCATGCAAGAGGAGCAAACACAAAGGCCTCGCTGCCCTGAAGGTAAAGGGAAAAAATTTAATAGTATGTAGATACACGAGTACCCACCTATATAAATTTGTACATAAATTTACACTTAAAATAGTTGCATTGGGAACCACAAATATTCAACCCAAATAATATTATTATTGTTAAACATCATTCGTCACACTGACACACTTACACACATACTTAGATAATAGGTATATAAACGTCTCTGTCACTGCCTCACTGCCTGACTGACTGATTTCATTAACGCTTTTAGTTCCTGCGTTTACCAGAAGATGGCGCCACTCGCAACTAAAGAGAAATTTTATTCTACTAATGTGACTGACAGTTTGGATGTGTAGAAAAACAATTTTACATACTTTACTCTGGTTTTTTAAAGAATCACATGCGAATTCATAGCTGAAAAAAGCCAAACGAATACAATATTTGAAATAAAAAGTTTAAGATGTTTTTTTGAGTTTGCATAAAGAGTTCAATTAAACATGTGCTTTAAAGACTCACATGCGAGTTCAGCCATACGAAAGCAAAGCTTGCATGAAAAAGTTAACCAAAGCAGGGAACTTCAACGCACACACGCGACTTCATAGCGGAGAAAAGCCATACGAATGCAATATTTGAAATAAAAAGTTTACAGACTCGGGTATTTTAAAGATTCACATGCGAATTCGACGAAAACAAAGTTTGCCAGAAAACACCAGAAGTGGGCGCCACGGTCGCCTTTCAAAAACTAAGTAATTACTTAGAAAAGAATCTATCAAAAAAGAATTAAGCGATGCTTGAATCATATAATCATACCAAAAATATTTTTAACTTAGAACTTTTTTAAAGTAAGGTAGGAACCAAAATGTTACCTATATAAATGGTACCTATAATCTATATTATGTACCTACCTTCATAAACCTATCACAATAATAAAAAATATAAATTAATAAATTTCACACGGGCTTAATAAGTAATAGCTTTTAAAACATCGAACGTGAACAAAAGAAAAAAAAAACAAAAGTGTAACATTGGTTTAATAATACGTTAACGGCGCTAAGTGATTAGTGCTGATGGATCAACTAAAAGCTTTATGTGTTCTTTGAAATTAATTGATCTCCAAACCTCTATCTGACCCTCGGGACCTCCTGCAGTGTTGTGTATTACAAACGCTTTATTAGGAGGAGAGATAAACGATGAGTCCTATCTAATAGATCAAAGCTATCCGAAAGATAAGCTTTTTGTAAGATTTTAAATATATTGTTATGACGAATGATGCATGATCCTGCTTGTATCAATATACAAGATAATGAGATATTGATTTTTATCTCGAACTTTTGTAGAAATGAACTACATTTTTTAATACTTAATATTCATTTCTCTTCTTATTGATCCGTTGAAATATTGAATTAGGGGAGACCGGGGCGACAATTAACAAAAAAAATATTTTTAGTTGTATCTTAGAAATTATTCCACATTTAGACTTGATTTTTGAGATACATATGCTTTAATCATTCAGCTATTATGTTCTTATCTCAAAACAACCATAATAGAAACGATGCTTAAGATAGAACGCTTTTTCTTAAAAATGGCAGTTGTTAATTGTTACCTCACGTTTGGGGTTAGAATTAACAGGTGTGGGGCAGGTATTAACATAAGGGGTAAAAATTAACTCTTTCTATTTTTTCCCCTGATGTGTTATTTTTTACTCACTGATATGTTATTTTTTACACACTGATATAAAGAAAAATAAATACGTGTAGGTACGACATATTTTTATATTAGGTACCTAATGAAAATAATAAATAGTTAGTCTTAAACAGATCACAATTTTGTATTTAAACATAACTATATAGTCATATTACTTAAACAACATCATACAATGAGGTAGAAAATGACACATTTTTTTATCTTAAAAGCTAGGTAACGAGTCTTTCATGAACATCTTCTTTAAAAATATAGCATCGTCTTTAGATTTAAACAACGTACCTACATAAAATGTAGTTTAATACAAAATCAACAAAAATATCAAAGATAAGGAACTATTTTAAATGCCTACGTACTAAAAGTTTTCGGATTCATCATCTGAATTACAATTCAAGGATCTCATATCATCTTTGATACATCCTGCTTGGGTCGAGTCCTTGCAAGAGATGGGTACAGTGTATCCATTCATCATTATAGGAGACACCGCAAATGATACAAAAATAGTCATCGTCAGAGCTATCGCTTTCATTTAATATCCTTTTATTCACATTCCCTACTTTTTTGTCTCTATTTATATTCCTTTACCCTTTCTCTTATCTTTTTTGTTCTCTTTGTTCTGGTTTTTTGTTGCCATTTTTCTCTTTTTCATTTCTCCGATGTTATGTTCTACTTCTAGAGATTTTTTTCCGGAGTATGAGTAAGTATAGCTGACTTTTTAGGTCGTCTTTTATTAGACGAAACTCGTGGTAGAGCTTTTGGCAGAGGTCTTATGATTTCAACTGCAAATCCGTAGCTCCTTTCTGCATGCCTGAAGGTCCAGCTACTGGTTCATTATACATTTGCGATATCACTTCAGTCAGGCTTATATCTAAATTAGGCACATCGTTTAAACCTATATGTGGGGTAGGTTTTAACACGTTAATACAAGCCCCCTCGATTTGTTAATTATAGCCCCAAAGGTACATTTTTATTATTAAATTACGTAATAAAATGTAAGACAACAATTATTTCAAATTTGAAACGTGGAATTGTTAAGTATAAAATATGCTACTAGGAAAACAAAAAACATAATCATAACACTTTATATTTATTGTGCTAATCAAAATATCGTAAACTATAAAATGTTCGTTACCTGCTTATAAATATCGACTGGCACATAACTCACTCAAATGACGCGCGGAGCGCATCTGACCATCACTGTAGCATGCGGCGCGATCTAATTGAGAAGTTTACTTAAGCACTGACTGGTGTCGAAGGTATAGTTTTAGAGAAAAATGTTTGTTAATACTTACCTCTGTTAATTGTAGCCCCGGTCTCCCCTATGTTTTGTGTTATGAATTGCTCACAGTAATGAATTATTCTGTTGTGGTAAATACCTAATGCTAAAAGTTTACAAAGATACCTAAACTCTTTGTAATATAGTGTTTTTATATAGCTTACTTATTTATTTTAACAAATAAATTACGGGACTGATTGATTGGAAAAATTGTCTCAAGAAGTAAAGCGGGGTTTACACTGGTCGATTTTCGTCGTGCGGCTAGTCGCTTCACAAATCGCCTCACCAAGCAGCATCGCTAACCCATTTACACAGGAGACTAAAATCGCATGCGGCTCGGTCATTTCCTTCGGGCGATCGCCTGCAACTAATCGTTTTACACTGTCGATTTTAGTCACCAGCCGCATGCGGCATAAGTCGAATTGCCATTTAGACGGTCGTTTTTCGTCGTGCGGCTTTAGTCACCCGTGTAAGCCCCGCTTAAGGTCCGCCGGCTATATTGACACCTTTGTAAAGAGACGTGTAAATTTATTTGTTTGTTACAATTTATTATTCTTAATGATTTTTGCTTAAAAAAAATTTCCATGCGTTTATACCTATAATTTATTTATTTACTAGAGACACCGAAGAAACACTGAACAACATTTACAAAACAAATCATAAAATACAAACATAGAATCTCCAAACTCCAATAACAATAAATTATCTCCCGCATAATATATAATAATGATCCATACGATCTGTTTACAGAATAACTTCATTTAACAGACGGCACGGTAACAAACAATACGTTATGGCAATACTCGACAATTCTACCATACAATTCCAAATTATATGTATTCTGGTAATAAAGAAGTAATTAAAAATTTTATTCTCGTTCTATTATAATTCTTCCTATTTTCATTTCGTTGACCTCACTTTGGGACAAAGGGACGCATTAAGAGTTCTTCACTGCCATTACATATTTTACATACCTATACACTTTTTTCCATGGACATGGAAATCCATATATACGTGTTCAAGAGTGGGTTCTTCAATGAATTAAGTAATCCAATAAAAGAAGTAAGTATAAATAAAATACTATTTTCTCAAATTAACTTAAAGTTGAAACTACGAAACACTTGACAACCGTAATGGAAGCAGTAGATCTATTATTATTGCCTGTACCGCTATTCCGAATATTACTCACTAACGTAAGTGAGAAACTAACAGGTTTGTATGGGCTCCAGAGCTTTACAAAGTATTCCATAGGGACGCTAAACACGTTTCAATCCAAAACTTTGTTACTTCACGCCCGCGAAAACGTCACGGAAACTTAGAATAGGTTTACTGTACCCGTATTCTAAGTTTTATCGGAAGGTAGTCACGGAAGTAAAGAATTACACGATACATTTTGTACGGAAAACGTGTATAGCGCCGCCACAAGGATATTTCTAGAAACAAAAGCGATTCTCGCATTCGATACGTAGATATACACGTTTTCCATACAAAATGTATCGTGTTACTCACTTTACATCCGTGACTACCTTCCGATAAAACTTAGAATACGGGTAACTACTGTATATACTATTATTAAGCAGCTATATACAGAGTTGACTCTTCGTCAGGACATCAGGTATGCACTTGAATGTGTCTAGAGTAAGTAGCAGGTATGAGTAGTGTGCATGTACGTGAGAAATGTGGAGAATGCATCCTTAACAAAATCATCCTGCCAGAGCTGTGGACGTTGAGATAACGAACCATCTCGTATAATAATATGTGTCTGTCTGCTGAACAATCAAAGAAGCTGCGAGAACACTAACATAAATTAGAAGCAATGTATTCAAACAAGGTGATTAACAAATCAGTATAATTTTAGGAAAGTAATTTATGAACAACGAAACCAAAGAACTAATATAATAAACAAATAATTAATCAGCATTCCGCATACAAAAATACCATATTATCATATCAATACTCCGGTTTTTTTTACCCCATCTGTGATTCGGCATCCTTAACACAATGACATGTCACAGTCATGTCCAGTGTCCACCCCCTTTCGATGATGGTCCAGCGCTGGGTGTAGCGTCGTTTGTGTTTCGGTGGTACCATATTATGCCCAATATTCCCCTGAGGCCCTTCGTTTCAAATGCAGATACTTTTTGTGCCTGGGCTTTGGTAAGAAGCCAGGACTCATATGTGGCCAGTGCATGGTTTGAAAATGATCGCCACAATCGCAAGTACGGTCATTGTAATTTTCCTATTTATAGAGAAGAGTGCGCAACATACACGCATTAAACAGTAGGTATACGCATTTTTCGTCTCGGCACTACTTAAATGCCGACACTTTCCATATCTTGGTCATCAAAGACGCTACTTGCCATACCGATACGTATTAGGAGCTCAGCCCCGAGGTCACTGAGGTGAACCATCCTATATACCCTTATATTTTTTTCCAGAACGATTTTCAAACTTAGTTTGGTTTTCACTTTAAAAACAATCGATAAACTTAATTAGTACCTACAATGTTCGAAGATAAATATGTCAAACTCACACATTTATAGGTTTACAACTAAGCGCACTCACGCTCATTAGACATTACCGACTAGTTTTACAGTCTCATGCTTGTAAATTAGATTTATGGATCGTTTACATTCACCTGTATAAATATGTGCACAAGTGGAGCTGCCACCTTCTCGATCGACTTGTCATACTATCTTACTCCGACTCGGACTCAAAGCATAAGTGTTTGTTAATCTTTAACTTATTCCTGATATTAAATCAATTATTAAAGTTCAAGTCGGGCTAAGTTATGTTAAATAAGTGCGCACGCATACTTCATGCCTTTAACGCGTTATTATGGAGAAATTTTTCAAGTGTTTTGGATAGAGATTTGGCCATTATTTTAATAATTAGAAGTTTTTCTTGAGGAGGCCAAGGCTCATAACGGTATGTAGCGCTAGTTAGGATGACCAAGAAGTTAGAAAACTTTGTAATATTATCATCCTTGAAATCCTATATACATCATAATTGGTTGATTTCGTCCGTAACTTGTTATTTTTAAAAAAAAACTAGCCCCACGCGGAACCAATCCAGCTACCTACGGGAAAATTTTTCCATTTATGAATGTTAAAAAACAGTTATATATAAAACAAAGTAAACTCTAAAACAATATATTAGGTAGGTACATACTTGCATAGAAAGTGGACCAACAATGAACCATACTTATATTATTCGAATGTGAGACGATATAAGTTGTGACAGCATGAAGTAGGTGTTTTTAATAAGCAAATAATGTACTACTGGATGAGAGGTTCTTTGCTGTATACAACAACAAACTGTTGCTTGGAGAAGAAATTTCAAATTGTGCGTAAGTATTACTCTGGGACATTTTAAGCAGGTTACTGATTTATATATAGGACAATCAAATAATAAATGACCATTTTTTATGCGTTGTAAGCTAAGGTAATCTGCTCCCCATCCATATGTGCATTTATATTAAATACATAAGATATTTAGTCATAACTTATATTAATTTTAAACAAACTAAAGCAAAGAGAAAAATCAAAGAAAGGGATAGGTTTTACCTAGATTTCAAACATTGTATAACTTTCTATTTGATCTACAGATTTATGACGTTGGCGTCGACTAGTACATAACTAAATAGTTTGCTCCATCTTTATGACGTAGTAAAGTATTACAATAAACTATGTGAAGTAATGAAAGAGTAAAAAACTCCGGAAAATCTTAAAAGGAATCAAGGTTAAAACAATCAAAATAAAGATACAGCCGCCTTCAAGCGAATTATGCAAATGAGAGCCATCATATCGCTATATTAATTTATCAATGATTTATTAAAATTCTTACACGTCATTACTAAAATACGATCGATAATATACTTAAGAGTATTGTTGTTATTATGAGTAATAAATATATAGTATTAAATTGGGCTGTGTTCGATGCAATGAAGGGCATTTTATTATCATAATCGTCCTGCAACAATCAATTTTATGGTAAACAGCATTAAGTACCATAATTGCGGCGTACAAAGATTTGCATACTCGCCGACAAAGATTCCTATCATTGCTGTAGGTGAGTTTCTCGGTCTACTGGTGTTATAAAAAGTAGCTGAGTGAATATTCCGAGATATCTGATGCTGTCAGATTATAAGGAACTTTATTACAGGTTTCGGGCTATGGAATACCGGACGGATATCGACAGCAATCCAGACTACGTAGGTACCCACCTAATATTGTGGGAATGCGATTCCACCCACTTCCTTATCACACTTCTCAAAGTTTCAGTACTAAGCAGATGATTGACTGTTGAGAATATGTTCAAATAAAATGTATCTACGGATTAGATACACCGCTGAAATTTTATATGTAGGTTTGTAGGTATCCAACAATACTAGGTTTTATATGGGTTTATTATAAATCTTTCAAGAATAAACCTATATTATATTGATTGAAAATTCCAACAAAAAAATTGAAATAAAGGATTTTAAAATTTAGATAGGTACTGAAATTGACGTAATAATCAACAGTTTCTCAAATTTAAAATAAAAAAAAAACATAAATTTCATTGTTTGCATAATATTTTCTTTTATGAAGTTCAGAGTATACACAGTTTTTTCTGTGAACAATATTAGGTATATTACCGCATGTGAGATTAGTTTGGTGTTACGATTTTTCGTAACTACATACATAAATAAGCCAGATCTACGAATATAAAATAATTCGCTTAAGTGCGTACAATTTTGTGGAGATGAAAATATTGCAAAGCAAGCGGAAAGAACACAGGCATATACCCGCATAGGCACTTATTCAGATATACGAGTAACATAACCTAAGTATTAATTACATCGTTTGCCGGAGCCTCCCTAAACCAATAAAGTTCCACTAAGGTATTAAATTGACGTCGGCCATACACGATCAAACCTGTCGTCATGCTTGCAATGATCTTAAAGCGTCGTCAGTTCAAGTTGATGGTGTATGGCCATTCTCCCACGAGGATACTCACGGGCTACGCGACTGAGACGCAATCCATTGGTCGTCGACGCGTATGCTACTCTATCAAGCTAGGTTCCGCACACGACGCTACCCAAACTATGACTACATTCATCATTTATTTGTTGTAACTCTTGAGAATACACGCTCGTTCATAAAATGTCCAGTGATTTTAGCGATGTAGATAATGTTCTTCTCTTAATTTATAAAAGGAATAATCGAAAAAAAAGTAGATTTTGGGTGCACCCATACATAACTACATGATAATCTACATAATAATTCAGAAATGTTTGTCTGCCTTTGACAATACTTTACCGTATATGTGAACATCACGCTCAAAATACAAATGCTACGTCAGATATGAATCTGCGCAGAGCGGTGAAATTTGCTCGAGAACGTTGTTAGATACAATTGGCAATGTTAACTTTAATATATTTAGAGCTATTTAAAAAACTTTATTTTTTTGTGATCTTCATACAAATTTTTCAAAAAAGACAGAAAGCCATCTTTTGGAAACAAAATTACTCATGTAAACGTTGAATAGAATCTTGGTATTACGGTATGAAAATGTTATAAAATAATTGGAGATTGATTCGTTATACATATAAAAGTTATTCAAATCTTATTATTCTCAATAAATAAAGATTTAATGAAAAATTTTGGAAAAAAAAATCCTCCATTTTGTAATTTGACACATTTTAAAAAATTTATGGCCACATTTTGTGTAAAACCGTCGTAGCCATTAGATGAGTAATAATTGAAGACATAAGTGGATGAAGGCGTTATGTCGCAAAAATACAAAATTCCACTTTTTTACACAAATAAAGGTGTTAAGTAACGCTCTTTCACATGAACATAATCACACCGCTCAAAAATGTGCTAAAATACTATTTTCTCAGTGGATGAAGGAGTTATGTTACATATTAATTCACCCATAACATGATAACGCGGATGTAAGTGTTAAGGGACTTTAATACATTCATCCATTAAAAACGCTATTTTTCAAATACAGATGAAGGCGTTATGGGAACATATATCTTTGCTATAGAAAAATATCTAGAACAATATCTGTTCAAAACTTTAACTCCTGATATCTCAGTTCCATATTGGTGTAACATAACACCTTCATCCACTTATGTCTTCAATTATGTAGCTACCTTTAAAAATCATATTCAAATGCAGATAGGTATAAAATAATTTAGCAATAATTGTTGAATCATTTTATATTCAATATATTTTATATTTAATAAAGTTTCTTAAAATCATTGTTGAAAAAGATTTGCAAGTAAAATAATAAACATTGAAATTGGTATGAACATTCCATAAACAAACTTGCCGGTAAAACAGTGACCGATAAATTAGATCATTAGGTACAGTGAACTTGACAGAATCGTTGGGAGAAAAGAATTAATATCGACAATAATTGAGAATCTTTAAATGGCATTCAGGAATACTGGATTATAATCAGTGTAGTAAAACGTTTGTTTTATCCACAAAATAGTTTAGAAATATAATAGTAAATAAACTCAAAACTATGTTAGCTTATTTATCATATATTATATTATGCAAAAACAGTAATATACAAGGTTCATTTAAAAAAGAC
Organism: Mystacides longicornis; assembly: GCA_963576905.1. Lineage (NCBI taxonomy): Eukaryota > Metazoa > Arthropoda > Insecta > Trichoptera > Leptoceridae > Mystacides > Mystacides longicornis. The sequence goes on from OY756426.1 coordinate 14,638,952, forward strand.
TGATGGTATTGTTGCCGTGAAAATTTGTTTAAAAAAACAATATGCATAGAGTTTCATCGTGTCAAAAGAAGTATTCTTGAAGAAAGCAATCAATCAGAGGTATGACTTGAAGCTTTTCTTAAAACTATCCAACGTTTGTGACAAATCATTCATCCTAGAACAAACACAAAAGATATAGGTACCTATAATGACGGATAATATCATTTCATGAATTTTTTGGGCTAGGTACACATTAATATGTAATCTAAAGTCATCTACATAATATTTTAGTCTGTTTATATTTTTGTAATGCAAAATGCCGGAGAGCGTTCTTAAATACACTTTGATGTATTTAAGTTAATATTTGTATCGAATTTTGTCACAGACAATGGTGGTAAATATTATATTGAATCTAAATCGTTATGTAGATAAACGCAAAGTATGGTAACTTATTTATCATATGTTATATTCTTTAAACAAAATACAAGAAAGATCATACCTATTGTTGTGGTAAAAAATCTTAATAGATGTAGGACGATCATCGTGTTGAATGAAATATATCCTTGAAAGACAGCAAAATGCAGTGATCAGTAATGTTTAGAGACATTTTCTTGACGGAACCTCCAAGGTTCCTTCAATCCAAAAGAAAACCAAAAAGACTATGGTCATCCCATCCTAGAATAAAAACAATAAATTATGGTAGATAGTTATTACATGGCCACCATTATAAAATATGAAAACTTGAATCTATACCTGTAGATATATGATATATCTCCATTATACATCCATTCTCAAAGTATGCTCATAGCCTCATGTTGATTTTTTACACCCAACGTAAAATTTATTCCAGGACAAGAACCATTTATCACATCCATTGGGTTGTATAATATGTAAGTAATATAATTTTTGGTTGATGCTGGAAGACAAGGATTTCTATTAAAAAAGTGTTTATTCTACATAATTTAGTAAATATTACGTAGGTAGGTACATAGGGTAATCTAAATAAATAAATATTACCAGGTACTTACTTAGAAATATATTAACAGCAGCTATCAATTAAAAAAATATTCGAATTTTGAAAATGTTTTATTGTTTGTCAAAATATCGATGACAGCCAGTACGCCATAGATATCATTACGCCAGTACCATAGATTACCCATAAATTATTTGCGGTATTTTTTTGTGAATGAAAATTAAATCATGATATTTTTATTGAATGTTTTTTTTAATTTTCAGGTTTAGGATGTGTGAATTATAAACATTTTATATGAATTCATTTTATTGATACTTTTCTCCTTTTTAATAAATTCCGATAATAATTTAACACTAACTAAGAATATTTTTTTAGTGTGTTTTGGTTCTATGGTTCATTTGATACGTTATAAAAAATCTATGGATATGTCTAATTTTGTTGTCAAACTATAAAAAAATGTAAACATTGAATTTAGATATTAAATCAATTTTTGGGATTAATAAAACAGGTAAGCAAAGTTAATGAGTAAATATTATTTCAAATAATCGCGTAATTACAATGCAGCTAGCCAATTACATTAATTTATTTTCTGTTACTATATTTTTTTTACAGGATAGATTACAAGATATTTACAACAATATCAAGAATGAATTTCTAAAATGTACAAGTATGCATTTTATTACTGGAATAAGCAAAGCGGTAAGTCCCGTATTATTATTTGATAATTGTACATCATTTCATATGTTTGTGTATATAAATTCCATAATGTTTTGTTACAGATTAATTGTACTGCTTTTGTGCGTTTGACTTCTGGTGCCGACCATTTTCAACTATTACAACACAAGCATCGTTTTGTGTGAAAGATGTCAAAAGTGTAAATTTGTTCACTTTGGGTGAGTCCAGATTCATTTGTATAAAAAAATGTGTTTTGATGAGCTATGACATGCTAGAAGCAACATCGGATTCATACATTTAGTATGATTAGAGACACATTATCGTTGAGCATTGTATTTTTATGAAAAAATAAGCTTTTGGCGTGCCACAACACAATTGTTCACAACACGTCTGTAGGCCTAGACAAAATACATTTGGCGATCGACTACAAACGAATTCTTTCACAATGTAGAGTAGGAAGAAAATTAACTGTCCACTTTTTATATTTTTATAAGTGTCTTTGTTTGGTTTAAATAATTGTTTATATATTCCAGAGGACAGTTAATTTTTTCGTACTATACATTGGCAAAATCTTCGTTTGTAGTCGAACGCCGATTTGAATTTGTCTACGGGGCTGTTTCTACTGTAAGATTTAAATGTGAAATTTATTATGGAATACAAATTATAGCTTTTGGTAAAGAAGGTGCCCATATGATTTTCTATATTCTATTTTTATTTATTTTTTTCTATTTTTAATCTGCTAGATCTAACAAATTATGTTATTTAATTTTACAAATTGGTAGTTGTGTTTATATTCATTGAAATATATGTAATTGAAATGAAATAAACAGAATGTTTTCATTTATTTATAACCAGAAATAAACTGAAAAAAAAATACATATTATAGTGTTTTAATTTTCTATAAAACATCTAATAATATATTATTCTCCTGAACCACTTCCAAACAATAGATAATTTTATAATAATAAAATAATTTTATATTGATTTTTTTAGTTTTAGTCAAATAATCCATCAACGACAAGTTAATATAAAGGATGAGAAGTCATGGATTTAGCAAGTATATTTTCAAATAAGGTTACTGTGTTAAAATATCAAATAATGTGATATTTTAAAACAACTTACTACCTATACTATTATAGGTGATTGTACTAGCAAGTCATTTCATTTACATTTCTTATAAAAACAAAGAAATGTAAATGTTTATGTCCCATAAACAAAGAAACAAATACTCCCATAAAATGGTACATATTTCTAACTTTTGAAGCTTGCCAATTATAAAAGCATTGTAGTTACCTATAACTTACCAAATAATGACTTTATGACGTCAAGAGGAGCATATCAGTTTGTGAGATAGCTACATGTATGTTTGAATCATGCACTTTTCACCATGATTACAGGACATCAGATTTATAAGAAGAACCACCTACGGAGAATTTATAAATGTAAAAGTAGTCACATCTCAATGTGTTGTTATTGCACTTAAACGCAATAGATCTGTTGATGAAAAAGCTTAACGCAGGTTTGAAACTTGACGTGGGCCTTAAATTCTTCAACTGTTGCGTTATGTTTTGATGATTGGGTGCCGACTTCTTAGTTTACTTATATTTATAGACATATTCCATAGTGAGAAGCTTTACTTGAACAATTTTTTATAAGTTTTATCCACAAACAGGTTGTTGGAAGTTCGGTGGTATTAGTCAATGACTTTCGTTTGCACAGCGCACTGAAGGCTGTGGGTTCAAGTCCTGGTGGTCCCATTTGCACTTTCACAACACAACCCTTTGGTTAGTGTGAAAGATGTCAAATGTGTATTTGTGTACTTTAAGTAAGCCAAGATTCATTTTCTTAAAAAAAAATCATAAAAATCTGTACTAAAAAGTCAAAACTTTTATTAATACAGTTATATATTTTTATTTTATTCTATAAAAAATATGATTTTCAAATAAGTATGAATCCACCTTCACAATTTGTTAAATATAAGGAACAAAAAGCTGTGTTGGTACATACTTAATTGCAGAATAATAAAATCAACATTGTGGTGAGAGCCCATAGCTCACCACATATAAATTGAGCACTCTGTCTTTTTAACTATGGGGCAAGCATAGAGAATAAGTCAGCAGTCTATGATTATGACTTACAGCGCTTTCTTATTGCTGATGAGGTGTGACAAAAAAATTAAGTCCAATTAATTATAAGTACATTATGTAGGTACACCACACTTTTATAAAGCTCTGTATGTAAACTTCCATCGATCAGATTCTATAACTCCCATTATTCTACAACTTTTTATTATTATTGTAAACCTGTTTTTTTTTTGTTGAAATTTAGTTGAAGTTTCTATAATCAGACCTCTTTTCCTGTAACATCGAAAAAATTCATATTATTACAGACTGATATATTCAACATTACACCGTTATTTATGGTCAATTTTAAAATGCCTTTTTTTTTAACATTTAACCAGTACTAACTGGATTATGACTTTCTTCTCTTGCTATTTCGAATGGCTTTGTGTGATGACTTCACGTTAACAACGTTCCTTATTTAGGTGGTCAAATTGAAATCCTTGAGTATTCGACAAATTCAACAATCTGCCAAGATGCTAGCCACCGGGCCAACGGCCCGTTGCATTTATGCCTTCCATAATTCGTCTATGGAGCTGAGATTCCTACGATTATATCTTATAATGAATGCAATGCCAAAATGTCTACAGAATTTTAAAATGTGTCAAAATTTTCTAGATATTTTCTCACAACAATAACATTTACATGTTTTGTATATCTCTTATTAATTGTCAACTCTTGGTATGACTTATATTAAGCACCTATGAGAGTTCTAATTCTCTAGAAGTACCTAAATATTTATACTCAAAATTATCATTTATTAAAAAGTTTTACCCTGTTAAATGAAGTTTATCAACTGCAAAATACCTTAGTTATTTATTATAAAAGTGTGTTTCTTTACCAATTATTGTATTGATTGTTTTATTAATGTAAGTAAAATTAATTTTTGAAATCCAAACTCCCTTTACGCCCCACTTTAGGGGCATAGGGATTTAATAAATTGGTGGTATAATTGCCATAGCAACTTGAAATTTTTATTATTACCCTATTCCTGTGTTTTATTTTTAATAATCAATCTACACTGATTTTTCTATTCACACGAAGGCTGGATGTGAGGTGCAGGTTCGAATCCTTGGCCACAAAATTTTTTACTATGCTTAAAATAATTAACACCCACTTCTGGTAAGAAATTTCTGGTTCCAATTCCCAGATGGGTCAGAATATTTATAGGAATTTTTTATGCAATATTTTCTTGCTGGCTATAGGTACTGACAATTTTTCATACAAAAGATTTTCAGGTACAAAATCACTGGCTCGGGTAGAGGTCTTAACACTTAAAATAATTATGTACCTACCTGTTAAATTTGATATTAAGAATAAATAAAGCTTTGTAGGTACATAATTATATTTTTGCAGAAGAACAACTAAAGCATTTACAGAAATCAAGTGTTCTATCTAAATGTACTTGAAGGGGAAGGTATAGAAAATAGATAAAAATGCTATGTTTATGACTCACCTTTGCTGCCTCCACAGCAATTCTACAAATTTCTCATACTATCTAATTATATCTACCTATTTACCAATTCAAATCTTACAGGTAATACAAACTCGATCAGTCAATCAATTCTCCATTTTTTGACCCCACTTAGGGACATACTTTATAGGTACCATATTTTATTAATCCATAAATCAGGTTCTGTAATTCACATTTTTCTCAACAAACTTCATCAACAATTTTATGGACGGGTAAAAAGGCTAGTGATGATAATAAGTTTCTTCATTTTTATTGAATGTCAAAAGAGTATTTTTCTAATTTGATGCAGTTATTAGCTACACATATTCATAAAAAAATACAACAATGAGAGAGCGCGTGTGCGAGTTGAGTTTCTTTCCTATCTCAGCCCACGCCTTATCTCGTACGTATATTCCTTACATAATCCGGCAGTCCATAATTATATAAACATGCATAATTTTCAACCTCCTGAACAAATTTAATGTTTTCCGCTTGATCTGACGCCATTTTATTACGATTAAAGTAGCGTCGCAGTCGCGTTGCAGTCTCTCGCGACCAGCATGACCAGTCGCATGCAACTGGTATCAAACGCGTCGTAGACGCGTTTCGTCGTGTGCGAAACCGATCAAATATGTATGCAAGCGACTAACGAGCGACGCGTATCATACGGGTAGGATACTCAAGTCGCTTGTGAGTATCCTCGTGGGAGAATGGCCTATGACTACCAATTGGCATGACAAGCAGCTCCCAATCCCATCATGAAGAATTACGAAAATTCTTTCGGATTGATCAGTTTTGCAGCGTCAAGTAAACATGATTGTTTCTATGAGTGATCAAAAGTAGTACCTATGTTATGTTAGCGAAGTTTGCATCGGGAGGCGAAGATGCGCGCACGCACGTGACGAGCACCTTATAGCACAATACTGCGGTCTGTAGAAAAGTCAATAATTTATAGGTACAGAAACGAAAAGATTCAGATGACACTTATATCCCTGCAGGGTTATTCTCGTAGCGCTTGAATTGCAATCTAGTTGAAAAGGTATCTTAAAGGGCGGCTCGGATAAGGATCGGACCAATCTTTCTCTCTGATTGGTCCGATCCTTATCCGAGCCGCCCTTTAAGATATCTTTTCAACTAGATGGCAATTCAAGCGCTACGAGAATAACCATGCTGGTGAAATAAAATGAATGATATTGTTACATAATATTGATCTTTCACGTATAAAATATAATTTTTCATGACTTTTTTTTTAATTGAATATTACCAAAGATAAAAGTTTTTAATAAATTTCTTCATTAATCTTTTTATTTCGTCTCAATAATCCGGGTTTTCACGATCTTTGCTTTCTTCATTTCGTTGTCGTTCGTAATTGGTAACGCCATGGTAGCAAGGCGAATTTCAAAGTGGACGTTCTGCAAATTGAGCCGAGACCTTCTTGATTGCTCTGTCTCTTTCACATACGAATGTGAGACAGCAATCACCATGTTTTCGGTCAAGCCCGCTCGATCATGTATTGCCAGCTTGGAGGTGGTAAAAGTATCAATTATGACAGCTTTATCTTACACCTAATACACTGTGGTGCTTCATTAGGGTGGTAATACGTTGAGAAGTTTATGATTGCCGAGTATGTACTGAACAATATGGTCCAATTCCTATAACGCTAAATGCGCGATGTAAACCGAATATAAAAAGTGTGAAATCCCCGAAGATGTTCCGCTAATCTCAATAAAGTTTGGTGGTAAAAGCGTTTATCGCCCACTGTAAATCTTTCTTTACGTCGAAATATTCGTCTCGGGAAGATGGTACTTACGTAGTATATCACTTACAACCAAATTGAAATGGTTAATCGCGCTGTAAACAGCAACAAAAATAACATATTTTTTGTGCATTGCCACTTTTTTAGTTTATAATAAGTAGGTACATTTTATTTTCAGGTTTTTTTTCTTTGAGCAACGAAAATAAAATAATTCTGTAAATAGGCGATAGAGAATATGTTTCTTCTTTTTTTAAACCTCATGAAAATTTATCAACATTGATGGAATGTGTGATCAAAAAGGGCAATATTTTGAGATGATACGTTTACGTCACAGATTTTTTAAGTGGTTTTAACTATGTAAATATATAGTATGTAGTTTCGTACCCAATTAATGTGTTATTTGTGATATTATTGCTATGTTGTATTCAAAAGTTTTTTTTGTGTACCAACTTAAAAAACAAATCAAAATAGAAAAAAAATCACAAAGGGTTTTTTTTTTCAATAAATTATTTCAAATTCAAATAGTTTTTATTGAGAAAATAAAAAAAAAACATTAATAATACATATACAGAATAACAAATTTATACATTTTTTTTTAATATATATTTTACCCCCGAAATTGAGCAGAGCTCGTGCTTTGGGGGATAATAATAATATCGAGTTCAATAAACAGAATAATTAATATCTTAGCAGTCACATAAAATACAGAAATAATATTGGATATTGTGTTTGCGTGAATCGGTATTGAGCATTTTTTTATACTTGGAATAAATTCATATTTAACTAATTTTGTTAATACTATTATACCTACATAAATATAAAAATAAACGGGTAAATAAGATCTTTCGCCTAAAAATCAATACAGTATGAGTTCTTTTTTCTAAAGGATCTTCCTATTCCTAGTAGACTAATGTCAAGGTATCCCTCCATTGAGAAATCGGTTCCTTTTTGACAGGGACAGGAATAAATATGTTGTTTAATTTTTTTTTTCAAAATTGCGTTCATAGTGAATAATGCCTGACGATGTTGTTGTTATTTTTTGTTTTTTTTTTTTTACTAAGTACCGTTGATTTTATTTTTATTTGTTTATTTCTCTTATTATAAGTTAAGATTTCAGAAATTTTGCACCGAAAATATGAGTAAATAAACTTACTTTCCCAGCTAATATTTGATTAAAAGGCACGCCCTAAGATTATGAGTTGATTTTTCTTCAGGGTGACAATTACTGGGACATTTACCCTAATTGAATTCTACGGCAGGTCTAATTTAATGCTATTGTTTGCATTTAAAGCTTTTTGTTTGAATTAAAAAAAATTAAATCTAGAGATTTCAGAGTCAATGATTTTGTATGTGGTGAATGCATGAGCCATGGGTTATATATACCTTGTCTAATAATAATATAAGTGCGAGTTATAACTAACTATCATTGTTCGTGTAGGAAAAAAAAAATTTTTTGACTCTAGACGATCTATCGCCACTTAAGTCTACAGACTTAACGTGCCATGTAAATACTCAGTAAGTACACTAGTATAAGTTTGTAATGTTAAGACAAGTGTAATATAGTAGTTAAGTCATATTTTAAAGAGTAACCAAGGAATACAACCTTGTATAGAGAGCGATTTTGGGTGACCGAGGCAGTTAAGAGGTAAAATTTAAGAAAATGCCTCAAGTAAGCGAAGGAAGTTGTTTTTTCCATAGAACACAAGACTTTTGTTATTTCTCGCATACTTAAGTTATTAAATTCTAAACAAACAAAAATTCTATGGTGGCGCCTGGGTTACGTTTCAATATAATGAAACTAATAAGTACGAATAAGAACGTACGAGTAAATTTGAGCTGATGAGTTAGTCGAAAGGACACCCAAAGTCAATCTCGAAATTGAATGTTCTATTCTATTGATAAATTGTTTAAAGTTAGTGCAAAACCAATGATGAAATCCGCAACAAAAAAAGATATGCGGTTCTAGTCTCGGGGTGTAAAATACCTGGTTATTTTTTTTTGAGTAAATAATTTTCGGATGACTGAAGTGAATAAATGTAACTAGTTGAAGGGGAGGAACTATCAGATTGCGGCAAATATTCAAGACTCTGTCGAGTCTTACACGCCTAGCCATTTGGATGGGGAGGACAAGAGCTCCCAGGTTATAAAATTCACATCCATTATCAAGAACGGGTTATTTTCATGCTTACTTCATACGTGATGTGCAGTTGACCTGTGGGTAGGTCGGTTGTAGAGTGAACAAAAGGAGATCAAAGTGAATCCTTGGGAACCAGTAAAGGACGAGGAAAGGTTGGAGGGTCAAGTCGCGTTCCTCAGATTTAGGAATAAAACACAGCTGAGTAATCTTTTCTTAATTTTTATTTACTTAGTATGAATCATGGTATGCTCAAATACAAATCAGTAGTTTAAAAATTCATATAAAGTTTATTAGTTAAAGAAAGCCTATCATATAAGGTGATAATAGAATTTGAGGGAAAGAAATCTGTAATATGTTAAAGCAATGATATTATTCTACTGTAGTTTTGAAGATCATGTAGTAAGATACCCTTGCAATCTATTGTGTGCAGATTTTTTAAAAATTTAAATATTTTCTTGGTTTTATGTAGTTTAAAATGTTTATTGATTAAATGAATAAATTGAGTTTTTTTTAATATGAAACCCCATGATCTATAATTGTAAAATACCCACCACTTTTCAGGACATGATCATAGTCGCTACAACTCCCTATAGAGTCTCAAAGTCCGTGGCATAGTTTGTTGTATGAGAACAATTGATATTTGTTTCTGTCTTGTCTGATGCTAATGGAGGCAGATCTTCCTTGCTTAAGAGGGAGCAAGGGAGGGTCGGGCCCTATTATCGAGTAACAACCCACGTTACAAAGCATTAACAAAATCGTAGTCTATACTAATATATAAAGAGGAAAGATTTGATTTTTTGTTTGTTTGTTTGTTTGTTTGTTTGTTTGTTTGTTTGTTTGTTTGTTTGCTTCGAATAGGCTCCAAAACTACTGAACCGATTTGAAAAATTCTTTCACTTTTGGGAAGCTACAATATCGGCGGTGAACATAGGCTATATTTAATTTCCAAAAAAAAGTGGGTAACCTACGAAAACTTCAATAATGTAACCCAAGGTGTAAAAAATTTACCTAAAATATTCTTTTTATCGCGAACGCTGTGAAAACTAATGATGATAGAATAAAACAATGTTCTACAATTTTGTAGAAGACATCATTATTTACAAAAAGTATCGCGACAGCATATGTCTAACTATTATAGTTATGCCACAATAAGTGTTTTTTTATTTTAAAAAACCCAATAAAATGTCACCTTTAGAAAAAGCTCTTTATTGGTATCTTGGTATTACTCCTTACTATAATAAATTAGTTCATATTCAAGTCTGCTTCAATATGTTTGTATAACTTTTTGAATTATTCAATTCGGACATTCCATTCGAAAGTTATCACGAGTTTAAAAATGTGAGTATTGGAAAAAAAAGCATAGTCTCTTATCATCTCAACTTATCCGATGCAGAGTGCGTATGGGAGCCGGGGAGGGCTGAGGGGAGTCGTGTCAAGTTTAGTAGAAATACCGCGCAAAGTAGTCACGGTGGTAAAGTGACGTGACACGATACATTGCAATGCAATTATTCCAGATTAACATATTTATGCTATAAAATATTTTGAAAAAGTTAGGGATCTGTCTGAAAACTAAATTATTTTTAAGTATCTATCTACCCGTGCGAAGCTGGGGAGGACCTCTAGTATAATATAAAAGAAAGTCGGGTTGGTGCAAACACTTATAACTCGAGATCGGCTGAACAAATTTTTCGATGCTTGCTTTATTGGATTCTTCTCCGCTCCGGAGAATAATTAATAAAACATAGAAAATAATATAAAATATAATATTAAAGTTAGTACTGTTAGTTTACTGACAACAACGCCATCTATTCCATCAGTTGGTCATCACCAGAAGACGGAACCAATAATAATTATTAACAGTACAAGGTCTCAGCTGAAATAGAAAAACAATCCACTAACTAGATTTTTTTTAATTGAATGTTACTCTCATAACATAAATTAAATAACCTTATTTCCTATTCATATTTTGTTAACATAATCCTTTTATAAATAATGTTGCTTGAATGCTTATTTGTGAATTTGCAGCAAAACTTTCAACGATTGACGTCTTATTATGTAAAAGCATGCAAAGTTGACGGCGGGGTTAGCATTAAACTGATTATTTTGCTTTCAAAGTTGAGAATTTATTTAAATCTATGTTAAATGATATTACCTACGAACCACTTGAGAATTCTCTCACACGAAAACAAAGTTGCTTGTGTCAGTTGATAATGAATTTTAAAATGCAATAAATTTCATGTTACTATCACTTTTTGCACACTAGAGAGAGCAATATTAATAATTACGATCGCCGAACCGATTGACATACAGATAGATTACCTCATTTGTTATATTTCATTCTCGTTCAATTAGTATGACACCCTGTAATATCCACTGAGTTCAAATATCATTAGAGAGCTTTTTTGGATGCGCAGAACCGAAAATCGGTTCCTTTATTCAACAGTCACGTGAATGAAGATAAATTGTCAATATTAATTCGTTTTACTGTCATCCACAAGCACAAGATAACACATCAAAGCCCATAGTTACTTCCTTTAACTAATTTTGTGATTTAAACACAAAATAATACTAATGACTCTATCGGCTTTAACGAAGACAGGGTCACAGAAATACCATCTGTGCATGATCTTTAATCGGCGAGTGATAGGATTTTTCGGAACCCACCATTCACCAACACCAAAGAATTATAACAATAGCTAATGTTCTGAGCAAATCATTCAGGTTAACGGCACCCGAAAGATGTTGTGATGATCTGATTTAAAAAAAAAATAGGTAACACAAAGAGACGTCCTATACTCGTTAATAAGAAATGCGGAGGACATACAGGATTGAAGATATTTGGTTTACAGAGTGGTCGACCATGGGTCATGGGCATCGGTCAAAGAGGAGTTCCAACACCCTCACCCGTCAATTTCCTATTAAAACAACCCTTGCATAGAAGAGGTTAAGATGATTAATGGAAATTTTGTTCACTTTGAGTGCCAAAGAGAAACAAATCTGTGTAAGTCATAAAAATGTTCCCATAAATACATCATAGGAGTGGATAATGGAAATCAATTCCGTCTTAACAAGGAAACGTGAAGAACTTAAATTGTGGTGTGGATATTAAAGAAGTAGAAGGAAAAAAGTTGGACGAAAGCCAACGAAAGCCAACGAAATGATTGTAAGAGGAAGGAAGCGAGATCCGAAACTCTTGGAAATGCACATAATATAAACATTTGAAAACCACGTCAGTATTTAATATGTTAAATAAAAAAAAAAAAACAATCACCTTTATGATTCTTCAAGAAAAGATTAATTATTGTAATAATAATTAATCTATTAAAAAAAATGTCTTATTTTATAATTGTACCTAGTGTAGTCCAGAACACTCACATAACAAGCTATAAAACATTAAGATAAATGCAAATTTTAGGTGTATGTATAATTATTTCAATACTCCAAATGAAACCACAATGAATTTTGCAAAGTAGATAGCTCATGTTAGAAGGAACTAAATTACCTATATTATTTTGCCAGTGATGAATGCAATATGATAAGGTGGTGCCTTGTACCAAGACATCGGGTGGTGGAGATTGACATGTTTATTATGTCATTGGACACACGATACCGCAACCAAAGGCGGGCTGTGAACACACCGGGACCCAAACAGACCTACATATCTCCGCTCTTCATTATTTTATTTTGTTCCGATAATATCGTCGGACACTAATGGATGTTCCTTGTTACTTATTACTCCGGCAATTATACAATTATGTACGCGAGAAACAGTCCGACATTATTATATTTTTTGACATCATATTTGTTCAGGCTGGAAATAACGGAAAGATAATATCACTCATAACTGTAAATTGAGCAAAAGAGTGTTCTTATGAAGAGACAGTTTTAAGATCACGCTGAATAGAATTTAGCAAAACCGTGATATAAAAAGGAACTAATAATAACATATATGATGAGCACAAAATCTGGTCACATTTACAAAATAAAAATAAAAGAATATAGTAATAATTACTAATAATGTACATTTATATTTGTAAAAATTCCAAGTGTCGCCTCATGACAAAAATTTAGAGAGCCAAGATAATTGCGTCATACGTCTGTAACTAAAACTTGAGACATTATGTCGTCCTGATTCATAAATAAATTATTTTCAATTTGAATTTTTTGTTCTAGGAACCTTTTTTTATATACAACTAGATTTCCCGTCAGACGTTGTCTTGTGGTTCTAGCCCGAAGTGCCCCGTTAATATGTACATGATGTGCACTGCGCCCCCGTTAAAAAATACAAAATTAATTCGATTGAATTAAACTAATAAAATAAAAACATTAAACTATTTCTGAAACATCCCTATTTCATTCGTAGGTATTCAAAGCTCTTGCGGGAACAACTTGAGAAAAATGCGCTCGCTCACACACCCTACCTCGCCTATTACCAACACGAATGTGCCCGATATAATATTGTTGACTTTGTATGAAAATTTTCTAAAACTATCGAAACAGTGCGGTGGAATAAGTGGGATGAGCTACTGTAAGAGCGTATGCGAAAAGAGAGGGAACTACCCGCGATTTCGTGGGCGCGTCCCAGTAACCTTTCCATACAAACTTAAATATTGTATTTTACATCATTTGTTATCCATTTTTTTTTTACTTTTTATTAGTTGTTCTGTTATCCGGAGCGGAAAATAATCCAATAAATCAAACATCAGAAGAATCTGTTGAACCATCTCGAGTTATAAGTGTTCGCACTAACCCGACTTTAATTTATGTAGTAGATAACGCGTTCTCTGCTTTAATAGATAACTTCGCATCACAATAGTACATTATATCAAGATTTTACTGCAATCAAAAGATAAAATGAACTCATATATACTGTGTGTATAAAATTTCTTTAGAATCATAATATTATAATATTTATATCGTATATTATTTTTTCATGTTTTAGAAAAAAACGAGGCTAGATGTTTCCAAACATATTTCAGTATTTCAACGATTTCCTATGTACATTGTATATAGGAGAATAAATTGGTGGATGCATAAAACTTTAGTGTGTAATCCGATTTTATTCATTTACTAGTTCTCCCGACATGGGGTTGCCGGTAGGGATTGCAATCCGGAAAACCGTATCCGGTATTCCGGCGGATCCGGCATCAAAATGCTCATATCGGATCCGGCGCAAATTGACGGATCCGGTTTATCATATCAAAGGATTTTTCAACAAACTCAACATGGACAGAACTCGAACCCGTATCCCTAGCAATTTCACAGGGTCATTTTAGGTAAAATTGTGGGTACCCATAAAGATAAAAAGAGAAAAGGAGGCAAATGCGTAACACTGAGTGCAGTGGAATGCTGCTTTTGCCTCCTTGTACCCAATGTAGGATTTTAAAGCTAGTGTTTACTGATCGTATTGAAAGTATTGACTATCGAATGAAAAGACACCTGTTAGAAAAATGGTGAGAATATTAAACAATTATTGAGCCAATAAAATATATATTAACCTTTTTAAAAGCAAAATAATACTTATGATTATTGTCTGCTTTTTATTAGATTAGTTCGGTAGTCTCTGTCACAATTTCAAGGATAAAACTGAAATAATTTCTCAAAGACTTATTCTTGTAACATGTGACACATCTCGATGGAGGTCAACTTAGTTTAAGGCCATAAATTTATATTGTTTTTACTTTAATGTATAGTTGTCATCTGAAATGTGTTTTGTTAAAATAAATAAAAAAATAAATAAATAAATAAAATAAATAATATATAGGAGTGTCTCTGATTATTCCCGGTTATAGATATTATTCCTGGGACGCGAATGACCAACTGCTCATCCATCTCTTTGGTGCTCGTACAAGGATCTGCTGGTAGATGTGATTTCATCCTGTTATAATTACCAGAATCACCGGATCCGTTCTGTTGACGTGATCTTTCCAATAAGGCCTTCTATTTCTACCCCATTGCCTGACGTTCTCGATACCGCAGAAGCTCCGAATTTGGAGTTTCTTACTCTGCCTTGAATGGTTTATTCCACTATGGGCGGTGATTTTTTGAGAATCTTTCTTTTTCGTTGTGTCGGTTTTAGTTTGCACATCGTAAATCATGATCAATCAAGCAGGTTATATAAATATGCTACTTATTTTCGATGAATTTCAATTTGAATTTTATAAAAAGTAATCTAATTTGTAACTTTATTTAAAAAAAAACTAAATTTTTTATAGTTTTTACTATTTAAAAGAAGTCATACCCTAATTAAATTAATTTCGTATACGTACCGTTTTATTTTAAGCCTTTATTATTGTTAAAAATGTTAATTCATCAAGGTTAGCTCAATCCGGTCGGATCCGATCGGATCCGGCCGGATTGACGAAAATCCGGTTGGATCCGGCCGGATTCAAAATGAAACCGGATTGCAATCCCTAGTTGCCGGCTAAGAATAGCACCTCTGCTAGGCTGGGCCGTTCTAGTATGGAAGTTTAAAAAGTGCTTCTAATCTTAATGTAATAGTGATAATTTGTTGCCTTATGATGTATTATAACTATCTATAAAATTTCATGACAAAAAAATAAGATCTTCTGTCTCCGAATCGACCTTGAAGTTTTGTATGGGACGAAAATATCCCATACTAACTGATATTTTTATAATAATCATGTAAAATGATTCCGGTCTTGTTTTTTTATTCACTTTTTTTATTATACCACAGATAATTCAAGAACACACTTCTATTTATTTAATAACACAAAAATAATAAATAAAACTTTCAAATTTTTTATGTAAAGCAAGTATATGAAATTATTTTATTTTGCGGTGATTGTTTTTGATAAATTGGGTTTGATATCTTTTTTATTCGTTGCTTTCTAAGCTTTTACATAATATTTTATTGATAAATTTCTCCGTTAAGTTGGTGAGGCTTCTTTAACAATTTCACAGATCGTCAAACTCCTTGGATATGACAAGAAAAATTCAGGAAACTGTATTTATTCATCTTCGCCATTGTATGTAATGAATGCCGTAAGATCTTCGTCGGATACTTGTCGATTGGTGTTTCTGTTACATTTTGCTGTCTGTCTATAACTTAGTTCTTGTAAAAGGATGCTTCAAAATTTACTTTCGGTACTTCAAGGATCAAAAATGCGTTTTTTTGGGTGATTCGAGCTTTCACTATCCAGCGAGCGGTTCATTCTCTTACTTTATAGTGTATTTTGAGCGAGATAGCTTTTTCTTTTAGATTTTACAGTTTATATAACAGATTTGATAATCTGATAAATATATTGATAAGAAATTAAACTTCCATAGGTAAATTAAGGACTTTAACTTATCTTTAACAATAAAGATAAGTTAAAGTCATCAAACTTTCTGAAAGAAACGCAGTCGCAAAATCCTATGAGCTTAGTTTAGCGATTATTACATGGATTATTTTTCCTGGAGCTCAGTTGCCTAAATCATTAGAAAATGTACTGTTGGTATGAATATACCAATTTGGAATAAATATAATTGATCTTTTCGTAGATCTTGAAATTATAAAATAGTAGTTTCTCTTGTAATCACCTGGAACATATCAATTGTTTTTTTCCAGTTGTTTTCCAATTTGGTCAGAATGCGTATGATGACTTGAGAAAGCACTATCAACACATTATTATACAAAAACCTAAATAATTGTTACTTGCCGTTTTTTTCTAGATTATCGGCGACTCATTCAATTGAGATTATTTGTGGTTTGCAATAAGCAAAATATTCATTCTAATGGTTTTATTAGTATTTTCTCATGCAAACTAATTATTCAATCATGTTTTCCGGTATTTACCTACACTTTTTTTCATTACATCAGACGACAAGTAAAATATCCAATGAAATATTGCTTTTTGAAAAGAAATCTGTAATCGATCTCTCTATCGGTTTCGGTGTTCCAAATTTTCCATAAATTTAGAATCAGTTTCCTTTAACACTCTCTTAATTATTGTTCATCTGTATTTTTGTCCACTTTTTCTAATCACTAGCCTAAAACTTTGGCTTTACGGCCATCAAAATACAAAACTGGTATTTTTAACCCTTTTCACATTTCATGCGATTTTCTCTTATTTATTGCGGCGCTTTATATACTTTGTTGCTATCTTAAATTGTATTTTTATGCTTTATATCATACAGAACTAATTATTCCATCATTATTATGACATACAATCTTCAAAAATATTATGTTAAACATATTTTTACTTTCTTTATACCTGCTTCAAAATAGGACAAATTTAACAATTTCTTGAAACTTTGAGCTCAATTCGGAGACAGAAGATATCTTTCGAATTGAAAAATATTTTGCATACGTATTTAAAACAGCATTTAGCACTAAAATATAACTATTACGTTAGCAATAGAGGGAAAAAAGGAAATCGGCCCACACTAACCTCTGCTCTTTTTGCTGGTTTTTCGAGCATCCTGTCAGAGGCAAGAAATCGAAAAATCAGATCGGGACCGTGAGATTGACCACCTCACGTCCTTAAACCTCAACCTGTCAGAAAAGGCACCATAAGCCTCGGACGCCTTCGAGCGCAATGGAGAGCTCTTGGTGCCTCCCTATGCCCCTAAGTGGGGTTTAGGCCCCCTGCATTGCGGGTTGGTTTGGCGGGGATCTGCGGCGGGCTTGATTTGTGTGGGGCCGGCTTTTTGGTTTGATTGCTTCGATGGAACTAGGGGGTCGGTTTCGTGTAGGTTGGGTTTGCTGCAGATTTGTCTCCTCCGGGTTGGCCTCCGGTGAGCGAGGGGCCTTAAATGGAGAATGTAGATCTCCCGACAGACGTTGTCCTGTGATCTAAGTATGAATATTGAATAAGAATAATTTAAAAGAATGATAAAAATGACTTAACCAATGTAATTCCGACCGATGCATCTGTTTTAAACCATATATTTTCCATCCTAATTCTGTCAATCACACCAACTATTAAACAACTGACAGTTTGTGTCAAACAACATAGAATATGAAGATGGCTGCTATTTCTAGGTTCGTTTTGTATCCTTACGTATAATTTTACCTTTCATAAAAATATATTATTTAAAAGGTTAAGAGTGAAAAGGTTCAGATTTAAAGTGCACACTCATGTTTCCACTTACGAAATGATTTGCCTACTTTGTGTACACACCTAGAATAACGTACGATTTTACTCCTTTGACTTAACCCTACATCAATTTAGAGATTTTTTATATACTCACGTTGCAAAGGGTAGGTACTTTTTTACCCCTTATTGAACAATTGATTGAGAAACAGCTTGCTTGTATTTTGAGGTACCTAATCGTAGTATCTAAACGTTATCCCACTCAGATCAAAATCAACGAAATCTGGTTTTGATTTTTCAGTCATAAAAAAATTGTGTATAAGCTTTCATTACCATGCTTTACCATATTCTAAGTCCCCGTGACATTTATACTGGCGTGAAGTAATTTTTTTTTTTGACGAGACGAGTATAGAGTTCCTAGAGAATATTTCGGAATGCTTCGCAGCACACACAAAATTCCCATGGGTTTCCCGTTTACGTTAGTGAGGTAAACTCGGAATGTGAGTACTGAATAGCCCACGCCATGACACATTGATGCGGCAAATATCTCAAAGAAAATCTTTTCTGTAAGATAAATAATTTATCTATCCACTGATTGATGCGATGGGTCTTTATGAATCTAGGGAGTTGGAGACTTGTGGTGTGAATGAATACTTCCAACAGTAAAATAATTAATTCTATTTAAATATCCGAGTTTTCATCCCACGTTCATGGATAGATAGATTTTGGGGTTTTCAGTATCCCATATCGTTCTTTGAGAGTTAGATAAATGGAGAAGGTTTTTATGGTAACATCACCGTAAACGCCTATGCTAACATTCAGGTACCTTATGTACGTGTTATAAAAAGAATCTGCCTTAGACCATTGCTTTTTATAACGAAGCTAGCGATGTCAACTGGCGCCATAGTATGCAGATACTGTTTAACGATATCAACATTTTAAATGCATTCAATAATATTATCGTAGTAAAATGTATTGCACTTTCCATTAAAGTTGACGTAAACAGCTTCATTTCATAATATATGCAGTTTGTAAGCGTCAATGATTAGCAAGAAAACGTTTATGTAGAAATAAAATTTAAAGTACACAAATGGCATTTTATTGGGACTTTAGTATGATAGAACGACCAAGAAAAGATGGTTTCCCGTTCTAGCTATAAAGGTGATTAAAAATCAAGAAGCGAAATGATAAAACACAAAATTGTAAATTGAACTTTACGTGTGGTTTATCAGTCATTTTTGCAAGATCTGCACAAAACGCGCGAGGGATAAGCGGGCAATATGAAAACAATGAAACATTTTTTTTTTTTTTTTTTTGAACTATTACTCATTATTGCTTTGGATTGGTCGATGCAACAGTTTTTCAACCAGCTCGACGTTGCCAAAACTATAAAGATACTAGGTACATAATAAAACAATATAGATCTATACTTAAAATTCTTTAATTAAAAGGATCTTGGTCCAATTCAAGAGAATATGCCATACATAGAGTAAGATAGGGGAATATGGCCTGGGTTGCCAATATGGCCCACCGCTGTATCCCAGAAACCATTACAGCTGTGGAATATATTACTATCATACTCGCATAAGTGTCCCGTCTACCGAACACTCAGTGTTTTTCGTGAGTTTGGCTAGAGCGCACGCACTCTGACAAGCATAAATACGTTTTTGCTCATTTTGATATTATTTTCTGGTAAGTTTAAACTATTGTATTTTTTGAAAAATCTTTTGTAATATCGATTTATTATTTATTACCATTAAATCATTTAATAATTCTAATTGTGGTACATAATGTACGTGCGTAGAGGTAATATTATCATAATAATTTTTAATATTTTGACGACATGTGTATTTTTCCAATATGGCCCACCACTATACATGCGAATATGGCCTACTAGGCCATATTGGCATGTATACGTTATAGTTTCCTACTTTTAAATTTTATTTCAGAAAATGGTCCCAAAAGTGCCAGATTGTCACCGAAAGCGGCAAACGTGGGATAAAGAGGCAATGTATGGAGATGGAAATATCTAACAGAGACCCTAAAGCAAGTAAATCGACTTACTTCACCGAATCTCCATTCAAAAAGGGATTAGTAAAAATTCATTGGTAAAAAAAGCCGAAAAAGAGTCGAAAGCAAAGAAAGGAAAAGAAAAGAAAGCTAAAAAAGCTTAAAAGATTGATAGCATCTGATAGTTCCGGCTGAAATCTGGAAGAAGAACCACCACTTCAAGACTCGTCGGATGAAAGTCCTGAAAGGACTAATCTTGCGGACTCTAAATGATTTTATTGTGAAAATTTATTTATTTTCTTACAGGAGGGGAAAATCGATTCAACGCGTTTCTTACAAATGCTGGATTCCTGAGGAATGTGCTGGTGTAGACAAGTACTTCTTTATTTGTGAATATTGTCTTTCTTAATATTTATTTACCTTTTAATTATTACTTTTTATTTTCTTCACATTTTTTCCCCTCAAACTCTATAATTATTATTTAGACTGTATGTTGGATAAGTACCTACCTAAATAACTAATGATAGAACAAAAAAATCATTTACTGCTTTATAATTTTCCTATTATTTTAATGTTTGTTAAGTGAGTGGCCAATATGGCCTACCCTTATAAAGGCCAATATGGCACAGGGCCATATTCCCATACACTGTGATTTTTTTTGTATATTTGATTGTCTTAGAATTTTTTATATAATTTATTTTGTATATCATTTTTAACACAATAAAACCTAAGAAGTCCTGCCTAACTAAATTATCTATCGATCGAAGTAATAAAATTTAATTTACTATGAATCAAAAATGTTTTATTGAGAAAGCTTAAGGTGTGCCATATTCCCCTATCTTACTCTAATAGCCATTTACCGTCAATTTTCACACTCGGCAGAGTTTTTATCGTGAAATGGAAAATTGTCTGTTATTATCTTTGAATCCACAACATTCATTTCGTCAATACGAAAGTCGGAGATGGAAATACTATGCTACCAATCACCCGCGAGATATTATAATTATTATTATTTCATTAGTACTTTTTATAGCAAATATTATAACAAATTATGCATAAAAAACTAACATAACAAAAATTTCATTACATACTTCTTATTGATCGACCCTTAAATGTTTTTGAAAATTACTATCTTGGCGTACAATCGTATAGGTATGTTTTAATATTTCCATAGAGTAGATAAATTTATAAACGATGAAATTTTAAACATAATAACAATCGTATAGGTATGTTTTCATATTTCCATAGAGTAGATAAATTTATAAACGATGAAGTTTTAAACATAATAACAATCCTTTTAACGACACCGAAGTAGATAAACGGTAATAACACCGCTTACCATACGCGAATTATAATTAGTTAATTTGACATTTAAATCTCTCACTATTATTTTATTGAGGATAAAATGTGTCTATAGGGACTGAAATAATAATATGTAGGTAGGTATATTATGATAATTTATGAAGGGACTATAAAAAATGATTACGTGAATTACCTTACTATGTGTGGGCCCGTCTTTAAATACTTGTAAAGAAAGAATAAAGGACTATATCGCCATAAAAAGGCTCTATTGTGATGTGACATCCTTCAAATGTTACAAATTATGTTGTTTGTCTCATTGCTCAGATCAATTCTTAGTGTGAGTTGTCTAATTTATTTAGCTTTTGCCAGTCACATTTATAACAATTTAACAGGAAAGGATTAATACAAATAAGGAAGAGAGCAGTAGCCCTAGTATAAGTTTTCGATGATCGAATATCGAAACGATCATCGAAAGAGTTTCGAAAAAAAATCATATTAAAATGATCGAATGATTCGATCGGTTGATTTTAGAACACTAATTGTACGCTAATTAAAAGGAGCTTATTTGCGTGCAATTAGCTTTCGATAAAACTCGTACTAGCCCCACTGCACAGGGTCAATTTTCCTGCTTGTCAGATGTTTTTGTCTAAGTTATGAATATTTATTTATTTTATTCTTTATGAATCACATAGTTACAGAGTGTGATAGAAGAGCATATCAGGGCAGTTTCTCAGTTTTCCTCACCTTAACCGACGGAGCGATAGCATTTATTTATTAAGTTGTCTTATTTTATTAGAACTCAGTAGTGGCCCTCCAAATGCATGATTATTTTGTAAGCGATTTCATAACAGTAATAAAATGATAAAGGGTGTGAATGTGCGCTGAGCAGAATCAATAAGTTGGGGAATCTGATCAATTTTGGACATACGAATATATTTCCGCAGTCTTTAGTGCCCAATCGAGGTCCTTGTTAGTGTCATTTGTTTTTGGAAAGCTTTTAATGGGAAAACGCATTTTTTTTATTTTTTTTAATGAATTTGTGCTCACTCTTTGACTTGACTCTTTCATAGTAAGCTACTTAAAGCTTGTGTCGTGAAAGAGGAAGATGGTCGACACCTGGGATTGAACCCACGACCTCCGATACGAAACAGTACGAAAGCCGGCGTTGTAACTGCTAGTTTACCAACCAATTTTAAATAAGTAATTTTAATCATTTGGACTTGATATTATAATTCGAATGTCGTGTTCGAATTATAAACCAAGTATGGATTCAAGGTACCTACCTTCTCTTTAAGATCTTGGGCAGAAGGTGCTTAGCGATAGTCCATTTCAAAATAAAATTAATGAAAGAGTCTTGTATAATAGTTTTTCAAAAAAAAATGTATCGTTCACAAATGAACCGTTTTTCGGAAACAAACGTTCTCCGTTCTCATTTTTTTAAAATGCAATCCAAGTGTATCTTACCCATGTTAAACAAGAAAAATCCGATATGGTTGAAGAGCAAAAGCTCTGCAACTAGGTACATATTATTATCTATCTACATATTTTTCAATACAATATACAAAATATTATTGTTAGTTCGATCACCAATAAAATACTTTGTGAAGCCTTAAAAAGAATGGATAATAATAACAACTAAACCATTTACAAATCAACCCAATCATGGGTTAAAGAGTCAGTTTATATTTATATAGGTACCTACACTGAAAGCGTTATTTAAAGACCAGAAATGCGATTATATTTTCATATTATTTCTTAAGCAGCGGATAATCAACTTGTCTCTTTCGCAAGATAACAATAATCCAAAAGTACTTATCTACATACCTTACATTTACCTACCATGATTAATGCTATAGTACACGTGTACTTATTATTATTACAAACATATCATTATCTTTATCCTTTAGAAAATTTCACAACAATAATAATAATAATATGTTGATGTATTCTTCTTGTTTAATTATCGCTCAAATGAATGTTTAAACATCCCAAACACGAGGCAGTTTACTAAATACTGCACCATCTAGCACAGTAAACCATTACACAGCGAATCTGGACCAATAAAAGAATGTTATTTTTATCACTGTAAAAACCGATGTCAATCAATCTTGGTTTGTTTGTCCTAAAAAATACGAAGCAAATATAGAGAAATATGCTGAACCTTTGAGAAATCGTGGAAAATGCAATTAATGTGTATGTTTTCCACACCTAACCCTAAACGGTAAGTAACAGTTATCAATTATAAAGTACCTACCTACTTTGATAAAAGAAAGTTTTCAGATGTAACCAGCATGCGAAGGACTGCAACTAAACTATCAGATATTCCAGTGTATAAATTTCATTCAGAGGCTTATAAAACACATAGGCATATTCATCTCCTGATGTGCACACGAAGATTTTGAGGTTAAGAAGCAACTGAGATGGATGACATAATATTATCTTTATATTTTGGTTGCAATGATGTAAGGGGTAAGTGTTGTCTTGACCTTCTTAAAACATGATAAATGAACTTATGTTAATATTATTAAATTATTAACAAATTTACATTAACAAATATCTTCTTCTTCTATTGATTGTTGGCTTGCACCCATTCTTGGGTGATGCAGCCACAATGCTATAAAAATATACCTATACCTACAGCCATACACCAGCAAGTTGCCTTTTTGTCTTTTCGATTCTTTCTTAGTCAACAGCTGCCGTCAAATAGCAGTAGGTATGCCACCTTCTTAAGAATTTTCAAGTAAAAAACATAAAGAAATCATGACAACATCAGTAATCAAGCTCTCGACTGCTTTAGCAATGAAATAAACTAAATTTTAAGTAAATATAATTTATGTTTTTAAAGTAGGTACATAACGTAAAACTTTCAACAAAATGTAAATTTTTAAAATAAAAAAAATATATTTAGTACCCATAAATTTTCTATTCAAGATTGAGACACGTCGCAGTTGTAATATTTCATTTTATTTCCGTGCGAAATCTTTCGTTTCTTCCAAACAAACTATAAACAGACAACCATTTTTCATACTTAGGAGTATTTTGACAGAAACACGCTTTCAGCCGTCCATACGGTACGTACAAAACCGAACGTTTCGAACGAATTATTATCGAATAGGGATTTCGATGCTTCAATACCATTCTGCTATACAACTTGAATATTCAGTACGATAATATAAATATGTAAGACATATCCCAGATGATAATACTATGGACAATGGACGGAATATGATGATATTGCAAACAAAGCTACGTGTCTCTCTCTGGTACTAAGCCTCGACTTCCAGGAATACTAAGGATAATACCATGTCAGGATCATTAGAAGGATGTCAACCAACTACAGTCTTATACAATGCATCGTTCTGTAATCCTTTGATTTAAAAATATGCTGTTGTATTTTTTGATTAACGTATTTCACTTGAATGTTGAATGAAATTATTTGACGTTTGTATACATTTCCTCCATCATGTTCAACACAAAACGGTAGGTACTATTTACATTTAGGCAAACATTGAGCCAAACGGCATGCTTTTGTTATCTTTGGTTATTTATTTCTAATAAACAAAGTTGTAACATTTATATATTCATAGATCGAGAATTATACAAATTTATATTAATAGTTACTATGTAGGTATAATAATTTGCCGTGGGGTTTCCGGCAGAATAGAACCTCTGCTCTTTTTGCTGGTATTTCGAGCATCCTGTAAGAGGCAGGAAATCGAAAAATTAGATCGGGACCGTGAGGTTGACCACCTCACGTTCTTAAACCTCAACCGCAATGGAGAGCTCTTGGTGCCTCCCTATGCCAATAAGTGGGGTTTAGGCCCCCTGCATTGCGAGTTGGTTTGGGGGAGATCTGCGGCGGGCTTGAATTGTGTGGGACCGGCTTTTTGGTTTGATTGCTTTGATCGAACTAAGGGGTTGGTTTCATGCAGTTTGGGTTTGCTGCGGATTTGTCTCCTCCGAGCTGGCCTCCGGTGTGTGGGGGGTCTTAAAGGGAGAATGTAATGTAATGTAAATGTAATGTATAATAATCATTTAATTCTTTAAATTTCTTCTGAGAGTTTTGTAAATTAATTAATAAACAAATAACTTATAGTCGCTGACAAAACGGGCGCGACTCCAGTTGTACACTAATTACCTACCTTTTAGTTAATTGAACAAACCGTTGTAAAATCAATTAGTTAATGTCAAGATTGTTTCTTTATAAATCTCCCGGCCAGCTGGATATTAATTACACTTCAGAACAATGTGACATTCCAATTGTATTCGCAACCACCAACAACTGTACACTGTCACTCTATAGCAGATTGCGTGGCAGCTATTGAAAAACTAATCAAATTTGGAAATGTCACTTCGAATTAATCAACGAATATAATTTTACTAGGTCAACAGGGGCTTATATTGACCCTTTACGCTGCATAGTAGGTATAGTTTTTATTTGGTGATATTGATGTCATACAGTGTAATAATAATTATTGAATGAATACCAGGTATCTACCCGAAATCGTCGAAATTTTACTAGCTTGAAAACTACGTCATAATATTTTTTTTAAATATATCCAGTAGACATTTTACCGACAATGTTATTAATATAATGTTCTTCCCGCGCGCTCGTACCGTAAGGACCAAAAAGAAGACCGATAGTAAACGTAAACAAATACATAAACGATTTTTTCGGACGAAATAACGTAAACAAATTATTATATCGAGACAGTGTAGTTTCGGTTGCATTCTATTATATAATAATTAAGTGAAGTATTATTTTTCTATTAGCCAATAATCAAGTGAAATATTATCAATTTTTGTGAATTTACCACTTATTTTCAAAATGGAAAAACCACAGGAGTTTTTAGACAAAGCTACAAATACTATTAGTGAACTGTTGAAGTATGTGTTAAGTACGGAGAGAAAATCAATTAAGGATATTCAGCAGGTTGTAGCACAACAGCTCAACATATTACAAAACCAGATAGGACATACAGCTCTTAAAATGGCAGAAATATCGCATAAACTTCGTGATAAAAACACACAAATCAACACATATGCAGAAGCAACAAAAAAGAAAATGAATAAAACCTCGTATGGGGTCATGATAACTGCAAAAGATGGGATCGATATGAGTGACGAAGATATTTATATTGAATTTAAAAAATCACTAAAAGGAGTAGAAAACGGTATGCAAATAAATGGAATAAAAAAAATTTCTGGAGAAAAGTTAATAGTTAATCTAAATGAAAAAGAACAAAGCAAAAACTTAATAGCAAAAGTTAACAAAAACTCAAAGAAACTGAATGTCAAAGTGCTTGAAAAGAAAAAACCTACTTTAATATTCAAACACATATATGATGATTATGATGTGAAACATTTAGAACAGGACATTATAGAACGAAATCCACAGCTACATACAGAGTCTCAAAATATCAAAATAGAAGTGAAAAAAGTATTGCAATTGAAAGGAAGAAATTTCATCCATGTATTTGCGGAAGTTGAGAAGGAAACAAGACTTAAGATGCTAGAAGAAGGAAAAATTTATATAGGCCTACAAAGAATAAGAGTCGAAGATGCTAACCCTGTATTACAATGTTTTAAATGTCAAATGTTTGGACACTCTTCTAAAAATTGCGAAAGCAAAGAAAACATATGTCTACACTGTGCAGAAAATCATAAGTTCAGTGAGTGCAATAACAAGGCAAATAAACCAATGTGTTTCAATTGCAAAAAACACAATGATAAACAGAAGACCGCAATCGACACAGATCATAAAACGAATGACAAATGTTGCAGTTTACTTAAAAGGATGACATTAATAGCGAAACAAAAAATCGACTACTAGAATAAACTGTAAAACATTGATCTAAAATTCTATAAACTAGTATGGAATACAGTTTTATCGATAATGATAATGAGGTATCCTATTCAAGAGTGGAAACTCTAAATCAGTGGATGGATTCGATAAAATATTAACTCTAATAAGAACCACAACATTGTGGGTGTCCATGTGAATATAAGATCTGTCAGCAAATACTGGGACTTGCTTCAGTGGAATTTAAAAAACAATATAAGTGATATAGATGTGATTGTTCTAAGTGAAGCCTCTGTGGACGAAGACATGAAAGACTTATATATAATTGATGGATTCACATGTTATAATTTTAATAGAGAAAATAGACAAGGGGGCGGAGTAATGATATACGTAAAAAATAATTTTGTTTTTGATAGAATCCCAGTTAATAGTGTTTATTGTGAAATGGTGCTTGGAAAGATAAGATGTGATGACTTTTCTAATTTCATTATTGCGATATATAGACCTCCTAACTTGAACAAATT
The DNA here is from genome assembly GCA_963576905.1 of Mystacides longicornis. Classification (NCBI taxonomy): domain Eukaryota; kingdom Metazoa; phylum Arthropoda; class Insecta; order Trichoptera; family Leptoceridae; genus Mystacides; species Mystacides longicornis. The sequence continues at coordinate 14,666,722 of OY756426.1, forward strand.
AAACTTTATATCAGAAATAAGCAGTGTAATTGACAATAATATAAGAGAAAATGATAATCTTTGATAATTGGTGATATTAATATTAACTTGTTGAATCATCGGGAGAGTGTTGTGGACGAATATGAAAATATGTTAATCAATAGGAATCTCATCAAGTGCATATATGACGTGACAAGAGAATTCACACACACACGGAATAAATTATCACCCACAAAAAAAGAAACTTTTGAAAAATTGGTTAATTGAGAATCAGCATTCTGTTTTGTTTAATCTTTAGCGTTCTTTTTTATAATACTGTCTGTTTTTATAATCCTGTCTTATGTTCGATTGCAGCTGCGTTACTATATTTCTGGGTTTTTTCTTCATTAGGTACCTATCAGCTATGTGTTACCTTTTGTATTATCTCTTACTAGAAACATAATAATTCTTGGGTTGATAACACAAGAAACGGAAAACACCGAACTTTCCGATGCCGCCAGACATTCTTGTGTTTATTAGACTAAATTCTTGACATAGGATAACTGATATTATTTTTATTTTTATTGCAGCAATAAAAAAATAAATACCAACTTGGTAATAGAAAACAAATAAGTTATTATCCTTAAGGCATTCCAATTTGCATGGCAGGGTTGGGTTGTTAAAATAGGTTATTTGCCTTTTGTGATTTTTGCGTTTCTCTAATCCTTTTATCTTGCAGCAGATACCTGAGATCTGACCATACCGCTCCACCCATATAATTTTATTATTATCTTTGTATCTACCTTTTTGTTATTTTAGAATATTATAGTTTTGTATATCCTATTGTTAAAATTATTGTGAAAAATCTCTTTCGCGGTATGGAAGTAAATGTAAATTAATTTAGTGTAAATTGTAATTATTATGTTTTATAACGTCAATTATTGTAAATAATAAATCTTACTATTTGATATGGAAGTATATGTAAATAATATGTAAATTGACTTATTGTAAATTGTAATTGTTATGTCAAATTGTATAAAAGCATAACCTGATGACAAGCTCGTGTGAGTTTATCGGGACTGTGCATTCATGTAACCTGGTATTTCAATAAAGAATATTATCTTAAAAAAAAAAAAAAATAATGTAAGTAATTGTTGATGTGGTTGGTAGACTAGCTGTTACAACACCGGCTTTCGTACTGTTTCGTGTAGAGGTCGTGAATCCCAGGTGCCGACCATCTTCCTCTTTCACGACACAAAATTTAGGTAATTTACTGTGAAATAGTCAAAGAGTGTATTTGTGTTCACTTTGAGTGAGTAAAAAATAAAAAAAAATTAACAGACTTTGGTAAATTATTACGATAAGACGACCTGAAATTAGAACTGGCTGTAAACAGCAATCTTGTCGGATCTAGGTTAATCCTTTTGACTCAATCAATTACCGGGTATACCTACATAATGTTTTTACTAATTGTCGTGTTTTTTTTCTTCAGGGTTCAGTGTAACATTCTGGAATGAAAAGGTTCTTTAAAAGTTCTTATGGTAGATATGTAATGTACCTATCAACTCAAAAGTCATAAAATTTTAATGATAAAAATAGTCGTTAATTTTACCATTCATTCTGTAAAAAATATTAAAACATTGTAAAAGTTTCTTCTTAAGGTCTCCCCGAAGTTGACGACCAATTCTACATACTCAGGTTTCTCGGTCTAGCGCCAGCTGGAGCAACGTCTCCACCGTTCCTATTCCGGTACATTTTTTAACGTTGCGCATCAAAGATACCTACATATATGGCTTTAGCCAGGACGTCTTTGACCATCCACATTAGTAAAAGTTGGAGGATTTCGAAGTTAACCCATTATGAATAGGAATGGTTTGTAACAACTCTCTGCTGCTGTTGGCTGTTCTCAGGACCTCCGTATTGGTGACTAAATCTAAAAAGAGTTCTGAAAAAGTATCTGTAAAAGTTTGGTAAACAAAATTGCCAATACTAAAAATTATGCTCTAGAGAGGATACTTTAATAAGGGTTGGATGAAAAATTGTTTGATTCTGAGAGAAACTAATAAAGCAATGTCTTTAAAATGGATGAATATTTTGTCAATGAGAATAGGTACCGTATGAAATAATACTAGCATTGTTAACTATCTTCAACAATAGAAAATCTAAAATGATTATTAACTGGATGATTTTAATGGTATGACAGTGTTATAATGTTCATTTGTTTTAAAATTTTGCACAGGTCGAGGAATCATCTTCAGTTTATCACGAATCTCTGACACTTAAGTATGTTAAGATTCAAATAAAATATTCAGCAGTTCACACACGCAATTTGTATGAACATGTAACAACCTAACTATGACCGATAAGATTCTTGACTCCTGTCCACCGCATCATCAATTACAAGACCTAGCAACTTTTGTCCCCGTATAGGCGAAGGATGTTGGAAGCTGATCAACTATACGTCTTCAGGCCAGCACTTGTCATGAGCTGAGATAAGAATGTAAACAACCTACTCGCGAGAGTTGCGACTTGAAATGGTCCTCTTTATCAAACACAGGTACAGCACAATGACGGTTAAGTGGACACTTGGTTTAAATAATATGTGAATAAGAAGCTATGATACGTGACTTAGAACGCAATGATTATATTAACGGTAGATTCATAGATAAACAAAAATATTATGAAGACAAATTTGATACAATTGAGTTGTAAAAATAATATTTGAATCATATAAGTTCAGCTTGTAATATGTCAGTTTTCATTACAGTTAGCTTAGAACTCAAATAAATCTTGTGAAATCTTGTAGTGGCCATGGGGGTACAAAATCTAGCCCCTAAGGTCCCAGCTTAAAACCGATACATTTTCGACTTTGGAAGTATTTATTAAGAGCTATTTTATAAAAACTAGTTGCATGTAAACATGAGATCCAGCTGTCGATGGCCTGAGTCGGTAGGTATGTTTATTCTATGAAACGATGACGTCAATAAATTAAATTCTTACAAAAATTGTTAAGAAAAGTTTGAGATCTACTGCTATAATGACTGTATGTATTTTTTATAGAAAATTAAATTATCTAGTTGATGTGTTTCAGCGTTTTTCGATAATTTTATAAAATTCTGAAATATAGGCATTGAAACTCGTAAATTTGTCATAAAAAAAATATTTTCCTTTATAAAAAAAGTTCGAGAAACACTGGAACTTTTTCATTAAATTCGGTTTAAAATATTGTATTTTTCTATATAGATACACATTTTTAGGGTTCTACCTTTTATAGTTTTCGAGATTCAAAATTCAAAATTCTGAGTATCTATACAAGTTTTGTAGACTTATAGTATATAATATTTTCTTAAATTTTAAGATCTGTGCATCAAGCGGATCAAAAGTTATAAGGGGGGGGGACACACACATACACACTAAATGTTCTCCTCCGAATTCTGAGTAAATCCATATATGGAACATATATATGCCGCGAAGCCTCTAAGTTGGTATTTTTCGTCGTCAAAGTTTGGAAAACCGTTTAAAATCTAGACCTGGCCGTACAAATCTCACGTATCTTGGATTGATACTGCCGATCTGTCTCGAGAAATAATTTCTCTTCAACAAATCGACAGTTGGATAAATGCCTGATATTATTGAACAATAACGAGAAATATTGGTTTCAGGCTAAACTACAATTTTAATTATTGTTTTAAGAGTGTATAACAATATTTTTTATCTTTATTTCAATCAATAATTAATTTCATTTAAATATAACTTCAAATTATGCATTTAGGTACCACAAATAATTTGAAAACTGCCATTTACTACCCATTCGTGCGGGCTGTGTGTTAATGAAAAAATGTTGAATATTCATACTTGCACAAGTTATGAGAGCGTTTTAGCATGATCCCCTTATTCCTGCCAAATGAAATTTGCAGGGATAATTCTCCATAAATAGTACAAGTTTTTGAGATAGTTTGAAGAAAAAAATTTTACGTGAAATTTTTTTGAAAGATTTTAGAAAATTTTTGCTTGGAAAATTTTTTTGAATATTTTTTTTTGAACAAAAGCCATCGGGTGCTGACTCATAGCAATAATACCTTGCGTAAGGGTCACTATCGGACAATTTCCAGAAAAAAAATCATGATCGTAATCTAAATAGATAGTTTAGCCACAGTTACGTAGTTTAGTCCGAAATACGTTTTGTATTCAAATTTCACAAAAAGTTAAATAACTTTTGAACCACCCAATATCGCTGATTATACATGGGGGTCAAATCGATGGGTACTGATGTACTCTACCTACCTGCTTCGGGTTATCCTATACCAAAGTTACAACGTGTATGTAAGTATTACCGAGTAGATCTTGAAAATAGAAATCAAAATTTTACGCTCGCCACAGCCACATAACATAATAGGACATTTAATGATTTTTTTCACCTGCAGAGGAGATGGACTTGGCTTGGGAATGTGTTAAGGATGCCGAATGACAGTTGAGGCCGAGGAGAGGGCTGTTCTTCCTTCCCTCAGGTTCTCGAAGACGAGAGACCCTCACACACCGTGTTCCGCTCTTTCGAAACAGAGCGGAAGGATTTGGACATGGTTGGATGGAAGGCAAGATCAAACGCAAAGGAGAACTCTTGTTGCCTTCCAATGCCCATAAGTGGGTTGTAAAGGGAGCTTAGATTTGGATTTGGACGTCTCATCATCCGAGACAGACTTTCAAGTGAAGAACATCCTCTATAATATTATTATTCATTTTTAAGCACTTGCGGATATTATTTTTCTGGAAACACCATACTTAATGATCTAACAGTTTAACAATTAATTTAAAAAAAATGTTTATCGATTGATCGATAGAAAATAATATATCCTACCTACCTACCTAATCGAAAAAAAAAACAACTCTTTTAATTTTATTATACTCTAAAACAAAGGGAATTCAGAATCGTATCCCTTGAGTGTAATAGTTGTTCATAACAAATCAATGGAAACAGACTTGGAATAAGCCCGTATAAAAAAAAAACTGAGTTTAACAATGGTAGAGGGCTGCATAGTGCATAAAGGGCCTATCGATAGGAAGTTCTCTCCCAAGCTTGTTATCCGACTGTTGGCCTCCAGCCTCCAGGCTCCAATTTGTGCTGATATTAACAACTGGCCTTCCGTTCTATGCATCACTAATGATTACACATTCTCCTCATACGTATCAAAATATGATTCAAGTGTTTATTATGTCTGTGCGAGTACCTGCATACTTATCCTCCAGTGAACAGCGTTTGTACATCGCTCAGAGGCAAACTTTATTGTACATACTAGTAGCCCCCTTTATACAATTGCACTCAGCACTACATGGGAGCTACAGTCATAAAAATTAACAAGAAGCTTTAAAAAGTATCTCACATTATTATTTATGTGATTTTTAAGAAGATTATTTTTAGTGAATGTTTGTGTTAATTTTTAGTACCTACCTACCTGGTTATGTTTTTGAATTTGTAACGCGAGCTCTAAAATGGAAATGGAATTATTTCTCCGGGCAAAATGTTTTTTTAAACGTGTCGAAACACATGTGTGTCATGGCGTATCAATTTGACACATAAATATTATTACACGAATGGTTGGTAGACCAGTGGTATCATTCGACGGCTTTCCTACCTACCTACAGCGTGGTCTGGGTGGTGAACTGGTGAGTTAGGCTCACCACTCAGATCTCGCAGCAGCCACACCAAACTGACACCGCTTCTCTCCATGAAGCGAAGATTGACAAGGGACATGGCTATTGGTTAAGAAGACGACAGCCCTGAGGAGGCCTACCACAGACGTAGGCACAACATTAAGCCAATCGAACGCGACCAAATACCGGAAATACACGCATACAAAATGTTAACGACCGGTCGTGAAAGCCTTAGAGATTTTTGCTGTTTCAAACAAGCTTTCAAATTTAGCAGCTTAGGGGCCATGGTCTATGCTTGATCTCCAAATTTAATTAAGTATTTAACGTATACGTATACACGACTTCCGTACAAAATATATCGTGTTACTCACTTTACTTTCTGACTATACCTTCCGATAAAACTAAGAATACGGGTACTGTGTTACACAACACAATAGGTACCTACCATTGGTAAAGATTGGAAATGCTAAACCTGTGGTGAAACAAATAAGCAAATTTCGTGATTAAATGACAAGTTTTCTGATTATTTGGTAAATCCTTGAAGAATTCACTTGAATTCACCAGTAACCTCACCCTAAACAGATTAGCATAATAGTTGGTTCCTTTGAACAACATACTGATGTAAAAATCTTGGGATAAAACAATGGGAATCCCTCTAGGAGAAGGTAAAATGCGGGAAAATTCCACATCGCGTATGTCAATTTTTGAAACGAACCGTCAAAATGTTCTCCACAGAGATTAGAAAGAAGGTAGGTTTAAGAACCAACGTTGTTAAAATAAATGTGTCTATGAAAATAGTTCCAAAGAAAAAATCTTAAACAATGAAACCAATGTTCAAGATTATAATATAATGAAAAAAATTGACAGTCCACATTTGACAGGCGGCACAAAGGTATGGAAGGAATGCGAAAACCTCTACAGATTGTCGGTAAAAAAAATACCATTTTAATTATAAATTATGTTATTGGTAGATATTGTGTCGGCTCACATACCGAGCCGTCAGCGCTGCCATACTATGTAGTGAGTGCTATTACTCTCAAGGTTCCTGTGTGGGCGATGCGACCGGTAAGAAAGAAAGCGGCCCGCGATCATCGCCAGTGGTAGAACCCGCGTACTCGGTTCCCCACGCTACAGAGACTACCACAGCGTAATATCTCATCGCGATGTCGACTCTTACAATGATATCTCAACACAACAACTCATAAAATATCTGCCACGGAAATAAAACCAATGCAAGGTACCACAATTGCGAAGGAATGTAAAATTTGTATTGAATTCCGTTTCGTGATGCCTTATGATCGCTTCTCGAAAATGATACCTTATTCTTTCACTGAGTTTTATTCTACAACAAGTAACAATACATTATTCGTTGTTTTTAAATCCCTTCTTGATCTGATTTTAAAACTACGTTCTATCATAATAGAATGAACGAATTCGGTATTTGAGTTCAATAATGCCTTAATTTTCTGGCCAGTCTGGCCTCTGCGCCCCTAACGCTGACCCACCAAACCTCGAGGAACTGCATTTCCTTTGCCCTACCCAATAGCTCTCGTTGACCACACTTGAGCCTTTTAACTGCATGCACCTGTAGCTAAGAGTGCCATTTTGATAGTTTTGCGATGTCACTAAGCAAGTAACAATAGATTTTAGTTAGCGTGTTTTGATAGGAATACTTGCGTGTGACAGCGTTATTCGCGCGCATTTAATATGACGTATATAAATATTAAGAAAAGGTGTTTTTAGTGTATCAAATAATAATGATTTCCCTAAATAAGTCTACTATTTCACGCAATATGCCTAGACGAATTATTGGATTTATCGGTCCCACTAGCCGCCTAACATAGAAAGAAGAAGCAATTCAAAATTCAAATTCAGAATAAAAATTCGGTTTTGAAATATCGTCCTGTTTACACAATATGAGATAAAATAATTTGTAACACTGCTCTAAGCACTTGACTAGCACACCGCGCACTAGAGCCCTCTCGTACCATGAGACTCGCACTTGACAGAGTCAGCATACGCCATGCGGGTATGTGAGTACTATTTACCCTTGCACAGGTAACGAATTGTACATAACGATTCAGTACATCTCGTACACGTTCTTAACATAAAACCTCATAAGTAAATCTATGTTCAGACGTGTTTAAGTGGCCAATTGCACAGTTCCATGATTACAAAAATTATTCTGAAGTATTAGGATGAAAAATTAAAATATAAAAGTAGGTACCTATGTATTATGTAGAAAATTAATGTCAAATATAATAGTCAGGTTTTGTGGAAAAGAAATATGTGGTTGTGTGTTTTTTTAATGAACAAAGTATCATACCTACATTATTATGAAATATTTTTCACTTATTATTGATTTATTATAATATAATGATAATATGTACCTATATGACACAAACGTACCTTTAAAGAAACAAGGTACATAAAATAACAACTCACACCTGACTTACGGGGTTTCTCAAATAATCGGTTCAAATAATCTCTATTTTGAGACATATTACTGTGTTAAGGATGGCGCCAAATACATGATAGCAGTTGCATTCTTTAAATTTGGTTGCTCTCTTGTTCTCAATAATTTCCAACTTTTACCTCTATTTTTCATTTTATTATTAAATTTCTACTTGTTGCATACATGAGATTTTTCGACATGTTGAACATGTTGAGAATTCTCATGATTAGGAGTTTCGGAGACAAACATTACCACCTAATGGCGAACGTTGTTAACGTAAAGTGGTCACACTAAGCCAGCCTTCGAAATAACAGTAGAAGACGGTCGTAAGCCCGTAGTGGTTTGTTCCATTTAAAAATCGAACATTAGTAATGAATTTTTAGAGTCATTAGTTGTTATTTTTTCTTCGCGAAATGACTGTTGTAGGCCTGTTAGAAGCACACTTTACTTCTATCTCCCATCAGGTTCCCGAAGAAAAATCAGATTCCCTATCAGAAGGAAAGGGTTAATCAAGGTCTAAGGGGAAGTCATTGATACTACGAAAATTTAAAAACAGAGGATTGTTATCACCTCCCTGTATGTCCTTACCGACCTCGGTAGCCTAGTTGTACTAGCGTGGACTTCAGATCCGAGGTGTTTTTTCACTTGAAATTTCTTCCCGGGGTTGGCCTGTCTCAGATTGGACGGGACCGGTTGATTGGAAAAAATTGCCTCAGGCAATAAGTTCCACTGGCTATACTGACACCTTTGTATAGAAAAGTGTTATATTACATTATTATTATTAATTGGGGGCAAACCATGAAGTATTGTTTGATTGACTGACTGAAGTATTGTTTGATTGTTTAGTTGATTGAATACAGAATGGTTGAAATTGAATAAAAATCAAAATACCTACTTGACGCATTGTACTAATATACCTAGATAGAATATAGACAAATACAACATTATAAGGGTAGCATTTCTACCACTTGTACTTTAGAAAACGGAGTTTCTTCAATAAACACTACAAAATACTAAAAATAAAAAAAATACCTACTGAGAATAGTTCCATTTATTATTTCTAGGGACTAATGATGTTATATTATTTCTTAATGCATAAGCTATGAGCTATCGTGGGCGAATCAATTTATCTTAATTGCAAAGCTGGCCGCATCTCTTTATGTAAGTTCACCATCTGCGCAAGCTTTACTTATATTATTATTATCTATTAGGTATTCAATAATATTTATTATTTATTAGCATCAATATATACCTAGATAGAATAAAACAATATTCAATAAAAATAATTGGCAATTTCAAGTACTTCATTGTTTTCTTTATTTATCTAGTCAAATGTTTTCGAAGAAATGTGAATCAGGGCTGAAGCCAATTTATTAATGTAGATTAATAAGCGATAAGTTGTAAAATAGTTTGATAGATCTTCAAATTACTTAAAGACTAGGATTAAAAAAGGATTCTTCTAAGAAATTTATTGTTTTCAATGCTGAGAAACTCCATAACTCACACACATATAATTACCCTAGTAGATATTAAATAGACGTCTTCCTGTTGCTAACTGAATAGTTGGTAGATCTTCATATTCTTCATGTTGTTAGGACAGATGGTAAGCACAGGGGCAGAGATCGAACCCACGACCTTTAAACGAACGTCGGCGACTGAATCTCTAGGCTACTAACCACTTACTCTGTTCCATTCTTGCCAAAGACCATATAACTTTTTTTTTATGATTCTGTGCGCACACAAAGTTAACACACATACATTTTCTACATCTTTCATATAAAACAAAGCAAACGTGTTATGAAAGAGGAAATCGTCGCCACCGGGATTCGAATTCACGGCCTTCAGTACACTAGTGGTACGTACGAAAGCCGTAGACTGATCTGCTGGACTTGCAATAACCTACTCAAATAATGAATACTCTGTTTAATCTTTAAGAATTATTATCACCAAGCTCAATTACCTATTCAAATTTGCATGTAACTTTGTTCATTTAAACTTTATGTAGGTATGTTTTCATCAAAATCTTTTCCTCATTATAATATTGTATGAAGGGTCTGTTCTTTGGGTACAATACTTTATGACCCACCATGGGGAAATTGATGACATCCGAGCAGTACTAACCTGTGTATGTACGCACTCAAGACTTCATGTACCCGCCCCATGATATAAGACAGGATAATATTCTAATGGTCGGGATAAGATAATATCTTAGGGGACTACTTCCAGGAGGGCGAGTTGATGTGAGTACTAAACTCGATTTAAGTTAGATAGGTTATTTTGAATACACACGTCCACGGTAAGCATTCTTCATCATCCTATTCCTATAGAAGATTATACATTATACAATGGATTATTTTCGTAGATAAATTGATATTTCGTTTCTCATTTTTCATTATGTGTGAGTAAATAATGTATATCTATTTGTAAATTAATAAATCCATATATAAAAATAACTAAGTATAAAACTACATACCGCATATCCTTAGTTTTTTCTGTGATAATTATCTTAAATAACACACTTAATAAATAAAACGTCGAAACACTAAGGCCATGCTCTAAGTTAAAAGTGATCGCGCGACCATGCGATGAGCGATCATACAATGTTCTCAATTCGAACGATCCGTCCGCGTTTGATTATGATGAAACTCGACGAGCGGACGCGCGAACATTTCCATGCAGTTAGGACACACGGTAACACTCAGTAATAGGAATCGTGTCGTATAATGAAAAGATTTCACATTGCAATCATAAAAGACCTAAACGTTTAGCATGCAATATCGAAGAGCCTATTGTAACAAGCCATAACAGTCTATTTTCGTCTTTTGTTTTCCCGCTTTAAAATGTTTCAATTAATTGTTTAGTTTCTATTATTGTCTTATGATTCAGGCCAAACTTAGATTATTGTTAAACTACTCACAGTAGGTACCTAGGTAACGCTTGATAAAGCGATTAACCCATAGCAAGATTTGCAGTAAACAAACATCCAGTCAGGGACTGAAGATAAGGATAATTTTAACGGGATGAAATGAAGAGTGATTGGAAAATAATTGATAGGAGCGTTGAAGTGTCCATGAATAATAATGACATGTGTATAGAAGGACCGCTGGAAGTTAAACGACTCTACACGAGAATGTCGTGTATGGTTAGTTTATTACGAGCCAACATCTTTTACGAGAACATTATTTCCATTTTAAATGTATTTTTAAAGACTCGCCCGATCACCGAGAGGTAACTTCTTAATAATCAAATGTTCCCGCAGCACGCAACAATTATATAGAGTTTAATTTATGTTGATTTAAGCCTCCGACTGCATAATTTGGGAGCTTGTAAGTGTTATAAGCATTCGTGTTAACCGAAATATTATGCGATAAACGTTTAACTCCGTTATCGGCATCTAAATATAATTTCTTATTATTTGAATACACTCGCATAATACCTACTAGTAAAACCCAAGTCCAGTTTTTTTTTATGATTTAGCGTGTTGTTCGTATGGAAAGAAATTATAATTATGATTGTTCGTTGAAATCACAAACAAAATTATCATGTTTTTGAAGTAATGTTGGGTTTAACTTTCACTATAGCTTTTCACATCATGTTATTAGGTACTAGTTTAATTTCGATATAAATAAACAATTGTCAAAATTTTTGTTCCGTGTTTTTCATTTTAACCGAATTTGAATAACAAATATGCATAATATACGTAGGTAGTAAATTAGTGAGTAGAAATTTAACAAGTGGCCTAGTTAGTAAGACTTTATAATTAACATACGTATAGGTACTGGAGTCTAGTCAATCCTTTTAACTGATTACGAATTGCAAACTACAAAGAAAATAAGTGACGGAGCTAACTTTACTGTCGAGAACTGTCCATATTTCTCGTCTATCCATAACAGGAAAGACCATGGATCTTGATCGCATTCAAATTTGGCTGTATGAATCACTGACGTCAGAACCATCACAAAACCTTATTGTTGCTTCAAATATTACCTACTTTGAACCTTATACAGAAAAGTATCGAAAATTCTAACGGCAGCTACTACAAATCAGTAATAATTGGTAAGCATCAACCTCAAAAAGTACTTATACAAGTGTTTGTCAGAAGCAAACAAAAAAATCAGTTAGGTTAAATTTAAAACAAAAAGTTTCACACAAAACTTTATTTAAACAATTTTGTGGCACTTTGTTGACGGCCAAAGAGATACTTGGATGGTGTTTAAGAGAAAATATCGTACCAACACTCATTGCATCTCAAATGTGGAGAGTGTTTGTTTTATTCCTTGTTACGTGGAACAATTTAAAAAAAAAAACGTTTGCTACCGTCAATGCATTGAAGTGAACAAGTAAATAATAGCATAGCGGTGGCAAAAAGTAGGTAATGTTGACTTCATAGGTATAATTTCGTAACACGAAACTTATTTTCACATCCGTACTTTATAAATAATATACAATAACTGTACCTAAGTATGTATGTATAGGTCGGTAGGTAGGTACTTGTAATGAGAGGCAGACAGGTAGTACGAGTATGTAGTGTGCACACGTACATGTACGGTGATACCTCCACAAGTAGAACGCACGTGCCGTGGTGACAACTTCACACGAATATACAGGTAGAAAAGTGTATAAGGCTAATCACGATTGTATAGTATATGCCCTGCTATACAGGGAGGCAAGTCCATGGAAAACCAGCAAAATTGAAAATGGTAGGTAAGTACTTTTTATATGGCAATGGATTATGTTGTTGTCTTGTCAATCCTTAATTATACGACCTTTCTTTGAGAGACAATTGGTTGACTATACCGCAAGAGGAAAGATGATTTCATATTTTATGTGCTTGTATTTCCGTCACTTCATTTCACTCTCATCATAGGGAGGCAACAAGAACCCTCCATTGCGCTCGATCTTTCTTCTTCGATCGAGATCACAGGAGGTACACCGGCCGCTTGATCCTTTGATGGGGTCCAGGCGTCAGGAAAAGTTGCACGTGCCTTTCATGACCTGCTGGGTGGAAAACCTCACGGTCCCGATCACATTTTTCGATTTCCTGCATCTTACAAATTTACTAATTTTCTACCAAAAATGAAATATCGGGCCACAGGACTGGTCGAATCTCTTCCTACAAATTAACTACTAATAAAACATTCTATTTAATGTTTACAACAGTCACCGATGAACCATAAAAACCGTAGTATTGTTTTTATATAATTTGCGAAAGAATAACCAGTCCTGAAAAATCTCAATCTATGCAAATTCTTTAGATCAAGTTAAATATAGATAATGAAAAATTAATGATTGTTGCCACCCTATGCTCTTTCGAAGTATGGAGAAGCTACAAAAATGACAACACAACTGAGAAAGGCGCTTTAATAAATTGATTTACTTCTAAAAACATTCCATTTTCAAATTACAATGTATTGTGTGAAATGGATTTGAAATTCGAACGTTGTTTTAATTGTTTGAAACGATCACTTTGAAATTTGTGAAAATTTATACGGGTTGAACGAAACCTTCTGTATCCGCACACAGGATGTTTTAATCCAGCGCATACATAAAGTTAGTCATGTCGATTTTATCCTATAATAAATTCATGCATTTTAACGAAACGCCCTTTTGGTGTCTACTTGCGTTAGGATATTACACCCTGTCTGTACATCGGCATCGTCACGGCCTATTACGAACTGTAAGCTACGAACATTCATTTTAAATGTAGGTAAGTACCTACGCATTTTGAAGAAGACAAAAATAAATGTAAAAACTTACACTACTTTCAGATCCTAAGTACTTACCCTTTATTTTAATGTTGTTATTTTGGAAATGAAAATGATTGACTTTTATATTTATAACCAGACATCTCCCTATTTCCCCAACAGATGTCGGTAATGTCCCCAATAGAAAATCCGTTCCATACTCACTACTAACTATTATATTTTCTATCATTTCGTATCCATTTATTCAATTTTTTATTAATTTTTCTGTTATCCGGAGAGGAGAAGAATCCAATAAATCAAACATCGGAAGAATCCGTTCAGCCGATCTCGAGTTATAAGTGTTCGCACTAACCCGACATTCATTTTTATATTAGAGATTATAATGAGGGAGATACCTGTTACTGGAGCACCGGAGATTCTATGTTTTGTTTCATGATTTCTTTTAGTTTGCGTTGTTCAGTGTGCTGTTTGGTGTCTCTTATCTAAAGATATAAAAGATAGTCGGGTTAGTGCGAAAACTTATAACTCGAGATTTTTATGATGCTTCGTTTATAGGATTCTTCTCCGCTCCGGATAAGAGAATAATTGTAAAAAAATTAAGAAAAGATAGCAAATAACATAGAATATTAAAATATAAAGTTAGTATGGAATATACATATTTACTGACAACAACGTCATCTGTGAAAAAAATACATAAAAACACAATTTTCATTTAATTGACAACCATTGAGTTTCAAAACATTGGTAGGTACCTATGTAGATTTTTGCTAGAATTTCTTTCAAGCTTTAAGAAATAATTTTTTAACATTCAAACATAATTATTATTTTTGTATAAATTACAAATTTGAAATCAATATTCATAGTAAGAACTGCAGGACAACGTCTGTCGGGAAGACTAGTAAATAAATAAACGAATTAATATTTTTAGTCACGCAATTATTAGATTCTTATGATTCATGAAGCAAACTCATGTTTTTTGAAATTCTTGAAAAAAAAAATTCTATCAAACTATATTTAATTTTAAATCGTAAGTATGTATTATGCACAATCAAAATGATACAAGATTCCGTGTATTGAACAAATATCTAAGACATTAAAAAATATTCAAAGATTCATTTTTATTTCACGAGTAATATTGCTTCGCGCACCTCTTAGACTACTTAAACATCAAAGGCAAGCATTATTAAGAAATTTTCTTATTATTTCTATGTGTTTTTTCATCTCTTTACGCAACACTATGAAACCAAGACTTCTCTCAGGTATACATATTATGTAGCTACCTTTGTACTTGCGATTACGGGAATGAGACTTAAGCACGTATCATATTAGAATACATTCATACATTTTCATATTATTATAACTTAGGGAGGGACGAAAGATGTGTCGGTAAGGCTCTTTTTTTCTAATATTATTATCTTATTAGTAGAAGGCACAAAGACTCAAAGGTTATTATTATGCCAGAACGTTCGCACACTTACCATTTCTCATTTTCACAACTAACAACTACATAACAGTTATGTAGCTTATATCTTTCTGGGGGTTGTTAGCCGTAACATATTATTGTGAAGAACTTTGAACCCGTTTTTTAAGAGTTGCAACATGCATGCTAGGTATTACGTTATTGATTATGTAATTCACAAAATTGATAAAAGGTGGTTGGAAGTCGGTTATGATTAGAGGTGGGAATAACGGCTTAAATTAAAAAAAACGTTATAGCAGTTTCATTAATTAATTGTAAATAACGTTATTATTAAAAGCTTAAAGCTTTTTTTAGAAAAATATTATCCCGAATATTTGGTATCTGGAAAGTTACAATTTAAAAAAAAAATAATATTCATCGCTATCCGGAAAGTTTACTTTTACCTAAAAAAGGCCATTTCCAAAATTTGATATCTGCTAAGTTTATTAAAATTAAAATGTTCGCTTAACCATTCGTAAAGTGATTCGATTCAGTTGCATTTAACCCCAAATTACGTAAATTAATTTCCTCTCTCATTGAATTGAAATTATGTATACATTTATACATTTTGCATTGAATAGCGCAGTTTATCATGTTGGTATCTGCTTTTGGGGGAGTAAAATAGCTACTTCATTATTAGCGTTTGTCTATGAAAAGTTTAACAGTGTTTGAATACTTCTCAATGAGAAATACCAGATATTTCAAACGGGTCTAATGAGCTTATCAAAAGAATGGGATTGGAATTCGAAAGCAATACCTAGATGGGAATTATGTGTTTAAGTATGAAAGTTTTTAATCCATTTGCAAAATTTATAGATTTTATTACCATAATAAGGAAACAGTGCATTAATAAACTGATAATAATATTAATAAAATACGAAAGAAAATACACGCAACTGTTTCAACAACGGTAAAGAAATGAAACTACATTTTTATTTTGTTTACTTTCACTGTGAAATTATAACATTTTTGTGAGGCGCTATTTGAAATAAATTTTACTTACATTAAAAAAAATCATATTAGGTTTAGGTATGTATATATTCACATCAATAGGTTCAATAAGCCAATGGTTGCATTCTTCCGATAAGAATTGCTTTTATTTTATGATATACTTATAACAAAAACCCATTCATTCTATCATTGACTACGAATCAATGTAAAGAAAAGAGGTCAGAAGAATTTTAAGAAATATAATATCTGAAGTGGAATAAAATGACTTTGAACCATCGAAAGACACTAAAATGACTGCAGCATTCCCGAATGGCGACTTTGTCTGATTTTTATCTCCAGCACAAATAGTCGAATAAGTAAAGTTTCTGATTGCTCGTTACAAAACACATAAAACGCAAGCGAGTCTTTCTTGAAACGTACGTCAAAAGCAGCGAAGTAAAACAAAATATCTCCCCTGAAAGCTTTCCGAGTCAAAAGGATTTCCAAGTAAGGAGATGAGCATGTAATATATGTAAATTCGCTGAAGGTTTTCTCTTAGCGAAACTAGATTCCGTCTTGCAGAGGCAAGCTTCACACGGGAATCAGGTAAGCAATTTTTACTCGGCCACCTCACGTTTTATGTCTATGTGTCTGACTAAACTTTAACGCCACGTTTGAACTTTTCCACTATGTCTGCAACATCCTATCATACTGTTAGGTGTAAACATATGATACAATAACCATCAGAGAAAATAAATTACTTCGATACCTAGTATTATGTGCTTATTTGTAAGTTATTGTAAGAATCCTAGTGGAAAACTTGTTTTTGAAACAAGGTTCAAATTCAGTGTGAAAATTTTTCAAATTTTTGATATTTTTCGGTGGTCTTAAGAACTAAACTATTTACTTAAATATGAAGTAGATAGATTATGAAGTGATTGCAAATCTATTGTTTTATCAAATTGAATGCAAAATAATTCTTTCCTTTACACGAGACTTGTCTCTATAATAAGGGGGATTCCTACAGGACCTACACATAATATTATGTTTTGTTCAAACACTTTGTAGTTCATACATATTTTCTATGTCTGTTAACTGTTATATTCAATAAATTAAAATAAAACTGCGAAGATAGTTAACTTGTTCATACAAAATTGATAAAATGTTTGAAAAATCAGCATCGTACGTATTTCCGAAGTCTATTGAAACGAAAGAATGTGGACATACAAGAATATTACTTTTATCTTCTGGGTAAAGTTTCCCACAGTATATTATTCCAATTAATTCAAACATTGTCATACATATCAGAGTGCAAATTCAATTTAAACATAGGCATAACTCCAATGATTATCTTGGAGCGACCCACGCATTGCGTTTCTTGTCTCTCTACACACCACCACACACATTTCGCTCTTAAATTAATACGAAGTAACAATTTTATTATGAGTTGAACCGTTCAGGCATTTAGACAACGAAGAATTCGAATCAAATATAAGAAAACTCAACTGTTAATCGCTCTCAATAAAATGAAAGCAATAAATACCCATTTTAATTATCAATGTTAAACTTTGTTTGTCACCTAATAAAGTATTTGATTTACGATTTAGTGCAATAAAGAGCACAATTTTTAATTATATGTTATTTTGCATACGACGAGATACTCATTTGATTCAGGGTTTAAATAGTTATCATCTATAATATAAAAGAATGTCGAATTAGTGCGAACACTTATATTCGAGATCGGCTAAACAGATTCTTCCGATGTTTGATTTATTAGATTCTCCCCCGCTCCGGATAACAGAATAACGAATAAGAAGTTAATTGTTATAATATTTTATTGTTATACTAGCCTTTTTACCCGTCCATAAAATTGTTGATGAAGTTTGTTGAGAAAAATGTGAATTACAGAACCTGATTTATGGATTAATAAAATATGGTACCTATAAAGTATGTCCCTAAGTGGGGTCAAAAAATGGAGAATTGATTGACTGATCGAGTTTGTATTACCTGTAAGATTTGAATTGGTAAATAGGTAGATATAATTAGATAGTATGAGAAATTTGTAGAATTGCTGTGGAGGCAGCAAAGGTGAGTCATAAACATAGCATTTTTATCTATTTTCTATACCTTCCCCTTCAAGTACATTTAGATAGAACACTTAATTTCTGTAAATGCTTTAGTTGTTCTTCTGCAAAAATATAATTATGTACCTACAAAGCTTTATTTATTCTTAATATCAAATTTAACAGGTAGGTACATAATTATTTTAAGTGTTAAGACCTCTACCCGAGCCAGTGATTTTGTACCTGAAAATCTTTTGTATGAAAAATTGTCAGTACCTATAGCCAGCAAGAAAATATTGCATAAAAAATTCCTATAAATATTCTGACCCATCTGGGAATTGGAACCAGAAATTTCTTACCAGAAGTGGGTGTTAATTATTTTAAGCATAGTAAAAAATTTTGTGGCCAAGGATTCGAACCTGCACCTCACATCCAGCCTTCGTGTGAATAGAAAAATCAGTGTAGATTGATTATTAAAAATAAAACACAGGAATAGGGTAATAATAAAAATTTCAAGTTGCTATGGCAATTATACCACCAATTTATTAAATCCCTATGCCCCTAAAGTGGGGCGTAAAGGGAGTTTGGATTTCAAAAATTAATTTTACTTACATTAATAAAACAATCAATACAATAATTGGTAAAGAAACACACTTTTATAATAAATAACTAAGGTATTTTGCAGTTGATAAACTTCATTTAACAGGGTAAAACTTTTTAATAAATGATAATTTTGAGTATAAATATTTAGGTACTTCTAGAGAATTAGAACTCTCATCTCTCATAGGTGCTTAATATAAGTCATACCAAGAGTTGACAATTAATAAGAGATATACAAAACATGTAAATGTTATTGTTGTGAGAAAATATCTAGAAAATTTTGACACATTTTAAAATTCTGTAGACATTTTGGCATTGCATTCATTATAAGATATAATCCTAGGAATCTCAGCTCCATAGACGAATTATGGAAGGCATAAATGCAACGGGCCGTTGGCCCGGTGGCTAGCATCTTGGCAGATTGTTGAATTTGTCGAATACTCAAGGATTTCAATTTGACCACCTAAATAAGGAACGTTGTTAACGTGAAGTCATCACACAAAGCCATTCGAAATAGCAAGAGAAGAAAGTCATAATCCAGTTAGTACTGGTTAAATGTTAAAAAAAAAAAATGGCATTTTAAAATTGACCATAAATAACGGTGTAATGTTGAATATATCAGTCTGTAATAATATGAATTTTTTCGATGTTACAGGAAAAGAGGTCTGATTATAGAAACTTCAACTAAATTTCAACAAAAAAAAAACAGGTTTACAATAATAATAAAAAGTTGTAGAATAATGGGAGTTATAGAATCTGATCGATGGAAGTTTACATACAGAGCTTTATAAAAGTGTGGTGTACCTACATAATGTACTTATAATTAATTGGACTTAATTTTTTTGTCACACCTCATCAGCAATAAGAAAGCGCTGTAAGTCATAATCATAGACTGCTGACTTATTCTCTATGCTTGCCCCATAGTTAAAAAGACAGAGTGCTCAATTTATATGTGGTGAGCTATGGGCTCTCACCACAATGTTGATTTTATTATTCTGCAATTAAGTATGTACCAACACAGCTTTTTGTTCCTTATATTTAACAAATTGTGAAGGTGGATTCATACTTATTTGAAAATCATATTTTTTATAGAATAAAATAAAAATATATAACTGTATTAATAAAAGTTTTGACTTTTTAGTACAGATTTTTATGATTTTTTTTTAAGAAAATGAATCTTGGCTTACTTAAAGTACACAAATACACATTTGACATCTTTCACACTAACCAAAGGGTTGTGTTGTGAAAGTGCAAATGGGACCACCAGGACTTGAACCCACAGCCTTCAGTGCGCTGTGCAAACGAAAGTCATTGACTAATACCACCGAACTTCCAACAACCTGTTTGTGGATAAAACTTATAAAAAATTGTTCAAGTAAAGCTTCTCACTATGGAATATGTCTATAAATATAAGTAAACTAAGAAGTCGGCACCCAATCATCAAAACATAACGCAACAGTTGAAGAATTTAAGGCCCACGTCAAGTTTCAAACCTGCGTTAAGCTTTTTCATCAACAGATCTATTGCGTTTAAGTGCAATAACAACACATTGAGATGTGACTACTTTTACATTTATAAATTCTCCGTAGGTGGTTCTTCTTATAAATCTGATGTCCTGTAATCATGGTGAAAAATGCATGATTCAAACATACATGTAGCTATCTCACAAACTGATATGATCCTCTTGACGTCATAAAGTCATTATTTGGTAAGTTATAGGTAACTACAATGCTTTTATAATTGGCAAGCTTCAAAAGTTAGAAATATGTACCATTTTATGGGAGTATTTGTTTCTTTGTTTATGGGACATGTTTTTATAAGAAATGTAAATGAAATGACTTGCTAGTACAATCACCTATAATAGTATAGGTAGTAAGTTGTTTTAAAATATCACATTATTTGATATTTTAACACAGTAACCTTATTTGAAAATATACTTGCTAAATCCATGACTTCTCATCCTTTATATTAACTTGTCGTTGATGGATTATTTGACTAAAACTAAAAAAATCAATATAAAATTATTTTATTATTATAAAATTATCTATTGTTTGGAAGTGGTTCAGGAGAATAATATATTATTAGATGTTTTATAGAAAATTAAAACACTATAATATGTATTTTTTTTTCAGTTTATTTCTGGTTATAAATAAATGAAAACATTCTGTTTATTTCATTTCAATTACATATATTTCAATGAATATAAACACAACTACCAATTTGTAAAATTAAATAACATAATTTGTTAGATCTAGCAGATTAAAAATAGAAAAAAATAAATAAAAACAGAATATAGAAAATCATATGGGCACCTTCTTTACCAAAAGCTATAATTGGTATTCCATAATAAATTTCACATTTAAATCTTACAGTAGAAACAGCCCCGTAGACAAATTCAAATTGGCGTTCGACTACAAACGAAGATTTTGCCAATGTATAGTACGAAAAAATTAACTGTCCTCTGGAATATATAAACAATTATTTAAACCAAACAAAGACACTTATAAAAATATAAAAAGTGGACAGTTAATTTTCTTCCTACTCTACATTGTGAAAGAATTCGTTTGTAGTCGATCGCCAAATGTATTTTGTCTAGGCCTACAGACGTGTTGTGAACAATTGTGTTGTGGCACGCCAAAAGCTTATTTTTTCATAAAAATACAATGCTCAACGATAATGTGTCTCTAACCATACTAAATGTATGAATCCGATGTTGCTTCTAGCATGTCATAGCTCATCAAAACACATTTTTTTATACAAATGAATCTGGACTCACCCAAAGTGAACAAATTTACACTTTTGACATCTTTCACACAAAACGATGCTTGTGTTGTAATAGTTGAAAATGGTCGGCACCAGAAGTCAAACGCACAAAAGCAGTACAATTAATCTGTAACAAAACATTATGGAATTTATATACACAAACATATGAAATGATGTACAATTATCAAATAATAATACGGGACTTACCGCTTTGCTTATTCCAGTAATAAAATGCATACTTGTACATTTTAGAAATTCATTCTTGATATTGTTGTAAATATCTTGTAATCTATCCTGTAAAAAAAATATAGTAACAGAAAATAAATTAATGTAATTGGCTAGCTGCATTGTAATTACGCGATTATTTGAAATAATATTTACTCATTAACTTTGCTTACCTGTTTTATTAATCCCAAAAATTGATTTTATATCTAAATTCAATGTTTACATTTTTTTATAGTTTGACAACAAAATTAGACATATCCATAGATTTTTTATAACGTATCAAATGAACCATAGAACCAAAACACACTAAAAAAATATTCTTAGTTAGTGTTAAATTATTATCGGAATTTATTAAAAAGGAGAAAAGTATCAATAAAATGAATTCATATAAAATGTTTATAATTCACACATCCTAAACCTGAAAATTAAAAAAAACATTCAATAAAAATATCATGATTTAATTTTCATTCACAAAAAAATACCGCAAATAATTTATGGGTAATCTATGGTACTGGCGTAATGATATCTATGGCGTACTGGCTGTCATCGATATTTTGACAAACAATAAAACATTTTCAAAATTCGAATATTTTTTTAATTGATAGCTGCTGTTAATATATTTCTAAGTAAGTACCTGGTAATATTTATTTATTTAGATTACCCTATGTACCTACCTACGTAATATTTACTAAATTATGTAGAATAAACACTTTTTTAATAGAAATCCTTGTCTTCCAGCATCAACCAAAAATTATATTACTTACATATTATACAACCCAATGGATGTGATAAATGGTTCTTGTCCTGGAATAAATTTTACGTTGGGTGTAAAAAATCAACATGAGGCTATGAGCATACTTTGAGAATGGATGTATAATGGAGATATATCATATATCTACAGGTATAGATTCAAGTTTTCATATTTTATAATGGTGGCCATGTAATAACTATCTACCATAATTTATTGTTTTTATTCTAGGATGGGATGACCATAGTCTTTTTGGTTTTCTTTTGGATTGAAGGAACCTTGGAGGTTCCGTCAAGAAAATGTCTCTAAACATTACTGATCACTGCATTTTGCTGTCTTTCAAGGATATATTTCATTCAACACGATGATCGTCCTACATCTATTAAGATTTTTTACCACAACAATAGGTATGATCTTTCTTGTATTTTGTTTAAAGAATATAACATATGATAAATAAGTTACCATACTTTGCGTTTATCTACATAACGATTTAGATTCAATATAATATTTACCACCATTGTCTGTGACAAAATTCGATACAAATATTAACTTAAATACATCAAAGTGTATTTAAGAACGCTCTCCGGCATTTTGCATTACAAAAATATAAACAGACTAAAATATTATGTAGATGACTTTAGATTACATATTAATGTGTACCTAGCCCAAAAAATTCATGAAATGATATTATCCGTCATTATAGGTACCTATATCTTTTGTGTTTGTTCTAGGATGAATGATTTGTCACAAACGTTGGATAGTTTTAAGAAAAGCTTCAAGTCATACCTCTGATTGATTGCTTTCTTCAAGAATACTTCTTTTGACACGATGAAACTCTATGCATATTGTTTTTTTAAACAAATTTTCACGGCAACAATACCATCAGTCTTTTTTAAATGAACCTTGTATATTACTGTTTTTGCATAATATAATATATGATAAATAAGCTAACATAGTTTTGAGTTTATTTACTATTATATTTCTAAACTATTTTGTGGATAAAACAAACGTTTTACTACACTGATTATAATCCAGTATTCCTGAATGCCATTTAAAGATTCTCAATTATTGTCGATATTATTTCTTTTCTCCCAACGATTCTGTCAAGTTCACTGTACCTAATGATCTAATTTATCGGTCACTGTTTTACCGGCAAGTTTGCTTATGGAATGTTCATACCAATTTCAATGTTTATTATTTTACTTGCAAATCTTTTTAACAATGATTTTAAGAAACTTTATTAAATATAAAATATATTGAATATAAAATGATTCAACAATTATTGCTAAATTATTTTATACCTATCTGCATTTGAATATGATTTTTAAAGGTAGCTACATAATTATTACTCATCTAATGGCTACGACGGTTTTACACAAAATGTGGCCATAAATTTTTTAAAATGTGTCAAATTACAAAATGGAGGATTTTTTTTTCCAAAATTTTTCATTAAATCTTTATTTATTGAGAATAATAAGATTTGAATAACTTTTATATGTATAACGAATCAATCTCCAATTATTTTATAACATTTTCATACCGTAATACCAAGATTCTATTCAACGTTTACATGAGTAATTTTGTTTCCAAAAGATGGCTTTCTGTCTTTTTTGAAAAATTTGTATGAAGATCACAAAAAAATAAAGTTTTTTAAATAGCTCTAAATATATTAAAGTTAACATTGCCAATTGTATCTAACAACGTTCTCGAGCAAATTTCACCGCTCTGCGCAGATTCATATCTGACGTAGCATTTGTATTTTGAGCGTGATGTTCACATATACGGTAAAGTATTGTCAAAGGCAGACAAACATTTCTGAATTATTATGTAGATTACTAAGTTTTATCGAATGCAAATATTTTGATTAGTTTTAATTTTCTTGCTTTATGTTTTTATGTTTTTGATCCTTTTAAAACTTGTTTTATACGTTGCGTGAGTGTACACATTTCTTTATATCGTCATTGGTTTTGATTGCTTTGTATCGATGTGGTATGGTATGAAAATGTAGGTATACGGCGCAGCAAAAAATAGTTTTTACTATAAGTTTGCTGCGCCTTGAAGAAAATACAAATGCCTATGTGATGTTTAATGTAATATTGTGTTTTCTTTTAAAAAAAAATTGAATAAAGATTTTGAATTGAATATATTATATTCATACAAAATTTTCATACTCAATTCTCTGGAATCGTTATTTATGGTAAAGTACCCTTTTCCCGGCTACCACCTCATTTGGAGTGAGTTTTGTTAACAAAATAATATATCAACATCTTATTGATGCTTCGAAGCTTTTATGAAGGTATAGGAAACTTTACAGTTAAACGATAACTGTAACAAATATGACAGGATCAAACCGAGACGTCGCATTTTAAACGTCCTATATAAGTGGATAATAAAATTAATGTTATAGTGCAGTGTCCAATGCGCCCGTACAAAACCACGCGATGTGCAAACTGGATTCCTTTCAGGCTTTTATAGAATTTGTAACGTTTACTGCATTATGTTATGTAAGCCACATTTTGAAATAGAGCTATTGAAATATACTGGTTTACATTAGCACATCGAAATATTTGTGGCAGATTAGGAATTATTGTTGTGTCAATAAAATGTAAAAATCAGTCGTAGTGTTTGCTCGAATGGACCACGCTGTACGGAAGGGACAAATGAGTCGAGCAGGAATGGAGAGAAACGAAGGAAGGCGAGCCTCACTTACCTTCTTCTGGATCCTCCTTCTCGTCGGAGCTCACCAAATGTTCGCAGATTAAAATGTTCACAGATATGTATAACAAACAACACAACACATACACAATTGCTTGCTTGAAATATTCGAAGATATTATTGGACAGGTTGATATTTTAAATCGATGACGATAAGCTCGAAAACGATGATTTCCTCGATACGGCGACGAATTTGAAGTGAGGCGCCCGAGTGAAAAAGGAATGACCGGTGAAAGGATTGCAACAATAATCGATGTGAGGGAGTCAACCCATTATCGCCCACCGTGAACGCGATCCATTCAGCGGCGCAAACAATGCTTATCACCTACAATTTAGTATACAATCTTTGTATCCTCTACATTTTTTTTTAATAAAAGCAATAATGAAAAGTTGAGGATTCACAGAAACAGCGCAGAACGTGTAACCGCGGTATTTTCTTAATGCGTGTGACCAGTTTAAGTGTTAACATTAAAGTACCTACTACGGAAATTTCAAAAAGGTAAAATAAAAAAAATGCGTGGGTTTAAATTTTTTCCTCATAAAACTGATTGCGTCGCATTTCCGAGATAACATTATTCTTGCAAAGGTTGATGTGCCTAATTATGAAGGTAGATGGTTTGCACGGCGCCTAGCCCCGTACAATAAAACGTGAATCAGAATTCAGATAACACGCAAACATCGCCGTAGAATGTACGAAATAATTTTCTTCCAGTCACGTGGGATATTATCGCGGACGTGAGGATGTTCATATTATCTACCTACCTGCCTTAATATATTCCGGAGCAAGTGAAAAATACGCCAAATTAAAATGTAGACACAATAGGTGTGTGCCTTCAAAGGGGGATAAGGCTATATCTACACCAACTAAATTAAAAAACAACTCAAAATCAATCAGTAAGTACATGAAACGGTGATTATTGGGTTATCTTTGATTCTCATTCTTTTAACGCTTTAAGCACTGATTTCATAGGATGGCAGTGCCGTAGTAGTGCGTTTTACTGGCGTAGTAATACGGATACAAAGTAAAGAGTAAATAATTACGGTATCAATTACAGCCCTCTAGAAACCCATTGGTTTGTGAGTCTTTGGCTGTCGCACCTTTAGTTATCAGTTTTTCTTTCTATTAAGCTAAGACATCCTTAGGCTGAGCAAAGTTTATAAACAGAACCGGATTTTCTCTAGAGCAAAAAACACACACACACACACACTCCCTTTAAGGCACCCCGCACACCGCAAGCCAGCCCGGCGGAGACCAATCCGCAGCAAACCCGACCCGCAAGAAACCGACCTCCTAGCTCGATCGAAGCAATCAAACCAAAAAGCCGGCCCCGGACAAATCAAGCCCGCCGCGAACTACCCCCAAACCAACCAGCAATGCGGGGGCCTAAGCCCCACTCGGGAGCATAGGGAGGCATCAAGAGCTCTCCATTGCGCTTGAAGGCGTCCGAGGCTCATTGTGCCTTTTCTGACCAGTTGAGAGCAAAACAAAAAAAATTTAAAACAAAAATTAAGTTTCCTTAAAATGTCTTTGCTCAATCTCTTATTTGGCTACGTACCTATTTAATTGGAAAAAAATCAATAACCGAATCATTATTTTGTCTTACTTCATTGTTATTCTAACAATATTAAAAAAAAACCTTCTTTAAGTAGGTACCTTTAGTAAGGGCTCGTTATAAAATAATACAACCATAAATAAATACACAAATATCCCCTGTCGACAGAGATTCACCTTCATTATAATTTGTTCATGTAGGTATTTATTTCTCTTATTATTTGTTAAGGCCCACGTGAGTGTTAAGTATTTTTATTTAAAAACAAATAATAATATATTTTAGACATTAATCAAAATATGGCATTTCGACTCTTATTAAAGCGATGAAGATAATTAGGTAGGTTATAAAGCACATGAGAACTGAACACTTATATACTGCCTAGATGTTTTATTATTTTTTATAGGCATTTTTGACATTTTAAATTCACTCTGATTTTCGGTGATAGAAGCGTATTTGGTCTATATCTGGTTGTCCGCTAAATGCTAGTTAATCATCCTTCCCTTTTTTGGCTACACCATACATATGGCTAGACTCATATAGGGAGATCAGGAGTAGAGAGAATCGGGTGAACACGCAAGGAGTTCGCAATGAAGACGAATCTAGAAAATATAAGACACCTATTTTAATTGTATTCATCATGTCTTATTCTTAAGACCTCACTTAGGGGCATAGGGAGGCAACAAGATCTCTCCATTGCGCTCGATCTTGCGCAACGTTAATGACCTCCTCCCACACCATGACCAGATTCCTCAGCTCTGCTTCGAAGGAGCGGAAGAAAGTATGAGAGGGTCTTCCTCGTCCCCGGGACCCTGATGGGAGGAATAACAGCGCTCTCCTCGGCCAACTGTCAAATTCAAATATTTTTATTGAGGAAATAAAAAACATTAAAAAATACATTCACAATAATAAATTTATAATTTTTTTTTCAATATATATTTTTACCCCCGAAATTGAGCAGAGCTCGTGCTTTGGGGATTATAGGGTTGTATTTATTTATTTAATGAGTAGGTAAGTTACTTCAAGCAAGAGAAAATAAAAACATACCAACATACAATAAACAAGCATTACAAAGGACACATGCAAACAAAAAATAACAATTGCAATGATAATAACAATAATTACAAAACCATCAGAGACGGTAAAAAGCAAAAAACAGTCAAATTGAAGATATATACATTCAAGCCAGAATAATAAAAATAAAATAATAATATTAAACCATAATAACAAAGAAAAACAAAGTCATCGCAATACAGCAAAAAATCAACACACCCAAGAATAGCGGATTAATATATAAAAACAATAGAGCCAACAATTAAACGAACAACTCCTACCGAATAGTTTTCTTTATATTAAGGCATTCGGCAATTAAGGATTAATATATTATATACAAGATAATTTCGCAAAATTTCGAATTTCGCATTCTCGGTCTTCAAACGTCTTTTCCTGGTCTGGTTTTTCATGTAGTTTTCTCAAAGCTTTTCACGGTCTGGACTTGGTTTTATTATACATCATTTTTACTCTGACGGCAATGAACCCTGGAAAGAAGAATGTAAGCCATACCTACCATAAGGAGATTGGAAGAGTTGAAACGGAAGTCACCGCAATTGACACGGCATAGCTGGTGGTATAAAAAGAGGCTTGATTTGTCGATAGGGCTGAAAATTGTTGATTTGCGAAGATTTTCCACACAAATGCTTAAATTATATGAAAACGAATATTAAATAATTATGAAACATACTGACATCATAGATCATGGCAAATGTAAAATAAGAAATGTAATTTAGAAGCAAGAATAGGTGCACAAACATCTGGATGAAAAAAAATCCTATTTACAAAAGTCAAGTCAAATAATATAGGTACCTAATAAGTGTAGATTAATATTGTTGTTCTAAAATAAATCAACAAGGATATGTTTTTGTACCTTGCTTTACCTTGTGTCTCATTAATATGCTGAAGGCACAGGTAGAGGACCATAATATACCTCATAGGGAACACCTCGTTCGGGACCCTACATGATAAAGCCAACTAATAATGTGTAACATGAACACAGTCACAAATCAAATAATAAACGGTCGAACCCTTGTACAAATAAAGTATATTTACTTACAAGGCACACAAAATATGAGGCATGTGAAGGTACACGTTAGAGCACTTAAAATGACCTTTAGCTAAATGTTTCAAAAAAAGGAATAGAACGTGCATTTTTGGTAGAATTATTTAAGTATGGTAAGTTCATTCTTGGTGCCTGCAAATTTTGTCAGGGAAAAAATAATTTGTGGAATAACAAATTAGTTGTTTCGTTTAAATTTCTGTTAAAAATGAATGTAACTATAAGTTCAAGAATGAATTACATTTGGTATGTTTCTGGGTTCGCCTAACCCAGGTTTGGAATATAATATACGTACAATTAGGCGGAAAAGGAGTCTTTTTGTGGAGGGTAAGAATTAAAATTGCATACTTTACACAAATGTAATTTATACTTGTAAAAAAAATATAAATCAGAGCTGAAAAGTGTTAATTCATTTATTTATTTAAATAGCAAAAATGCTAAATAAATATTGGAAAAATAACTGAAGTTTAGTGGGTGTGATATCATTACGTTTTCTCTGAGGTAGGTACTGAGTGTTTTAGTTTTGCAACACAATTATTTTTGAAAAAAATATCAATGCCATTAGAATAAAATAAATTGAATTTTTTATATGATTCCCGCTAGCGTTCCTTTAATTTTACACGTGACTCATTTTTATGTGCAATGATTTTACGACGTAGAGTTTTCATACATACAACTAGTAGTTTGTTTCTCTGCATACTTCGTACATAATATTATGGGACCCCAAGACTCATTATTTACTGAAAATTATATAAACAGCCTTCTATTGAGAAAGATTCTTAAGGTAATTTTCTTGTAAAAAGGTCGGAATGATCATTATTATGATAAACACACTTTAAAAAAAAAACAAGCCTAAAATTCGCCTCAACATTAAAATTTTACTTACCAAATTATTTATGTTTATTGATTTCTGTGCAGTTTTCACAGGACTTCTTTTTAAGTGAAAAGATAACAGCTTTTTTGCTGCTCACAGAACATAAAATATGTTCGATTTTTTATATTTTTGGACCACTTAATAGTGTTCATTTGCTGTTGTTACTAAGGACAGTTTCACGGTTGCCATCAGGTGGTCAAATTCCCAACCCTTAATGGATATCTTCAAAATAATCTTGACCTCGCCTCGTCTATCATCTGCCCGTTTTAAAAACCATCAAGTTATAGACGTTATTATTTTAATTAGCGTAATGATGAGACATGTGTTGATGAATTACCACTGAAATTATTATAAAGCGGCAGAATATTAGGTTTTACATGTTATATCATATTCTTTTGGGTTTATGAAACGCGGAATTCCTCTTCTCCATCAAAATTTAAGGCTTGTCATTTGGCCTGTAATTCAAGAAGTGGGGTTAGCCTCCTGCGAAATGAGCTCCCAGATGTTTCTTAACCTCTAGTAATCTGCCTGGGAGTCATCTTCCTTTGAGATAGCCGTGCAATGCCCGGTATGGAAGTGTGAATGAGTCCATTCTTCTCACACGTTCATACCAAAATCTTATTACCCTAGTGACGATCAAACATTCCAAATACCTAATTTGTATTAAAAATATAATTCCCATACAGATAATTCTATTTTCTAACATAAATTGCTGATTTAATAAAAAAGCCTTGGAGGTAGATACCTACTATAACTCAAACCTCATCCTTAGCTGAAAGTAAGGCATTATACCCACTTCTGCTCACGCCACTAAATCTCCCAAGTGACAGTGGGCCCATTACAACTCGCCTTATCCACGCTTCACCGGATCAACAGTTTATTCCGCGATACTATTATTATTCTCACTACCTGTATCGAATTTGTTACAAAAATATAATTATTTTTTATTTAAATTTATGTCTTTCTTTTTGGTTTAACCGTAGATTTATGGCTGCTTTTGTCTAATTAGTTCCTCTCACAGTGGGCACATTTTTATAACACGCTTTTATTTAAATACTTAACGATCTCTAAACTTTAATAATTCACTGCTTCTGTGTTTCAGTAAACCAATAGTTTTGTTTTCAGTTAACGTATTCCTTAAGCTTGTTGTAGGTACTTAGGTAACTGATAGAATTAAAATATTTTGTAGGTTTACCTTGCCAATATTTCCCACATTAATATTTAACTAATAAACTAATTAGATCCATGCTTCAAATTGCGAAAATCTAAGCAATATGTTAATTATTTCCTTTCGCTTTATTTTCAATTCTATAAAGGCGTTAAAAGATTAAATATTCAATCAAGGAAGAGTCTCGTTATTTTCTTCATCCTGTTTACTAGTAAATATATGCGCTAATAATGAAAATATGTTAAATAATAGTTGGACAAGTGAAGAACTGTTAAAGTTTTCAATATTCATTCTCCTATGTATGAGGGTTTCCATAGTGTTTTTTTGTACCTTTGATCCGTGCTGAAAGAATTGTTGTGCACTTGAAGTCCGTGTCTACAGATAATTTGCTTTATATTGATATTTTGTAAGGAGAATCTAGGATATTGTATAAAATTGAGTGAAGTTATTAAAAATTATATACTTGAACGAGTATAATTTATTACAACAAAGCGTGTAGGTAGGTTTATTTATGGAAATGACACATTGAATCATTTTATGAAGAATGCTGCTAACGGAGAGAAATATCCACTTTGACTCTTATGACAAAATATTAAAATAGGTACTTTCAAAAACATCACCGAGTATTTTAATATGAGTTTGTACTATTATACATAAATCTTTAATGAAAATTGACCTAGCATTTTGTGTCCTCTGTAAGTAAATCATACATGAAAATAAAACGAGCCAGTTAATTAAGTTAAGTTGGAATAGGCGAGCACTTCTCCAATACGGTCGGCCACCTATGTAATTTAGAAGGCCTTTCGTTGTATTTATGGTCAGGGCCTATTGTGTTTTTGGGTGTTTTATGGCCAAATCGCTATTTGATGGCAGACCCCATGATTAAATCACATCGAATCTGCCTCCTCCTATACACACCCACACACAGAACATGGAGTATCTATACAATGTGTTATCTCGACACTTGATCAATCGAAATGCACGAATAAATTTTGAAATTGATAATTCATACTCAGGGTTTATATTTATTTTCTCTTAAAGTCTGTGTTCGTTAACTTTGAATTAATATCATTTGAAAGCCAGAAAGTTTGCCTATCTCAATTAATAAATAAAAACAACCATATCAAACGGTAACTTTGCACCCAAAAACATTTAATTGTAAATTTGGTGGTAGGTATTTTTTTTTTAATTTTGTCCGTAACTTTAGAAATTAGTTTGTTTAGGTAAACATTTTTGATTTTCATTTTATTATAATAATATTTTCTTTGAATTATGTATCGAAATGGAGCCCTATATCTTTTGGCTATCGCATCATGCGTGCACGGTTGGACTAATTTCGCCACTTAATTTTTTTATGTTTGTTGTTGTTAGGAAAAGAAACTTATGAAAAAAAAATGAATGTTACATTAGAAAAAATTCAGAAAACTTAACGTGGATAAACTTCTTATTGCTTTTGGCAATGCATTTTTTATATTATATTTTTTATTTTAAATAGCGTTTCACGTCTTTCATTTGTTTGATAGTTGTTCCGATTCACAGAATTTACCACTACAGCATCATCGAAAATAGATGCATAGTTTGGAATTATATTACCCATAACAATTCAATATTATAGTACCTAAATACAGGACAACGTATGTTGGGAAAGCTCGTCTATATTATAAAAATGGAGAGCTATTTTGCGTTGTCATCGCCTAAACGACTGGTAGGTTCTTATGAAAGAAAAAAAATAAGAAAGTTGCGTGGAAAATTAGAAAACTCTAAGAAGTTAATTTTCTTGGTGCTTTTTAGAATATGATTATTATTCGAATTTAAGATCGATGATTGATTTTAAGACGGATGAACAGAATAACTAATAAAATATTGGGATGAGGTTCGACGGTTCAGCTAATTTCAAATAATTTTAGGTCTTCTTACTCTTTATCAAAAATAATCTCAAATAGCACAATTCGTTTGATCAAGTGTCGAGAGAACACATTGTATATTATAATAGGTTCGTGATACTATTGTTCGGGTCGGGTAAAAACTTGAGAGTAGAATTCGAAGGTACATCGCGTGGATTTTATTAATCAATTTCTTTGCACGCACCATCACCAATTTCGGATTGTTGATTAAAAAAGGGACAGGTTCAGATTTTTGTTATTCAACTAGGGTCACTTGAGATAGAATTTTTCAGGTAAACGTTGTACGAAATAGGTTTTTCTCGTGGGGGTTTCAACGCATGACGTGAAACAAATTAAAAAAAGAAAGCGGCGAGAGAAAAATGTTTTGAGAATGATTTTTTATTTCATTAATTTTTATTGTTTTTTAAATCAATTTTAAAAGTAATCCCTTGAGATAATAGATATGATCAAAAAAAAAAAGGCCAATTAAAAAATAATACGCACAAAATTTTGATATGAGTTCTTTAATCCATCATAAGTATAGTAATAATTGTTAAATTCATCAGTAATTTTTTTCGTTGAAAAACCTCACGAAATATTTTCATACATATTATGTAGGTATATTATGGCAAAACCGATCTACATAACAACAGGAAATATTTTTCATACCTACATATATTATGGCAAAACCTATCTTCGTAACAACAGGAAATATTTTTCATACATATATTATGGAAAAACCGATCTACATAACAACTGGAAATATTTTTCATACATACGTACCTAAATTATTCTGCAAGTCGATAATTTGACGATGTCTATGACAATAATTATAACATTTGTCCGCGGGAAAAAATATTACCATATTATACTGTTGCTACAGGTGTAAAGTTAAATTATCCACAGTTTTCAAGGTGGTAGAGTAAAATTGAGACACAATTTCGGGGATGATATAACAGATTTAGAGAACAATCAAACAATATGACCCATTTCAATGGCTGTCGCCCGAAAGATTTTTTTCTAGTTACTATTATTATATAATAAAGATGAATCCATAAAATTCTAGAAGTGTATAGACAAAGTATGATGAATATGCATGACATGACGAACTGTCAGATTCATCAAAATTATATGCACATACATTATTCAAAAAAAAAAAGGTTCATTTTATGTTGTTAGGTCGATTTTGAAAAAATCATTACCCAGTCGTAATCATAGAACAATGGGGCGTCAGTTTGTATGTAGGATCTATGTAGGATTTTTTTATTACTCAAAGGGTCTTAAGTGTTAGGAAATTGATTATGCAGGCGGGCGATATAGTTTGTCCAGCCAGAGGTTTATTCAAGTTTTTGTTTGATCTTTCAAAGTGCTATATGACAAGCATTATAATGAAGTTTGTTGTTTCAACTGTATTCTATAAAAATGACTTGACTTTAATATTCAGAATGGAGTAGTGCGTCATAAACTACATAATAATAATATGCTAGTAATAACAATGACATTTTACAAGTATAATCTTATCTACGCATTTTCATATTATATGTACATCTACTTATTCAATAACATAATATTATTATTTTTTCTTTTTTTTTTACTAAAAATCTTTAAATAGTTTCATTTTGGCATTCAAATAACAAGATAGTATTTACATTTTTGCAATTTGTATTAAATTAAGAAAAGTTAGGTATAGTTCCCATACATAAATATTCAATTTAACTATTAAGCTTTATCCATTTTAAAAGTAATTAAAGTCTCAGTGTCTTATATTATAATCTTTTTGGTACATTACTTACTACTGGTTAACTTTATAATGTATGTCAATCGTGTTTTGCCAACTATGTATTTTGTTTGTGACTATATTGCAATTGTAAAAGGCCTCGGCCGTATATTATTGAAAATAAATAAATTAATTAATTTTTTAACTAAAACGTGCACAACGTTCTAATTATGTTTACTGTTCTACTGTTGTTTCAAAAGTTTTCTTAGTGTGATCACTTTATGTAAACAATGTTCGCCGTAAGGTGCTAATTTTCAAATCCCCGAAACTCCCATTCATAAAAACTTTCAAGGTGTTTAACGCGTCGAAAAATCCCTAGCCGTCTTTTGCTGAGACGCTAGCTCGGCCAACTGACCCGACGCTTTTTCTTCGTAATACGTATATATAAGTAGTTAGAAATATAATAACTTATGAGATATCGATCTGTTGAACAATTGAGATCATCTTTAGGGCAACCAAATCTATGAACTGCGACTGCTGTCATAGGGTTGGAGGCAGTAAATGAATTTATCAATTTTTGTCGTTGTCTCCCTCAGCTTTATTGGTACATTGATTGATTATTGTATTGGTACATTACTTGATTGGTACACAACGTTCTATTCCACATAATATTATGTTTGTTATGGAAGTTGAGATTTTTAAAACAAAATGACTGGTATTCTCAAATTCACGTTCCAACTCAACGCAAGAAGCTTTTGCTTAGAACTTAATCGGTTGCCAGTAGTTACGCATCTAATGTATTGGATAAAATATTTTCAGAAAACAGAAATGTCAAAAGTCTCAAAAAAATTGGATACGACGCAACTCAATCGTCTCTTTTTCATTTCAGAATAATAGTCATTAACTTTATTGTCGGACAAATACAAATAAAAAAATACAATATGAGAAGTTCATATTATTCAAGCCTTTTATATCATGCGTCAACGCTTTACATACATATATTATTAAAGGCGTCTACTCTAAATGTCTCACACATGCATTGGAAGAAAACATAAAAGATGCATCCACGGGTGAAACCTAAATGTAGAGTGTTGGCGTTGTCTTATAGGTATGTACATGCGCACTTATCATGGGTATGGATAAGTATTATTATATTCTTTTGTTTTATTGTTATACAAAATGAATACAATGAATAATATCACTTTCCCATATTAACTCATAAGATCCATACCTTTTGTTGGGACACATTTATCATCGTTTTGTGGGAGAAGCTACTTTTAATCAATCCGGGCGGCAAAGGTTCCGTTCCTTGGTGCTTCGGAAGGTAGTGGGAGGGCCTACATACCTATAGACGCCAGACGGATGTGGACAAACCCAAAAACATGCCATGTGCTTGTCATTCACATACATATATCAAATAGTTAACCTCAAATTCAACATTAGTTAAACCTTAACTAAGATTAATGGATTGTTATTTTAACTCTAATAAATTGCTTTCTTACTTAATGTCATCAAGTTTACAATCTCAGAAAAATCAGATTCGAATAAAATTATTGCTGGTTGAAAATGTAGGTAAGTGATTGGGATACTATTTTGTAAGCCTTTGGTGTCCACGTCACCCCGACGTTGACAATCACCACATACCATTTCCTATACCATGTTGATTTTGAAATCGACCAGAGACCCTTTTCTAATAGATTTTCTGTAGGGCTTACAATTATACCCTTAGCTGGTAATTCCAGGTGCGTTGGTGCCAAAAATTTACTTTTCATTACATTCCTGCAATGTTTCACATGATATTAACACACTGTCCGGGGTACGTAATAGGGATGTTAACATGTCGGACTATCAGTATGCAGGCCTTACTGTGAACAGTATTCTATAGACATCTTTTGGGGGTTGGTGACTGGCGCACAGTGGCGGCGGATAGGGTGGCTTGGAGCAGTTTGCTAAGGGAGGCCGAGACCCATGCACTCAGGGTTGTAACGCCGCAGATGTATGAATTTTAAAAAATGTCTGTAGTAAAAATCTATAAATATAAAAGAAAGTCGGGTTAGTGCGAACACTTCTTTTATAACTCGAGATCGGCTAAACAGATTTTTATGATGTTTGATTTATTGAATCCTTTTCCGCTCCGGATAACGGAGTAACTAATAAAACTTCAAAAATAGCTAGAAAATATAATAAAGTATTACATTATAGGTTGTATGTAAACGTTGATATAAAAACGTCATCTGTGATATAAATTCTATAGAAACACAATATTTATTTATGTACCTGATAACCATTGACATTAAAAATATTGGCACGCAGATGTTTAATGGAATTTTTATCGAGTTTTTATTTTTTAATTTGTTAACTTAAACGCACTTTTTTATAAATAAAAACTCGAAAAGTTAATAAATCTAATTTTGTAATCAGATTGTCGGTTGACAAAATTGTTTGATAGTTGGTGCGATTGACAGAATTCGGATGAAAAATGTGCGATTTAGTTTAGTAACAGTTGAATAAATCGGGATAACATTGGTTAAAAGTCATTTTTATCATTCTTTTAAATTTGAATTCAATATTCATTGTTAGAACATAGGACAACGTCTGTCGGGAAAGCTAGTAATAAATAAATGATGATACTTTAAGACACAAGAAAAAAATATTCAATTCGTTGATAGCAATTGATCTTATAAATAATTGTACATTTGAATACTAATTTTTATTGTCCAGTGTTGCAATTCAAGCACCGCATTTAGTATGTGGACAACACGAGTATTGAAATGTCACGATTATTTATTTAACGAATGCAAATTGAAACCAATCAATTATTTCAACTAAGCGGTATATAGATATGAGATCGATAACACCCATTCGCACAAATTGAATTGAACAGTTTCACACAATAAATAACCCTGATACAAAACAGAGTTTTGATTTCAATAATAAAATCCATATAGGTTCCAATCTCTCTGGTTCACTTTCTCGTTTCTCGCCGGACATCGTGTGAAGTGCTATTAAATAGCCACTTTGTGTCCAAGGGAGAATCGAATTCCAGTGCGATAAGAAGCTCAAAATGGCGTTGAGCCGTTAAAACAAATTGAGTGATACATTTGAAACGCTTTAAAAGCTATTATTTTATACTTTGATACGTACTTACATACCCACATCGTACATTGGGTAAGGGTTCCGATACAACTTCAAGCTGTTTTATTTTTTGAGCTTTAGTTGGAACTTTAACAGCTTAAAAAATTCTCATGATGACGGCTGAATAAAAGCTGTTTCTGTTGCACTTTGGCGACAATATGTTTTAGTACATTTTTATGAGATTTATCGCCAAGACTTAATTTTCACAAAAAGATAGTGTGATACTAATATATTGTTCTTAGATTATGTCTTGGTTTTGTCATTCTCATAATTTCCAACACACGTCTAGATATATTTCCTAAAAAAATAATGCTTTCTTATGAAATCAAGTTCACTTAAAAAAAATTGTCCTTGGTAAGAAATAGATAATAATAATCAGGGTTGTTGATGTGGTGGGGAGGGTTGCCACCCTGTGTGGTCAGATGGGCGGGCCATGTAGCCAGATGCCCGGACGACAGATGAACCAAAATAGTGGTGGAGTGGCAGCCTAGAAAAGGCAGAAGAAATTTCGGCATGCCCCAGGCTAGATGGGCGGACGACATCGCGAAGATTGCAGTTCGCACATGGATGAGAGAGGCTCAGGACAGGAATGATTGGAAGGAGAGGGGGGAGGCCTATGTTCAGCAATGGACGGAGACAGGCTGACGAAGAAGAAGAAATTGAAATGAATGCCGGCTTAAATCGTGCCTGTGGTACCTATGGGTTTTTTATTTTCAATTGTTTGCCGCGGTTGATTACCTTGATAGGTCAATTTTGACCATCTTTTGATCAACTTTGTTGACGTAAAATTCACCAAAACATCTACAAATTACTTCATAAAAGTAAAAAGGAACAATGACGTAATGTTGTAATGTTTGCAACAAAATTTAAAATAAATAATTTGGCAGTTTATAAAACAAAGTTCAAAGCAGACACTATTTTTTTGTAAGCACCGTTGATTTATTTTAAATTACGCCGATGTAAATCCATTTATTGAGTGTCGCGTGCTCCCAGCGACATTACCAAGGGAGCTAATCTGTTTTAAACGAAGTTTGGTGAATAGAATTAGCCAGTAAATTTGCATTGTATTTTGTTTATAAACTTTATCTTCTTGCCAAATAACCCTAAAGTAATCTGGACAAATTATGGGAAAATAATTCAACAGTCTGGTTAATTCGACGTCAATGTAAGTATACTGAAAGTAGTTAACGAACTCTTAAATAGTATAAAATAATTATTATTATGTTGTAGACACTTTAATAATTATTTAATTTAATTGGTATATTTCAAATCTATAAGGAAATTTCAAATAGTAAGTTAATCGACCTCGGTAGCCTATTGGTATTTATAGGCGTTGACTTCAGATCACGAAGTCCAGGGTTTGATTCCCGGTCGGATCCCGGGGTCGGCCTGTCTCAGATTGCACGGGACCGGTTGACTAGATGAAATTGCCTCAGGCAATAAGTTCCGCCGGCTATAATACTGACACCTTTGTATAGAAAAGTGTAAATGTATTTATTTATTTAACAATAGAAAAGAATCTTTATACAGAATTTAGAGATAATTCAGTTCGGAAAACACTGCAATAAACGACACGTAGGTACACAATTTGGAAGAAATATTTCATTTAATGTAAGATTTGAGAGAAATTTAAATCAGAAAAGGGGTATTGAGTGACCGTTGGTAGTTAGAATATAAAATGGCTGCTTGAGGACTGAGGAGGCCAAGGCCTACAATGGGTTGTGTCGCCATGGATGGATGGTTGGTGTAACAAGAACAGGGAGATTACACTGCATTTACACCGCGATTCCGATTTCAATTAAGGTTACGAAGCCTTTGACGGGGATGCTGGGGCGGGGTTGGGGTTTCCTACCCAGCTTTCGCTTA
This sequence comes from Mystacides longicornis, assembly GCA_963576905.1. Taxonomy (NCBI): domain Eukaryota; kingdom Metazoa; phylum Arthropoda; class Insecta; order Trichoptera; family Leptoceridae; genus Mystacides; species Mystacides longicornis. The sequence continues at coordinate 14,706,297 of OY756426.1, forward strand.
TTCTTGCTGATCCATCAAAGAGTATTGTGAAGTCTCTTGGATGGTTTGCTCGGAAGAACTCTCTCAAACTTTGGTTTTTTATAGTGGTATTTACTATAATATAACTTCTACTATGATTTATAATTACTATAATATAATAAATAATGCTTGCTACTATAATATAATCATTAAACAATATTAAAAAAATAAAAAAGTTAAAGATAAGTACTTGAGACTGACCAAGAACGCCACTAAGGTGTACGTCAAAAAAAAAGGTTAAAAAGCATGAAAAAGATCCAATATTCGTACAGTAACGTTATACATCACCGTATGCGTTAAATCCGGTAGTTCTGATCGAGCGCCGAACGCAACTTTGTCAAAAATTGAAAAAAGTTATTTTTTCAAATTTTGGCGATTTAACCCTGAAGAACTATTTTTGGAAAAAACCTTTTCAGTTTTTTCGAACTTTGGAATAATAATATTATCTTCATCTCGCTAGAATTATTCGAGTGACATCTAAAATATTGCAAAAAATCGCCAAGTTCGAAAAAAATGATAAACTTTGAAAGGCTTAATCTCGGATAAGTACTATTGGGTCTACAGAGACAATTCTAGTATCATATTGTAGCAAATTTAGTCAACTGAAAACGCCCTGAAAAAGTTTTTTTCAAAAATTGACCGTGAGACTTATTCGCAGATTAGCAACTTCCGATAGGAGTGACACTTAAAGAAGAAGAAGGAGGCTGGTGTACTCACCTGAGTTTCACTTTCTTCACGACGCTTAACAGATAATTTTACTGATGATTGATTTGATTCATTTTTATTGTTTGAATTTAACGAAAATGTGCACTTATTCATTGAAATTTTGTGTGATTGAACTGAACTTCACTTTAATGTGTTGACTCAATGACAGTTCACAGCAGAAAGCAGGTATTTTGTTGAGTACAGGATGGTCAAGGGAGGGGGAAGGAAATAAAGAAGGTCTGTATATTTCGTATACATAGTGTTTCCATTCCAAAAAATACCTAGATATTTTGAATATCTAAGGGTTTGTACACAACTGAAACCGAGCGGTAACGTAACCAATGTAACGTTGAATGCAAAAAAAATCCATAGTACGCTGTGGTTAGTCATTGCGTCCCTATTAAATTCAACAACTTATAAGTAAGTTATTTAGTTTAACTTGGACTTTGCTGAACTCATTTATACATCAGTAGATAGGCTACAGCATTACCACCCACACGCATTAGACTAACGCTTGTATTGTTACTGACAGCCTACTAATTGGATTTTTCAAATTACGTTCATTGATGGTTCTGAATTCATTTAACAATGAGAAAGCTAAGAAAACAACTACACCCCCCTTCCCCCATAAATTATGTAGGTACTTACAGATTTTTTTTATAAAATTTATTTATTTTTCGCTGGTCTCCCCCTGCTGTGAATAAAATTGAAAAGAGGAGTAGGTTTCTTAAATTTTCAATAATTTAAAATCATATTCAGTGAAATGGAGTGTTACATTAAAAAAAATACTTATTTAAGTACCTACCTATTTTAGGCAAGTTAACAATTATTGTTATTACTTAATAGGTAAGTGTTAACAAGATAGACAACCCGGGTTCGACCTGCTCCGCAGGCAATGGATAACCCTTAATAGGATTCGGACTGGTCACGGTAGATGTGGACACCTTTTAAAACGGATCGTCTCTTTTGTGAATGTGGCCAGATCGAGACTGTTGGACACATTGTGCTTGCTGAGCTGTCCCATTTAAAAAATCGAGGGATCACTAGAAGAAATCAGCAGAGTTACGCCTAGGGCAGTAGAATATATCAAAAATATTGACGCAGAGCTATACCTAACTCCAACAAAGGTCGCGCGCATACGATAGAAGAATAAGAAGGTAAGTGTTAGGTACCGAACTTACATACTAATTAGGTTAAATTTGTTTCTTTTTAATTTTTGCTCATTTATCTCACTTTATCTCTCTCGCCTACGACCTTTCACTGGCATTTTGAAGGACTTGAGCTGACAAATTTCTTCATAAATTCATAAAATAGTCGTCGTATACACATCAGAGAGTACGTACATAATCTTGAAAGCATCCAAACCATGAGCTTATGGAAGAGTTTCAATCAAAATTGTTTGATATCCTGCAAATTGACCCGCTCGATTATCTAAAATATAAACATAATGTAAAATTAAGGGACTATTTTAATTTATTTTAGAGATTTCATTTCAACACCCAATTCGTTGAAAGTTTTTTCTAATAATGTTACTAAAATTGGGTTCATGTTATCTAAAATATCATTCAGATGACAAAAAACAATCCTCAATATTCATTAGTTTTTTGTATCCTTATCGAAAAACTCTCTCTCACAAGATAATAATTATTATCCTTTATACTTTATTTCAACATTTAAAACTATACGTTAATTGTGTAGATTTGGAGATAATGGACACATTTTCATATGAAACAATAGTAGTAATAAACAGATAGGTACCTACAATACTTTGCTTTATAATGTAGAAACGTATAGCAAGGTTTTGTGTGTCCGTTCTACTGATAATAAAGGATATAATTTTATAGAGGCTTTGAATTAGGCTAATAAAATAACATTATCTTCCTTTGTACGATCCTAGACAGCTCAAATAATAATAATTTTCTAATAAAATAATACACGACAATGATTTAACACAATTAAATTAGTTTACCCGTTATGCGTGGGACTGGCATAGTTCGACAACCTTTTTTACGGGATTTCCATTAATATTAAAAATCGTGATATCTACCTAAAGATACAAAAGAAAGTTGGGTTAGTGCGAACACTTACATATCACTGGAGACCAACTGAACAGATTTTTATGATGCTTGGTTTATTGGATTCTTAACCACTCCGGATAACAGTATAACAAATAAAACATCGAAAAATTGATAGAAATTAAAAAATAGTAATATTCATATTAGAACATGTTATTATTATGGAACGGACTTACTTCCGAACAAAACAACGCCATTTATGAACATTCCATAATAACACAATTTTTATTTAAGTACTAGCTGACCCGTCGAACTTCGTATCGAAATAAATAATATGGGTACTCTAGGTTTTATGCAACTGAGCTCAAATTCGTTTTTTACATATTTAACATGAATGACTATTTACTGGCATTAGCAATACCACTCTGCAGTCATCGGTCTGAGTTTATTTTTACATCAAAAACTTATAACCTATGTTAATATGATGTGGGAAGAGGTCATCATTGCGCAAGATCGAGTGCAATGGAGAGCTCTTATTGCCTCACTTTGCGCCTGAGTGGAGTTAGATAGATAGATAGATAGATAGTTTATTTTTTTTCTTTCTTTCTACAATATAAGCGTACAACAATCATACACAATTTACAATACTAAAGCAATATAAATACATAAAATATTATCAAGAAAAAAAAAAACCCCAAAGGGAGTTTTAATTTTGATTGATTTGATGTTAACATGTAAAAAAAAGAATTTATGTATGTCATTATATTCGATATTTCAATAATTATTTTGCTCAGTTAAAATTGATTGATTAATCAAAGTACGATAAGGAACTTCTCCGTACCGATTCAAAATACGCATTGAGGTGTCAATACTTATTTTACCGATCACGCTGATTTTCGAAGAGGGTAGGCAGAGAGTATGGACTTCCATTCTCTCCAATCCAAACTCATTCGCTTCCTCCAAACGCATAACATTCCGCATACATGCTCTTCTATTCCTTTTGCTTTTGACTTGGCCCTCCTGTAAGACGGCACCGATATGGTCGGTCTATGTCATTCCAGGTCGGCCTCGTCTGCGTGCACCTATTCTTTCAGATTTATATATCCTTTTAGTCATTCTCTCTTCGTTCATTTTCTTTACATGCCTAAACCTTCTTTCTTTATTCACTTTCATTCTAGTCACTACACTAACATCCACTCCACATTCCTTTCTAATATTATCATTCCTCACCTTATCAATAAGTCTCTTTCCGCATATCCTACGCAGTGATCTCATTTCCACAGCATTTATTCCAACATCCAAATTTTTCGTCCAGGTCCAAGTTTCACTCCCATAAATCATGGATAGTATCAGGATTGCATTGTACATCAACTGTCGATTTCAGAGATATCTTCTTAGAGGTCTAAGTGCACCGCCAACCCTTCTCCCAGCCAATTTCCTTCTTTCAATCTCTTTTTCACACCTTGCATCTCTTCTAAATAAATTACCTAAATAGACATACTTCCAAGTTCTCGACATTCACTTTCACACAACATTGCGTTCTTAAATCTTCTCTTTCAAAACAATGGAAATAAATAAAAAGCACATTTAATGCAGTATCTGTGATTTTTTTCTATCTTCTATTACAACATGGTGGAAGTGTAGCAATTTTTATTTTCAATAAAGAAACAAATGCTAGGTCATTAGCAAATAATATCCAGCTTTTTTACATATTAACGATGCAGATTATATTTACGTTATATGTAGGTATGTACTCATCCTCTGTAAAAATCAGCCCATAAACGAAGAATTGATTTTCAAACAAACAAAAAAAATATTCTACTTGTTCTTCAATATAATCATGTATTCCTTGTGTTAAAACTTATCAAAACTCCTTATAAAATGAACTTCAACTAAGTATAACTCCTTAATAGCAATGTTATATATTATACGATTCTGTTTGCTGGCGGTTTTAAAAATCTTTTATATAAAGAAAGTTTTCAAAACTCCTTACACTTCATTACAATAATGAATTTCTTGTATTAAAACTTACCAAAACTCCTTAAAAAAATAACTGCAATGAATATTATGAATTATCCATCCAATCAATCTATTTCATACGATATATTTTACATTCAATTAATAAAAATTCAAAAGTAGAAGAAAATTATATTGTAAAAAGTAGGTACTAAAAAGATTACCTACTTTCTGTGTTTTCTTTAATTTTCAAATTTCCCATGCATTTTTCTTATTTTTTTCTATAAAAGGACATTGTCCTGATAAACGCCTATATACACGACAAAAAAAGAATTAGCGAAATAGGTCCAGCCGTTTAGGCGTGATGCGATGACATCGGGAAATAGCTCACCATTGTTATAGTTTTCTTAAATTTCCTAATATTCCATGAATTTTTCTTAATTTTTTTCTTCTAAATCAACCTTCTCCCGATAAGAGCCTATACGCCAAAAAAATAATTAGCGAAATCGATCAAGCCGTTTAGGCGCGATGCAATGACATCGGGAAATAGCTCTCCATTTTTATAATGTTCTTAAATTTTCTAATTTTCCATGCGTTTTTCTTAATTTTTTTCTTCTAAATCAACCTTCTCCCGATAAAAGCCTACACGACAAAATATAATTAGCGAAATCGGTCCAACCGTTTAGGCGTGATGCGATGATATCGGGAAATAAATCTCCATTTTTATAGTTTTCTTAAATTTTCTAATTTCCCATGCATTTTTCTTAATTTTTTTGTTCTAAAAGGACACTCTCCTGATAAAAGCCTACACGACAAAAAAAAAATTAGTGAAATCGGTCCGGCCGTTTAGGCGCCATCCGATGACAACGCGAAATAGCTCTCCATTTTTATATATAAGATATGATAACCATAGAGTTTCAAAACAATGGCACTCATATTATTGAAAGAATAATAATTAATTCCAAGCTTTCAAAAATAATTGTTTAACATTCAACACAAGATATTTTAAGCGTATTTTTGTATTTAGTTAAAACGCAAATAAAAACTGAACAAAAAGAAATGATTTTGGTTTGATTAAAAATCGTAACTCGAAAAGTGAACAAGACGATATTCAACGAAGTTTGACATATCACCAAGTGGGGCTGGTACTGGTTTTATCGAAAGTTAATTGCACGCTAATATCCGCTTTTTAGCGTGAAAATAGTGTTTTTTAATCATAAAATTGAATCGTTCGATCATTTTATATGGAAGTTTTTTCGATGATCGTTTCGATATATCATCGAAAACTTATACTAGGGGTGCAGATTGCTTGAAGTTTTAATGTAGTTTTGTTTTAATTTTGTTGGAAAGGTCAGGACGAATAATAGGAAGCAAAAAAAAAGTGATGAAGAAGAACGAGATTATTAATTAACTTAGCTTTTAGTGCTGGATAAGACAACATACCTTTTTTGCTTTTTGGACATGTAGATCCTTACAAGACTATTGACTAGTTGTGCATAGAAAGATAAAAAATATGATTAAGGCCAAATAAAAAGAGGTAGTGAAATCAAACATCACAAAGATATTTAATATTAATTTGTTTGCACACGGCTCCATATGACATGTGATCGTTGATGAATCTAGCAACCAATAAGGGTTATATAATATGACAATTTAGGTTTTTTGCGGGAGCTGGTCAAAGGACATGGTGTAGGAGGAGCTCATAAGCATTGCGCAAGATCGAGCGCAACGGAAAGCTCTTAATGCCTCTCTATGTCCCTAAATGGATTTCAAAGGCAGATTGATTGATTGGTGACGATTTAATATAAGAAAAGTGACATATAAGTATTGGCAAAGATCTCTCCCCAGCATTATTGAACACGATTAGTAATAAAACTTAATTCTTTTTTTATTTTGCTGGTTGACAATACCTTACCAAAAGGTATCCGTATGTAAAATCATATATTACAATAAAATAAGATTTAGATTAGTCTATGTTGTCAGCTTATCACCAAACATAGGAAAACTACAGAGGGAACTTTATATTACTTATGTATTGTTAGAAGGGTGTTTCCGATTTTCAAATAAAATTATTATCCTTGGAAGCTTTTAAATATTACATAATATAAATTATTTTAAAGAATATTTTCATAATAAACATTCCATATCAACGACTATAAGAGTATTTCAATTCTTTGCTTTAACAGAAGAATCATATTTTTATTTCACAATAATGTGCTAACATACTACATTACGAGTGAATGGATTTTTGGTATCAATTATACTTTCAATTGTTCATAGTTGAAATCCAAAGAAATATTTGCAATGAATAATCATTTTGAAAATAACACAAGTCATAGTACCTATACACCTAAATAATATGTTGGAAATGTGAAATTAATTGGACAACGTTTGGTTCCAGATCAAGAAAATGTCCAAATTGACAACCAGAATGGAATTATTATAAAGCCGAAGAGTTGGATGCATTAATTTACACTAAACATCCAAGTATGTTTTACGAAATTTAGATGAGCAATTTTTCCTGTAAACTGAAGGTTTATCCACTTTGAACAAGAAATTCCCCAATAAAAGATAAAAATAATTCCAATCTAGCTAGGTCATACTCGTCCACAATCAATATTAATAACCATCAAATTAGAGATGATAATCGAGTATTAATTAATTAAACAAAACTCAATTAAAATAAAGTGAACTATAATCGCGTCCTCACAGACTTATATCCGTTTAATCAGATTACGGGACCTACATATATATCCGTTTTATTAATAATATCAATATTGTCCTAAACATACCTGTATTAAAATAACATAAGCCCGTCCAATATACTTACATAGACGACTGTTTCACACAAAATTAGATTCATGTGTAAACTTTGGTTATTTAATTATGATGCTTACACTAAAGTTTATCATAGCTCATATTTTGTGGGCACCTACAATACACTGAAGAGGTGCCTACTCGTGGAATCCTTTTACAACAACTGGAAGTTTGCTTCACTGCATATTAATCTCTACACTGGTAGAATACCTACATACTTGTCCATTGTCATCAGAAGATCGGCCTGCCACAATATAGACCCACCTTTTACAAACGCTCTCATGCGCTGGTCCGGCCATGTGATCCGTATGAGAGGAAACCAATCCAAACTCTCCCAAAAAATCTTCATAATACAAATGGAGCAAGTCCATGATAGATTCAAGGATATATATCAGTGAATAGTGTTAGAACGATATGCAGTTTGCTTGGGAAAGTGTCGCTACGAACATAGAGATTAAGTAACAGTTGTAGCTAAATGTTGAGGGAAGAGGCTGTAAGTAGGCACAGACATTATACAACTGACTTGTCCGGATTAGAGTACCCGATCCGCAATTTTTTATTTTTTACAATTTTTGAGAGGTGACAATACATACATGAGAGAGACATGACAATACATACCTATAAATATTTAAACAGATTATGGACCAGCGAAGACCCCAACATTACCTATAATATATAGAACACCGCCGGAGTTTCTCTCGCAAATTGGTTTGTAGGTACAGACAGCCTCACCGGGAGGCATAAAAACAAAAAAAAGTATCTTGTTTTTGTGTAGGAACCGTACCTAAGTCCTTTTCTGATCTCCCAAAAAAGGCTGCAAGCCAACAATTATTAACAGAATAGACAGAACCTTAATTCCGTTCAATGGAAGATGGGCGTGGTGATTTGATTATGTCATACATAAATGACATCCGCATTCCGCACATTACTCGCATTCTAGTTGAATGCACAGTGCACACGTGCTAAATACTTGTTACTTCGCACGTGCACTCACACATACCTACACTTGCTCCTTGGAAAAGTGTAAACGGCCGATAGTACGAAGCTTATTGAAGTTCCATCACTAACCAAACTTTTTTTGCACAAAGTTATTATTTTGTGTGCGTTTTAAATTATACACATGGCTCGTATTTAGAGTGAATCAAGGATATGAGTAAGTTTATAAAACATTAAGCACTTCGGACACCCGTATACCTGGTGCGCCACCTACGGACCCAAACACAATAAGACACCGCGTGTATGCTGGGGTCGTCCCATATAGGTGCCTACCTACATACAGCACTAATATGTACGCAGGTACCATCACACTAATAAAGCTTATGTAGACATACCTGCCTTTGAATAATCTACTATGACAATAAAGCAGAGTTTATTTTATTCCCTCCTCCTGTAATAAGATTTTACCTTTATGTTACTTAAATCGTTCAGAAATGTTTTTATTTGTTTTATCATAAAGAGTGTTTGTATTGTTTATTTGCCATTTTTTTCATTTATTTTTTAACCAACACACCGCGTCACGTAAGGGGTAGGTAGAGAACAGAGGACATCCACTCATTTCTGTTCAAGCACACTTCTCTCGCTTCTTCCACCGACATACCATTTCTCCTACAACCTCTCTTATTTCTCTTACTTCTGACCTGGCTTTCCTTGAGGGATAAATCTATGAGTTCGATCCACGTCATTCTCGGTCGTCCACGCTTTCTTACACCTTTCCTTTCAGCCTTTTAATTTTTCTTTGTCATTCTCACCATCTCAACCTCAACTGATTGATTTTCGTCTTTATCACAACACTTACTTCCATAACACATTCCTTTCTAATATTCTCATTTCATTCCATATCGTAACGGTTTTTCAACTTCGATGAACTCTCATCTCTAATGCATTTAAACTTCATTCTTATTTTTTCGTCCATGTCCACGTTTAACATCCACACATGATTGATTGTAACAGGATTGTTTTATGCACTGGCTTTTTAGCTTGGAGCCGATGGGAGGAATAAAAATTCTCTCTTCAGCCAGCTATCATTCGCCAACCCTAACATATGTCCCAGCCAAATCCATCTCCTTTCCACAATGATTGAAATGATGTCAATGGCGTCGTTCGTGATGCGATAGTACCACTTTATGCCCAACATTCTTCTTAGACACTATGCAGGAAGTTTTTGCACCTGGGATTTGGTCAGGAAGAATAGGCAACACTCACGAATCAAACAGTTTACATTTCGTCTCGCACAAAACAATACTTTAGACAATTCACAAAAAATATTCACTCATTTGCACATTTAAATTTTTAACGACTGTACCGTGAAAAAGGTTTACTTTATTCCATAATAATAATATATTTAAAAAAAAACCCTTCCACGTCAGACATTAATGCTCGCTTATTTTTCAGTTAAAGCTCCCGTGCCACAAACGAGATGATCTCTTTTTAACGATGAGAACTTTTAATAAATGTGTACCTTACTAAAATTTAATCCCAAATATTATTATTGTCGTTATAATTTAATGGTATTGAATTAGATTAAATTTTAATGAAATACGATACTTTATTACTTTAAGTTCGTTAATAAATGTCCCATGTATCTTATGGCATTAAACCAGCAACTATATACCTAGGTAATATTATGGCCCGTAATAAATGTCCCATGTATCTTATGGCATTAAACCAGCAACTATATACCTAGGTAATATTATGGCCCGTAATAAATGTCCCATGTATCTTATGGCATTAAACCAGCAACTATATACCTAGGTAATATTATGGCCCGTAATAAATGTCCCATGTATCTTATGGCATTAAACCAGCAACTATATACCTAGGTAATATTATGGCCCGTAATAAATGTCCCATGTATCTTATGGCATTAAACCAGCAACTATATACCTAGGTAATATTATGGCCCGTAATAAATGTCCCATGTATCTTATGGCATTAAACCAGCAACTATATACCTAGGTAATATTATGGCCCGTAATAAATGTCCCATGTATCTTATGGCATTAAACCAGCAACTATATACCTAGGTAATATTATGGCCCGTAATAAATGTCCCATGTATCTTATGGCATTAAACCAGCAACTATATACCTAGGTAATATTATGGCCCGTAATAAATGTCCCATGTATCTTATGGCATTAAACCAGCAACTATATACCTAGGTAATATTATGGCCCGTAATAAATGTCCCATGTATCTTATGGCATTAAACCAGCAACTATATACCTAGGTAATATTATGGCCCGTAATAAATGTCCCATGTATCTTATGGCATTAAACCAGCAACTATATAGGTAATATTATGGCCCGTAATAAATGTCCCATGTATCTTATGGCATTAAACCAGCAACTATATAGGTAATATTATGGCCCGTAATAATATCGATCCAAAATCTGATACAGATTTATTGGTAAAATAAGAACGATCTTTATAGTTTGACAATTTAGATCAGAGCATTTTGACATTTGATTGCTTTGATAAATTTAACAATTTTATTACACAGATTTAATGTAAATTGATACCTTTTTGACAACGTTGATTTGCCCATCTGGATTGCGATTGCTCTTACACAAGTGATCTGTCGTTCTTGTTGAAAACCATTTTTGAAGATTTTATGGTTTTTGTGTTGATTGGTGACGATTAGGTATCTTGTTTTTTTTATGTATTTAATTTAATTTACCATAATTTCATTCAATTTAAAATTATCCGTTGGCTGGACATGTGAATGATTGTTTAATATCCTACATTTTGAAACATATTGTGAGTTTAACTTCCGATACTACCATTCATATTATTATGGTTCATATTCCCGTTTTCTGTCTAACCGCATATTTGTTTCGCATTCCTAAGCTAATTAGCCATAATGGGTAAAGGCACAACGCACTGTACAAAATGTATTTTAACAAAAGCAGCAAAGCCTGTCGGCCGATAGGCATAAACAAGAAAAACAAAAAATACACATATTACTTATTTGGATTTTAACATTTTCATTTTTTTTTTGTTTATAATATTCAGCAATCTAATTTGGTGATAGATGGGGATATTATATATCAGCTATTCTCAATGATTCGAGAGGTTATAGTGGCAGGTTATTGGAAGATATCGATTTAGTTTACAAATTAATATCGAACGAGATGTTAAGGTGCAAACCAAATGAATCAAGACCCAGATCTTGAAAATATGGTATATTTTCCTAATCGTTGATACTGGAAACCAAAGAAATAACAGTTTATTAGTAGGCGATGACAGTTCTTGCTGATTTTTATTTCCTTGGTGACCATATCAATGATTAGTAGGCGATGACAGTTCTTGCTGATTTTTATTTCCTTGGTGACCATATCAATGATTAGGAAAACAATATACTCTATTTTCACCTTAAAGGTGCATATATACACCGAACGAACATAGAGCCGAATCTAGAAACAGAGCAATACTTTCTTTTATGGTCGATACTCGACACCATGCAAATAATTACAAACAAGTAAGAACTAAAATAAATGGGCGATGACAGATTCGTGTCCATATCAATGATCAAGAAAATCTACTCTACTTCCAGCTCTGGCACTTTGTTCGTTTGTTTTCAATGCACCCTTATTGTGTCTAATGTTTGAAGAGTATAAAATCAAGTTGAAACACCCTGCACATAGTATGTGCAAGAATTGTAATGTTTTGAACACCAAGATGCACCAAATAGTGTTTATCTGGTTGTCCGTGTCTCGAGATATGTGGGTGCTACAATATTTTTACGTGGGTGTACCAAAACCACACGATACGCTTTAGTACTATGAGAATACAATGCAGATGAGGAAATAATACAGTTAAGTTCTTGGGAGTAACTATAGTGCCTACTTATTTCTGGACTGTTCGTGTTTGATCTTATTTCGTATTGTCAACCGCATGGAGATATGCGCCTGGGAACTGTTTGAGTTGCGAGACGGTTGCAAAAATGTAGATCTTATCAACGTGTAAATTTATGATATGAAACGCTTTATAAAGAGTTAATATCTTGTTTTGTCTCAGTTACAATATCGTCAATCCTGATTTACATTGTGGATATTATTATTTCACCGTTTGTTTATTTACTTAATCTTCTCATATTAGTTTCCATACACCTGTCTTTAATCACGTGATTCACACCTTGCAGATCAAAATAATCAATAGGGTACAAGACCGTTAAAATACTAAAATGTTTAAATACTGACCATTAGCAGATTATTTGTATCTATTATTTTTAAATAAATCAACAGTACCTACTTATATTGTACAGTATACTAATATTCTTCTTCCTATGCTCGCTCACTATTTTGATCTACAGAAACCGGAGCCATTGGATCGCATCGTGCAAGCCCTGCAGTCCCATCATGTATGCTTTCATGAAGGCACTCGTTTATCATAATATGTGTCATCCCACATCCACACGCTGGTGAGTCCATCTATACTAATTACTGTAAGTTTAAAGCCGTTGGATCGAATCATCCGATAAGTCCACATCACATTTTGTGTTGAGCCAGGCAATTGTTCTTTTGTCGGGTCAGCTTTTGTCGGGTCAGCTACAAGGTGCTGGTTCCTTACTGCCGATGCGGTCTATACCTGTTATCCATCGAGCATTCTGCACATGAACAAGCACATTTCCAGTAGGTACTAATTTCGGGCAGATTTGGAGGCGGATAGCAACAGTATGATAATATTATAATTTCAAGAAATTATATTTTCGCCATTTAATGTATAAAAAAACTAACGCAGAGTTTGGATATTCGACCAAACATATCTTTAAAACAATTATTAGCCTCTCACCTCAACAACTTAAGGCTGATGTCTCTCAAGTAATAACGCTATCAACGAGAAGTTGCAATCTGTCCTTTTTTACAAATGATCACCAGCATGTTTTATTATCTTGTACGCAAAAAGCCTTTATCTGTCGGACAAGGATGTCATCACCTTGGAAATAAATCACCTTTTATAAAAAGGTTCTGTTCAAACTCACCGCAAGTACATGAAAGTAAAAAAAGATGAAGAAATTTATTTTTAAACTCCTTGTAAAATGTTGTGTTTATAAAATGATTTATTTTGTTTGTGGCAATTTTATGATTAATAGTTAAGTAAAAATAATGAAAATTGAATGTTGGCAAAATATATTTTATTTTCACCAACATAAAATTAATAAAATTTTTAGATTACGTCTGTCAATAATAATTATTATAACTGAAGCATTTCTTAGATAGTCCCTCCCGTACAAATTTAATGAAGTTTAAAAATTTTTTATTTACAAAAATGAATCTGTGCTCACTCATAGTGAACACAAATACACTCTTTGACTCTTGCACAGTAAGCTTGTGCCGTGAAAGAGGAAGATGGTCGGCACTTGGGATCGAACCCATGACCTCCGAATCAACGAACGAACGCTACCAACCACTTTTACCTAGGTTATTGTACTGAGGTAGGAGATTCAGCACTTAATAGTAATGCGTTTAAAATATTATAATACGTCATTATGATTTGTTTTTTTTTTTCAATTGACAAAGAATTTTGAATTCATATAGAATCCTTTATAAGCTTTTTTTATTCAAATAAATTCAAATTGTAAAAAAAAATCCACATTGATAGAATTACAATAAAAATTCTGAAAATCATGGTGTTAAAAAAATAATAATATATTCCAACATCCATTATGTAAATGATGGTAATGGGCGATTGTATAAAAAGCTACATACATACACCCCCATACAATTTTGAATTAAACATTTGAATCCTTTTCAATATTAAAATATTATCACAGCGTTATTATTAATAATACTACGAGGCAACAATGATTGTAAAATGTAGTGATTATAAATCCCCTTGTACTTAGGTATATTGGTAAAGTTTTCGGGCCCTGAAGCAACCGTACATGATGTGATTTACTTCGTATACAAACGACGTTAATTGGTCGAGCAGTGCGGCTGTCTAGAAAAGTTACTTCAGACCGTGTTTGTTGTTGTTTGTATGTGGAATCAAAATAATCTGTCCATATAAATCTTAACAAACGCTCCGACTTATTCTCATTGACTCTGAATAGCCGAGCGGGCAGCCTAATACGCGGTGAATAGTGATTTCTCGACGAAGGCTTTTTTGTACGTTGTGAGGTTCTTACTATAGGGATTCTATTATTTTGTACAGAAGATATTTTTAAAGGTGAGTATTTCTTCCACCCACGTAGTTTTTTGAACCGTTAATACATGGAAATGTATTATTTTTTTACCTAAATATAGAATGTTACTAGTAGCAAAGCCTGTGTCGGGCATAAAAAATACAAATGTTTACAGTTAAACAATAATTTTCTTCCCGATAATGATGTTGAATGAATGAAATTTATTTTCAAGAAGATTTACAGTTCATGAATAAAATGATATAAAATCACAGTTTCAAAATATTTTCAGACATTCTTTCTGGAACTTACTGTAACATTACCTAGATTTAAAAAAAAAACTGTTCTGAGACAGTAATAATAATATAACACTTTTCTATACAGAGGTGTCAGTATTATAGCCGGCGAAACTTATTGCCTGTGGCAATTTTTTTCAGTCAACCGGTCCCGTGCAATCTGAGACAGGCCAACCCTGGGTAGAAATTTCAAGTGAAAAACACCTAGAAAACTCTGACCCGACCGGGAATCGAATCCAGGACCTAGTGATCTGGAGTCCACGCCAATATAACTAGGCTACCGAGGTCGGTACCTACTCCTCTAAAATATATAAAAAAAATAAAAACATCCTTAATTTTTTTTAAATAGTGGCGCAAATGTAAAATATTACATTATAATGCCAACTCCAACTCCAAACTCCCTTTAGACCCCACTTAGGGGCATAGGGAGGCAACAAGAGCTCTCCATTGCGCTCGATCCTGCGCAACGTTAATGACCTCCTCCCACACCACGTCCCCATTATAATGCACCCGCAATAAATAAAATAAAAACATAGAGTCAACAAGAGCGCTTTCCACTGCGTTCAACCTTGCGCAATGTTTATGATTACACGGGGGACAGAAGCTGCCTGAGCTCGTTCTCCTCTGATGGGGACCAAATGTTCAACGCTTTTCTAATTCCTGCCTTTCACAGGTTGCTCGAAAATAAAAACGGCAATAAGAGCAGAGCATAAAGAGGTGCTTTTCTTAGCAGTATTAGGTAGGTACGATAATTCTTTTTTTGGAATTAAGTATTATTGAATGTCATAAAAGTCTTCCTTTTTGTATACTATAGATAGGTATTTGGATTATTATAAATAAAAACATAATCTACTTAAATAAACTTATTATCTTCATCATTTTTTTTCATCCTTCAGTAGGTAGGTATCTAAAGTTTACCTAAGGAAATCAGAATGGTACGTAATATTTTATGCGTGTGGTCTTTGGTAGTACTATACATGATAATACATACTTGGATGTAATGACACAGTTCATACATTCATATACAGATAATAAAAATAACATAATCTACAAAAAGAAATTGGAAAGTTTATATACTTTTATTATTATATTTATTACATCTTATATGAAGATGGCTGGTTCAATAATAATATATCCATCTATTGTCATTGGGTGTTAGACCCAAATTCAGTTCAGATGCGTCAGCTATAAATCTGAAGTGCATTTCCGACTACGAGCATGTTGGAACTGGCGTGGCATACAACATTATTACAATATAATAATATAATCGATTATACCATTTTACTAGCGAGAGAGTAAATTTAAAAGTTGTTAAATCCCATCTGTTCATTATTGATTGTGACGTGGGAAGGCGTTTATTATATTTTATTACCAATCTTTCTGTCATTTCTTTTCGAGCTATAAATTTTGGAATATAAAAAATATCTTTTGTGATTTCGAGCCCGTTTATAAATTTCAAAAAAAAAATATTCTCATCGATTATTTCTTTATTTTGTGCTTCGGTTCCGACTTAAATTTTAGGGTAGTAAAAATTCTGCTGATTTTCTCGATGCTTTATTTATTTTTACCCGTTATAAGATACATAAGAGGATTTTTTTAGAAGTACATTTCATCAACTCCAATCCATACCCAGAGCATACACATCTCGCACCATAATTTTGAATTCGTTTATGCACTGGCCCTCGTTGTCCATTACTGCACACGATAAAGGAGTATGGGGAAAACAAAATCCCACACAACGGGTGTCATACGATAGCTGGACCAGATTAATGATGAACTACAGAGCTGAGGAAATGCAATTGGCATAGTAAGGAAGTGTTGGATAGGCATTGTGTCATCGGGGATTAAGAGACCATAATGGCCAGACCAGAAGATTTTCAGACATGAAGAAAACTAACCACTCAATTCTTAAGGCATAAGTTTAGGTTGGATAAGACAGAGCTAAAAGGCAATAAATATGAGACATTAACAAAAATGGATATAGTCATATCCTGGCGCCGAATACATGACAGCAGTCGCAGTCTTTAAATTTGGTTGCTCTCTTGTTCTCAATAATTTTCAACTTTTATCTCTACATTTCATTAATTATTTTTAAATATCTATTTGTTGCATACATGGAATTTTTCGACATGTTGAACATGTCGAGAATTCTCATGATTCAAACATTACCACCTAATGGCGAACGTTGTTAACGTAAAGTGATCACACTAAGCCAGCCTTCGAAACAACAGTAGAAGACGGTTGTAAGCCCGTGGTGGTTTGTTCCATTCAAAAATCGAACATCAGTAATGAATTTTTAGAGTCATTAGTTGTTACATATTTTTTTGGATATACGTTGTTTTGAATAGTTTATAAAAAGAGGCACAATCAAAAGTAGAAGATATAACGGAAAGGAAAAAAAAGGATTCTCAATTTTTAGACGGAGGAAAAGTCAAACTGGTGACAAAAATGGGTGTTCCTCTTAAAATAGGAAAAGTACCAAAAACAAAATCTTTTAACATTCTATAAATCATTGTTTTTTATGAGGATTAAAAGCCGTATCATTAGTTAAGAGCCCACTAAAAGGAATCAATGTTCCAAGTGGGTCCACATAATAGCCAATGTTGACTCACCTAGCGTTCCAAAACATTGTAGTAATGTTTATCCGTGCTTAAGCAAAGAGTGTGACCATTCATAAAACAACAATAATGAACTAAGCTGGAGAGTGTTTGTATACTCTATAATACTAACAAAGCTACTAGGTAGGTGTATGGAAAGATATATTATTATATTGACTATCCATCTCTAAGTAGGTACACATATTATGTGATAAGTAATGAAGATATTGTCTATAATGCCCTATTTTTGTAGGATAAAAATACGTTTGCTTTATATAAACAATATAGATATCATGGCACCTTATTGTATCGGTAGAGCTACCAGCGAAATCGAGTAGTTAAGTATAAGGGGGAAGTCTTATTATGAGTAAAAGTGAGATTGTAGAACTTGAATAATATTGTTCTTACTCGTAGAATTTGTATAAATCAAACTCTAACGATGGCTTTTCTCTTAAAAATTTAAATTTCTGTTCACTTGAGTACCTACATATATGAACCTACATTATTTTGTTTTTGTAGATACGCTTAGAATCAATTTGATCTGAAAATTTCCATTTCGAAAAAAAACCAAGTAGAAATCATAAAAAAATGTCGATCGTAGGTACCTACATAAGCAATTTAAGTAAAATTTGCAAATTTCAATTTAAGAATGAAACAAGAGGGTCATTGAATTAAGTTAACTAGTGGTCGACCAGTGCTCGAAATTCGACCAAAACTAATTAAGATTATAAGTTTTGAACATTATTAAGGTTCCATTGTCAAAGACAGGTGAGCGAGCACTATTTCACAATTTTCTGTCAAAAACAATGACATGGATACGTCAAATTTGAATTTAAATATTTACAAAGTTTTTTTATATTATTATTAAAGATAAACAATATTAATTAACTCTCAATTATACCACAGATAAACAAAAGAATAGGTATAATATGCATCTGTGTCAATGTCAAATACATCAAAGTGTGTGTGTGTGAGTATCAAATACATAACATCACAGTAGTGTTTGAAATATTTTTAAATTTTTTAAATTTTTAAAATATGGATTAAAGAAACTTATCAAGGAATGGTTGCAGAAGTGTGGATTTATTTATAGCTGATATATGTATATAATTCCTGTATATAATGTGTAAATAGTCATAATATGTTAGGTGGTTGTATAAGTGATTCATTATTGTTATTTCAAAATTATAAGTGTGTATATAAAAGTGAACACGCCGACAAGTCTTCTGTCGAGACTTGGCGTGACACAATTGTGCAATTATTGTATACTAGTTTTTTAAAGGCGCCCGTGGCGCCCACCTATGACCTTTTCCTGCAAACATTGCTTTCTCATAGCTGAATTCACATGTGAGACTTCAAAATACCTACTTGGTTGTTTTAACTCTTTATGAAAACTCAAAAACAACAAACTTTTAATTACAAACTTTCCATTCAAATAGCTTTTAGCATGTGGGTATTTCACTATTTGATCGCGTGTGTGCGTTAGTTTTCTGATTTAGTAAACTTTTTCATGCAAACTTTGCATTTGTATGGCTACTCTACGCTATTAATTCACATGAGAATCTTAAAAAAAAATACTTTAGTGTGCAAACTTTTTATTGCAAACATTGCATTCGTATGGCTTTTTCTCCGCTATTAGCACTTGATAATAGAACTCTATGAAAATTAAAAAAAAAACTTGAACTTTTTATAACAAACTTTGCATTCAAATTGCTTTTATCATGAGTTATTATTTGATTGATTGAACTTTTTATCGCAATTGTTGCATTCGTATGGCTTTTCTCCACTATGAGTTCGCGTTTGACTCTGCAAACTTTTTATTGCACACATTGCATTAGTATGGCTTTTCTTCGCTATGAAGTCCCACTGTGCGTAAGTTATGATTTGGTAAACTTTTTCATGCAAAATTTGCTTTCTTATTGCCGAATTTATATGTAACATTAAAGCACTTGATAAAAGAACTACACGAAAATTAAAACTTTAACTTTTTATAACAAACTTTGCATTCAAATGGCTTTAATCATGAGTTCTTATTTGATTGATTAAACTTTTTATCGCAATTGTTGCATTCGTAGGTCCTTTCTCCGCAATGAGTTCTCGTGTGACTCTTGAGTCTGCACACTTTTTATTGCACACATTGCATTCGTATGGCTTTTCTTCGCTATGAAGTCCCACTGTGCGTAAGTTATGATTTGGTAAACTTTTTCATGCAAAATTTGCTTTCTTATTGCCTAATTTATATGTAACATTAAAGCACTTGATAAAAGAACAACACGAAAATTAAAACTCTTTAACTTTTTATAACAAACTTTGCATTCAAATGGCTTTAATCATGAGTTATTATTTGATTGATTAAACTTTTTATCGCAATTGTTGCATTCGTAGGTCTTTTCTTCGCTATGAGTTCTCGTGTGACTCTTGAGTCTGCAAACTTTTTATTGCACACATTGCATTCGTATGGCTTTTCTTCGCTATGAAGTCCCACTGCGCGTAAGTTATGATTTGTTAAACTTTTTCATGCAAAATTTGCTTTCTTATTGCCGAATTTATATGTAACTTTAAAGCACTTGATAATAGAACTCCACGAAAATTAAAACATTAACTTTTTATAACAAACTTTGCATTCAAATGGCATTAATCATGAGTTATAATTTGATTGATTAAACTTTTTATCGCAATTGTTGCATTCGTAGGTCTTTTCTCCGCTATGAGTTCTCGTGTGAATCTTGAGTCTGCAAACTTTTTATTGCACAGATTGCATTAGTAACGCGTTTCTTCGCTTTGAAGTCTGGCTGTGCGTAAGTTTCCTATTTTGGTACATTTTCTTTCATATAACTGACTTCGCATGTGAGTTATTAAATACCTAACCCGAAAAATTGTTTTTCTCTACGTCAAGACCTTTAAAAAGTGCTCAGCTACCAGGAATAATAATATTATTATGTTACTGTCACTACTGTCAGCTGTCAGCCGTATGTTAGTAGAACAAAATCTTTAGTTGCGAGTGGCGCGCCATCTAGCGGCGTTAATGACATCAGTCAGTCAGTCAGTCAGGCAGTCAGTCAGTCAGTCAGTCAGTCAGTCAGTCAGTCAGTCAGTCAGTGAGTCAGTGTTCAAGGCAAATATTATAGTATATTACATGATATTATCTTTAATAAAAAAAAAAAAAAAAAAAATGTAGGTATTTTTTTATTCTTATCAATTTAAAAAAAATATATATTAGCATTCGCCTCCGTCTTAGTGTGCGAAATTTCATACATACTCCTCCGACCGCGCAATTTTCGTAACAATGGTCATAAGCACTCAAAATTCCAAAGAAGGAGATGCGTTGTATAATAATAAGGGCATGACTGAGGGTACGAATGCTAGGGGGCGTCCGCGGCGAAAGTACCTCGAACAGTAAGTTATATGAGGATATGGGCTGCGCATCCTATACATGGAGCTGAAGAGAGCTGCGGAGGACCGGACGAGATGGAAAATAAGATGCAGATCTTTGCTTTAAACCAATCCATATAGGTTTGAGACCGCAGAAGAAGATTTACATTACATGCCTACATTACGCACTGTCTTACATCAAAAATGTCGACGATTCAGTAGATTTATCTCACATAAACGTCACTATTGATATGATGGCGTCAAGATAAATTGTCACATTAGGAATTAAAATAATAGGATAATGTATTAATATTGACAACATTTAATGATAGAAATTATTCGATTTTATCGCGACTAAGTAGCAGTCACATTCTGCATAATGTAAATTCACAGCGTTACAAATTGATAATCTCTTAGAATTACGAATGATAATAAATATATATCAGAATAGCGCAGAACATGAACTGACTGATCGACTAACGCCGCTTACCCGAAGCGAGCGATATACCTACGAGCCACGCGGGCCACGCATACACACAAAATAAATGTATGTAGTGGTGCGTGAGTTCTGTTGTTTGAATATACCTACTCTTCTAGGGTAAGCCGATATACTTCCATTCATGTCAAGGTGCATACAGCCACCCTGGCAACGAGATAATGTTCTAACCAAGCATGCTGTGTAAAGTCAACGATTCGGAGGTAGACAAGGTAGTGGGGCTAGTACGAGTTTTATCGAAAGCTTTTTGCACGCTAATAAGCGCTTATAAACGTGCAAATAGTGTTCTAAAATCAAACGATCGAATCGTTCCATTATTTTTGTATGAAACATTTTCGAAACTCTTTCGATGATCGTTTCGATATTCGATCATCGAAAAATTATACTAGGGATACTGGAGACGCTTGATAATGTCTGCGTGAGCTACACGAAAGACTAGAGATTTGAAACGAAATTTTGTGAAAGTGCAACTTACCTACTGTGTTTTCTTTTAAATCATCGTAAAGAACTTTCACTACGTAAATAGGTACGCAAACTTACAAAAAAAATATATTAGCTGCTGTCTTCACTCCATATTTTGGGTGAAAAATATATGTACCTACTCGAAATATGCGCCGCATATTATATTTCTATCTGGGCCAACCAGACACTAAGCAATTTTTTTTTTAATTCAGGATATTTGTATCTCTGGTACAAATAGGTTAAACTTAGATTTCTTAGTTACCTTCATCTAGTTACCTGCCTACGGTCATAATTATTTAAATTTTTTGATTGAAAATCAACGTAAAAACTTTAGTCATTTGATGACGGGTAGCCGCTAGTAAATTCATAAAAGGTATGTGTTGCCGATTGTATCTGAGTATGAAAACACATAAAGTGAGATTATCGCACTGTGATATTTCTACATGAACGACATCGATTATTATGCGTATATCGTATTTACTGATATTCAGCTGTACCTATACTTAGGCGAAACATTGATTTGCATTATGACTTAAAGCCGATTAAATCATTATGTATTGTGTGCTTACCTAGCTATGTTGCCCTATGAGAGAAGCACGTACACAACACTCGTAAATTGCCCACTTATGTGTGTTCAGTTTCGTTTAATGATATCGGAATACGTTCACATCCGCTGTCCCGTCAATCAGAATTCGAATGTCGGGTTTTCACAAAGCTCGATAATGGCAGCTTAACGTTACTTACCATTGGAACCAGTCAAGAGTCAATCGACGTTACCAACAGCACATCTGCACTGGTAGGTGTATGTTTGACTTAAAAACTAATCATGGAATTGAGCATTTAAGAGCACTTATATGATCGAGGGATACATATGTACCAAGATAACTAAGTAGAAACGTGACGTTTTTTAAACGTTGGTTAAAAAAAGTATGTGTGTAGTGGAGAGGTAGATCTGTATCCATCTGTATAAATCTAAAAATTCTTAAAGTAGAACAAAACTATCTTAACCTTAAATTAGAAAGAAATCTCTCACTGAATGTTTAAGCAGTAATTTTTCTCTACGTACCCCTATTCTAAGTTTCTTTTTATTGGATACTATTGATGTTATCAATATCAATATTATGTTACAAAATTGGATAGCATGAACTACAACCAGTTATGTGATTGATCCCATAAACTCTTTTTTTTTTGTTTTTCTGAATACAAAGTACTATTCAAGATGGTAAAAATAAGTGATGTAGCAATTACCTTTTACATTACAAATCCGCCAATAAAAACAATACCTATGTGTTGATTATTGGCCAGTGTATTACATCGGACAAATTTGTCTGCGATATAATTAACAAATTGCCTGATGAAAACTGATGAACTCGAAGTATTTATCGAACGGCTGGTAATCATCGCTTATTCATTTAGACACTTATAAATTGCTCGAGCTTACAAACGCAGAGTAAGCACCTACATGTAAGATACCTACACACTTATGTACCTTCAATACAAACAACCTGACGTACAACAACAAACATGGGTTTGTATACGAACACACCGCCCGAGTGTAAACTTTGCAAATTTGTTTAACGCCTCGAGCGAGTCTGTTAATGAAGGAATATTTAAGAGACTTTCAACGGGACTCGTAAAAAATGCACCGTAATGAAACTACATACCTAAAGGTTCGATGGAGAACTCAACCAAAAATCATACTATGTCATAAAATCAAATTCATGTAAGTATCAGCTTTACAAAATATTAAAAACAAATAATAAAATGCATCGTGGAAGACGGCTCGAGATGGCACAGAAGCAGATTGGTTGATTCTTGTGGATAGAATGAGGCAGGACCATTTGGCAACTGACACTGCAGTTTAGAAGACCTAAAAGTTAGTGAACGGCATGGGTAAATAAGAGAACGAATTGCGTGATTTGAGAGAAGAATACGAAGAGGAACAAAATATTATATGCCGGAACTGGTTGCAGAAACGAATATTCACATGCAAGGTTATTAAGACATTTAAGGGGTCAAATATTAATGAAGTCGTGTTAGATCATTACTTCATTTGATAAAAATGGACTTGTAGTCTTCATTTAGAAAGGTTCATGAGTTGAGCATGGACTTATGGAGGTTCTTATTATTGTATGTGGGTACTGGGTATAAGTCATGACGTGCGGTTAATTAAGGGCGCCCATTGATTGATATAACCCCAGGTGCACCCAGACACAACTTCACTCTACATACGTAATTATTGTTGATTGAACGATGGTGATGTTTTCATTTTATTGATTGATTGGGACGTGTTAATTTATACTACTTAATTATGTTTAAAATATACCTGGTTTCAAACACTTTATGCGTCTAAACTTACATAGGTACCTACCTACATTTGTTTCTGCACGTTCACATACACTTACATATTATATCCTTATGAAAGCAGTTAAAGATTTATCACAAGTGTATCAGAAGTTTAATTTATGTCCAAATTTGTTGGAACTTAACTTACTTATCAAACGAAAGATTTACTTGCCCCTTCCTGATGACTTGGGATGCTAAAGGCGATTTTGACTGCGTGATCATTCCCCTCTTTTTACGTGCTTTGCCCACACCATAAAATTCTGGTTTCGGCGCGATCCCAATACTATCATGAACATAATATTGATGTCTTTATTTGAAAAAAAAAACGATATATACAAAAAACCTACATTTTTTTAGAACCAGCCCTTCAAAAAATCATTGGTGATAAAACCGTTAACGAACGATATTTTTTTGTACTTGTAGACTAGTGGAACCAGCGTTAATCGTCACCTCAAACATAATGAAGATTCATGGCTGAGAAATATTCAAAGGATACGACGTCTGCATACAAGGAAGTTGTTTTCGCTCCCACCTGGTTAAGTATTAAACACACCACGTTAAAAATAAATTGAGTATTTCGGAATAATATTATTATGTCATAATAATAAGGAGTAAGGTAAAAGCACCAGTGATAGACACATTAAGAAAATTTTTGAGAGAAAAAAAATATAAAAAAATAAATTCAGAAGGTAGAGTTTTTATAAAGGTTGTTATGGAAACCTTAATCCTTTATTTATTTATTACCATCATTATATTGAGCAACTTTGCTAAAAATAGTGTATTTAGATCAATTTGAAAAAACCTCTAAAGTGGAACCAGTAATAGACATGGGCGAAAATGCCCAACCCCAGTATTGGACACTTATTTTACCCAATATTCGACACTATAAGAAAATACAATAAAACGCTCCATTACAATGTATACAGTGTACTAAAACCCTTAATAATACGGTAATGACATTTAAGAAAAAATACGAAAAGGTAATTTAGTCAAAATGTTTCAAAATTGAACATTTTAACTAGGTAGGTATATAAAACTGTTATATTTTATTGTGAATATAGATATATTTTATGAATTACCTTACTATATAAAACTAATATATTACTTTAACAATTTTATTTAAGTAATATTTTAGTTTTAGGTACTAACAAAAAAATCAAGTGTTTTTTTTACGCTTTGTAAAACTTGATCAATGTCAAAATCATCCTCGCTGCTATCGAAATCTTTTTCAGAATTAAAAAGATGGCAAGTAAATAAGTCTCCATTCTGAAGAACATGAATTTGATGTGTAGATGGAATGCATCGCAAATGAAACAATTTTTTGCATTCATCTCATTTGATGCTATTGCTGCTCTTTGTATTTTTTTTTACGTTTTCTACAACAGTTTTTTTTCATTGTTCGCCCTTTTCTTCAATAATTCGTCAGCTCTTTTGTGCTTTGCGGTAATTTTAATTTGTTTATCTTTTTTATGATATAACTGCCACAATTCCGAAGATACTACTGCTGGCACTTTTACTGTCCTCCTTTTTTATGTTAAATATCCTTCTTTTGAGGCCAAAATAATACCATTTTGAAGGGAGTAGGAATATTTGAGCCACTTTTTTCTGACACTTTAGCCGGCAGTTATCTTCCAATAAAGAATTTACAATTGTTACAGCATCCGCAACATTTTCCCTGACAGAAGTAGTTGGCATATAATTTGTTTCAGAATTTTTATTTTGTGCTAGGCTCACAATAATCAATGTTGCATTTTGTCGGCTGTTTATTATTATTTTCAAAGTTGTTGAGAAATCTCTTAACACGTCCTCGATTGCATTCTTCATGTCGTCTTCCTAATATTGGAACATATTTCCTTTAATTTGAGGCATCTTTCAGTCTGTTGAATAAATGTATCACACCTGTTTAAACTTACCTATACTATGAACCCAATGTTCGACACCTGTTGAGAACCAGTATTCGACACATTTCAAACCCCTGTCGAATACTGGACCAGGTAGGAATACGAATCTCAAAATTGAACCACGTAATATTCATTCCATTTAAAATTGTATGAATATATGATATTTTTTAAACCATGAAAAAAAAATTTACCCGGTATTCGACACCCCTGTCCAATACTGGGTGTTTGTAAAAAAAATTGAGCCAGTATTCGACACCCCCCTTAACACTTAGTATTTGTTAAATTTAACAGAATTATTTAGTGTGACATCAAAATATGGAGTGTGTGTAGTGTTTCGAAACATATAAATGTACTATTATTATTTATTTTAATGAAAAATAAAAAAAAATACAAATATTACCTCCTTAATAATTTTGTTAAGATTTTGCTTAAAAACAACAAATGACAGACACGCACACACGATGACCGACAAAAAGTCAACTAAAACGTTGCACTTTTAAAATTTAGTTATTGATTATAACGCTAGAGGGATTCGAGAAATTATTGCAACATAAAGCTATTAAGTTAATACCATAGACTCCTTAATATTAACATTTTTAATTCAAAATGTCGAAAACTGGTGCACTGTCTACCACTGGTGCTTTTACCTTACAAGAAAAAAGCTTCAAAAGAAGCTATTTTGAATATACGTAAAGATTTTTATTTTGGATGTAAATTGAAGGGTGTTTTATTTTTAATCGTTTCATTGCTTGATTATTCAATTTACATTTTGAAATAAATGCGTGATAAAAATAATGTTATTCTGTAGAGCCGTTTCTTTTTATACAATAGATGACAAAGATAAAGATATATAAATTCGCGGTAAAGGTCATTATTTTGATCCCAACCCACAAAGGCGTCGGACCTCCCCGTAGTAAGAACCGACACAATACTTTGTCTTATGCCTAATTCTTATCAAGATTGAGTGTTGCCAAACAAGACTTGTTTTGATACCCTCTACAATAGGATTATCAACATCTGATATCGTGTGACATAAAAAGAAAGAACATACCCTTACAATGGTGACTCGGGAATAAATAATTTATTATCAGTTTAAATAAAAAAAAAAACTAGGTTGTTTGAATCGGATTAATGTATATATTCTCTTTAAAGAAGTCTATTTATAAAACCAAAAAGGATGTTTTTGTGGTTCATAATTTTATATCAAAAATTGATTTTTTGCGCAATGGAGAGTTTTTGTTGCCTCCCTATGCCCCTAAGTGGGGCGTAAAGGCAGTTTGGATTTGGAGCGATTTTTTGCACGATGTTTCTTGATGGTGGGGCGTAAGTATCTCAAACATTACGAGTTATCGCTTCTTAGATATTGTAAGATCTACTTACGCGTATCACATGATTCAAGAGATCTGCGGAGTCGATAACAGAACCATATAAAGAAGAAGAAAAAAGAAAATCATGTAGTATTTCTATTGTATGCAAGATGGCTGATGATTGAAGTGATGAAAATACATCTAGAGCTCACATAACGTGAATTAGATCTACTCTATATCATTCGTAAGGAAACTCTTTAGTTGTACCTATGTTATGTTAATAATCTATTTGTTTAAGCATTCCAGCTCGACTTGAAGTTAAAAATAAATGAACTGATCTGGAACCTGTTTCCTTAAAAGAAAGCAGTCATTGAAAACCATACACTAATAAGATGAGTAATTAATCAGAACACAGATAATAATGTTCAAAATATCAAAGGGATTGATAGAAGTAGACGTATGAATTGAGTATATTCTAGGATCTATAAATCTACAACATACCTACATGATTTTCAATATCAGATCTTGTTCCCAGAGTGACATGTTTTATCCAAACATACAACCATAGAGATAAAATGGTTGGATTTGGGTTATTTATTTGAAAACATGTTGAACATAATCATTTAAAGAAACGTTTCCATTCCTATTATCACACGGACCACCATGGAAATCTCCAAATCAATCAATAAGATAAGGGATTTATCTAGATCAACTACCTACTCGGGGAACACACCAGCCCAACTAAGAACTGGTTATCAAAGCGAGCAACCCACTACGCCTTTCTTTCCAATAATTGTAATCCAGTGTAGATCCTGCTGTTGGCCATTCTACTCCAGATCAGTCTGCCGACTATCAGGTGAACACAAACATCAAGGTGATGCCTCCGATGTATTTAAAAAACTAGCACCTAATTACTCAAAGCAGGCTGACCTGGCTGACATTAATCTGAACTTGATGTCAAATTGTTTTAAAATTCTAACATTTATTCGTTGTGCCGACAGTGTTTTTTATTACTTGCTCCATATTTGCTTCTTTCACGGGCGGAAAATTTCTAAATCTATCTCTCCTATCGAATATGCTTCAAACATATTGAAGTTGTTGGTAGACTAGCGTTTACGACGTCGGCTTTCGTACTGCTTCGTGCGGAGGTCGCGGGTTCGATCCCAGGTGCCGACCATCTTCCTCTTTCACGACACAAGCTGAAGCTGAAAGACTCACAGAGTGTATTTGTGTTCACTTTGAGGGAGCACAGATTAATTTTTATAAGTAAAAAAAATAAAATATGTTTTTAACAAGATCCAAAAGCGTTAAATAACGAAACCTAAAAAATCAGCATGCCGAAATGTGTAACGCACATAGTGGATGAAAAATACATAAACGGTAACGCAGGAAGAAGTCGAACGTCATTTAAAAGATGTTTTATTTTTTTTATTAGGGTGGATAATCAACCATTCAGACACTTACTTTAAGACTAGATGTCGTGGGTTCAGTCTCTGAAACTGTCACGTTTTAAGATTTCTTGGTTAATGTAAAAGTTGTCAAAAAGTGTATTTTTGTACATTTTGTGAGAATCTTAATTCATAGAAAAAAAGTTCTCCATCGGAAACTTACATTCAAATGTTTGCTGTAACTCATCCCGTGGTAATCTACATTTTACGAGTGTGCCTAGTATTATTTCAAACAAACTGACAATTTTGTTTTATTGAAATAGTTGAAGCCGGCTGGTTTTCCACATATTTTATTCGCGTCGATTTTATAATGTATGAGAATGAGCGTTATTTATGTCCTTAAAAAATAATGTAAATTAAAAAAAAAAATAATACTAGGTACATAATATTAATATATTCTACGTACGAGAGCATTGTGACAAATGATGTAGGCTTGTGGATGAGTTGTAGTGGCAGCAACGTTCTAATTTGAATTCCCGGTATTATAAATTGTGTTGGCGTTAGTTTGTAAGTCCGATTCATTTTGTAAACTTAATCATATCACAAGTAACAAATTCTCTGAATCACATTTAATCATACCTACACAGGAAGCGAAAAGTCTCGCCGTGCGAAAACTCTGGCCGCATGGCTGTTTCTTGATGTACCTATGATGACTTTTTATATCAAAATAGAGGGAAACTGTGTTCATAAGAAAAAAAATATTATAAAATATATAAGGTTTGGATACCACAATATAATATTCATGCAACTGTACATAGCATGCTTTTGTTTGATCTTGCCACCAAAATAGTGATGCTTTAGAATCTAAATAATAATATTATGTATCCTAGCTTTCTCCCAAAATGCCATTCTGCTCAAATATTATAACGACTAGGTGTTTCCAACAGTGCGCCTTTCCTAAAAATATGGGGGTGTTCGAAATTTGAAACTGCCACACCTTTTGGAAATATTCTTATTACGAATATTATTCGATGTTCCCCGACCAGTAGGGTGGTCCGCTGTTTTAACGAAATGGCGCCTAATATTGACATGTTCAATGCCACATATGAGGAATTTGTTAAGTTTCTTGATGACAACCTTTGATATATTGTTCTTATTGTATCTTGTTTGTGCCATATTTGTGTTTTTGGTGCTGATTTCTATTGAAAATATAATGTCTCGTAAATATTTGTTTGTGGTATTGATTATCGCACTGCCCTGATGGGCGATGGGTGATCTATCGGCGAATGACTGGTATGGGTATCATGATGGCCGACAATATTTTTGTCTATGACTCAATGTAATGTCAACACTTGAAAAGGCGTACTTGTCATGTATGCATTGTTTGTATTGTTTTCAGTTGAACCTATTCTGTTTTGTGATGTTTCAGTTGTGTGTTTGTCTTCTTAATGGTAAATTAATTTGTTGGATTTGTAATAGTATTTGAACACCATCAGCGCAAAGGCGAAAGCTGTCATGCTGATGGTGTTATATTGTAATTTTGTAAAATAAAATAAAATAAAATAAAATAAATAATTCTTAGAAGTATATATGTAGGTACAGATCAAACAACTGCAAATTATTTTCGTTTTTCCTAAACCTAATGTATATTGTATCTTATTATCTGTGGAAATAATTTTAAATGTTAAGGTCCCTAGAATTCCTTGTAATTACCTATATCTTAATTTTAGGTACGCGAAGTTAATTATAGGTACGCGAATGTCCTTCGGTTACAACGTAGGTAAACTAAACAGTTAAAAAAAGTACCTGATGTAATTTTTTTTTAATATTTTACAATGAATTTGCTGATGGAAAAAACGAGTAGGTAGATAGGTGTACCTACTATTTTTTTTTTATTAGCCTTCCACTCATTATTGAGTGATTTAGTACCTACTTTTTGAAATATTCACTAAGGTACATAAGCAATTCAATGGCGCCAATGGCATACCCATTTTCTTTTGTATCATTAAATTAAATAATGATGGTGTAATTTACAATAAGTAAATTAAATTTGTATTTAATATTTTTAAATAAATATGGTAATTATTCATTCTTCAGTCACGTCCCAATAAAATGTAAAACGTTCTCGTTTCACGTGTTACAATAACTTGCAATCAAACATGCATTCCGTATGCAAACAACATACAAAATATCTGTCCATTCCGTGATAACCCATATTTACCCAATCATTTATATTTCTCTAATTGAATAAAAAATTTATATTATTAGGATTTATTTTTTAATTAATTAGGCATTCCAAATTAAGCTTTATGTAAGTCAAAAATGTTCAATTAAGTATAGGTATTCTATAATAATTCTCTACGGGTGATTCGATAGGTACTCCTAAACCGCTATATCCATTATCGTTTTTATGAGTTTATATTATAATATGTTCTAATAGTGCGTTCTCCACTGTAGATCAGGGTACCTAAATACAAAAAAAATAAAAAAATGTGTGTGAATTCAGTAACAGCACCTACTCGATGATGGAATGATATTCTTTTTTTCATTGCTAAAATGTATTTCCAGACCATACTATTATTAAACACACAAATGTCGAAATGCTTAAAAACCAAAACTATTGTGACAACATTTTTAAAACCTTTCCTGTATATTTTTTGTACAATAACAAAAAAATAATAAAAAAAAACTCTTTCAAGATCCTACTATAGGTACTTCTGAAAATAAAAACCTTAGCAAACGAGGGTTAACCAAATAATGTGTGAGTGTTAAGCTGATTACAAATCATCTTATCTGATGCATAATATGGAATTGTAACATGACAGTGTTTCACTAACCAACTTCCAAGGTATAAACACATTTTTGGGAGCGCTGATGCTGGTAGGTACTACCTGCAACGATTTGGCAAAGGATCAATCGTTAATTTTGTTTTGCGTGTCTGATACGGAGAATCGCACCCACGCACCCATGTCCTCGTCATCCTGATTTGTGCGGAGATAAAAAGCTTCCTTCTACTGAATTTTTAGATATGAATCAAGAAATTATTAGTGATTGACATTGTTTTGGCATGCATTGAACAGGGATCATTGCTGATTATGTTTGAAAATTATATACTATAGAAATGTAATGAAAAACCTTGTAGGTAATATTTAAGTACCTAAGTCTTCGTACCTAATAGTTATATCGGCAAGCAGTAAAATTACAAAGCTGTGAATAAAATAATCGGAACATTACTGTAATAACCGTGGAAAAAGGTTTCCATGTTTATAACAAAATAGTCGAGAAATAATGGCAAAACTACGGCTTGACCCTCACTCCCTGGACAAAATATTATAACAATGTAACAAAATTACTCACACAACGATGAATTAGTTACAACACCTTACATTTTTAACTCAGTTTTGGAAATTTTTCCACAAAACTTATACAAAAATGTAATGATTTTTTTATAGGTAAATTTGTCTTTGGAGGAGTTTGTATATTTTTTTTCTGTTTTGCTTTTAATATGAAAACATTTAAGTTTTTTTCAACTGTCAAATCTATGGTAACTAAACTTTTTTAACAACTGAAGACAAATTTAGTTATAGATAAATAAATAAACTTAATTAACAAACTACCCCAATGTTTCGTCAGTTCAACATTCTGATCCAGCATTTTACCTTCATATAAGCATAGTCCATAAATTTCAAGACAAAAAAAACTGTACGAAATTCCACACGACCGTGAACGAATTCAGTACCCCTCATTCAATTGGCGTTTGACATCTCCCAGAAATGTTGATAGTTGGCACGATTGTCAGAATTTGAAACCCTGTAAACACCGTGTAAAACCAATACATCGACAGAAAAAATATTGGTCAAATTGGTAAAGGTGTCAGTAGAGCTAGCCAACAATATTATGCGGATACCTTCTGTGCAAACAAATAAAAAAGTTTAAATCAAACATGTTGGATATAAAAAATACTTAATTAAAAAGCAAAATGTTTTATGGACTTATCCGCAAAACTTTTTTTATATCTCCACTTTGATAGGCAGACGATACGCATCTTGAGAGTAAAACGTTTCATTCAGCGTTCAAAGGGAGTTTAATCAAATCAATAAATTATAACATGTCTTCATTATATTGTCAAGGTAATGAGGAATAAAGTAAAATGAAGCTATAAATAGTCGAGGCATTCCACTTCTGTTTGCCTGCGATAGGGGATATTTCATTAATAATTTACGATATTACGCACAGACTAAGGACCCGAGATTGCGTTTAATTATTGCCGCATACATTATGTTTAACATCTCTATTTAAATAAATTACACGAGAAATTATGCTATGATGTTGTTTGAAGTAGCACTTATGTCGACAAGATTTTACCTCAATTTATTGAAGATTGTATGAATTGATATAACATAATTTACTTATTACCTAATATTAATCCAACGGTTTTGTTTTAATTAATTGATAATATACACCTGTTGCATTGCTTTCTCCTTCTTTGGTCTCAGTCCTGAGGATTGGCGTACAGCAAAGATTTGCATCAAATTCTCTATGTAGAATGCGCAGACCATTATTATGTCCTTATTGTTCAAAGTTTCATTCAATCCTGACGAAGACATTCTCTAGAGTTCGTCCCCTTACGCCTGTATTCACCAAGAGAAACTGAGCGTACTATCAGCTCAAATTACGACCAACGTCAAAATTGGTATTCACCAAAATAATATACACTCCCTCAGCGTGATTTGAGTGAACCTTTCCCTCAAATTTTAATCGGTTATAGAGCTGGAACACGTTACGCTAAGCGTCCATCTGTCAAAATTATTCTATAGCGTCCGCCATACTTTTTGCCGCTTCCTTCCAATTTTTTGCGTTTTTTTCATTTATTCAATATTTGTAAGCAGGCATGTAATAATTTTATATGTAAATTAATCGGCTCGACAAATCGACACTTATCAATAACCAAAAAGTTCTGTTGCCTTTTTTTCTCCATGTTACAATGCTTTTATACATATAAGTATTTTAACATTATAAATGTAAGAAATTAGTACTTTATTTAGCTTTGGCCTATTATCGATAGATGGCGTTGATCAAGACTGACAGTTAATGGCGACTGAAAAGAACGCGTTTGGGTTTTGTTAATAAAAGTTATTGATATCATTGAATTAAACTAAATAAGAAATCATAATAATTATATTCTATAATTTTTTTTAATAGATAAAAAATTATTCATATTTTAAATAATCAAAAATATAAATTTTAGTTACTTTATTGACTGCTCCCGTAAATAAATGACAGTTTCTTTTCAAAACATTTGAGTTTTATCTATGGATACACACGATCAGTCTAGGCTCAGCTAAGTTTTTAAGTTTTCGTTGGTGAATAGCTACAAGCGTTGAGGGAGGCTGAGGGAGACATTAGGCTTATATTTTGCTTAGCTGATCTTACGCTCAGTTTTTCTTGGTGAATACAGGGGCTAGTCATGCCTTCTATAATAATAATATTTTATTGGGAGGTTATCGTTGCATAAAATGTGATCTATCCATCTGGCCGCCACTCTGATGGTATTATGGTCTTAACTTAACAGAAGTGCCTCATCTCTTCTTGAATTCTGTTGAGAACCTCATTCGTGATGTGTTTCGTCCAGGAAATTCAATTTATGCATAAATTCATAAAAAATCAATAAATCGAAAACTGGATCCCGTTCTCCTTCAGAACACATATTTTCCAGTATTCTGCCGTTCGCTTGTAAGTAATAGGCCAACCCGTCGAATTTAGATATTACCTTCTTCCATCACTTAACTCAGCTTGAGTCTGTTTTTTCTTCTAGGACCATCTGCGCTGACTGCTGATCTCAAAACTTCTTAACATGGTAACATCATCTCCTCTGGTTACAATCTTATGATTGGTTGGCAGCAATTTTCTCTAGGTACTCTGTCTTTCCACTCCGCTCTATCCGTTGCAGCTCTTTTCATAATATGAGGAACTGGTAAATAAAATTAGAATTTAAGGTTTACCGCATATTGTGATTTGTAAGTCCTATACTTTGCTCTCATTCACAGGCCCAAAAAGTTTGTGCGTTTCGTAATAATTTGAAGTCTTAAAACTCCTTTTAATTAGAGATCAGCATTGGGTTCTTTACACACTAATGATTAAACGAGAGTTTCATAAATTCGGATTTTTTCTGTACATTTTCTTGAGAATTTGGTCAAACCAAATGAAAATTAATATAAATTTTCAAGTAAACAAATCACGAAAAAAGAGAAACAAGTTAAAAAAATAGTTTTGAATGTGTATATAGATAATATTATCTTTGTGAGAAAAGTAAAAAATAAAAACAAACGACCTAGGTACAACCTAAGAGGTTTGTAATCCTCTCGAATTGCAGACTGGATTTTTTATAATTAGGTACATACTTTAATCAAACTATAGTATTGAGAATAATATCCACAGATACAGAATCTGTCAGATCAGAGACAGATGGGCTGACGGCTTACAACCTCCATTGCCATCGGGTCTAAGGCCTTTTACCATTAAAATAATGTTCCTCATTTCACTAGGTACTCAAGAATGTCTCAATGTTGAAATATATTATATTCTAGACCAGGCAACGGCAACCTTTTATTGTAAAAGGGCCAAATATTTTTCATGAGGATTAGTGCGGGCCGCACTTGCAGTAGGTATACCTACAATATTTATGTACAAATATTTTAGTTATAAAAATAAAACACTAAGTGTATATTTTAACGACATTTCGCTACCCCTTCGCTCCCTTTCTCGCTTCCTTTCACTCGATTGTGTATAATATCGTCCGTCATGTGCGTTGCGGCGAGAATCTTGCGGGCCGCACCAAGATGTCTCATGTTCAAGACATTATTAAAGTATATTTTGATGAAAATTTCATAATATAAGTATGAGTTTCTGTGAAGAATTTCTGTGCGGAGGAAACAAGGAAGCGGTTGGTGGAGTCTCTGATTCATCCCCTATTTGATTACGCTGATGTGTGCTACCTAGATATTTCAGTTGAGTCTTTGAATAAGCTCGAACGCCTTCAGAACACCTGTATTCGTTATATATATGGCTTAAAAAAATACGACCACGTTTCTGAGTTTCGCCAACGTCTGGGTTGGAAATCAATCGCACGGCGAAGGGATGACCACGTTCTCTGTCTTCTGTATAAGATTCTTTTTGATCCCTCCACTCCTCTGTACCTTAAGGAACGATTCACATTCTTGCACCTGCATGGACTCCCACTAAGGTCGGCGTCGAACAATCTTCTGGCTATCCCACCACATAACTCTGGCTACTACACGGACTCTTTCACGGTGCATGGATCGAGATTGTGGAATCAACTTCCACTGCAATGTCGCGTTTGTTCGTCCATCAGCACATTCCGCAGGATCATTGCCGGCCGTTAATCTTCATTGTAAGATGAGAAGCATCCCCACCTTCCTCCCTATTCCTCCCCAACATCTAGTCCATCCTATCCCTATCCTCATATTGTATTTAGGTATATGTTTATATCATATGTATATATTTTTATTTATTTATTTATTCTTAGACATATTTTTATTTTCTATTATAATTGTTTATTTTTTGTCACTTGTTATCTATTGTTCTGTCAATCCTAATATATTCTCTTTGATTTAACTGGGTTGGCTGGCAGAGATCCTTCGGGATAAGTCCGCCCTTTCGACTGTCCTATTTACTGTCTCCACACTTCATTTTGATATAATAAAGTTTTATTTATTTATTTATGAGTCATACCAATAATAATAAAACAAAGATTGATTTATTTGAATATTTTCAAGCAAAGATACTGATTTTACATGTAGGTACCTACCTAGTTATTCATTCCTAGGCCATCTACAACTTTGAAGTTTCTTAGGCAAACTCATTGGCACAATTTATTGAATAAACCTTATATAATATATTTTTCACATTTTGCCGAAGGTTTATTTCTTATAGACTCTAAATTTTATTTTTAAATAAATAAGTTAACAACAAATGAGAAGAAGTTATCAAAAGCATTTCGCAATTTTACAATAAATTAAAATTAAAATTCCTCTCCCCACGTGTTTAAGCGCCAAGATAAAACAATTCAAATACTTCATATTGTTACGAGGGAGATGGCTGAGGTGATAAATAAATTAGTCAATTTATTGTAATGTGTCGAGTGAACGTTGTGGGCAGGAGATGGTAATCGGAAAAAGATCATCATGCTACAAAGGATGTCATGAACTGTTTTATTTATTACATTGTGAGCTATTGTTGGAGTGATGGTGGAAAGTAACGAAATGTATTTAAATCAATGTTATCAAAATTAAGATAAAGGAGATCGAATATTTAAATGATAATCAAATCATTTTCAAGTCGTGGTTCTTTGGTTGGTTCTTTGGTTAATGTTATAATATGTTATCCCAACATCCCAACAGGATTCAGTATATGTAGAGCAAGAGACTCTATTTGAATATCAAGAATACTGGCTTAACAGCGAGTGGGATCCAGACTCGGAAGTCAAAACACTGATTGAGATGGCGATATCAAACCTTCTACAAAATGCAGAAGTTCTTGTGTAATCGTGATCTGAGCTTATAGACAAGGTGGAGAACTTTTAAAGCTTATGTTCTACCAGTACTGCTGTATAGAGTGGAGGGTTAGACCCTCAAAGTTCCAACCAAGGCGAGGTATGGGCCGTAAAAGAGCATTTTGGCTTAAGAATCTACAACAGTGGTTTGTTGTGACAGAGGCTGCAGAGTTGGTGAGACTTTTACAAGACCGTGATACTTCTTATTCGCAGATTAGCAACCTCCGATAGGAGTGACACTTAAAGAAGAAGAAGAATGTCATAGCTGATCGATGGAGATTTTGGAAAGATTAGAGGGAACAAGTTTTAATATCCACCTTCCACTGGAGAAAATGTATAACAATAGTACCTAATGAGAAGATTCTAATTCTAAGAATTAAATAAGTTTTGATGAAAAATACACTGCTCGTAGATCACTCTCGAAAGAGTGCATTGCTATATTAGAAAACTGAAGAAGGAAAGGAATAAAATGTTAGTAAATAAATAAAAATAAATAGGTAAATGTATACTTTTCAATACAAAGGTGCCAGTATAGCCGGCGTAGCTTATTGCCCAAGGCAATAATTATTGTCACACCCAATCTGAGACAGGCCTACACCGGATTGAAACTTTAAGTACATAAAAAAAAAAAACAAAAACCTCTGACCTGATCGGGTATCCACCCTGGACCTCTTGAATTGAAATTTAAGCCTACGAAACTAGGTTACCGAGGTCGGTCCGTATTTTTTTCTTAAAAAATGTTTTGTTTTTTATCGTTTAGTCAAGCTTTACGAGAGTTGAAAACTTGAGAAAAATAGGTAATGTATGGATTTTTTAATTTATGTCCAAACTAATAATACTTTATCAGTGCTCAAATATCTTATAAAATGAAATTTAAAGTAATATAAACCTTTACAAACATTGCAATTTTTTCACAAAGCGAAATTATAATGACAGTTAGCAGCTGATTATAGTTTACTCATGGTTTGGTCATAATCACGACATGTAAAAATTCAGTACAAAATTTGAAAAAATCAATGGTAATAAAACGTATTTCCAAGAAATATTTCGACATTTATAACGCACAACACCCACATTTTCTATATCGAACAAAAGAGATGTTATCTCTCCGCGCGATATCCCTTTAGATTCCACGACATTAACTAATTGGTAAAACCATATAATTCAAGTCGAGTTATTAACTGATTGGTATTTCATACAAACCAACCTAAGGAGAGTACAGAGTGAATAATTTAAATAATTACTCGACATAGAAATAGTATGGAAATGAAGACGAGCACTCACCTAGCACGCACACAACCTGAGCGCTTTACTCACTCACATTAATGAAATTCTCTGTCACGATGTTTAGTTTAACAATAACTCATAATCAAAACTAATAATTTGCGAACATAGAAGTGTCTACCTAACAAGATGTTTAGTTCATTCATTTCGCTAACAAAATAATTAAGCCCATGCAAACATAATGTACAATGTACATACCTACACCATCTCTTCCGGTGAATAACATTATCATGCCTGAAATAACATTTCGACTAGCAAAATGTCATTGATTCTATTATATTGTCTTTAAATGTAGGGAATTTGGTCACCTCCAATTTTAATTCAGTTATCTCTTGAAAAAGTTACTGTTGGACACTCTTGAAATTCCATTTCAATTTGAAATTTTCGAGTTGTCTGAATCGCGAACTAGTAAAAATCCCAAAGATATCTGAATATTCACAAAAATTGCTGTCCGATTACAAAAACGATGATTTTATCATAATTTATAAATTAGGTAGGTACTTAATAAAGCATGTTTTTCGATTTTAAGAATATTTTTTATACTTACGACGAAAGAATATAAATAAAATATGTACATACTAATATAGGGAAAATCATTGTAATAATCCTTAATTATACCATTTTTCACAAGACAATACCGAGTTCAAAACAAACCAATCGTGGAAATCTTTTTTCTTTAGCAGCCAAATCTAAATGACTTCTTACAATGGGCTTTGTCTATTTCGTTGCGGCCCCTTTCAGCATAATTTGTCCATTTTTGCACTTGTTCACCCTGCTTGGGTTCTGTGATAATCTACCCAACCATCAATGGAGCCATAATAATATTCGCGTAGATAACTAATCGCGTGATGTCAATGTCGTCATGTTGGTACCAATATAAAACCTCATTCTTGTTTTCTTGTTCTTTAGATGTCATTGTCATAAACAGGCCCGCAAATACTATATATGTACACAGCTACACGAATTATCAGGTTGGCATTAAGTGTTAGTAAACTTCCAAATGCGAAATGTCACGACTTACCATAGACGGAGGACTTTTATAATCTGCTATAATCATATGATAATCTTTAACAAAAAAGTTACCCACGACCCTCAGTAATCAGGATATATTCGGAAGAGGATATATTCAGGATATATTTGCAACTTATACAATCAATAATGGTTCGTTTTAAACCCTTTGAAATATGAAAATCATAGATCACTCAATTGTGAGTGGAAAAAAGAAAATTGTGTTTACTTCCTCCGACTTAATAATATAAAACATGTGCTGTGGTGTGTTGTGGCGCGCCAAAAACATTTAATATTTTCGTATATATAGATCCAAAACACAAAAGTGTGATCTGATATAATTAGGTATTATTTTATTAAATAAAACCGATAGGTAATGCTTCTGGCATGTCAGAATAAAATACTAAGTGTGTTTCTTGATTTTTTTGTTTAAATGAATCTGTGCTCACTCGAAGTGAACACAAATACACTTTTTGACATATTTCACACTAACCAAAGGGTTGTGTCGTGAAAGTGGAAATGGTCGGCGCCGCCCGGATTCGAACCTACGACCTCCAATACGCTGTACGTACGAAAGCCGCCAATCGATACCACTGGACTACCAACCACCTCCAGCTTTATGTAGGTACCTACTTCGTAAAACTGTGAAAATATCATAATATTTACAATGGAAACTCTACATAAATAAATATTAATCTATTCTCAATTTGACCACAGATAAACAAAAGACTATCATATATGCGTCTGTGTCAATGTCAAATACATCGAAGTGTGTGTGAGTATCAAATATATAACATTACAGTGGTGTTTTAATGTTTTTTATTGATTTAATGTATTTTTATACATAATTTTATAAAAATATTAGCATTCGCCACTCCTTTTCTATTTAAGCTCCTCCGAGAGCGCAATTTTCGTAAAAATGGTCTAAAGTTTTTCCTTCGCGTATTAACATAAAATAAGTAATAAGTAACCTCACCACAAAGTGGTTCAAATAAATTAAACACAACTATTATACAAGATTTGCCTCCTTAAGTTGGTATTATTGGTATTATTAACGTTAAAAGGGCATAAGAATCTATTAAAAATAAGCGTGTTGTGAATTATTATTCGCATGTCTCTATAATAATTGAAAAGTTAGATATAAATTAACACA
The DNA here is from genome assembly GCA_963576905.1 of Mystacides longicornis. Lineage (NCBI taxonomy): Eukaryota > Metazoa > Arthropoda > Insecta > Trichoptera > Leptoceridae > Mystacides > Mystacides longicornis. The sequence goes on from OY756426.1 coordinate 14,747,112, forward strand.
TTTTCAAATAACGAAGCTGCAGTCCTATTTGAAAGATACGGCATGATTAATAGTTGGATGAAATAGAATAGGTGCTGTGCTGTGCTGTATGGTCCGTACGTAATCTATATATTAATACGTGAAGCAAAAACTTTTTATCCCTTTTTACAAAAATTGCGCGGACGGAGGTGTATGAATTTTTTCACATTTTTAGTCTATATAGAGAAGGGGTGGCGAATGCTAATATTTTCTTAAAATTATGCATAAAAATGGATTAAATCAATAATAAAAACACTACGCACACTACTGTAGTGTTACGTATTTGATACTCACACACTTCCACTACTTATAAAGAAGATCAGAGTCGTAAAAAAAAAATATAAAATGTAAAGCCCCTAATAATGGGCGCAGAAAGCTTTTTGAAGGCGGTATATTTAAATGGAAGGTGGAGTTGAAAATAGCGGAATATTCAAACTCATTGCGTCAATTTGAGAATAGATTAATATTGTTTTTTTTCTTCAATAATAATAGAAAAAACTTTACACATAATATCAACATTTAAAATTTGACGTATCCATGTCATAGTTTTGGAAAGAATATTATAGTAAAATAGCACTTACTTAGTCTAATGTTCAAACTTATAATCTAAATTAGTTATGGTCGAATTTCTAGCACTGGTCGACCGCTAGTAGTGATTATTATCCAAACGAACATTAATAATTTGTACTGGACACGTGCTAATTTGACTAACAATACCCTTGGCTGTATTGTACTAGCCACACCGCGAGTTGATGTTCATATTATTAATATCGTATCGCTGTAGATAAAGTATAGAGTTGTAGCGTATAGCGCGACCAATCTGCCACGCCTAACTATTTTCGCCTACAACTGTCATAATAACACAATGTAATGAGAAGTTTCGCCACTTAGGGCTGTTTTATACACGCGACAAAAATTATTGCTGCCGAACGGTATATTTCAAAAGTTATTAGAATCGAGCAATTATTTCAGAAAATAAAATGATACGATGTCGTTCAGTTCTCAAAAGTTTTTGATGCGGAAACGTCAGCAAAAAATTTACCTAGCTACATTGTTTAATTTAGTAATGTATGTAACTAGTTAGTGAGATTTTAAAACGTGTGTTCGTGTACATTTCTACAAAACAAACTTGTCTTATCAAAAATGTGCTACTGGTTTCTATATCCACTTTGACCATAATATAATGACGAGTGTGCCGACCCAAAAACAAAACACTTAGATTATTTTTGCTGACATAATTCCACCGAAAATTCACGTTTTTTTTTAACAATAAGAGCCTTGAATGTTGTCCTAAGGGTGGTAATTGAGGCAGTTGAGACAAATAATTATTATGGAAGAAAAATAATTTAATAAGAGGGTATTAAAAAAGCTCAAGTTTGCATATTCTTAGACAATTTTTTGGAACCGTACGCCCAGAATTCATTTCATTAACCCAGGAGTGAGAAGAATTATTAGCCTTCACTTCATTAATTATAAGAATCATTAGCCTTCACTCGTCCAGTATATATAGGCCTCCCTCCACTATTTCTGTCTCTTACTATTCTGTGCCATTGATTGTGGGCCACTCTCCTAATATCGTCAGACCACCTCAGAGGTGGCCTACCTAGGTTTCTATGACCTGCTCATGGTCTCTGCTGTATCAGGAATTTCTTGGTTTATCTGTCATCTGTGACGCTGATAAATTGGCAATACAAAAATAAGTATGAAAGCGCTCATCAAAATATAACACAGTCGTCACGTATACATGGGGACTAACGAGTGGTTCCGCGCTAACACAATATAGACAGCTGGTGGAAATAGTAAGACGGTGAGTATTCAGGCGGTATTGTTGTGATTTATCACTTCCTGGAGGCCTACGCGGTGTTATTATTTAGTCGTAAAGAAGTCTTCTTCTCCGCCTTGATCAATACGGTAGTGTTTAAGGAATTGCACACCGGCAATAATTCATCTGTTAGCTGTTAGCGATAATGGGCGCGTAGAGCCCACATTCTTTTTTGTGCTTTTAATTAAATTGTTAACCATCAGTTGATATTCTTTCAACCATAACTTTTACCCTAGAAAGAAGTATAAATATTTACCTTTCGTTTTAAATGTTTGAATGATGAGTTCCTTACCTGAAAAAAAAACAAACAATATACATTAATAACTACACAAATAATAATTTTTATAATAATATTTTTTTTTTTTGGAACGACAAGATTGTTTAATCATTTCCAGAGAGCATGGATGGAAGAAAAGTACTAAGGAACCAGAAACAATCTTCATCCAGAAATATAAATAAAATGTCTGAAAAAAGGAGATTTTTTTTTTTTATAAAATGAATCTGTGCTCACTCAAAGTGAACACAAATACACTCCTTGACTCTTTCACAGTAAGCTACCGAAAGCTTGTGTCGTGAAAGAGGAAGACGGTCGGCACCTGGGATCGAACCACGACGTCCGCAGTACGAAAGCCGACGTTGTAACCGCTGGGTCACCAACCACTTCGATTTTTTTTATTATGACGAATTAAAGTATTTGCTTTGAAGGTTTGTCTATACCCATTGTAGTAAATTTTTCATCAATATTTATGAATTAATTTTTTAAAAAATGTCAATCATTAGGTTATACTTATTACCCAACTATGTATATACCTAATAGACATAAGATCATCTGTTATTTGAGCACTGGAGATTTCGTGTTTTTGTTTCATGCATCCATTTGATTTGTAGATTATGTGTTATTCAGTGTTCTGTTGGAGTCCCTAATAAATCAATAAATAAAATTTACATGATTTTTTATGAACATGGTAAGCGCAATCGATTTTAGACAGATAATTAACTTCGAAACTTCTTTTTCTTTCGTATGCATGCGACCTGTTATCTAAGAGTTTCAGGGATTGAAGTCAAGTGTAATAAAATGGCCGCCAATGATATCTGTCGGCGGTGTTCCCTTGGTAACAACGTAAAAACCTGTCGTTTGAACGTTGTTACTATTAGAACAGCCGTTATCGTTGGCGGCAATTTTATAACACTTAGCTTAGACCTCAGCAGAGCATCATTATTTTTAAGATACTCTACTCCCCTAGGCATCACCCTGCTAATCTCTTCAAGTAAATCAGAACAATGGGACTCAGTCTCAAGAAGCTGATTTACTTAGTCAAGTGAAAAAGAAGTTCAGGAAACGATCGCGATTTTCGGCATCCAACAATCGACTGAAGAAGAAGAAGATAGAAGCAATGCAGATTTGAGAAACTTAAAGTATGCTGATAAGTGATAAGCTGGTATACACTTTAAAGGATTTTCAGATTAATAAAATATGGAGTGAACCTCAAATAATGTTGTTTACATTATGTCGCAGGGCATGCCGCTCATACCTTTTGATACCGTAATCATGTACGTGCTTTTTCCATGCGACACCTTATTTGTATTGGCAAAATAGATGTGGTCTGAATATTGTTCCACCGACACCGGCTTATTCCTTTGCAGCGACAAACAGACGTGGCGTATAATGCATCTCTCATTCTGTTTTGACACAATATAGGTACCTAGTGATAAAGCACGCTTCTCTATTTCATACCTTTTTATAAATGCAAGTAATCTACTAAATAGGGTGGTTACTAGTTTGAAAATATTTTCTAGAACCAACCAAGCATTTGCATTTCCATTATCAATATTTCACGGCCAAATAATCGGTGGCTTAATTTTATTTTGTTGTATCATAACGAGTAGGTATATACTTAGTGTCGTTGGTGGTCTAGCGGTTACGAAGCCGGCTTTCGCACTGTTTCGTGCGGAGGCCGTGGGTTCGATCCCAGGTGCCGACCATCTTCCTCTTTCACGACACAAGCTTTAAGTAGCTTACTGTGAAAGAGTCAATGAGTGTATTTGTGTTCACTTTGAGTGAGCACAGATTCATTAAAAAAATACATTTTTTACAAGTATTCATATTTTACACCACGTTTTTCTCAACTTATCTCTTTTTGTGAATACTTTGTATCGTGATAACTTTGAGATTCTTCTGAATTATTTTTTTCTATATTTATATTATATATTCACAATTTATTCATGTATAACCGATTGACGTCCCCATGCAAGTGCATGGAATGGGTCTACGGCGGAAAACAAATTAAATTATACAAAAAATCAAACAGTTAAGTATGTATTACGAATAATTAAAGTACCTACTTATTAGTTTTGATCAAACTCAGAACAATTCTTGTCCAGCCGATTTTCACGAACGAGACAGAGTTTTTTCGATGAGATGATTTAGATTAGAAGATTAGATATTCACAATTATTAAAAACGTTAGGGAAATCAGAGTTTATATCAAAATAAAAGCCCTAATACTCTTAGCCACATTACGAAGACGATCTTTATGTAAAAATCAAAGAGAAACATACACTCAACAAAAAATTGTGTAATGACTGAATTATGCGTTGTAAAGAAAACAAGACTTTAAACAATATTATTTCAGGAACATAAATTCGTTTCACACATTAATTAATATGTTCATTTTGGAATTTATTAGCAGTGTTGTGTTATTACAACGTCAATACATATTTCTTTATTATGGGTTGTCGTATTTACATGTTACGATTAATGATTTTGGTTAAGCCCCTAATATGTTGATTATTATTTCAATAACTGATTTGTTAACCAAATTACTTGCACAAAATATTCAACACAATGCACTGTGAACATTATAGGCTGAAACATCAAACTCATCAGCCCAACAGACAACGATGCGGATTGGCATGTATTTTGCTCATCAATGGGAGATCAAAATGTTTACCTCTACATATCTGGTTCTCTACTTATCTACTAAGTATATGTATATGATTATTTTCAAAAGCAATTATTAATAATTATAAAATTATTTGATTCCTTTTCAATTTGTAATGAAAAATATCATACTTCTAATTTGATCTCAAAAAAGGTAAACGAGTCAAAATTTAGTCGAAATACAACTAAAGTATTTGAGTAGGTATACAACAAGGCTGTTTTGTGAAGATTTTAAAATGCATGTATGCGATCATCAACGTTTAATTATATCGGATTTAAGTGACGGAATATGCATATAAACATTATGCACCTACTTGTGTAAACAAGATTATAAATATTCGAAAATATTTAACCAATGTAGAGATTATAAAATTAAATTCGGACAAGAATATAAGATCTTATTTGAAAAAAAAATAGAAGGGTGGAAAAAATGGTTTAATAATAGGTACCTACATAGGAAGAAATATGAATCAGAACTCACCTAATTCTTGAATCAAAAAGTTTACATTGGTCGACATTATGATTGGATAATGCGCTTGAAAATATTACGTCATATTATATATCACACTTCATCACGGGCGATTTAGAATTCTTTTTGAAAACTGACGAATAATTTACGTAGCCCTGAACACATTTGTACAGGGCTTACGTGACTAAAATGGTTGGTAAAACCAGTATAGGAAGTATCAAAAATATTACCCACACTTGACACACCACCAATATTACATTTGAATCATACGGAAGAATAAGGCTTTGCCATAGAAACCCTTTAAAAACTTACAAAGTACACCAAATCATAAAGGAATAAATCAGATTTAAGCTTAGAAATTTTCAAGCGAGATTTTTGTCCAATATCTTTTTAACACAATAAAAAGTAAATTGACATCCTGTATTGCTGCTTCCTCCGTTGCAAACATTTTATTGTATGAGAGGATTTCACGAGATTCAGACGTACGAAAACTCCGTACCTACTAGTACGGTGTAAATATAAATATTATGTTTAGACAGACTCTCTGAAAGACGTGTTACAACGCATTACTTCCGGCGTTGAAAGCATTTTCAATTTTGCAGATAATCACGGTCGGTAGGCGAGATATTGTTTAGAGTGAAATATTATGTGCAAGATCATAACACCAACACACCGTACAATATGCACGTCGGAACATCATAATAACGCCATAATGTTATGACTATATCTCATCTATATATTTATTGTGTTAGATTCTTCAAAACTGGACCGATCTTTAAGAAACTTTTGGGTGACTCGATGGTTATCCGAGGATGGGTTTGAAGCAAACTCACATTTTTAGACGCCCTATTTCTATTTTAAATATAATAATATACAGATTTTTAAATGGTGGCCTTCGAAAACATTAAAAAGTATGTAAAAAAGTACACGCGCAAAGAGCTATGAACTTCGTTAAAAAAAATCACCAAGTGAACTCATTGAAAGGGTGAATTTATTGAAAGCGTGTAAATAAGTTAATTTGTGCTCATCCAAAGTGAACGTAAATATACTTTCGACATCTTTCACATAAAGCAAAGCTTGTGTTGTTGTGAAAATGGAAATGGTCAGCACCGGGATTCGAACCCACGACCTCTACTGGTCTACCAACCACTTCAAGAATTTACTTTTATTGGCTTATTTGTTGAAATAAACGAAGATACTAATTATTGTAATATACTACTGCGCATTTTACAAGTAAAATCATAGTAAAAGTCAAGATAGTACTTATGTTTCAAGTGATGTATAGACATAGGGAAGATTTCATCTTATTTTATTGACAAAATATTGAAAGAAGAATAGGTTGAAACGCGATATAAAATTAATAAAACGTTAGAATGAGGATAATATAGCATTTCCATCTATACACCAAGACGGTAAAGTATTGGAATCATTGTCATTATCTTATCACCGACCCCGGTAGGCAAGTGGCATATGGTTTGATTCCCATCATTCGGATCGTTTGACAAAGTTCGACGGGTCAGCTAGTAATGTACAAGGATGTACGTAAATCTTCGCCCTACTGTTTGTATGAAATGTGGTGAATACAACAGGCCGCAGAGATGAGTCAAAATTGTTTATATTTAGGTAATAAAATACGGTACGAAATAATATTGTTTCAGTCCATATGGAAATTGTTTTTCACAAACAATAAACTATTAACGAAATTGTTAATTGGTTTGAAATTAAAAGTAATACTTTATACACAAGCGAGTGCATAAATGGTTTCTTAAACTAGTGGCTACCAGAGCTGTGATTTTTTGTTGTGAACTCAGTTATAGAAAATTAATAGTTAGCAAAGATTTCCAAATACCGAAAGTTAAAAAACTGATCTATTCATACAACTATTTCAATGAAACTCCATCTCTCCCCGAGAAAGGCCAAACTCGGGAAGAAAAATTTTAAGTTAAAATCATTTTGAAAAATTCTAAACTGGAATCAAACCGTTAATACCATTGATCGAAAAAATGGATATGGATTTATACTTTGTGGTTTAGCATTCTGGACAATACGCAGATATTTCAGACTAGCTAAGAATCTAGACATGAAAATCAATGTAGGTAATTAACAGGTTCTAAGCTTTTGGATGTAGTTACATCGCAGATTGCTAAATATTCCTTGGACCGATCTGGGAACAAATTAATAAGTTCCTTTTCGACCTGTGGCAGTGTGGGACACATCGTGGGGAGATGTATCGGCTAATCCACCTGATACTGAAGGAAAATATCGAGGGTCGAAAACAGGTTGGAAGAAAGCAGATACACAGTCTGAGTTATAAAAGGGAATGTACGGGTTTCCGTTTTGTGGAACAATTATTACAAGTAGCCCAGGAATAGAAATATTCACTGACGTTGGGACTACCTGACTTGGCACCAAAAGAAGAATTAAGTACAGAAGGAATACCTATCAACTCAGAAGTCACTGATGGTCAAATCCCCCCAAAAGGAATGGAAATACATAAAGAAGAAGCAAAAAATGTTTGTTTCAATGATACCACATTTAGAAAAAAATGTTTTGAAATATTATCTAGGGCTTGAAAACAAACCGTAACAGCATCTCAACAAGTTTGTAACGTTTATCAACTGTGACTGCTCGTCGACGAGAATACATCAGTCCGTGTTCCTAATACCCGTTAACAAGAAGCAGTCACACTGCTTAAGCGTATGACAAACATACCCAGCAGTTAGGAGATGTAGATAGGAGCTATCTCAGTTATCAATCAAATCAATAAGTCAACGGCGTCTACCCATGCTTCATGGTACGGATGAGATATTTGATTATGAACGTTATAAATCAATTAATCGATAATTAGTACACACACAGGTACACCGTTATAATTCTGTGTGCTAAGGTTAATATAGGATAGATTCTTGTGATATACTTGTCATCAAGATATTTGAAACATCAGTAATTGTGCAAATTAAAAAGCTGTTATTTTAGTTTAGTTTTGTTGCCAAAACGATTATCCATTATTTATGTTGCTATGTGAGTAAAAATCATTGATGTCAATAAAAATAATAGCACTAAAAAGGTAAGTGACACTTTCTTGCAGGTAGTACTAGTAAGTAGGTAATGATTCGCTCTATTTCTAATTGATTACATATTAGAAAGTCGTTCTGTTTAAACCGTGTTATTTTATCAGGAGTTGATTCTTACTTTCTTTGTCTATTAAGCCTGATTGCTTCCTTTTTTTCCTAAGAGCTGCATTGTCTAAAATATAACAGGTGGATAAACCTCATCTGAAATAATAATTGAAGTAAAGGTTTCTACAACTGCAACTCTTGATAGTACTTCAGATTTCCCCTTGCTCAAACCTTCGTTGAGCTGCAGTATGTTGGCTCGAGGCCCATCAAATAAATAAAATTATTCTACAAAATACTTGATAGTAGAATAATATCGTCGTGAACCATTCGAGAATCATTTTATAAACATAATATGAAATGAGTTTGCATAATCTTTAAACATAAATAATTATTATTTTTCCACTAGGTTTATACCTAAATACTCGTGTTTTGCCTTTCTTATTTAAGTCAGCACTCGTTTCGACTATCCATAAGGTACCTACCATGTAGCAATAGATTTTATATCTCAAGGGTGATCTTGCTATAAAATCGATCGATCTTGATCGAACTATATCAATCCTGTTGAGATGGATAACCTTACCTATAAAGGTAGATACATTGCATACCACAGACGGTCAGAATATTATGGATAAGCACAATACAACTCGCAAATAAGTTTGACGTTGAATAAATTAATGTATAAATTTTTAAATATAATAATATCAATAATAAACCTACCGTCAATTTCACGGTATATAACTCATTTTCGCCTGTCAACATCATTTAATTTATTTACTTTTTATTTCTGCGTTTTATTAATGTAGGTATGTTAATTTTTTATTGTTAAAGCCAGATGGCTCTGTCGAGTATCTTAATAGTCCGCAGTGCGATACGGTAGGTCCCATCTCATAAATACACCGGTTGCATCTTACGAAGACAGCAGTGTGACAAATATATTACCGCGTTCATTATTAATATGCAAGTAAATCCTTTGAAAAGGTACCACCATAGATTGTTGAGAGCTGTTCTGAGCGAATGATTCATTTTTGTATTGTAAACATTCTTCTTGAGAAGGAAGTATTTGGCAAAAAGGTACAACATTGGTGACAGGTAAGCACTAATTATTGATAGCCATACATGCCTGACAATAATATCAGAATTTACCGATTTTAAAATGAATAGGTGCCGACTGGGATAAACAAACTGAGAACGGGGAAGATAAGGGGTACCCAAAGATCCATGGAAAGAGACATTCTGGGTATCTCCCTGAGAGATGGAGTAAGGAACGAAGAGATACGATACAGTCACCAACATTTCGCTCCCCTCGAATGGCAGTGGGCAAGAGATCAGACAGATAAATTATCGGAGGATCGAGACCTGGAGACACAGAATGACTGCCAGGACGGTCGGAAGACAATCACTACTGTAGATGACGTCTTCGTAAAACACGTTGGGGTCATCTTGGTCCAGAGTGAAGCGTGGTAAGAGATGGAGGAGGCTTTTGTCCAAGACTGGACGAAACAACACGGTGCAAAAAACACGGTGAGACTAGTCTGGGTGCCTGGGCACAGTGAAGTCATGGGCAATGAAAAGGCCGATGAACTTGCCAGAGCTGGCGCATAAAAACCCGCATTTGGCCCAGAGCCCATCTGCGGACTACCACGTAACGCTACCAGAACCAGGCTAAAGAGCTGGGTCAAAGACAGAAGTTGCGAAATTTGGGCAAACAACCCAGGGATGAAACATGCGAAGGAACTAATCATAGGGTACTCGCAGAAGATCACCTTTGAAGCACTCAAGCTTTCCAAAAAACAAATAAGGACCTTAACAGGACACTGCAGACTGCGCAAGCATATGTCCATAATTGGACTCTCCGACACTCCAATCTGCAGATTCTGCTCAGAGGACTATGAAACACCAATTCACATCCTCTGCAGCTGTGAAGCATGCACTCTCTCACAAAAGAAGTCGTACACTCGGTGGGCCACTACTGAACGCTGAGAAGGTAAGACTGCTCGCACCTAGGCAAATTGTGAGCTACATGACTCACATAGGCCTGGATAACGAGCTGTAACATTGAGGGAAGTCACAATATTCCTATTCTGGTCGCAGTGACACAAAGGATACCATGGGCCCTTAACCCGCTCTCAAAAAAAAAAAAAAAAGAGTGGACGAATATATGCTGAGAAGAAGAAGAAAAAGTTGATGAATCGTAAACACACCACTTTTCATAAGGTTTTGTGTTTATTTTTCAAGGCGTTTCTTTTAAAAGGCAGAGAAAACGGACCTCCATTTTTATTCTATACGTCACATCACACATCACACTAAGCCAGCCTTCGAAATAACGGTAGAAGAATGTCTAAAGCACGTTGTAGTTTGTTCAAACCATTTAAAAATCGGGCATCATAAGTGAATTATTGTTATGTATAATCATTGATTGATAATCTATTCTTTCCAGCTACACATCGTCTTCTTCTTGTATGGTATGCGGAAAGATTTTGTGGAATGGTATTCAACCTACCTATTGTCATTCTAGGGGAAACAAAATATTAACCCTTTGTGGGTATAATAATAGATCACTCCCATGTTGTACTCAGGGATTGAATTGATCTGAAATACCAAACCATACCTCCTTGACATTGGTGACTCAACATAGTTTTGTTTACAAACTGGTTGTAGTGTACAAAAAATAATGAAGTATAGATAATTTATAGTATTAGATTATAAATACTCTGAATTGTACACGATTTAATTTAACTGTCGTGAATCTTTTACGAAGATTTTAATGTTATAATATTAATTTAATGGATAAAATCGATTTTTAATGGAAGGAAAGAAAGTCAATATTCCTTCATCCGATTCTTAAATAAGATTTTCCTTTAATACTAGTAGTAATACCTCTGTCCATTATTGAGATAATGGATGCGATACAATCGAGAATACTTTGGGGTACGTCTTTAGAGATTGAGAATAAGGGGTGAACCATCGCCCGATCTCCCCGGACAAATGAAATGAAATTCGTCCCCTGCAACGGTTTCGTCGAGAGAATTCAAAAAGTAATCCCGGATAAAATAATTCCTTCGCCAATCGCAGATTATCAAATTCATTACACATTCCATTGATTTCGATGCGTAAAAAAAAGAAGTCTCGATTTCGAATTATAATTCAGATTACATTTGAAAAAAAAGAACTTCTTTAATCCTGATTATATTTTTATCCTTAATGTAAAAAGAATGAATAGAACTTTTCCCAAAATAATATTGTTTTTATTCAACAAACTCCAAAAATACAGCCATGTAGATATAAAATAGATAAAAATGAGGATCGATAATTTGGTGTCAGAACATAGAAGTCTGTTGAGGTTATCAAAAAGTGCGTAAAGATATTTCGGTAAAACTTGTAAAAATTTTCATGATGAAAGAAAGTAACAGAAGATTTAACTTTACCACTGAAATTTGTAGCGGTTAATACTTTGATCAATACAAAACATTTTGAAATATAATAATGATTCCAAACAAAGTACGAGTATTTATTAAATAAACCCAACATTTTAGGAATTTTAAATTTATTTTTCGGCTCTAAGCGATTTTGGTTGAATAATAATTTCAACATTTATGGTGCATAATTATGTATTGATACATATTTTAACAAGTTAGATAGGTATTTTGTGCATACAATCCGGTCTATTGTTAAAATATCACTGTTCTTCCGTCTGTTGTGTCTGTTTTAACAAATCCTTTTTTTATCCTGTCTACATTATTTTAAAAATATAATTTTAAAAAAGAAAAACTTTGTATGATCTACTTTTTATTTTGAATATATAAGGTTAAAACGTTTTCGGACTACCGTCCATCATCAGTAACCTAAACTATACTAAACTAAAAACTAAGAGGATAGGTTGCTTTCTATGTTTCGAGAAGGAGGGGGATTGGGCGGGGGTGCTATTAACAGTTTAACTAGTGGGGATGTTACGGGCGGGATTTGAATATTCAGGAGGTTATTATTATTGTTATTATGTATGTGCATTGTCTCTAAAATATCTAATAACAATAATAATAACCTCCTGAATATTCAAATCCCGCCCGTAACATCCCCACTAGTTAAACTGTTAATAGCACCCCCGCCCAATCCCCCTCCTTCTCGAAACATAGAAAGCAACCTATCCTCTTAGTTTTTAGTTTAGTATAGTTTAGGTTACTGACGATGGACGGTAGTCCGAAAACGTTTTAACCTTATATATTCAAAATAAAAAGTAGAACATACAAAGTTTTTCTTTTTTAAAATTAATTTAAAATGTTCTACAACGTTACTCACGATAACAAATTTGAAGATTTAAAAATATAATTTATTTATAACCAAAACACCTCAAATTTTTATATCCAACCAATTAACGTGCTTATCTAACAAACTTTTATTTAATTGGCAACCGCTACATTATAAAACACACATTAATAATAAGATAAATTGTTTTTGAGCTTATTATAAATAAATTATTAATTGTGACGTCAAAAGGGTTAAGAGACGGAATAATATATCGCTGTGCCAAATCAACTTGGAAAAATATTGCATTGTTCCAAACTTTTAACAATCGCAAGCTAAATATAACAAATGAAAGCAATTTAAAATGAAACGTTCTGCTAACAGAAAATCAATGAGAGATTGGCAGATCTGTTTTAAAATGATAATATTAACTTCTCTTTGTTCGACTTTCTGACATAAAGACAGCCATTGCTCATTCTAAATTTACTTCTCCACAGTATGAGTATAATAATAATGTATACAGATTGTGTACCTATCTAGTACGGACAACTTTAAATTAGTCTTTATTTTAACAAAGCTTCAACGATTAATGGAATCCGTCTGAGATTAATGAGAGGAAGACAGTATAAAACTCGTTCTCATTTCATATCTCTTCTTCTTGGCAAACGATTATGCGGGCTTGGTAAAGATTTTTCATTGCATACTGTCGTTATGGGTGGACTATCTTGCAAAACTATCTCTTATGAACCAATTTAAGGATATTTTTGTTTTATGTGGCAAATGCTTCTTATTTTCAACTAACTGCGGCCAAATCTTTTTAGCTTATGAAGTGAGCCCTTATCACATCGAATTTGAAATTATGAAAATTCGTTATACATTTTTAGTTGTTTAGTATTTTAAATCCTAATTTTCATAATGTATTTTGTGAAAGATTTATCATTATTTTATCTTGTGTCTTTGATTGTAACATGTTAAAGGCTTAATGCTGTATATCTTTATAAACAAAAATAAAGTGAATAAGCCATGTTTATAAAACATTCTCACTTGAAGAATGTATATATTTTAAGGGTAAAGCTCAAAACCTATGACCAAAGGCCAAGATTTTTTTCCATCAGCTAGCTGCGAATTGCTTCATTAACGTGTATCTTTCTCAAATAGCCTAGAATTTTGTAGTACATTATCAATATACACATTCTATGTAAATCATGGTTTTGTGAATGAACCAGTGAATTCTTAACATCGATTTCGATACGCGTTGGAAAGAAATGCATACCAACGCGTATCGTAACCTAAAAAACCAAGAAAAAGAATATCTGATACGATTCTGATTGAAAATGTATTAAGAAACTAAAAATTGTTGTTTTACTTGATTACGTAGGTATTACATATTAGTATAACTGCAATTCGGGAACATTCTCTAAATTCACAATTATTTCACTAAAATATACCTAGGTAGTAGGTATTTGGAAAATCTTCAACATATTCTTCAGATTTTTAAAACGTTATAATGCATACAAAGACATCAGTTTTACAGGCGGAACTTAATGCCGAACGCCATTTTCTCCCGGTACACCGATCATGTCTAATTTAGGATTGGATTCTAATCGAAGGCAGAATGTTCAGTTTGAAAGACAGAAATCAAACCCGAGACCAGAAATCCGTAGCTTGCACCCAGACTGATTCAGATTTTAAATTCATCTAGATATTATAACTTTTATAAGTTGAAAGAGCATTTAATTTCCCCTTTCTGATTTGTTGAGCCTTATTTTAACGTTCTTATACAATTATCAGCTTAACTTGGAATAGTTGTGCTGACAAATATACGCAAGACAATTACTTATGCTAAATTATTAAATCGCTTGAGCCGGTGCTGACGATAAACTGTTATAAGCCGATATGAATATTCATTTCTCGATACGAAAGAGACATCGACGCTCTCCGCTAAAAACCTATCTGCGGTACTGGATTTTCTATGCAACAGTACAATTATTATACTTTTATGAGTTATATCAGTGGCAGAACCTTATTATAAAAGGTTCTGGATGGGGAAAACCAATATATTAAGAAGTTTGAAAAAAAAATGCTTCCACATTTAAAGATTAACAAGAGAGCGCGCGTTGGTAGCAAAATTTGTTCAATGCACCGGATGCTGTTTATCCTATCATAGGACATACTAGGTACTTGGCTTTGCTTTGAACGAACGAAAAACCTATCAAAAGAATCGGCTGTGGTATAAACTACATTCCACAATAAAAGAAATATCAATACGGAATAAGAGCACCCAAATTGGAAGTTTTTTTTTCCTTTTTGTGCCACCAGAGGCGCCCTTGCTAACCAATACCTACTAGATAATATTATCTAGTAGGTGTTGTGCTAACCCGGTCTAATGTCAAATTCAGTGTTGCCAACGTGGGCGATTTGGAACGATAATCGGCGACGAAAAAATCTAAAAGGCGACAGGTCACCAATTGGGCTACTTTCCTTTCAGCGAATTTTTACCTTTCCGGATACTAAATGACATTTTTTTGAGAACTCCCGCCTTTTAGATTTTTTGGTCGCAGATTCTCGTTCCGAGTAGCCAAAATGGCGATAAATCGCCCACGTTGGCAACACTGATAACCAGCTGTCATAATATTTAGACCTGATTAGAAGTGCAGCCACCTAGTGTGTCTTGTCGGAAGCTCCCCAGAAAACATCCCATTAAATACGAAACACCACCCTTTCAAAACATACTAGGTTCCTACGTACATAACTATTGTCCAAACTTCCATAAATATTGTTCGATAATATACATTAAATCAAAATTCTGGAAAAATCTTATGTAACCAATAATTTCTAAAAAAGGTAGGTACACACATGATTTTTGTAAACTACTGAAATTGATCGATTGTACCCATTAATGGTTTTCTTGCAACAAAATTACAGGTACGCCTCTGGTCTCGTTCAACAGTAAACTGTTGCTGAGTGTGATGCCGGCTACCTCCCTTATGAGAATACATTAACGACCTCTAAATGAGTTATCAACATGTCAGCTGTTCACAGATAGACGCAAACATATTAAAGAACTTTAAACAAAAGTTAGGTATATCGGGACAAAGCTTAAAGGTATAAGCTCTGGCTCCAGATTCCTGTAAAAGTCATATACCGCCGGTTATGCACCTGATTTGTTCAAAGGATCTTCTTAACGATGTACATCGAATTTCGAATAACTCTTCATAGCTTTGGAGGTTTTCTTGGAGATCTTTTTCCTTCAGGGTTACTATGATAGACTATACTACATTAAACGCACGCAGTGTTTTTTTACTTGAAATTTCTACTCGGGGTAGTCGGGGTTGGCCTGTCTCAGATTGGACGGGACCGGTTGACTGGAAAAAATTGCCTCAGGCAATAAGTTTCGCCGGCAATACTGACACCTTTGTTTAGAAGAGTGTTATATTATCATGTTATTATTTAAAAAAAATATATTCATTGATCCACAATATGTCATAAGGGAGCGTTCAATAAAGATATTTAGTGACTTTCCAGTAATAATTGATTAATGAGGCATACATAGCTGTAATATGCGCGTTAGGCAACGTTTAGAGAATGGGAAGAGGGGTAACAAAGAGCGTTACGGTGCATCTCAAGGGGGGGGGGGGGTCAATAAAGTTAAAAAATTGCGTTACGTAATACTTGAACGGTCCCTAAAAAAAAGTATACAACATTGTATGAGAAAATAATTAAACAAAACAAAATTAATATTAAACACAATGTTAAACATTTTACATGAAAAAATCGGTGTTGTCTCTCATGATTACATAACATTGTTATGATGTATCCTTCGAACTATAGAGAAAGGAATTTTCTTAACATCCTACATGAGGACAGCAGAACTGCCTTTTGATTCTCTTCTAGAATTAGATTCTCTTCTAGATTCTCTTTAAGCGACTTAACTCCATTCGTCGATCACTTTAGGTATTATATGGGTGGTTGGTGTATGGCACATATCCTTGATTTCGTGAGCAAGATCGAGATATTACATATTCAATTATCTTGTTTTCATCGGCTTTTTTCAAAATTTCGTCATACGGTATAGTGATATAATAATAATAACTTTATTCAATAAAAACAACACAATAATTAAAAAATACATTTTGGTGACTCCCTCCACTACGCAATGCCTGTCTTGGAGAGGAGGTTGAAGAGCAATAAAATTAAACATAGTCAATCAATAATATCCACGAGATACGTTATTCCTTTCCTACAATCAACCAATCCTACAATACAATGTCGAGACGATTCGCGTTAATCGTACGGTCAGTTTGTATTGATATATCCCAATATAACAAACTTTACATTATTGTTTTGCATTACTGAAATTGGGGTGTACCTGTTCCTTTTATTATTATTAGGTATATACGCGTGACTGAATTGAGTATCTATGTCAAGCAATAATTCAAGAATTTAATAACCTAATCTCTCTCAAATGACTCCACAATGGAATATTATAGGTAAGTAGTCAAAAAGCTCCTCCAATGGCCTTCTATGTCCTATAATCTACTCGTAAATGCCTTAAATTTCTTCAAAAGTACAAATAGCGGTATAATAAGTCATTTGCTTTAAACGCGAAGTATATTATATAATATTCAGTGCCATTCTTAATTCCTGAAACCCTTCAGCCAAGTTATTACTAGCTTCTGATATTTTATCATCTTAGATTTTACAAGTCGCGTGATTTGACCTTTAACAATATCTAGAAAATGTGTTGTCAAGTTTTTACGATGAGTTCTAAAATACATAACATAAATCAATCCTCACAGTGGGAAGATTCAAAGATGTAATAAAATTGTTTCATTTTGTTACATCCGACTTTTAAACATAACCTGGTGTTATTATTGATGTTGTCTCGTCTAATTTTATGCAAATATTTTTATTTAGTGAGATCATTTTGTTTGAAGGTGATGTCACAACACGAAACTTATTGTCTCTGGACGTCCTTCGTGCTGATGGGACGGAGGTTGTGACGCTACATAAAATATTACATGTTAGGTATTTTATTTCGCAGCATCGAATCTAAACACAATAATATAACATTACAATTATGTTTTATTGGTCTAAAATGTCTAGATCGTCATTGTGATGTTTTGATACAACGTCGGGACTAGTATTACAAAAATATTATTTTTAATCAGCCGCTTAATGCTGGTTTTTTGGCCGCGTTTATTTGTCTTCGTGTGCCTCTCCTGATGGATATTGAGACCATTACTCCTCACGATTTTAAGTCAGCCTCATTACTGTACCCCTATAGTAAAATGTTTCAATGATCGAATATCGAAAAGATCATCAAAATAATTTCCATACAAAATGATCGAACGATTCGATCTTTTGATATTAGAACACCGTATGCAACATATGGGCTATCGAGCCCTTATTAAACTCGTACTAGCCCCACAGATGCCATGTCCAGTTTTCAAAACCATTGTCTACCATTTTTGAGCTAAGAAACTCTCTTCCATCCCAAATCCCTTTTTCCTACTGATCATTCAAGGAGAAATAGTTCCTCGAGGCAATATTTTTTTTCTCCACAGAATCCGTGGCAAAAGTATGCGGTCTTACGTTTCTCCTTAGAAGAAATAATATGAAAACGAATAGAATCGTGCAAAAATGATACTCTGCATTGCTTTCACAATGGAACAAAAAGTTCATGTGTAATGGATGCCGTAAAGCAGCTGAGGCATAACAGTGTTTTCACAGTCGGTAACATTTAAGCGAAGTACAATTGAAGGATAAAGTGTAAAGTTATATGCGACTGCCTTTAACTTCAAAGCTTATTCTCAAACGATCGTCAAGTTTATTGGATCATACAATGGGTTACTTTATACGGTTACAACTGCTCTTGCTGTACTGCCTTCAATTTCAATATCCACAATCAGATCTTTAAGACAAGTGTCCAAAGTATCGAGGATGCACTTGTGTAAGGAGTCGTAACTTAAAACTAAATTACCTGAATCTAGACCAATTTTTGGATATGCATCTAGACTCAAATAAAGTGTTGAGCGCAAAATTCTCATTTCACAGTTAGCAAATTTTATGTCATTTAAGAGAAAAAATACATACATACATACCTTTAAGGCTCCCCGCACACCGCAAGCTAGCCCGAAGGAGACCAATCCGCCCAAACCCGACCCGCACGAACCGCCCCCCTAGCTCGATCGAAGCAATCAAACCAAAAAGCCGGCCGGCAAAAAGAGGAAAATAGCCATATTATAATATTTCGTAAGTTCTCAGAGGGCCTAGACAAAATACAGTTGGCGATCGACTACAAACTAATTCTTCGACAATGTAGAGTAGGAAGAAAATTTGCTGTCCACTCTTTATATTTTTATATAAGTGGCATTGCTTGGTTTAAATAATTGTTTATACGTTCCAGTGGACAGATAATTTTTTCGCACTATACATTGGCGAAATCTTCGTTTGTAGTCGAACGCCAGTTTGAATTTGTCTACGGGGGCAGGTACATTAATACAAAAGTCAAAGAAGTAACCGCTAGTCTATCTCAACAGCTTTTTCGCAAAAATTCTATAAATCCAAAAACTAAGCATTTAATAATGCAGTTCTCATTCATTATTACGATCATACAATATTAATATGATAATATGAACAAAAAAACATATTATGTTTTAAGGTGAACCTTTTAAATTTTGTTCTAGGCCAAAAAATACATACACAAAATTTTCTTTAAATATTCTAAAAGAATTTGTTGTTTGTATTTACTATAAGCCTTACAAGCAGATACCCATCAGCTCTGCTACTACGATCGTTTGACATGTTTAATGTAATAACGTCATTGTTTTTGAGTTAAAAGTTTTTAATAACAAATGCGGTCCAAATAAGTTTGAGTGGTTTAAAACCACGCATTACTATCTTTCAAATGAGACCGGTTTAGTGTACATCAGTTGGTTGGTTTCAGTGTAGGGACAGGTAGAAACATTTATTTGTGTTTTTATTACTTATATGGATAGTAAGTGATCTTAAACCATCTACGCCTTATTACCTGTAATGAAACCGTTTTGGATCAGATCGGTTCGTTGGTTTTCGAGTTTAAAACATGCATACATAGAGACATTTTTGTGTTTTATAATAAGCCATATTTGAATATAATATCGTTCTTTACCCTACATAAACACGACTAGAATATAACATCCGTCGCATCTTGCTCAACAGCTATGTAGACTCTCTGTAACAATAATCCTAATGATAATCTAGAAAACATCGTTTGTGAGTTATTAGAGGAGAACCACTGCGCTGCCCACCCACCACTCGAGAAGAATAACAACAATACCACGGCTCTTCAAAGATATCCCTACACTATCTGTACTGGCAAAGCTAATAATCATAATAATATTAGATTTTACTATAGAAAATCTCAGTACGCCGGAATGATATTTCAATAAACCTACGCTTTTTTATTAACATTATTTGATTACCAGACGTACCTTGTTCCTTGAGTTAATGCATACACACGGAGCTTTTGTATGGGAGTATAGGTTGAATTAAAAAGATAACCTCTAAAGCAGGTTCGTTTCAACACTGTACTAAAGTAAAAAAAAAATATTACAAGATTAAAAAAAAAAGATCACCATATAATTCAGGAAGATCACTATATTCCTTCGAAGCAGAGCTGAGGAATCTGGACATAGTGTGGGAGGAGGCCATAAACGTTGCGCAAGATCGAGCGCAATGGAGAGCTCTTGTTGCCTCCCTATGCCCCTAAGAGGGGTCTTAAGGGAGTTTGGATTGGATATATAATTCAGGTGATGGTAGCCCATAAATTCAGTCGACGGCTTTTGTACTACAGCGTAGGAGACGAGAGTGAAGGGTTCAATTTCGACTATTTCCACTTTCTCGACATTCTTTTTCTTTGTGAAATATGTTAAAAGTGCATAAAGTTAAAAAATTGATTCTTGAGATTATTTATTTATTTATCCACACAATATACGGCGTTAATGCCTTTTACATGACGTTAGGTTGGATTACAAAAGTTAATTGCAAAGGTCATCAATAAAAAAAAATACAACATGAACATCACAAAAAAGTACCTACAAGAACGACAAAACCGTGTAGAAAACATGCACCAAAAATCTGACTTTTTTGTAATCAAAAGAGTGAGAGACGAAGTAAAAATGGAAAAAGTTATACAATAATCACTGCAAGCTGGATCATAGAGACATAAACATTACCACCTAATGGCGAAAGTTGTTAACGTAAAGTGATCACACCAAGACAGCCTTCGAAATAACAGTAGAAGACGGTCGTAAGCCCGTAGTGGTTTGTTCCATTTAAAAATCGAACATCAGTAATGAATTGTTAGAGTCATGAGTTGTTACAAATTATTTAAAATTAGAATATTTTAAGTCAGTTTTTTGTTCGAAATATGATTATGAATAAATGAACAATAATTATTGTCAAAAAATGTATTTCATTTTTGTTAAAAAATATATCGCTGTACATGTGGAATCATATCGTTGCATTAGCGAAATGAGAGATGGGGAGCCAGAATTTTAAGATGGTGACCAACACACAAGGCCAATAGGAAGACCCTCACAAGATTTGACGACGACAGAGAGAAATTTTTACTTTTCAAAATTTCAATGAATACTTTTTGAGTAGGTACAAATATAATATTCAGGATAATGAACATTGTGGATCTTGACTTACCATAAAATTCTCTCTCTCCCTGGCTTGCTCCCAGCTTAACGTCTATGAAGACTGCTAGGGTCAGCTCTCCTCGTCCTCAGGCTGTAGACTCTCCTCTGTTGCACTACTTCCCCCACCCCACATTTTTTCATCTTGGTTTATTATAAAATTATCGAAATAATAATATCATACTAAATTTTGCGAAAAAAACTTGGGATATCTTGGTTTTTGGGGAATATTTGAAGTAAATCCAGAGTTAACTGAATGAAATTTCGACATTTTCGCAGAATCTTAAAAAGCTAGAATTCTATAATAAATCATTATTTTTCCGTAAAATTGACGATATAAAATAGTCTTAGTTAAGGAAAAAAGAGAACTGATAATCATGCACAATTTTGCTATAAAACTTTACATTTTGGCGTTGTTTTATTCAGCGTGGGACAACGTTATGTCCTATTGTGTCTAGGCGCTACATATACAAAGGTAGGTTCCAACTATTGCTGGGAATCGTATTGTTTGCAATTATTATTGTGTAAATACAACTTAACCACAGACAGTTGTACAAGCACCTACCTACACAATTTATTATTATTATTATAACTTTGACTCAAACGTTTGGTATGATGAAAATGCACGTCACACAATATTGCGCTTAACTGAAGAATTATTATTGTTTTGATAAATCCTCCTATTCTGTTCCTTATTTAATTACTTTTTTTATAAAACAGGATTCCAACCTATGATCACCCTTTTAGAGTCAAAAGCTGTTGCTTTGGGATACCATTAATAAATACAAGTAAAAGTGGTTGTTGAATACCATGGTCGGTCACGAATGTAGCATTTTGTAGTTAAACAAAATATGCTCTGGTATTCGCGTAATTTTAAGCATTGTTATAATGAGAAGTTTAAAATGCGGACCAACAGCAGTGTAGGGATTGCAGCGTGAAATCGAATCAATCAATAATTATTTGTAGTTCAAAAGTACGATACACTAAGTAGGTACCTATACCTAGTCAAAAAAGTACGGTATTGAAATTTTAACAATCTCAGTTTTTTTTTTCTTTTTAGAGTATTGCGATTACATATATTATGTCGGTTTTATTCATAAAAAATATAGATACTATTCTCAATAATTATTATTCTATCATATAAATCATACAAACTTGGATTGCCTTGCGGAGATCTTTCGAGGTAAGTCCGCCCTTTCAATTATTATTCAAAATGTTTTTCTTTATTTTACTGTAAAAATCAGCAGTAAAGTTATATTTTTACTATAATGATATATTGTTTTTATCTGCGGTACAATTATCGACAATTAAAATAGGTGCTTTTGGGAGGATAATCTAATGAGAAAAAAACTAAACCAGCTATAAAATGTTCATAAACTATAAATTTCGAGAGAGGTTATTTGATTTTTATTTTTAAAACTCTCGTATAAAAACCTGAAAAGAAGGTTTGATTTTCTTTTCATAAATTATCAAGTTGGTAAAAAAAGTTGAGATCAGATAATAATATATCCGTCTATGGTCTTCCGCACAATTCAATTAAGATAAAAGCTCATAATACAAGACGGGAGATAAATTTTCTCCAATAATGGTCTGAGGGAAGTTTGTCTCCTCTACCAGCCTCTTGTTGTGCATATTACTATATTATTATTACGTTTCAGCGCAAACGAGAAGAGGCACAATGGCGCAGCAACAGGTTGCGCCTATGTCTCAGCACCCACACCACTGACGCCTTCAACACGATAAATACTGCACTGAACCACCATACATACCTACGCCACTTCACATCCCAACGTCTTTCTCGATATCAAAGACAACGGCAGTAAGTGCACCAGGGTGGAACGAAAACCAAACAATTTTGGAAAGCCCTTTTGATATTGATAATATGCTTAAAAAACAATTGAAAATATTGGAGTACCTATGTCCTTAGGTGGTATAAGAACTTCACCTTTCTTCATTCATGTTCCTTATTCCTCTGCCTCACCCTTAGCCCATATCCTTTTACGGCCGCTATATTATTATAAACTTTTGCCTTTTACCGATTAATGATCGCGTATACTTCATTTCCTGGACCTTTCCTGGTGTCGATGTGTTTTAACTAATATTTTTGTTTCATCACTATTTATTTTGTATATTTGACATCTAAAACAAAAAAAAAGATTCGATTTTCTATATACATGTCTAGGTTTATGATCTTTTTTTTAGAATACTTTGAATATTTTTTTTTATGTTAGTAAGTAGGGATTTAAAAATATATTATTATGTAGGTATACCTATATAACTACCATTATCATGATTCTTATGAGGTTGCAAATAGTAAGTACAAGAGAAGTCAAATTTTATCAAAACAATCTTTGCAACTTTTTAAAGATTTACCGAGTTTGACTTTTGAGTTCTTAACCACCAGAGGAAACCATACAAGTCCGCTACATCAAATGAGTATAATTCTGGTATCTGACCAAGGCTTGGAGGAAGATCCTATGTGCTGAAAACAGATTCTTGCGACAGATTTTGGAGATTAGGTGGGACCACTACAACATGTCATTGTATGTCTCAAATAAGATAATACGCGCCAGAATAGCGTCCTCAGTTATCTGGAATCGTAGATTGAGGTAGCTTGGCCAATGGCCATGTTCATCGCATGTCCCTCGAGAGAAGTCTTTTTGACAATCTGAATGGGACAAAAAGGCGACGCAGGCCAAAATTAACAATTAAGCGGGCATTCACTGCGTTTTTTTTTTATTTTTATAAAATGAATCTGTGTTCACTCAAAGCTCGTGTCGTGAAAGAGGAAGATGGTCGGCATCTGGGATCGAACCCTCGACCTCCGCACGAAACAGTGCGAAAGCCGGCGTCGTAACCGCCAGTCTATCAACCACTTCATTTAGTAGTAAGTTGGTACCTATATTATGTGGGGTTGCCGACTACGAATAGCACCTCTGCTCTTTTTGCTGGTTTTTCGAGCATCCTGTAAGAGGCAGGAAATCGAAAAATCAGATCGGCACCGTGAGGTTGATCACTTAAACCTCAATCGGTCAGAAAAGGCATGGTGAGCCTCGGACGCCTTCGAGCGCAATGGAGAGCTCTTGATGCCTCCCTATGCTCCTGAGTGGGGCTTAAGCCTTCCGCATTGTAGGCTGGTTTGGGGGGATCCGCGGCGGGCTTGATTTGTGTTTGGCCGGCTTTTTGGTTTGATTGCTTCGATCGAGCTAGGGGGTCAGTTTAATACGTGTCGGGTTTGCTGCGGATTGGTCTCCGGACTGACTTGCGGTATGCGGGGAGTCTTTAAGAGAGAATGAATTATTAATATTATTATGTGCGTAATCCATTACATACAACTTGCTATTCGAAGTCATTATTCCTTAATTTCTTTTTTTTTTCATTCCACCCTGATGTGCACTTCTTCGCTGGCTATTATCTCCAGAGTTTAATGATAAAACTTTGTATTCAAAAATTATTATTATTACTTGGATAGTTGAGAACGTACCTCATAGTTGTTTTCTAGTTATGAGTCATGCGACATACGACTGATGTCTCAGATTCAATCTTGAAAACTTCTTGAGACTGATGAAGGTTTGTTTATTCGGTGAACAAATCAGCATCGGATGAGAGAACTCCCATAGACAGATTTCGAAAGGAAAAAGCAGAAGACGATCGACGTCATGTCGAAAACATTGTCGGATGGAAGGAGAGATCATGTGCAAGGAATGGGAAACAATAAAATTCTATAAAGTTTGACTCCATAGAAACTACTTGAGGTGATCAAACGTGAGGAAGACCTGGAGAGAAAATTGGACATTGAGATTTCAAGAACTAATATCTATACGGACGAATAAAATTTCATGGTTTACAAAATACATTTTTGTAAAGAAATGTGACAAATAAGTATAACACGAGTTGAAAAATAATACTAGCAATTCAAAAAAAAAAAAACAATATAATCTAGACACCTTTTTGTATTATTAGAAACAAAATTACATTACCAGGCACCTAAATCACGAGCAGATGTATCAGATAACACGTGGGATTTTACTTTGATATCACCAAGTATTAGATAAATGTTATAATAATGTATTGGTATCACTTTGAGGAAGATATAAATAAAGAAAAACATGACAGAAATAAACAATAGATGTATCGTACACAATATTATAATCATTATAGATACATACATATATGAGCAAAAACGACTTCTTCTCCCATTTCGAATTGAATTTTAAGATTTGTATTCAGAGGGGAAGTACATTCATTATGTTAAAACGTTTATTTCATAATAAAGAAGTTATTATTTAATTACTAGTAGCAACATACGTCAGACAACAGGCAATGGATGAGGTTATAAGATTGTGTGATTTTCCTAAAATCAGTGGTATTACAAAATTTAGACTCGTTTTTTCATTTCTAATTCATTTATGTCCCTTTAAGGGTCCTAATTTTACTAAACTGCGTTGGAAAATATGGTCAATTTATCATTTATTCTCATAGCAACATTCGCATAATATAGGACCGTCTATAATATTTATCGCGGACACCTGTTATTGCGTGTTTTCTAAAATATTAAAATTTTGGAAACACAATAAATGTGAACAGTAACATCTCAAAGTTAGAAAGCCAGAAGAAAGAAACCTTACTCGAACTACTTAAAGTCTACTATCATGGTACAGGCAATAACCTAGTGAGATAATAAATCCCATCCATGGCCTAGTGGTTATTGTTAGGAGGTGTGATACTAAAGCATATTACAAAAACATCTTTTGGGTATTCTGTCGTCTTTCATGGGGTTAATTTTGGAAATAAAATAAAAACTTGAGTCGGTTATTTTATTATGCTGCATAATTTGTAGGTGCTGCCCTGTAAAATTCATAGAGTCCTTTGGCTTTAATACGAAGGCTTTTTAACTTTTAACTAAGTGTTTTTATTATGTATTTCTATA
The DNA here is from genome assembly GCA_963576905.1 of Mystacides longicornis. Classification (NCBI taxonomy): domain Eukaryota; kingdom Metazoa; phylum Arthropoda; class Insecta; order Trichoptera; family Leptoceridae; genus Mystacides; species Mystacides longicornis. The sequence continues at coordinate 14,773,333 of OY756426.1, forward strand.
AACACAAACAAGCCTACGCGATAGTTGGACAAACTAAAACCTCTACTAGACAATCACTAATACTTAATGTCTTGTGTTATTCAGCTGTGCTGGCATAGTTTGCGATACCTTTATCACTCACTATGGATTAACACTTTGGTCTTTGAAACGGTTTAACAAACTACACAATAGTGAACAAGTCACGGGTACTTACCTGGATTTAGACGCTTGTTCAGTGACAGCCTCGTGATTTAACTATAATTTAATACTCATTCACTATCTAATGTACTGTTATTAATTAGTTTATTTTATGTGACATTAAATTAGTTCAAAGACAAATTATTATTGCAGTAAAAATACATTATTAATGCACGATCATTCTTTGACAGACTGAAACTGACTTTCAAATCTTTAAAATTATTTAGGTTCATAAGTAGGTTGACAATTTTGGCTTAACCACCCCCCTTGTGGATGAAGTACGAAAAAGGTAAAAGAGTAGGTACTGTGTTGTTTCATAATATCGAATTGATTTTATGAGGGTGTAAATGTGGAAAAAGCTCGTTTTAGGATTGTAAACATAATTGTGGAAAAAATTCGATTTGTTTGAATTTTGATAATATTATGAAGACTTCACAGTGTAGGCAACAAAATGATACAGTTCTGTTACACTAAATCAGCCAATATTCAGCTTACATACAACTCTATCAGCTATGTAAGGCCCGGTACTCACTTGCGCCACGAACGTGTATCGTTGCATCTAATTTTCTTTAAGAATAAATAAATTAATATTTATTTACATAATTAAAATTTTAACATCCAACTGTTACATGTAGGCAAACAATAACGTAAAACATCTCAACATAGAGCTTTTAAAACGATGAATAAGCTTCGTGCAATACTTGATTGTATTATGAGTTAGAGGCAAAACATTAATAGTGTGGGAGCCAACGGAAAGGAAATACTCGGATTCGATTTATTGTTGCGACATAATTAATAACAATGTGTAATATCTCTATATACCTACTCGAGGTGCGGCCAATACATAACTCTTATATGAATGTCTTTATTATTAATTATTGGAACAATTACTACTAGAACAATGTAGGTGGTAGAATTTAAGCACGCGGTTAGTTATTATATTGTTTGACTCTTGTGTCAATTTTTTTATTATAATAATGTCCTTGATTATTCTCTAAAATATCTATTGTTATGTTGTGCGTATAAACATACATACCTTTGGGCAGAGTAGCGTCAGCATTTTTGAACAAAAATACGACACATGGTCGATATTTTTTTTTCAGTAGGTATAATAATGTATCAAAACTTTTCTTTATAAAGATCTCACTATCAACTAGCGGAATTTTTCAACTCATGTATTTTTTTTCTAGTCAACCGGTTTCGTCTAATCGGAGATAGACTAACCTCGAGTATAAATACCTACTTCCCTAAAAATTCCTTAAAATCTTTGATAATATTGTAAATGTAAATCGCCAATGAGTAAATACTTTTTCAGGGAAAAGCTTCATTTTTTTTAATGAAACTGTGCTCACTCAAAATGAACACAAATACACTCTTTGACTCTTTCACAGTAAGCTGCTTAAAGCTTGAGTCGAGAAACAGGATGATGGTCGGCACCTGGGATCGAACCCATGAAATTAAATTTAAAAACCCGCCAAAAACGAGGTATTTGATAATATGATAAGTAAGTCAGTTATTATTAGGTACAAAAAACATCATTATATTAAAATCGTATTTTGCATCAGAATTGTCCAATAAGTAACTATATTGAATAATGTGAAAAACTACACAATAAAAGACAATATCAAAAACAGGTTTTTTTACCGTAACTTATAATATGTACCTACCTACCTATACATTAAAATAACACCAACTTAAATGAAGTTAGTATTTTTTATATTGGTTAGGTTAGGTTGTTAGTAAGTACCTCACCAACTATCCAAGTTACTACTCAAAACACGAATATGTACCTAGATACAAATTTTGTTATAAAAAATATTACTAGGCTAGTTATAGTGGCTTAGGTACCAGATATGCAAATAGCTTCAATACAAGTCATAGACACTAATTTAACACTTGTTTTGATTAGCTTTACAGACATTCGACTTAATAATGTGTCGAATAGATAATAATTAAGATCATAGAGACCTTGATATTAAATTCTTTTTAATTAGGTGTTCACTTATTGCGATATATTATTTGCTACACATAAGGTAGGTACCAAAAAGAGTTTAAAATCTGTTTATGTAATCTCCTTTAAATCTTTGATAAAATCTTCAACATGCAAGACACAATTAGCCGTGGTTTAATTAATCAATTTTTACACTTTTAGTTTTACTCTTATCAGAATATTTTTAAAAATTGGCAAGGTCTCAAGGAATTACTTGAAAACCTATATATTCGAATTGAAACTTGAAATTTTGGATAGTTAGTCATATTTTCTGCAAGACAAAATGCCTTTAGTAGCCTTTAGTATGCCGTAGGTATCCATATTTCTTTCGTAAAAAATAGTCGAAAAAACAAAGAAAGTAACTGGAGTTACCCAAAGTAATCACATATTACTTTCGTAATTTTTCTCATAAAGCACAATTTTTTGTGTTTTGAATGTGAAAATGTTCGGCACCGGGATTCGAACCCAGGATACGCTGTACCTACGCACAAAAGCAGTCGACTGATACCTACTTGGCTATCGACCACCTCAAATGTACCTATATGTATATACATAAAGATTAGCCAATCGTTATTATTTATTTATCTTTATAGAAACACTTAGGTATAAATAATACCTTACTATAATAAATAAAATCCTTAAAAATGCCTCAATTTTTATGCTAGAAAGTATAAAATATTATGTTTATCCAATATTATGATAAATCTTGTTATTATATCTCTGTTAGTGTTAGATAACAAAATATGTGCTAGTTGTAAAAGGGTTAAGTACTTTTTTATTATAAATAATATTTTTTTTAATGTTTAAAAATTTCTAATCAAGCTGTAGATTATGCTAGTACCTACCTAAAATAAACTTAAAACCGTAAAAGGGTGAAAATATTATAATACATAATCTCCCTTACCACAAAATAGTTTAATATAACAAGATTGTGAGGTTTCAGAATGCAAAATACAAATCGGTTTCGTAGAAAAGATCCTCGTTAATATCCATACGATAATATTAAAATAATGTTACATTATATGTAATGTATCTGAATATTAAATTTTTAAAGTCCTTTCGGGATAACAATACCTACGCCTTCAAAACCACAACCATGAAGTCATCTCAATAAAATTACGAGGTGTTTATTAGAATGTCCTATGTTTTCTATGAATAACATGACTTGTAGATAAGTAGTTTCCGATCATATTTCTCGTATGCGAACGATTATGACCAATCACATAAATTTTACGAATCAACCACAAAGTCTAAAAGGAATGAAACATCGTTTAGGTTGTATGTAATAAGATAATTTATATGCTTTTTAAACCGTTATACAAACAACAGATTTGATAGGTATCCTGACAGTAACAAAACTGAGTATCATAATAATATGAAGACGTTTAATCGAGTAGAAGTTTGAGGAAGCTTAATATAATTTATACATTTATTTGTATAAGGAAATTTTAGAACCTACATAATATCTATATCCTTTAAAGTTTACTCGATTCTTAACATTCTTTCGTTAATGGGAATGATAGGTCGCATGTGCCAAAAGTGGACCATTAGATAATTATTATTGCAACCACTTATTATCTTAAACAAAATGGTATCATAAGCGAAATAGTTTCCGTATTTTGCCTCTAGTACTCTTAGTTGGAATTTGAAGACTATCAGGAAAAATATTCTCTGAGATTATTGATTCATTTCATGAAGCAAACTCGAAAAAAGGCCAGTGTTAGAGGCAAGTGCTACTGTCATTACAGCCCGTTTGCTCTAAAACTGGCCTTTTTTAGAAGAGAGAATGAAAAACTAAGAAATCATGGGTAGGTACATGAAGAGATGCACAAACAAAAAAAGCTGCTAACTTAGGGTAGCCCAGAACACATAGTATATTATAACAGCCTTTTCGTGTAAAACATATTATCTTTGCATAAAAATTCATAATTTTACGATTAAAATGAATTTATCCTTGGAATTATTATAGAAACTTTAAAATGATATCGACTATTGGAGCTTTTTATTATCTGCTTTAGAACTACATATTCAATATTAATCGGTACTTTAAGGGGGACCTACTGAAGTTACGGACCTCAAATTTTACGTGCTTGTGTAGGAGCATAAGACCAACCCGTATACCAAATTTTATGAAAATCGAAGAATTTTTTTTTCTTTTTTAGCCCTTTTTCTAGAAAAAGTGAAATTTTCTTTGGATACTTTAAGAGGGTTCCCCTAAAGGTACAGATCTCAACATTTTACTGACTCATCTACATCGTGGGGCTAACCGGTCTACCAAATTTCAATCAAATCGGATAAGAATTACTATGAGTTATGGGTGCGCATGCATTTTTTGGAATCTACACCATCGAAAACGTCGAGAAAATTAATTTCAGTGAAATCTATTTTTTTTTAATTCCGATCACAAGACTCATGTACCTATATTCCATATAATTTGTATACTTACATTTAATGTATATCATTTGTATACTTACCGCCTCTTGTTTTTAAAGTTAGTTGAAGTATGTACCTACAGTAAAGTTGTACACTTAACACTTTGAAGCAAGAACACGAAGTCTCACGCACACTATGGCCGGCCACTGTAGTTGAACTGTTTGTTGTTTGCGTGCATTTCTTCCAACATTGCGGCGCCATATAATTAGATGAAAGATACCTTAATTTTTAACTCATCTTAAAAGCGAAAATTGAAATTAGAAGGGGTGATGAGTTTTGGCAGAGACTAGCGTCGTGGCTGATGCTGGACGATCAATAGAGGAAAATTATGACTTTTTGACCTTGCAAGGGAATGGAAGGAATTTGTATGATATATATTGTATGATCACTAGGGAGACCAAAGGGAGCATGATTAAAAATTAAGATTATTAAGAATCATGATTTCTAAGATATTCAATTACCTACAATATTTGGAGTGCATCTCTTAAAAAAAATTACAGTACCTTAAAACTGTGCCCCATTACGTTGTTTATTCTGTACATTTTATTATTATCAAGCAATAAAATTTAATTATCACATTATACCTAATTCACAATAATTTAACATTCAAACCCAAGTAAGAAGAAAGCGCCTTACCTACGGAAAGTACCGACACAGTTATCTGGCTGTTGTGAAAGATCGTGTGGGCTGTAAGTGTTCTGCTCGGAGATAATGCATCCAACTAACTTGCCTGTACACACTAGTAATACCTTTATGACAAAGATAGTACCTGCACGTACATAAGATGCTATAAACGAATAGATTACTCCAAAAAGCTGAGAGCTTTGTGTTAAAAGCTCGTGCTTCGATATATTAAACATATATATTTGAGCTAAATGTGTTCAACCTGCAAAAATATGGTGTATCCAGTTTCCACGAGGTTGACAATTAGGCAATAGGCATGTCTGTTTAGGCACAAATAGGAACACTGTAGATTTTTAAGCTAGAAATGATCTCACCAGGGCGATCTATTTTGAATCAATAAGTGTAATGTAGCAAATACATACTATTCAGGAGTGACCTAGGAAAAAAGTGCCCACTCTCTCTCTCCCTGGCCTACGCTAAATAAATCACAACATTAAGTAGGTATATTGGAAAATTCACCTGTATTTTAAAATCAAAAATGGTTCTATACCTGTTCCAATCTGTTTTTCCATAGTTTGTTATGGAAGCAAATAATAACGACATCTATCGTCTTATCAGACGACGGACCGCTCGCTCCCTAGGAACCCAATGCATAAATGCAATATTGGCAATGTTCTCAACTGACATGTTCACCACTGTTTATAGTAGTGGCGTATCCGTAGGAACCCAGACCGAGCCAGAAGAGCGGTAGGTACGGTATACTTTCACTAGGTAGCTACTTCTCGGTGCTCTCCCGGCCATATCAGCTTTCCTAGTTTCCTAGTCACATTAGCTCTGCGAGCTACGTGCAATTTAGTATTCTACTCTCTTAAACAAAAATGAGAAATCCGAAGCTCTTTAAAAAATAGAAATTATTAATAAATATCGTTTAAAAGTTCGATAATCGTTAATATTTGCATAGGGTATTTAGACATGAAATCAATACTTGAATTAAATACAGTTAATAACGTTTTTAAAGAATACGTACTTTCAAAATCTTCACAGACGCGTTAAGGCCATCAATAAGATACTAAAGGCTTCGCCTCGTCATAAAGATAATCCGCCGATATTTATCTATCCCCTTAATGTTAAAAACCGTAAAAAATTTAATCAAATTTTCAACTTATAAAAATGTATTCATAAAGTTGGAATTTATTACATTGTAAAGATAATTAAAAGAATATGAATATTTAGGTAATATCGTTATTTTGATAGCTTATTTGATTACAAATTACAAGTATGCAAAATATTATTAATTAACTTTTGAAAATAACAAAGTTATTCGTCAAAAATACTTTGTGTTATATTTCGAACGAATCTATAGGTTAGAATTCCAGTTATTAATTAAGGAAATTCCGAAAGAAAGTAGGTGGGTATGGATACTTAAACGGACAAAATCTTAAAACTGCATTTTCATTCGTAATTTTATAGCATTTCAAGAAGGATACCAGCCGTCTAAACATAATAAGTTATGTACTTACTATCCGTCAAAAAAATCAAACCTTCTTTTCATTTCATTGCTGACATTATGATTTTTCAACTAAAATAGAGATGTTGGATTCGATTTTCGGTAGGCACTTTACTTACATTGGATGTACCTACATAGCAGTCTCGTAAGCCAAAGCGAAGGGCAATGCTTGTGTCGTAGATTCGAATCCTGCCAGCGGCATGTATTTCGGAAGACAATAACGATGCATTGGGTATTTAAAATTAGCTCACCCAATAGAGTAAATTAAAAATGAAAATGTGATCTACTTTAAACGCTCCATATACAGAGACGGTCATAAGCGCGTAGTGGTTCAAATTTCTCGAGAACTCGAGATCGGCTAAACACATTCTTCCGATGTTTGATTTATTGGATTTTACTCTGCTTCGGATAAAATAATAACTTTTAAAAAGTTGAATATTGGTAGGTACGCAGATTTTTATGTATTTTATTTTCGAGCTTTCAGAAATATTTTTTTTAACATTCAAACATATTTTAAGCTTTTGTATAAATTACAAATTTGAAATAAAAATTCACATTAAGGACAAGAGTACAACGTCTGTCGGGAAGCTAGTTTAGAAATAAACAAGTAAATTCCAGGAAGGATTTTGAAGATTTTGTTTTTGATACAATAATTGATGAATTTATACTATATTTCTGTATGTGTTCTTCTTCTTGAAAATAAATTCAATTTCAAGCTCACTCCGATGACGCTGTAGCCTATATCGACCCTTTCCGATCTCCTGTTGTCGCTTGCGGGTAGGTCGTTCCTAGCACTAAGCACTAGTACCTACTACATCCTCTTATCACTTCGTCTTAGTCTCGAAATGTCGTCATGATGCGTTTGGGGATTCGCGAGTGGGGCATCCTCTGTATACAAGGCCGTAGCCGAAATTAGGATATTTATTTAGTAAATGCCAATGCGATCCGTTTATGTTTTTCTACTGTTGCACCATAATAATAATATATCTACGGGACTAAGCTTAGCTCCCTCCGAAATTATTTAGAGGCTACCTACGCTTTTTCGTTACATTTCCATTGTCCAGCCAACCTCAATCTATGACAATCTATGCAACATTTGAGAAAATTTAGGGGCCAATAATTTTGATTAGGTATTGTGTAATTTTTTTGTTGCGACGAATGTGCAATTGCTCTTCTCATTTGGATCCACAAAATTCTTCTTAGCAACTTTCTTTCGAAAGTATTAAACATGTATTTCTGGGTTGGCTGACAGAGATCCTTCGGAAAAAGCCCGCTGTTTCGACTGTCCAAATGTTCTTTTTGTTACCAAATTGTACTTAAGCAATAAAGTTTTATTTATTTATATCTACCATAACCGTTAATCGTATAGTCTAGAAACCATACGCCAAAACGAGAATTAATTTTATTGGCTGTTGTGATCCGTTTTCTTATGTCTGCTGGAGATTCTTTATTTTCCGTCAGACTAACAATTTCAAACTGCTTAATTGAAAAAATATCTTAAAATTTATATACACTTAGGTATATTAAATTTAATCTTAGAAAAGAGACGTGTCTTAATGTAGCCCATACATAAAACAATACTGTCACGTGTAATTAATAACTGATTATATTTTATTGTCCTTTGTGTTTGGGTCTTATAAATAAAAATTATTGTGCGATTAGTGTCTAGAGTAGATATAGTAGACTCTAGACATCTCAAACTCATAAGACCATTTAGAAATACAGGTAAGTATGAGTTTACGTTACGGGCTCAATACGTGGGCGAGATTTTATAAAAACCTCACCAGCCAGGTGTGGCTTACATGTAGATCGCAATCGAACAGTCGATCACAAATGGTCGAAAAATCCTCATTAATTATTTTGTTTAAAGAGTTAGTAGTTTTTCCGGTTGAAACAGAATAAATACTTAAAAATTTTATCTTAATTGAAGAAAAGATGTGATTCTCATAATATTAGCCGTCAAAAATACATCCATCAAATAATAAAAACACGAATGCTCCCACCAGAAGAATTATTGTAGATAAAACGGATATCGATCGATACTTACAAAATAAATACCTAATTAATTTAAATAAGGGGAAGGGGTGGTAGTACAACGTTTCTATCGCCGACCTTTCTTCTGAAGTTTGTGGGTTCGATACCCGGTGTCGATCATTTTCCTCATCAAATTATATTGTTACCTTCCAATGTTGGAATAAACTTATCGAAGAAATTGTAAGTAGGTTTATAATTTATGGATGCCTACCTTAAATTTGTAACAAGCCCTTTATAATTCAATCTATTTCGAAAGTTAAAACAAAATTTGAAGACTTTAAACTCAAAAATGTTGTACGCCCCTGATGAACGCTCAAAACGTAATGTTTGTTGTTGTTATGTCGCTGAGCATTGGAAGATAATAAAAAATGGTAGATTTCTCCATAATTCTGGCGCCGTTATACCGCCGATTGTATTTCTGTTTCCATAAATTATTAAATTTATTAGTTCATAGCGATTCTTGGAACAAATTAATTATCGGATTCGATTTGACGTGTTTTTTTTTATATTTATAATATTTTTTCAAGACGAAATGTCTCGTTTGAATCATCCTAGTGGGTGATATTCTATAAAAGTGTGTTATAAAAAATGGTCGTAACTGACCTTTCAAAATACCTTTAAATGGCGATCGGAGAGACTAATAATAATTGCAAGTGCGAAGATTATTCCACTTTTGTGCTAAAATTGCTTAATTTAATAATTTAATTGTGTAATTGATTTTTATTTTGTTATATTTTATAAAGAGGCATCTCATACCTTTTATTGATTAAATATGGCGTAAATATGAATTTTAACATGAAAAAAAAACACAATTAATATTACCTTATTTTGTCGTCTTTTCTGACAGGTTTGTTTTAAGAGCGTTAGGTAGTCTACCCTACGGTCCAGATCTCATTTTTCGATTTCATGCCACTTACACAATGCTCGAAAAAAATCAACAAAAAGAGCAGAGGTGTTATTCTAAGTCAACAACAAAATCACTTGTTGCCTACCTATGCCCCTAAGTAGGACGTAAAGGGAGTGTGGATTTGATTGGGAATATTACGTTTGATTAAAGTATTTAGTTTTGTTAGTAATAATTGAGATCAAGACCTTGTAACGAATACATTCACGACAGACTTAGAAATATCCATGTTTGAAGAAGCTTCAAGTTTTCACCCATAATCGAAAACGTTAGAGAGAGCAATCTAAGACGGTATGGGTATATTACGAGGCGACCCTATATAGGACAACATGATCCGGAGACAGAAATATCTATTATAAATATTGCAACTCCAGCCAGGAGAACAGGCAGACCACTTGCCACATCATCAAGAGGGATCTCCAGGACAGCTAAGTGGAACCCGAACTGGCGCTTGGTAGAAAAGGGCTATAGGGGAACTAACCCCAAATAATGGAAAAAGGCAGGATTATACACTTCTGTATGGACTAGGTATGCAATGCATTCAAGACAAACATAATTAGAAAAATGTTATTATTATTTTTAAGACAATGACAGTATTATTAGTGAGATGCGACACATTTGATATGACTTTCTCAAGGTAGACTATAAAATTTATTTAATAAGTGACGGTAGCCTTTCTCTTATTAGAAAAACAAATTAAGTTAAAGAGTCTGTGAACTCACCTTATCAAAATACCATTATTATAAAGCGTATCAAAATAATCGACCTCATAACTAACAAACAATGACCATTCTTAACACGGCACATGCACGGCAATTAGAAGATTTTGTGTCATGAATAATTAAGTGCAGCCAATCGATTTCCAAATGATCGATTCATTAATGATTTGTTCTAAACAAGTCCACAAAGACCCAAAGTATCTGGATGCCGGGAAGAAGCACACTACCTACATGCGCGATGATCTGGCTGTATCTCTCAACACTGCAGGAGGCTTTGAAAAATCCCCTTGTACAGTAATAAAGTGTATCAATACAAGTTCTTTTGACAGCTATTTAGATTAAAGGTCTGTTTAGGTAAGCGATCAAACACTTCGTAGTTCAATAATTCATTTTAAAACTAGGTAGGTACCTATTATGATTTTTTTCGAATCCGTTGTAGTTTTAGAAGTTGAAGTAGGTACTTCGGTACAATATAAACTTGGTTGTTTTCTTCAATACAAATAAAAAAATCTTTGAATGCAATTTTATTATTAGACTTTTATTAATCCTATTATCTTCAAAAAAGTTGAGTTAGTTGAGAACGGCTGAACATATTTTTGTGATTCTCGGTCTATTGGATTCTTCTCTGCTCCGCTCCGGATAACATAATAACGTATAAAAAGTTAAATAAATGCATAAGAAAAAAGCTGCTAATCTAGGGTAGCCCAGAACTCATAGTATATTATAACAGCCTTTTCGTGTAAAACATATCTTTGCATAAAAATTCATAATTTTACGATTAAAATGAATTTATCCTTGGAATTATTATAGAAACTTTAAAATGATATCGACTATTGGAGCTTTTTATTATCTGCTTTAGAACTACATATTCAATATTAATCGGTACTTTAAGGGGGAACCACTGAAGTTACGGACCTCAAATTTTACGTTCGTGTGTATAGGAGCATAAGACCAACCCGTATACCAAATTTTATGAAAATGGAAGATTTTTTTTTTCTTTTTTAGCCCTTTTTCTAGAACAAGTGAAATTTTATTTGGATACATTAAGAGGGTTCCCCTGAAGGTACAGATCTCAACATTTTACTGACTCATCTACATCGAGGGGCTAACCGTTCTACCAAATTTAATTCAAATCGGATAAGAATTACTATGAGTTAAGGGTGCGCACACATTTTTTGCGTACGCGTACGGGTACGGGTACGCGGAAGTTTAAAAAATTGCATTATTGGAATCTACACCCTCGAAAACGTCGAAACAATTAATTTCAGCAAAATCTGTTTTTTTTTTTGAAATCCGATCACAAGACTCATGTATATTCCATATGAGTAATAATATAAAATATAATATTAAATTTAGTATGGAACGGACTTCCTGCGACGCCAACGCCATCAATGAAATATTCTATAACAACAAAATTTTTACATAGGTACCTACCTGACAACCATTGATATTAAAAATATTATTACCTACCTACACATGTTTTTGATGGATTTTTTTTCGAGCTTTCAGAAAAAAAATTTTAACATTCAAACATAATATTTTAAACGTATTTTTGTATAAAATACAAATAATTTGAAATTCAATATTTTTATAGTAAGGACTACAGAACAACGTCTCTCGGGAAAGCTAGTTATACATAAACCTTACATCTAGCAATTTCTGTACCTACTTGAATGTCACATTATATTATTATCTAACTATTAAGATGTTAGGTAGGTACTTAAGACTAGCATACAGTTCTGTTGTCTATTGGAAATCCTCCATATGTTGTCAATACTCTCTGTGCAGAAAACATTATGGATTTCTAAGGCAACAAAGATTTGCTGTAGGAAATGATAATTGGTAAGTAGGTACGTACTTAAGTCAATAAAAAGCATGGTTTTAGTAAAAATCTACCTTATCATTACAACAACAAAATGGAACAGTTATGTAAAAATTTAGTGAAAATGGTTTGAACATGTTAAAAAAATAGAATGTACCTAAGCAAGATTACAAAAATAACATAAAAGGCTGAAAGGTAAGATGTAAGAAGACGTGGTCGAACGAGAATGACGTGGATCTAAATACATCGAGTCGGTCCTCCAGGGACAGAAAGTCAGAAGCAAAACAAATAGGAGACATTGTTTCAGAAACTTAATGGCGTTCGAAGAAGCGAAAGAAGTGTGCTTGCATAGAAAAGAGTAGGAATAGTTTGTTCTTTCTGCCTACCCTTATAGGGGCACGGCGTGATGGATTTAAAATTGATATGTTTATGATTAGTTTTTTACTATTTATACCTATATTATTATGTTATATACGTATGAATCAAGTCTGTAGAAATGTTTATAGTCATAATTTCATTTTAAATATTCTATAAATATTTTGCTACTTTTAATACCTGTGTTTATAGTCATGTATGTTTGTGCGAGTCTTTGTAATAGCAACTCATTAAATATCCGGGTATTTTTTGATCCAATAAAAAAATAATAAACGTCTCATTAATAGTTAATTAATAATCTACAGAGTCAAAACTATATTCGACGACTTATAATGCCAAATATATTTTTATTTCTTTTGCTATGAGTTCGTATGATGACTATTTCAATCATGACATTTTCTTCCAAGAGGTAGATAGTACCTACTCTGTCATTGGAAGCCAAAGAACGTTATTTAGGTGGAAAGGTACTTTCGATATTATAATAATTGATTCGTCATTTTCGCACTCCATTTGAGTCATATTTTAATTTATGTTGAATTAAATTTAATGTAGTGTTTTAATAGTAGGTATTGTTTTTAAATATTACCCTTTTCTTAAACTTTTGTTTAAATCTGATCTAATGCTTTCGCTATTAGACTGCTTATGCAATTTCTTTATTTACTTTTTTTTTTAATGAATCTGTATTCACTCAAAGTAAACACAAATACACTTATTGACTCTTTCACAGTAAGCTACTTAAAGCTTGTGTCGTGAAAGAGGAAGATGGTCGGCACCTGGGATCGAACCCACCACCTCTGAACGAAACAGTACACTAGGCCACCAACCACTTCAGAACAAATACCTATATGCAAATATTTCAATAAAATATACAGGAGATAGATACCTACTAGATATTTAAAATATGACAGAAATGATCAATTTTTATAATGTTCAAAGAGCTATTGAATAAATAAATAAACATAATATTATATACCTATTGTATTCTACATTTATACATTTTCGATAATAATAGAATAGAAAACAAAGCTTGTGTTGTGAAAGAGGAAATGACATTTGGATTTGAGCCCACGATAATGATTAACGAAAATCTTCGACTGAAATGCTGGGCTACCAAACACTTCATATTTTTGTACAAAAAGATTGGTGTAAAATAAAATAATTTGAGCTACCACTTTTTGGTTTAACAACGGCAGTATTTTTGTCTAAGAGTGAAGCCATATATCTATAGTGTGATGAAGTCGTGACCATTTTATGGAGTAAGAAATAAAAATAAAACATTAACAGATATCATTTGAATTAGAAAAATATTCAAATATAATAATTATAACATATTAAAAACAGTCTTCTAACTCGTCACTGGAAGCCGCCGCCGTTTTTTTTAATTACAAATTACGTAGGTATAACATCTAATCAACATGTTAATTACATTTTGTTAATTTAGAAATTCCGTCATTTTATTTAAAATATAATATTATGCAATATCGCCGGCGCTAAATAACTGCTTTATTCCGTAAACTTGGTAGTTTATATCGGTAAAAAAAATATATATTTTTGTAAGTTTATTACATAACGAATAAAAAGGAATAATACATACAGTCCTAATAATAATATTGCTGTGATGTTATTTAAAAAAAATAGATACCTACACGATCACTTCACATACTGTTAGGTAACCATACATTTCGACTATTTAACAACAGAAGCCTTCCATAATGAAGCCAAAATAACCTCTCCCATACTTTCTCTAACCAGAGGCTCTTCCAAATATATGACTATCTGAAAATTATAGTTATGTACCTACCTAACTTATAGAAAGTTATCAGTTTCTCGTGTTTTATGGGTTGAAAATTTTTATGAAAAAATATAGCTATATTAGGTAATACTTTGATGAAATGATAACATTTTTGATAAATTTTAAGACTACGTTTAGACGTGGAATTAAACTTACAACGATGTCATATCAGATAAAAATGTTATAATTTTTATCAATACCTAGCGAACCCGTAAGAAGACAAATCAAGGTAGGTATTAATTTTTTTTTTCAAATCTTGATTCTAGGCTTTTATCAAGCACTTGGAGTCGTCAAAGTGTGTACATTCTCACATATAGGCATTTTTATCATACAAAACTAAGAGTCTTCTTAAGTTAGTATGTAAAAAGCGGCCCACTTATCCTAGAAATATTTCAGCAATAGTCCTCAAAACATGACGATTGAATACAAACAATTATTGGAAATTTTTATTAACGTTAGGACGAGTAGGTACTCCTTTTCAATATTAGGTACTTGGCTGAAATCAAAGATATTATGGGCAAATCTACAATCAAGATTTAGTTACGGCGACATTTTATAATAACCTATTTAAAATGATTCCGTTTAAAAATCAGTTGTAATAATGATAATTATAATCTTCTTTTTCTTTTTAAATGCGATTTACGGGCTCGAAAAGGGCACCGGGGACGGGTAAATTGCATCATTGTTTAGAATACCTATGGACGCCAACTTATATTATATACCAAGGGCGTTACATTACCAAGATTTAAAATAATTTCTTCATTATGAAACATTTGGATAAATTGGATGCTTTAATAGGTGTTTCATCAAAACATATTAATCTATAACTCTAATGACTTTTGCAATAATTTCAATGATACTCCTATTATGATCATCATCAACACGATTATTGTATATTAAGATTAAATGAGCAAAAATTTCGTAATGTACAAAATACACAATGCCTACTGAATCATCAATACGTGGGATAAACAAACTTATAAGTTACATCTTTTGATTTATGGCCATCGTTTTATTTTAACGACAGGTATTAAACATCTCCATACTATTATTATTATTATTATTCAACGGAAAGAAGTGAAGCGATACGAATTTAAATCGTATTATTCAAACATTTCGAGCTTTTTCTTATTCTGTTTCCTATATTAAAACTGCAAATTTTTCACAATTTTCCTAGGAGTTCAACATCACTCAGTTCGCTGCTCTCGTTCATTCATCTCTGTCAAAAGATTTTTTCATCAACGGCTATGATTATGACTTCGTCAATTGATAGGCTATATTCCTATTCATCTGTTTTTTACTCTGACTCTGACGGCAATTGGCTCTACGAGACATAATATACCTACTTAACTCTCCCATCTTCATTTACTTAGTTGTAATATGAACATATTTACAAGTCAGCCACTCCTGTTCACCTTCTTATTTTTCTATTGAGGGGTATGATCTAGCTAGAATGTGAATCCCAGCCCTTATTTTGTACATAAGGGTAGTTACGTGTAGGTAGTTGACAGAAACTTAGATCCGTCAGTTATATTATTATTCTAGTACTTTTTAATTTAATTTATTATTAACATGAAAATTCAAATCCGTATTAAGTTGACGTCTTGACTTAAAATGTAAATTGCATATTAATCCATTCACAATAAGGATACTTACATAATTTGTAATGATCACTCTCCCAAAGACGCAATATCAATAGATTTGGAAGAAATAAGTAATTAAATACTTTATTTCGAGTGTAAACCAGAATGGGGAAAATCTATGGAACGCATGAACAACTTTCATGGATCCTAGATCCTAGAATTGATTCATTCGAAAATGAAAGAAAAGTACTAGAAATACTGACATCAATCAATCAATCATCAACCTATGATCAATCTTAACAAGGTTCTTTATTATAAAGATTTATTTTTAAACTTCAAAGTCTTGAGATTACTCATATTTTAAATGGAAGTTTACAACCATTCCAGAACTCTAGTAGGTAAGTTTTTATTTATCTACGAAAATCTTCACGTCAATTTCAGATTATTCGGAGCGATACTGGCAAACATAAAACATAACCTGTCTAATTATTTATTTTAAACTTTATAATATCATTTTCGATGTATAAAATCCAACTCTTTAATATCTATGTTTTGTAAGGCGCCATCTATTGGGAAAATCACACTTCATACTTTCCCATAAAGTTTGAAAGATAAATAACAAACAGAAAACAGTAGGTATCTATATAGTAGACTTTTGGATTTTTGGATACTAAAATAAATACACAACCACTGCTCAGGTTCATCACACAATATTCGTACAAAATCTTACCTTTAACAGCTGCATTCACCCTATCCAAGTGGTAGAGCGACAGAGGAACTGGGTCCACGACGAGCTTCAATCCCTTATGCTGGCGACTTGGAGGATCCCGAACCTCCATAAAATCCTCAAAAGCATTATCCTCATCTTCTCCTTTCTCTGCCAGAAATATGGCAGAGTATCGCACCCTCGGTGAGGGCAAACACTTATCATCGGAAATCTTATTCCTTGTTACGTAAACAGTTGCACCATTGAAATTCTTCTTTCGAGTCGGTTCAAAATGTACTTCGTTCAAATTGGTCAAGTCGCCTTTGATAACGCGTCTAATAAAAATTTTATAAACATCTTTTTCTTTATGGTTTTTTATATTAATGTTCTTGGGCATGTGTTTGAGATTTAGAACTTTTCCGGTAAAAATATATTTTGAGGCTTCTATGGTTTTAAGTAGTAGCTCAGAGTTATCAATTATGGTAGTGTTGAAGGCGCAGTATGGGAAGGTTGCTCTGTGGTTTCTAAAGGGATGTCGGGAGTTCCTCCGCCTGACTTTGTTACCCTTTGAACGTTGGTTTTTATCACTCTCCACAAAGCATGATGCCATCAACACCAACAACAAGATAATTCTCAGATTCATCGTGAAGGCTACGGGTTATCCACTAAGTTAACAGCTCGTCACTAATACCAATTAGTTTGTTTTTTTTTCTTTGAGAATTACATCATTCATTACCAACTACACTTTTACAAACGAGTTATGTTTGGCGAGTCGATTCACGAAACACACAGCTTCATCACATTTATTTATTTTAACATTTTACACGGTCGCAAAACAAATAGCTTTTATTTGATTTACAAACACAGATTGGAAAGCAGCAGCTAACGAATTGACTTCATAGCAGATAGCAGAGTAAATTTAGTATCTAACAACTCTATGACATTTCACTGTTAGTATGATAAGCACACATCGAGTTAGTAGTTGTTATAAAAAAATACACACACGTTCTGTTTTTGGCATTTCAAAAAAAAACACTAATTTGAATTATGTTGCGAAAATTTTATGATTGACAAAGTGTGCTTTACCAATCAAACAACACAGTAAGAGAACATAATGTAAGATTATTATTATTATAACACAATAATATATGGGCACTTTTTATGAGTAAACGGTTTTACTGTCGCGGTTGTAAAATGCGTGCGTAAGTTTTCGAAATGCGTTTGTGTTTACAATGTTATAGGCGGGAATCAATGCGCGTACGCGTGCCGAAGCTGACCGAACTACGTCTGGATTGCGTCTGTTGATACGACCAAGATCATTCTCAGCTGGGGCCCGATACATAGAACCTGGCTACTGCCCACGCACTGCATAGTACCTACGCCGCTGCTATCACTACGGACGAGATTTACATACCGAGCGTCTTAGTATTACGATATTGCCTCTATCAAGAGAGTTGACTCACACTACGGACATCTGTCATACTAATAAGATTTTTTCTCTTGCACAATATTATAATATGGAGTCAATCCAGACTAATCTTGATATTTATTGTGTGATTCTTGATAATATTTCAATAAGAACGTTGACATTTTAATACGAGTCCAAAAATAAACAGTTCGTTGAAATTTGATAACTAGCACGAGAAACCCACATGTTTTGCTTGATTTTCATACAAATGCACTTACGAATACAATCTAATTTACAACATACAATTTAACTGTTTTTTTATTAATTTTATTCAATGTTACCTGACTTACTTACAAACATTTTAAAATAAATATTAAATTTCCAATTTTCGTCATAAACATTACACTAGATCGAGCGCAATGGAGAGCTCTTGTTGCCTTCCTGTACCCCTAAGTGGGGTTTACTTAAAGAGGGAATGACAATCACAATGTTTTTTTTAATACGTGGGGTTACCTGCATGAAAAAAAAATCAAATTACAAAATATTGCGAGTCACAATCCGTTTCTACATCTTTTTCTCGTTGACTATAATTATTATTCCCATATGATGGTGGGGTCTGCCTTCTCTGCCAAAACTCGGCTCTGTTTTGTGCATCCTCGAGGGTAGCTCCACAACTACCTACTCATATCCTGGCCGTTTCTAGGTAAGCATGCAAATAAGATTCAAGGGCTAAATCCTTTGCTGAAAAAAATGTAAAATATAATTACCTAAGAGGGTTCAGAATAATATCTCTTTCATAATATTGTTATAAAAATGTTTGTATAGGAAGGTGTTTAGGTAAGAAGTTTCCTATAAAATTAATAATAATTGTATAGTGGAATTAATAACATACGCGCTAAACGCCAAAAATGAAAAAAAAAATGAGTTGAGTTTGAGTATGAGGAAATGTTTTATAAACCATTGCCAATAGCCTAAATATTGCACAAAAACCATATCGATGATCTAAAGGCGTAAAAAACAGATCCAAAAATCATCATAGTAGGTACTATGTCTGTATGGGGGCAAAAATCAGTTTTATTAGATTATCTCAAAATGAAGTTTTTGGCGTTTAGTGCGTATTTTATTTCCACTATACAATTTATTATTAGGTATTATATAATTATGGATTATTCTTTTCCATAAATAAGTACTTTAGTAATTTTCGATAAATTTATTTGTATAAAGTACCCTACATCTTCTTCTTTTTCTTTTCAGATCAACTAATATTATGTTGTAGGTATAATAATTAGCAATTACATCCCTCCAAAACCATATAAGTACCTACTTATAAAAAAATGAGTAAATTTTACAAAAATTTCAAGAACCAAGAAGTAGGTACCTACTTAGACAGGCATGATTATTCATTTTTTAATCGATTAAAGTAGATAATAGCTAAGTAGTAACTACTTAATATTATTTGAACCGGATAATAATATTATAGCAATCTGATAAACAATCTGCACGAAGGTGTTTCGCCTTACCTAGGGCGAAATTAAATAAAAAAAACCATGATAAGTTATTTTTAGCTACTTGATGGTAGCTTAATATAAGCAGTTATCTATTTATTATCATAAAGTTCTTTGCTAATTTGTGAAAAATAATTTATTTATACCTATACCTATTGGCCGTGGGGCTGTCGGCCTAGAATAGCACCTCTGTTCTTTTTGCTGGTTTTTCGAGCTTCCTGTAAGAGGCAGGTAATCGAAAAATCTGATCAGGGTCGTGGGGTTGACCACCTCACATCCTTAAACTCAAGCGGTCAGAAAAGACAACAAAATTAAGCCTCGGACGCCTGGGCCCCACCAGGGGGGGGGGGTTCCAGGCAGCTAGTGTCCCCCCTGTGTTGACCACGGCTCGCTCTAACAAGAGCTTGAAAATCGGGACCCTGAATGTCCGCACTTTGAGGGCGGGCGGGGAGCTTGTTGCTGCCAAGTTGGCGGGAGATTATGGACTGGATATCCTGGGGCTGAGCGAGGCACGCATCCCAGGGACGGGGCAGAGTGACGCTGGCAACTATGTCATGCTGCACTCTGGTCACCGAACTGCACGGATGCGCGGCGTCGCTCTACTTTTAAGTAAATATGCCTTCTCTCGCCTTCTTGGTTGGGAACCTGTTTCTGACCGCCTGATGAGTGCGTCCTTCAAGATGACAGGCGAAACACTGACGGTCCTCCTATGCTATGCTCCCACTGAGGATGGGATGCGGCTACCAAGGACTGTTTTTATCAGTCTGGATGCAGTTGTGTCCCATGTCCCAAGGCGCCACCGCTTAATAATACTGGGGGATTTTAATGCCAAGGTTGGCAGTGACCCTCAGTATGGACCAGGCGTCATGGGTAGGCATGGCATGGGAGTGATAAATGATAATGGAAGCAGCCGTCTGATTGGTTTCGCCACACTCCATGGACTCTCAATAGGGGGAACTCTGTTCCCCCACAAGGATATCCATAAATATACTTGGACCTCGCCTGACAGGAGAAGAAAAAACCAGATTGACCATCTTCTGGTAAGGGCCAGCAACCGAACTGACCTGCGTGATGTCCGCACCTACCGAGGGGCGGACATGGATACCTACTGATCACGAACTCCTTGTGGGTTCGTTGAGATTCAGATTTACCCATTTCCAGCAGCTGCCTCTCGCCGGCTGGACATACGCTAGTTAGAGAGTGCTCAGTGTCGTCATATGTACGAGGCTGAGTTACGCACCAGGTTTGCCCCCTTGCAGGATTCACACAGAGCTGTCCCGATTGAGACAGCTTGGAATAGCTTCCGTGACGCCGTTATGGAATCCGCACGTTCTTCTGTCGGCTATAAGAGCAACAAGAGGCCAATATGGATGTCCGATGGGTGCTGGAGCCTCATCGAAGATCGCCAGAAGGCTAAGACCCTCAGAGACAGCGAAAAAGACCCTAAAAAACTGGCTGCTTTGGTGTCTGCGTATACAGAGAGCTGAGCCGCAAGGTGAAGCACTCTGTATGAACAGATAAGAGAAGACACCTGGACTCTCAGATACGGCGAGCGCAATATGTTGCACTCGGAAATGACTCAAGGACACTTTTCGAAATCACCCGGGAGGTGATCCGAACTGTCACTGCCCCCGAACTGATTAAAGGGAGATGGTGGGAGTACTTTGTATAAGTGAAGGCACCCTAATGCAAACCATTGACATACCAACATTAAGATTAATAAAGTTATGCTGTTAAGATTAAACAAAAAAATATATTAGTAGGTAATGAAAATATTCTCAGAAAAAAAAAAAGATTCGACAAAACGGATCTATTTGGAATTTTGTAATATCCGGACCAATAAATTAGGGCCTAGTATTCCGGGTAATAATTGACACAATCATCCTTATAAGATAGTGATAAGGTCTGGTTATCCAAATACGAATAAAATACTTTTGGCGGCTATAGGTAAAATACTCAAAATTCATATGAAATAATATATTTGTGGTTAGTAGCCACCTTTCCCATCTATCTTTAACAAAAATCTCTTGTATCGACAACTTGTATTTTGTTTCGTAGGTAGGTAGGTACTTACTATTCAAAAACATTTAAAAATATGCATACCTATATATACCTACGCATATATATACATATATATATATGTAGGTATACCTATCTTTTGAGATTATCTCTAAAGTTGTTTGATATTTTTCAATATGTTTTTTTTAAGACAAATTTATTGCTAATTTCTAAACATCGCGTAATTATAATATTGATATTCTCAAAATACAAACATTGCACCCATAAAATTAACATCAAATTACAAAATCTAAAAAAATAAAACTCAAATAAATTAACTATTTACAAACATTTTTATTTCTTATAAAATTTTATTAACAACATTTATTGGTTTATTGTTACAATATTAGGTATCCTTTCGTTATTGTGTAGGTATATATTTATATAATAACACTGTATATATTTTTATTTACTTATTTTATTCTAGACATAATATTTAATATTATCTTTAGCTCTGTTTATTCTTTCTTATGCCTTGGGGCCACCTTTTAAACTCGACATCATTATCATAAATAATTCGTTTTTGTTCACAATTCACACCAATGTATCCTTCATCACATTGACAATGAAAGTCGTTGAGAACAGGAATACAAAAGCCGTTGTCTGAGCAGGTTTCCTTGAAGCAGGGAGGTCCCGCATACTTCGTGACCCCTGGACTGGAACAGGAATTCTGTTTCCCTTTCAACGACAAAGAATGGTGTCCGTTGTTGACGCAGACGCTATTGTGGTTCAAGATTTTCAGAGTTTTCCCATTCACCACAACCCTCTGCATCGCTCCTAGAAAACCTGACGTTATACCAGCCAAACGGTTGATTTTTATTGACGTCCTGAAAAAAAACATGGGAAATTAGTCATTGATTTCAATTTTTTGTAACTTTTTAAGCTTTTGAATTCCAATATCGGTCGGAATATTGAATATTGATCAATATTGACTTCAGAACTAGAATGCTCCTCACCAAGACCTATGTGTGGAGTATCTTGATGTACGGCTGCGAGACATGGTGCCTATCCGAAAGAGACAAAAGGAGACTTGATGCCTTCGAGATGTGGTCCTATAGAAGAATGCTGGGTATCTCCTGGAGAGACCACGTCACGAATGACGTTGTTCTCACAAGAATCGAAGGAGGAAGGCACCTGCTCAAGACCTTGTCCGAAAAACGTGCCAGATGGATCGGACACGTAATCCGCCAAGAAGGTCTCCCACACACCATCATGGAGGGGATGACCGAGGGGTCAAACGCTCGGGGACGACCGCGACGGGAGTTCCTGCAAGACGTGTACTCCGACGTCTGCTGCTCCTCATATGAGGAGCTCAAGAGGACTGCAATGGACAGAGAGGAATGGAGAATGAGATCCAATGCTATTGCTGCAAACCAATCCCAGGATTGAAACTGCAGAATAAGATCGGTCGGACTAGAATAATAATACGTGTCCTAAGTAAAAATAATTGTTGATTATTGCCATTTATATCCAGATTTTCTACTCTAGTTCAGATTATTAAAAAGCAGTCGAATGCCCTAAAAAGTCATATTTATTTATGTACTTTCATTTCAATGATAATAATCTAGAAGTAATTTAAATTTATATAGGTATTTCATATTCAGACAAGCGTTATTGTTTTCTTATAAACATGTAAATGTTTAACACTATTAATTTTATTATTCTTAGTATGGTGTCTTTTCTCTTTCTCTGCGAATGTTGGAATTTATCAATATTATATTTTTTTCCCAAAACGTTCTAACTACATGCTTTTTAAGTTTTAACTTTGATAGAAAAACTAACAAACTAACTAACTACTTAAGTATTTTTTAATAATGTTGAGCTTTTTATAAACATTATTAAAATAATAATTGTATATTATATCTCTCTTGTGATCATGCAGAACATGTTTCTTTGAAAACAAAAAAAGGGAATAAATATTATAGGGGATAAATGTTAGGTACCTACAATATTCTCTTTCAAATCTATAAAAAGTTTCTGAAAAACATTAATTTGTTTTTTAAACTTACGGCACAAATCCCAAATAAATGGGGTGCTCCAGATTGAGTTCAGTCAAAGATCCAGGAGAGTGTCCTCGGACTATAGTGCCGTTGTCCAACTGCACAGCACCATCCCTCCCGCTCCGTCTCACCTTCACCCTGTGCCAACTTTCCAAAGATATAGATTCGGCAGTCCTAAAAAAGAGAAATGAATTTTGTTACACATTTATCCGGCTCATTTTTAGGCTATACGTTTTTGTCTTCAAAATAGTGCTATCGCTATTTACTGTATATTTTTTACTTTTCATAACTTTGCTCTCAGTATGAGAGACAGCTTCCTTGTTTTATTTTTTTTTTTTACCAACCATCCTTTAATTAAAATGTTTAGTCTACTAGGTTCTGTGAAAGATTGGGATGAATCGATGTGGATTATAGAGGGAGAGAGCAATGTTAGATAGATTTGACATAGGCATATAATTAGAAAGAAGACGAATAGGCACCTACCCTGTATTTTTTTTAAATGAGTCAATGCTCACTCAAAGTAAACATAAAAATGCACTCTTTGACTCTTTCACAGTAACTACTTAAAGCTTGTTCTATCTAGGTAACTTAGGAATCAGACAACGGGAGCAGGAGAAAAGGCCGTTCCGAGTTTTTAGTTCTTAAACAGAGTTTTTTTATTTTATAAAGTTATATAAACATATAATTATATATCTTATAAAAATTATAAAGTTAAGCTATGATGGGCTAAAAATGACATGAATGTAACCTTTGATGTAAACTCACCACATCTCAATAAATCTGTAAGCTTTGTTTTAATGAATTTGAATAAGATTAGTGATACAAAGACAAGATATTAACATAACCTGTGCAATATAATCAATCAAACGTTAATCCCCTCTCATAGAGATGGAAGGTAATTTCTTATAAGTATGTTGCAGTCTATGCTCTAAAATTCCAACTGAAATTCTCACGTCAGAAAATATTCTAGTAATATAAATTCTCATAATTTACTGTTCAGACAGCAATAAGCAAAATCAGGTACATAGACGTTTGCTGAAAAACTTTCAGAGATCGAGTGTAAAGTACTAAAATCCGTGAGATAGGTATGTGCGGCTGATGAAAACAATCAGATGCAGCATCAGATAGTGAAGGAAAGACTGATATAGCCACGTCTAGAAAATGGATACCATAGCAACCATCAGCCACACCATACTCGCCCTCGAGATGGAAAATTTCCACCATACAAAAGCAGCTACTATAGATAGAACAGGCTTCAAAAGACAATACAAGAAGAAGAAAGTTACCTAGATAATTGGCAACATAGTGTAACTTTCGTTTAAACGCATTGTCAAATTTATTATGTCCACAGCTAAAACAAATACCGGAATTAAAATAAGAATATATAACATTCAGGTAGGCACCAATACCAATATGGCTAATCAGAGCTTATAATTTATCGGAATATCCAAATTATTAATTTAAGATGAAGCAGTATATTAAAAAATTAAAAAAACCTAAGTTTAACCCTATGAACCAAGACAATTATCTATGAAACATAATATATTATCTGCCCTCCCTTTAAACTTATAGGATATGTATATTTTAAACTACCTACCTAAGTTGAAATAAATGTCATATATTATGTAGGTACTTATTCCGTTAATTGAATCTGTAACATGTTATATTTTCTCAAATGAACTAGCAAGTTCATATTAAAACTAATAGCTTAGTTTGATCTAAGCGGTGGGCATGAGAATAGTAAGTACTACAGCAAGCCTTATCTTCCTCATTTGAATACTCGCCCGTAAACAGAGAATAAGTAACCTTGGTATCGGCGTAGTGCCATGCCGGTCTGCCTTCATCACCACATAACTAAGTAATACAGACATAATGAGACACGCCGTACTTCAATATTATCGCTTATGATGACTAAACAATATAACATGGGAGGTGAAATGGAATGGCTAGTATAACATTGTAAGCGCAGTATGTTCAGTGTATAGTGGTGTCGCACGACAAGTGTTATATCTCACTATGGAATGTCGTAGAGAGTTAGAAGCGATTGCATCAGAGTTGTAACATAATATATTATAATAAGACAATTACCAAAAGAAATTGTTTTAATAGAAATTATTGAATAAATTTCTTCCTCGTGAAGGATAAGGTGGAATGATGGAGGACCTCAATAATTTGACGACCGAAGCCGTAGAATGGCTGAGGGATACACATGCAATTATATATCGCCGATCCAACATGTAGCGAATAAAAATGCGATGTGAATCGTTAAAAAATATGAATAGTTTGTTGTAAGATTTACGACATTACTCCTCTTCATATAAAACTGAAGCCAACCACTTACTTTTGTTTTCTAAAAGACTTTGCAATAAAATCACCAAAAAATGGAGCAATGACCATGGTCATCGGGATCAAACAAGCAGCCTCAGCTAACAGAAAATCTGTCAACCGCCTATAAGAGAAATATGTGTGTAACCCACAATAACAATAAATGCCCTGAGAGTCTCAGAAATGAAGACTTTAAGAAGCATTGCTGGGATGGCCCTCAGCGATAGAACAACGAAAAGGACTCTCAGGTAGACCGCCAATGAGATGGATAGACAGCTGGGAGTCGACCTCGCAAGAGGCAAACCCCACCTCTTAATAACATGTCTTTAGGCCTAATAATAATAGGTAAGAAGAAAGAATTGATTAAATTAAACAGTATGTAGGCATGAAACCAACCCTCCAGCTCGATCGAAGCAATCAAACTGAAAAGCCGGCCCCACACAAACCAAGTTCTCCGCGGATCCCCCCAGACCAACCCACAATGGGGGAGGCCTAAACCCCACTCAGGAGCATAGGGAGGCATCAAGAGCTCTCCATTGCGCCCGAAGGCGTCCGAGGCTCATTGTGCCTTTTCTGACCAGTTGAGGTTTAAGGACGTGAGGTGGTCAATATCACGGTCCCTGGTTGGAATACTTACGTAATACTCGCAACTCCACTTCCTAAATTGAATCTGAATTGCACTTTTCCTTTAACCAAATTTATCGAAATAAAGTCTCCTTTAGATCTTGAGCTCAACTGCGAGCAATACAGCAGCAATCCAGTACTTTTCTTTGCTAAAAACCATATCTCGATTTTGAATGATTTGCCTAATCCAGATGGCTTTGGAAGTTGTATGTAGCTTGAACCAGAAAACTGTGGTATGGGAATTGGTTCTTTCTTGGATTTATCTGCAATCAAGAAAACAAAAAATAAAGATTTTTAATAGTTAGATATAACTTTAATAGTTGTCACTCGACGGTTTAACAATATTTTAAGGTTGTTTTTTTTTTAACATTTTAATGTCTTTTAAAGTCAAACTATTATTAATTTTAAAGTCTATTTTTTGATCTTCGCCTTATAACATAAAAATACTTTTACTATAAGAACAAAATCCTCGAAATACTAACATAATCATATTGTGAATTTTGGTCCTTTTTTAATAAACCAACTCTTCATAAAGTTAACTTGATGTGTAGGCATATTAATATCTTTGTGGGTTTTTTCACCTAATTACGAGTACTTCACAATTTATTGTGAGTTTGACGATGATAGGCTACATAAATTCCTTTTTCGTCTTACTCTACCTATTATTATAACATCACGTAAAATAGGATCTATGTGATAGAAATTCAGCTTAAAAGTTGTGGAATACTTTACTTAAATGATCTAGATTCAAATGGTCAAATTCTACACAAATATCTGGAAATATCTGGAACCGGAACACAAACATCTACATAATGGAACTATAGTGACATGATTTATTCTTAAATCATGCAAGCCCGTTTAAATTTATCGAATAGGTTAGTAGATTCTTAGCTCGAAAAAAATTATTCAATCGAAAGAAATTATTATAACAAAAGACTAATTATTTTGGAAGAAGGTTGAAAAAAAGAATTAGCTACGCCTTCCTAAATCAAACCAAATCATTTAGAACACCATCACCTGATTTGATCACGACATTAATGGTATTAGTTTAATTTATGTACCTTAGTGTCGAATGATAAAGTTAAAATAAAAATCACTGCAAAGTTGTTAACAATAATGAAAAAAAAAAACAAATTGTAAGGATGCCATTAAAAAAGATCGCGTGCAGCAGGCAACCGTCGCGTCGCCACCAATAAAAGGGAATGTTGTTTTATTAGAATCGTAAATTAATATGTTACCTGTGGTGCAGTCCTCAAATGTGTCACCGTCCTTAGAGCACATGCATCTGAATGAGATACCCTCTGGAATGCAGGTGGTGCCGTTTTCACACGGCGAAGAGGAGCAGGGATCCTGAACCATATCACAAAAGTCGCCGACGAATCCGTCCATGCAAGCACACCTAGAAGACGATTCATTCTTTATTTTTTTAATATATGTAAAATGAAGAACATTTGGGTTTATATACATTAGTGATAGTGAAAAACCAATCAAAATGCCTAATCATTGTTCACGTGATCGCAATGAATGTTACTATGCATTTGAATGGGGATTCCCACAGAAAAAGCAGGAACCCGCTTTCCGGTATGCCCATTTAAATGCATCGAAACCATAGACAACAATCTTTGTGGCGCGGGTCGGAATCGGCTTTCTACGTGTTCTTACCCTTAGATTGGACGGGACCAGTTGCCTAGAAAAAATTGCCACTGGCAAGTTCCACCGGCAACGCAGATAATATTTTAAAACAAAAAACTGCAAACCCTTTCCTAAATGATAGAAATATTGGTTACAAAAACTAAAATTCTACTTATTAAATAAAAAAAGTCCACAGTGTAGGTTTAACAAAAATGCACTGAAAGAGGAAAATGTTTGGCTCCAGGATTCGAAACCATGACCTTGTACGTGAATAAGAAGTGAACTGCTAATGATAATTGTGATATAAATTTGGAACAAAAACTAAGCAATCATTAGATATATTAGACTTTATGAATTTATTCTCACCTGTAAAATTCTTTATCCAATGCGTGACAAGTTCCTCCATTTGAGCATGGCATACTGGCACATGGATTTTCTGAACACTCTTTCACATACTTCGCATCGTATAAAACATCTCCTACAGAATCTTTATGGGGTTTTGCTGCCACGTCCATGCTAATAAATTTGTCAGCGCTCAGGATTGGACGTGGATACACCAAAGTTCTTCCAATCTTCAAGAAATGTATGCATCCAATGAAACCTTGTCGTATTCCAATATTTTCGAAAACTCTGCAAATAAATTATTTCAAATTACAAAAATGGACACGATCATTTTGCGAATTAAAATAACCATTTGGAGAAATTGAGAGACAAAAAAAAACATCAAATAAAATTAAAGAATGAATAATTAATTAATAAAATTAAAGAGTGATATAATATTATTGTGGATTTCAAAATGTATATGTACCAGCTTCTTTAAATGTCTATTTCTCAAGAAAAACTGAATAACTTTATGACTTTTCATAAAATTAGTTGTAACGAGTAAATATAGGTAGGATCGCATTCATTCGAATTGGAATACCCATGTAGATATGTAGCTAGGTTTGTTTTTCCCAGATAGGCATTGAACTAATAAAGTAACAGAATAGCCTAAATGTAAGAAAGTGTGTAAGATAATTAGCGATAGACGCCTATCATTAGACCACTGGAAATCCTGTGTGTTTATAATAATATGGGTAGGTGTGTGTGTGTTTGATTTTGTGATGTCCATTACTCTTTTGGTAACTTTGCGGTTGAATAAATAAAAAAGTGCCTGTTGTTGGAGCATTGTTTTGAGCATGTATTCAATTCTCAAAATGTTTTCACTCTCAGTTCAGAAGTTACCTATTAAATAATATATCTTTGTAACTGTCATTAGGTTCTTGATATTTGCTTTCTTCAATGTTTCCTTTCTATCGCAGTAATATGAATGACTATTATTATTTGCGAATAAAGTTGATTTTATGTGTAGGTTTAAAAGCGCCCCTATTCTATTTTATGAGTAGCTGGTAATTATAATAATATCTAAGGTTCTACTAATGATACCTACCAAAATTATGGTTGCGTACCTTGTGTAATTCGTTGGTATAAAACCAACATAGGCATGACCAGCCAAGTCCAGAGCCTTCATATTCCCTCTGGACTGTCCCACAGTATCTTCCCCATCATCCAGCCTCAACACGCCGTCTTTGTGATATCGCTTAGCTGTTATCTTATGTTTTGCATTCATTTGAATAGCTTCAGGCGTCACAACACTTACAATCCCGTCACCTAAATTGTACCTCATTTCTACGTGACCATTTACTATCGCTATGGATATGAAATCACCGGATCCATCATTCTTTTGTTGGCTGTATAGCAATATTCCATTGTCGGCGAATGCTGTCAACTCAATTTCTATGTTGAACTTATGGTGGGCAGTGAGACTTTTCATGGTGATATAAGCGTGCCCATCAAAGGAAGGTACGTCAAAATGTTGGACGGTGATCCTGAACTCACACAATCTTCCCGTGGCGTACGGTTCACATATGCAAGTGAAACCGTCATCTGGCAAATTGACACAAGTGCTTGAATAATGACATGGTGATTTGTCACACGGTGTAAACTGTTTAACTTGAGGGGGATTAGTTGGCCCGTAGCACTCTTGACGATTAGTCGATGGCCGATAACCATCAGAACAAACACATGCCCCTTTGACACAAAGCGTGTTTAGGATCTGACACTCTGTGTTGGTGACGCAGAGATCACCAATTAGTGCGGTTATTGTACCGAGTGTTGTTCTTGATGGGAAGCTGGTTTTAGAACCTAAAATAATAACCAAATGAATTGTGCATCAATTGATTTATTGTACAAAATATAACAATATTGTTTCTGGCGGACTTTTTATTATTCTTATTTATGGTTCACTTTATTCAGATACTTGTCTACAATATAAAATAAATCAAAACGGGTTTTAAATTTAAAAATACAATGATTATTAGCCTTATGTCTGTACAAAATATTAATGATTTTCAAAATAATCTAAGTGCTGATTATAATATGATACATCCATTCGAAACTGAGTGAATTCTGTAGTGTGTGCATTATTATGTTACGAATAATTACATAAAGTGTCTAGCTACATAGATAAAAAACAGTAATGTTTATTGAGCTGTCCCTAATAGTATGGGAAATGAATGTGCGATGTGCTTCATGATCGCTCGCTAAGGGATACTCTATAGGTATATGCCTACACACTTGGAAGAGGATACATCATACAACATTATTCTAAATGAGCCTACAACACAATGCCAATGGTTGGAATAATCAAACGCTTTAATGAAATTGTGGGAACGGGTATCTAACCTTCTGCGTTAGCTTTGCCTTTCCCTAGGTAATTATTCATGTCCAACGCAATTTCGGCCCCGAGTGCGGTCTTGTGGTACATCATTAGATTTTCATTCTCATCATACGGAGTTAAATACTTGGTGTCGGGAACTAATAGGTGCCTGGTACTCTTAGATAAATGGACCTGCCCTTCGTCTGGTTGTGTGTAATGCATGGGGGTGTACTTCCTGATGGGCCAGTCGGTTCCTTCCATTATCTCCTCCCTACATATCCCGAAAGCCTTCACTACTATGTCAGTTTGTGTCCGACACGCTTGTAATCTCAAATGGCATTCCGACGTGTAAGTCTGACCATCGCTTCCGCACACCATGAGAGTGTCCATTGATTCTGGAGGGCATTGGGTGGCGGCACATTCGCAGACTGCAAGCCCTGATCTTTCAACGCAGACAGCTCCGAAGTAACAGTTCAAATCTCTGCAACTAGTTGGTGGAAGATTGATAGCATCCGCTGAAAGAATAAAGATTAAAAATGATCACTTAATGGAATATTAAAAAATAAATGTTTCACAACGATGATGGGCTTTGATGAAATATGGCGATGTATTTGTGGATGTCTTGGTAACATCGATACCAATTTACCAATTAACTATGATGAGCATTTAAATCCAAAGTAGCCAAGTTTAGCCTGAGGCCAAAGTGTGATGGATTGTATTCCGGAATTGGTGGTTATAACACAACTCATTTGTTTATAAGAGTAATGATGGTGATTTATTGTACTGACGTGAGAAGCATCCATTGGGCCCGAGAATCTTGTCGTGGCTGGTACAAATGGTACATTTCTGTCCTTGGATTCCAGGTTTACAAACACATCTTCCTGTCATCTGCTCACAGTCTTCTCGTACTGATCCGAACATTGAACAACCGCATGCTGCAAAAAGAAAACAATCTTAGTGATATTATACAATGATACAATGAACTACCTAAATAATTAGTCTTATATTATAGAAGTGGATAGTTGAAAAGTACCTACTTTCTAAATACTTTCTAACATAGACTCATTAATCTCAGAATCAGTACGGAGATTTTGGACGAATCTGATAAACTGACAGTTATTAATTCAAGGATTATGTAGTTTCGCCGACTATAATAATATTGCCAACACCTTTTTAAAGAAATGATTTTAACAAAACTTACACATTGGTTGTTCAAGATTATTTTATGCAGACTTTTCATTGTCTCTATATTTACAATATTTTTGCTACCTTATTTTTATTACTAAGTTTCAATTATTGCTCTCAAATATTTTAGGTAAACTAGTTTTTTCTTATTTACAAACTATATGAACTGAGTGAATAAAGTTAAATAAGAAAACCCAATCGTAAATGACATTGAGCTATTACAGAATCATTTAGTAAGTGCTGGTTTTGGCAAAAATGTATACCTACTGACACCACGATGTATTTTGATTTCTTTCTTTGTGTAAAGTATAGTTAGAAATAGGTTCAATATTTACTTGAGAATGGTATACAGGCTTGTCTGTACCAAATTTTGCTGGACACATGGGTACTTTGAAATCTTTACATTATCTGAAATAAGTCTTTTTCAACTTACGAATGCATCCCTGATGTCCTGAAGATATTTTTGGCAACCCCCAATACCCTGGTTCACATCTATCACATTTGAGTCCCCCAACACCCGGTCTGCAGTCACATTGTTGTGATTCTGGGTTACAAGTCTCAGAGAACGACCCAAGCTTATTGCAATTACAGAGAGATGGACATCCAGCATAATCTGGACCTTGTGCTGGAGTGATGTTATCTGAGCAGCAGCCGTACCAAGAATCTTCACAGCCTTTCTTTTCTTCCTGCACTTTATCTGTAAGTTTCATGAATATATGAGAAAAATGAAACTAAAATGAATCCATTAATTTGTTTTTACAATGAAAAAACATGTTAAAACGCCTTCAAAAGGTGAGCTAGCTACGCATATAGGTAGATGATGATCCATTCAAAGTTTTTAATTTATTTTATTCTTTTTCTGGACCTAGTTTCATGATAATGATGGCCCGATTTTATATAGGAGTGAGTTCAGCATATTCCTCCTGGTGATGAGGAGGTAGTAACAGATATATGCACGAACCGGCCATAGTGAAAATGCCCAGATCACGTTTTGGCAAGTCACTTCTGGCTGAAGTTTACGTCTTTACAAGTTAACATGAAAGCATGGAACAAGAAAATGTATAAAATATTGTTGATATACCTTTTCTACAACACCGGGCAACTTTTGTAGTTTGATGGCAGTAGCTGCCTGAAGGACAATCCTTCCTATGTGGTCCACTTCCGCAATCCAACTCCAATCCAGTCAAAGGATCCGTAAGAGGAGATTCTCCGTTACAAGGTTTAACTTCTAGCCCTTGGCACAATTCCAACGGCCGAAGACGTAGCTCTTCCTGCCTCTGACAAGCTTCAAGCTTCATGGCGCACATTGATGGATAGGTTCTCAAGTCTGATGCACATACCGGTTTTGCGGTCCCTT
Organism: Mystacides longicornis; assembly: GCA_963576905.1. NCBI lineage: Eukaryota > Metazoa > Arthropoda > Insecta > Trichoptera > Leptoceridae > Mystacides > Mystacides longicornis. Next base: position 14,806,791 of record OY756426.1, read on the forward strand.
TGCTAGCAACGGCCGCGCAATCAAATAAACAAGAGCATCTCGGAAAGTTGTCTGGACCAAGTTCACACGTCGCTTCGTAATCACAGTGAATGTCTTTGCAAGCTTCCTTCTCAAGACTAGTCCAACTTTTTTCTGGAAACTCTGTTGGACCATGAGCTATTTCATTTTCGATCACATTGGTGAAGTATCCTGGCTGCAAAGTAGCTGAAAAATTATTTTGAATATTTAATTATTTAGGAGCAAAAAAAAAGGATAGACAAAGTAACTAAGAAACCTTTAGACTTAAAAAATATCACAAGTGGTTGGTTGTGTAACAGCACAGTTGATGCCATTGATGTGCCAAAAGTTGGCTCTATACCCCAAAACCTAATATCTTTCTGTTAACAGCACATGCTTTACTTAGTGTCAAAGATGTTAAAAATCTGTTTGTGTTTACATTGGGTAGATTAAAGGTCATTTGGTTAAAAAAATGTTTTTGTTAAAATTTTCTCTTTGGTGGTTGCAAATAAACAGTCATTTCCAAATAAATGGTACCTACTCGGATAATCGTTACTCTCATAGGCGTTCTATAATTTAGCTAGCGAAATTGTATAATTATTTGTTTGTTATTTGAGTTCAACCTAAATTACTTACTTAAATACTGCATGGCATGAATATGCAAATAATACTTTGTTTCCCACAGGGAGAGAATGTGTTAGGATTCAGTCTTTGAGATAGAACTTCTCTTTGTGTTGTAAATGACGTGATTGAACACAAAATATTAGCATGCGAAAGAATGAGAAATTGAAGCAATAAATAAGCTAATGAACTGTTCGTGACATCCACTTACAAATTGCGGCAATCAAAGCAAAGCGCTCTCGGCAGTCTCCATAAAAGATGACATTCAAAGGAGGCGATCCTGGTTTCGCTTCACATGCTGCCTTCTGTAACTCACATTCGCTGGCATATGTCACCATTGTGTTGGCGCAGACTGGTTCCGTGTCCTCCGATGAGCACTGCTGAGGGCAAACGCACTCCCCCGCAACGCACCTGGAGCCGTATTTGCAATCAACATTCTTGCAAGCCCCTGCAAAAGTATTCCATTTTTTAGTTTAAAAATAATAATAAGAAAAAACATAACAGATGTTTGTTAGTTTAAAAAAAATCTAAACTACATAATTTTTGTGTCGAGACGAAATGTAAATGTTTGATTCCTGTGTTGCCCATTCTCCTATAAAGGTTTAAGTCCTAACACCTGACCAGGGTCCTTATTCTCGTAGCGGTCTTAATACGCTCTTATCTTGATTGACAATCATAAAATGGCGGATTGGCATTCACAAAACAAGATATCTAGTAGATATCTTAAAAATTCGTTACGTTTGAAATATCAGTATGAAAATGATCCAGTTCAAGATAGGATTAGGTATGATTAGATTCCGATAGTTTTGTGAATACGACTGCTTGCGATCGTGTCCTAAGTGATTTTTAAAAGCGGTTGATTACGAGAATAGCCCTATAGAGCCCAGGAACGAAGATTGCATTTGAAGTGAATTTGCACAGGAGAATATTACGTATAAGGTAGTACGGTAGTATAAGGTAGTATGGTAGTATAAGGCAACGCATCACGAACGACTCTGTACGCTGGTGCACCCAGCGTAGGCCCATCACCTCTACAATTATGGAGAGGAAATGGAATTGGCTGGGACATGTCATTGTGTTAAGGATGCTGAATGATAGTTGGCCGAGGAGAGCGCTGTTCTTCCTCTCATCAGGGTCCCGAAGACGAGGAAGACCCTCATACCGTGTTCCGTTCCTTGGAAGCAGAGCTGAAGGATTTGGGTGTGGGGGGAGGTCATTGAAGCCGCGCAAGCCGCGGAGGGCACTTGTTACCTCCCTATGGCTCTGGTTGGGGTCAGACAGGGAGTATTGATGGATTAAATCTTCATATTATTAACAGAACTCGAACAAATTGTAGTTTAACTTTAATTGTAAGTTTTCGTCCCAAATAGTATTTCCAATATCCTGTCAAATCATGTTATCTCTTAAGCTCATGTATGAACAAATACATACTTATTTATTAAATTATTGAGACAAAGACAATGAAATTAGTAAAGGGGTTGGTTTATTAAAATATATAAGTAATAAACAATGAATAGATTCTGTAAATAAGGGTGGAAAATTTAGACAAATCGCGAAATTTTGTTGAAATAATATAATCTTTATGACTGTAAGCTTTTCCTTAAAAATAATATTTAAAAAAAAACGCAGGTTCAAAATACGAACATAAAAACCCTGATCGTGATTGTGGAGTTATACAGACGGTCAAGCATTTAGTTAAGTGCCAAACTAGAAAGTTCTCATCCACGAGGGAAAGCGGAGATCCTGGCTGGGCTTGCAGCGCTGGAGCCGAAATTATAGGTGCTTGTGACGACGCAGCCTGCATGGGCGAAGAAGAAATCAATCCGAATGCCACACGAAAAGTACCTAAGTATGTTAGTAAGCCTTTCAAGTATTTGATAGGTAAGTATATCAGTTGTAAAAAAAAAGTATTTAGAATAAAAAATATGTACGGTAACTCTTAGATCACATAACACACGAAAAGAAATCAAATTATGGCTATACTCAATACGACGCCTTTAAATTCTATATAATAAAAGTGCTTTATGGATAGACAAACTTCTAAACTCCTCATTTTTTCAGTTTAAAATCTCATTCGTCTTTCTCGAGAAATCCTATGCGTAAATAAATTATTGTTGAATAACTTTATAGAGATGGTTTTGTTTTAAACTAGCGTATAAACCAATATATAGTTAGTAGGTACATACTAAGGAAGATATAAGTCAAAAACTTACCGCAATCTCCTTTATACTGCACCGTTAAATTTATCTGCTCGCTACATGCCTTGGCTCTCAGCTGACACTCACTAGCGTAGGTTAGAGAATCCGATCCGCACACTTCACCGTATTCCTGCAAAGAGTCAACATTGGCACATGAAGACATTATTATTCTGAATGCGGCAATTTCGTTCACACATCTCACTTGGAATCTACCAAATAAACTTGAACATCTCTTACTGGTACGGCTTTATTTCACTACACAATGTGGGTACTGTTTGATACAAATATTACAAATGTTCGACTTTTAAATGTGTATCACAAGAATCAGCGAGTATTTGAAACGTTGTGTTCAAATTATCCAATAGGCAATAAGTAAATAGAGAAAAATTAAAATGAACATACCTAATATCTTAGCGTCATCTACCGTTAACATAATTTGGTATATTCTCCCTACTTTCCAACTAACAGATGTCTACATTAAATTGATAAAGAAAATCGTTACTACCCACAATGCTTATATTTATACACGCATTACGAAGGTAGGTATTGTCGTCGGGTAGGTTGGCTCAGTTGATAGCGTAACTGTTTGAGACGGTTAGGGATGCGGGTTCAAATACTGCAGGGGGCATGGGATTCATAGACATGTGGAAGGTTCCAGGATTTGGAATTTCGGTTATTTTAAACGGATTTGACCATCTAAATGGCGAACGTTGTTAACGCTAAATGATCACCCTAAGTCAGCCTTCGAGCAACAGTAGAATAAGGACTTGAGTTACAACTTTAAAGAGCCGAAGAGGATAAATGTAGCTAGACATGTCTGGGTTGAGGATGGTAAAATTAGGACCTCCCACAGGGTTCTAAAAGCGAGAAACACGTTCTTATAAAGTTATACTGTGTTCCATTATTTAGAAACACAGCTGCGCATTTGGATATCATGGAAAACACGCACAGTAAAAGCTCTCGTGGCATTCCTACCCTATGCCCCTAAGTTGGGTCACATGTGTGTATTAAAAAGTCGAAAGTTATTAACCGTCAAGTTGTTGGTCATCAGGTTTCTGGTGTAAACCAGAATGAAGCGGCAAGGAGTACGCAGAACAGGGTTGCATGGCCATGAAATCCTTTACGTGAGTAGAGACGTGATAGAATACAACTGCTCCATCTGCGTCTTTACGGCTTTACGCACTACGCAGATATCACCAAAGTGTCATTATTTTAAAAAATAGAGTTAGGTATCTACCAAAAAACAATATTTAAAAGGCACAACAACTGTTAACGTAATTAATCAATAGCCTAAAGAAGTAAAATAATATTTATAAGAAAACTAATAGTTTTTGATTTAACTAATACAAATATTAACGAAGTCGGATTAATAGATGACCAAGCGATTCTTTGTACCTACTCTTAAGATTCTTAACGATGTGGTAGGTAGATACATTCCATACTACAGAGATTCATTAGCTTCTACAAAGTTTTCATCCTTGCTAATTACCCTTGTTAGAGTTTTATTGATATGTTTTATTAAAACTTTTGATCGTTTGCCAAATACGCTGTATTATTAATCGCGCATTCAGAGAATCAATGCAACTTAAGTAATGAGTGTTGATGTTGGTGCGGTATAATTCTCCACTCTCCATTTTTCGGCATTTAAGGAAATGCACTTGATAGTATGTTTACCTACCTACTGTTTATACCAATTGTTTATCCACAGTGTACGATATCACACATATTTTAAACGCAATATTTCACATGCGTGCTGAAAACACCTTAAGGTAAATGCTGACAGAAATGGCTAGGTTTGACGACGGTAATACAAATTAGCAAAGAAGCCCAGCTCCAGCTGAAACATTACCCATCACTTGAGAAGTTTAATGTTGTATTCGGGTTCTGAGTTTAAAAATAATTGAAGACAAAAACAAAAATCGATAACTTATGGGGCAGACGTTTTGTAGGTAATAAAAATTCAAATATGTAGGTACCTACATATAATAGGGGGTCAAATCCAAAGTAATCACTGACTCAACAAATTAATAATATTAATTAGAGTCCTATCTATATGCAATCATTTTTTTAGGCGTGCAAGAAGCCAAGGAAGGCATACTTTATTTCGGGCACACTATAGAACGGAAGTTTACTTACACTAACGTTTTTTACTGCCTTTCATAAGGGTAATGAAAGCCGCAATTTAATAAAGAAGCTATTGCATTGGTATGAATACAAATACGTAGGTTGAATAGGTAGATATTAACTAAAACATTGGAATAATTAACGAGTTGCATGATAAATTCCAGCACTAATAAAATACCATCATGCAGTTGGTTGGTATTGAAGTCAAAATAGGTATATCATTAGGTATTGTTCTGTTTTCTCGTGTTGAATATTTAATGCACAACCGTCTTCTTCACGAATTCAAGATATTCGATGGCTGAACACGAAGTCTTGCTTACAATTTGGCTCTAAGCGGCTTGTCTTTGTGTTTGACCCAAATACGTTTCATACAAATGGCTTGGCTTTGCCATCTGAACGAGTTTTTGTTATATTCCCCTCTCTCTCTCCCCATTCTACGTGTTCTTTTTGAACGACTACGTTTTATTTATACACACTGACTCCATTGTATGGCCACACCGAGTAGATTCATTACCAAGTATTAAAATGTTCTTTATGAGGTTAAACACTGGAGCTTTTCTTTTTCGGAAGAATATAAATAAAAAATATCGGTTTATTGTTAATGCCTAAATAACGAATACAAGAACCCACTTTTCCCTATCGTTTTACCAAATCGACCATTATTTCTTTTATTGTATTACTTCTGTACCGTCGATTTGAATTACGGTGTATTTTTTTTGTTAAACAACAATAAAAGGTTAATCTTTAGATCTGAGGAAAAAGATGAAAAAAATAAAATACATCATAACACCTGAAAAACCTTTTATAAACAAGCCGATATTTTTGTTGAAAAAAAATTGTATTATGATCAATTTCTTCGAGATTTTGTATGGGTTCGTCGGGAAGCAAAAATGTTCTCGATTCATCTTGACACCGCATAGCTGTAGATTTTTTCTCTACCAGTATTTGTAAAGCTTTCATCTCTAAAGTATACTTAAATTTCGTTACCTTAGGGTAGAAATGTTGGTAAGGACTCTCTTTGTCAAATGGTTCACAAAAACCGATAGAATCCTTATAAAACAACTTTCGATTAGCCGCCAATATTAAGCCGCGCAGGATCGGGCGCGGTGGAAAGTTTATGTTGCCTCCCTATGCCCCTGATTGGGGTCAGACAGGGAGTATTGATTGACTGATTGTTGCTCTTTACTTTAGGTGTATTCTCAACCATAATAATCCATGAATGTTGTCTTAATTATCACATATCCCTCAGGTTAATTAATTAGGGGGGCAACAGCTTTTAGACCTTGCACGAATCAGAAATTTCTTTTCAAATATTCTAGGAGAGAATTAGTGTCATAAGTAATTATTGCTAGTTGTTATAATAATAATTATTGTGTTAACATGTCAGGTACAATAAATTTGTGGAATAGTTAAAAAGTTTTTTATTTAAATTTGATTATTTAAATTACTTCCACCAAGAAAAATGCATGTTCAACAACTTATAAATTTTATAATTATTGTTGTTTTTCGCCTTATTTTATTCTTCACTGTAATTAAATTTCTTGATCGACGTTCTACTTTTCTAGTAAGCTTAAAACTATTTCTTGTTGAATATTGATTTACTCATATCTAGTTCAGTACATAGTTTTTTCTCGGTTGATTTTGGACATTTTGTATTCTGGTCTTTTAAAGTAAATTTGTTTATTAAAATTTTAACGTTTTCTTGTTCGACTTATAATATTTCTTGTTCGACGTTTCACATTTTCTTGTTCGTTTTGTACTTATTCGTGTTTGGTGAGTAACTTTTTTAAGAATAACTTTTTAAGAAGCGTATTTTTATCTTTTGCTACTCGGTCTTCCAGACTTAAACTCATTATTTTCATTGAAAGGTACCCCGAGATCATTTGTTTTATTTTGGGAATGAAACGGCAGAAAAGCTCAAACGACGAAATACTTAGAATATTTATTCATCTTATCATTATTTGCTAAAAATATTAAGTATTCAAACTCGATCGAGGTAGGTATCATTTTAATTCGAATAGGACAGAACTTTACACAGTTCTGTTATCTTAATAGTTGCGCTTATTGCAAATCGGTTTATCAAAATATTCAAATGAGACAGCATGATACAATAATTATTTGGCGCAGAATAGCAGCACTATTATGACTGGACTAACTACCCCCTAGCCTGTGATAGTGTCAAACGGGCTTCATCGCAACGCGGGTCGAGTGGGTACAATTACAGAGGCAGAGTTGAAACAACATCTATTGTGTGGGTCGCGTATGATACTATAATGTATTTTTCCTCTCTTCCATTAATATTGTTCCACTAAAGTGCAGTTATCAAATGCAATATCTCCACCCCACGATTTGCTCATAACTAACAGTGAGCGAATAAACTATCAAAATTCTGTTTATCTGTTTACGCAGTGTCGAAATAAACAGGAACAGCGATTTATAACAGTGTAACAATCTATGAATTGAAAAATAAAACTTTTCTACGCAAATGTGACAGTTCAACCTGGGCATTCAAATCATCAAAAAGTTTTAGACAGTCTTATTTGAGAACATGTGGGATATCCGGGTAAAAAATGCAAGTGTTTAAAGTTTAAACAATCCTTGATAAACGAATCCTTTTTTCAGAATGATGGTTACAGAGGAACGGAATCAAGGGAAACATTAATAAAATAGCATTAGGTACATATCTGATTAATCCCGATACGATTGACACAATAATTGTCATTTTAAGTTTTCTAGATAAAAACAACTGAATTATGCCTCTGGGCACTAGATATTGAAGTCGAAAAGAAAGGTTTTCAAGAAGTTTTATAGCTACTACTTAATAACAACCTTAAAAGAACAAAGGTAGGCTAAGCTAAAACGAGTATAAATTTTCAACGTACCGCGAAACAAAATCTAGGATAATATAATGTCAGTATAGTCGGTAAAACTAAGATTTCTTTGTCAAATTAACCCCCACTTATCCATGATAAGGATGCCAAAGAAATGCCATGAAAGAAGTATATACATATATCTCGTGTAATGATAATATTAAAGGTATTTATTAAAAAAATTAAAAGGAGAATAATACTTATCTTGGATGATTACAACTAGCTACCTAACTTATTAAAATTAGCAGCGATCATAAAATATATTCATTTCTAATTCGCTTTATACGTAACTGATACATCCCACCGAATATTAATAACCGCCTGGACCCACGGCCTTGCTCTCATAGAGATGTCATTGTGTCTGTGAGGCTCACACACACACCTGCTCATGGCAATGCTCAACAGCTGCATTGCGCACAATTTGTACGAAAATAAAGACACCGTAATAATATTATTTTTAATGGAAACAAAAAGGCGACCTCAAAACATTTTTCTTCCCGAACAAAAATACTCTGTGACATTTTTAATATTTTCCTACACTCGTCTTACACGAATATTACAAGGTTTTGACATAAATGTGCCCTTTTGGGGTTGTTTTTCTACAATTTCAAAGGATATGTTGGCAAAGACAATGTTGTCACACATAAAGTCTGTTCTTTTTTTGTTTGTTTGTTTTGCTTTATTTTTCATGAATGTTTGATCAATACGAACAAAAAAATTTAACAATTTGTTTCAAAGAATGTTCATAGCATGGGTCGATCACACGTATAGATATTTTATATGACTGTCATATATTGTGTCTTAAAAATAAAATTCTAATTTTATTTTAGCGCGCTTGAAAATAATAGAATTTTATAGAAGGGAGGAAAATGTCAACATGAGCTATTTTATTTTTACATACCCCGTTAAGTTTCGTATAAAGATATAGTAATAATCAGTTCTTAACGTTCTGGGGTCAATTTTTTTCATACAGATAGCTCTTACAATATTCAATAGGTAGGTACTAATAAAAACAATAAAAGGGCTAATTAATATAATGCGCCATTCACTGAAAACAGTGGTCAACTCAACATCTAATGATTCCAACATTGCTGGGCAAGTGAGCATCCGCTGGTATTATTTGTCCCTAACACGATTATGAGCAGGCTGATGGGTCATCGCATGTCAACACATCAGTAAATCCCATCGACTAATATAATAATTTGGCAATGTTTTGAGGAAGTCCACGGAAAACCTAATCTTCCATAGCCTAAACTACTACCCAGAAGACGTGGTAGACAAAGGTCAAACAAGAATATTATAGGAGGCGGCGTCGACTGGGATGAAACAGTGACTGCAGGGAACAGGGAGCATGGCGAGGACTTGAAGATATGCTACGTCTAAGAGCGGAAACGGAAAAAGAAAAAGGACGAATATGAAGATGGAGATAAGATTTTTTATAACTGATAAACACGCGAACTAACTATTAATTGGCGTCTCTCAAAATAATATCCGCTGCTCTATTTCAACGATTCACGGTTTTTGTGCAAGTTGTTTTGACAAAATACACAAAAAATTAGACCATCCATCCCAAAAAATATATTTGAAATCGTCAAAATAAAATCAATTTATTAGTTATCAAGCTGTTGATTTAAGAGATTGCACACCTTCTTGATTTTCAACCGTCACCCCAAAAGCGTCTCCAAGAATTTGCAAACTTTTTTTTACCTTCAAAAAGTCATAAAAATATCAAAAATTCTTACCGTTCCTTCTTCGCATCTTGGTGAACATACACATTTGGCTTCAGATGACCCTTCACTCTCGCAAATGGAATAGAAATCGCACTTTTTGTTCTCACACCCATCTGCGAAGTAAAATGATAAAATAATTAGAAATAAATTGTTCTAAATCCACTCACAAATATAATAATTTTCTATTGAAACTCTCCTTGGGTTTCACTTAATACGGAATACAAAATAATTCATGAATAATATTGATGGTTGAGTGGACTTTCTTAAAAGGATTTCCAACCACAAAACCCATTCGTCTAACCAAAGACAATAATACTCATTATATTACCTACTAAGGCCCGATGTAAGAAATAGACGTTTAGGAGAATAAAGCCTATTGATAAAAGGAAATGATAAGAGCATAAAGGACCTTTTCTGATGGAATCACTGAAAAGAAAATATGATGTACTCAGATTAGAGATATGAATTATTATTATTATTATAATGGACGTACTGCAGGATCCTTTATATAAAACGGCGACCTCTCTCTTGTATTTGCAGGCCTCGTGTCGTAGTTTACATTCGTTCACATACGAAATGCCGTCTGATCCGCATACGGGGTCGAATTCTGCCGAACAATGAGGACACTCGCATCTGGCTTGGCCACCCCTCTCCACGCAAGTTGCTCCCCATTGGCAAGACTTTCCTTGGCACGGTCCTCGTTCACCTGTAAAGTCAAATCAGTAACTTCAATATTACTTATTTGTATTCAATAAAAAAAATATTCACTCCAGTCATCAATTTGAGGTGGTTGGTAGTCCAGTGGTATCGATCGGGGGCTTTCGTACGTACAGCGTATTGGAGTTCATAGTTCGAATCCCGGTGGTGTCGACCATTTCCGCTTTCACGACACAAGCCTTTGCTTAGTGTGAAATGTCAAAAGTGAATTTGTCTTCACTTCGAGTGAGCACAGAAGAGGAATCGTTTAAAGCGCCATTTAGGGGCAAAGGGAGGCGATAAGAGAACTCTCCACTGCGATCAGTTTGCGCAACTGATATAATAACCTCCACCATGTCCAGATCCTTCAAATCCGCTTCGAAAGAACGGAATATGGTGTGAAAGGGTGTTTTTCTCGAACACGTCTTTCGCGACATAATGTTAGAAGTGATGGGTCCGCATGTTTTTTTACGAGGTACTTAGTCAAGTGCCAGGACTTACACCCATACAGATGAAAAGGTAAGAAACACGCAACAAACACTTGAAATGGGCAATTTCAAGTAGGTACCCGGGAGCAACCATTAATTACCACCACTGGTAACCTCGGAAGTGAGTTTCCTATACCTATCGGTATGGCAAGTGGCGCCTTAAATAACATGACCGAGAGCGTCGACGTGTCCAACCACGAATGGTTAAAGGGCGGTTTTTTTTTTTTGACAAAAAATGATTTTACTTCTCATCCAACCGTTAAGTTAAATTAGAAAATACAGCAACACAAAAACCGAAAAACATTCAGACCGATGATAAACTGAACAGAATAGTTCAAGAAGAACGTTGACACGGCTAAGAAAAAATAGGAGACCAGAGTCCACTTTGACTACTCGTAAGAAGAAAAAAATATTTTGTAAGTATTAAAGTAGGCACAGGTAAGTTTGTAAAGTTTTTTTATTCGTGAACATAAAAATAATATTGTTGACGAAACGATAAAAACCACATACAAAGTTGTTTTTCGTCGTGTTTTGGTGCCCGCTGCTATACGTTTATGATTTTTTTTTCAACATATTTTGTAGGCGAATCGCGGCCTTGACATGTAATTACCTCGGTTACAATTTTTGAAAACCAAATCACATGATAAGTAATCCTAACACGCAACCCACAAAATTATATTTCAGTTACAACCTCTAGTGGTTTATTTTTTTTTTCGTGAAAATAATAATTATTACTGGATTGATTTCTTTTGCCGTTTTTATCAAAAAACATGTGAACAGTTTTAGTTATATTATTAACATGTTTAAATACAAAAATATTGTTCTACATACCCTTTATTTTGTTTAATTTTTTATCAAGAAAGAACTGTAGGGAATTTTAAAGACCGACAGGATTATTCAAACCGTATTACGAAAAGAACAATTTGAAGTTAAAAAAAAAATCGAACGTTTTTTCTTTATTTAACAAAATTTTGAATTTTCGAATAAAGCATTTCATATTCTTAATATTTGTTTTTTTCTTTCCTTTTTGCATTTCTTTTTTTTAGTCACGGCCAGGCCGTGACAGATGGCTTGGTGTGAACCTTTAGCCAAATCTTGGATTGATTTTTCTCAATTTATTAACAAATGTTTATCATGGTATTAGGCTTTACTATTACTTATTATATGTTATTTGCTTAGTAAGGTACCTACTTAAATTTTGTTAACAGCTTTTTTTATGAATGAGTAAACTGGTTTAAAATTAAAAGGATTATGTAGTGGGTACACATTTAGTCTGGCGCGCATCATCTGCATTGCAATTTTTCAATAACTCTGCAGCTAAAATAAGTCTTTGTATATTAAATTTAGGACATTTATGAACGATATTATGTTCAATGTCACAGTTATCACATTCGCCACAATAAACACAGTTGGATGAATTAATAATATTGAATTTTTGCATTTCATCCACAAGAGGATGTTTCTAATAAAACTTAACCTAAAAAAAATCTTTCGTTTTTTTAAATTTATGTTATAAGCGTAATATGAGGCAGGTACATGGATTCTAATAGCTGGCAAAAGTTACTGCATGCGGCAATAGTTTTTTTTTTAGTCAATTGAATATGGGATTTGCTGATTTCAGCGCCAAAGTATGTAGCATTTTCCTATGAAGATGGATTCGATCGGTATATCAAGGAAACCTAAGGATCCATAATATGGATTACGAAAAAAATAGCCCTATTAACCATCACTCCAAAGGGTTGTCATCTATTGTGACATATATGAATTTCACGTCGTTAATACGTCCACTCGAGTTTCCCCCTTGACGATTCGTTTGGAGTGATGGACGAATGGGTTGAACGCGATTGAATTTCGGACACATCATCCATTTGCTTTTCCCAACTCACGCTTATTTTTTGGAGTGACATCGCTCCATTCGGACGGATGGAGTGATCGTGAATGGAGGACTTAGGAAACAACAACTATGGACGACAGTCATAGCAATATTAAACCCGTTAATCAAGTAGATTCCTTTTTAAAACTAGAATTCGATTAAACATATAGGTTGGTATAGTTTACCATTTATATGCTTAGCGTACCTTTTTTGGATAATAGAAATAGACATTCTTCCTTACAGACAAACATAGATATTAGATACCTACAAAGTTTATTTTTTCCAGGCTTAAACAGACATCCACACAATTTCAGTTATTTCTCTGATCGATAAAGCAATTTTCCAAAACGTCGAACCTGACCTAATTTGTTTTGATTTAAAAACACATTTTGTTCCACAGTAAATATTTGATATACTTTCACCGTTTCGTTTAGTCGCTAAAATTAGAGTAGGTAGGTACTTATGTAACAAAATGTTTTTAATAAAATCTTGGTGAGAATTAACGGGGTTGGTAGCCTAGTGGGTAAGATTTTTAAGATCTTTAGTGAAGTCGGTTCAGACACGGTCGCCATGATCTTCCTGTTTCGATGAAAAATTAATTCATGATTTGTAATCTGGTCGGGTCAAATTTCCAAACTTATACAAGGAGTGGAATCGATGTTTTGATATCATTCACTAATCACAATCAGACACTAACTGAACACGAAAGAATACAAACAAAATCAAATCACGACACAAAATTATAGAATCCACAGTGATCCAATAACATTTCGTGTTTATTGCATGGTTAAAGTATAGTGTTAGATTATAGAATAGTACAATGAACCTTTCTTGAGTACTCGACATAAACAACTTATGAAATGATAACTACTGACTGTATTGCTCCTCATACCTACTATTTGCATACCTTCATTTTTCCTATCACCTACTTTAACTTGTTTTGGTGTCTAAAAAATATGATATGAACATAATCTTATTCAGATTTTTTAATATTAAAACAGACCGATATTCATAGAAGTCTAATAAAATAATTAAAATAAGTAGAATAAAAATATTAAAATAAATTTTACAAGCACCTTTATACCACACTCTATGTCATTGTATTGTCAATCATTTTCCCGGGTATTTTTTATTTTTTCAAAAAGTCTATATTGACCCTTATGATGTTCAAAAAAATAAATTGAAAAGGAAGAAACATTTTGATGAAATTATTATTGTTCGTCTTACTGACTTTGTTTGGATGAAATATTTGCATAAATAATCCATTTCCGTTTAAACTTCTGGGCTACAAAATTTTAATGACTTTTAATCCCGTTGACAACACCGACCATTAAACGGAAAATAATAAAAACAATGGAAGAATTCAGTGGCAATAAAATGCACACCATAAAATGGTTTTCAATTTAATCGAAGGCAAGAAAACTCCGATTGTTCTGTATTCACTCTTATCCGATGCTTGATTACAATTTTTTATTTTTTGTATAGAGATGAGTTTTTGTTATTTAATCAACAATAATAATAATTGATGGGGCGAAGAGAAGCTAGAAGAAATTTGAGCGATCAACAATTGACTGCTTAAAAATGTTTTTGTAAATTCTATCAGCTTATAATGTCTTCCTACATGCTTCATAATATTATACACTTATATGATCGGAAGTGTATTCATTGATCCACTGGGTAGGTACCTAACGTTTTTGCAAATGATAGCTACAGTTGCGAGTTCGAATCCTTCTGAGAGCATGGGATTTTTTTTAACATGTTGGACCCATGATTGCAAATTTCGAGATTTGCTGTTGACCATATAAATGGCGAATGTCATTAGCGTAAAGGTCCTATCATATTAAGCCAGTTTGCAAATCAACAGTAGAAAACGGTCCTAAGGTTTAAAATTATCCAACTAAAAATCGTAAATAAAATTAAAATTATTGTTGGCAAAGTCGACATCTGATAGTTTTTGGTATTATAATAAAAGTAATATCAGATCAAGTATGGTATAACTGCGGACTTTTTTGTAAACTTCTACTGATGTATAGTAACAGGTAATATTAATAGGTATTTTCTCGACGTTTTCGAGGGTGTAGATTCCAAAAATGCAAAAAAATATATTTAATAATTTCCGCGTACCCGTACGCGTACGCCAAAAATGTGTGCGCACCCATAACTCATAGTAATTCTTATCCGCTTTGATTGAAATTTGGTAGAACGGTTAGCCCCTTGATGTAGATGAGTCAGTAAAATGTTGAGATCTGTACCTTCAGGGGAACCCTCTTAAAGTATCCAAAGAAAATTTCACTTGTTCTAGAAAAAGGGCTAAAAGAGAAAAAAAAAATCTTCGATTTTCATAAAATTTGGTACACGGATTGGTCTTATGCTTCTACATAAGCACGTAAAATTTGAGGTCCGTAACTTCAGTGGGTCCCCCTTAAAGTACCGATTAATATTGAATAATATGTAGTTCTAAAGCAGATAATAAAAAGCTCCAATAGTCGATATCATTTTAAAGTTTCTATAATAATTCCAAGGATAAATTATTTTAATCGTAAAATGATGAATTTTTATGCAAAGAAATGATTTACACGAAAAGGCTGATATAATATACTATGAGTTCTGAGCTACCCTAGGTTAGCAGCTTTTTTTTAAGTGCTTGCGTAGCTTTGTAGCTTGCGTTAACTGTGTGTATTAATTTGTAAGTATCGTAAATGCCATATGCAACTGAGTACAACTTGCCTAGAGGCATTATAATATAAAAAATGAAGATTTTGCGATGTTCGTGTTTAGTTTACTGCCAACGGCGACACGGGGGTCGATAAATGCAATAAATAAAAGAGGTGAACTCACCACAGACACCCGGGTGGGCGATGACAATCGGCATCTTGGCATGGCAGGCGGCTCGTCTCAGTTCGCATTCCGATGAGAAGGTCCTTCCGTCTACAGAGCATACGGGTCTCATCACTGGCTCGCATTCGGGACCACATTCGCATTTGGCTATTCCAAATTTGTCGATGGTGCACTCTTCGTTAGAAAGACATTTCACACTCTCGCATGGATTGACACCTGTGGATGAGAACGAATATATAATAATTGTAAGGTATATTTACACTTTAACCTAATACATACACGATAAATGATGATATCGTTCAAGAAACGAAATTTTTAGAAAAAACAGCGAAGTTCCAATTTCTGTTCTTATCATCCATTTTTCTAGCCCTAGGATCATCTTTTGTACTTTTCTCAAGAAATTGTTAACACGGTGTTAAGTTATGTAGCTTAAATATAGTAAAGTTTTATTTATAGTATGTTGGATATTTCTTATACTGCCATTTGGGTAAAATAAAATTACTTAATCTGTAAAAACTGAGATTTAGCCTCTTTACTTCGATATCTTTCAGATGAATTTTACATATTGCCGATACAATTATTCTGGTACAAATATAATTTTCTCAGTTCACCCCACAAAAGACACCAAATTACAATAATCAAACTGTGTACTGTGTAGATACATACCGGTAATTTAATCTCAAAGCTTTAAATAAAAATTCTCAAAGCTTTAGTTCAAAGCATTAACCATCTCACTTTAAAAATAAGTTTCAATTCTGAATTTCATAATCACCTCTTTATTATAAAAGAACGTCATTTTTGAAATAATTAAGAAATAAAGACGACATATCCTGGCGCCAAATACATGACAGCAGTCGCAGTCTTTAAATTTGGTTGCTCTCTTGTTCTCAATAATTTTCAACTTTTATCTCTATATTTCATTAATTATTATTAAATATCTATATGTTGCATACATGAGATTTTTCGACATGTTGACCATGTCGAGAATTCTCATGATTAGGAGTTTCGGAGACTCAAACATTACCACCTAATGGCGAACGTTGTTAACGTAAAGTAATCACACTAAGCCAGCCTTCGAAAAACAGTAGAAGACGGTCGTAAGCCCGTGGTGGTTTGTTTCATTCAAAAAGCGAAAATCAGTAATGAATTTTGGAGTCATTTGTTGTTAGATAATTCTTTAATAAAGAAGACGCCTGTTATTGCAACATGCAAGGTAAACTATTATGTTTGGGACACTATGTTAATCTTTTATGTGCCGTCTCTTGTTCTATTAACACCTTTTGTGAAAAAAAATGAATTAAATAAAATTTAATCAAATAGTAATAAAATTTAAACCACAGCAAAATATTATTATTTCCAGTAGGTATACCTACTTGTGTTACATTTTAAGCAGGCAACATTCGCCGTTTAATAATGCTTTGAACAATATATTATTAGTATTTTAATGACAAAGCCTTTATTTTCCACTCATTAAGTTTCAATATAATTTGTACACAAAACGATGTCATTGTCTCTCTGAATAACAAATAAATTTTTCAGACAATTTTCATCCGGCTTGTCACAAGTTAATTACCTGAACTGCATTGTCCTCTGTAAATAATGCGTAGCTGTCTTCTAGTCCTGCACGCTTCTCTCCGTGCTTGGCACTCGTTGCTGTAGGTTTTACCATCGGAACCACAAACCGGCGACAGTTCCAACGGACAAGCCTCCGCACATTTGCATACAGCAATTCTGTTAGAATCTAATTGGCACTGCTCTGGTTCTGGACATGAAACACCTGCGCAAGGATCTGTAAAATAATTTACCAACATGTACCTATACATTCAATTATTATTTTCTCACAGTTAAGAGGAATCAAAATCTGTTGATATGGAAAAATACTTAATATGTTCAGAAGTCCAAGAGTTTCGCAAACCAATTAAAGAAAAGGGTTTTTAATGCTTGCATCTTCTCATAGTTTTGAAACTACCACCTTCATAAAAAGAACGATGCAAAAACTCTGCATAACCAAACGAGCAGCACAAAAGGAAAAATATCTTGACTTTTAACACAGCGATACTAACAAACTTATTGATCAATTATATACAGTCAAATATTAATTTCATGGAATTTTGCTTTGTGTTGTTTGTTAAGCTATAGAACTCCAGTAGGTACCTATTCGTTACTATCCTTAGGTAATTCTCTCTCAAACAATCTGCCAATCAATCACTTTATACATTAACGAGCTTTTCAAACAAAAGACATACCTAGTATTATTTTGTTTCAAATATTTTAATTTCGTTATGAAAATTAATTTTTAATACCATTTAATAATGACTTTAATATAACGTATTCAAGTGCCTAGTATTTTATTCAACTTCGTGCGTCTATATTTTATAATCTGTCTTGAAATGTTTAACCATAGTAGTTATTTTATCTATACTTCTGACAACTTTCATCAAGCTGGTTCGAAGGTTTCTTTTTCTTCTGACATTTTCAGATGGTGAAGAAGAAGTTTCTGGTACGAGCATGCTTAAATAATTTCTTATTTTCTATTAAAAGACTCCAGAACTTTTAAGGCAGGCGGGGATAGCACTCTCCAAATTAACAGACTTCTAGGCCGATCTGCCAAACGATGGAGGTATGTTTGGGCTAGGCTTCATCACAGAAGGCAAAAAATAAGCAAAGTCTTAGCAGTTGATGATGTTCATATGTTTTAACCCAGCAAATCAATAAAGGACTAATTATATCTATTTTTTCTATTTATAACAAAAATAATTACAATGAGCCATTCATACAGCTCAAAAAATATAAATCTCTCAACCGTGTGAAGAAATTACTTGAAAAAGTAGAAAATTTTGTGTAAAATAGTGATGGCCAATAGTATAGATATTTTTAATATGGATATCCATAATATTATTCAAAACCGTAGCAGACTTTATATCAATTGACGTCAACAACAAGAGCTGCATTCTTGTTTTTTTTTTTTTCTTTTTTAGCGAAGGTAGGTACATAATATTATGTAGATAATGAGTTGGTTTTGAAACCTTAATTATGAGCACACTGAAGCTTGATTTTATGTTTTACTAAGGCAGGTACATATTATGTAATTGCAAAAATTTTAAACGAGAACTATGAGAATAATAGTAGCAGGTATAGTAAAACCTTAATAGAAAAGAACCAAGGTCTGAATTTGGTATAAATATTAAGTAAAACAAATTCAAATAAAAATAATAACATGGTCGTATTAATTGGTTGATATATCAAAATATTTGCTGATATTCAAGTGTTGCCACATGTAAACAATTTTTAGCTGCAATATTTTATAGACGAGAAAATTGCAAACATAAAAACAAACAAACAAAAATAAAAAAGTAGACTCATCGCATTTTTATAACACACGACAGCTTTTAAGAGAACCCTTATGGATTTCGAGTTAACTTTTTCCTCTAAGCTTGGTGTGGCTGCTGCAAGTGCTAGGTTTAAAACACAACAAGCACTTTTTACTGTTACATGGGTTGAAGTATATTAATGGATGCAGCGCAGATAGTGTCTCTTTATAAGGCGAAGCTTTAACAAAAGTTTCTGGATACAGCGTACATATTGAACGTATGGCATTACACAGCCAAGATAAAATCTGCAAGCCAAGAGTTAAATGGAAAGTAACTTCTAACATGGAAACTTTATATCGAAGCTAATTTCATCGGAGTTGTTTTAGTAATTGGTTTTCGTAGTATCGATTATAGCCAAGTGCTTTATTTTGCACACGACAGCGAAACAGCTGCTAAACTTTTAAAACAGAAATAGACTTCGCGTTATTGAAAGTGGATAAAAAAAGAAACAATTCATAAAGTGAATATAAATATATACTGTTTATGATTTATTTTTTCAATATTTGAAGTAAATATTGAAGATTTTTCCGGTGGATTTGGGATCAATTGAGCTTATGACCCTCGCATTAGCAGCTGGTGATGGTGGAGTCATACGCATTGCGTTATCTTATGAAGTGAGGCGCTAAGACCGACAGTAAAAATGTTGGCGCATAAGCTTGACATCTTTATGATGGGAGCGCTGCTGCGTCAAATATGTGGACTAGTGATATATTGTGAACATTGGAGCATTTAAGCCAATGAAAAGCTGTATATATAATATCAAGCCCCAAGAACTTCGATGAACAAACACCTGCTCAAATTAAAATGGGCTGGAAATTTACAGCGAATGCACGATTCACTTGAATAAAGGCAGACCTAATTTGGGAAGATGAAGTCACAAAAGATGCAGAGCAGATTCTCTTGGAACGAGTTAGAGGATAGCGGTGGAAGACTGGACTTGGAGGCGAATGTTATGGGATGTCAAGGTTCGATATTATGGGCTGTAGCGCCGTTTTAAAAGAATGTAAATCCCATAAAACTAAAACATCAAACATCATTGTGAAACCATATAATTTAATCTACTAGACTCAATGATTCAGAAAAGGTTTTTGGGAAATTATTATGTAGATTTAACACAAAAGAAGAGATATTGTTAGAAGGATTCTTTTAAATCCGGATAATAATTGGAAAAAAAGACCTGAATGATAATGGAATTCGAAAAAAAAGTTACAATATAATCTTTCGATATTATTTTTTATGTGCGTAGATACATAATCCTCTTTGTTATGTATAGGTATCTTATACTAATTTAAAGAATTAATGAAAATGTCACGTCATTTGAAAGCCGAAGTAGATTCGTCAAAGTGCGGTGAATTGATATTCTACCCTTGTCATAATTGTTTATTAATTTCATACCCTCCAAACAAAGTATTATTAAATTTTATGAAAATTGTTAAGGGTCTTAAAAAAACCGCTCGCTCGATATAAAATAACCGCACAGCCGGTATAAAATAAATAAAAAAAAACGACGAATCGTTTTAGAATTCACGCAGAATATAATATTTTGTTTCGTTCGCGATTCCCTTCTCCTCTTTTACCTCCCATCACCACCCCTCGCATATGAAAAATATTTTATAAATAAACAAGTTGGAATAACAGTGATAAGCAAAAAAGCCCAACGCTCGAATGATTGATAAATATTTAATTGCACACAAAGGCCTTTTCAGATTTCCGTTCAAACAAGAAAATAATATTATTATGAAGTGATGAGCCTGTTGAAATAATAGACAAAAAAAATAAAAATAAAGCTTAGCCGTTCGATTTTTGAAATTCCGCAGAATTGATTGTTCCATCATGATTCATACAAAAAAGCTTTCTGCTGTTTTTTGTTTGTATTTGAACTAATCGACTATGGCAGCTTTTTATTTCAACATTGTCGCATTGAATTCCCGTATGAAATAGGTTATATGACTTTTTTGTTTACATTCAGTTAACTGCGTTTTTTATACGTATATTGAACAAAAGCAAAATATTGTCAACAAAAAAATATAATCCATAATATTATATTGTATTTACCAACATTTTTTTTTTTTTAATTCTTTATGCACAAATTAAAAAATATTTCAATTTGCAAATGATAATTAACTCTCTTACACAATAAATTGGTTCGAGATTCAATGACAAAAGAAATATTTTACATACTTTATTATTTTCGTAGGAAAACCGATGGTTTGACAAACAACAAAAATGTCCGCAGAAAACATAAAACCGATGCTTCGGGAGGAAGTTTTCCGTTGTCCACAGTTCTGAATGAGGTAAATTGAAATTGATCTAAGTAAAATCAAACAATTAATGGCCCTTTTGTATGTCTAACGTCCGGCCGGTTTTACTGTTGTACCTATTGAATTAATTAGAACATAGTAAGCTTTCACATTAAGTGATAAGAAGGTGGATTTGACAAAAAATAGGAGTGACTGATGTGGTTCAAAAAGTCGCCAAAAAATGGAGTTGGGCTGATCATGTAGCCAGAAAAACGGACACCAGAGAGAACAAAATGTTTTTGAGTGCATCAGAGAACTGAAAGAAGAAGAAGGTTATGCAGATTCAGGAAAGGCGTTCTATAGATGTTAGAAGAGTTGCCGGGGTTAATGGATGCGTTTGGCACAGGTTGGACATAATTTGTCCAATAAAGGACACAAAAAGACTGATAAAAGAGAGAAAGACTAAGACAATGAAATTGTGAAGAGAAGATTAAGTTAAAAAAAATATTGAGTATTGGGTTGCGATATACGTTCACTCGATTGCAAATACCTATAGGTCAATAAGTAAATTAATTGATTTGGAGCGTGAATTTCAGAAAAGCAATCATTATGTTGGATGATTTGAACAAAAATGATCTTGACAGGGCCAAATTCAATATCAAGCTAAAGTTTATTAATATAACAATATAATAAAGGATATAAAAGTTTTTTAAAACTTATCAGATAAGTTATAGTGACATTAAACTCTTTTTGTGTATATGTAGGTACATTGGAAAGTTCACATTTACAAGGCCTCCGTAATAATTACATATATGAGTTTAAGGTAGGTCATGTTAAATTTCAAATTTTTTGTTACATAGTCTACACATGTAATTTCATTATTATTGTTGCTGGTTAATGAATAAGTGGCTTTATATTATTCTAAGATTAACGTATTTCAACAAAGTATTTAGACAAACATTCCCAGTTAACCCCATCTCTTACATTTTCAATTAAGCTATTTTCATTTTACCCCACCTTTTTCTAATTTGATAAAAAAAAATTCAATTAAACTCGTTTAATTAAATTCCATTTACAAAATTTAAACGTTTGCGCAAAATAAAAACACGATGATTTTTTTTCCGTTATCACCTTTCAACGCTTCGTAAATCTTTTTAAGCTTTAAATTCTTCTCAGCCCCATAATAATTTGTTTCTAACTATTTCGCTTTCTTTTGTTTTGTTATTTTTTTTAATTACCGTATTTGAATCACACGTTCTAACTTAACAATACAATGCCCAACAATCAATATTATTTTTTTGAAATAGGTATGTAGGAGGAGGTCATTAACGTTGCGCAAGATCGAGCGCAATGGAGAGCTCTTGTTGCCTCCCTATGCCCCTATGTGGGGTCTAAAGGGAGTTTGAATTGGATTGGATGTAGGCGTAGGCATGAGTTCCTATGTTATATTCTTTTACAATTTTACCCATTTTGAAGCATTTTTATACGGCACTAGCTGACCCGTCAAACTTCGTTCAACATAAACGATATTTTTTATTTGCTTACTTTCTGAAACATTATATAAAATTCTCTAATCAATCAAAAAAAACAAAAAAATAATATTGTTTTAACAATGAAAACGGCATAACCTCACAAATATTAATCAAACACCTCTTTTTATTAACTTTTTACGTTACAATTTTTAATCAAAATAAAATCATTTCTTTTTATTCACTTTCTGCGTTTTAATTTATACAAAAATACGCTTAAAATACATATGTTTGAATGTTAAAAAAAATATTTCTGAAAGCTTGAAAGAAATTCTATTAATAATCTTCGTTCCGGAGATTTGAAACTGGTTGTCAGGTAAAAATAAAGTGTTGTTATGGAATTTTCACAGATGGCATTATTGTTAGGAAGTCCGTTCCCTACTAACTTTAATATTATATTTTATATTATTTTCAATCATTTTTTTTATTTTTTTTTAGTTTTTTTCTGTTATCCGGAGTGGATAAAAATCCAATAAACTAAAAACGATTTAAATCTTTTTAGCTGATCTCGAGCGTGTTCGAAATAACCCGACTTTCTTTTACATTATAGATTCGGAAAAGGAAAACTTATGAATACCTAAGCTTATGCTTCTACATAAGTTGTTGAAGCATATTTGGAGAAAAATAATGATTTCGTCACTCATTGTGGACCACAGATCTGTATGAATAGCTTCAATTCCTCATAAATCATCACAAATACTACCACATACAATATAGTGTAACCAACATACGAAGAAAATAACTTAGGTATTTATAGCATTTTGAACATAAAATTACTTTAAAAAGTTTTATGAAGTTTTAGATGTGTAATTAATTAAGTAGGCGTAAATAACATTTTTTTCTCATACTATAAAATATTATTAAAAAAACAGAATTTTTAAAACCACTATATTAAAGTAAAGCAAGTACCTACCTATAAAATTTTACACAAGGCATATCGGAATAACCCAGAAAACCGACTGATTGACTAACACCACCTACACCAACTACCCGAAGCGGTAGGTACCCGCGGGCCAAACACATCTCTGGCGCCATTAATGAAGTGGTGCATGATTTCTGTTATTTGAGACGGGCGGATACTCAAATACCGCGTCAGTTCTGTGATCAATTTATGTAGACATGAACTTTAGATCCACAGCATAAATTTATCCAAATTTAAGTACTTAGGTATATTATATTCACTTTTTCATTTTACCCGTAGTTTATACAGGCATTTATTTACAGGCCATGACAGTTTAACTGTTCAAAGCCAAAAGGCGTTATCTCAACAAAACCTACTTTCGAGATAATTGATATTTTGTAAAAATCATTTTCGCACTAACTTTTAATAAAAAAATTGTATATATTTTTATTGCTTTTAACACTATTTCATGTCTATTTTTTAAAAGTGTAAACAAAATATCACTACATTATGTATTTCAGTGTTTTTTATGAGATACCGCCATTTTACTTAAAATATTGTGATTTAAAAAGTGAGTTAACGCTTTCGCTCTTAGGCTTAGTAGTGAAATCCAAGTATGAAAATACAGACCAATACCAAAAAAATAAATCAATCAGAAAGAAAACAAGAAGCACAACTAGAAGTGGTTGGTAGACCAATGGTATCGGTCGACGACTTTCGTACGCACAGCGTATTGGAGGTCGTGGGTTCGAATCCCGGTGCCGACCATTTCCACGTTCATAACACAAGCTTTGCTTTATGTGAAAGATGTCGAAAGTGTATTTGTGTTAGTAACATACAAGGTGTGGTCAAATACACAGTTTATGATTGTGTGGTGCAAAAGGACAGTTACTAACAGGTATACAAAATTTAAAAGATACAGAAAAATGAACAAAAAAAACAAACTATCAACACAAGTTTTCTTCTCAATGCAAGATGGTTTAAACTTGTAAAGGGCCACCCCGCATATTATCATAACAAACAGAGGTTTTCTCTTCTTCAAGAAGGCGGTCTTTTTTTAATAAATTTAAGTACTATACATTATTGTTAACATCACTGTGCAACCAAAAATTAAAAAAACAGACGATGAAATCCGTCGTTTGATAACGGGTGACACCTAGTAAAAAATAATAAAAGAACTATCGACTATAAAAATTTCATGGCAAACGCCTGTGCTTAGGCAACTTTTATATCATTCTAACGCCTAAAGGTATGTAACTTTTATAACATTATAATGTAAGCTTACCACACTTTCCAATATATTTAACTGTGATATTAATCTTCGCGTCACATGCTGCTTTTCTCATTTCACACAGGTCCTTATAGTCCTGACCATCAGACCCGCATACGGGTCTGGATCCAGCATGGTCTCCGTACCGCGGACAAGATTCCGGGCATTTACAACTAGCGCTCCTTCCGTCGATTGATGGCTGACAGCGTGCCCCATATTCACACTGAATATCTCGACATGGATCAGCTATTTCTGTAACAAAAACAAAATTTTACGGTAAAGATAAATTTATAACCAACACTTCATGCTCACATTACAAAACATAAAGTTTTACCAAGTCGTAATTTCCATTTTTTAAGACAAGCCATTACGAATAGAATAATAAAAAGTGTGCTTTGATAGAAAGTAATGGCGAAGGTTTGTCCTCTCTCCCAGATCTATATAGGGCATGTCATGATGGGTTAAAGTTTTGATTATTGAGATCGGTTTTGGAAGCATCTACAATGATTGGTAAGCCATATACCTTTTACTATTTCATGCCAAAATATCATAGGTAGGTACATGTAAAGATAAGCGATGCTGACCCGACTCATGGCCCGAATGGAAGGTACAGTTTGACTAGAAAAAAATGTGTCGGGAATAATTCTTCGTCAAATTTATTGACATATTTGTATAGATAAAACTGTGTTTATTAATTTATTTAAAACATACTTAACTTTTTGCTAAACTTTTTCAATTGTAGATTCTGATTCTCAGTCGTATGAATTCTAGCAATTTTAATGCATTATAAATCTTGATGTTTTATTGAGAATATCTACCATAGAAAAAGCAATACTTTTAAGATAAACATACACACTAATCAACAAATTCCCTAAACATTTTAAAACTGAAAAGCTGTAACTTAACTGTTATCCAATCTTCTAACTTCTGTTTATGTTGAAAAGCCATGTAATTTATTATAATTATTGGCAAGTTTTCTTTACAATCAAGTTACAATAAACAACTATAATAATGATTTGTAATAATGTAAATACTTCCGAATACGACTTACCGTTTGGGAACACATAACAACTTTTTACAATCTCCGCCATACAGATGGTTATCAACAAACATATAAATGTTACATTTCTTCCATTACAAATGGCCAAACCCATTATTGAACCATTACATATAATACGAAAATAATAACCTCGAATTTGCTTCGTTACAACATTTTCCTCCTTTATTTTATTCAAGTAGTTTTGTTATTTTCAATCACTCGACTTAAAATACCTTTTATTTTTAGAATCGTAATTTAATTAAGTAAATATTTCAAATTTCAACGAAACATTTCAGATATTATTATTTTGGAATTCAATTTAATATAAAGGCACTTAGTTCATATTATTAAAACTATTGTTTGGTATTCAGTTGAGTAAATATCATGTAATAAAACGGTATATAAAAGTGAAAGGTGCAAAAAAGATTATTGATTTTAGAGCGTGGTGATTTAAGCAGAACATTTTAAAATAATATTATCAGATTCGTAAGATTAAATATGGTTAACTCATTTTAATTTGCTGTAGAGATTGATGTGAGGGATTTATTCAGATGTGTTATTCAAAATATTGTTAAGTCATTATTTGAAAATTTGGGAACGCGATGGTAAAGAGTTTGAAAACCAGTTGCTTCTTTGTTTATGACAGATTAGAATTTTTGGTATTTTTACATATTGTATGGATGTACGGGGAAACCATTTTTTAGAATAAAAATGCTGTTTAAAGGGATTAGTAGAGAAGGCCTTGTTTTGAAATAGCATATTTGGCCCTCGATAGGACAAATAATTGTTGAAGAAGTTTAGTCTGAATCTACGCTCCGATGGGAGACGTTCTTAAGTTTTGTGTTGAAGTCTTTGAGTATGTAAGTTGAAATATTACATTTGATAAATTCGCGTTTGATAAAACTTAGAGTCTTCGGTGTTGGATTAAGCCTTCTGTTTAATTATTATAATATATTGACTGTTCAATTGGGGCTGGCCAATAGGGGAGGACGTGTGGCGGATCGTTAGATTGGACAGCCCCCGTGATAATTCAACTTCCAACTATGAATGTGACGTGCTTTATTATTGGTGCTTTGTGCTTTTATTTTGAAGGTAGGCGGAATTTTGGGTGAGTGACCATATTTTTATTAGAGTGTTTTGTTTCGTCGCTGGCAGCTACCCCCAGGACGATGATAGGGCACAGAGATATATTTTTATGCTGTATTTTGTTTGTTACTTGGTTGCCCCCGCCAAGCATGCTTATGAGCAAGTTGCTCGATGTGGTTTTAGATGAGAGATATATGGCCGACGCGATACGGCATATTTTTGAATATTTGTGATCTCTGTGTGCCAATGGATTTATTGTATTGCAGCATGTACCTACCTGTATTGTTTTCACACGTCACCTGTCAAACACACGTCGCGAATTGTTATCTGTCATTCGCGGGTTACCCCATTTTCCGATACCAGTGATGTGACCTATCTTTAATGTTTATTTTTGAATCCGGTTAGGAATTTCATATTTAGAACCTTCTAGTAAGCTTAGTGTAGAATTTTCATTTGTAAAATTAGGTACGTCGGCGTGTTCCTCGAGAGAGTAATTTTGTTATGAATATCCGGTCGCGATAGTATGATATTCTGAGCTTGTTATTGCCCGCGCATAAGATAGATTAATATGTATTTTGATCGCGCCGTTGTAAATATATTGAAGTTACAATAATGTATAGTAGGTATGTTAGGAGCTCTGTGGACTGAAGATATACCTCACATGACTCTCCGGGAGAATGGGTTGACTGAATTGGACGCTCTTCAGCTCAGCTCAGGAAGTTCCCTTCGAAAAAGCAGTGCACAAGCCCAAGATGGTGAGCCACTCGGAAACCTAATGAGGAAAACTTGCGGTCTGATGAACAGCCCGCGTTAATTCGACTAGAAGGTTAATTAGTTCGCCGGTAAAGTGATTGAACGTTTATTTTGATATTGAGATCGATAATAATTAAATGCACGCGAGATAGACATTAAAATTGTTAATAGGCAGGATCGTTTTGACTGCAGCTAGTCGTGGTATAATTTTGGCGAAGTAAAATCCTGTCCTATTTAGAGTCTCTGCTGGAAGTACGTTTAGGCATTTAGAGTCAAGAGTCAGATAGTTAAAAGATAGCTTCCAGCCCCTGTAGTCTGTACACCATCAGGAACCTTTTCCGTTTGTCTATATACACTATATCTGATAGCCGAATTTCGGCCCCTTTTTTGGTACCTGTTCGAGGCGTGAGGTCGCATCGAATTGGGCCAGTCTCGGACCTTCAGAGTTTTTTTTGCCTGAATTTTGGCAAGAAGGTTCGTTTGACAGGGAAGGCCTTCTTTCGGTGGCTAATTCCTCCCATAGACCTCGAGCATGTTTATCAAGATGAGTGATACCTATATATACTAGCAAATACCCGGCGGATGATTTTACGACTTTTGAATTAGGCATTCACCTATTTTGGGTTATATTTGACGTTATCGACACGATGCCCACAAACATAACGTAGATATAAAAAAAAAATCTAATGACGATGACAGATCAGGGGCCCTAGACAATTTGAATTTTTCGAACGAATTGGAGCCATAGATGACGTTTGAAAGATATTTTGGCGCAATAGGACAAAGAGAGCCGACCCCAAAGACGAGGGCGAAGAAGGCCGCGTACTCATTGAACCGCGACGCTACATTCATAATATTGATGCAACGTTGTATGGCCTCTTATCTGGTAAAAAATCTAAAACTTTTCCTATAAAGTATCTTTACTCCTTCTCAACGGGATATCTACCGAAGAAAGGGGACTAGTCACTCGGTCAAGAAAATTTGCTTCAGAAAAAATAATAACTGCCATACACGCTCACACCCTTCAAGGGAATATTTTATTGTATTTTTATTTAAGTTGAAATCTAAAAAGGAATTTATTGAAGTTATAAAATGGATATCAGAAAATTGTTATAAATTAATAATTCATTGTATCCAGATATAAACCTTCCCTCTTCTGGGAGTAACGTCACCTTGTCTTTCCTTCAAACTACTCGAGATAAAACATTTATCACCTGAGACGTTTGAGCTGCTTAAGGCTCATTTACACACACACACACACACGGTTTTATTCGGTTCGCTTCTCTTTCGGTTGTTACTTACAAAATAATCTTAAAACATAACTGAAGAACCAGTTAACATTTTTTGTCGGCACCGACCGAAGATGCATTAAATTTCTAAAGAGCGGTGAAGTCGTATTTTGTACATTTTTATTCTATTAGTTTGTTTAGGTATTCTATTAAACAGATAAATAAGTTAATGTAAACTATTGCTGATTTACTAATTGCATTTGAGTTTTGTTCTTTTATGATTATCTGTAAAGTAATTGTTATTCATGTTTATTTTGGCATTTGCTTTAATGAGTTTAATCTCTATAATGTGAGCCCATCACCTTTACCATTGTGGGGAGGAGATGGACTTGGCTGGGACATGATGCCGAATGACAGTTTGCCGAGGAGAGCGCTGTTCTTCCTCCCATCGGGATCCCGAAGAAGAGGAAGACCCTCTCGAACTGTTTTCCGCTTCTTCGAAGCAGAGCTGAGGGATTTGAACATGGTGTGGGAGGAGGTCATAAACATTGCGCAAGATCGAGCACAATGGAGAGCTCTTCTTGCCTCCCTGTGCCCCTGAGTGGGGTGTAAAAAGACGAATTTTATATTGTATATTGTAATAAAGATAAATTGTCTAAAGGGTGAAATGTGCCAACTGTCTGTATAGTACGCGTAAGACCTAGGGTTGTTCAATACGTCGGTGGTGGAATTTCAAGACTCAGTGAACTTTCAGCGCGACGAAACAGCACGCTTTTGCCTTCGAGTCAATGCCAGTAAGACGGAGCTTGTGGCAAATAAATAGTAACCAGTGCATTACTAAAATATTGGAAGCGTTAGTGTTTAGTGCCGAGACAAGTCGTTAACTGATTCATGCGTGTGTTGCCCATTTTCCTGTATGGGTGTGGGACCATAAGTTGGGCACAAAGTCTCTGCGTTTGAAACTAATTGCCTCAGGATAATTTTGGTTAAAAGATAATACGACCGCATCACGAACGTTATGCCTGGGACATGTGATAAGGATGTCGAATAACAGTTGGCCGAGGAAAGAGCGTTGCTTCCTGTCATCACACCTCAAACACCGTGTTCCGATCCGAAACAGAGCTTAGGAATTTATACAATAATATATAACTGTGAGGAGTATATTGAAACCCGCAAATTCGAGCGCGATGAAGGGCTCTTGTAGCCTCGATTTGCCACTAAGTGGGGTCAAAAAGGGGGTATTGGATTAGGTGGATATTTTTTTTTCGTATATATAAATCAAATGAGTGCCTGTTTGGAGTTAACGAACCATGAAAACAAAATAAAATAAAAATAATCGAACCGTATGGAACCGAATACGTGTGAAATAGGCCTTACAGGAGTTCTCTTAATAAATGACCTTTAACTTTTGTAGGCTTATTTTTTCTGTCGCAACTTTATATTGATGTCGGAAGTTGTATTATAATTTATACACAACTGTCTTGTATAATTTGTTGTAATTTATCACAACCCGAAAGGTTATAAATGAACCAGAAGAACACTGTTATTTTATTTGCTTGTCTTTTATTTCTAAACATCGGGATGATAAAACGCCTGACATGTGTCACTCAAAGTATTTCATTCTTTATTAATTGTGTTTTGTGAGAAATTATAAAGAACAATTATTTATTTTTGTACAAGATATCAGATAAAATTATTAATATAAAGTATCAGAAAACTTTTGAATAAATTAGATATATCTCACAAATTTGTAGACAGATAGGTATACATAATATTAATGTATTTTTAACTAATTTGAACTAAAAATCAGGTAAAATAAGCACATTTTTGTCTTTCAACTATTTTTGGGTACCTATGCCCTAATAAATCAAATCGAAACTCCCTTTGAACTCCACTCAGGAGCATAGGAAGGCAACAAGAGCTCTCCACAGCGCTCGATCTTGCGCAATGATTATGACCTCCTCCCACACCATTTCCAACTCCCTCAACTCTGCCTCGAAGGAACGGAACACGGTATGAGAGAGTATTCCGCGTCTCCCTTATGGGAGGAAAAACAGCCCTCTCCTCGGCCAACTGTCATTCGGCATCCTCAACACATGACCCAGCCAAGTCCTCTCCATAATGGTGGAAGTGATGGGCCTGCGCTGGCTGCGCCGGCCTAAAGCGTCGTTCGTGATAGAGTGGTATTATCTTATACCCAAAATTCTCCCGAGGCACTTCGTTTCGAATATGCCCTTATATAGGGTCAAAAAAGACCATAGATTTTGGGTTACCGTATTTA
Organism: Mystacides longicornis; assembly: GCA_963576905.1. Classification (NCBI taxonomy): domain Eukaryota; kingdom Metazoa; phylum Arthropoda; class Insecta; order Trichoptera; family Leptoceridae; genus Mystacides; species Mystacides longicornis. Next base: position 14,837,925 of record OY756426.1, read on the forward strand.
AAACTGACCGATAACAGAGTTTAAAAAAACATTAATATTTTAGATAAAATAACAACTTATGACTCTATTAATTCATTACTAATGTTCGACTTTCAAATGGAACAAACCACTACCGGCTTACGACCGTCTTCTACAGTTATTTCGAAGGCTGGCTTAGTGTGACCACTTTACGTTAACAGCGTTCGCCATTAGGTGGTAATGTTTGTCTCCGAAACACTTAATCATGAGAATTCTCAACATATTCAACATGTCAAAAAATCTCATGTATGTAACAAGTAGAAATTGAATAATACATGAAATATAGAGAAAAATGTTGGAAATTATTGAGAACAAGAGAGCAACTAAATTTAAAGACTTCATTAATATGAATTAATGTAATAAAAAAAAATTTAATGATTAACTGAAACTGAAAAATAATAACTAACTTACTGAAAAATAACAATTAACTGAATTAATATTTTAGCCGTATAGGTAAGTACTTACACATATTATGTCCTTTACAACTAATAAAAAAAAAACGATAATTTTGGCGTCCAGTCAACAAATCCCTTTTACCTATTCAAAATCTTATGTTTTAGTTCGTTATTCTAGGTGTGGTTTCATTGACTGCTTTATTATGTAAGATGAACTAAGTCAAAAACAACAAGAAATTTATTGTAAAGGAATGTTTTGTTGGTACCCGTATTGATATAAATAAAAAGACTAATTGCTCATAAAATTTTACTTAGGGTAGTATTCATGAAAGGATTCACCGGATTAATAATAATTACCTGAGCTGCAAAAAGCTGGGTGCCGGTTAGCTTCACTACACAATATAAGTATTGAAAGGTGGAATTTATTAATTCGACGTCTGTTTAAATACAACGTCCAGGATCTTTGAATAGAGCTCGTGCCGGAAGGGATGGCAGTCATTCGGAAAACCTGATTACACAATGAGAACAGCGCGAAGGGAGGCTTGTATTGCGGTTATTATCTCCTATTGACTTTTATCAACGCTCCAGACCTAAAGAGAAGTTAATTTAACACAAAATCTCATTACCGCTTACACGAACCAAAATAAATTACATTTTGGAGGGTTTTGTAAGTGAATAAAGCCAAGAGGCTCTGCTTAGATATTAATAACGTTACGGCTTGTATTCCAGATACTTGAAGCAAATACCCGAATTGAAACTGAAATTTATGAACCGTTTATTTGAATCTATGATCCTTAACGATTAACCGTGTTCGGTTTGAAGGAACTAGATGATAAATTAATTAATCATTAATAAATGATTAAGGGTGCGTGTATGTCCCTTTGAATTCTTTTGTATGGTATTGAGGTATGTTACAAAAACATACAATCTGTACTTAAAATGATTATTTCCGACCTCACAACCTCTCGAGTTGGGGCCCCTCGGGTGAGCACTCATTTTATGTTTATACCCAGAAACTAAAAACACCCTAATCAAAGTAAAATGAAAGGTAAATGTATGTTATACGCATAAGAGGATATTTATTTCTAACAAAAATCAACATAACAACTTGGGTTGAATATTTTGATTCTTTATAACAGCGTTTCTCAAACATTTTTTTTTCCACGGACACGTTTTTTTTTATTTTAATGTGTGACGCTTTTTAGTGTTCCCAGTCAAGTCACCGTTGCTCTAGCTGCATAAATCAGATCCCCGATGATTTTTATTGCACAGCCACAACACCTGTTTTCTAACCACTCCACGTCTTTCCGCGATCTTACCTCAATGGACCAAAAATGTTTATGAGTGACATCCGAGAGATGGGCAGAGAAGTGTTGGCAGGGCTCAGGCAAGGTGGTATTACAATTTTACAAGCGTTTCCGGGGGCAGACGGATGCGCTTGGCACAGAATAGGGAGCTGCGAAAGTTAGGGTGAGAACAAATTTCAACAATGTAATGAGACAATAGATTTAAAGTAATTTATCAGAATATCGGAACACACTAAAGTTCAACAACTATTGAAGTCCCTTTCGCGGGAATTTGGGAAACGCTGTTTCGAAAGGCTTTAGGCTAAAATGTTCACGAACATCATTTTGATACAAAAAGGTAACATAATTCGTACGACGAACCTTAATTTCTATGAAAGAGACATTCATATTTAATCCCTAAGGGTTATTTAAAGAAAGTGCTTTCTTTTGAGTACCTACTCAGAAAGGTACAATGAAATCGCCTTTGAGGAATCCTTTATGCCGATAATATACCTGTCCCAATGAACTGGGGTTCTCTCAATAAAAGTAAAGAATTATTCCTCACAATGGAATTGAAAGCAGACGTGGGTCCACGGGTGAATTAGTGTTTCTCTTTATCTTTACTCTTCTCCAAGTAAATTATTGATTGCTAAAAAATTTTGAAAAACTTATCCTTATAGTGACTGATATGTCCATCGTCGCATCAATAAATTATCAGGGATAAAACTAAGAAATTTTTGTACCAAACTTTATGTTCTTTTTTAATACAAATTTCCACCTCATTTTTTTTCGATTAGGTATATTTTGAAAGATCAAACTACCAATGTGAATTGGTTTCAGGTTATCTAGCAGAAATTTTTTTACAAATTAATGAATCCCTTCCTATGCAAGGTATGTTTCTTTCAAATTGAAATGCAAATGAAGCGAATTCAATCATAAAATTTGTGATTTTCAAAGAATTTGACATTGAAATAGAATAGGTATAAAATTAGATTTAAATTACGAGGTTTACAAAATTTTACAAATTTTGTTATTGTTTATGCCTTTGGTGGGATTAAAATAGATTGATTGTGGAATTTTGTATTTTTTTGTATTAATAACTTCGCAACAGCATCTTTGCTTTGACAAAATATTAACCTATAAGTAATTTAATAGATACAAAGAGTTGAACAAAATAGCCCGATAAAAAAAAAACTTTTTTTAATTTTTTTTAAGAGGTTCTTAAAATTTACAACCGCTTCGAAAATCCCTCTAAACACACCAATATTTGAAAAAATGGATGAAAGTTTAAATTAGAGATGAAACGTATAGCAGTTTAGCCGGATGCCGGATATTCGGCCAACTAAGCAGCCGAATACCGGATAACCGGCTGCCGGATATCCGGCGTATGTTTCTGGTAGGTTGGTGCATCCACATGGGATGGTATCATTGGGAACATTGTCGAAAAAACCATCAACCGCATTAGTTAGTCTGGATTAGTGTGTAATAGTCTTAATTAGTGTACAATATGTTTTCCTATGATGAGAGCGTTTAAATTTTTAACTTTTTCCCTCGGTACCAAGGTCGTAGCCAGGATAACATTAGTGCAGAGGTTCCCAATCTGTTTAGGTTTACGGCTCCCTTAATATCCAATCTAAACTTCCTTTACGCTCCACTTAGGGGCATAGGGAGGCAACAAAAACTCTCTATTGCGCTCGATCTTGCGCAATATTTATGACTTCCTCACATACCATATTGTCCAGATTCCTCAGCTCTGCTTCGAAGGAGCGGAACACGAGGAAGACCCTCTCATATCGAGATTCGAATCTTGGGGACCCTGATGTGAGAAGAACAATGCTCCCTTTAAAATATCACTGCTTTTTTTTTATTTATAAAATCCGCTGAATGCTAAAGAAGTCTTTAGTAGAACTCGGGCACTGCATGAATTATAGTGGGAACAACACATACATTAAATTACGCTTACGTAAGCGGCATAGGTACACCAACTGGACTGACTCCGTTGCCGGAACGTTATTGTTCTAAAAATCGCGGAATCTATCTGCATCTTCCAGAAGGATGATATATGATAAAACGTATTTTCATTAATCTTTCTTAGTTTACAGAGACACGCGAAGCCTCTTGCTACCTCTATATAAAGAAATAAGTATTCATTATCCATTATTTACCCTTATTGCAGTTTGCTTGCTAATCAATTTTCTGAGTTGTAGAATTTTTTTACTTGTGATTACAAGGTGTATTTCTTAAGTGATTCTTACTGAATAAATCGATTAGTTATCCAAACATTTTTTTTTTAACTATCCGGTATTCGGCCGGATATGGTCTCGTTATCCGGTACTCGGCCGGATAGCATTTTGCAGCCGGATAGGCCGGATTTCGGATAGTTGCCGGACATTCGTTTCATCTCTAATTTAAATTACTGAGAAGAGCAATGGTTGAACAGGCCAATGAATGTGAAGCAAAAATGAGTATACGCCCGATTCTAGTTCAATTTTAGTGTGCACTAACTAAAATAAGAACGTTCCAAGTGCACATTCTATAAAATTTAAGAACGTTCCTTGTTAGACTAATGTTCAAATTAGTTCATTTTAATTCAAGTGAACTTAATTCTTAAATTTTGGAACGTTCTTATTTTAGTTCGAACCAAAACCAGAAAAGGGGGTAATGGATATACCTACGAGGTACAAATAAATAAGTAGGTAAATAAAAACAATTGAAACTAAAAAAGTATCCAGTACATATACGTTACATAAAGGAAAGCTTGTACATTGTGTTCAAGGTTCATATCTCAGTATTTACATAAGGTAAAAACAAAAACAATACAGTGAAATAAAAAAAAACTGTTAAAATCTGAAAACGTGTGCTTTGTTGGATACATAAGGACAATCATAAGTTCATATTATCAAAAATACTATTTTGAGAAATTTGTGATGACATATCCAATTTGTCTGTCACAAAAAACCATGATGTTTGTAGAAAATATATTGGTATGTTTTGATAAATTAGCGCAATTTTCTTGGGTTCAAAATGACTTATTAATTCAGTCATCTGTCGCGAGCGAATCAACACCCTTTATTCCGTTTCCCGACTACAAAGGACCCTCCACATCAAACATTCTCGACACATTTCAGAGATAATTAATTCCAAACAGAGAGGTAGTGTAAGCGGCCACTCGGAACTTAATTGTTTTATTGATTTCTCTTATTTCTTCTCCAGTTCTTCTTCCACGCTTAAGTGGAAAAGTTACATGGAAAGTAATTAATGAAATTTGATTTTGTTCCTGTTTTATTGACTAAAAGAAAATTATTAAGATTGATGGAACAAACCAGGTAAATCATTGTTTTTTTTTTTTATTTAAGGAAAAACTAACGAGTGAAGATGTTTTATTTGCTATTGTTGCAATACTCGTATATGTTTTGAGCTAATTCAGAAATTACGTTGCTTTCTGAAATTTGGACTCAATAAAAGTGAAAACATCTTCACTTATGTATGTAAAATAACCCCATATCCCCATGCAAAAACATTTCATACATATTTTTCATACTGAAAAAAAGCGATCCAACTCTTAATACCTACCCGAAATATTTTTCATATTTTTAATTTTCGTCGGTACATAAGTCGATGGTTTCTATGATACTCAATCAATGCATGTTCGCGGGAAATATTGTTGCTACATACGACTCTTGCTATAGAAAGAAATGTAAAATTATTCGCAAAAGAAAAGGAGAGCATTTAAAAAATTAGTCTACTTAAATATTCAAAAACAAGAAGATCCCACAGAAACTTTAAACAAAAAATGTTAAATTCGATCAGTGCACGTCGTTCTCAAATACGGTCTCCAGATATGGCCTCTTGCAAAATAGATCGTGGGTAAATAATTTCACGTCAAACAAGGAGCCATGTTGGAGACCTCAATCAGAGAAAGAAGATTGGACGAAGTGGATCAAGTGGAAGAGTGACAAGTCACTAGCATAATCCAGAGTAAAAGAATAGAAATCGTGACTTGGGTATGCAGTTAGAAAGCAGAAGACAGCTTGACTAAAATGTGTTTAAAGTGGCATCCATAGTTTAAGAAGAGAAGCAGATAGCAGGGGCGAGTTAGAGGTGGAGTGATGACATTGTTGTTAGTGCTAATTTCGGCTGGATGCGAAAGGCACAAATGATACAATAGCGCCAATTAGGGGAGGGCTACGTTAAAAAAATGAAAGGCAAAATCTGAAAAAGCAAATGTTTTTTCTATATTTACTATGTTTGTTTCTTAGATCGCGTAATTTTCCAGCATTGCCAACCGAGTTTTTTAATTCTCACTACTGTTGTAAATTATGCGGAGTTGATATTTATAATGAGTATTTACTTTGTAACAATATTCATAAATAGCAATAATATATTAGATCGAAGCTAAAAGACATCACATAGATATATTTAAACAAAGTTGTAGAATTTGATCTAAGCATTTAATTTCTCTAATATTTTAAAAGTTATCTTTATACCACTAAGTATTATTAATTGCTTCTTTTGTGAAAAATAACACAATTATTTGACAATTTCAAATACAATACATCAAGGTTTTCCCGCTTTCCTTTATATAAAAGTTTTGAAAAAGTTAAATCAATACCAAAAAGCGCGCGTTACTCCCAATAGTCAATTTTCCATATAAACAAATGTTTATGAAAAACTTTTTAAAAGAAAGAAAATCAACAGCTGATTTTACAATAGCCAAGTGTAGCTATAATAATGGTCCTGATTACCTCGATATTGGCATACCGCAAACAACATACTCAGTAACTACAGTAATTTATTATAGATTCTACACAATATAGAATAATATTACAATATGGACCATACAAGCCGCAAACAACCTATATCAAAAGCATTATACTCTTGCCATGTTATTATGAAATCATAAAGTGTTATCCACTAAGCCACAACACACCTACTACGCATGCGCTCAATAATAATATAACAAAACAAAGTTAGGTTAACCAACATGAATACCAAACAAAATGTAACAAGTAATAACACTGGGACACTTCGTATTTCACATAGAAACATACAAACTTGGTTTGGACGCCTCTCGCTTATTTCAAACCACTACTTTTTGCAATTAAAATCCTTTTAAATAATTTATTAACCAGTTTTATATCACCCTTTTGCCGTGGGCCGGTGAGCACCACAAGTCAAACAATAACATACAACATAAATGCTGAAAACGAAAGCACCTTCCCCTCTGTATTAGACCACGTTCGTACGAAACACGAAACCTCCCGAATTCAGCCGGAAGCTCACGAATCGATCCGAATTATAACGAGAGGGTAGAACTTTCTACATGACGGAAAATATAAACAAACAGATTCGTAACTTTTGAATTTTTAACCGAACACTTTACTACCAAAGGGAGGCCATATTTACCTTTGACTCTATATACTTACTTAAGCTTTTTAGGTACTTATCCGACAAAACAACTTTTACAAAACAAATAAAAGAGTTGCCCCCGAAACCCGTATTTTCATTATTTACAGAAAACTTATTTGTTTTTCCTTATTGTTTGGTACGTGATATTACTAAAAATTATACTTAGGCATAAAGTTTTAAAGATTTGAAAAAGTTGTGATTAATAAAATACCATTTTTTATAAAACTTATAAGATTTTTTTCTGAAAAATAAGTAAGTAGGTTCATAAAATATCAAGCCTGTTACCGATATTATTACCGATTCTTTATTTAGTATTAATTCTCCTATATATATTTAGAAATCTGCATGACAATTTTTGCTTTAAATCAGAAAAATTCATTATTAATTTATTTATACTTAACTGTAAAGTGTACATTGATTTTTAAACTTAATAGAGGCTCCCTGTAAGGCAACCTTAGGGTGACTTTTTGTTGTCATGTTGGGTAAGGGTCTGAGGGTCGGATTCTTAAATCCCTGGCTCTGGCTATGAAGGATGTACCTTGCACCTTTGTAGATATTAAAGATGTTTTATGAAGGGTACTCAAAGACCATCAAATAATGACTGAATGATGTCGAAGATATACCAAGAACCCGGGACTTCTTGTGGACCACAGGAGCCGGGAAAAGGACTTTCACACTCAACTACTGAACCTTTGAAGACTATGTTTTATGAAATATTTTAAAAAGAATAATATCTGGCTAATTTTGCATAACCACTTATTGGTTTTTATTAACTTGGGCAACATTTAATAAAACTGTCATATCAATAAATAGCGAAGAATTCAATTTGCGCGATTAACTGCGTATCTAAGATTTTTTTTTCATTTATTGAAAATGAAGGTTGTTAAAACTATGCCATGTACGCACATATTGCGGAGGAGAGTAGGGGTTGTCCAATATAAGGGTGTCACTCGTTTCCTTTGTGAAAGAAATGTGTTAGTGGTGTCATGGGAGAGAGCTATTGATTTAGTGTGGCGAAAGGCTCTTTCTTCACAGAGTCTCTGATGGGACATGTTAGGCTTCACAAATCATTAATAAGTTCACTATAAAACATACATCTTTCTTTATGTTAAAACCTGATTTATTACTAATAGCCAGACAAAAAAATGCGAAAATAAAACGGATTGTAAAAAGTCCGGGATCTTTTACCTATTCTCTGTTGAGAAGAATCTACCTTAAAAGTACTAGTCACCTTTATTCTTTTTCACTTATGCTGTTAAGCTATCCCATAATATTGATTTTCCTCACCTATAGCAGGCCTAACCTGGTTTAATTATTTTTTTTTTTCAAGCATTTGGATGGTAAAATTGATTTTAAAATAAGTCAAGTTACCGACTTGTTGCTAAACTTGCACTAATTATGTTGTTCTTTCGCAGGCTGGCTTAGTGTGATCACTTTACGTTAACGTCGTTGGCCAAAAGGGTTAAAATATCAAATACCTAAAAAACTCATCACCCATGTTTTAAAATTGTTAAACATACTCGAAAATACCGTACCCTCTTAATATTTCATGATTCTTGCGTCTTTTCAGAACTATGTAGAGATCTTAACAAAATAAATGACAAGCTATAGTAATTAATGTATTGCCTTAAACTAATAACTTATTCACTCATTCATACTTTTAACCCCACTTAGGGGCATAGGTAGGCAAAAAGAGCTCTCCATCGGGCTCGATCTTGCGCAATCTTTATAATCACCTCCCACATCATGTCCAAATCCCTTATCTCTGCATCGAAGGAGTGTAAAACAGTGTGAGAACTTATATACCGTTCACTAGTAATGTTTCTAAGCAATGAAAGTTGAATCAATATGTACATATTTTGACATGATACGGTAAGCAAATCTCGATGACAGATAACAATGAAGACATTTCGAAATTTGTTAAAAACTTCACCCGGTATCTACTTAATTATGTGTGAAATGTGATTTTTAAAAACGAATCCGTATAGTGTTTATATTTTGTACGGCGTAATGAATCTCTACTTTCTGCAAAATGTAAACTTAGAATATTATATCAATCGTCGTCGCCACTCCGCCATGTCGGCTGCCCTACGATGCCCATTTCTTTTTCCAAGAGATTGCAGATCTCTACTCACGCAATCGAACGATCTCAACCTCGGTCTGCCAATACTGCTTCTTACAGTCGGGCTGGCAGTACGGAGTTTTTTTAGAGTAGAGTGTTCGTTCATTCTCTGCATATGCGCTAGCCAGCGGGGACGGCATATTTTGATGAATTATCTGATGTTAATTAGACTAAGAGTCACGCAACGAACGATGGAAAGAGCCATGCTAGGACTGTCCCTTAGAGATAGAGTCAGGAATGAAACGGTGAGGGATAAAACTAGAGTCACAGACGTGATCCACCGGGTGATGACTCTAAAATGGAAATGGGCAGGACATGTTGCTAGAGCTACTGACGAAAGATGGACCAAAATACTGCTGAATCGGAGACCGAGAGACACGAGAAGAAGTGTAGGAAGACCACAGATGAGATGGAGGGATGACCTGGAGCGACACGCTGGGGTGCTATGGATGCAGACTGCGCAGGAGAGATCGACATGGAGGAACATGGAGGAGGCTTTCGTCCAGGAGTGGACGGCGATAAGCTGAAGAAGAAGAAGAATATTATCATATAAGTAATCGGGACAGATAATAAAGCAATTATTATTAAAATCCTCATTCAACAAGCTCAAAGTAGGCATACCTTATATAAAATAGTATTATATTATAAAAACTGATTGGCTAATGTAGAGTAGTTTCTTAAAAAAAAAAAAAAAGAATACTTATAATGTGACACAACACAATGACAGTTCACAGCAGAAGGACAGTAGGTACTTTGTTGCAATTTTGGTGAGTACGTGATTGGGAAAGGAGGGGGAAAGAAATAAGAAGGTTTGAATGTCATGATATGTCATGTTACCATTCCAAAATTATTTGGAATTTTGAATATCTAACAGCTAATTTAAACAATTATTCTAATAAATCTTGAAACTAGGCTTGCTAATTTCGGTAAGTAGTATAAATTATAAATTTATTGAGTAAATACAACTATTATAAAACACCCACTTCACATAAAATTATAATAACGTCAATAAATTTAATAAGAATAATATTTTGACAAGTGAATTTTAATAAAAAACGGAGGGGAAACACTTTTTACGACATGCAATATGACTACCTACCTAATAACACACATTAGAGATAAATTCAATAAAGAAGTTTCCTGATGGTGTATGGAGGATCTATAATAATTCAATATGGGATCTAACATCATAAAAATCGGTCGTTTGGCATTCATAAAATTTATTTTATTAAGTAAATATGCTCACGTTTGAACCAAATGCTTCGAACTCGTGTTGCGTAATCATACAGGGTCTTTTATTCACGATTGCTTACTTTTAGAGTGTTCAATTTGTTTATATTCTGTATAATTTTTAACTAATATGCTCCGCCAAAATGAATCTGGTTTTTGTTAATTAGGAAGTATAAACAGAAATAAAACGGTTGAAAATAAAAAGAAATTAAATGTATTGCAGAACTGAATGAGACCAAAGGGACGAGTGAGCCCGCAAATTATGAAAAAAAAACATAAATTGGAAAAAAATTGTAGATGATACAATGCAATAAAAATCTGCATATTTATTTAGTTTCAGCCAGTCACACTTATAAAATTTTACAGAAAAGGATCAATACAAATAAAATAGAGAGTAACGAAGGGTCAATTTTCCTGCTTGTCAGATGCTTATAAGGTAATGCTATCGCTTCGTCGGTTATGATGAGAAAATGGCAGAAAGAAAACTTAAACTGCATATAACCGGCATCTCACAAGAGGATATCCGAAGAAGATAGGAGAAGATCTGACCCCAACAGCTAACAGTACGAGGTAATAAGTTGGAAAAGTGCAAAGAGAAAGAAGAGGAAAGTGAAAGGGGAACGTAACAAAAAAACAAAAAAATAAGGCGATAAAACCGTATACACGCATCTTGTAAAAATGGATGAGGAAATAGTGGATGATGCAATTTTGTTTAGATTTACCCTACGTAAAGGTCAAGGGAAAGCATCAGAGTCTTCTATTACGCTTGATTCCATGCAAGATCCATTAGGTTTCGTACAAAACACTCAATACAGATTATAACACTGAGAGGGTCTGGTTTAACTTTGGAATATATGAAGGAAATAATAATGGGCCTAGTTGAAACGTAGAGAAAATAGTCAAAAAAGTTTATTTTAAAAAAGTCAATGACGAATACTATTATAATATATTAGATGAAAATTCAATAATAAAATAAAATAAGATTCTAATGGTCCCAGTGGAAGTTAGAGTCGACAAGCAGACGATAGTGAGAGGTATCTGGCATGGCTGTACAAAATGCAGAGGATATCATACATCTATTTTACTTAGTTCAAAATCCCTCCCATCTACCAAGGAAGCCTTCTGCCCAAAAGTCACAAATTCAAGGTTTCAATCATCAAAATAGGCTTCTCAAAAATATTATAATAACAATAACCTCAGAAGTTTTTCAGCTTGTAGTTATAAACAAATGTTTCTATAAATATAAGATATGTTTTGAGTAATGAGAATAGCAAAATATGTAAATGTGCCGAAAGTAAAATTTTCACAATGTTTAATTAAAAGAAAGAATGTTTTTAATTCTCATATTAGTTTTCCATCAATCATCCCCGTCACACGACTCCCTGTTTCACACACGGGGATGCATAAATAACGCTTAAATGTATTAACCCAGCCTTATACACTAAGGAAGGTGTGATTTAAATATATGAACGTTAGCAATATACGTTTATTTTTAACGTATTACGTTAAATTGTTTTTGAAATAACGGAATATTTTACGAGATTTTGTTTATTTTCATTCTGGGAAAAAATAAAAGGTAACTTCTCTCTTTTATCATTAGGTACTTATAATGTTAAATTTGGAAAAAAAATGTGTGCTCTCATATCGAAATCTTAGCTGAAACAAAAATGAGATTTAGGTATTTTTGGTTACTTTTTCTGATATAAGGAATTCCGCAAACAAGGCCACTATAGCATTCATCAAAGAAAAAGAAAGTAGGTATGTAGGTATTTTAAAAACATGGGCAAGTGTGACTTTTCAAAAAAAAATGTCATCATGTTTTTGTTTTTTTTTTCAAGTAAGTAAACTGTAATAGACGAATAGATTCTCTTTCATTGTCTTTTAAATTTGTTTCAAAGCAAAATCCACCAAACCCTGAAGTAATCAAACATTTTCGTTCGTCAATCGAGAAGAAAAGTAGAGAGGTAGATTAATAGACATGAAAGCTTTACCGTTTCCAATGTGTTAGTTTTGTTAAAGTCAAAAATGTTCTACTAGATTACCAACCACACCAAGACACTTGTCTTTTGTATGTACATATACTTATTTTAACTTTGTTGGTAAACAAAATGTCATTTTAGCATGGCAGATAGTGTAGTGTGTACATGCAAAATAGTGTAGATTTCTAATTTAATTGTAGAATGTCTTTAAATACTTCACACAATAAATTCATTTTTATAACCAAAAGTGATTTTAAGTCCGATTGTCACTATTATAGTATGGTTGCCTATGGCTCTTTTATTACATTGTTTTTTTTTTTATTATTATACCTATTATTCCTTATTTCAAGATATCTAAAAAATTGCCTCATGTATGGGCAATTTCGTTAAAGTATGACAGTGGTTAAAAAAAGCAGTTTTTTTTTTAACTTCATTTTTTTTAAAAAAAATTTTCACAAAGTCAATTAACTATATATGTTTTTATGTATTTGAACAATAATCTTTAAAAAAAATGATATTTATCGATGTTTTCATTCATTTTAATCTCCCTGGGTTACAAAATCGCTCCATTCCGTTACCGATAAACTATGCGGTAAATCCAAATAAAACAACGAATGTAACTGTTTAAATCCTTTTAATATTTTTAGTAAGTCACTTTTAAATACCAATTTACAAAATATACATAAAATGAAATAGTATTGCAGTTAGAATTTTGATCTTTATTTCCACTCCGTTACTATTTGATCGCATGGAATGATATAAACTATCGATATAATTTCACAGGTTCGTATATTTCAAATATACTGTATGAAAAAATAAACAAAACCAAATCTACTACAAAATAATGTGAAAAATACATTTCATTGTCAATGATTTTTTTGGATAAAACAACAATTAGTAGTTTTCGAAAATGGGACAGTCACGGAAAAGAACGTTGAAGTAACGTAATGGAATTATAATGAAAGGTTTACAAACGTATGGATTTAAAGAGATCTTTGCAAATAACAGTAACACAACAATAGATGCATTATTTATTTTATACTGCTTACTTTATGCAAAACTTATAAATCTACTAATTACTCTTTTAAACTTTAAAGTCTGTTACATAAATAACCTTTGTAAATCTTTTTTTTTTGTAGTCTTCATATTTTTGCGGATCTTTTTTCCAATTTTTACCGATATCTCTTCATTTTTCCGCTGGGGTTAGAGGCATCTATAAGAAACATGTATTTTTACTAAAATATCATGATCTGACATTACTCAATAGTATCAGCGCTTTAGAACTCTAAAATTTATAATATTATAATGAAAGTAAATCTAGTTTTATTTAGGATTTCAATTCTAAACAATAAAATATAGAATTAAGCATTATAAATTTTAACAACAAGGTATATTGATAAATTAAGCATAATAAAGTATAATAATAACCTAGTAGGTATATGTCACCACTTTTTTATACGGAATTCTACTCTTACCTGTGTTTGTACATCATTGTTATTTTGTATGTTTTTGTATATGACCTACGAGCCGTGGAACGATGCTAAAAGACAAATAAAATAAATATAGTAACCAACAGAGTACAAATATTATAAAAAACAAAGTTTAAAAATATTCAATTCTTAATTGTAAAAATTCTTGATTGTTCAATAGGTACCTATATCAGATTTTTTTAATTAAAAACTATTAAATATAATACATGGTTGGTTGGAAGAAATTTCCCAAGGCAAAATGCGCGGCAATATTGGGTAATAATGTATATTTTTATTTAAGTGTTTTATTATTATAATTTTATACACAGTTTTTTTATTTCATTTTTAAGTATAAAATAAGCTGTTTGTAAACCTAACATTATTTGTCCATTCCGTTACTTTTTTCATTCCGCTTCTACGAAACTATAAAAATAGTTTCGGAAGGGAGGTAACGGAAACAAAACTTGAACAATATAATTATTTACTGTAAAAAATCTACTTTCTGTATTTTATTATAAATAACATAAATTATTTCGTTAATGATTCCGTATTCTTATAAAAAAAAACATAAATACAAATAAGTATGTACAACTTAACTTGAGTTTTGGTTTCGGAATGTGGAACTTTGAAAAAACAACGCGTGCGCTCAACAACATTTAACGAATTTTTACCGATTTAAAACTGACAAAATTAAATGGCGGTTGGGATTTATTTTGATAAAATTGTTGCCAGCATTAAAATATATTATTAGTTTGTAATTAAATTTTTCATGTAGCTTTTAAATCTTGGTTTCGGAATGGATTTTCCACTCTGATCGTTTTTTTTACGTATGTTTGAATTAAAATTTATATAACTTAAAAGTATTCAGAGTAAATTTAATATATCAAACTAATGAAATGAACATCTCTTCTTTAAAATATAACTATGAAGTAGAAATTATTTCTTAAAATGAAAAGAAAAAAATTGATTTTGATTTTGTAATATGAGCGTGGGACACGTAAAAATGCTGGAACATTTTCTGTTTAAAATGTCCTAATAATTTTATTTAGTTCATCGGCTCAAAAATAAATTAAAATATGTTTATAAAAATAAATGTGCTTTGCATTAAAATCAAATTTGGGGCAGAAACGATAACTATCTTTGCAAATTAAGCATCTAAACTCATGGGACATAGCAAAAATTCAATGTGCAAACTTTGACGAAATCGCCCGTATATAGGTACCTACCTAATATTATGTTCCACCGGCAATATCTTTGTTTAGAATAGTATTTATTTCTTTTTAACTGGATCGAAAAATAGGTATTTTTATACCTATTCTCAAAATGCCTAATTGAAATGATACGCTGATTTAAGACCATGACATCAACAATAAAAACAGATGTGTTTTTAACCTATTTTAAATATATCAATCATTGATCTGATGTTACCAGGAGTGTTACTCTTACATCCATGAATATAAAATGATACTTATGTGCTCTAAAGATTTTTTTTCACAACATTTAGTATAAGTGGTTTGCACAATTACGTGAATCTCAGTGAACGTCTCGTGCCCACAAATGTACCTAATACGAAATCGTTGGATTGTGATGCGTTCCGCTAGATAATAGTCTTTATTTATGGATCTGAAAGAAAACAAACAAATTACGCTTCGCTTGCTTCGGAATTTTTACATCACAAAATGTGAAACGAATGAAAATAAAAAGGGGAACGGATAAAAGAAGTAAAAACAAAACAACTGTAAAACGGTAAAAAGCCATTTCGAGTAACATTTTATTAGATAATAAAATACCTACCAATCCCTTCTGTACAATAATCATAGCAATATTCCCTACAAAATACCATTGCTGATCTAATTACGGGCGCTCGTCCGCACTTTTTATGGCTTATTTTTATTTTGACAAAAATTTTAATCATACTGCCTCCACTATAAAACTTTAGCGTCGAGATTTTTTGCCGACCGACTGACCTCACTATCCTAGTGGATATAAGATCACGAGGTTCCTGGTTCGATTCGCGGTCGGGTAAAAGTTTATCTAAGTGTTTTTTTTTTACTTGTTATCTCTACCCGGGGTTGGCCTGTCTCAGATTGGACGGGACCGGTTCACTGGAAAAAAATGTCTCAAAAAATTAGTTCCGCCGGCTATACCTACTGACACCTTAGTATAGAAAAATTATATATTTTATTTATTATCATCCATCATACCTCGGTAGAGAATGGCGTCTGATTTTACTAGAGGTTGCGGGTTTGATAACTGATCGGATCAGAAGTCTTCAATAAATTTGTGTCTGATTTTGGGATCTCGTTTCAGAAACATAAAAAGGGCCCGCTTGATAGACGCGATGATTTTCATTTATTTGTAAGGACGAAAATAAGTAGTGTAAATTAGGTACTTTATTTAAAAAAATATGTTAAAAATGTTTAGCCAACATTTGGGCTGTTGATTATAGAATGGTCCATTATGTTATCCTTTTTTTTTAAATGTTCTTCCCATCTCTAGGTATCCTTCCGGTTTTTTTTTCATGTATTATGTGACCCGAATGGCAAATATCCGTATACGTTCTTTCGAAATTCATACAATTTGGATAAAAGTATCTTTCTAATACCAAACATGCTCTAGTCGAAAGATATGGTGATAAATTTATCTCAAATATTTCTACTTTATATTATATGAATTATACAAGCCAATAAAATGTGATAAAAAATAAATATTCCAAAATTTGAGACCATCATAATTAAATCAAATGATCGAATAATTCGATCGTTTGATATCAGGCCCCTTATTCTGTAGCAAGTGTAGGGTAGTCACTTAGCGATTCATATGCGATTCTCACATTCGATACGTACCTATAGACGTTTTTCATACAAAATGTATCGCCTAATAGTCACTTTTTTAAAGTGACTACCCTACACTTGCTACAGAATAGGGGTTCAGAACACTATAGTTGCACGCTAATAAGCGATTATTTGCGTGCAATTAGCTTTCGATAAAACTCGTACTAGCCCCACAGTAGAACAATGAATTGTCAGAGTCACTATAGTTGTTGATATAATATTCGTTAAAATCTAGTCCTTGAACACAAGAATCTGAACATACATTCTTAGAACGTTGTATTAAAAATTTGATGAAATGATCGTTGATAGTGAGGACAAGACAGTAATAGCAAAAGAGCAATTATGTAAGAAAAAAAATTGGAATGCAAATGATAAGACAGAAATTCAAAAATATGATTTAAACAGATACCATAAACAGGTTTCTTGAATTCTGCGATAAAAATTATTGCTCATTAGATTTGCAAAGTCTTTGATATTTCATAAAAAACATGAAATCCTTTAACGGTAATAATTATTTTCTCAATGATACCCCATCAATTATTACAAGCACAGATCACTTGACCCAAATGGGGTTCTTCTCAAAATATAATTAAAAAAAACATTCCCAGCATTCCAATACTGAATTAATTAATTAATTAAATAATGAAATCGGTTGTTTGCTTTTGATTCCTTGATTGATTGATAGGCATGGTAGGAAAATAATATTATAATTAATTAATATTACATTTCGACAAAAACGTAAATCAAAATTGGGATTAATTTTTATTCATTATGTTAAAATTTAATTTAATTTAGAAGAGAAAACATAAAAAGCATCATAGATAGTTATGAAATCAATGCCTCTTATTATTAACTTTTCAGTCACAAACAAAATCTAAACTACTTCAATAATTATTAATGTTTGTTAACAAATTATTATTATAGCATCCTTCAACTGTTCCTAAAGCATTATTTTCGTGCGTTTAGTACCCTTAAAGGTGCGCATGCACCAAACGAACAGTCAGAGTTCCATAATAGGGTAAAAAATATGTTTCTTTGATCGTTGATATGGTCACCAAGGAAAAAACAACGAGAACGAACTGTCATCGCCCATTAATTAGTTCTTGCTTGTTGTTGTTTTCATGGTGTCCAATATCAACGATCATGAAAATGTATTCTGTTTTCCAGCTCTGCCTCTATATTTGTTTGATATAAACGCACCCTAGCACGAACAATTTTTTGTTCGTTAAGCACTCAATCTGCTACCGTTTTTTTTTACAAAACCGGCAGGAAGATTGTTACGCCTATAGGGCTCGGGAGACAAAAACATGAAAATTATGAAATACCTATAAGCGAAACAAACAGAAAAATTTCAAACTACTTCGGTTAGTATACTAAAACCCGTGGGAGGTATTGTGTGAGGAATGCCCTCCCTGACCCCTCTGAGTAATCCTTTCAGAGGCTCTTCTAGTGAGTTTAATTTAATTGTCACACGACTGTGTAACTAGCAAAACAAAACAAGCAAAATTTAAATCCTCATATAATACGAACTTGGGTATGAACAAATTGTATGGTTAGTAAACTAAGATACTCAAACCTCTACTGCAACCAGCCAATTAATCCCAGTAGGTATCACTACACAACAATTATTATTTATTTAAACACTAAGAGCAAACACACTCAAGCACTAATAACTATTGATCTCTACTTGTTTACTTTAATACGTCACTACGCGATTACAGTATACCCGACACCACTCTACGCTTATTTCCCAATATAAACCCAAAATCACTTCCACCGAATAACTAATTATTTTACAATAACTCTACGTATACTGTCGTCAATACTACGTCAAACTCTAAAACAACACAGGCAAGCGTTAGCAGTGTAAGTCTAAATGCGTGCAGCTACGTGTAAGCGTGTTATGAGGGCTCGCCTGGCAATACAGCTATTTTTAAGAAAGCTTCCGAGAGGCGGAGTCAGGACAAGGAAGGGGGAAAAATGGATGATCTTATTGGTGGAGGCGCCTGTGATGTAGTGTGCGAGGGAGACAGGGTAATTGTTTTTATAACTGCTACAAATTGTCTACGCGCGAACAACTTATAATGAAATAATTATACATAGTTTTTTTTTTATGAATCTTTCATATACCTAGTAATTAATAAATCTTTTCTTTATACATAATTTTTTCTTAACCGATATGTTAGTCTTATCTACATTGAACATAAACCTAACTTTAATACATCTCTTAGTAATAATCTTTTGAAAGCTTAATTCAATCTTCTAATCATGTTATGCTAATTTATCTCTTAAAATTAATTACAACCTTGTGAATCTTATATACTAGAAATCTTATATACTAGACATGTTCAATAATTGTCTTAATATTAATTATTATTAATCTTATTACTAATGTTGGCCATTAGTCAATTCTATCTTAGGTAATTCTTAACCTACACATAGGTATATTCCTTCTTAATTAAGATGCTTATCAGTAATTAAACTAACGTGCCTTAATCAATAATTAATCTAATAGTCTTATAATATCTTATATTACTCCTTAAGCATATGTGTTATAATTTATCATTTCAAAACAACATTATAATCTCTACACATTATTTATTCAGTATTTAAGTCTTGTTTAAACCATAGTCTATTATAGAACAACAACATACCTACTTCTGTTAATTTACAGTTACAACTACATAGGTACATAATTTGATAATCAAAATACAATGCCATCTAAACAATTATATTTGCCATACCAACCCCTTATTATATTCTATATTTTATTATTACAAGGGTTTTTTCATTCTGCAAAACAATAACATGCACTCAAGAGCTACCCTTATCTACGGTGTTTCGAAGCATCCAAAAAAACCCGTTTCACTAGAATATTGTGAATTAAACAAAAGCCTATGTTAGGGACAAACTGTCGCCGTGTTATTGTTTTCTTATCGCTCGGAACCCACAATGGGATCTACCCACATCCCCTACTTTCATGATTTCTCAGAACAGATTTTGAACGCATCAATCGATCATAACATCCGCCCCCTCTTAAACGTTCAAAATCTGTTATTTAAATAACTTTAAACTAACTTAATATAACCTTCTAGGGCGCCAATACATTCAATGGTAATATCTAGGATAGCTGTGAATGTATAAGCCAGTTATCCTAGTTTAAAATAAAAAAACATCCAACACCAACATTAACTACAATTCTATATATGTTTTAAACGTATTTACCACTACCAACTATATACTTCTAAGTTCTACCCACAACCTCTTTTTTTTTTTTTTTTTTTTTTTTTTTTTTTTTTTTTTTTTTTTTTTTTTTTATAATATATAATTTCTAACTATGTCCTATATTTCTAATATAACTTATTTTACTTCACTACTTAGCCTATATTCCGATCGATAAGAAACTCAAACTTTAGTTTAAGGTTCAGTTTCCTGGACCTCTTCCTGTTGAACAGGGGCTAAATTTAATTCGTCTGAATGTACTTTAATAGGTTTTCCTTAACGATCTATCCAGTAAACGTTTCCCCGTCCTACTGGTAATAGAACCGTATAAGGACCGGAGTATTTTGGTGCAAACCCAGCATGAAAACCCGCTACGCGTTTTGAGAGTGGATGTTCTCTCAACATAACCTTCTGTCCAGTGACATAACCAGGGACCTTTCCGTTGGTCTGGGCGTATTTACTTCTATACCGGTCCTGGTTTTGACGAATATTTTTATTTATATCTAATCTATAAGATCTTTCCGGATTAGTATTTGGGGCTACCGACGACCATTCGCCAGGTCGTTTAATTTCGTAGCCAAATAGAGCTTGGCTTGGAGTCATTCCCGACGCGTCGTTACGTCTTCCCCTAATTGACTCTAAAATTGAGCTTACGTGCTCATCCCAACGCTTGTGTTCACGCCCTAATAGGTGAACACGGAGCAATTTTTTTAATTCTTGATTTCGGCGTTCTGTTATGTTAGCACGGGGTAGGTAAATCGCTGTGGTCCAATGCTGGCATTGCCACCTATCTATTGCCGAGTTCCAAGACTCGTGACTAAACTGTGGTCCGTTGTCTGAGAGAATAGCCCTAGGATACCCATACCGTGAAAAAATCTCTTTCTCTAACAAACCTACAATCTGTGGTGCTCTCCCCGATCGCATAGGAAATGCTTCTACCCATTTTGTAAACATATCAGTAACTACTAATAAAACCGTATTCCCCTTAGCTGATCTAGGGTATGGGCCCATCAAGTCAATAGCTAAAATCTCAAAAGGATTTTGTGCTACCGATGATCCTAAAGGCGCGCGTGGACGACTTGGTAACGCTCTCGCTTGAGCACAAGTCATACATCTCTTGACAAACCTTTTCGCATCTCTGTTTATGCCTGGCCAGATAAAATATCTCCGAGTCGCTCTAAGCGTTTCCCTTTCACCAGGGTGGCCAGCATGCCTACTGTTATGATAAAAATTTAAAACGTGAGGGATCATAAATTTCGGTACAATCAATTTCGGAACTGATTGTCCGCTAACCTGTCTATATAAGTAACCATCAATTAATTTGTATATCTCCAACCAATGCCTATCACGGGCATTTGTTGGTGGACTGTTGGCAGAAAGTAAGCTTTCCAAATGGTTTATCATTCGAGACAACCGTAGATCGGTGCGTTGTGCACCACGCACATGATCTGCCAGTTTTCCAGACTGCTGATCTTCAGCGTCCCGAAGATCCAGACCGTTCTCAATGAGCGTCACCTGAGGTAGACCTCTATCTGCTTTCCAGCCCTCCTGGCTAACATTGGGGTACATTCCCCTATCTAACGAATCAATATCTTCAGTGATATTAGATTCGGCCGGATTCCTCGACAAGAAATCTGGTAACTCATTTTTCCTACCTGGGCAGTGTTCTAACGTAAAATTAAACTCCTGTAATAACAATGCCCACCTAGTTAACTTAGCTCTTTCATCTTTGACCCGTTCTAACCATGTCAACGCTTTGTTATCTGTACGTAGGATGAAATGTGTACCTTCCAAATACTGACGATATTTCTTTATCGCCCAAACAGCCGCGAATGCTTCCTGTTCGTTCGAATGCCAGCGTTTTTCAGCATCAGAAAAACGAGCACTAGCGTAAGAGACAATATCACGACCGCCATCAGGTCGTTCGTGATAGAGAACGGCAGCGACGCCGAACTTGCTGGCATCTGTTTGCAATACGAATTGCCTCTCGAAATCTGGCCTGCATAGGGAGAGTGGCCTACTTATAGCAATTTTAATGCTATCCATTGCATTTTGTGCTGAGGCATTCCATTTGAATGGCCTCTTCGTGCTCAACAAATCAGTTAATGGAGCTGCTATCTCTGCAAAACGATAAAGATACTCGCGCAACCAATTCGATAAGCCGAGGAAGGACCTCAACTTCTTTCTTGAAGTAGGCACTGGGAAGTTTGCAATGGAGATTGCATGTAACTTCTGGGGATGGTTACCACTAGCCGAAACTACGTGACCTAGAAATTCTAATTCTGTGGTACCGATCCTGCACTTATCTGAAGCGCACCGCAAATTATATTGCTGTAACCGTTCTAAAACTAATCTCAAATGATACATATGTGAAGCCCAATCTTTAGAATAAACGATCACATCATCGAGATAAACAAGGCAAAAATCGCGTAGATATCCAGCCAAGACCTCTTGACTCATTATCCGTTGAAATGTTCCTGGGGAACCTTTCAAACCAAAGGGCATAACTCGAAATTGATAGCAAGCTCCGTCAGGGGTTGAAAAAGCGGTTAAATGTTTACACTCCTCAGACATTGGGATCTGCCAATATCCTTTCTGTAAATCAAATGACGAGAAATATTTCGCGTTACCTAAATCTTTTAACGTTTCATGAATAATGGGTAAATGTGATGGTTCGTCCTCAGTGACGTCGTTGAGTTTACGATAATCTACACAAAAGCGATATTCATCCTTCCCTCGCTTGGGGACCATAACTACCGGAAAACTATAACATGATCTACTGCTTTCGATCACGCCATCAGCCAGCATGCCTTCCAGCTGGGCCAAGAGATGCTTCTTTTTCTCATCAGAGAGCCTATACGGAGGTAAACGAATCGGGCGTGCATCTTTCAGCTTAATCTCGTGAGGTTGTAGCGGAGCAGGGCCAGAATATGGAAGAAATACCTCTTTAAAATCATTTAAAATACCTATAAGACTCTCTCGGTGTCCGCGAGGTATATCGGATTGCAACTCTGGCAATTCGACATCACACTTCATTTCCCCACGTACCGGTATCAAATGCGTCGTCACTCTTTCTACTCTACCGAAATGAAGGCATCCCCTATGAAAATCTATAACGCACTTTTGTGACGTCATCCACGGCACTCCGAGAATAACATCATCCCTAAGCTTATCTACGACTAAAAACTCACAAATAACCTCTATACCCTGAACTAAAATATTTGTCTCAAGTCTAGCCGTTACCTCCATGTAAGCACCTTGTTCTGCTAAATATAATCTGTCAATATGGGTCTGTTGCTTACGCAAATTTCTAGTTAATCGGCTACATACAATATTATACGAAGACGCAGAGTCCACCAAAGCTGTACACTCTATATTATTAAACGACATTCTAATTCGCGGGAGTAATGGCGTTCCCAAATCTACAATAGCTACACACTGCGGTTCTTCAAAAAATTCTATCGCATCTAAATCTACATCTGATAACCTTTGTCTATCTCTATCGCGTTGTGGACTCTCTACCTCTTCGGAACTTGAACCCAAAAGTCTAAAATTATCGCGCTCAACATCTTTACCCTTACCTTCACGATGTAACCACGCTTGAACCTCGACTGGCCCATCACTACTTTCGCCCGTATCTTCCCATATTAGCACCTCATCTAACGTTTCATTATTATTTATAGAAATTGGTTTAGAAACTATGTTTCTAGACCTAAGCTTCACATCATTATCAAGGACCTTTGCTACAGGTTGAATAGTCGGTCGTAGCTCTGATTCAACTTCTCTATGTTCTAATCCGTTTTCTAGTGATTGCCCTGAGACGGCTTTGATCCGGCGTTCCGTCCAGGGCCTTGAGCGTTTAAATTAGCGTTCTGGTTTCCGTTTTGCCTACCCCTGTTTTGATTCCAATTATTTCTATCCTGTCCTTGCCCGTTTCGATTCCAATTATTTTGATTCCCATTTTGACCCTGTCTATTATCAAAGTTATTCCTTGCCTGATTATTATTAAAATTATTACTATCCTGTCTATTATTGTTAACCGTATTTCTATTCCTATTCTGACTATTAGATCCGTTGTTATTTCTACTATCCCTTCTAAAGCTATTTCTATTTTGATTACCCCTATTTTCAAAATTATTCGTCTGATTAAAATTACTATTAGAGTTTCTAAAGTTACCTGACTGATAATAATTATTATTCCCTTGTCTATCTGACTGAAAATTTCCCCTGTTATTATTGTTATTTCTCTGCCTATGGAACTGTCCGTTACTATTCCTATTATTAAAACTCCTATCGTTCATATTCCTAGTCAATGGACAATTCCTTTGTAAATGCTGCCCGTTGCAGTTGTAACATGAAATGCTAGAAGTTCGCCTTTGAGGCTGTTGTGAAGCTTGTGCCGGCTCGTAATTTACAACTGGGTATACCAGTTCTGGCGGGAAATCAATTTCAGAGACGCGGTTCTCTAAACTGTCAAACGTGATGTCATCTTTGGTGAATTCTCTACGCAGAACATTGGTGTAACGTGGCAGCATCAAATTTAATAGATGGAAAGCAAATTCAGCGGAATAAATAACGTCGTTTCCATAAACCCGGTCATAAACTTTTGTCTTTCTACTCAAAAATGAAGAACCAGACTCATTCTCTTGCTGTTTATGTGAGAGTAAATGGCCAGTCAATGCTAGTCTGTTATTATCAATCCCATACCGTTGTAATAAAAGAGCGCTGAAGGCCGACCATCTCAGCAACCCATTCCCGCGACTAGTCCACCAGGTTTTCACGTCACCGCGAAGTTTCAGAGCAGCCAACCTGACTTTCTCCGATTCCCTAATGTTCCGAAGAGCAAAATACTCTTGGCAATCCGCGATAAATGCCTTCGGACATTCTTGAGGTAACCCGCTAAAGAAGAAGTTCTCATTGAGAACTTCATCTCTCACATAAACGATCTGCGGTCTTGAATCAAAATTCCTATCCCTCGTTTCTAATATGTCAGCTGGTGACACATTATGGTCATCCTCGTCATGTGACGAAATGGGTGGCGTTTCGTCAACGCCTAACGAACCTGCCGATGCAGCCCCATTTCTCGTGACTACCGCGAAAATAAAAAGTTTACAAACACGTAGTAATAACTCGAACCAATTGAAAATAATCATTTTACTTGTCGATGTTTTAAAATAGGATTTAAACTAATGAAATTGACGGATAGTAAGAAATATCTTATTGGATTCTAGTATAAACCGCGTGGTCTCCACGTGTTCAAATATTCGAAATTTCTACAAAAATCACTATAAAAATAATAAAAATTGAAGACTCGTCTCAGGGTGAATTCGTCAATGCTTAATATATAACTAAACACACGTTGGCGCCAAGTTGTTACGCCTATAGGGCTCGGGAGACAAAAACATGAAAATTATGAAATACCTATAAGCGAAACAAACAGAAAAATTTCAAACTACTTCGGTTAGTATACTAAAACCCGTGGGAGGTATTGTGTGAGGAATGCCCTCCCTGACCCCTCTGAGTAATCCTTTCAGAGGCTCTTCTAGTGAGTTTAATTTAATTGTCACACGACTGTGTAACTAGCAAAACAAAACAAGCAAAATTTAAATCCTCATATAATACGAACTTGGGTATGAACAAATTGTATGGTTAGTAAACTAAGATACTCAAACCTCTACTGCAACCAGCCAATTAATCCCAGTAGGTATCACTACACAACAATTATTATTTATTTAAACACTAAGAGCAAACACACTCAAGCACTAATAACTATTGATCTCTACTTGTTTACTTTAATACGTCACTACGCGATTACAGTATACCCGACACCACTCTACGCTTATTTCCCAATATAAACCCAAAATCACTTCCACCGAATAACTAATTATTTTACAATAACTCTACGTATACTGTCGTCAATACTACGTCAAACTCTAAAACAACACAGGCAAGCGTTAGCAGTGTAAGTCTAAATGCGTGCAGCTACGTGTAAGCGTGTTATGAGGGCTCGCCTGGCAATACAGCTATTTTTAAGAAAGCTTCCGAGAGGCGGAGTCAGGACAAGGAAGGGGGAAAAATGGATGATCTTATTGGTGGAGGCGCCTGTGATGTAGTGTGCGAGGGAGACAGGGTAATTGTTTTTATAACTGCTACAAATTGTCTACGCGCGAACAACTTATAATGAAATAATTATACATAGTTTTTTTTTTATGAATCTTTCATATACCTAGTAATTAATAAATCTTTTCTTTATACATAATTTTTTCTTAACCGATATGTTAGTCTTATCTACATTGAACATAAACCTAACTTTAATACATCTCTTAGTAATAATCTTTTGAAAGCTTAATTCAATCTTCTAATCATGTTATGCTAATTTATCTCTTAAAATTAATTACAACCTTGTGAATCTTATATACTAGAAATCTTATATACTAGACATGTTCAATAATTGTCTTAATATTAATTATTATTAATCTTATTACTAATGTTGGCCATTAGTCAATTCTATCTTAGGTAATTCTTAACCTACACATAGGTATATTCCTTCTTAATTAAGATGCTTATCAGTAATTAAACTAACGTGCCTTAATCAATAATTAATCTAATAGTCTTATAATATCTTATATTACTCCTTAAGCATATGTGTTATAATTTATCATTTCAAAACAACATTATAATCTCTACACATTATTTATTCAGTATTTAAGTCTTGTTTAAACCATAGTCTATTATAGAACAACAACATACCTACTTCTGTTAATTTACAGTTACAACTACATAGGTACATAATTTGATAATCAAAATACAATGCCATCTAAACAATTATATTTGCCATACCAACCCCTTATTATATTCTATATTTTATTATTGCAAGGGTTTTTTCATTCTGCAAAACAATAACATGCACTCAAGAGCTACCCTTATCTACGGTGTTTCGAAGCATCCAAAAAAACCCGTTTCACTAGAATATTGTGAATTAAACAAAAGCCTATGTTAGGGACAAACTGTCGCCGTGTTATTGTTTTCTTATCGCTCGGAACCCACAATGGGATCTACCCACATCCCCTACTTTCATGATTTCTCAGAACAGATTTTGAACGCATCAATCGATCATAACAAGATTAAGACGGCGGCTGATTGAGAGCGTATCTCAGGACCTGGTTATTCTGAGTGTGGAAAATCAATGGTTCCACAAAATATGTAGGTGTGGAAATACATAGAAGAAGGCTAAAACTCTAGAAGAGTTGTAAGGCCATCAAAATTAATTATTGGAGGGACGGAACGGGTTATTTGGTTAAAAAAGCAGGTATTTATAAGCTGAAAAACCCGAGTATTAACAGGACTAAAAACTGGCTGGAAAATCATTTCTATCTAACAAGAATCGAGTAGCCTATACCCTCGAGTGTAAATAACCATTAGTGAGATCTGGCATAAACAAGAAATATGTCAGATATAAAAGTTTAGTTGAAATGTGAACCTAGTCACATCTTTCGCAAGACGCATTGAGGAATTTTAGTTAAAGAAAAATCTGAACTGAAAACTTTTACGAGTACCTATATGATATTATCATGAACTTACCACATGGTCCATCGTGTATGACTCGCAGATTCAATCGTTTTTCGCATGCTTCCCGTTTCAGATCGCAGGGTGCACGGTAGGTCTTGGTATCGGAGCCACAGACAGCGGCGGGTGGATCATTGCACTCCGTGGGACACTGGCAGTGCGTTTGACCATTTTCACCCAGAACACATTCAGCACCCCATCGGCATATTGTCTTTTCGCAATGCTCTGAAAAAAAAAAAGAAAACATATATATTACTAGCTGACCCGTCTCAATATCTTCGTGCGGTACCTAATACCTAATTCTTCCCAAAATATCTGCTTACTTTCTGAAACATCATGGGAAATGAAAATTCGCTACTCAAACAAAAAATAAAATTTCCATTGACAAACGGCATAGCCTCACAACGTATTAATCAATCTTAAATCAAACTAAAATCATATATGTTTATTCACTTTATGTAATTATTTTTTACTGAAATACACTTAAATAAATACACCTAAATGTTAAAAAAATAAAAATTAAAGCTTGAAATAAATTGCGTACCAGTGATTTGAAACTCAATGGTTGTCAGGAAAATAAAAATTGTATTTCTATAGAATTTTTCACAAATGGCATTGTATCGAAATTTCCATACTAACTTTAATATTATATTTTATAGTAGGTATTTTCTTTCCATTTTTCGATGTTTTATTAGTTACTTTATTATCCGGAGCGGAGAAGAATCCATTTAACTAAAATGACAAAAATTTCTTCAGCTAATCTCGAGCTATAAGTGTTCGAACTAACCCGATATTCTTTCATGTCTTTAGATTAAATGAGTCAATTAAAGCAAAAAGCTGACGTTTGGAATATATACACAAGTTGAATGCGATTCATGTTAGAATATAACATTTGCATTAGACTTATCCATACATTCCCTTTGGGACCAAGGGCTGATATAGGATGAACGAAAAGTCTCGTACACACAACAGAAATGAAGACACTCTGCCCTATTGCAGGGTTAGAAATCCGACATTGGGAGAAACTGTGATTTCCAGAATGTTTGCAATATAGTAGATAGAGACACTAGGTAGGTAGAACAAATCCTGAAAGGTTGATAAAAATAGCAGATGATTATAATAATCAGGAAAACCACCCAAGAGATGAAGCAGCTGGAAGTCGCATCCCAGGAAAAGGAATATCAACAACCGAGAATACAGGATTTTGAGCTAACAAAAGTAGAAATAGGCCTGTATGTGCGTGTTATTTTCACAAAATATACGACTAGACATATTATAATATACATATATTATAATCTAAAGATATAAATGAAAGTTGCATTAGTGCGAACACTTATAACTCGAGATCGGCTGAACGGATTTTTATTATTTTCGGTTTATTGGATTAATATCCGCTCGGGATAACAGAATAACTAAAAAAAAAACGAAAAATGCAATATAAGTATTATTGATAATCAATGTTGATACAAAAACGACCTCTGTTAAAATGATATAGATTATAGGTCATAAATATTGCGCAAGATCGAGCGCAATGGAGAGCTCTTGTTGCCTCCCTATGCCCCTGAGTGGGGTGTAAAAGGGAGAATTGTGTAATTGATTGATTGATATTATATTGTAAAATATTTGGTTTAAAACAGATGCATCGGTCGAAATGACATTGGTCAAAAGTCATTACTTTCATGATTTCAAATTCTTATTCAATATTCATAGTTAGACCACAGGATAACGTCTGTAGGTAAAGCTAGTACTTAATATAAATAGCAGTAGTAGAAAGCCGTTTACTGCCGTACATTTATATCTTTATATGCTGATAACTCCATAATGAATAAGGTAACATGATGGATAAAATATATACCTACTTTAAATGTGCCCAGATACATGTTAAATTTACGTGACTGTAATCAATTCAAAGATATATTAAGGCTTATGACAGAGAATGCTTCATATAATATGATTTCACTGTTTTATACGAAACAACAAAATTAACATATTATTTTCACAACTAGATTTAGTAGCTCATTCGCATGCGAACTTTAACGCGTAATATTTTAAAATAACGTGCGAATAATAACAATTATAAAAACCGTTTGTTTTTTTTATATTATAAAAAAAGAGATGACCGTATATTTTGATAAAATATAATTATCTCAGGTCCGTGGATATCTCTTTGTCCTGCAAAAAAAATGTCTTGACTAATTTATATAAATTTAAACATAAATATACAACATTAAAGAAACACAACAATATAGAATAAATACAAGACTCGTGTAAATAATTTGAGAAAGAACGTCGGGTTTGCTAACGTTAATTTGCCCAAATCGACATAATAAAATTAATTCTGAATTGGCTAACAAAGTTTTTTTCTTTGTTGTTTAATTTCACTCAAAGACATCAAGATTGTACTTTTTTATATTATGCTTAATTCGTTGCATCAAAAACGTTTTTTTTTTTTTCAATTGAATAAGTAGTCTCAAAGCAAAGTGAAACGATTACTCTAGGTTCTATCAAAAAGAAGAATGTTTGAATTAATTTGGTACATGAATAATCCATTTCTGTATCTTAAAATATTTAATTTAACATTCTTGATAATCCATCTAAATCATCGAAGGCGTCAAACAGATTTATTAACAGTGTCACAGACAGAAAGGTAGAATACCCTAGTTGATTGAACTTTTGCTATTTTTTGATAATGAATCTGTTTTCACTGAATGTGTTCATCAAACCAACCATTTAGTTTTCTTATTCTATTGAACTAAATTCGAAAAACAGGCTTAGATGGTATGGGCATGTTATGAGACGACCACAAGACAACATGATCCAGAGAGCCATGGACATTGAAACTCCAGCCAGGAGACCAGGCAGACCACCCGCCACATGGTTGTCGAGCATCAATAGGGACCTAAAAGAATGCGAAGTGGAGCCAGAGATGGCGTTGGACAGAAAATCTTGGCGCAACAGGACACGGAGAGCCGACCCCAAATAATGGGACAAAGGCGAGGGCGAAGAAGAAGAAGAATTCTATTGAACTAAATGTGAAAATAACGTACCTACTATGATACTCGCATGGTAAGACAATCAGGAGTCTTGATGTTTACTTGTGATAATAATTCAGTAACTGTTTTTTTGGTTGATTGGTTTATAACATTTTATCACAAAGCTATAACGGATCAAAATATACCAATCGTCGAACTATTTTCAAATTTATAGTAACCAAAATATAAATGCTATAATGACATTGTTATTGAGATTGCAAATGGATCGGAATCACGATGTGAATACAGAGCAACTTAAAATATGAAAACAATCATGTTTGAAAAACCCATTTTTTGTATTTCGATATCTACGAGTATTCATAAAACACAATAATGAAAAAACCGTTTCACACAGAGTTCAACTAAAAACCAAAAGACGTTTCGAAAAAATATTCAGGTCGTCGGAAATAATGCTGCAATTAAGAAAATATGGGGAGCGTTTGACATATTATTTTTCGTATAATACGTTTTTTGGCACCAATATTTAAATAATTTATCACGAGTATTTTGTAGGCACTTTGGCTTATGCGAGTCTCCGGCTTTACTTTTTTAAATTTTGTATGAAAACGACCCAAGTTTTTCAGCGCATAAATCTTTTTTAACTTCGGATTTTTCCTCGTCTGGTAATCTTTCCTGAACTTTACCCAATACTCTTTAAAGCAGCGTAAAATTTTTCATTAAAAGTCGACTGAGATTCTGGATGAAATATTCCTGGAGGAAATTCCGTAGCGTGATTCTCTCATACGCGCTGGTACCAAAAGATGAAAAAATTATCAAGAAATCTCCCTGCCTACCTATGTGAGCTTTTCAGATTTATTCGCAAACTGAAAGGGTGGAGGTAAAGGCGGATGTTCCCCAACTACATATCTCGAATATAATATTATTAATAATTTAGTGGTTGTTAAAAGTAAATTAAATGGGAACTTTATTCTCAAATGGAAAAAGTGCATCCTTATAAAAACAAATGACTGACTAATGTTTGAGAAATAAATCTCACTGTAAAGGCGAATGTAGCTGATGCAAGTGAACCAGAATACAAAAAATGTTTGAATTAGGTTCTAATGATGCGCAAAAGTTGTTAAAGGTTTGTTAATCCATCTTAACGGTAAAAATAAAAACGGTAGTAAGCAAAACACACGTTTTTGGGATCTGAATTCTAATTTTAAAATTAAACTGGGATTTGACAGAAACTGTCATTTGTTTGATATTTGTTGCATTTGACAGATTTTGGATGGAAAATATATGGCTTAAAACAAATGCATTGGTTGGAATAAAATTGGTTAATAAAATTGGAATTATAACTAGTTTTTAAAGGCGCCCGTGGCGCCTACCTGTGGCCTTTTCCTGCAAACATTGCTTTCTCATAGCTGAATTCACGTGTGAGACTTCAAAATACTTGCTTATTTTAACTCTTTATGAAAACTCAAAAACAACTTAAACTTTTAATTATAAACTTACTATTAAAATAGTTTATAGCATGTGGGTATTCAACAAACTATTTGATCGCATGTGTGCGTTAGTTTTCTGATTTGGTAAACTTTTTATTGCAAACATTGCATTTGTATGGCTTTTCTCCGCTATTAGCACTTGATAATAGAACTCTATGAAAATTAAAAAAAAAATTGAACTTTTTATAACAAACTTTGCATTTAAATGGCTTTTATCATGAGTTATTATTTGATTGATTTAACTTTTTATCGTAATTGTTGCATTCGTATGGCTTATCTCCGCTATGAGTTCGCGTGTGATTCTTGAGTCTGCAAACTTTTTATTGCACACATGCATTAATAAGGCTCTTCTTCGCTATGAAGTCCCCCTGTGACTAAAAATTTCCTGATTTGGTCAACTCTGCTTTGTTATGGCTGACTTCGCATGGGAGTTTTGAAATAACCCGAAAAATTGTTTTTCTCCACATCAAGACCTTTAAAAAAAGTGCTCAGCCACCAGGTATAATAATATTATTATGTTACTGTCAGCTGTCACTACTCAGTACTCACTGCTGTCAGCCATATCATATTATTAGTAGAACAAAATTTGTCATTAGTTCGTTGCGAGTGGCGCGCCATCTAGCGGCGTTAATGACATCAGGCAGTCAGTGAGTCAGTGTTCAAGGCAAATATTATATAGATTTCGTATTCAATATTCATAGTTGGGACCACTGTACAGCGTCTGTCAGGAATGCTAGTCTTACCATATTTTTTATTCGGTCACATTTGGTTTTAATGAAGTCTATTTTTCAACAACATACAATAACGTAACGTGTTTCATATGTGACGTATTTCCTACTACACCGCCATCTCTTGGATTTTTTTGAGTTACGCAACTATGAAGGAATTGTTTTTATTACAATTTTATGACCTGACAAACTTCATCCTTCATCGGAATCAACAATGATTATTACATATCTAATGCAATAAATATATTATTTGGATGTTTACATCAAGTCACCTTTTACTTCCAAACGTTTCTGTTTTTGATTTGGGGAAGAAACAAACTCATCTCTTTATGAAAGACGTCTGTCGTAAAACATTTTATACTTCTTTTTTCCCCTCAACCAAAAATAATAATTTTCTCTTTTTCTTCTTTCCGTAGACTCTAGTTTTATGAAAGTTTGACGGGGAAGAAACATTCTGACGTTTACCGTTGGGAGTCGAATGTAGAAAAAAAAACAAACAATATTGAAAATAAAACTCTCGTTAAAATTACTCCAAGGAAAATATCGTACACCGATAGTAGAATAACTAGCGGATACCCAGCGTCTGCTAGGTATTTGATATAATCGAAAGTCAAAATAACATGACATTCTTCAAACACATTATTTTTATAACTTAAGTCATCATATCAAATTAAACAAGCAAAACAAACTTTGCAGTATTACAATATTTATTTATCTGATATACATATATTATTTTCGGCCGACTTTTTGACCATCTTCAGCAGGGTTATTGATAGATCAGTATTTTTGTTGAGATTATGTATTATATTTCTTTTTTAAAATTTGCACTTAAGTATGAATGAATATTGTTTTATATAGTGATGAAAAAAAAAAAACTTAATGAATTAACCTCCCAGGTAGAGACAAATCTCGTTTTTAGGAAGGGAATGAAAATTAAATAAAATGAAACCTGATGTTAAAATTGCGCAAATCATTGTTTTATTAAAGTTTATACCTATGTGAGTTCCCCCACCCATTGATATTGTTGTTAAAAAATCTGCATTTATATTTAAAAAAACACACACAAAAAGTAGGTAGGTACCTACTTACATTTTTTTAAGTCATTTATAACAGTTCATTTAAAATGTTCAGAATTATTCATTTCTAATGAAACTAGTTTGCGACACATTGGTTGGTTGTTTTCCGAGTCATAATATCATTTTTATATTATTTTATAGATAAAGATTAGGAAGTGCCTCTAGAGCCGTAGCCGGATCCCGTACACGCGTCCGTAGATTTGTGTGTTGCCATATTATTACAGTTCATACTATGGTAACACTCAAATGACAGTTAATGTCAAAGCGTGAATTGGCGCGAATTTCGTATTAGTACCAAAGGACAGTTTGAATTTTCGTGCGAATCTCATTGGGGATACATGGGATACTATTAGTATCCGGAAATAATAATTAAACATCTATATTATTCAAAATTTGAATTTTTATTTGCATGTCTTATAACTAATTTTTAATTTTATTTCTTTGTGACTTTTTTTAATAATTTTTTAGTGATATTTTTTTGAATACGTGAAATGAATTTGTGTTTAAAGCCGAAAGCCGTTTATATTATGTAAAATAAAAAAAATATCAAAAATATGGCGGATTACCTAATTCTAGGAATCCCAAATTTATGTCTCAATACTTGGCAATTTTGCATGGTTGATAGTGAAGTGTTAATTATTCAAAAATGAAAGTTGGTGATACAAAGATTTCCCAAATATTTTGGCTGATAAATATAATAGACGCAAGGAGTATTGAAAATCAAATAAAGTGGCATCATACAGAAAAAGATGCTAAGGAGTCTTTAAAATACTATTATGCAACATTAAGTTGTATAAGAGGTGGCAAGAAATACCACTCAAAAAGTGAAAACTCCACAAGAAATATTTTGTCACAGATTGTCCCGCTTCCATCCACCTTCATAGTAAAAATGTGGACAATTCTTTACTGTGACAACTGTAATAACCATGCATCCTTGCAAGCTTATTTTAATGCATTGTGGCAGCAGCTACTTAAATTGCCTCCACGTATTGATTAAGAAGCTCAAGATCAATTGAGATTCATCCTCATCTTCATCGGTCCCTCAATTCTGAGGATCATGACCATCATCATCGTATCAGCCCGCGAACTCAATAATTACCAAATATTTTTTTACGTTTTAACTTCTAAAATGTTATATTGTGGCAACCATACTTCAAAAAAATAAAAACATCTACATTAAAAAGTATTCTATTGTTACTATTGCTGATAGTTGTAATTTTGTTATACAATTACATTATTGTTCAACAATATTAATAATCAAATCCGTGCTCAGCGACAATTTAATATCATCTGTCAATGTCAATCGTCGGCTAAACAAGTGTCAATTTTTAGTTGTCTATGATAAAATATTGTCTATGGAGATCTACGGACGCCGTACCAAATTTTTGATGTTTCCGTCTACGGCTCTAGAGGCACTTCCTAAAGATTATCGTTAACCGCAAAAGAAGGAAGTATTTTGTGTGTACTTCTTTCTCATTGGATCTTTTCTCCAAAAACAGAAGGTAGGTACTAATAAGCATTAATGCTGGGTACTTATAGGTATTTGATTCTGTTTAATACCGTACAATAGATTTTACATGACAAAAGAAAAACGTTATTAAATTCACCAGGTTTGTTTACTCATTCAATACAAAGAGGTATTGTTCCATTATAATCGTGGGAGGAAACATTTTTTTAATAATGATCTATGCGTTTACAAGGATACAGAAATTGTAATTTAGATTAATTAAAGTAATTTTGATATGTTGTATCTTGTTCATAAATATTCAAAGCTGTACAATCAATAGGCGAAGATATTTGGCAAGTAAAAAAGAAGCACAATACCATACAATTTTGATACGACATCTAGAAGAAGAAGAAGAAAATATTATGCTTGAATTTTCTTTTGATAGATCATTGCGCCGTGCCCGTAGAAAAAAGGTCCATGTGATCATAGGTCGAAAATGAGTTTTTAATGCAGTTTAATTAAGTATTAAAAGCTCTACAAAACTGTATTTTTAGTTTTTTTCTATCGCTAATAGTTTCTGAGATATTTTTTTATAAAACGTCCTATGTGAAAAAATCTCCGAAGAAAAAAGTGACATGTGCACTTAAGCAGTTTTATTGTGCTCATTTTCATACCAACGATGCATAACTGTGCGACCCATGTACACATGCGCACTTGTTCGTCGGAGTCTATACGATGCGAACGCTCATATATTTCTCATGAATCTTTTTAACGCAAACTTGTTTTGTATCCACATTTTTTTAAATATTTATCAGAGTTTACAATGTTAGTTACACTTGCGATATTTTAAGATATAAAAGAAAACAAAATTTGTATTATAAATGTCCTATGAATACTATTTTGGTACAAAGGATTGGTTCAGCGAAACCGACTAAAGTATTGATAATTATTAACTTCAGATGAGAATCAAGTTAAAAATTGATTGGAGAAGTAGAAATTAAACATTATTTTATAAACTATTTCAAATAATTAAAATTTAACCAAAATTTGTGAAGTTATAATTTATTTTAACAATATTCCATTCAAAAACTTCCGTTGTGCACATAGGATGAATAAAATGTGTATTTTTTAAAAACATCGTTATCCACCTTTTTTGAGTTGTATTCATTGTTTTGATTGAAAATATCGTAATATTTTTACCGCTGGAGAGTTATATATTTTTTGCAATTTTTATGTCCTAAGTGCAGATGACCCGTTTTTCTAGGGATACCCTACTACCCAATGTGTAGATGTTCCTTTGTTCTACGGAATTGTTTTCCATTTTCATAGTCCTATCTTCATAACGACCTTTTTTCTACGGACACATTTTAACATACACCTTTTTTCTACTAACTATTTCCGTTATTATATATATTTTTAAGAATGTTTTTATATTAAAACTTGTATATTGGTGGGGTGTTTCATTGAGATAAACTTTTTTTTACAAATTCAAACGCATTTAATATATTTCATAATTTATATACAATATTTTATGAAACAAATCACTCGTATGATGCTGCAACTAAAATTTCGTAAATATGTGCTATTAAGCTACTAAATACATTTGAATATATATATACGGTTCATAAAAAGGTACTAACATAAGCCTAAGTTAATTTGTATGAATACGTGGTAGTTTTTAAGACACTTACTTTAATAATTTTAATTAAATTTAATGTTATACGTTTTGTTCTTTTTTTTTTAATATGTTATTTTAGAATAAATATTTCTTTAAACATTCCACGAAAAGCTTAATTTATTTAAAATGCTTGAAATATAAACAATACCTAAAACTAGGGCTTGAAAAATGCATCAGAAGTAGAAAAATAATATGAGTATATTGTGAAATTACAACTGGTCCTATAAATACATAAATCCTTTTGAAAACACAGTTTAATCAAAAAATTACATCATATTTTATTCGAATAAGTATAAGAAGTATTAGCAGTCTGGAAATGTTTAATTTGTACAGTGACTGATGAATCAAATAATCGTTAGAATTAATTCAAATCTAAACACTAAAATAGTTTCCATATAAATGCTAACTTTCATAAATGGTGCAGAAACACCAAAATAAAAATATCCTATGGAGGAGAAAATCTAAATTAAGCACATCACTGATTAAATAAGAGTACTTAGATAATATATTGCATCTCAATTGTAAACTATCTACGCGAACATAGCTTTAAACCTTACTGTTAACATAAAATATTTACAAAATTTGTAAATATGCAAAAGGATTCATCATAATACACATTTCATGTGGAAAAGCTTTGTGAAACAAGAAGTACGTAATTTAGAGTGTTGCTGATGTTAATATGACGTGATTCTTTAGTAAATAAGGTTCCAAAGAGTTATGACTTAAGTCATATACTTTATTGTTTTCCTTCCAATATCATAACGATGAGGTGACAGTTTTCACCATGAGTCCTCATTCCTGTTGAAAGCAGTGTGCCAAATCACCCTTTCCAAAAGCAAAAGGTGTAGATTCAGTAATTCAATATAAATTCCTATGTTTTTCAGAATCATATGCAGATAAAGTAGATACTTAACACCAGAAATAAAAAAAAATCTTATAAAATGGACCAAATATGTACACTGTATGAACAGAAAGAGAATAATTAGATTCCATATCCCTAAACTGTTCGATGAGGTGATAGTTTTCACCATGAGTCCTCATTCCTGTTGAAAGCAGTGTGCCAAATCACCCTTTCCAAAAGCAAAAGGAGTAGATTCAGTAATTCAATATAAATTCCTATGTTTTTCAGAATCATATGCAGATAAAGTAGATACTTAACACCAGAAATAAAAAAAAATCTTATAAAATGGACCAAATATGTACACTGTATGAACAGAAAGAGAATAATTAGATTCCATATCCCTAAACTGTTCGATGAGGTGATAGTTTTCACCATGAGTCCTCATTCCTGTTGAAAGCAGTGTGCCAAATCACCCTTTCCAAAAGCAAAAGGTGTAGATTCAGTAATTAAATATAAATTCCTATGTTTTTCAGAATCATATGCAGATAAAGTAGATACTTAACACCAGAAATAAAAAAAAATCTTATAAAATGGACCAAATATGTACACTGTATGAACAGAAAGAGAATAATTAGATTCCATACATTTAAAATATTAATTACAACTTGAAAGTATATATAACGATAATAGCTAGACACATTTTTTGAACATGAATAAGCCCCTAATTAATGCAATATATTTATTTATTGTATTATTAATAAAAAAATAACTTGTGTTTGACATCCTGAAAGCATTACTGGTACCATAACTGGTATTCCACCATTCATATCCATTGGATAGCATCGAGGAAAATACATATACTTGAAATAAAGTACCTACATTTATAATACGTTTTTATCTTTAATGGTTCTCGTGTTAACTTTATTATATTTTTTTTAATTTCTGCAATTCCACTCACAATTGAGTAATTTATATTTATTTATATATAATATTTTACCTTTTGAAAATGTAGAAACCAATCTATTAGGTAGTCTATATCCGCGAAGGGGTTATCTAAACAAACCAACAGATTACCAGGTTCCAAAAAAATAAGAAGAAGACTTTTCTAAAATTAACACACATTTAAAACCTTATATTTTTCTAAAAATAACATGCTTATAAAAGTGATATGGTATATTATGTGTTGCATCATTTTATTTGAATACATATATATTTTTTGCTATTTTATATGCGCGTTTGATAAAAAATAACCAAATCATAATGTGAGTATTATTGAAAGTACGATATTTTATGTTTATTTTAAAGAAAACGATGATTGTTGTACTTAGGACTGAACAAATAAACAAATATTTCCGTAGAATAAAGGTACGTCGTAACATAGGAACGAGATTTACGAGACGAAGTCCGTAGAAAAAAGGAACATCTTCACATAGGCTGAAAAATTTCCCTAGAATAACTGCCTATGTGATTTTTCTAGAAAAGTATACACTTTAGGGAATTTTTTAAGATGCTTAATATTAAATAGTTTTATTTCTATTACAAATTTTAAGTTTGAAGAATATTGCTCAAATAGTTATGAAGGAATCTCAAAAAATGTGTATTGGAATCTTTAAACTGCTCTCCTGTAAAATGGACAAAAGTCACATAGGCATTTTTTCTACGGACCCGACGATTGATAAGTAGTGTTGAGAATAGATTCTTGTGGCAGATTTTGGGGATTTGGCGGTGATATTTCGTTTCAAATGAAACCGTACGTGCCAGCTGCCAATACAGCACAGGAGCCATCATTTCCGTCATTCAGAACTCCAGATTAAGATAGCTTGACCGTCTTCTCCGTATGGTCCCTGAGAGTCTTGAAAATGCAAGTCTATTCTACAATACGAATGAAACAAAAAGACGAGGTAGGTCAAACAGACATTCACGGCGGGTTTACAAGATTCTGGACAAGTTGTGAACTTAACTGTTGCAATATAGAGTTTTGGAGGAATTTCGTGACGTCTACATGCCCCATATTGGGAGCGAACGTGGGTAAAACGGAAGAAAAATCAGTTCTCTCTAATCTATCTGTATCCAGCGATGTAGCTTTATTGTCTTTTCACCTTCAAGGGTGCCCACCAAGCGGTCTTCGTCATAATGGCAGTTCCTTGTCTGTTGTAGATACTTACTAGCCTGTCGTCACTCATATCTTTTCTACGTGGTTTCTCCAAAACCTTCTACGGAATCAACTGCAGTGTCATCATTTTTTTTTTTAAATTACGTCCTTGATCATGTAGATTGATCCCAGTTTTCCTTGTGAGGAATCTCATTTCTGATACATAAGTAGATTTTTTTCTTGTTGTATTGGTTTTTATCTCCACAAAGCAAGTCATAATGGGTCTCACACAGGATTTGTGCATTCTTATTTTTCAGACAATGTTCTTCAAACATCCCAACAACTCTTAGAAGCTTTGTTGACTGATGTATCCTGGACTTCCTTAACTAGGTCGGGGTCTCAATATTCTATGTTTTTATTTGAAGATTTGATTTGACAATTTTTCAACGTTTGTAATCGGGCAGCATTTTTTGGATAATATTGAAATAACCAGGCTTTTTCTTTACAGTTACTGGAAATATTTTAAATCTGCAATACCACATGTAATACTAATCACTGCAGGTCATGGTTTGATTCAACTTGAATCAAAATTCTGTAGGTAGGGTATCTTCAGATTATGACAAATTGCCTTATATCCGAAAAATTTCATAAAGCTTGGTATCATATTTTTAGATTTGTGTTTTATCCAAATATAAAATATTATGTTAAATTTATTATTATATAATTAATGTTCATGTTCTATTGAGGAAGACGATGTCGCATCGAAAATTCTAGCTAATAAAATAACGAACATATCATTTGAGTTGTAACTGAAACAATATTGGATAATCTTGTTGTACGCATTATGATAAAAGGGAGCCCGGGGCTGTGGAATGGTTAACAGTTTGAGAAACCAAACATTATCCCATTTCTCAACGAAAATAAATGTTTAAAAAGTTATCCATTCACCTTATGAGAAGACTTTTTTATCCTTTTCCAGATTATATAGATAACACAAAAGTATAGTGGACGTGCGAGAAAAAAACTCTCCGGCTAGTGGTGAAACATCCTCTATAATTTTTTTTTATGTTTTGGAAAAATTTACTATTTTTTTAACTGTTTTTTATTTATATATTTATTTTTTTGGTTACCGGTTTCGGCTACCAGCCATCATCAGACCAAACTTAAAGTTTTAAAAGTTTGTAAAGTTTTAAGTTTGGTCTGATGATGGCTGGTAGCCGAAACCGGTAACCAAAGAAATAAATATATAAATAAAAAACAGTTAAAAAAATAGTTAATTTTTCCAAAACATAAAAATGTTAGGAAACTGTTTTATCGTAAGCCCAAAAAATATAGAAAAAATAGTGAACCCTCTATTATAGGTAATTAAAATATAAAATGATACTAAACTTCCAAAAAAAAATATGTTTGGGAATTGAAAAAGCGTGCTTCCAGCGTTACAGGATTTATGAACTGGAATATTATTGAATAATCATTAGGTTTATATTCTCAGTAAAGATTGGTTATTTGTTTTTTTTTAATGGAATATTTATTCCCAAAATTTACATCTAACAGAATGTCTCATGGCCAATTATATTGCCTAGGAATATAATGATATAAATCATTTATCTAAATTTAAGATATCCAATCGTACCTACTTTCAATGAATTTTTTTTTATCCACACCAAAGTTCGTTGAGAAAATATTAAAAATTACCTTCTAACATTTTGTTTGAATAATATTATCCTCAGAAGTTGTTTTCATCCTAGTTAGGAATATTTTTAGACAGGTAAAAATAAATGTTTGTAGATTTGGCATAATATGCAGGGTATTTTTTATAGACAAAAAATATGGTCGTCCACTGTAAAAATATGAGTTATAATATATTATTATTTTTATTGCAGACTTCGTTAGGTCTCTGTCACATATTCATAACCATTCACTTCGTTGGTGAAAATCGGATGGAAAAATCGAAATAAAACCGCTCATCAGAGATGTGTAATCGAAAAATAAAATCTCATTTTTTCCGCTTTAGTATGTAGCTTAAACTCTCTTGGTAGCATTTTTTAGAACTGTCTGTAACTTATCTTTTATTATTTTCAGAAGAAAAAATCCTTACATTTTGAAATTATTTTCTAAGCATTTTCTTCAATAAAGATATTCT
This sequence comes from Mystacides longicornis, assembly GCA_963576905.1. Taxonomy (NCBI): domain Eukaryota; kingdom Metazoa; phylum Arthropoda; class Insecta; order Trichoptera; family Leptoceridae; genus Mystacides; species Mystacides longicornis. The sequence goes on from OY756426.1 coordinate 14,879,940, forward strand.
ATTTTCATTGTACCTATATCAGAAAAGCTGTTTTTTTATTTGTCACAACTTCTGCTAGTGCCTGAATCATTATTCAGAATGTGTTAGGTAATATTATGGTTTGTCATGAATATTATATAAAAAAATGGTAAGAAAGTCGTGGATTCTATTAGTTATTTGATTATCAATCAAAACTTCATTTACACCCCAAGAGCTCATCATTTCGCAATGTTTATGACCTCCTACCACATTATGCCCAAATCAGCTCTACTCCGAAGGAGCGTAAGACGGTGTGAGAGGGTCTAAGTCGTCTTTGTGGACTCTGGTGGAAGGAAAAACAGCGCTCTGCATGGCCAACAGTCATTCGGCATCCTTAAAACATGTCCCAGACAAGTTCATCTCGTCTCCATTATGGTAGAAGTTATGTACCTCCTTTCGTGATTTGATGATATCATTTTATACACAAAATCTGATAAAATAATATCAATTCTAAATTATTAGTTTAAGGTCAATCTTGGCTGGTGGGCTGTCAATACGTAATTATTATTTGAATTAAAGATGTCAAGAATAACAGTTGAATTTAAAATCGTACAATAGAAATCATTTTTGTGCTCTTAAAATAACCAAACGTAAGACATGATTCCCATGGCATTTGAACGAGGGTTATGTTCCATAGTACCTCATTACACACTGTAACCATAATTTAAATAATACGGAATGAAATGAACCCCCCTTACAGGAACGTAGCCCCATGAGACATTCTGGCTTCACTCGAGTTAATCTCATATTCTTCCTTACATCTGCATCAGACACTGAAGACGTAAGAGAGGAGGTATGATATCTTATTTGGGATGCGCATAATATCATTCGAGGTAGTAAAGAAGAAACGGTGACGTTAAAGGAGAGAAGTGGAGAATGAAATCGATTCCTAGAAAATGTTAAAAAATGTGCATATAAATTACAGGATCAATTCTGTCTGTAGTCTTTTTGCCAAGGAAAATACTTTTAGAAAGGCTGAAGTTGTCAATGACTTGGCGTTTTTGATGCTAATGTATTTCAATAATAATTGTATTTTTGCTGCTTTGAGTTCCCACCAACTTGAAGAATAAATGGTAGGTATTTAATCAAATAAAACAAGATTATCCATAAGCTTTCGGTACGATTCCTCAATTATTACCATCGTGTAACGAATGTAGGTATTAAAGGGTTTTTACCTGTTATGCTGAGTGATGATTTTTTTGACTGAATAAAATAAAATAAAATTAAGCTCACCCAAAAATTTTCAATTTCATTTTGTAAGATTTCTACCCAGGGTTTGCCTGTCACAGTTAATAAGTTTAGTATCCTAATAATGAGCCAACATAACCGACACTTTTTCTTCAATTTTATTTTATGTACCTATTACATGAGAATAACAAACTACTATAACTATACATAAACACTATAACAAACTACTATAACTATACATAAACACTATAACTAACTACTATTACTATAACTATACATAAACACTATAACAAACTACTATAACTATACATAAACACTATAACTAACTACTATTACTATAACTATACATAAAGACTATAACTAACTACTTCCTTTTTTCGCCCACTACGGTCCAGAGGGAGGTAACAAGAGCCCTCCACCTCTCACGATACAATCCCAAGGAAGGTCATCCTCGTCTTCAGAATGCAAATGTGAGAAAGAACAGCGCTCTATTTGGAATGGTTTTCAATAAATAACGAAGTACCTACCTACTCCCAAAAGGCACCCCAAAAATGTTATATATGGAGGTACCTATATATATTTTAATAACTTAATTAAACATTTCAAATAAATTTTAAAAACGTTTGTGTAAGGGTATCTTTATTGAAATAATATAACGGCATTTAATGTAATAGACAAAAAAAAAATATTTGAAAATATTCCGAATATAATAAATATGAATTCCCAATAATAATAATAACAAGAGAGATATTGACAGTTTCCGTGCCGAAGTATTTATTCAAAGAATCTCCCTTAGAAGGAAACAAAATATCTTATTTGTTATTCTGGAGAGAAAATTTACTTATACTCTTGCAAGTACGTAACAGGGAAAAAATGTCTTAAAGTCATCCTTATCAGTGCCTACGAAGACAATAAAGCTTATTTCCACAGCGCATGATGTTTCGAGTTTTGTTTATTTTCAATGTTATGTTTGAATTTAAGAGATCACCGCTGAAAGGGGAGAATGCGGCTGGAAGAGGGAAGGCGAAGATAACAACACAGCGCTGAAACAGCAACTACTGTATATTGAAAAAGTTTTTAAAAGCAAACGGTTTCTCTGTGTTTTTTACTCGGCTCTCACATAAAAGAACACGAAATTCACTGCATACTTACCCTACCGCGTTCCTCTACCTACAAACATGGCTTAGAATAACACCAGGACCGGGTTTTCAAGGGACCCCGATATTCTCGAAATATTGTTTATTTATTTTTAATCGATGCGTCGGCGTTTAGTACCGTAACAAAATGTTAACTGTGTGATTGCGTGTATGTTACCCATTATTCTTTATCAGTGTGAAAACTTACTCTACACAAAGAACAGCTTATATTGTACTACTTTATTTATACACTCTGATCAGTGAAAAAATAGCTCAGCGATAGAAAATTATGCGGTCAAGCCATCGTCGAGGTAGATTAACCCATATCCATTGATTGTGAGCTGATCTCTGTAGATTTAAACCCGCCGGCGCCGTGTTGGATTTTATGTCAACTGACAGTGGTTTCGAGTTTATAATATCGCTTTCTGTAATAAATACACCGTTTTAAATTTTTTCCCATCCAATTATGTGCTCCCTTCATATGTTGGTCCATTTTGTTTGGTTTATCATTTTAAATATAGAAAATTTAAACAAATAAAGCAAATTTAATAATGCATTCCCGTAATCATTCGACGTCTAGCAACCATGATGCACCAACTAAACTTTTAAGAAATATAATAATATTTTGAAGAAAAATTTCAAAGAATACTTTTTGAGAAGATACAAAATAATGATTCGGTTGATATAATAAAATTATGGAATTCTTTATTATAAATTTTGCGAAAAAAACTAACTAACTCTATACTAATAAAATTAACCAACTCGTGAACATGCATTTCTTGATGGATATATTTGAAAATAATGTTCAAATAAAACAATGTTTAACTTATCCACAAATTTTTATTTTCCCGACTAGAGGACGTGTACCTACGAAACTAGTCGGGAAAATAAAAATTTGTGGATAAGTTAAACATTGTTTTATTTGAACTCTATACTGCTTTGTTCTTACGCAAAAGGTTAATAATTAAAATTGAAATGACCAAACATGATTTTGGCTTAAACAAATAGGTTTCGTATGGTTTAAGGCAACTTTTTTATTTTCTGAAATAAAAATCAGGACTTAACTATATTTTGATAGAAAATATTAAATAATTAAAAAATAATGTACCTATCCTGCATCAATAACTCGAAATCATTGAAATCTGACATAGCGCATCTTGATTGTAAACACTCGAGTTGCCCGGCTTCCAATTTGTTTGTTTACATACGCTTTCAGAAAAATGTATTTTTAGTTCCTAAAAGTGGAGTATTTTTTCACAATTTTAGGTCAAATGGTGGAAAACTGAAAAAAAATCTAAAAACTTAAATAACTCTAAAACCACTGGCATAAGACCCCTGGTTAATGGAACAAAATTATTGCAAATAAGCACTAGTATAACCCCTTTCAAGAAATTGGTCTTATGACCAGTCACCTTGTTTAGGTTTATAGGTGTTAGTATAATCGATGTTTTTCTCTCTGAATATAAGACATGATACGGAATCGATCCAGAATCCCTATTCCTTGGGTTAAGCGCCGTGACAACTGATGACTTTCAATATTAGATTATTTTGAAATGATACAAGTAAGGAGCTTTTTATAGATTAGAACTTCGTTGTTTTTAGAATGTGGACAGTTTTAAAATTGGAATTGCTTTTCAAAAGGGCAAGTTAAAACCAAACCGGCCCTGTATATTATACAGCGTAGTTATACATAATACGTGATTAAGGTTCTACACACGCGATATTGATAGTTATGACGTGTACACTGGAGCCACTATACACCCATACACCGTTACTATGTTCTTTATGATGGTTATTGCATATTGAGAATAGGCTGAACAAGTCTACGTTTAGAATGTAGATAAAGCCAGTGTAGACTTTCGGTTGACATTGTTTTTATTCAAACCCATTATGAGTCTGTTCCTTTAATTTGTTTTTTAATGGAATTCCAAACACATTTTTTACTACCCCACGTTTGTATAAACAGGGGTTGTGCCATCGATTTAAGCTATGGAAGTTAACGACTTGGGGGATGCTTTGTTTTATTCAAAACTAGCTTTCCCGACAGACGGTGTCCTGTGGTCCTAACCAGAGGCGGCCATTCATTGCAAAATGTGCACTGCGCCCTCCGAAACAAAAATACATAATTAATTAGATTGAGTTAAACTAATAGAATTATAACACAAAAATATTTCTTAAACATCCATATTTCATTCGTTTTCAAAGATGGCGATATCGTCACAGGAAATCCGTTTCATACTTACTTTAATATTATATTGTAAATTATTTCTTATGCATTTTCAACTTTTTATCCGTTATTCTGCTATCCGGAGCGGAGAACAGCCCAATAAATCAAACATCAGAAGAATCTGTTCAGCCGACCTCGAGTTATAAGGGTTCGCACTAACCCGACCTTCATTTTATATTATTAGATAAATAAAGACTTACCGTCTGATTTATAAGAAAATCGTTGATCGTTAGATTACATATAATTCACCTATCAGTTTTTACTTTATTGTAAAAAAAATATTTGATCCGCGTTTGTTATGTATGAAGATTACATTTCACACGAAATTTTGTAAACAAACAAAATAGTAGCTGGGCAACGCGACTGGTAGCTACCAATTTTCGCTATGTCAGTTTTGAACGAGTTATTGATGCAGAATAGGTACCTTATTTTTTAATTATTTATTTTATATCAAAATATAGTTAAGTCCTTATTAAATCATACGAAACCTTTATGTTTCAGCCAAAATAAACCAATTCATGTTTGATCACTTCAATTTTAATATTTGTACCTATCTACTTAAAAAGTATTCTTTGAGTATTTTCTTCAAAACGTCATTATATTTTCTTATGAATTTAGTTGGTGCATCATGGTTGTAAGACCTCGATGATTACGGGAATTTAATAATGCTTTATTTGTTTAAAATTTATATCATCAAAATGATAAACCAAAACAAAATGGACCTAAATATATGAAGGGTGCACATAATTGGACGGGAAAAAAACTCAAATACTGTGTATTTATTACAGAAAGCGTTCTTGTATTCTTGAAACGGCTGTCAGTTGATCAAAATATTCGAAGATCAGCTAACAATCAAGCGGTTTGCGTTAAACTATCTCGATGACAGCTTGATCGCAGATTTTCTACCGCTGAACTCTTATTTTTCACTGATCACAGTTTTTTTAAAAAACAGTTAGGGTTTCAAAAAAATATTTGAGACGTTCAAAATATCATTACATTATTTCCTTACCAGAAATTGCGTTGACGATAAATGCAAAAGGACGTCTAAGGACGTAGATTCGAATCCTGCCGGGGGCATGGAATTTGTTGAACATAATAATATTGTGTAAAATTCTCATAAATGGGAGTTTCGGGGATTTGAACATTTCCACCTGATGGCGAACGTTGTTATACAACGACAATGACACGACAGAAGATATTGTATGTGGACTTACGTGAAAGAATTTCGTTTATGTCAACCGATTCGGTAAAATCAGTAACTTTGTCGTAGCTAAAAACAAATACATATTTTGTGGTACTACGATAATAATTGTGTACCTACATGTTAAGCTTTCAAAGCTTTTACTTTAAAAAGTGAAGTGAAAACCTGTTAGCGGGCACAACCATTACAGTGTTTGGATTCATATTTTAATCGCTTTTGTATGTTTTTTTAACGCATCAGTTACTATTGTAATTATCAGAATAATCGATCATTTTTAATTTGATAAGTAGGTACGATGTATGGAAATAACCGTAGGTACAGTTTTTAAGAGAGGGTTCTCAACTAGGGCGATGAGGGAATCAATCATGTCACATTCAAAACCCCTCAGGGATGTTTACACCCTTTTTGAATCTACAAGCGACGTAAAAAATAATGTTTATATTCGAAAAATTTTATATGAAAAAATAAATTTAAGAGTTTAGTAGTTATGAGAGAGAATAATTAGAAAAAAACTTTTGTTTGACCATTTGTATATATCATACAGATCTTCCTCTTCAGATAAATGACAATGTTTTGCTTATTTGATTGAAAATATTAATGAATAGTGATAATTAAGGTATATAAACACTTGTTCATTCTGACTGGACCAGGAATCGAAACCCAGACCTTATATTAAGATGTCGACGGTTAGAACGATAACAGTTTGTCTGGAGAAACCAGTGATAGGCGTAGAGCGTTGTTCATTCTACACACATCACATTTTTATTTATTACTACATATTTTCTTACCACAAATGAGAAATTCCGCGCACTATTTTTTTTACAGAATTTAAAACCCGTAACGGATACTGAAAAAATCACAAACAAAAGAGAGAAGACAGACATTGAAACCATTATCTCCTAGCTTATTGACCTGCTTGTCTATCTTAATAATTAATTATTATCTGTTGGCTTAAATTACTCAAAGTGGAAGCATTCGATTGATTAATTCATTGGCGAATTATTGCCATCGAAGGGTTATTTTTCGAACAAGAATTCACACTGTTGGTTCGATCGATTGAGATACCAACCCAACCTCACAATGGCCAGTGGGCAGATGATGTATAGTTCGTAACCGCTAACAACTTAAACTTCGACAGCTACTTAATAGGGCAAACAACCGAAGAAAAATGAGTTTTATTTCCTAATCCATTACCTATCCATCCATAGTGGAATCCTTCACTATTATTATTGCTTTTAAACTTCATACCTAACTATTCGTTGATGCAATGCGTAGATTTTTTCTAAGCAAACGAGTCTTTGACAATATAAACAGAGTTTAGTGAAACGAATGCTTGGTGGCTCCAAGTTTCAGTAGAATCCTGAGAACAAGGATAAAGAATTAGACAAAACCTCAAAAGTTTTCTCATATAAAGTGCAGTGGTTTTATTTGAAAGTTTTCAAAAGGAGCGGCTTGCCAGAGTGTTTCAAAGACAGTGTATTTTTTTTATTCATGAATCTAGCCGCAATACTTTATTGGTTCTTTAATATATAAAACGATTTTATCTTCTTTGATTGGTTAAAAATTTTAAATGAAATTTTTGCTAAAATTGTTTTAAGTGTACATCTCGTAGAACCAACTATTTTATGTCAATAATGAAATCAATATTATTGTTCGATTTTAAGTGGTAAATTTAATACAGATATACTACCGTTTTCTACTGTCGTTTCAAAGGCTTGTTTATTGCGATCTTTTATAATTTAACAACGTTGGCTATTTAAGTACGTAAATTTTTCGAGCTCCCCGAATTTTCGAAATCATGTAAGTCCTCGACATTACAACAAGTTTGTAAAATCCCATGCCCCCTACGGGAATCGAACGGAAACCAGAGGAGCTAGCAACTGGGCTAACCGACCCGACGACATCACCTTCGTGATACATGTACCTATAAGCAATGAAGGGAGTAATGATATTATTTTTTTAATTCAATAGAGACATCTGTTGGAAAGAGGTGAGAACATTAAGCTATGTACCTAATTTTACTGCCAATGAATAGATGGCGCCAGGATATAAACTATATGTCCATTTTAAGCTGTATCTATTTAATGCCTATTAGACGTGCGAACATAAGTTTGCACCACCATTTTCCAAGCCTAGGTCAGAATATAGAATAGAATCAATTATCTGATGCTAATCACTAAATCAAGATGCTATATTAAGATCTAGTTCTGGAAAATTACGCGAGAAACGTTTTGTTTAAAGTTTGGTCTGGTCTGATGATAGTCGCCAGCTAAAACCGGTAACAAACAGTTGCCGTTCTTTCCTTTCATAAAGATATTTCGAAACTGTCTCATTCTAAGCATAAAAAACGGATTGTAAAAATAATTACTGTTAAGGATCATAAGGTCGACCAATAGCTGCCTACGTTAAACTAAGGCCTACTGTCCACGGCGGCGTAGCGTACGCGACGCGGCAAAGTACGCCTTGCAGCATTTGCAGTCCACGACGCGTACTGTTTCCGTACTACATCCATACATTTTCCATAAAAAAAAGAATTTTAAGTAATTCGTATATTTTTCATTTATTTAAAATGATAAATCACAATAATTACCTAATAGAAGTGGTTGGTAGACTGGCGGTTACAACGCCGGCTTTCGTACTGTTTGGTGCGGACGTCGTGGTTCGATCCCAGGTGCCGACCATCTTCCTCTTTCACGACACAAGCTTTAAGTAGCATACTGTGAAAGAGTCAAGGAGTGTATTTGTGTTCACTTTGAGCGAGCACAGATTCATTTTTATATAAAAAAAATAGCATTATTTCTTGTACAAATACAGATACTTTTGTAATATCTGGTCAAAATAAACGCGTGGATTCACTAGATGTACGCCGTGACGTATAACATGCAATACGACAGGCAGCAATACGGATGCAGGACTACAGGACGCGACTATTGCGCGTCGCTGCTGCACCGTGGACACAGTCTCATTGTGTTATATTATGTGCAGCTGCACGTAATCGTATACCATGCAGCAAAATACGAGTACGCGCTGCATACGATGCGCTACCGTGGACAGTCGGCCTAACGTTTATATATCTACATAATAATTCAGTAATGTATGTATATTTATTTATTTGTTTCACTCCAACTGTATGTCACAGCATCACGCTAAAACCGTAGGTTCTGCGTTGAATATTTTTCTTCGCAGTTTTTCGCAAATACAATTGTGGTAATCTGAGATACAAATATTTACATTTCATTAAATATATTTTAAATTATTTACAAATTTCTAAAAAATTTAAATCTTCATACAAAAATGAGAAAGTCATATTTTAAAAGTAAAATTATACGTCTAAATTTTGTGTAGAACTGTAGCATTACGGTATGAAAATGTACAAAATCGATCGAAGTTTGATTTGAATTACAAAAAATATAAGTAGAAGTCTTTTAATTCTTATTTTATAAAGATTTTCACCGAAACTTCTTATAAAATATGTACGCCATGACAGATGACTAAAGCCGGTAAAGCAGAGTTCGCTTGCACACTCTCTCTCCTAAGGTACCTCATTAAATTTATCACTACAGTCATAAGTAGGTCAAACTAACTATACATAATATAATACTAGGTAGGTAGGTACCTATATCTACACACAGTATGGAGGTTTTCATTAGGAACAACTACACGTATTATAATACTAGGTAGGTAGGTACCTATGTATAACTACATTCTTCTTTTAATTTTTTCGGGTATTCAACAGTGAGTATTAATTTGTCCTCATCTTCTATTTTTTTATAAATATTGAAAGTGACATTAGTTTTTCAAATTTTTCGCATATTTAGCAGTGACTCTTATTTTTTCCTTTTTTGAAACATTAGCTGGGTACACATTCTTAGCGTGAAAAATTGAAAATGATAGATTATCTATAACATTTGACCGATAATCGCTCATTTTTAAAATCTTAGCGAAATTTTTTTTTGAAAATGAGCGATTATCGGTCAAATCTTAAAGATAAATCGTTACGTGTGTACCCAGTTATTAAGATAATATATACTCCTGCCGCCGTAGACAAATTCAAATTGGCGTTCGACTACAAAGATTTCGCTAATGTACCTATAGTGCGAAAAAATTAACTGTCCAACATATAAACATTTATTCAAACCAAGCAATGATCCTTATAATATAAAATATAAAAAGTGGACAGTTAATTTTCTTCCTACTCTACATTGTCGAAGTCGTTTGTAGTCGATTGCCAAATGCATTTAGTCTAGGCCTACTGGTCCTGAGAAGGGGAAAGCTGCATACAAAACCTGTTCAATAGCCTACGGCTCAAGTCTGACTAGCCAAATCAACAACGTGAAGCAAGACGGGTATCAGCTAGTATAACTATAATTTACCGTTTGTTTAAGACGAAACAATAACCAGACTTATAAATAAAATTATTATGCTAATTTTGGTGAAAAAAAAATTAATAAATTATCTAAGAAAGTTGAAATGATCTTCGGGCAAAGCTCTGCAAATTTTAAACTAAAACTTTTTAAAACCGTATTTATTTTTAAAACATTACTTACCATCTTACCCAAAAAGTTTACCCTTAAAAACTTCAGGATTAATATTAAAAGTGCTAAACCAAAAACCATCTACCCCAAAACTTTATAATATTTGATGTTTTTTTTTTATAAGAATTGTTTATAATGATATTAATATACATATAACTGGAGAGAATTTCCACAAAGGAAACTTTCATACTTTTCACTTGGTAATATTATATTGCCTAAACATAAATCTTTCTAACAATATAAATCAAACCATTTCGATTTCGTTCCGTTCGCAATTCACAAATAATACATTATTTTTAGAAGGAGTTATACCAGCCGCATAAGGCATTTTTCATATTATTATTCTTTAATACGTTGTTATATCGCATACGTGGTAGAAGAAGGGTTTTCTTTCAACCCCTATCGTAGGGGTTGCACTTCCGTTTTCTGCAAAAGTTTTGTATGTACCTATAGAAATTCAAACACCTACACAATAAGAGACAGTTATACAAGATATTTATTTTGTTTATGTGATATTGAAGGTTAGAAAACGTACAATAGTTGAAATTAACGAATTGAACGTGCATTCTTGGTGGAATTATTTAAATAAAATAATTTAAATGAAACAATTGATTTGTTATTCCACAATATTTATTTACCTGACTAGTTTCGCAGGAACAGGTCCTGCATGGTCACAGGTGACTTAGAAACTGTTTCTAAGTCACCTGTGACCATGCAGGACCTGTTCCTGAGAAACTAGTCAGGTAAATAAATATTGTGGAATAACAAATAAATTGTTTCATTTAAATTATTTTATGTACAATAGTTTATCAAAATAAATCAAAAAACATATCTCTACTAGGTACTTTATCCAGGAATCTCCAAGAAAATTAATAGATATTTTTGTATAAGAAGTTTAAAAAAGCGCTTATTGAATCTTTTCGTTTTGTTTTATTTATTTTTAAATGATTCTGTGCTCAAAGTGAACACAAATAGAATTTCTAGTTTTTAATGATTCTGGGCTCACTCAAAGTGAATACAAATAGACTTTCGACATCTTTTACATAAAGCAAATCTCGTGTCGTGAAAGTGGAAATGATTAGCACCGGGATTCGAACTCACGACCTTCAACACGCTGTTCGTACGAAAGACGTCGTGGAGAGCGTTTGTTGCCTCCCTATGCCCCTAAGTGGGGTCACAAAATGGAGCACATTTTGGAATTTTTGTTGTTGTTGCATTTTTTTGTTGGTCATCGTATCACGCGTGAATAGCTTACCAATTTCGCTAATACTTTTTTTTGTATTGCGATATTTCTGAGTACTTTCATGTGATCGAAAAATTTGTGAGTTTAGTTCTGTTTTCACCCAGTTCAATATTGATCACCATAATATGACCAGTGAGTGTAGGTACAGTACACTGATCCGATATCAATATTAGTTGGCAGCCATCGGTGGCTTTACAGGGCGGGATGTGATATAAAGTAGGATTCATTTTATTTAATACCTACTCCCTGAAGAGCATTGACAGGGGACTTATTTTTTACCCTTCTTGTCAATACTACAATTTCATATGGCACGGCCCACTACAACAAAGTACCTACCTAAATAGCACAACAGATACTTACCATCCCTTCAAACGAGATCTTAAATACGTATCCTTTATGTATTTAGGCAAAATATCTTTTTGAGATATCTTTTAAACCGAGGTCTACACTCTACAGGTCACATTGCATTTTTTGTCTCGAATTCCAACACTGTATGAAATATATTATTTTATTTTTTATCCTCTTTCAGAACCTCAGGCTTCTAATCTTCTAGAGGTGGGTTGACACGAATTGAGCGAATACCATTCTATGGCTATACAAAATTCATCTTGTTAAAGACATAATTCTTCTTTCTTTGCTCTGCCTTTGTTACCCATAATTATTCTTTTAAATGCAGAAAGCTTGTCATTACAATTTCAGTGTCAAAATTAGGCATAATACAGTAACGGCCACGGGACAGTTGAAGATAGATTACGTATGGTCTATTTTCCTTGAAGTACGGTACTGCTGTAAACAGCGGTGAATGTGTCATAGTAGAAAATTGTCTACACGGTTACCTTAGCAACAAATAGGTACATTGTCATAATTTTCAAAGACAACCGTTGTCTCTCTAGGAACCCAGTACATCTCTAAAGCATGTGGCTTAGATTTCTTCTTCTTGTTTCTCATTCATGCTTGTTGAAATTTGTTTGGTGTAAACAAAAACGAAAATTTGCTTAGGCTTAAATATAATAACGAATGCTCTATGCTCTGGCTCTTTGTTTGTTAGGTCTACTTCCACAAAACTACAGTAAATAGTTATTTCGTCGTAAAACATTGTAATGTGTGCTCCTCAGGAGAAAGAGAGAGAGTATCATTGAGTCCTCCCAGACTCTCTAATAAGTTGGGAGACTCCTTTTCTGGCCATCAGAAAGACTCAAGATAAAATTCTAATTTATTTCTATAAGTGTGCCACAGCTTTTGAGACTCTCTTCAGGGGGGTTATAAATTAACTGAGCAAGGTTCCTTCTATATAAATGGGAAAACAATTTAAAATTCAAAGATTAATTGACTTATCAAACATTTAATAAAGATCTTTCATTAACATAAAAACTTCCCATACAATTTCTCCAAGCAAGTTACATTAATAATTAAAAGAAAGAAAACACAGGGATATAAATTCCCAAATTTATGCTATTACATATTATATACCTATCATTGTAACAAAATACAAAGATTGAAGATTTTTCATAATCTTCCCCTACCGAACTAATATTCTTTAGTTTCTCAAATTTTATATCTCAATATAAAATCGTTTCACATAAACAATTTTTCACACGAAAGTGACTATACAACTTGGTAGAATAAATTCTTTCCTTTAAATCTAAATTAATCTTTCATTATCACCCCAACTAATCAACATGAGCGCACCAAATGTTAAAAATTGGTAAAAATAAAGTTATAAAAATTTACTCAGCTTAAAAGACTCGATTGCTGCCATCTAGGAATCCTTTTCTGCAGAAGAAGTTGATAAGTGAGGATCATCTAGGCTTCAATATAACAATCGACACATAGAGTGAAGATAGAATTGTTCAGAGGACTGCATACCGTCTCCCCCCTCACTTATGGATAACAAGTACCTTATATTTCGCCGCAACTATAAACGTCCTTGTATTCCCCAATATTAATTGAAGTGGTATCTCTCGACATATTGAATTAAACATAGTCTCCTTGTCTAAGGGTCTAGCATCTCCCCGGTACTAGGACCGCATTTCTAAAATTTAAATTTCAGAAATACTTTCAATACATTTGAATAAAATTAATAACTCTTAACAATTTCTTGTGAACAAAAATTGTCTCTAGTACAATATGTCACATTCTCTGTAACTCGTCGAAATAAAAATGAGAGTTCACATACCTTATTTAATTGCGGTTCGAAAGAATCCGGAATTTGGTTATTTTATAAATAACAGAACAATAAATGATTTACACGGTTAATCCATGATGGATTACTCGTTTTAATTCACCATTATAACATATAAAAAATAAAACTATGGAGGTAACACAATAGTGTGACCGTTCCCCCGTGCTGCCGAACAAATTCTCGTGTTCAAACGATACTTAACCCCACCGGTACCCCTCTCTTTCTCGCGTATAACGCTCTCCCTTTCTAACCCTACTACGTATGTCGAGTTAAACTCGCCACTGCTTGATTCAAGAAAGTGTCTCGTTACAACATCAAATAATCTAATACTCGGAATAAAAATTAATGCGCAGTCTAAATATCCTACGTAGTATCACCTTAAAGTGTCCACATTCGTAAAGATAGGCCGGCTCCGTTGGCTGGGACATGTATCGCGAGCAGATCAAAACTCGGTGCTAAGCAGGATCTTCCGCACAAGACCTGAGGGAAGGAGGAACATAGGAAGACCGAAGCTACGATGGCTGGATGGCACTGAGAGGGATTTGGGACTTTTGGGGTTTGGTGACTGGCGCGCACTGGCGGCGGACAGGGTGGCTTGGAGAGGTTTGCTGAGGGAGGCCGAGACCCACTCAGGGTTGTAGCGCCGCAGATGTATGTATGTATGTATGTAGTATCACCTCAGCACGGACTTTTGTCTAGTGGGGTGATAAATTCCATTACATTAATCTGAATTTAGATATGTACACATTAATATATTATATTAATATATTTGGAAATAAATTTAAAAAAAAGTCTACGTCGGACTTAAGAAAAAACTTATAAAAACATTATTAATAATTCATACCCTTCGTTTCGTGGAAGATCATACCTTATTTTATTTTAAGGATCTAAGCTACAAGAAATACTCGATAATTCTAAAAATGTCCTTTCAAGCATAAGACTTAAAAAGTTCACAAAAAGTTATCAGGGAAAAGTTTAGTGAGAAAAAGAAAGTTTTAAATAGGTACTTATTACTTTGCCAGGGATTAAGCCTCGATCAGTATTGAAATAGCTCTCGGATTAAGTGAAGCGGAATGCCTCTATGGGGAAACTTGAAAGCTCACGTGAACACAGACAATCTCAAGACAACCCTCCGCTTCTGCGACAATTTAGGGAGAATCTTAAACTAAATGATTATTCTATGTTATTATTATCCACGAGTATCTGTTAAACAATTATTAGGTTTCGTAGACTCGATTATATTAATCGAGTATGTTATGTCGTATACTTTCTAGTAATCAAACCGAGAGATTCCTTCAATAAATGGAAGAAATTAAAAATTATTGTATGAGCCATGTCCAAAAGTAATATTTGAACTTTGTATAATAGTAAATAATAACTGTCTTGATAAAACTCTCATGTAGGATAATATACATTGCGCAAAATCGAGCGAAATGAAGAGCTCTTGTTGCTTCCCTATGCCCCTGGCGGGTCACAATTTACACAGATCAGCTCACAATCAAGCGATTTGCGTTAAACTACAACAATGACAGCTTGATCGTAATATTTTCTGTTAAATGACAGCTTGATCGTAATATTTTCTATCGCTGAGCTATTTTTCTACTGATAGTAATTTTTAATACTCGCAAACGAGTGAAGGCTTAAAAAATCAAGCAGTTAAATATTTATGAATCCTCTTAAGTGTACCTGCTATAAAATAATTATTTCTAATACATACAAGGACTGGTTGAAAATCATAGTACGAATAATATCATCAATAATCTTATGTTTGTTGTATTTTATTGTTGTCAAATCGAAATCATCGATGCGTGCGAGTTTCCTGGTTAATTGGAACGTAATAGCAATGAAGTTCAGCGAATGATGTAATAGCTGTCACCAACACTCGGCGAAAAGAAAATGACTGATGACTGGTTAATAGACCCATTAATTTCCTAAATGTCGCTCTATTCAATATCAAGGAAACAATTGAAGTATGTAGGTAGGTCACACAAAAAAATTGATAACATTTTATGTAGTAACAAAACTGTTTGTTACATAATTGGGTAGAAATTGTTTGAATAAAACTGACATGTAGGTAATTGTTTAGAAATTATAAATATTTAGCTAGGTTGATAATAAGGTAGGTCCAAATATTGAAATTGGTGAAATTCAAAGCCAGACGCACTAGCGTAGGTATATATTTAAGATCCTAGAAAGTCATCCAACTGTCGATTTGTTGAAGAGAAATTATTTCTCGAGACAGATCGGCAGTATCAAGCCAAGATACGTGAGATTTGTATGGCCAGGTCTACATTTTAAACGGTTTTTCAAACTTTGACGACAAAAAACACCAACTTAGAGGCTTCGCAGCATATATGTTCCATATATGGATTTACTCAGGATTCGGAGGAGAACATTTAGTGTGTCTGTGTGTGTGTCTGTGTGTGAGGGTGTGTGTGTGTGTGTCTGTGTGTGTGTGTGTCCGTCCCCCCCTTATAACTTTTGATTCGCTTGATGCACATATCCTAAAATTTCAGAAAATATTTATTTCTTTAAGTCTACAAAACTTGTATACTCAGAATTTTTAAATTTTCTTTCAGTCAGGGGTAATCAACCTTTGAATTTTTACTTAATTTTTGCATATATCTCGAAAACTATAAAAGCTAGAACCCTAAAATTTTGTATGTATATAGAAAAATACAATATATCAAATTAAATTTAATGAAAAAGTTCCAGGATTTCTCAAACTTTTTTTAAAAAGAAAAATATTTTTTTTATGACAAATTTACGAGTTTCAGCGCCTATATTTCAGAATTTTATAAAAATATCGAAAAACACCTAAACACCCCAACTAGATAATTAATTTTTCTATAAAAAATGCATACATTATATCAGTACATCTCAAACTTTTCTTAACAATTTTTGTAAGAATTTGATTTATTGACGTCATCGTTTCATACAATAAACATACCGACTCAGGCCATCGACAGTTGGATCTCATGTTTACATGCAACTAGTAATAAATAATAATAAAATATCCAAGTGTATTTAGCCGAATCACTCGAAAACGAATATCAAATCGTATAACATCTGAGTGAATGTCAATATTATTCTATTAATATTAGTTATATCTAAGTCCTCTATAGATTTACAAAAATGGATATAGTCATATCCTGGCGCCAAATACATGAAAGCAATCGCAGTTTTAAATTTGGTTGATCTCTTGTTCTCAATAATTTCCAACATTTATCTCTATATTTCATTAATAATTTATTAAATATCTACTTGTTGCATACATGAGATTTTTCGACATGTTGAACATGTTTGAGAATTCTCATGATTAGGAGTTTCGGAGGCAACATTATCACCTAATGGAGACCGTTGTTAACGTAAAGTGATCACACTAAGCCAGCCTTCAAATTAAAAGTAGAAGACGGTCGTAAGCCTGTAGTGGTTTGTTCCATTTTAAAAATCGAACATCAGTAATGAATTCTTAGAGTTTTTAGTTGTTACATATTCCGCTATAGATTATCCAAACCATCGGCGAACTGATTCATACAGAGAGCCTTTGCCAACCTCGGGAGACCTGACTGGGCACTTCAATAATGAAAAGAGGTAGGTCCACAAAAAAATATCAAACAATACCTACCCGTAAAAAATAAATAGGCATTGCTAGTTCGCAATTTTGAAACATGAAACGTATTTCGGAGATTTAAATAATTTTACCCCCAAAAAGCGACCATTAACGAGATCACTAATAAGCAAGCATTATAAACACTGGTAATCAATAAGCCCAAAGTGTTCAAATTAAAAATATACCTATACTTAGTTACCTTATTTTGAATTGAACAACATTATTATTCCTATGTTAAAATTCAATGGTTGATCGATTATAAAGGATGAGGAGTATTTAAAGGTAAATATAACATTCAGCAATTGAAATGGGACATTTCTTTTTCATGGCCTTTTCCAATTCTTCAGTCGATCCTTCCTTGTCCACTGTGTAGTGTGTAGCCTGTGGACGACCTGGTTGATATACGGATTTTAAGGAACATTATGATCACTTGATCCTCCCCCGTTCTATTTCCCATACCATCGTCCAATCCAATCCAAACTCCCTTAAGACCCCACTTAGGGGCATAGGGAGGCAACAAGAGCTCTCCATTGCGCTCGATCTTGCGCAATGTTTATGACCATCGTAGTTTGCTTAAATAGATTTCTTTAGAAGGATCTTTATTTTTTATTTATTGCTCATCCCTAGGCCTTTACAGGCACTTGGAGTCGTCAGAAATACACATCATTATTACAAACAAAAAAAAAAACAATTTTCAAATTTATGCAGTGCAAATAAATAAGCGATTGGATAGAAAGAAGCACAGAAAACACTCTATTAAGAGCAATACCAAGTGTGGAAATACATTTAGAGTGATTTATATAGGAATCTGTGTAGTAAATCGTGGGATTATTAATTTTAATCCCATCGAAGGTTCAAACAGCAAGCGATATTGAAACGGATCCCGTCCTGCCACTTCTACGTAGATTTTACAGCCGATAATACTTTATGAATCACAACACCTCCGTGTTCCAGACCTGCTGAAAGTTTACAACTCATGAATAATATAATCAGAGTTGGCTACCTGGGATATTCCTAAACACACAATAGATTATGCGATTAGCCACCTCACAGATACATTCGGGTAATATCCATAACTTTAATTACTGATTATCTGAAACCCATGTTTAGGGAGGCTCTTGAATATTTATATCATTGATTTGGAAAGTTTGGGAATACCTTTTTTATTCAGGAGGGGCTTGGTAAACTTCATAATGAAATATTTTCTTGGATAAAAATAACAAACTTTATCCCTTGATAATAATTAATTATTTTCTTAGTAGACAAAGTCAGCAAACCTTAAATTTCTCCTAAACTAATACCACAGAAACATGCAAGAGTATTAATAATTTCTTTAATCCTCATTAGAAATTATACAATGAAACATCAATTCAATAGTCATACTAACTAAACGTTATTCTTCGAATGAAAGCATAATAAGCAAAAGTGCTACTAAAAAAACACGGAATACCTAGTTAATATATGTATACCAAGAGTAGTTGTTTAAAACTCTAACTTTATTCTGCTACCCCAGACGGCTACCCCAGATATAAGGACAGAATAGTGACAGACTACCACTGCACTCTTCATATTATATTGACTTCTCATTACATACGCGTCAGATTTTTAGGTTTTGTTTTTAATCATCATTATATTTTTCAAAGGCATGGATATTCATATAAATAAAAAACATTTTTCATTTCTTTATAGTCCTAATAAATGCGCATTATGTTATGACACTTTCAGTTTTTGGGACTATTTTAAGCTACGAAAACAACCCTGAAGTTACAACAAGTCCGAGCTGTCGATGAATCGAATCGACCTTTCGAACTATTCATACCGATCCGTACGTACTCGTCCAATCGGGCTCGTACGAAATGCTTGGAACCAACCCCTTAGTATGGAAGAACCACAAACAACATTGAAAAATGCGAGGTTACCAAAGTATTCTGAGGCGAACTAACGACACGGTATAAGGTTGATTATTTGTAGCATGTGGTATATATGCGATTATACTATACCCGTCGTAACGGTGGTATAAGACCAAAATTATTTGCCGTTTCCAATTATTGAATGGTAACGGGTCTTCTCAATCTGTTTTCTCTTTAAATAGGTCTGTTCAACTATTTTTATTGTAGAGAGGTTTTCTGGGACACTAAATTGTCTCACCATTTCTTCAAGGATTTTCCTGGTTGGCGATTATCGGTGAAAGTTTATCATCGTCCGTGTTTCCAACGAAATCTCGCCATAAGCGCCTTCTTGTTCCGCCTCATTTGACGATGCCTCAGTGCTACGTACCTGCAAGTAACGGAAAATCGAAAAAAAAAACATTTTTATGTCATATTTTGGGTTGTGAAGTACGGTAGTGAAAGAATGCCAAAGAAAAAAAGGAGAAGTAAAGACTACGTTAAAAATAACCACATGGTTTTAATCACTTAAACAAGTATCCATTTTTCACGAAAATATTAAGATGTGCTTAATTGAAGGGTTCCTGTCTCGTATCAATTGTCTGTTTTGAGTTATTGTGACAAGAGAGATGGCAAATGAAAGACTTTTATAAATTTATGTTTTTTTGTATAGACTTTTTAAAGATAGGTAGATAAAAAAATGAAAATATCTTTGAAAAACGAAAAATTCAAAGAAATCCAATTCTAGAACCTACAAAGAACAATAAATAACTGAAGTAAAATACACAAAAAATGTGAAAGTAAAATATACCTATTAACCCACCATAAACGAAACTGTAGTTACGTAGAAATTTCTCAGTTTTGTCAGCTGTTCTTTATCGATATAATCGCACGAGCTATTCTTAGAAAGTGTCATGTCAACGTTCTATAACGCATGTCAGTATAATAAGTACACTATTATTGGTCTTGATAGCAAAATAAGCAACACAAGCAGAACTATATCCTTTTCAAAGGCGACTACAGTGTATTGTCACTCTTTGATAAACACATTTTTATAACATAGATTAATGTTTGTTTATTACAACAGTTAATCTAAGTTATCTTAATTTTAGTTTATTACAAAAAAAAAACAGAACACTGATCAACAACGCTGCCTATTCGAATCATTCCCCACGGACCACACATTTATCCATGTAGTGGTGAGAAATTAATACAGGAGGATATAACCATACCACATATAAGTTTAGTATCGTGTCAGATCTGTTGTCAATTTTGTGTAGAAAAGAACTTAAGGTGCAAAGTTGTACTTACAACTATCATTTAACGCGTTGAATCAATTAAAATTACGTCATATAGAGATACGTGACCTCTTTATACGTAGGACGAATGCCAACAGCATGATCAGATACAAAGAGTGGAATATGAATTTTGGCTTCACTATCGCCAGATGATTAATAAAATGCCTTATGGCTCATACGATTAAATCAAAAGGCTAGCTGACATGGAGAAAAAGATTAATTCTAGGGCTTTAAAATATGATTTATTTTATC
Organism: Mystacides longicornis; assembly: GCA_963576905.1. Lineage (NCBI taxonomy): Eukaryota > Metazoa > Arthropoda > Insecta > Trichoptera > Leptoceridae > Mystacides > Mystacides longicornis. The sequence goes on from OY756426.1 coordinate 14,900,719, forward strand.
CATAATATTCATTCATTCATTCTCCCTTTAAGGCCCCCCGCACACCGCAAGCCACCCCTGAGGAGACGAACCAATCCTCTAGTTCGATCGAAGCAATCAAACCAAATGCCGTCCCAAATCAAGTCCGCCGCGGATCCCCCCCCCCCCCAAACCGACCCGCAATGCAATAGGCCTAAACCCCACTTAGGAGCATAGGGAGGCATCAAGAGCTCTCCATTGTGCTAGAAGGCGTCCGAGGATACTCTTACAGGATGCTCGAAAAACCAGCAAAAAGAGCACATGTGCTATTCATAGCCGGCAACCCCACGGCATATTCATAACTAGGGATGGTTCTCTTCAATGGATACCTTGATGCCGGGGATCCCGACTGCTGCACACGTTGATGAATAAGTACTTCCTGCCCATTGGTGGATATTTGTAGGTCACTTATAGCTATTTGATATTCCACGGACGATAGCTATCTTTATCTCCGCGATCATTTTCACCATAATCGCCGAGTAGTTTTGTCCTCCGCATAGGATACCTAAGCGATAAATAATAAAGCTCTTTGAGAATCAACTCCCTGTGCAATCATAACAATGAACATTTTTACTTTATTACCGTAGTCCAGTAAACGATGAAGAGGTAACATAAAAGTGATCTCCTAATGTACCTATGTACTTGTAATATTGCCAATAGCATTATGCAAGTCTATTATGTTAATGATCTTTTCAGCAATGGTTCAAGACATGTTATCGTGTGTGTGTGTTGCTAATTATCATGGTAAGGCTCTTTGCAATAATATCTGCTACATTCTGTGAATTTACATAGTTAAATGATATGTCACAATATGAAACTGAAACTGGCAATTTACATTTAAAGGAATCCCAATTATTATATAATTGCTGAACTCTCAGCACACCGCAGTGCTTCTTGTCTTCATTTACTGTTTGGATGAGTTTTGCAAAGTTATCTTTGTTTCTCGATTTAAACATACGAAGCAATTATTGTACCAAATATGAAAATTTAATGTTAGCTCCTATCACTTCTACCACTGTGTAGAGGAGATGAATGTTAAGAATGCCGAATAACAGTTGGCCAAGGAGAGCGCAACCATGAGGGTCACAAAGTCGAGAAAGAGCCTCTCATACCGTGTTCTATTCCTTCGAGGCAGAGTTGAGGGATCTCGATAATATTGTGTGGGAGTAGGTCACGAAGCTGTACGAGATCGAGGGCAGTGGAGGACTTTTGTTGCCTATGCCCCTCCCTTAGTTAATGGTGGGCACTGTAATTCGAGCCCATGACCTTCAGTAGGTACGCTGTAGGTACATGCGAAAGCCGCCGACTGATACCGCTGGGGTAACGGTGAAATTCATACCTATATCTTTTAAAATATGAGATATTATTTCTCTTTTTTAGTATGATTTAAATAAATCGCATTTTTTAAACACAGTTATATTGTTTTGATGTATCTCTAGGGAGCCGTTTTAAGCCTAATTTCAACGCTTAACTCAAAACAATATTTATAAATGTTTCACTTCGGCCAGTAACCTTTTTGTTCATGTTGATTTTCTTTCCTCTAAATAGTCCATAAAGAACACAATTTAAATTGCGTAAAAATGATTATTTTATAAAACTGGTTGTTTTTCATACATACATAGGTAAGTAGTTCAATATGTAATTGTTGTTTGTAATTCTGAGCCTGCAAAGACATTGCTTAAAACATAAATTCGCTTTTTGATAAAAATTAGGGATATTTTGTAGACTCTGGTGTAGGTAAATACATTTTTCAACTGCCATATTATAATTTTCATTCTTTAAATTATTAAAGAAAATGTTTTTCGCCCATCACGCCGTGTCCCGTAAGGAGTAGGCAGAGAGAACGGACCTCCACTCTTTTCTATCTAAGCACACTTTTTTCGCTTCTTCCACCCACATAATATTTCTCATACAATCTCTCCTATTTTCTCACTTCTGTCCTGGCCTTCCTTGAGAACGGAATCGATAAGTTCGATCCACGTGATTTTCGGTCGGCCACGCTTTCTTACATCTCTTTGACATTCTTCATTCATTCTTTCCACATATTTGAGTGCTTATATTCTAGGAGTTGGAAATTTATTTCCACCTTTTATATTGAAATCTTTGGTTTTATAAGTCCTGTTTAGTCTTCAGCAATGATCTGCTTGTATTTTTCTTATCGTTTTCTTTCATGTTGTCACTAAAACTTTCATTTTCAGTGTAAACAATGCGAATAATCTACGTATTAATACGTGAAGAAAAAATTTTGCGACCATTTTTACGGAAATTGCGCGGACGGAGGAGTATGAAATTTCGCACACTTATTTATAGTTTTTATAGAGAAGAAGTGGCGGATGCATTTTTTTTTTTTTATAAATTATGCATAAAAAAAAGTTACGCACACTACTGTACTGTGTTATGTAGGTATTTGATAGTCAGTAGTCACATACATTTCGATGTGTTTGACATTGATATACAAACGCATATTATATTTAATTGTTTATCTGTGGTCAAATTGAGAAAAGTTTAATAATATTTGTCTTTAATAATAATAGAAAAAACTTTGTACGCATCAACATTTCAAATTTGACGTATTCATGTCATTGTTTTTGAATGAAAATTTTGAAATAGTTGACAATGGAACCTCAATAATGTACAAACTTATAAAATTTAAATAAACTTTGGTCAAATTTTGAGAACTGGTCGACCACTAGTTTGTATAAGTTCAGAATTTTTTCTCACAAATTTTCATCACATCCAAAAAATTAACGAAGCTATAAATTTTTCTACCACTCACGCACCGAATTGAATCAGACATTAAAAAAATGTCATCGAGCGTTTTTCTTCCGCGTTTTGCGCATTTAAGAGCGGCTTGAAAAAATCAGACACGCATGATCTTGCATAAACAGGAGATGAACGGAAAAATTTACAGCAGATGTAGTATACCTACGTCTCTTGCTTGTATGGTATGAGAGTTTACACCGGCCATTCACGGTCAAGAGGGCTTGAACTGGCTTCAGTAATACTTGATGATGTATGGTTATCAATTGGCATGACAAGCCTTGCCATCATGGCGGCTGAAGGAAATTATTTTGCAGCGCCAAGTTATGTAACTTGATCGTGTATATGAGCGTCAAGTAAGCATGACCGTAGTCTGTTTCGGGAGGGGAGGTGAGCAAAATGTCACAAAATACAGCGAAATGTAAATTTTTTTATCGAAAATTTTTCTAAAGCTTAAGATAATTATTGTAATCTATTACTATTTATTGCTGTTAATTTTAGAGACTTATACCTTTGTTTGATATTTTTGGTGAAAGAAATCTTATGATTACTTTCTCCAACGGTTCCTATTTTTTAGGTAGCTCTTTTTGTAGCGTGTTGCTCGCTAAGAGCTAACTAAAAGTAAGGAACCGTTGGCGTTGGTGAAAGTCACGATTGGTGTTACTACTGGTCTTTCATCTGCCGAATAGCATTTCTTATAACAGTGTCTTGTTTCTGAATTGAATGGTACCTACCAAATATAGGATATTATATCCATTATACTATATACTTATGTATCCTATACATATATCCTTATCCTTTGACTGGACCGGAATAAGAAGAGTGGAGGAGTTGTTCCGGATAGCGGAAGACAGAAAACCTTTCGCTGGAGTGATCACCGACGTCGGGGTCACCTGATACGGCACACGAAGAAGGAGATATATCCTTTCAGAAAATGTATTTAAATAAATAAATTATACTCTTATATACATAGATGTGAGTATAGCCGCCGACCTTAATGCTTGATACATTTTCTACCATTCAACCGGACCAGTCCAATCTGAGACAGGATTCCAACCCCGAGTAGAAATTTCAAGTGAAAAAACAGATTGGAAATTTCTTACCCGATTGGGAATCGAACCCGGGACCTCTTGATCTGAAGACGGAGCCTTTGCCACTAGACTACCGATGTCGGTTGGTCAGTAATTACGTACTTCCGATGGCAATGCAGGCTCGACGGATTGGTTTGATCGTGTATGGCCGACATTGGCGGGAAGGTTAGTTCGACCCCAAATGTTTGTGTTTGTGGGCAAAAATTTCAAACAAAACGATTAGGTAGGTCGTTTAGGAGGTACCGTATTATTGATTTGGGATACACTTCAACCCTAATCCCCCCGACATTTGGCAAAAATTATTTTTATAACATCACAACTTGTTACAGAGCAAGTGTTAATACTTACTGTGTAACAGTAGTCCCTTTTCAAATAAATGTATTTGTTTATATTTATTAGGGAATCATATTATATCGGTGTTTATGGAGGTAAGCCTTACTAGAATTAAATGACCTCATAAAAAACTAATTGGAAGCGTTGACCGAACAATAACAATTTTTCTGTTTATTCACAATTTATTATTATGATTACATGAGTATATATTTAAGATCAAATACTGTGAGAGAATTTCGTATATTTTGATTTTTTAGAGAATGAAAAAAAGATAATCATTTGCGGATGCGGCACCTCAACAAATTACACTTTAAGATTATAATAATTAGTGAAGTTCGTTCGTAGCTCAATGGTTTCGTTGAAGCACTCTTTCCTCATCAAATTGTCTTCCATACCTTTTTTCATACAAATAAATGACAAAACCAATGCGTCTACTATGTACTTGAACGGAGGTTCCTACGAATTTACTATTGCTGCAATGGAAAGAATTGTTAAATTATTGTCCGCAGTTCTCAACGTGGTGATGTAGAATTACGAGGGACGATAGAAGTGAATCCTAGGATATCAAACAATCAATAGTGTTCTTTTCTATGCTTGTTCTCCAACAGGTCTTGCTGCTAATTATATTACAATGTTTTATCTAAAAACACAATTTGAATTCTGGTATAGCTTTTGACCACAAGATACGTTTCATGTTTAAGATCGAGAAGTCGTGTTTTACAATATAAATTTCACATTTTATAAATAGAGTAGGCCTTTGCCTTTTTTTAGAGTAGGCCTTTGCCTATGCCTTTTTAATACAAACAAAACCTTATTTATAATTTGTTTTCAGTTAAGTAATAATATTATTTAGTTGTAAGTAAGATATAAAAAATATGTGAGATCCACCATATGGTGCATCCAAAGACTACAACGATGTCGGGGCAACATCTGTCCCGTACTGGAAAATCACTATTTTTTCTTGATAAATTCGGTCCTGTATGTGTGAATAATAATAATATCATGTACGTTCAGACATCAGGACTCTACCGATATTGTGGAGGGTGCGAGGGTAAACGTGTCATCTCCCTCCATCGCGAACAATCCCAATTGCTTCCCAACTGTGCGGCTCTATCTCTCTCTTTCTCTTTAGCCCACTCATTACTCAATGTGAACCACTCATTTGTTTTCCTCATTTCCGTGTCGTTTGGTTGATAGCAGCCGTTAGTAGGAGCCGCCGCGCTTCCAAAATAGAAAACTCTAGATCAGCAGCTGTCTCTTTCTGTCCCACTATGATTGTTATTCTTATTATTACTGTATGTGTAGTCATTTTTACTTAATTATCCGTCTAATTCTATCTAAGAACTTAATTAACGAGTCTAATTAAATGTGGTAATGTCAAAGATTAGGAGCGTTTCTTAATACGTATTTAACGAGATATATTCTTTAGGAGATAAATAATGCCTCCCAGTATTAACTGATTTATTGTCTATACAAAGTTCCGCTTCGAGTTTTATCCTTCCTTTCTATACAACTATAAACGTAGGTATCTACGTACACGAAACATTTATTATTTTTCAAACAATATAGGTACAAACTGGACCAATGTTTTGTGAAGTATGCAGTCAAGTTTCAGCCCATTTATTAAATGGATGTTCATTTCAGCCCATTGTAAATTCATCTAGGTACATTAAATAAAAACGTCTTTTTTAAACGTTAAATACGTTTTCTAAATATTCAAATCCCGAGAGAACAGGGATACACATGTTTTATCAGTTATTTTTTTCTGTCAGAATATCTAATCATCGTCATGTATCGATTTTCTTTACCCTGGTGGATCATGTTGCGGTCTGCAGCCTCGTCAAGGACCTCTGTCCTCTGCATAATCTACGAGTCAATCGCAGCCAGCATTTTGAAGGTCTCCATTATACGCTCTCTCGAGTATGAGTCTTGGGTTGACACGTCTTCTTGTAAAATAATAGGCTCCATGTGTAAAATGGGCTTACACAATTCATGGAGCGGGGTAGAATATGACCGTTGCTGCTCAACCTGCAGGATAACCGTTGTAACATGACGTTTTCGTTTTTTATTTTTTCATTGTTGAGTAGTTTGTTTTTGGTTTTTTTTGTTAAATTATTCAAGACACACACAAGCATTGACATTTGGTTTCTACTGAGAAGTCGGTCGATCTCCAAAACATACTTAAATTTAACTTAATCAAAATATTTTTATTTTTATAACGTACTTAATAAGTGATCATGCGTCTGAGTTCAATCAAAATGAGACCGAAATACACTTACAAGAATTTAAACTTAACCGATCCTGTGTCGTGAAACAAGACGATAGAATCCAAGAAACTCGAAATCGGCACGGTAACACTATGTCATCAACCACTAGACTTCTAAAATACATTAAATCTTTTTCTAAAATGAACCATTCTACGATTATAATAAAGAAAACTTGAACAATTTTGCTGAAAAAGATCACCACTTGTATAAAAAAATAACAATAACAGTTTTCAAAAGAACTGGATGTTTACGAATTATTTTGTTGTAATTTAGTCGTCCTTGATATTCCAAGGCTCCACCCTTATAAGTATGTTAATAATGTTAGAATCGACAGTGGGGATCTTTGACCTCATTATTAGAGTTGTTAATGTTAAACCTTTTACAAAACACAACCTGAATAAGGAACACACAGAGAAACCTTTTATTTATTCACATTGTTATTGCCTGCTACCTGCTCTAAGAACTCTGCTATTGTACAACTGATATATTACGGCACAGTTACGGATATAAAGAGTTTTGGGTTCGATTTGTGGATTATTTCGGCAAAGAACAAAAGTAGGATTTTAATAACAATGCAACCAAACGTTGATTAACATAATAATCAATTGAAAATAGCTCAAATTTTTTATAGAAAAAAAGCAAATGACATTTCTTGTACCTATAAAATTATTGTTTTTTGTCTAGTATTGCATTAAGTTTTACTATTCACATTGGGATTGATCGGAGTAAATAAATAAAAGTATCTCACAATAAAAGTATCTCACCTCCCAGGAGGAGATGGACTTGGCTGGGACATGTGTTAAGGATGCCGAATGACAGTTGGCCGAGGGGAGCGCTGTTCTTCCTTCCATCAGGGTCCCGGAGACGAGGAAGACCCTCTCATACTGTGTTCCGCTCCTTCGAGGCAGAGCTGAGGAATCTGGACATGGTGTGGGAGGAGGTCATTAACGTTGCGCAAGATCGAGCGCAATGGAGAGCTCTTGTTGCCTCCCTATGCCCCTAAGTGGGGTCTAAAGGGAGTTTGGATTGGATTGGATTGGATCTCACAAAATACATATGCTTTACGTAAAAAGACAACTTACAATTTACAAACAGGTTATACCTAATGTTTAATTATTATTAAAATGTTGTAAATATTCGTTAATTTTTAAGATAGTTAATTTGTTTTGAAATTTTAAAATGAAAATACTTAAATAAATAAATGTGGATAATGAAAAATCTACGAAAGTAAAACGTAGATAGGTAAATTATTTAAGTCAACTTTATTACATTATCCTATATTATTATTTCAAAATACCTACTTTGTATTTAAGTCACGTTTTACAATAAAATATTTTGCTGTAGATAAATCCTGATGCTTTTTAAAAATCGCGCATCATTTAAAAGCATTATTATCTTTATTAGTCCTATATTTCCTTGATGACCCCACTAAGGAGCATAGAAGCGCACCAATAGCTCTCTATGTCACATGTACAGTCACAAACTCTTTCCACAAAATTCACAAATTCCTCGACTCTGCCTCGAAAGATCGGAACATAGTATGAGAGTGTTTGTCTCGTCTTCATGACCATGTAGGAAGAATAATATCGCTGTCAAAACTTATGTACTGTCCTTCGAAATCATTAACACATTTCCCAGCAAATTTATATCATCCTCATAATTGTAGATGTGATGTACCTGCACCGGATGCGCCAGTGTATAACGTCGTTCGTGGTGAGGTGATATCACCTTTTGATACAAACCACCGCAAAAAATTTATGGCGTTGTATTTAGAAGGGAAAGAATGGGAGATCATATTATTAATTTTTCATGTGGATAGTTTTGACCCATGAGCAACTTGGAAGGAACTCGTCAATGGGCATGGCTTGGCGTTGTTTTCCTAACTACACCAGCCTTATATCATTATCACGTTCAACTTAGAAATGTCTGGACATATGTGCGAGTGAGGCCATCATCTAGCAGTGGATGCCAAAGGCTACTTAGATTTAAGAAAACATCCACCTAAAACACAATCACAAATCTATTGGGTGAATTTCGATTAGGAGTAAGGACATAGAAACTCCAAATACTTATATTGGAATAAAAAGGCTGTAACCGATAAACGATATCACCATCAAAACTCTTTGAAAAGTCAGTTAATCTGTCATATGTAGCAAACATAGGCATATATACCATTACCTATAATAACAGACTACTTTACTTTTCATCGTCTAACAGTATTATTGACTTATAACTGTTCAGCAAGGTACGACACGCAACTGCCCGTGTTCATACAATAAGACTCGTATAATGTATGTGGAACACATTCGGGCCCTACGTCGATACAGCTATAAAGTTGGTTATTGGAAAAGCTGCCACATTATGTAGAAATTATCTACCCTTTTATTGCTTTTATGTTTGTGCCTTGATTGTCTCCCACAGTTTATGTTTCTTTAGACGGGGTAGACTGCTGAATCGAAAGCTGATTGCAAAAATCAAAACTTACAAACAACTGCATTTAAAGCACCAAATGTGCGCATGTGTGTGGTGTGCAGGTAAAACTTTGAGAAGACGGCGGAAATATTGTCTCTTCCAGCAACTATGCTTCCTTATATCTACATAATAATTCAGAAATGTTTTTTTATTTGCCTTTGACAATACTTTACCGTATATGTGAACATCACGCTCAAAATACAAATGCTACGTCAGATATGAATCTGCGCAGAGCGGTGAAATTTGCTCGAGAACGTTCTAAGATACAATTGGCAACGTTAACTTTAATATATTAAGAGCTATTTAAAAAACTTTATTTTTTTAGGATCTTCATACAAATTTTTCAAAAAAGACAGAAGCCATCTTTTGGAAACAAAATTACTCATGTAAACGTTGAATAGAATCTTGGTATTACGGTATGAAAATGTTATAAAATAATTGGAGATTGATTCGTTATACATATAAAAGTTATTCAAATCTTATTATTCTCAATAAATAAAGATTTAATGAAAAATTTTGGAAAAAAAATCCTCCATTTTGTAATTTGACACATTTTAAAAAATTTATGGCCACATTTTGTGTAAAACCGTCGTAGCCATTAGATGAGTAATAATTATGTAGCTACCTTTAAAAATCATATTCAAATGCAGATAGGTATAAAATAATTTAGCAATAATTGTTGAATCATTTTATATTCAATATATTTTATATTTAATAAAGTTTCTTAAAATCATTGTTGAAAAAGATTTGCAAGTAAAATAATAAACATTGAAATTGGTATGAACATTCCATAAACAAACTTGCCGGTAAAACAGTGACCGATAAATTAGATCATTAGGTACAGTGAACTTGACAGAATCCTTGGGAGAAAAGAAATAATATCGACAATAATTGAGAATCTTTAAATGGCATTCAGGAATACTGGATTATAATCAGTGTAATAAAACGTTTGTTTTATCCACAAAATAATTTAGAAATGAAATAGTAAATAAACTCAAAACTATGTTAGCTTATTTATCATATCTTATATTATATGCAAAAACAATAATATACAAGGTTCATTTAAATAAAAAACTGGTGGTATTGTTGCCGTGAAAATTTGTTTAAAAAAACAATATGCATAGAGTTTCATCGTGTCAAAAGAAGTATTCTTGAAGAAAGCAATCAATGAGAGGTATGACTTTCTTAAAACTGTCCAACGTTTGTGACAAATCATTCATCCTAGAACAAACACAAAAGATATAGGTACCTATAATGACGGATAATATCATTTCATGAATTTTTTGGGCTAGGTACACATTAATATGTAATCTAAAGTCATCTACATAATATTTTAGTCTGTTTATATTTTTGTAATGCAAAATGCCGGAGAGCGTTCTTAAATACACTTTGATGTATTTAAGTTAATATTTGTATCGAATTTTGTCACAGACAATGGTGGTAAATATTATATTGAATCTAAATCGTTATGTAGATAAACGCAAAGTATGGTAACTTATTTATCATATGTTATATTCTTTAAACAAAATACAAGAAAGATCATACCTATTGTTGTGGTAAAAAATCTTAATGATGTAGGACGATCATCGTGTTGAATGAAATATATCCTTGAAAGACAGCAAAATGCAGTGATCAGTATGTTTGGAGACATTTTCTTGACGGAACCTCCAAGGTTCCTTCAATCCAAAAGAAAACCAAAAAGACTATGGTCATCCCATCCTAGAATAAAAACAATAAATTATGGTAGATAGTTATTACATGGCCACCATTATAAAATATGAAAACTTGAATCTATACCTGTAGATATATCTCCATTCTCAAAGTATGCTCATAGCCTCATGTTGATTTTTTACACCCAACGTAAAATTTATTCCAGGACAAGAACCATTTATCACATCCATTGGGTTGTATAATATGTAAGTAATATAATTTTTGGTTGATGCTGGAAGACAAGGATTTCTATTAAAAAAAGTGTTTATTCTACATAATTTAGTAAATATTACGTAGGTAGATACATAGGGTAATCTAAATAAATAAATATTACCAGGTACTTACTTAGAAATATATTAACAGCAGCTATCAATTAAAAAAATATTCGAATTTTGAAAATGTTTTGTTGTTTGTCAAAATATCGATGACAGCCAGTACGCCATAGATATCATTACGCCAGTACCATAGATTACCCATAAATTATTTGCGGTATTTTTTTTTGAATGAAAATTAAATCATGATATTTTTATTGAATGTTTTTTTTAATTTTCAGGTTTAGGATGTGTGAATTATAAACATTTTATATGAATTCATTTTATTGATACTTTTCTCCTTTTTAATAAATTCCGATAATAATTTAACACTAACTAAGAATATTTTTTTAGTGTGTTTTGGTTCTATGGTTCATTTGATACGTCATAAAAAATCTATGGATATGTCTAATTTTGTTTCAAACTATAAAAAAATGTAAACATTGAATTTAGATATAAAATCAATTTTTGGGGTTAATAAAACAGGTAAGCAAAGTTAATGAGTAAATATTATTTCAAATAATCGCGTAATTACAATGCAGCTAGCCAATTACATTCATTTATTTTCTGTTACTATATTTTTTTTACAGGATAGATTACAAGATATTTACAACAATATCAAGAATGAATTTCTAAAATGTACAAGTATGCATTTTATTACTGGAATAAGCAAAGCGGTAAGTCCCGTATTATTATTTGATAATTGTACATCATTTCATAATATGTTTGTGTATATAAATTCCATAATGTTTTGTTACAGATTAATTTTACGGCTTTTGTGCGTTTGACTTCTGGTGCCGACCATTTTCAACTTTTACAACACAAGCATCGTTTTGTGTGAAAGATGTCAAAGGTGTAAATTTGTTCACTTTGGGTGAGTCCAGATTCATTTGTATAAAAAAATGTGTTTTGATGAGCTATGACATGCTAGAAGCAACATCGGATTCATACATTTAGTATGATTAGAGACACATTATCGTTGAGCATTGTATTTTTATGAAAAAATAAGCTTTTGGCGTGCCACAACACAATTGTTCACAACACGTCTGTAGGCCTAGACAAAATACATTTGGCGATCGACTACAAACGAATTCTTTCACAATGTAGAGTAGGAAGAAAATTAACTGTCCACTTTTTATAAGTGTCTTTGTTTGGTTTAAATAATTGTTTATATATTCCAGAGGACAGTTAATTTTTTCGTACTATACATTGGCAAAATCTTCGTTTGTAGTCGAACGCCAATTTGAATTTCTATATTCTGTTTTTATTTATTTTTTTTCTATTTTTAATCGGCTAGATCTAACAAATTATGTTATTTAATTTTACAAATTGGTAGTTGTGTTTATATTCATTGAAATATATGTAATTGAAATGAAATAAACAGAATGTTTTCATTTATTTATAACCAGAAATAAACTGAAAAAAAAATACATATTATAGTGTTTTAATTTTCTATAAAACATCTAATAATATATTATTCTCCTGAACCTCTTCCAAACAATAGATAATTTTATAATGATAAAATAATTTTATATTGATTTTTTTAGTTTTAGTCAAATAATCCATCAACGACAAGTTAATATAAAGGATGAGAAGTCATGGATTTAGCAAGTATATTTTCAAATAAGGTTACTGTGTTAAAATATCAAATAATGTGATATTTTAAAACAACTTACTACCTATACTATTATAGGTGATTGTACTAGCAAGTCATTTCATTTACATTTCTTATAAAAACATGTCTCATAAACAAAGAAGCAAATACTCCCATAAAATGGTACATATTTCTAACTTTTGAAGCTTGCCAATTATAAAAGCATTGTAGTTACCTATAACTTACCAAATAATGACTTTATGACGTCAAGAGGAGCATATCAGTTTGTGAGATAGCTACATGTATGTTTGAATCATGCACTTTTCACCATGATTACAGGACATCAGATTTATAAGAAGAACCACCTACGGAGAATTTATAAATGTAAAAGTAGTCACATCTCAATGTGTTGTTATTGCACTTAAACGCAATAGATCTGTTGATGAAAAAGCTTAACGCAGGTTTGAAACTTGACGTGGGCCTTAAATTCTTCAACTGTTGCGTTATGTTTTGATGATTGGGTGCCGACTTCTTAGTTTACTTATATTTATAGACATATTCCATAGTGAGAAGCTTTACTTGAACAATTTTTTATAAGTTTTATCCACAAACAGGTTGTTAGAAGTTCGGTGGTATTAGTCAATGACTTTCGTTTGCACAGCGCACTGAAGGCTGTGGGTTCAAGTCCTGGTGGTCCCGTTTGCACTTTCACAACACAACCCTTTGGTTAGTGTGAAAGATGTCAAATGTGTATTTGTGTACTTTAAGTAAGCCAAGATTCATTTTCTTAAAAAAAAATCATAAAAATCTGTACTAAAAAGTCAAAACTTTTATTAATACAGTTATATATTTTTATTTTATTCTATAAAAAATATGATTTTCAAATAAGTATGAATCCACCTTCACAATTTGTTAAATATAAGGAACAAAAAGCTGTGTTGGTACATACTTAATTGCAGAATAATAAAATCAACATTGTGGTGAGAGCCCATAGCTCACCACATATAAATTGAGCACTCTGTCTTTTTAACTATGGGGCAAGCATAGAGAATAAGTCAGCAGTCTATGATTATGACTTACAGCGCTTTCTTATTGCTGATGAGGTGTGACAAAAAAATTAAGTCCAATTAATTATAAGTACATTATGTAGGTACACCACACTTTTATAAAGCTCTGTATGTAAACTTCCATCGATCAGATTCTATAACTCCCATTATTCTACAACTTTTTATTATTATTGTAAACCTGTTTTTTTTTTGTTGAAATTTAGTTGAAGTTTCTATAATCAGACCTCTTTTCCTGTAACATCGGAAAAATTCATATTATTACAGACTGATATATTCAACATTACACCGTTATTTATGGTCAATTTTAAAATGCCATTTTTTTTTTAACATTTGACCAGTACTAACTGGATTATGACTTTCTTCTCTTGCTATTTCGAATGGCTTTGTGTGATGAAACGTTCCTTATTTAGGTGGTCAAATTGAAATCCTTGAGTATTCGACAAATTCAACAATCTGCCAAGATGCTAGCCACCGGGCCAACGGCCCGTTGCATTTATGCCTTCCATAATTCGTCTATGGAGCTGAGATTCCTAGGATTATATCTTATAATGAATGCAATGCCAAAATGTCTACAGAATTTTAAAATGTGTCAAAATTTTCTAGATATTTTCTCACAACAATAACATTTACATGTTTTGTATATCTCTTATTAATTGTCAACTCTTGGTATGACTTATATTAAGCACCTATGAGAGTTCTAATTCTCTAGAAGTACCTAAATATTTATACTCAAAATTATCATTTATTAAAAAGTTTTACCCTGTTAAATGAAGTTTATCAACTGCAAAATACCTTAGTTATTTATTATAAAAGTGTGTTTCTTTACCAATTATTGTATTGATTGTTTTATTAATGTAAGTAAAATTAATTTTTGATATCCAAACTCCCTTTACGCCCCACTTAGGGGCATAGGGATTTAATAAATTGGTGGTATAATTGCCATAGCAACTTGAAATTTTTATTATTACCCTATTCCTGTGTTATATTTTTAATAAGCAATCTACACTGATTTTTCTATTCACACGAAGGCTGGATGTGAGGTGCAGGTTCGAATCCTTGGCCACAAAATTTTTTACTATGCTCAAAATAATTAACACCCACTTCTGGTAAGAAATTTCTGGTTCCAATTCCCAGATGGGTCAGAATATTTATAGGAATTTTTTATGCAATATTTTCTTGCTGGCTATACTGACAATTTTTCATACAAAAGATTTTCAGGTACAAAATCACTGGCTCGGGTAGAGGTCTTAACACTTAAAATAATTATGTACCTACCTGTTAAATTTGATATTAAGAATAAATAAAGCTTTGTAGGTACATAATTATATTTTTGCAGAAGAACAACTAAAGCATTTACAGAAATCAAGTGTTCTATCTAAATGTACTTGAAGGGGAAGGTATAGAAAATGCTATGTTTATGACTCACCTTTGCTGCCTCCACAGCAATTCTACAAATTTCTCATACTATCTAATTATATCTACCTATTTACCAATTCAAATCTTACAGGTAATACAAACTCGATCAGTCAATCAATTCTCCATTTTTTGACCCCACTTAGGGACATACTTTATAGGTACCATATTTTATTAATCCATAAATCAGGTTCTGTAATTCACATTTTTCTCAACAAACTTCATCAACAATTTTATGGACGGGTAAAAAGGCTAGTACTTTATAAAGAAGATTCGTTGAATTCATTCTTCAAAGTGAAGGAGTGTGATAACATGTTCCTAACACCATGTTTACAGTGCAAGAGTAGTGACCTAACGTGTTGCTGGAAGCAAGCCACAGTGTTGATGTACCTAATAACCCGAGGTGAGCGATGCAAGGGTGTACCTGCTATCAACACAAAGCACCCCGACGCTGTAAAGTGAAGGACTAATTTCCTTCAGAGGGGATTTTAATTGTAAATTTATTCAGGTCTAACGCACTCCATATCCGCCGAACAACTTCCTCCCTTCATATTATTTTATAGACATCCATGAAATATGCAGACGTGTGTGTACAATACATAACGCACCCGGCAGTGTAGGGATGTTTTATTATTAACGTCCTCTCGTGAAATCATAAATCCTCCAAAACTAATTGGCAGTCACCGTCCAGATTATATTAACATTTTTTTATCCTTACTATACAGAAATTATATTATTTTAAGACTCCTTACTATAAAGAAATTATATTATTATAAATGATTAACGATTCTTGTTATTCTGAAGCTTGATAGAGTTTCTTGGCGAAGAAGCAGTATGAGAAATAATGGCTTCGATATGAAACGCATGGGAGTCCGCATGACAAAAGGCAAACGCAGAAGGTACAGAACAGGCAAAAAGGCTTCAGGAAAAGGAACAAAATAGAAAAAGTTCATTTAAAATTATATATGGCAAAAATCCAAAATAAAACATTGAATTAATTCATGATTAGGAGTTTCGGAGACAAACATTACCACCTAATGGCGAACGTTCTTAACGTAAAGTGATCACACTAAGCCAGCCTTCGAAATAACAGTAGAAGACGGTCGTAAGCCCGTAGTGGTTTGTTCCATTTAAAAATCGAACATTAATAATGAATTGTTAGAGTCATTAGTTGTTATTTTTTCATTATGCATTTAGAAAAATTGCAGGGTAAACCAGATAATTTGGTATAGGATATTAATTTAAGAAAATTATTATAATTCATTAAACTGTAACTGCTTGATTTAAAAACTACGATCAGTGGAAAAAATATCTCAGCGATAGAAAATATTACGATCAATCTGTCATCGAGATAGTTTAACGCAAATCGCTTGATTATGAGCTGATCTCTGTTTATTTTGACCCGCCATTTTAGATTTTACGTCAATTGACAGCTGTTTCAAGTATACAAGAACGCTTTCTGTAATAAATACACAGTATTTGAGTTTTTTTCCCTTCCAATTATGTGCACCCTTCATATTTAGGTCCATTGTATTTTGGTTTATCATATCAATCATAGAAAATTTAAACAAATAAAGCAAATATGCATTCCCGTTATCATTCGAGGGCTTACAACCATGGTGCACCAACTAAATTTATAAGAAATATAATGACGTTTTGAAGAAAATACTCAAACAATACTTTTTAAAATAGGTACTAATATTAAAATTGAAGTGATCAAACATGAATTGGTTCATTTTGGCTGAAACATAAAGGTTTCGTATGATTTAATAAGGACTTAACTATATATTGATATAAAATAAATAATTAAAAAATAAGGTACCTAATGGTGGAAGTGATGGGCCTGCGTTGGGTGCGCCGATGTATGCCGTCGTTCGTGATACGGTGGTACCATCTTATACCCAAAATTTTCCTGAGGCACTTCGTTTCGAATGCAGATACTTTTTGTGCATGAGCTTTAGTCAGGTGCTAGGACTCACGCCCATACAGGAGAATGGGCAACACACACGCATCAAACAGTTTACATTTCGTCTCGACACGAAACGCGGACGCCTTCTATATCTTGGTCATGTTGTTAAAGGCACCACTTGCCATACCGATACGTATCGGGAGCCCGGCCCCGAGGTCACCAGTGGTGGTAATGTTTGCTCCCAGGTAATTAAATTTATCCACCCGGGAGTCCTGGATACTATCGATGGTTATCGGTAGCTGTTTAACGGGGCAGGCATTATTCGCCATGAGCTCCGTCTTACTGGCGTTGACTCGAAGGCCAAGGCGTGCTGTTTCGTCGTAGAGTCTTGAAACGTGGGTGATCATACCGTGTTACGTTCCTTCGAGGCAGAGCTAAGGGAAATGGACTTAGTGTGGGAGGAGGTCATAAGTATTGCGCAAGATCGAGCGCAATGGAGAGCTCTTGTTGTCTCCCTATGCTCCTGAGTGGAGTCCAAAGGGAGTTATGGTTTGGTTGGTTTGATACAAAACAAACCCAAAGATAATAATATATAAAGATTATATAATAAATACGTTTGCTTAGAGGTATTTTTAGCAAAATAAAATACGTAGCGGATTGTAGGATATCCAGGCAGCGACCACTCCACTATCGGACGATAACATAATCTTCATCCAGGCGCCCCGGCGTAGAAATAGATGTGTCTTACCGAGGATTAGACACGACTGGCGGAGGGAACTTTCCATCCGATTACTCGGCAACGTGATGGTCAGAAAGACCTAATCCCGGGGATTATTATTAGCGGTCGTGTACTCCTTGTAAGTCATTAACGCCGTCATAACATCTTTGTCAGTTTCCTGGCTATGGGGTCATTCATAACAAAATTGGGTACAGTTTGTAAATTATTAAAAGTAAGTACCATTTTAGATATTATAATTTCGCTGAAAATGCATTAAAAGTAAAAAAAAAATACGTGTAAATACCTGTTTAAATACAAATAATTATTTTTCAATACGAATTGTTGAAAAAAAATATTGTTGTTAGTTATTGTTGAACATTATTTTGTCATGGTGACATAGGGACCATAGGGATATAGATATGACCTATACTTTTTATGAGTTTCTAGGATATAAAGCTACTATAAGGATGTAGGTAGGTACATAAGAAAATATATTGGGTTCAGTTTTCATTTAGTGGGTACTCATAAAATAAACTACTTATATAAGTAAAACGAAATCTTCGTGTATATTAAAATGAATCAGTGCCCACTCAATGTAAACACAAATACACTGTTTGACAGTAAACTACTAAAAGCTCGTGTCATGGAAGAGGAAGATGGTCGGCACTTCCCATTGAGCTCTCGACCTCCAATACGAAAGAGTGAGAGAATCGGCCTCGTAACCGACAGGCTACCACTACGAGCTGAATAGTGAATATGCATTTAAAATGAAAATTTAACGAATTGAATTCCTGCATTTGTTCAATTATATTTGTTGAAAATTTTTTTGTCTGGCTAATTAGTTTTGTGGCCATTTGTGTTCAATTATTATTACTAAATGTTATTAAATATCTATACTGAAATAATAATATAACACTATGCACATGTTGTCCCATTTGCATTTCTGTATTAAATCTTGTTAACATATTTTCAATTGCAATGCCGAAAGTTTGTTATGTTGAACAACCAGCGTAACGCAATGGGTGTTTTTTTCAGTTATATTATTATGACACGACCAAAAACTTAATATGACCATTCCCTTAGGAACAGCATATCCACGCAATAGTTTTTAAAAGCACTCACCAAATTAATGAAATATAGAAACCGATTCTTTCAAGATCTTTTAAATAGTAAAGTTGCCCTCCCCACAAGTCTGCCAAGCTTTTTGTATGACCCATCAGTTGATACGGCGAAAATTTTGATTATATTTTTAAACAACAATAACGTCCACTTGTTATTGCGAATATGATGGTATTGCGAAATTTATTAATAATGCTAGATAAATAAGATTGATTTATGTATATGTCCCATAGTTACTTGAAAATGGCCAGGAACACCAACAAGGTGAAGGTCATTAAAAAAAAGACTTATGTACGTACACGCTGCGGCTGTCAACTTTTGGTGATACACCCCCAAAGTTAACGGCCGCAGCGTGATCATACGTCCAGTTTCAACGTCAGGCATGCAATGTCTCTTCTCAAAGCCAGAAACGGTCCTTTTCTGGAACATCTCGCTATAGAGATTACCAGTATTTGAAATCACTCATATTCTTAATCAGTTGAAGACTAGTTAAAATGTTAAAAAAGCAATTTAACTAGAAAGATTGTAAAACCATTACGGACGCTAAGCTGTGTAGTGATTAAATTTATATTTCTTGCCATTATCGAATATCACGGAAAAACCTTTTCAAAACAAAACGATTTACTTCAAATGCTGACATTTTCAAGCGTCTATTATTTTAAATAATAATATTATGATGAAACAAAATAATCCCTGTTCATCGTTTCTTCCAATTTATGTACAAAGTCTTACTTTTGACACTTACTATTCCGGCTTAGTTTATACAAAGATTTTAAGTAACGTTGATTCCGTATTGATTTTGTTCGCGCCAACAAACATTACACACATCAAAAATTTGAAATTGTAAAATAAATAAAAAAGGTGACTACTTACCTAAATGTTTTTTTTTGTTGTTGTTGTTTATGGTTCGTTATTCAACGCTAAGGAAGTAAATTGCTCTCATTAGCTTTTTTATGTTATTTTTTTTTTTACAAAAGAATAGGTACTTATTTACGAGAAGATCTCAAAAATTTCCTTAAAATACAACATTTCTCTTTGTGGAGACTTCAAACGCTCTAAATTGCTCTCTCCCGTACTGTATTTTGCTCATTTCAATCTCAATAGACCGTAAATATTGAAATGTCTTTTTTTCAAATCAAAAAGAATTTTTTTTTTTTTAAATTTGATTATTTAATTATTATAATATAGGTACACTTCTGCCTACTTCTACGGCGAAGACTTCAGTCCAATTAAAGTAGGTAGGTACTACTTCTTCTTGTTCTTCTCAGCCTTGAACCTTCTACTCCTGAACGAAGGCCTCCTCCATGGTCTTCAACTCCTGTCAATCCAATTATTTATTTATCCATTATTATTTGCGCTGTTCTTTTTGAAAGATAAAATCCCACTTCAATTAGTTTTCCGTTTCTTCGATGTGGAACTGAGAGGTCATTATTGACACTGCTCAAGATCGAGCATAATGGAGAGCTCCCCCTCCCTTAACAAACTGTTCGTGGGTGTATACCTTAAACGATTTTAAAATTTATTATAGAAAATCTATAATATTAAAGAAAGTCAGGTTAGTGCGAACACTTACAACTCGAGATCGGTTGAACAGATTTTTATGATGCTTGGTTTATTGGATTTTTCTCCGCTCAAATAATATAATATTAAAGTAAGTATGGAACGAACTTACTGACAGCAACTCCATCTGTGTAAAATTCCATAACAAAACAATTTTTATTTATTCGACAACCATTGAGTTTCAAAACATTGGTACGCAGATTTTTTATAGAATTTCTTCCAAACTTTCAGAAATGCTTTTTTTTTAATATTCAAACATATTGTCAAAGTAGGTACTTTTGTATAAATTACACATTCAAAATCAATATTCATAGTAAGGACTACAGGATAACGTCTGTCGGGAAAGCTAGTATTAATTAAAAATAAGCAACATAAGATTGAATTTGGCATAGTTTACTGTAAATAAATCTCAAATATTTAATTCATCTGAAATGAATTTTCAAGAATAAAAATTATACAAATAGCAGGTAATGGTAAATATCCTAACTATTCAGGTGATTAATAAATTAAGCAATGTTCAATAAAACAAAGCAACGGTACAGTAGGTACAATACATTAATATCAATACAATAATACGGCAATATGAGTTGGCAATTTGGTGATCTCTGGAGCGTATCAAGGGAATAATCTACCCTACGAGATATGGTATAATACGGTGGGCGCAACCTTCACTTTTATCGTCGACGGCCGTCCCTTTTTTGTTGATTCCAAGCTAAATTAAACATGCTCCCTTTAGTTGAGCTCTCACACCGCCGCGCCCCCGATCGGGAATATTGAACAATGTCTCAACTCCAAACTCGTTTTTCAATGTCTTTCAATTAATCAACCTCTCTGAAATATTTAATAACGATCGGACGAAAGGCTTAAATGAAAAGGGACATAATGTGGTTTGGTATTCAATATGATCACTTTGGACGCCGATATTCTTCAAAAATAGAAAATAGATTTCTTCTATGACTCTCCAATTTACCCTCGCCCTAATCTCACGAATGACTACAAACAGATGAGAAATTTAATCGCACCATCTCTTCTAATTTCAAACGAATTCTATTTTCAGCATTCTATTTCTCAATATTTTGGGCTCATCTTTCTGCTTCTAGGCTCAAAGGATCGTTGAGACAATATGACCAGAACCTGATTTGATTATTCATTAGATTATCTCAGGCAAATCAACTAATAATTAGTAATGATTTATGATAGCGATAATTTTCGTGGCTCTTCAACTCAGATCAGGATCTTGGCTTCTTCACGAGCTTTCGTCCATTACTAACGATTCAGCGCGGTTCTCCGCTACTTGGACATTCCAAAGTTTCAGCCACCACGCTTCACACCATCAAGCAATCGAAGCTTCAGGTCCTAGTCTTTTTCCACCGGACATGCAGTCACAAATCATCCTCCTTGCAGCCAATAGTAGTCAGCCAATTCATATTTCTGCTGTTATACAGGGGTCTTAAAAAGCTATATAGCTAATTACGGCTTATACACTTCTCTCAAAATTGATAGAATTACTGAAATCTACACTTTGTGATATTGTTCAATGGAAAAATATAAAGTCTCTACCCTTACTTGTCTTAAATCGGCACAACCTAAAGTATTGTATTGAGTTGATGATAAACATAGCAAAAATATTATGCATAAATTCAGTGAGGAATGAATCGTTCACGTGATTCAATCGTGCCTATCAGGCACTGTCGGGAAAATGAATCATATAGGTACTCAAAAACCACAAAGTCACCAAAAAGCGCAAGGTATATGAGACGTGCATAGTACCGGTTGCAACAATATGTGGCCTGGAAACAGTGACACTGACCAAACTGAGCATAGAAAAGATAAGGATTACCCAAATGTCAATGGAAAGAACCATGCTGGGTATCACCTGGAGAGATAGAGTAAGAAACGAAGCGATACAATAGAGAACCAAAGTAGTTGCAGATATTGCCCAAAGTTTCGCTTTTCTCAAATGGCTATAGACAAGTCGTTTGACAAGAGACCAGGCAGAGAAATTGTCGAAGAAGCACAAAAAAAGACCCAGGAGACCCAAAGTGACTACCAGGAGCTTTGGAAAACCATCACTACGGTGGAGGGTTGCCTCGAATAACACGCCAGGGTCAACTGTAGAGTCTTAATACGCTCCTATCTTGATTGACAATATTAAAATGGCGGATTGGTATTCACAAAACAAGATATCTAGCAGATATCTTAAAAATTCGTTATGTTTGAAATATTAGTATGAAATTCTATGTAATCGGCATTCCCGTAACTGTCTTACAAACGTCAAATTCGAGGGCGACCTGATTGCGATCATATTGTCTTAATCATATCGTTAAGTGATTTTTAAATGTGATTGATTACGGGAATAAGGCCCCTGGGTCCAGCGAGCCCTAGATAGATGGGCGTGAAAAGAGATGGAGAAGGCGTTTGTCCAGGAGTGGAAAGGTCTTATAGGCAGAGAAGAAGGAGGCACTGATAGAAACAAATAAGTATTATATATCTACGTTAACCATGAATGACGAGACGAGCACCATTTTAAACTTTGGATTAAAAATAAACTAATAAATTAATAGAAAAAAAACTTACCATCAACTAGAGCAGCTTTCGGTTTGAAATTCATATCTGAAAAAAAAAATATTCGTGGTCAATCAGAGGAGAGAAAGTAGGTTTGTAATAATTACATATTATTATGATGAGTAGATATTTGTCAATTTTCAAATGTAGCCCACATGATATCGCTAGTGTAAAAACCACCCAGGGAAAACTAATAAAAGTTTTAGTATAATAATAAAATCTCTATTTGTAACGTCCGCCGACTATTGGGGTTCCCAAATGTGAAAGTTTCAATATATTATTATCATCATCAAAAGCGAGTCAAGCACATTGTAATGTAAATAGGGGACCCAAACTGTAGGCCAATGTGTACATTAATGGTTGAACAGCTGTAGACAACTTTGTACTTCTAACGATTCATCAAAAAGAAAATCAAATAATAAGTCCAAATTACATACTAAAACCAATATCAAATATTCAAATGTGCTTTTAGTTTAAAAGCTAATGTAACGAAAATTAACTCATACCATACCTTTCAGAAGTGAACAATGATACGAGTACATTATGTTATAAACACCCTCACACCTATTATTATAATAGGTGTGAGGGTATACCATAATTAAATGGCGGTCGACTGACCAGTTGTTCATTTCCAGTAACTTTGTAAAAATGTATATGAATTTATTGTTTTCAATAAAATAAGTAAGCTTTGAATATTATGGTTGGTTGGTAAACCAGTGGTATCAGTCGATGACGTTCGTACGTACAGCGTATTGGAGGTCGTGGATTCGAATCCCGGTGCCGACCATTATTTCCACTTTCACAACGCAAGTTTTGTTTTAGGTATATGAAATAAATCAAAATTGTATTTGTGTTTTATTAAGGTGAGCCCAAATTCATTTAAAAATGTATTCAATTAATAAATTGTGAGATGATACCAGAATCCAAGAAATATGGGAAATCTTAATATAAAAGAAGAAGTAAGAAGTGGTTGATTGACCAGTGGTATCAGTCGCCGGTTTTCCGGTTTGCCGGCAGAAGGTGAAAAAAATCAGGAACATTTTTATCTCATATAATTGTATACTTATTGGAAAAAAAAAATCAGTGAGTACGTAGGTAGACACCGCAAGGGTACAATATTTCGAAAGAGCATTTCTATTGTTGCAATAAAAGATTACGATTCATTCGAATATTGTTGCCGCTTCTCATTTTAATAAAAAAAATTCTTGAATGTTTACACCATTATGTATTCGATTTGTGGCACTTTATTTTTATATTTGATATTAACGGAAGAATCAAAGCGAATAAGAAAGGAGTTTTTGAAATCGTAAAATGATATACCTACTTAATTTAAAACACAGGGAGAAGAAACAGTTAGGAATCATAAGATCTGGAGGAGCTTAAATTACAAAATAATCAACAACAATGTGACAATTTCTAAGTGTGTACGTAAAAATACAACATGGAATGAACGTGTAAACAGAAAGTCTGAGGACATTATTTTTCCACTTATCGCCCTTTTTGCCCATCACGCCGTATCTCGGAGGTGAAGGCAGATAGTACGGACTTCTTCAATCTAGGTAGGCCATAATTCCGAGTCTTTCCCATTCTTTCAGATTTACAGATACTTTTCGTCGTTAGCTCTTCATTCATTCTCTCAAGATGCACGAACTACCTCAATTTATTCATTCTATAGCTGTGCTAACATTTACTCCACATTCCTTTTAATATCATAATTATTCCCTCCTTTATCAATCGGACTTTATTGGCACATCCTGCGTAAAGGTACTAATTTTTATAGAAAAAAAATTGAAATCACTGGTACTTCTTTCGGCATCTTATCATTAAGGCATTATAAAATAATGGATGCAATTAGGATAACCAATCGAATATACTATAAAGCTGACAGGAAAGGAAAGGTGTAGGGAGACTTGGTCTACCGAGTATCGCGTGTGGATCGGACATACTATCGTATGAGATAATATTAAAGTAGGTATAGGAACGATAGTGTGCTTGGATAGAAAAGAGTGGAGGTCGGCTCTCTGTGCCTACCCATAAAGGACACGACGCGATGGTTAAATAAAACAATTTTTCTTGTTTACTACATAACTTCAAGATCATAAGTAAGTATCGAGTTAAAGAAAAACTTAAATAGTTTAATGTTGTATGTTTGTTAATAGATTTTCGGCGTATGTACAAGTAGCTATATAATATGTACGTAGGTAGGTACATACATGATAAAGGAAGGAAGAAGGTTATGAAGCGGAAGGCAGAGTTCGCCTCAAAGTTTGAGACAGTTGTTTCGCTTGTAACATCGCATTGTCGGTATAACACACACACAACAATTCCCATTCAAATTCTCAAATTTCATACATTTATTGTATTGTTATCAAACGACTTGGAACACGCCTAATTCTGGTTCCCGTTACAACTTACAAGTCTTACCAACTAGCGAGGAGTAGGCAGATCCCAGCTTATGCACAACTTGCTCCAACTTCAGTGACATTACCTATGTACTTATACCTAATATATTCCAGTTGTTTCTTGTGGTAGTATTGTAACAATTAGTGTTACAATCTTAAACTTGCGGTCTTCCACAAGTAAATACATATATTTAAAATAATATAATTATGCAACAGAAAAAAGTTTTACGAATTTAAGAACAAACACTAAAATAATTAGGTATCATAACCCCTCAGAATAAATAAAGGTTTTCTGAACATATGTGTTAATTAACATTTTTGTAAACAAGCAATGTTTATTTTCGGTTAAAAGATCACCATTTTTATCTGAAACTGGGTAGGATATATTTTGGTAGTGACAAATCTTATTTATGTCAAAGTTTTAGGTGTAAATCTTGTCTCAAATCGGATGGGATCGTTTAACCGGCTGATAATGTAGAATTAAGTTCCGCTGACTCTTCAAATCGAGCCTTGGCCTCCTGTAGACAACGCCTCCAACTCCTCCTGTCCTCCGCTGCGGTCCGCCAATCCGTCACTTGCAGAAGTTGTGCCGCGTCCTTTCTAACTTCGTCTTCCCATCTGAGCCTAGGTCTCCCGACACGTCGTCTTCCGCCTGGGTTTCCCTTGAGGATCCTCCTAGTGACCCGTGAGGATGGCATTCTCTGCAGATGCTACTCAGCCTGGCTTGTACAGAGAGCCTTGTCGATGTTATATAGCTCTTCGTTGAATCTTATTCTCCAGGTTTCACCATCATTCACGGGCCCAAAGATTTTACGCAACACTCTCCTCTCAAATGTATCCAGCATACACCGGATTTGCCGTCATCGTCCATGCTTCACATCCATATGTTACCACTATTCTTATGATCGTTTTATACAGGGTTTTTTGGTCTTCCTGTGCGTCACACTAAACCAGCCTATTTATTAAGGCAATCCACCCGATATCGAGTAATTTATACTAAACCAGTCTTAGGAACAATGGTCATCTTCTTTATCTTCCTGTTCATGGAATGCGGATTTTTGGCTATCCGTCTACATTAATTAATGTGATCGGCATGTTGGTGTTTAAACCCACAATCAGGCTTCGCCTGGTGGGATCTTTGGTGTAACAATTGTTTTTTTTTAAACATTATATATATAATGTATACTTTTTATATATTGTTATGTACCAAAGATAGTTAAAAAAAATTAATCCTATTTTCATCAGCCTTTTGGGATCTGCTGTCTATATGTGGTCTTTTCAGAAACGTCTTCTAGACCTACCCATTGCACGACATCCTGAACATCTCAGGATCCTATAATATCGTAGTTTCTTACTAATATCATTGCTGGCGGCGAGACTTCATCTCTGATGTGCATAGCTGTTCGTCTTTGCTGTATCGGCCCTTGATTCTATTCCGTATCTCAGGATAGGCCGGATGTAGGTTTTATAAATACTTCCTTATGCTCTCTTTCAACAAAATATTGTGTTTATTTCTATATACAGTAACTTTCAAGCATTCAGTTACAGTGGCAGCCTTATTTGCTTGACATTTGATTTCCCCGGTACTAAACTCGATTTATATAGTTACATATACTTTAGGTACATTTCCGGTTCATATTTGTCTACAACAGTAAGCAGCAAGAGTTGAGACTTCAGTCTTAAAGATTTGAGAATACAGACGGTAGTCTCCGAAAACCGGTTCATTAACAATATTTTTTTTGATAGAACTACCTATAACGTAAATTTTGTGATAGAACTATACATTTTGTTCTACCCACCCAGAGATAGGACAAAAATCGTTAACATTTTGCCATATTTTAACATTCTGGCAATGCACTATGACATGTTAATGTTTAATGCGACTTACACTGAGTTTACAGAGTGTGTTGGTATGTTGCCGCATTTACATGATTAGGTATTTTGGCTTGATGATAATAATATGTACTATATAATTAAGTGCTTCTTGATTTTATTTTTCGATTGCTTATGTTTGAGTATATTGTTCTTTTTTATTTTTGTACACTGTAATCTGATTGGCGTGAATTGTAATGCCAATTACAGATATTAAAATACAAGACTCTTTCATTTTTTATTTGGAAATGGACTATCTCCAAGCACCTTTTGCCCAAAGATCTATGTAACGATTGCTTCAAACATTTTATTTCAAAAATTTTCGGCCATCCTAATCGCTTTATGAAAATGTATTTATACACATTTAAACAAGTATCGACTTTAATGTAGGTTCAAATATTTTCGAGACAATCTAACATTTGGCATAATAATGTGCATTTGGCCACGAAACAATAAAAAATTCCAAACGCCACACTGGTTATAAATATTTTATTTCCCGACTAATTCATTAAACCATCCGCATCAATAACAAGCGAACAAATTTTCAAATAATCGCTTGGACACATCTGAATTGTTCCCTATTTACAATACAATACAATTAGGGATATTGTATGATTATACTATGTTCAGTCACACACGCACCATACCATATCAAACAAAGGGATTAATAATACTGGTACGTACAAAACAAAGTTGTCAACTCCACCCCCAAATGTCCGTTTACCCGCAAAACTAATACAATATAATACAAAAAGGATTAGTAATTATCAATAAACCATTAATAGATTTGATGCAAACAACTGTGGTATTTAATATTTATCGTCATATTATAATGACAACGGTAGGTACTGAGGATATTACTTACTAACGTTGTGAACTCAAAACCACCGCACGGCGTTCGCTTTCGACGGCTTGAAAAAATATTTAATTACACATGACATTTACTTACATATTACCAACTAATAGAAAGTGACTTATACCGACGTTACGACGGGTACAAAGGTATTCGGGAGTAAATCGTTTATGCGCTACTAATAATCAACCTTATTCCGTGTCATAACTATATCGCTGAATAGCTTAGCAATCTTGCATTTTTAATATCCTTGTCATTTTTAATGCGAAATGAGAAATGTGTAAATATGAGGAGTACAGCGGTCCTCTTTACTATTTTACTAGCTTATACCCGTCTTGATTTACGTTTTTGATTCCGAATGTCAGGCTTGATCGGTAGGTAATTAAACAGGTTCTATTGTTCTAGTCTAGCTTCTCATTGCTTAACTGACCTCTATAACTGACATAAGCACAGAAAAAGAAGAATTACACTTTCACAATTCATAAAAAGAGAGAAGAATGACACTTTTAATGTTTATTAAAATTTTGTATGAAGATCCTAAAAAATAGAGTTTTTTTAAATAGCTCTAAATATAGTAAAGTTAATGCAGCTAATTGTATTAAAGAACCTTCTCCGGCATTTTGCACGGCTCTGTGCAGATTCATATCTGACGTAGCATTTGTATTTTGAGCGTGATGCTATGACATACGGTAAAAAAGCAAATAAAAAAACATTTCTGAATTATTATGTACCTAGATAGAGAAGGAGGGGATAATGCGAGTTTAATTTAATTTCCCAATTTACCACGCAACTTTCTTAATTTTTTCATTCATAAGAACCGTCTACTGATAAAAGCAAACACGACAAAAAAATAATTATTGAAATCGGTTCAGCCGTTTAGGCGTGATGCGATGACATACGGTAAAAAGCAAATAAAGAAACATTTCTGAATTATTATGTAGATTTACCACGCAACTTTCTTAATTTTTTCTTTCATAAGAACCTTCTACTAATAAAAGCCAACACGACAAAAAAAGAATTAGTGAAATCGGTTCAGCCGTTTAGGCGTGATGCTCTGACATACAGTAAAAAGCAAATATACAAACATTTCTGAATTATTATATAGACTAGCCTTTTTACCCGTCCATAAAATTGTTGATGAAGTTTGTTGAGAAAAATGTGAATTACAGAACCTGATTTATGGATTAATAAAATATGCTACCTATAAAGTATGTCCCTAAGTGGGGTCAAAAAATGGAGAATTGATTGACTGATCGAGTTTGCATTACCTATAAGTCAGAGGATTTGAATTGGTAAATAGGTAGATATAATTAGATAGTATGAGAAATTTGTAGAATTATTGCTGTGGAGGCAGCAAAGGTGAGTCATAAACATAGCATTTTCTATACCTTCCCCATCAAGTACATTTAGATAGAACACTTGATTTCTGTAAATGGCAGTAAATGCTTTAGTTGTTCTTCTGCAAAAATTAATTATGTACCTACAAAGCTTTATTTATTCTTAATATCAAATTTAGGTAGGTACATAATTATTTTAAGTGTTAAGACCTTTACCCGAGCCAGTGATTTTGTACCCAAAAATCTTTTGTATGAAAAATTGTCAGTATAGCCAGCAAGAAAATATTGCATAAAAAACTCCTATAAATATTCTGACCCATCTGGGAATTGGAACCAGAAATTTCTTACCAGAAGTGGGTGTTAATTATTATGAGCATAGTAAAGAATTTTGTGGCCAAGGATTCGAACCTGCACCTCACATCCAGCCTTCGTGTGAATAGAAAAATCAGTGTAGATTGCTTATTAAAAATATAACACAGGAATAGGGTAATAATAAAAATTTCAAATTGCTATGGCAATAATTCCACCAATTTATTAAATCCCTATGCCCCTAAGTGGGGCGTAAAGGGAGTTTGGATTTCAAAAATTAATTTTACTTACATTAATAAAACAATCAATACAATTGGTAAAGAAAAACACTTTTATAATAAATAACTAAGGTATTTTGCAGTTGATCTTTAAACATCATTTTTACAGGGTAAAACTTTTTAATAAATGATAATTTTGAGTATAAATATTTAGGTACTTCTAGAGAATTAGAACTCTCATAGGTGCTTAATATAAGTCATACTAAGAGTTGACAATTAATAAGAGATATACAAAACATTAAAGTAAACGTTATTGTTGTGAGATAATATCTTGAAAATTTTGACACACTTTAAAATTCTGTAGACATTTTGGCATTGCATTCATGATAAGATATAATCTTAGGAATCTCAGCTCCATAGACGAATTATGGAAGGCATAAATGCAACGGGCCGTTGGCCCGGTGGCTAGCATCTCAGCAGATTGTTGAATTTGTCGAATACTCAAGGATTTCAATTTGACCACCTAAATAAGGAACGTTGTTAACGTGAAGTCATCACACAAAGCCATTCGAAATAGCAAGAGAAGAAAGTCATAATCCAGTTAGTACTGGTCAAATTGAAAAAAAAATGGCATTTTAAAATTGACCATAAATAACGGTGTAATGTTGAATCTATCAGTCTGTAATAATATGACACTTTTCGATGTTACAGGAAAAGAGGTCTGATTATAGAAACTTCAACTAAATTTCAACAAAAAAAAAACAGGTTTACAATAATAATAACTCTGAAATTAAAATAATCATATATCTAAATTTAAAAACAATTAATAGTTTGGAAGTTAAGCTGCTATAGGCTAACAATTGTCCTCCAATGCAATCACTTGTAAGTTAATGATGTTGCTAGATTCTTTTAACAAATCTATGAATGCTCTTTTTAGTACTTACGTACTTACTTAATACACATAATCTGCAAATTAAATATACATAGGTAATCTTCATATTCATAAGAATGATATTAAAAATTGTGAAAAGTTTATAAAGTAAATGACGTTTTAATCGGCCCGGTGTTGGTTATTTTAACATAATATCTTGTTAAGATTATAAGGCCTATTCCAATTAAAATAATCAAAGTGTTAAATATCAAATAAATATTTCTTCTTCCGATGGCGCTACAGCCTAATTCAGCCTTGGCTTCCAATACTCAACGCCTAGAGACAACTTTGTCTCTACTTCTGTCCTGATTTCGTGGGTCAAGAAGTTTCTCGGCATCCCTCCTGACCTCATTCTCTCATCACAGCCTAGGTCTTCCAATTCGGCTGGATGTCCACCCATAATTCTCTTTGGTGCTCGCAATGATAGCATTATCTGCTCATGTCTGGCCCAGCGTAGTCTATATCTATAATAATAAAACCAATATTAGGATGGGACTTTCTAAGGTTAGATAGGTATCTCAAAATTTTCTTATGCATAATTTTAAAACAAATAAGAGATTACACTTTTTAAATAAAGTAATGGATATAACATGAGTTTAATTAAAAGAACATATTTTAGGAGTGAAAAGTATAATTAAATGTACTGAATAATAAATTCTAAAATAAATCAATTTAAAATGAACATTGATATTGATAGTTATTATTGAGAAGATTCAATACTTAGAATTGATTTGTGTTCAAGCAAAGTTATATTCATCATTCTTATCAGTTCATCCCCCTTGTCAAAATATTATCAGATATTGCTCTGCCGTCTCTGTGATTCCTTGCAATGACTGGCTCTGTCAAAATATTATCAGATATTGCTCTGCCGTCTCTGTGATTCCTTGCAATGACTGGCTCTGTCAAAATATTATCAGATATTGCTCTGCCGTCTCTGTGATTCCTTGCAATGACTGGCTACTTCATTCTATCAGGCTAGAAACTTATCTGCAACAAAAAAATTATGTGTGTTTTTATTTAGCCTTTTAAATTTGCTGCATTTAATGTCTATTTCTTTTTATAATTTCCAATAAAACATTGGAAGGAATTTGGAATAATGTTCCACAGGTTGAAAATGAAGGTGATGTTTGAATATGTCGTATTCATAATTATTTTTAGGTTATAAATTATATGTTTTTTGAAACTATGACTAAATAAATAAAAATAAATAGGTTACCTGAAGACCAGAAATCCAATATTAATGAATTTAAATCTCAGTCCATCCATCAAACACATACTGACATATGTTTTTCCAAGGAATGAATCAGTTTTGATGTCTATTTTCGACAAACCACTCTCACATTTAAAATATATATTTTGTACTAAACTAATTCGCTATATAACTCAACATTACACAAAAGTCATAACTTATTGTCAACACAAACACGATAATATCATTACCGCCAATCTCTTCGATTATTGCGTTTTCGTGCAAAATTGCGCTGGCGCACAATTATTTGGATTTGCGTACCTATAAAATTTGACAGCTCATACGGAAGCAAAAATACCATAGATGAAGATAGTGCATACAGTACAGAAATAATTCATTATAATATTGTAAAAATATTTATAAAATTGATTATTGAAAATATGTTTTTTATTCATATAAATAATTAAAACCTTTTTTTATTTAATAATTAATTATGACGTAGCAAAAGTAACTAATTAATTATAGACGACATTTTATTCCGCTATACATATATTTTCTTTTGATAGTGTCTGTAAAACCAACCTTCATAAAAATATAATATGAAGTAGATGTCATTTACACATAAAATAAAATATATAAATTGGTTAATCAATATTATTATTTTATTATTCTTAGGCAACCCATCCTGGAAGAATGATTTGTGAAAAATACGCTGCTTTATTTTAATTAGATTGTGCGCCACTCAACCATAGATTTACTAATACATAGATTAGTAGAATTCATTGTCAATGTCACTCAATATTGATAAATATTCATCTGTCAAAAAAAAATAAGAGAGTGATGGAATGCTTCCAATTTCAAAATTAAAATAATTATTTGCTGCTCAATAGATATTTTCGGTAGGTACCTAATGTTGTTTATTAAGATTTATTATATTATCACTTCTTTGTAATTTTTAAGTACTGACTCAGAAACATAAAAAATGATGACCTTTTCTGTAACATTCTTTCCATCACTTAGTATTTTATTTTTTTAGTTTAAGAATGCATGAATCACTTTGAAATGTTAACCGAATTGGAAACAAATGAGCTAAGACAATCATACTCTTTTTGAAAATATATAAGCAATATGATTTATGCTAAACTATAAGATTTGATTTTAAATTCAACCATTAGTGCAAAGGGGTTAGTAAAGAAAAATAAACGCAAATATTTACTGACTGATGATTAATTTATTCATTTTCAGTGTCACAAACCTTGGTTGCTTTTATCTGTCATCAAATTGGGCTGTGACAGAGTCACCTTTGGGTTTTTTTTGCGTCAAAACTTGGTCGAAACCTGTCAATCTGCACATACCACATCCAACGATTGCAGTTTTGGTCTTTGAAGGATTCTTTATTCTACAGGATCATGTTTGAGATGTATAAAGAGAATATGTTGTTGACGGAAGAAACTACTACACCAATTATCCCATACCATACTTTTTTAATATAATGCTTCTTGTCGATTTAGATTCAATATAACATTTACCACCATTGTCTGTGACAAAATTCAATACAAATATTAACTTAAATACATCAAAGTGTATTTAAGAACGCTCTCCGGCATTTTGCATTACAAAAATATAAACGGACTAAAATATTATGTAGATGACTTTAATTTACATATTAATGTGTACCTAGCCCAAAAAATTCATGAAATGATATTATCCGTCATTATAGGTACTTTTGTGTTTGTTCTAGGATGAATGATTTGTCACAAACCTTGGACAGTTTTACGAAAAGCTTCAAAGTCATACCTCTCACTGATTGCTTTCTTCAAGAATACTTCTTTTGACACGATGAAACTCTATGCATATTGTTTTTTTAAACAAATTTTCACGGCAACAATACCACCAGTCTTTTATTTAAATGAACCTTGTATATTTCTTTGTATATTATTGTTTTTGCATATAATATAAGATATGATAAATAAGCTAACATAGTTTTGAGTTTATTTACTATTTCATTTCTAAATTATTTTGTGGATAAAACAAACGTTTTACTACACTGATTATAATCCTGTATTCCTGAATGCCATTTAAAGGTTCTCAATTATTGTCGATATTATTTCTTTTCTCCCAACAATTCTGTCAAGTTCACTGTACCTAATGATCTAATTTATCGGTCACTGTTTTACCGGCCAGTTTGTTTATGGAATGTTCATACCAATTTCAATGTTTATTATTTTACTTGCAAATCTTTTTCAACGATAATTTTAAGATTTAAACTTTATTTATATTTCAGGAATATAAAATGATTAAAAAATTATTGCCAAATTATTTTATACCTATCTACATTTGAATAATATGATTTTATCAGGTAGCTACATAATTATTACTCATCTAATGGCTACGACGGTTTTACACAAAATGTGGCCATAAATTTTTTAAAATGTGTCAATTTTCAAAATGGAGGAATTATATTTCCAAAATTTTGCATTAAATCTTTATTTATTGAGAATAATAAGATTTGAATAAAATTTATATGTATAACGAATCAATCTCCAATTATTTTATTACATTTTCATACCGTAATACGAAGATTCCATTCAACGTTTACATGAGTAATTTTGTTTCCAAAAGATGGCTTTCTGTCTTTTTTGAAAATTTGTATGAAGATCCTAAAAAAATAAAGTTTTTTAAATAGCTCTTAATATATTAAAGTTAACGTTGCCAATTGTATCTTAGAACGTTCTCGAGCAAATTTCACCGCTCTGCGCAGATTCATATCTGACGCAGCATTTGTATTTTGAGCGTGATGCTCCGACATAACGGAAAGTATTGTCAAAGGCAAATAAAAAAACATTTCTGAATTATTATGTAGATATTGCTATTATTCCGCTCTTATACCTGGGGGTTATCAGGAATAAGTTTAGTATAAAAATATTCTTATTCCGTTTTTGGTAAGTAGCACATTTGTTTATTCTGCGAGTATTCGACGCATAACGTTTTATTAGATGCGTAGCTACTGGCAACCGATTAAGTTCTAAGCAAGAGCTTCTTGCGTTGAGTTGGAACGTGAATTTGAGAATACCGGTCATTGACGGCTATTCTGAAATTCACGAATGTTACACATTTATTATCTCATGTCTGGCTGAGGGTTGGCTACACTGGTTCGCATCTTTGCAATGCGTGGAGTTTACGAACCCTTTGCATAGATGGCGTTGCCGATATCGTTTTGATTACGGTTAAGAACTCACGCGCTGCCCAGGGTGGGGAGGGTAGCGGCGACGGGATGTTGGTCGGTCGTCTGGCGGCTGGAGTCAGTTTTAGCGGGGTATTTCGGAGGTGAACTGTCGGCGTCGTACCGACTCACACTGTAGGGGACGATCTATGATCCGATCATCTTACGATTCTCAAGATAGTGCTGTGTACTTTCGTGTTATTTTCTCTCAATGCCTCGTTAACTGTATTTTAAATCCTAAAAGGGGAACATTCCATTCTTTCTCCGGTGCAATTCTACCCTCGCGACCGCCTCCGAGAATTCAAAATTAACGGTGGAAGTGATTGTGCATAAGCCTGTTTGCCCGCTTCCAAAAAGAACTTTGTGATTCGGTTCATAGACTTATTCACCGTAATCATATGATGGTGGTCGATCCTTGACTGACTTCCTAGTGTCGCCCTCGACTCAAGATACATGGCACCATCTGTTCCCGTGTTCTCTGGACAAGTCGAATCTTGTCCCTGTCCTGAGTACAAAAAAGACCTCCGACAACTTTCCGAGATCGAGCTTCAACATCTGCAAACGCTTCGCCGTGTAGCCTACCCTGCAGGAAGGTGGGTTCAACCCGATAAAACATTCTCCAGCCACCAACAATGTCAACAAGGTTCCCAGCTCCAGATAGACAGCTATGTACCATTTTATGTTGTAATTTACATTATTAATTTATGTACCTACTTCCTGATTACGACCGTTTGATCGTCACAAGGGCGTCTCGACACTTATAACTCAAGAGACTATCCATACATCTTTTCCCGATTAATACTTTGTCAACGTTAACTTATAAGCAGACAAATCCACCATACTTTTTTGATATGGTATCTCTTTGCCTTGTTAACAATGTCCCACTAAACTTTATATTTGTATAGAGATAAACTGAGAATCATAAATATCCCCTTAAAATGTTCACTCCTCAAAACTAAAGTTTTTCTGATCGGATTGTATTATATGTTACATGTATGGGCCTGAGGTCCGAACTAACCTATTTAGGTAAATTTGATAACGCCATATTTATACTGCAATTTGAATTATATGCTTAATGTTTTGTCTTGATTTCTCTGTAATAACTTGCCATACAATTCTTCAGCAATAAATTTATGTTGCATTGTTACTACTAATCTTGGCTTTGAATCCACCAAATCCTAAATTTCGTTTTCAGATGTCTACCCCTAGACGCCACACGAGCTTTGAAAGTAAAGATTATCAGAGATTTCCTTTGGCTATTTTTATTAACTAAGTATATTTCATAACATTTCTAAATTCACTGGTTTGCGCTGTTCTTGCGAAGCAAGACAACGTAACAATTGGGGGCTCATATCCGGGATTTTTGTAATAATACTTGGATTCAAACAAAGAGATTGGTGGAAACAAATGATTAAATGGACGCAACATATTTGCTGTTATGAATTATTTCCGTTAGAAATTTAAATGCGCAGTTCGCGAAAGAGCGCGTACACACATATACATGCATGCGCGCAACTACTGTTTCCGGCTAGCGCGGTGAATCGAACATCTTACTGTAATTGAACCGGTTCAGAAATGAAAATTATTCGTAATATTATTTTGTTGATTTTGCACGATTAAATTTTGTCTTGCTTCTTGTTTACTATAAAATTGTCTCTTATTTTTTTTATAGCTGACCATTTGAAACTACTATTATTTACACTACTAAAAAAAAAAATTTTAATTACGTGTTCATACGGAAATATAAGATTATAAATATTACTAGGTAGAGGAGTGTCGCTTCTCATATTTTCCTTTTTGCGCTTCGCGACCTTTTTATTTTTCAACGTGTACACATATTGATAAAACAAATCTCGTAAGTACTTTCGTCAAACATTTTCTTACGTTAAGGAATTTCTCTACTTTCGATATACTTTATCAAAAAAAAAATCGTAATCCTTCATAATCACAATGTCCAACGAGGAATTACTGCGAGAGGAAGTTCCAATACGAAATGTGGAGAGGGCTAACACTGCGACCCTCAAAAAAGCATTGAGCGTCAGAGGACTGATTCCAGAAGGAAATGCATTACCAAAATTAAGAGAACAGGCGAGGAAGTATAACGAAGAAACAATCGGAAGAAGGGTCGGCCCGGTTGCCACTCTGGTTCGTGCTAATGCTCAGACGACGTTGGACATGGGTGTACAATCTAATGGTTCAGAACCCTCTGTTAATAACATAAACGGACCAATGATGCGATATCTACCTACGCAAGCTCCACCACATAATGTAGTCCAGCCATTAAATATTCACTTCGGATCGTGGCCGGTCAAACAATACGACGGAGATGCCAATGTCAGAGATTTTTTTACCAGGTTGGAAGAAATTGCTCGTTCTAGAAGATTCGACACAGAACAACTAACACTCGTTTTACCTGAATTCTTAAAAGATAGGGCTTTGACTCACTATAGAATAATTTTTAAAGAAAACTTGTTATGGAATGAACTTAAATCTAATTTCTTGAAAAGGTTTGAGGCCCCTGGATTTATGTTAGAAAGGAAACTTCAGATCTGGTCGGCAGAACAGAAGAATCATGAGACTGCAATCGATTTCGTATCGCGAATTACAGAAGTAAATAACACTTTGGATGACCCCTTGGCGGAAACGGAGCTGGTGGAAGTCTTCCGGAAAGGGCTAAACGCAAGATACGCAGCCGTTCTTGCCGGAAGAGACATATCTTCGGTCGCTGAATTGGAACGCGTGGTAACCGACTACGAAAATTTAACAAAAAAACCCTCGCGAGAAAAATACCCCTCGAATAGTGTGGCCGAAGTTTCGTTTCACCGTTCTCCCAGAGTGTGTTACTCTTGTGGGAAGCCAGGCCACTTTTCTAGGAGTTGTAAGAGCAGAAACTCGAGAGTTTTCGTCCGTCGTTCCCCTCGTAACCAGGAACGTAACGAAATATATGAACGATCGCTTCCAGTGGTGGACACTTCAAGACCCCCTCCTCTTTTTCCAAAAAACGTGAACCCTCCTCGTCAGTAGAGCCGTCTCATCACCTGCGGCGAATCGGGGTATCCGATGTGACCGACGGTTATAACTGGCGAGGAGTAGTAGACCCACGACCGTTTATAGAGATCGTGATTCACAGTAATTCGTATAGAGCTTTGCTAGACAGCGGAGCTGTTGTGTCAGTTTTGGGTTGTAACACTCACTCGAGGTTTGTTTCTTTGGGTTTTGAAATAAATGGTTGTTCTACTCAGGTTCTTACTGCAGATGGCCGTCACCAAACGGTCGTGGGAACGATCTGTTTACCGGTCGAATACAAACAATTAAGGAGAAATATTACATTTTTAATAGTGCCATCTATAACTACCCCGTATCTCTTAGGAGTAGATTTTTGGAGAGCCTTCGGCATATGTCCTGAGTTATTCCCAGCTACTGTCGGCTCGCTTCCGCAGATATTACAACTTACTTCTCTGACGGAAGCGACCCCTATAAACAAACCCTCACCCTGTCCTCGGTCCAACAATCCTGGATTGACCGGACAGTCAATCTTAACTCCAGAACAAGTTGCCATCATCGACACTATCAAGCAAACATATGAGGATGTCTCTTATGAGAAGAAAGGGCTCGGACGCATAAAAGGAATTTACCATAAGATAGAAACCATTGGAGATCCTGTTAGGCAGAGACATTACCCTGTTCCGCATGCGAAGAAAGAAATAATGAACAAAGAAATCGATAAGATGCTGCAGCTTGGAGTGATAGAGCCTGCTTCTTCGTCTTGGCAATCACCTGCTTTGATAGTGAATAAGAAAAATGGGGAACCCCGCTTCTGTCTCGACAGCCGAGGCTTAAACAAGGTAACGAAACCTAATTCTTATTGTTTGCCCTGGATCGACCGAATATTAGATAGCCTGCGCAATGCTAAATTCCTTACTGCCTTGGATCTTTCCAAGGCCTTTTGGCAATTACCACTTCACCCAGATTCCAAGGACAAGACGGCTTTCTTCGTCGATGGACGAGGATCTTTCCAGTTCACTGTTTGTCCTTTCGGTCTGCGCAACATTCCTAGTCACATGCAGATGATCGCCGACCAGCTTTTTAGTCACCGTTTTCCTGGTCGTGTACATTGCTATCTTGACGATATTCTGATTGTGAGTGAAACATTCGAGCAACACTGCGAGGATCTAAGACTCGTGCAATCCATCCTGAAGGAAAGTGGGCTCACCATAAATATGACTAAATCAGAATTTTGTAAATCTTCTCTTCGATATTTGGGTTATATTGTGGACGGTTCTGGACTACGGACCGACGAACTCAAAATAGAAGCCATGAAAAAATTTCCCACCCCCACCACGCCTAAACAGGTAAAATCTTTCTTAGGGATGTGTTCGTATTATCGCAAATTTATACATAATTTCGCTCACATCGCTGCTCCCTTGAGTGCATTGACATCTAACAAAAAAAATAAGGGTTTTGTTTGGAGTACTGAGTGTGAGGTTGCTTTTGACAGTTTAAAACTAGCCTTGCAATCCGCCCCGGTTCTTATCCAGCCCGATTATGGTAAAGAATTTTATTTGCATACGGATTGTTCCGACCTTGCCATGTCTGGAATTTTAATGCAACATATGGATGATGGAGAGCACCCTATAGCGTATTTTTCTCGTAAACTCACTGGTCCAGAAAAAAATTATTCCATCTGTGAAAAGGAGCTACTGGCTGCCCTTTGCTCAATTACTCACTTTCGTAATTATTTAGATGGTGTTCATTTTCATCTGATAACGGATAACTCGTCGTTGCAATGGTTGCATAAGTTACAGAACCCTACTGGAAGGTTAGCCCGCTGGTCTACCCGGCTGAGCGCCTTCGATTTCGATATAACCCATCGTCCGGGTAGGTTAAACGTCGTGCCCGATTGTCTTAGTCGCGTGGAAATTGGATCCCTAACCTTGCCCACGGAAATCACAGATACCACCGATGAGGTCTATAATGGACTGAAGAAAGGATGCGAAGACCACCCACAGGCTTACCCTAATTACCAGATCACCGATGGGAAGTTATATCGCTTCACCAAGTCCTCGAACACCTTGTTATCTCCTCATGAATGGAAGTTGGTCTTACCTAAGCTCGATGCCTTGAAAGCTATCAAAGACTATCATAGTGGAAATGACGCTTGCCATGTCGGCACGTACAAGACATATAAACACCTACGACGTTATTTTTATTGGCCAAACATGCATCGTTCCGTTGCTGAGTTTGTGGACAGTTGTGAAATATGTAAAACACACAAAATTGCTACCGCTGGACCACGGGGAATTATGGAAAAACCTAAGCTGGTTTCTATGCCCCTGCAGACCCTCTCCATAGATATAGTCGGGCCCTTTGT